>JAPVLO010000028.1:1240239-2480478 GCA_027257055.1 Cephalopachus bancanus | reverse complement strand
TATACATCTTAAGGTATTCAGTGTTATTTCAGAAAGTATCAATATCAAATGGGCAGAGACTCGTTGGTCTAAATATCAAAGGGAGGATGCTGACATAAATTTAAAAAGTTATTTTTGAAGGGAAAAAATTCCAAGAAAAATAAAATGTTATATTTTGCCCATTTCTCTGATAGAAAACAAAAGAACCTGAATGATACCTGTATTTAGACTCTGTGGTTATCATTAATGTTCTTCACTAAATACTCCTGCCTTCCAGGAACATGAGTTGAGTTGTACTTCCTCCATTTTTGGGTGAGGCCATGTGATTAGTCCTGGCCAATGAACTGCAGATGAGTGGAGCTTTCTGGCTGAGCCTTTATATAATTGGTGTGAGACCCTGCAAGCTCTCTGCACCATGGCAACCAGTTATGCTCCAGATAGCTGCTCATACCTGTGTCTTGGCATGAGGACGAGGCAGAGCAAAGACCACACACAGCCTGCGATACAAGACCTAAGCTAGGAGTTGGCAAGTTTTTCCTGCTAAGGGCCAGACAGAAAGTACTTCAGGCTTAGTGAGTCATATGGTCTCTGTCACACCAACTCCACCGTACCACAGATGCAGTCACAGATAGTGTACAAACAAATGGGTATGGCTATGTCTTTTTTCTGAGTTGGAGTCTTGCGGTTGTCCAGGCTGGAGTACAGTGGCATGCTAATGGCTACCACAGCCTTGACTGCTGAACTCAGGCAATTCTTCCACCTCAGCCTTCCAAGTAGCTGAAACTATAAGCATGGGCCACCACACCCAGCTAATTTTTTGGTTTTTATTTTGTAGAGATGAGGTCTCATCAAGTTGCCCAGGCAATCCTCTCGTCTCCACCTTCTAAAGTGCTGGGATTACAGGCATGAGCCACCATGCCCAACCAGACATGACCATGTTCTAATACAACTTTATAAAAACAGACAAAGTCAGAGTTGGCTCATAGGCCAGTTTGCTGATCTCTGAGTTGAGTCACTTAGACTTGTCACTGTGGTATAACCTAGCCTATCTCGACTGACATGGAGTCTCTATTTCTAAGAAAAGAAAAACATTGTCTTATGCTTACCTTAAT
This sequence comes from Cephalopachus bancanus, assembly GCA_027257055.1. NCBI lineage: Eukaryota > Metazoa > Chordata > Mammalia > Primates > Tarsiidae > Cephalopachus > Cephalopachus bancanus. The sequence goes on along the minus strand of JAPVLO010000028.1, from coordinate 2,479,387 downwards.
TTTGACTGTTAGCTCCTCATTTCCAGAAAGAGCATTTTCATCAGTCAGTGATATTAGCCTTATCTTATCTAAGGCATCAGAAGCATTTGAAATCAGTTCTCTCAGGAAAATCTAAATGGAAGCCAGATTTAATACACTTAGATTAGCCTCAAGAAATTTAAGACATGGAATTTAATATCAAACCCATTTTATTTCTCCTCCGTACCTTGAAAAAGCACTCTTAAAGGAAAAAGACTTCTTATGGTACAGGGGTGGCTTTACTCTCTTGGCAAAAGGAGGAATAGGTACCTAAACAGAGTACTGTGGCAACTAGGGGAACACCTACACCGGCAAGAGCAGTGACACTATTCTCCCACCAGTGACCTTCAGGTATGCAATACATGAAGCTTAGTTTATGTGACTGCCCTTAAGGCTCACAACTACTTCCTAGACCAAGAACCTATCTGGAGAGAAAAGGAAAAACAAAGAAGGGAGAACGTCTAACATCCACCCCCTCATAGATACCTAGTAGCAATTCTTGTATATGCTGGGTATTTAAATCCTGCTGAGTATATACTTGGGATTACTATGTTACTTAAATTTACTTAGCTTACTATGATATGCCACTATAGAGATACAAAATATTCTCCTAGCCACATATTGCTTACCTCTTTATTTTTATACAAGGAATTGATGATAAGTTTCATCATCCTGTTAACTTCAGCTTGGAAGGCAAACTTTTCCGATTTCTCTCTAAGTTCTCTAATTTGCGATGCATTTAATCCATCCAACTGAATAGCTTCTTCCTCTCTAAGGAAATCAGATAAGCAAATACTGCATTGCTTAGTTCCCTTCAGAAAGAGAGACTGTGATGAAAGTACAACTGGCCTCTGAAGGTTGTCTCGCGGGTTAAAAGGTTAAAATGGAAGCCTTTGTAAAATATTGTTAATATATCATCTCTTTAGTTTATCACGGTAGGTTACCTTTAACACTGAGTTGGAAATACTTTATTCTTAAAATTACCAGAAAAACAAAGTCAGCTTTCCTCTACCAAAAAGCAAAGTCACCCTCATTTATGCTCCATAGTAAGGACCTTAAAACTGTCAGTAAATCCTAAGAGGCCAAATTTTACAACACTGCTCAACTGACAGAAATCCCGTTTTAAAAAATTACTAAGTGTACACACAATGAATACAAAGCCAACTGAAAGTCTTGTCTAAGGTCTTAGAAAGTTTGTTGCAGAATACTCACACCCTATAGTTATCAAAATAGTGCTCAAAGGAATTAATTCAATTTTGATCAGTCACTGCTAAGGGCAGGTCAGGAGTCAGGAGCTGCTTATGCACGCACGTAACTTACCACCTCTGATATTTCTCTGGCCACTTTTCAGCTATTTAATTACAGGGTGTTACGCTTTATGTCGACGTTTGGAGAAGAGACCCAAAAAAGCTACACTCACTCACAACACCCACAGGGCTAATCCGGATCGTTTCAGATGAACACAAACCTCTGCACCACTTCATCATCCGTCCTTGAGCCTTCTCTGCTTTTACCCAGATCCTCTTCGACTGTGCCATCCACATCGACTTCATCATCAGCTCTGGCCGACCCTGAAGCAAGATTTAACACCGGAAAACTCTTAACACGCAGTTGCTCCTTGCACTTCCCGAAGCCATGTGGCCGAATCCCGCAAGTTGCAAAACTCAGTCGGGGAAGTGCGGGAGACGGGGATCAGAGTTTAAACACTCAGCGAAAACCCAGGACAGCACGTTCCTCATGGAAGGTCGGGTGCCGAGGTCCCCAGTAGATTCGACAGAGCCCCTCGTCTTCCAGAAACAACGTTTACTTAGTAGACGGACACCGGGTCCCTCGACCCCCACACGTGTTGCGCGCAGGCCGAGCCAAGGCCTCCCCGGCTGACCCGGCCAGGACTCAGGCCTTCGTTCTCGCAGGTCAAAATGCAAACCCGGCGCGTGCCAGCTCTGGCCTGGGCCGCGACAGCTGGACCCAGAGGCCGGGGAAGAGGAGATCTGGTTAAAGAGTCGAGCTCGAGCGACGCTGACGCGAGCGCCCGACACCGCCGTCCGAGGCCCCGCGTCCGAGACCCCAGAGGCGGGCAGGCGGGGGGCGAGGGTCCTCACGCCCAGACGGCCGAAGCCCTCCCAGGGTGGGTGGGGGCGGGGGCGGCCAGCGCCGCTCCCGGAGGAGCGAAAGCCCCGGAGCCCCACCCCGAGGCCGTCGAGCCCTCCCCGAGCGACCCCATCAGGGCCGCGGGGCACTGAAAGGACCCTGCTCCTTTTCTTCCCGGAGAACAAACGTCACCCGCTAACGGTCTTTCGAGGAAAGGCGACGGCCCCCTCGGCCCACCGCGGGCCTCGGTATCCCCAGTCCGGCCGCAACACCCCCAGAAGCTTCCAGAAGCGGCCGCGCTTGGGGGGGGCGTCCGCGCCTCCAAGAGCACTCACCGAAGGTCAGCAGGACGCAGCAGAGGCCCAGCACCCACAGGGCCCTCATGGCGTGCGCCGGCGAGCCTCGCGTCCCTTTGATCGCAGGAGCCGCCTCCACCCCCCCACCCCTGCGCTCGGTCCTCACACCTCGAGCAGCGCGATCCGCCCACTACACCCCCGGCAGGTCCGGCCGCTTTTCACCCCCGCTTCTCGCGGGCGGGGGACGGGAAACACGAACCCGCCAATCGCGCCGCACCACGCACCCCCGGCACCCAATGGGGACACGCGGGGGGGACGGCGGCCCACCAATCGGAGCTCTCCAGGTCCGGTGCCCGACGCCTCAAGCGTGGCTCCTCCCGATTGGTCAGGCTTGGCGGCTGTCCTCCAATCAAATGGCTCCGCGGGCCTACTCACACGCGGGACCACCCCTTTGCCTGGGCAGCCTTGGCCGCTGAGGGAAACCGTCCAATGAACGTCAGCACGGAACGCATCCATCCCTTTCCAGAGGTCGAGGCGGAAGTACTTCCGGGTTCCGGAGCGCGTTTATTCCGTGACCAGGGGAAACGGTAGCCGTGGCAACTCATTCCGCACCCTTTCCCATCACGTTAGGGAGGGGATTCCAGCGCGACTTTCGCGGCCAGCTTTCCGCTTGGCGATGCTTCTCGGGAAGGAGAGGCACGAGAGGTTGAAAATCCCCTAGAGCGCTTTCGGCTGGGGGGTGAGAAACTACAATTCCCGGCATGCCGCGCGCTGGGAGGCGGGGCGCTGCGTTGGCTGCTGGGAGTCGTAGTCTTGGGGCTCCGGGCCGGCCGCGCAGTTCGACCCTCGTTTCTCGTTCTCCCCGCGTGGCCGTGCGGGGTTCCGGTCCCGCGCTTTTGAGAACTCACGCGTCGTTGTGATGGACCGAGAGACCCGCGCCGATCCCGGGACTCTCCATGGCGCACAGCTTTTAGAGGCGGGCCGAGCGAGGCCCCGCGTGTTTCGGGGTCGGCTCGGAACGCGCGGGTCGGAGTCCGGCTCCCGGGAGCGACGCTGGGGCCGCCTGAGCCTCCGCCTCCGCCTCGCCTGGGCGGCCAGATGCCCCGGGCCTCGCCGATGGGGTTTTCGGAAGAGGGGGGCGGCGCGCCTCCCTCCCCCAGGGGGCTCGCGAGCCGCCCGGAGGCCTTTGGCTCCTCCCATTAAGGACCCTGGCGGTGACCTGGGGGTCTCGGCGCCCTGCCCCGAGTCAGGTGGGGACGTCCGTCCGGCACGGAAACTCCAAATGGAAGCCAGATTGAATACACTTAGGTTAGCCTCAAGATACTTCAGGCATGGAATTTAATATCAAACCCGTTTTATTTCTCCTCTGTACTTAGAAAAAGCACTCTTAAAGGAATAAGACTTCTTACGGCACTCTCTCGGCAAAAGGAGAATAGATCCCTAAACAGAGGACTGTAGCAACTAGGGGAACACCTGCACCGGTAAGAGCAGTGGCACCATTCTCCCGCCAGTGACCTTCAGGTATGCAATACACGAGGCTTCGTTTATGTGACTGCCCTTAAGGCTCACATGAACCAAGGAGGCCCTTGAAAGTGATGGTGCGAGCCGGGCTCGGTGGCTCAGCCTGTAATCCCGCGCCTTTGGGAGGCTGAGGTGAGTGGATTGCCTGAGCCCGCGGGTTCGAGACCCGCCTGGGCAGGCGAGACCTCATTTCTACAATAAATCAAAAAATCAGCCGGGCATGGTAGCGCACGCCTGTAATTCCGGCTACTCGGAAGGCTGAGGCGGAAGGATTGCCAGAGCCCAGCAGGTCGAGGCTGCGGTGGCCGGGAGCGGCCACTGCTCTCCAGTCTGGGCGACAGAGTGAGACTCCAACTCAAAAAAAAAAAAAAAAAAAAAAAAAAAAGAGAGTGATGGTGTGGGAGAGACACCTGCAGGTATTTGAGAGCAAAACCTGCGGGGCGGCACACGGGTGACTTCGTAGAAATACCCTGGCCGCGTTGGGAAGGACGCCCAGGACGCCTGGGGTCTTTCCTGCGACGGAAGACCCTCTCGCTAAACCTGTGGCTTTGGACACACTTTCTAGGTCCCTTTGACCCGGTCTTTACAGACCATCCCTCCCAACCCGCGCCCCCTTGTTGCTTCCTCCAGCAAAGTTGAACGTGCCATTTGTTTGCTGATTAGCCATCCAGATTGCTGAAGACAAGCTTTTCAGGGATTGTCATGGGCTCTCACAACTTCCCTTATTGAGGCTTGCCCGTCTTGATTCTGTGGTTGATGTTTACACGCTGTGGCGGTGCCTTGTTTACATCTGCCCAATTTACCTACCTCTGTTGTTACTAAGCAAAGGGGAACTTACGAAGCATGTTTTGTTTATGCTTCTGTGCTTGCATCTTTTTTTTTTTTTTGAGAATCTGTTACGGTGTGAATTACATTCGGAAATCTCAGCTGCATTTTTTGTACGTCTCAACTCATGTTTGTTTTTTTGCTTTTAGAAAAAAATGAGTTCCTTCGTTTTTTTTTTTTTTTTTTTTGCGTTTCACAGCTCTGCTTCCTCGCCTTTTTTCTGGTTCTGAACAGGGAAGCAAACGGTTCTGAAACTGCAAATACTACCTTAACTGGTCACTGGTGGAGAGTTTGGGCTGCACCTGGAGGGAACTGAGAATGAGACTGTGCCCTCCAAAATAGAGCCACTGCTTGTGGGTAGGGTTTTCTCAGATGATGGTGGGAATTCATGAGGCCGGCACAGCACAAGACAATAGCCGGTAGAAGATGCCTGGGCGGGGTCGACTCAGCTCTGTCCCTTTGAGATATAGGGCCTCTGGCTGAGCACCCTGTAAGAGGAATGGGCAGTTTTGTTGTTTCTCCCCTGTGGTCCTTTCACCTCTTCTGACTTTTGACTCATAACTGATCCCCAATTACCGCCTTCGCTTACCCTACCTCCTCCAGATTTTACACCCCGGATGATTACTAAGCTCTCTGCCTTTGTATCTGATTCCCTTGCTTACTCATTTTAATTATTCTCTTTGACTCTATATTTCCACCGACACTTCTAAAAACAGCCATCTTTGCTGTTGTTAACCTTTTTTCAAGCATAGCTAATCCCACTAGATAGCACCTTATCTTGTAGTTAAACTTGGATGGAGAAACTAACAGGCAAAGAGATGCAGCTAGGGTCAATGGATAGCTCTCTTGGCAGGCAGGTGTAGTCCAGCAGTGAAGAGTCGGAGAGAATGCAGAATGGGCGACCAATTCATTCACTTACTAATTCAGCAGATGTCTTTGAATTTGCGAGTTGTTATGCAGGGTGCTGGAAATAAAGGGTAAGCAATATAGATACGCTCTCTCTGTTCCCACAGAACTTATGCAATATCAACAGTAGAGTTGCATCAGAAGCTCAAGCACCTTACTTAAACTGAAGTGAAGGTATAAAAGAATGACTGCAAAGGAGTACCAGGGAGCTTTTTGGGGTGATGGAAATGCTCTTGATCTTCATATTGGTGGTTGTGAAAACTCATCAAACTGTACTTTAAAAGTGAATTTTGTTGTATACAATTTTTTTTTTTGAGTTGGAGTCTCACTCTGTCGCCCAGACTGGAGTGCAGCCTTGACCTGCTGGGCTCCGGCGATCCTTCCACCTCAGCCTTCCAAGTAGCCGGAATTACAATCAGGCGCTACCATGCCCGGCTGATTTTTTGATTTATTATAGAGATGAGGTCTCGCTGCCCAGGCGGGTCTCGAACCCGCGGGCTCAGGCAGTCCACTCACCTCAGCCTCCCAAAGGTGCAGGATTACAGGCTGAGCCACCGAGCCCGGCTGTTGTATACAATTTATATCTCAATTAAATAAAACTAGCCGCAACTGCCATCCTAAACAACAAGAAATTACAATCCATTTCACTTAAGAATCAGGAACCAGTGATGCCCACTATAGTGTTGTTCCATGCTGTTTAACAGGGTTTCACAACAAGGCAAGACAATGAAATGATTGGCATAAATTTTAGAAAAGTTGAAGCCCTAGGGAGGGAGGGGCACACGTCATCAACACGGGTACCTGCATAATGAACATTTGTATACCTAACCCTGAATTGTACCCCACATCTTTAAAATAAAAATAGAATAAAAAGAAAAGTTGAAACCCTTTATTTTGAAATCCCTTCTTATTAGTGACATAATTGCATATCCCAGAAACCCAAGAGACTCTAGTTTAAAAGAAAACTATAGAATGAATATGAGAATCTGGTAAATTATTGGCTAGAAGATAAATATGTAAAAACTATAGACTTGCTCTAATCTTGGGGAAAAAAACGAGAGACAAAAGCCATAAAATAGGAATAAACTGAAAAAACTATAAAATATTGAGGAATATAAAACTAAGAACTTGGGTTAGAATTAATGCCCTTTGTGTTATCTATTGCTGCGTAACAAATTACTCTGAAATTTAGCAGCTTAAAACAATAAACATTATCTCATACAGCGTCTGTAGGTCAGGAACCTAGAAGCACTTTGTCGGATAGTTCTGGGTCAGAGTCTCATGAGCTTGCAGTCCAGATGTTGGCCAAGGCTGAAATCGTCTGGAGGCTTGACTGGGACTGGAGGATCTGCTTCCATGATGGCTCACTCACATGGCTGTTGACTGGAGGCCTCAGTTCCCCATCACATAGACCTCTCCATAGGACTGCTTAAGAGTGCTCTAATCATGACAGCTGGCTTCCTCTGGAGTGAGTGATCCAAGACAGGCAAAGCAGGAGGCACAGTAACTCATAGCCAACCTCAGAAATCACACACCATCATTTTTGAAATAACCCTACCCAGTGAGGTGGAGGATTACACAAGGGTGTGAATGCCTGCAGTCAGAAATCACTGGGGACCATTTGGAGGGTTCTCTTTTACTCTAGTTGCAAGGGAAGCTGGGAAAGGCTTTACATGGCATTTTCAGCTTCTCTTATTTGAGATAGGCTCAGAACTATAGGTGGGAGTTTCCTCAAATACAGGAAGGGATCCAGCTGCTGCAGAGTGAAAAAGAATGATAAATGTCCAAACATTTGTGAACATACAAACATCAGTGCAAAAAAGGGGAGAATCCAAAAATAGATTGTTTCCATTTAAGACATGACAAAAGTGATATCTCACTTTGAAGGGGAAAGGATAGTCTATTTCATAAATGATGCTAGCCTTGACTGGTAATTCATCTCAAGCAAAATAAAGTTGAACTCCTGTCTTGCACTATATAAAAAATAATTTCCAGCTTGCAAGAAAATAAGAGAGGCTGTGAGTACAAGGTAGGGATGCGAGAGAGTTTCTTGACCAAGACTGAACATCCAGAAAATGAAACAGAAAGCCTTGGGTGTCAAGCGTTGGCCGACACTGTGACTTCAAGGTCATGAGCAATTCAGAGCTGGAAGTACCTCCTTCTCCTCCGTGGTGGGCCCTGAACTCCAATTTTTGACTTTCTAAGCACTTGCAAGCACTGCAAGGCTGCAGAGCTTTGCTTAGCTCACTGGCTTTGTGCCTTCTAGAAATTTTGTTCTGTGTGGCATAAGAACCAGCTACATTGAGGGGAAAAGCCACAGACCAGATAGGGCTCCCTTCTTGAAGCTTCCTTCTTTCTGGAATCTGTTCTCAAATCCTGGTTGCTGGGTAGTGATCTGAAGCCTTCAAAGAAATTGTTTTTCAGGTATCTTATTAGTTTTTCTAGTTAGTGGTTCTGGCCAGAGGGATGTTGTGTCTAAAGTTGCCCCGATAGTTGAAAGCAGTAGGTATAGATCTACAGTGTAGGTGTAGAAGGCCTTAGTTCACTGTAACATTTCTCAAAGACCAGATTTCAGCTAAGACATTAACAGCTGTCATCATTCTCTCGTATTAACCTTTTGGTTGGTTTTCATCAAACAATTTGTATGGTGTGCAATGTTTCCAAACTATGAAACTTGGATTATTTTTGGCTACAGTGTGATAAGTGTGTTTCTAAATACTGGATGTAATGATGACTATGGTTTACATTATATCCTCTTTTTGACTAGTTTTAACTGCAATTTTGAATTACTGGTTTTCTTTTCCTAATACCTCACTCACCGACCTCAATTTACACCATATTACCCTTCTTGAGAATTAACTTTGGATTCGTAAAATGATTACCTGCATCTGCTGATAGAATCCCTGGGTGCTGTGGCCCCCTTATGTGCAATCAGAACGTTTCAACCTGTTTAGATTAAATGCACCTATAGTCTTGTAGTTTACATTTTATTTTCTATTAATTAAAAATAAGTATCACCCTGGAGTCATTATGAAAATATCTATTCAGTTATTCCCTGTCTACTTTGGATCCTAGCAGACCACAAGGGAACTGAATTTCAAAGACGATTGGTTAAATTAAAACAGTTGGTAAGTGAGTTTGATTTGTGAGTGATCAAATCAGCCATGTTGATAATAATTTATATTAGGGACATACTAGAGCTTTAGAGCTGGAAGGAGTCTTAGAAATCATGTAGTTCCACAATCCTCCCTTTTGGTTTTAAATGATAAAAGTAATAGATTTTCATGGTTAAAATTTAATTGGTACAGAAAAGTGTAAGATCAAAGGTAAAAGTTATCGTCCCGTTCCCCCCAACTTGCCATTTCCATTCTCGCTCCTCTTTTTTTCACTTAAGAAACAGAATTTCTTTCTGTTGCCTAGGCTGGAGTGCAGTGGTGTGATCATAGCTCACTGTAGCCTCGAACTCCTGGCCTCAAGTGATAGTCTTGTCTCAGTGTCCCAAAGCGCTGGGATTATAGGCAAGTGTCACCGTGTCTGGCCCATTCCCATTCTCTAGAGTTTACTACCGATAGAGGTTTCTCATGTATGCATCCAGAAATTTTCTCATGTGTATGCAATGGTAGGCACATATCTGTATCTTTAATAAAATTTAAAATAAAATTTTTAATTTTTAAAAGATTAAGTAGAACAATACTTTACAGATCTTAACTATTTTGTTCCTTTTTGTTCACTGCCTATATCATCTGCATTTGGATAGTTTCCAGTTTGTTGCTATAACAGCCAATGCTGCAGGGGATGTTTTAATACATGCAGGTTTTCCTATTTGGGCAAGTTTATCTGGAAAATAGTTTTGGAACAGTTAAGTCAAAGAGGATGTGAATTCAAATTTTCATGGATTGAATATTCTCCTACAAAGAAGGCTATACCAATTTATGTTCCCATCTTAAACCTTACTCACCTTTTTTTTAAAGCTTAGAAAGTTTGAGATTCAGAGAAATTAAATGAGGTCTGAAAGTTAGGTAATGGCAGAACAAACTGGAACTTTAAAAATTTCCTAAAAAGTGTCCTATATTGTTCTTGCCATTACATACTTCTTGACCACTTTTGAAAGAGTTTGAAAGTTTTGTTTTTGTTTTTGATTTTTTTTGCCTTTAAATTCTTTATTTTAAAATCGTGGGAGTACAGTTCAGGGTTAGGTATACAAATATTCACTGATGAAAGTTTTTTTAAAAGAAAATTTATGTTTTATGATTTCAAAAGTCAGAAATGTTTATTGTAAAAAATTTGCAAATTAAAAAAGTTAAGGAAGAAAATTAAAATAACCCTTACATCTTAATTAGATATATCACATTAGCATCCTGGTGTCTTTATTAATATTTAACATATTTTAAATTAAAATTAGGATCACACAATAAACTGTTTTGTAACTTTCTTTTTCATTTACCAGTATATAGTAAACATTTTCCCATGTTTACAAGAAGACATATAAACAAAACCTGTTTTTGTAGACAATGTCTTTTAGACAATGGAATAACTTCCTAAATTCGAATGCATGATAAAAATACATGATGTGTTTTAAAAGGCTTTAGATATACACTGACAAACTGCCCACTAGGAAAGTTGTACCAATTTACATTCCTATCAATTTACATTTTAAGCACAAGAAGTTTTTTTAGTTTATTTATTTTTTTGAGTTGGAGTCTCTTGTCGCCCATGCTGGAGTGCAGTGGCATGCTCACTGCCACCCCAGCATTGACTTCTTGAGCTCTGGCGATCCTGCTGCCTCAGCCTTCCAAGTAGCTGGAACTACAGGCATGTGCTACCATGCCTGGCTAATTTTTGATTTATTGTAGAGGTGAGGTCTGGCCAAGTTGCCCCGGCTGGTCTTGAACCTGAGGGCTCAGGCAGTCTACTCACCTTGGCCTCCCAAACTGCTGGGATTATAGACTGAGCCATGGAGCCATCGAGCACAGCCACAAGAAGTTTTTTTTTTTTAAAAAAGAAAAAGTGCAACCTAGGACTGTCAGAGGTGGAATTACTAAAGTGATATGTTGCAGTCATTATGGGGTAGGGGTGAGGCAGGTTTTGAATATAGACATTTCTAAGCTTTAAAATGTTGAGAGAAATTTCTGATAAAGGTCAGAAGAACTTTTGACCAGGTAACAGAAGTTCTTATAACTTTTAACTGTAAAACGCCGTGATAAATACTGTGGTATTACTGAGGCTGCCTTACAAAAAATCATACCAAACAATTATGTTAGATGCAACATTAACCTTAACAACAACAGGAATAGTAAACATTTATGGAGGACTTACTATGTACCTTGAAGATTCTGAAACATATTAAACAGTGATACTTGATTAGCAAATCCGTAGGAAAAATATTTCTTAATGAGTTCACCTTAGCAATGTTAAAAGGGAAAGAAAGGCTTGTGTATGCTAAAAGGTCTCATTTAATTCTGCATGTAGGTATTGTCATTATTCCAGATTTACAGCTGCAGAAATCAGTGTTAGAGTAAGACTCTGAGACAGGATATGTCACCAAAGCCCATGATAAATCTCTGGAAGTGTACCCAATGAGGTAGGAGGTGCCGCTATGATGCCAGTTGCTGCTGTCAGATGGTCAAGGACACAGTGTAAAATAACATTGACTTCCTAGTGCAAAAGTTGAACCCTTTCAGACAGAATTGGGCATGTTCAGAGTGGTATGGCTGTAGACAAAAGTTGAGCCCTTTCAATTCTCTTTCAGTTTGACTGATTATGCCAAGGGTCAGTTTGATAAATGTTTGTCTTAATGTCTCTCTAATAAGTGCGTGTTAATGTCCCTTTTCAATAAAAACTCTAAAATGTAATCATTTTATTTCATTTTTAATGCATTTTTTTTGCTATCTATTTGAGTCATAATAAGGGTTTTCCACTTATAGTAATAATGAAGTGTCTAGTAAAATTTTTCTGACTTAAATTGTTTTAAAGAAAATAAAAAGTCACACCCTACTTTCCTGTATCTTCTGTCCACTCAAAAATAACTCCTTCTATTTATTTGAGTTATCATTCCTTTTTAAATTTAATTGTATTTTTTAGTTAATCCACACCTTCTGCAAAAATTGAGATTTTTAATTCAGCAGTTGTGAGGTGGGGTATGGAGGTGATTATTTTAAAATGTTAATTATAAAATAAATATAACTATAATTTGCAGTAATTTTGATTAGAGAACCAGTTTTGCTATAATCTCACCATTGTAAGATAACTGCTTATTGTTTTTCTTTTTTCCTAGTGTATATTCATTTTAATAATAACAATTAACCTTATTATTTATTTCTAGCTTCTTTTCTTTTTTTAATTTTTGAGTTGTGTTCTCACTCTGCCACCCAGGCTGGAGTGCAGTGACACCATCATAGCTTACTGTAGCTTACTACCTTCTGGGCTCAGGCAATCCTACCTCAGCTTCCCAGGTAACTGGAACCAAAGGCTTGCACCACCACCCCCAGCTAATTTTTACTTATTTATTTATTTATTTATTTGTAGAGACAAGGTCTTGCTATGTTACCTAGGCTGGTCTTGAACTCCTAGCCTCAAGTGATCCTCCAGCCTTGGCTTCCGAAAAGTACTGAGATTGCAGGTGTGAGCCACTGCACCCAGTCAGTTTCTAGACACTTTTCTAAGCACTTTAAAAAAATCTAATAAATTATTTCATCTTCTCAACCACTCTGTGATGTAGATATGTTATCCCTATTTTATAGGTGAGGACACTGAAGCACAGTGATTTTAAGAAACCATGAGGACTTGAATCCAGGGAATTGGTCTTCTGGGCTTGGACCTTCAGTCTCCATGCTATGCTGTCTCTAGTATTTAGCAATGCTTATTAGCACTGCCATTATTACAGTCTATCTTTATTTTTCCTTTTCGCGTAACACATAAATATTTTCCTCTTGTTTTAGTTCTCAGATTTTGTAAGAATAACTTAATTTTGGTATAATTTACAGTAAATAAGATGCATCCATTTTAAGTGTTCTGTTTGATTAGTTTTGTGTAACCACCACTGTAATTAGGATATTGAACATTTTGATCATCCAAAGAGTTCCCTTGTGCCAGTGCTCCCCATTTATGGTACTTCCTCCCCAGACCTTCACATGGGTAAGAAATGGTAAGAAATCTATTAATCTATTAATACAACCCCCCTCTTGTCTATTCTGCCATTTTTGAAGCAATTTGGGGGGGTAAAATTGTGTGAGATTGTGATTTCAATTAATTTTTTTCTAAATTTCCACCTGTTTACTGCAGTACTGCTTATTGGATAGATGCTTCCTGCCCACTGATTTCTGGTGTCTTCATGACCTAGGGTTCTACCGTTATACTATGGAGGCATTATGATGTATGTATCCTGAAGTCAGGCTGACCTGTGTTTAGATCCTGGCTTTCCACTTACTAGCTAAACTTTGGACATGTTATTTATCCTATCTGAACTTTTGTTTCTTTATCTGTAAAATAGGATGCTAATCTTAGCTATCATAGGATTATTGGGATAATTCAATGCAGAGAGTTAACACTTTTTAGAAAAGTGCCACATTGGTATTTTGCCAGGTGAGCTTGATTAAAAATTGCTCTATACCTTATAACATGATATGCTTTTGCCCAAGTGAAAGCAACAAACATAACCAAAAAAAGCAATAGTTGCATCATGAAAAAGCTCATAAAACTATGTTATTTCCATAATATTTTTCTGAGCTCTTGCAAGCATAGTTATGTCATTGTTGGAGGGTGTGTGTTTTTCCATTAGCTCAGTGGAATTTAATTCCCAGCACATGGAGGTAAGCGGAATGTTGTATGAGCCGAGCCTGCACAATTAAGACTAAAAAAAAAAAAAAAATTGCTGAACTCCATCAAGCTCTTAGATCCCGACTTCCTTGCCTCTTAGCTGCCAGCTGTGTTCCCGGTGTGGGCCTTTGTTTCTCCTGTCCTGACCTCCACTTCATACGGGTTCTCATTCTTGCTTCTGGTCACAGTCACGGATCTTCCCTGACTTGTTCTGTTTCTAGAGACATTGGGCTCCTTTTTTGAACTTGTTTTTCTTTTCACACTATCAGCAAGTGCCCTTGCGTAATTTCCAAGTTCATATAGGACAGAAGTAGCAGATGGCCACAGAAACCCTAAAGGTGGGACAGAAGGCTGGGGAATAGATGGGAAGCCTGTGCCCACGGCCTGTGGGTCTTAGTTCTTCAGCGAGAGCTTTGGGAGAACAGAGGAGACATGAGTTTCTATAATCCTAAAATGAATTTTGTTTTTCTTCTTTTTCAGTACTAACTTAAACTGGATTTTCAACTCTGTGCATTGATTGGCATCTCTTACCTCTATTGTCCATGAAAAGAAACAATTTTGGGGGAAGATTTTCATCTATTCATAGCAAATGTAACTGGGAGGAAGACTTGGAAGCAGTGGAGCTTGGTGGCTGCACCAGGATGATAGTTATTATATTTTGAGTATAAGGTTGTCCCCGGGCAAAGTGAAATGAACCAGAAGACAAATGAGAATGTAGAAAGCTATGCTCAACTCCTTCTAAAACCCCAGAAACCCATTAAGCCCTATATCTGCTCACCTCTGAATGATTTTCAAGAGGAGAGAGACTTTTTAGCAAACAACATCTTCCCTCAGCTCAATGATCTCTGCAGTTCCCGGGGCACATACTTCAAAGCTGTGGACCTCAGTTGGTCAGCGCTTAAGGCCCCGAAATCCTTGCCCTCCGACCCGCGACAATATTCTTGTCTCCGCTCCCAACATCTCAAGCTCTGTCTTGACTATGTGAACAGCTGCTTCCCCTTTTTCATCTGCATGCTGGGTCAGACATACAGAGTCTTTCTTCCTGACAACTCACCTTTCCTGTTCGCCAAAGCAACTGACTTGTCAAATTTATCCACTGTAGAACAGAATCTCTACCTTGCTGCAACACATGGTCATCCTTGGGTCCTGGAGAATCCCGACTGCAGTCTGACAGAGTTTGAGATTGGGTGAGCTGATTCTCAATGACTGGTCAGTTGTGATAGAAAAGCTCTACCCAGCCACTTTAATGATTGAAAATATAGGTTAGTAAATATAGAGCTAACTAGGTCTATTATCAACACAAGGTTAATATTTTGTAGGTCTTCCTTGGGATAGGAATTTTTAAGTGATTGGAAATATTTCGTAAGCATTTAAAATTGTGACTACATTCTTGTAACATGTATTTCTCTACTTTAAAGATTTTTAAAATTGAAAATAAGAGCAAGTAATGAACCATGGGAGATGATTTAGGAAGTTAAGGAGCTCAGAGAAGACCCCAACTATCTGGCAGTTAACATGCGGTTCTAGAGCAGTGACTCTCAACCAGGTCTGATTTTGCCCTATCAAGGGATGTTTGGCCATGTCTGAAGACATTTTTGGATGTCAAGATTGAAAAGAGAGCTACTGGCATCTAGTGGGTAGAGACCAGGGATACTGCTAAACATTCTGCAGTGCACAGAACAACCCCTATAATAAAGAATTTTCCAGCCCCAGCTAGACTTTCCAACTAGAATTTTCTAGCTAAAGGGAAGAACTTGTAAGAATTGTCTGATGCTTTTTGTATGTTACCACATTTAATCTTCAAGAGGTGACCATGCAAGGTAGGTGCTATAATACTGGTTTTGCAGAAGAGAAAATTAAAACTTCTATACAGCAGTTAAGTGACTTATCAGTGACACATAACTAGTGAGGGACCAGTCTGGGATTTGAATCCATCTAAAAATCCATGCCTGTTCTCCTTCAGCTTTACTATCAGAGTGTAATCCGTGAACCAGCAGCCTTGGTGTCACCTGGGAACTTGCTAGAAGTGCAGAATCTTGGGCCCCACTCCAGGTCTGCTGAATTAAAATGTGCATTTTAGTAAGATAACCAGGAGGTGTGAATGCACATTCAAGTTTGAGAGGCACTGCCTGACATCATATTACCTCTAAATGAAACAGTTGCCTTTATTTTGCAAATATCGTCTTGCGAACATGTACCAGGTTGAAAAGGGAAGCGTATGGCAGGGATTCTTCACCTAGACCGACTACAGAGGAATCTGTAATGATTATATGAAAAATAGATTATATGAAAGTTATGTCAACACTTTTATATACATATGTGTGTCTTGGGGATAGGAAGATGGCCTGTGTCTGTCTTTGATCAGATTTCAAAAGGCTTAATGACCTAAGAGCGGTTGTGAATTACTGAAGAAAGTGCCCAATTAATGGGGGATGAAAGTAGTGGCAGGTGGTGCATTTTCAGATGCTTTCAGGGACCAGGCAGACAATAGTCCTTGTAATCAGATAGGGGAGCAGATGGATCTGCAGGAACAAGAGAGTCATTTGAATTCAGTGTAGGTGGTGGTGAAGACCAACCTGTGCTGGCCAGACAAAACTGCCTACAAGCCAAATCATTTTGCATCCTGGGAAAGAACATTGTATTAGTCACAACTCTTGGTTGAGAGTGACTTAAACTGGCTTCAACAAAAAGGGAACTTACTAACTTACATAACTACCAAGCCCAGGATTAGGTCTGGTTCAGCTCAGGCTTTATCCAGTGGCTCCATTCATGGTACCAGACCCTCATCTCTCACGACTTCTCAGTCCGGCCCTGCTATCCTGATGTTGGCTCAGCTCCTTGCTCAACTCCTCTGTTGTGGAGGAAGATGGCTGTAGCAGCTCCAGGTTCAAGTCCAGCAGATGTGGCTCAGAGTCTTAGCATTCCTAGCAGTGAGTCTGGCCATAATTAGCCTGATGTGGGCCACATGCTTGTCTCTGACTCAGGCCCTGGTGCCAAAAGAATATGATGCTCTGACTAGCTGACTGGGCCATAGGCCATCTCTGGAGCTGAAAGCGGAGACAGACCCACTGGAATAATATGAACTGAGAATTGGGATGGATGGATCCCAAATGGTAATGGAATCTAGGGTTGTTACTCAAACTAGGGTAGGGCAAATGGATAATGGGTAGCCAAAAAGTAATGCCAAATATTTGCTACCTGTTTGGGGTTTTAGAATCTCACAGACATGTCCTCAGATTCTAGATTTTTCTATGCCTAGCTATGTGACCTTTAGCAAATTAGTTAATATATTGGTAAGCCTTAGTATTTTCTTCTGTAAAATGGGCTAACTTGACCTCTTTTAGGGTGATAATGTTTATAAAACATCTAAAAACAGCACTTAGCTCATATTAGGCACAGAGTAAACAGTTAATAAGAATGAATAATAATAAATGGGTTCTGGGAGAATGTATACATTTGGCTAGAATCAGAAATGTAGTTTATATTCTTTTACTAATCTCAGTCTGAATTGCATTCATTGATTAATATTCACTCATGTGTTCAAGGCTCAAGCCTTCCTGTGTGTTTGGGTCAGGGTCAAATTATTTCTCCATAATACTCTCCTTAGTCTTTGACTTGGAGTATTATGGAATGATGAGCTTGTTTTAGGCTTTATTCTTGAATGTTTATATGTGATCTAAATGTCTGAATTAAGTAGGAGGCACAGAATGGAAGAATTATAAAAAAAATTCTTTAGAAGGAAATGATAAATTCTTTCTCTTTTGTGTCTTTGATACTCTTAATCACCCAGGTAACTCCAGAATCTCATAGTGATTATTGTAAGACAATATAGAGCTGTCACTTTATACTCTTGAACCTTAGAAGTACTTTTGAGGACTTTGAAGGTACTTGAGAATAGTGGGTGAGGTTCAAGATTAGCTCAAGAGGTCTGTTGGACTGTAAGGTCATCCCAAATTCTGTCTGAGACTGAAACTTCAAGCTGACCTTGGCCAGCCTATAGGTCCTCTGGGTCTATTCTGGTCCTAACCTAAACCATGAGGCAGCCCAGTTAACTATGAAGGTACAAGATGAGTGTCTTGAAAACCTACCAGGCTAACCTATCTGATTTCTTCTCCTGCATATGTTGATAACACCCTGTACCCTTACAAAGACAAACTTGAGGAATATAGGTGTCTTCAGAGACAGTTGGGTATCTTGGCTGTCCGGAACACCCTGACTTTAGTCAATGAGTTTACAACTGCAGGAAATTGAAGCTGGAAGGAACTTCAGAGATCACCCAATTGTCTGGCCCTCCTCCTTTATTTTACCAGAGAGTTTAAGGGACTTGCCCAATGGCAGAGCTGCAATTATACCCATGGCTGTCATCATTATTAGGTCATCTTATCCTAAAAATATACCCCACTCTCCCAAATTCTGCTGTGGATAGACACACACACATATCCCATGAGATTGAAATAGATAACTTTCTACTTAGCTGACAATTTGAAAAATGACAGAATTATGTAGAAAGTCAAAATTTTTTTGCCCTTGTCATTATGAGGTCATGAAATGTATAAATAGCATGAGGAAGGTTAAGTCGCGTGCCTATAGTTTTCTTTCACTAGCTTATAGAATATTTCATTAGTAAATAGAAGGCATTTATAGTAGTCATGTGCAAGTGAAAATGTGAAACTACAAAACTAAGATTAAAAGAGACCATCTTTTTGGCTATGAAGACTACAAGTCTTAGTGGGTATGTCACCACCCAGGTGGGAAAGCTGTGGGGACTTTATTATGAAGGACACTGGATGAAACAGTGAAGGAGTGCATACATTGGGTAAGATAACTTGATTTCTTTCTTTTTTTTTTTTTTTGGAGACAGGGTCTCACTTGATTACCCAGGCTGGACTTGAACAGTCCTTCTGCCTCAGCCTCCCAAGTAGCTGAAACTACAGGCATGTGCCACCTCCTCTGGCACAAGATAATCTGATTATTTTCACACAGACACAAATAATGATATGGCCCATATCATATTAGTAAGCACTGGCCGAATATCTCAATGTAATTAACAATGAGCTTATGATGCATGTGGAAGTTCTTTGTAAACTACACAACACAGTGCAGATGTGTTCTCCATATTTCCTAATCGAATTGCTTCTCTTCAAGTCATTCCATCATTCTTGAGAATTACTTAGACCAACTTTGAAGTATGGGAGAAAAAAGAAGGCAAGTTCACTGCTCTCTGGAAGTTTATGATTTTCTTGAAGACACTGGAAGAAAGTATGTGAAATACCAGCAAAGCTGTGCAAGTGCAGAGTGATATCTGTAAGGAAATCCTATCCCAGGGGTGGCTTTTTGGGGGTCTGTCTTGCAATAAGAGATGATCATAGCATGGGAGAAGTGCAAGAAGAAGACATTGCAAATTGGGGGGATCGCACTTACCAAAGTTTTGCTCAAGCCCCATGAAAAGGCTTGGGATTCCTTAACATCTCACCTGAGAACTGAATCCAAACTGGAACCTGCAGCTGCAGTGTTGGAATCAAGTTCCACAACCTTTAAGGCAAATCTTTCCAAGATTTCAAAAGTCCTGTTTGACTCCTTGGAGATAACGAACTGCTGACACTTTTCTGATCTTGCTTTGTTAAATGTGAATGTCAGGTTTATCTATTTTATTTCATTCAGTCATTCAACAATTTATGGCCAGGTGCTTTGCTAGTCACTAAATATCCAATAGTGAATAAGATAAGCTCAGTAACTGCCCTCCTCATGAGACCCACCTCAGTGAAAAATCAGACATATTTGTTGAATGACTGTGTAAGGCACAAGGCTGGAGTCTGTATGTAGTAATATTAATGGGCCTGAGAATCCTCTGCACATCCAGAAGCTTTTCCCAAAAATTAAAACAGCAAATTATGTTATGCTCTTGCCAGATCAAAGAAATCGTGTTTATGCAGTATTATCAGCTATCACCCTGAGAGAGGAGGAGACTGTTTCTCAGTGAGTCATCAACAATGATGATAATTTAGTTGAATTTATACTTTTATACTCATCAGGATTGATGAGAATTCTTTGGTGGCATATGAGTGCTTCGGTGTTTGATTCTCTTCCAATATGTTGTTATACCAAGGACCAGCTTGGTGATGGTGATAGTAACCCAAGGAAGGAAGAATGGATCGGACACAAGGGCAGTGGGCAAGTGTGATAGCTTCCCTCCTGAGGCCCTGGGCTCTTGACAGAACTCCAGGTTCTTATCGGACAACCCTAGCATCTGTGTAGCTTCTAAGGATACTGTCTCTCTACTCTCCTAACTTTACACGAGACAAAGCTGAAATTCAGAGGGTAAATGACTCCTTTGAAGCCAAATAAGGCCAAAATTGAGACTAGAACTTCATATCCCTTAGAGGAAAATGTATGCAGGAAAATTTTCTCTTCCCTCTTCCCCCAACCCTCCCTCCCTCTCTGCCTTCTTTCCTTCCTTGGTAAATATTCTTAACTGTATTTTACTCCTTTTTCAGAATCAATTCCCTTCCAACTTACAAGTCAATTTTGCTCTTGTCTGGAGAACGTGGTTGTGGGAAGTCCACTCTGATTGCCAACTGGGTGAATTATTTCAAAAAGAAATATCCGAGTATGTTGATGATCCCTCATTTTGTGGGGAGTACCTGTAAAAGCAGTGACATCATGTCCGTGATCCATTACTTCACAGAATTACAGCACAAAAACTATGGTAATAGATTCAAACTTTTACATTCATTCAGGAAATGTCTGGAATGTTAGAAACAAGTGGCTTTTTCTTCTGCCCATGTGGCTATTGTCTCTTTTTCTGAGCTAAACTCCCTATTGTCTCCCATGTCTACCCACTACTTCCATTCATAGAGCTGAACTTTCTTCCTCCCCTCCTTCCCTCCCTCCCTCTCTCTCCCCCTTCCTTCTTTTCTTTCTCTCTCTACCTCTTTCTCCCTCCCCCTTCCCTCTCTTTCTTCTTTCACCAAATTGAGTACCTTTGTGTACCAGGGCGCCGTTCCAGGCAGTGGGGGATACAACGATGAACAGGTGAACACAGGAGACAAAAGTCCTTACCTCATGGAGTTTTCGTGTTCTTGGGGGAGGAGAGAGGGCAAAGAACTGAGTAACTAAATAAAGGATAAAGACTGCTAGATGATGGTGAGTTCTGTGAAGAAAAACAAAGCTGGGAAAGAAGGTAGGCAGTGTGTGGGTCAGGGCTATTAGGATTTGAAATAGGGGAGGCTGGGGAAGTCTCACTGAGGCAGGGACATACAAATAAATACTTGAAGGAGAAGAGGACGGGAGGAAGAGGGATACTAGATACTTCAGGAATAGCCGGGTTCAAGGACACAGGGGCAAGGCCCCTGGCCAGACGAGCCTCTCAATGACTGTGCCTCCTATTCAGTTCAGCATTTGTTGAGCACGCTCATTTACTCATTCACTCATTCATGGCAGAATATTAATTGGTTGCCTGTTCTGTGCCAGACACCCTTCCCAGTTCCGGGAATATGGGAGTAAGTCAGGCAACTAAGGACATGGCTCCCATTGACATTATGTTCTAGTTGAGAAAGGCAAATGGCAAATAAATAGGAAACAACAAGCAGTGATAAATGTCATATACTGTGATGTGATAAGGGGACAGGGAGGCTCCTTGAATAGTCAGGGACTGTGGCTCTCAGGGTGACTCTAGCTGCTGTGTCAGCAAAATCCCCTTTCAGTGGCTCAAGTGGAAGTTTATTTTTTCCTCTTGTAACATTCTGAGATGTGATCTCTAGTCAGGTAACGAGTAGCTTTCCTCCGTGGGTGATCTGGGGACACAAGCTCTTTCCATGTTGAGGCTGTGTCATCCCTAGGATTTCAGAGTCCTCTGCTTATGGCTTAGAGGAAAGGGGAGAGAATAGGAAAAGCACACCTGCTCCTTAGAAGTCTTGGCCTGGAACTGGTACCTCTCAACTTCTTTTGGCAAGAACATGGCCACACGGGGCCCACGTGGCCCACTGGGAGCGGAGCAGAGATGGAAAGCTAACCCTGCCCTGTTGAAGGGGGAGTGTGAGCTTTTGTGGAACAGATAGCCATCGTGTCTGCTGCTCTCTCTGAAGAGATCTCCTTGACAAGAAGGGACCAGCCGTGTGGCGACCAGAAGAAAGAACATTCCAGGCCAAAGGAACAGCTAACAATACAGCTCCCAAACCGGAAACAAAGTGGAGTGAATGAGAACGGGAAAGAGGGCCAGTGTGGCCTACTGGTGGACTGAGGGGGAGTCGACCTGACAGAGCAGGAGGCGGGGGGCGCCACTTCAGGCCTGGGCTTCTGTAGGCCAGAATATTGGGTTTGGACCCTATTAAGTGCAGCGGAGGCCTGTGGAGTCTGTTGACATGACTTGAGTGCCGGTTTTAAAAGCTCACAATCGGCCTGTTGTGGGGAAAATGGATGTGGGAGCAAGCATGAGGCAGGGCCACTTGTTCGGGACTGTGGCGGTCAGAGAGGCTGGTGGCTCGGAGAGGACAATGGCCGTGTAGTGGGAGGGTCTCTGATGGAGTGAGGATTTTCTGAGTAACTGAACGTGTGGGTTGAGGGAAAGGGAAGGAATGAGGACTCCTTAGGAACCTCTAGCTGCTGGCTTTAGGAAGCTGGACGGACGTGAGGGCTTGGACTGAGACGGACGACCATGGTGGGGTGGGGTGGGAAGCAGGGTTTGAGGGAAACTGGGAGTTCTGCTGGGGACGTGTACTACGTGAGATGCGAGGTGTGCGTCTGTCTTGGGCCTGACTGTGCTAGAAGCAGTGGGGGACCCTGACCGCCCCCATTCAAACCTTGTGCCGCTTCTCAGCCCTGTGTCCTTGGGTGAGTTATTTTAACCCTCTGTGGCTCACACTCACGTTTGTAAAATGTGGTTGATAATAATATTAGAAATGTGCCTTACAGGTAATTGAGAGGATTAGCTAGATAAAGTATGATGGATAAAGGTGCTTAGCTCAGTGCTTGGCATGTAGTAAGCAGTGATGAATATTAGCTATTATTATTAAGCACCTGCTGTGTACTTGCATGTTTGTATGTGTCTGACTTTGTCTGCTTTTGGGAATTCACTTCTCATCAGGGGCATGTACCCACGTGTGTCTCTGGGTCCTGAGTATGTGTGTGTGTGTGTGTGTGTGTTTGTGTGTGCCCACTGGGTGGGGTTTTGATAGATAGATCTTATCTCTATGAGGGGACAGGGACTTGAGTTTCTTTCTGTGCATGTGATGAGTATCTGTGAGGCCTCTATGACTGCGTTTCTCAGAGCATGTGAAATGGGTAAAATCAAAATTAGTAGAAACAGGCACGATTGTGTCTATACAGCGACTAATCTTATTCTGGCATATCCCAAAGGTATTCGGTCTGGCCTATTGGTGATGTAAACTCAGTGGTACACACCCAATTATGATTTCGTTCCCAAGTGGATTATTACTTTAATGAGTGTGGTTTTTGGGTGTGGAAAGCTCCTAATAAGAACAGCTGCTGTCTTTCAAACATGCAGATCTGTAGGCTGACAACAGCAGAATAAATTCAGGAACAGCCTAGGAATGCTTGACACCATCTCTCCGCGAAAGAACACCCCTCCTTGTTAATGGTGGGAGGCCAAGGGGAAGGGCTGTGGTCCTGGACTTGGCCCACAGTTCTGGCTATGCTAGTTAACTAGCTGTGTGATCTTGAGCAGTTGACTTAAGCTCTCTGTGCCCCAATTTCTCATCTGTAAAATGAAGGTGGGATTAAAAGGACCTACCCGGTACGACCGTGTGAAGATTAAAAGATAATACATGTAAATAATTTAAAGTCGTACATGGCACACTGCTGCCATCATTATTGTTGTTACTATTGTTGCTATTATTATTCTTCACTGAGCTAGAGAAAGAAGCAGGGAGTGGGGGCTGCTAAGAGAAACAAGACATCCTTGTTCATTGCTGGGTTAAGGAGAGGAAGAACTACCATGTGAGAGTTGCAGCTGTCACCTCTGCAGCCCAGAGAGGCTGAGGGTGAGCGTAGAAGGCAGACCCAGGGTATTCCTGCACAGCTGCCTGTGCCTGAACAGGATTTTACCTGGGTGAGGTGGATGTGGGCCGAGGAGGGGGAGTGGCTGCTGAGGACGCAGCGGGGGAGGCCAGGTACTGAGAGCAGATTCTGCTGCTTCGCAGAGACCATTTTCCTGTCACCTGCCTCAGCTGTCTGCAGCTGCAGCTGCTGCGAGGCAGGGATCCTCCCAGTCGGGGATGTGAAAACACTCCCTGTGCCACTCACATCTCTGCTCCTCTGTCCTCAACCCCTGCTGGCCAGGATAAAGGGATCTGGGGAATGAGTACTGCCTGTAGCCAGCTCTCCTGTCTCCCACGGCCTTCGCCTGCCTTGTGCTATAGAAGGCATGCACCACAGGTCAGCGTGGGGTCACCGACTTTCTTATTTGCGTGTTTTCTCTCCGTGTCACCCTATGGGACACGGTGGCAATTCCGAATTGAAAGCTTTCTGAGTACCAGGCACTGTGCTAGGGGCTTCGTCAGTGTCTCATTTAATGTTCTTACTGACCTGTCCTTAATATCATCATCCCAGATAGGGAGACTGAGGCTCAGAATGACAGGGCCACATGGTTACACAGGGTAGAGCAGGGTGTGCAAACTCGGGTCTCTGCTGAGTTGAAGTCCTAGTCCTTGTCACTGCACCGTCTTGCCTCCTTGAGTCAACAGATGAAAATTTCCCTCTTTTGGGTTACTTTCATCAGGGTTCTTGCCCGGCATCAGATATCAGGAAAGTTTACATTCAAAGTGGCGATGTGGAACAGGTGGAATCCTTGGCAGGGCTCTCTAAGCTTTGCGCCCTGGGCTCTGCTGACTTCTCTTTCCCGCCAGTTAGTCTTCTTGGAGCACGCCAGTTACTTCTGCCCTTCCATAGCTTTGTCTGCTCATTCTCTTCTCCTGAAACTCCCCTCCCTGTTTTCAGGGCAGTGAAATCCTTCTCATCTTTCAGGCCCTATTCAAAAGTCACCTCCACTAGAGGGGCTGATGAATGCCTCTGTACCTCAGCCTCAGCTTTGATCGGGCAGCAAGGGGAACCCTGTCCCACCGCATTTTAGTTCACGTGGGTGTCTCCCTCCAAATACTGTGAGATTTCCTCTCCGGGTCCCTCAGGTAACTTCCAAATGGTCCTGTTGTTGTACTTTTAATTGTCTGTCTCCTTCCATAAATTCTGTGAGTTACAGGTATTACATCTATTTTATTGGCCATTGTTATACTCAGTGCCTGGTACAGATCCAGAAATTTCTCAGTAAATCTATGTTGGATGAGGAGAGACAACACAGCTAAAAAGTATATGTGTTTGTTAGTCCCTAAGTGAATGTTCAAACACTTGAGATGTTGCCATTTAAATTAGGCAATGGGCAGGTATGGTGGCTCACATCTATAATCCCAGCACTTTGGGAGGATTGCTTGGACCCAGGAATTCGAGATCAGCCTGGGTAACGTAGTGAGACCTCATCTCTACAAAAAAAAAAAAAAAAAATTAGCTGGGTATGATGACATAGGCTTGTAATCCCAGCTGCTTGGGAGCCTGAGCCCAGGAAGTTAGGCTGTGTGAGCCATAATTTGTGCTGCTGCACTTCAGCCTGGACAACAGGGTGAGACCCCACCTGAAAAAAAAATTATTTTGAGATAAATAAGGCAATAGACCATTTTCATTTAGTAGAGACAGATTGGTCCTGCCAGAATAAAAATTAATGTTTAGGATTATTTCCTGATCCTAGTAATGCTAACTTTATCTTCAGCATCATTTTGAGAAAAAATAATTATGATCACCCAAAATGTGGTTTTAAAAACACTCAACACCACTATACAATGCATCCATGTAACCAGAAACCATTTATATCTCCTAAAGCTATTGAAAAAAAAAAATATATATATATATATATATTGTTTAAGAGGTATCTGGTGGGGAAACAAAAACAACAACAACAACAAAAAAATAACATGTGCTTTCCTTCATCTACAAAGATATAAGTCGCTCAGCATTATCCTGGAGTATCTTTTCCTAGGATTATTTGCCGATTATATTAGTGATCTGTGCTTTGTGATTGCCAGGTAGTGTGTATTTCTTGAAGGTCATTCACGTCCTCTTTGTCTCTTAGCCTCCATGCCAGCTACGTGGAAGAGGCAGATGATCCTTGCCTCTGAGAGTCCCCGCAGAGACTGCTAGTGAGCCTTCCACACCAAGAAATGGTGGCCACGCCAGCTTAAAAACAAGTTATTAGAAAAATAAGCGTTGTAAAAGCACCTGATAGTCTGTGTGTTCACTTTGCCTATCTAGGCCTGTTTTCTCATCCACAAATGAGAGGTTTGGACGGGGCCAGGGGATTTCCAGGAAACTCTTCTGCTCTAAAATTCTGTCACTTTAGGTCTAAAATCTCAACAGTGTCCATTATTTTATTTTATTTTTGTGCCACTGCCCTCTAGCCTGTGTAACAGGGTGATAGGGTAAGACCTGACTCAAAAACAAAAACAAGGCCCTAAACACCAACTTACTGCCAACCAAACAGTTTTATCCTACAGTAGCATCACATCAGCACTGTTCAACAACAACAAAAATAGCCATGTAAGAGATGACATTCCATTGCCCCTAGCATACATAATTTTAAATGTTTTCTAAAAAAAAAAAAAAAAAACACCCAAAAACTCGGAGAATGAAGCACTGAGCTTAATTTCTTTCTCTTCTCTTTCTTGAAAAACAATTTTCTTGTTTGACACTAGTTCAATCTCTCTTTTCTGATACCTTCTCCCGCTTTATGTCCCACATTCATATATGTTTTAAGTCATTGATTTTATGATTATTTCATGATATTAAAATTTCTTTAAAATTGATACAACTCATATAAAAAGATGAATATAGGTAAAGTAATGTTATGATATGTATTTCAACATGTAAATGCTCAGACATGATTCTAATAGAAGACACAATGCCTCTATGTGAAAAATCACCATGAAAACAATATGTGTCGATCTATACATAGGTTGCCATGGGTGTGCTGTGATCAAGACTGACATCGTGGGCAATATTGTTATAGGGTGGTGATTTTCTGAGATGTGAACAAATCTTGGTATCATCTTAGACAAAACTATGTATAATCCACAATTTATGTGGTTGTTGCTTTCTACATCTATGTTGATTTTGCGTGTACCAAATTCAAACCCATTCATGGGTTGCCATCTTTAGTTTTTTACCTGTTTGAAATAATGTTGGGTCAGTGAAACCTCTACTGCATGTGTTTATCTGTAAAATGAAGTAGTTTCTAGGTTAGGAGCTTGCAATTTTTTCTCCCCTTTATGTGACAAATTATCTGAAAGCTGGATAGGCCCAGGGACAAAGCTTCATTGTGTGTGGCTATCCTGTGTTGTAGGATGTCTCTAATTCCTGGAACCACCCTGTCAAGAACCACTTTTTTTTTTTTTTTTTTGAGTTGGAGTCTCACTGTCACCCAGACTGGAGTGCAGTGGCTGCTCCCGGCCACCGCATCCTCGACCTGCTGGGCTCCGGCGATCCTTCCGCCTCAGCCTTCCAAGTAGCTGGAACTACAGGCGTGCGCTACCACACCCAGTTAATTTTTTTAAAATTTATTGTAGAGATGAGGTCTCGCCAAGTTGCCCGGGGGATCTTGAACCCACGGGCTCAGGCAGTCCACTTGCCTCGGCCTCCCAAGGCGTGGGATTACAGGCTGAGCCTCCGAACCTGGCCTCCCACCCTTCTTAAACCTAACAGGCACAATCCTAAATTCCTCTACCCACAGGATTGGACCCCAGACCTTAGATTCTGGAGATAATTTCTTAGAGAGAACTAAGCCATGATCTAGCAAAAAGCAAAGGAAGTCATTTGAGAGGACCAGCATGCAGACTGTAACTGACTGAGCAGCAGCAACCCCAAATAGTAACCAACTACCTAATATCTGTCTTGCTTTTATTTTCTTTTCATTTTAGAGTTGTGGGCTACATGTGAGGATGTGCTACATAAATAAATGCATGCAGGTGAAGTCTATGGAGCCCTCTCTCCCCCTGGTAGTGGACATGGTGCCCAATGGGTGGTCGTGTGTTCCTTATCCTCCCTCCTCCCCACTAGTAGAGCCCAGTATCAGTTGCTCCCACCTTTATGCTCACATGTCCAATGTTTAGGGCCCAGAATGTTTAGGGTCTCTACAATAAATAAAAAATTAGCCAGGCATGGTAGCACGCACCTGTAGATCCGGCTACTTGGAAGAAGGCTGAGGCAGAAGGATCGCCAGAGCCCAGCAGGTTGAGGTTGCAGTGGCCAGGAGCATGCAACTGCACTCCAGTATGGGCAACAGAGTGAGACTCCAACTCAAAAAAAAAAAAAAAATGGGTGTGTGTACATTGCAGAAAGAACCCAGGGCGTGACCCTAAGTAAGCACCTACAGTGAAGGGGCGGCAGGAACTTTTACAGGTCACAAGACATCTCTTTCTTCCCATCCACCTCTTTGTGACACGATGTGCTTTTGCGTTCTGGAAAATGAGAGTAATGTTTTGGATGACATAAAATTTAAAAAAAAATAAAATCCTGCAAATATATTGACGACATCTGTTGGTAGATATCATTATCCCTTTTGGGTTGCATATTTTGAAGATGTTAATCACATGTATACATATATGTGTCAGCTGCACAGCTGTGAGTAGCATTCATTTTCCCCAACCTCTTCTGCCTCCCCAGCCCATGAACATATTTTAGCAATGATGGAAACATTTTCACCTAATTTGAGCAAATTTCTGTGCTGTAGGAACTCAGCTCGAAACGGATATTCTTAATGAAGACTCAGATGTCTTGGTCTTTTCACTACTTGTGGACGTGTTCATTGCTTCCATCAGTTTAAAACCATGTATACTTGTACTAGATGGAATTGAAGAATTGATTGGCATTTATGGAGTTTCAGGCCAGAAGGTAACATCTTTTAAAAAATAACCCCTATTTATTACTATTTTATAAAAAACAAACTGCATTATTTAGGATGTACATAATATCTTTCTATTGCATTGCATATTTTGGGTTATAACCCAAATATCTTAATCACTTCTTTATAGTTTATTGAACTACTTATATAATGCCTATATAATGGGACAAGCGCCATTTTAGAAACGTCAGGCATATTTAGCACATTTAATCTGCACAGCAACCATATGAGGAAGAGACTGTACTCATCATCCCTGTTTGCAAAGAGGGGACTGAGCACAGAGATGTTAGGTAGCTTGTCTAGGGCACTAAGAGGGTTAAGTGGTGGGCTTGGAATTCAGACATGGCAGTCTGGTCCTAGGAATTGTGGGTCTCCTGCATGGGTCTGCCCTTGCTTTATGCTTTGAGGGTCTTGTTGATCCCCCTGCTGTGCTCTTTATGTTTGACAGTTTGGTTTACCTCATCTACGTTGATTTTGCATGTATCAAATTCAAACCCATTCACGAGTTGCCATCTTTAGTTTTTCACCTGTTTGAAATAATATCGGGTAAGTGGAACCACTACTACTTCTTCCTACCAGTCATTACTCTGGGAAGCAGTTTCTTTAAAACTTAAAAGTGTATGTAATCAATTATGTAATGAATAAATTATATAAGTAATAGAGACATCTTATAGAAAATATGATAAGTGAAAAAGGAAAATAGAAAAGTCAATGTACTCATAGCTCACCATTGTTAACCATTTTGTTGGTGTACGGCCTTTTTTCCTATGAATATGTAGATATGCAAACAAATACATGGTTATGTAACTAAAGTTACACACATATTGTTTTGTAATCTGTTTTTTTTTTTTTTGCCCCAAAGTTTTCAAACAAAGTTTATTAGAGAAAGAAGGGAAAAAAGAAACAAAGACGTGCCAGAATTGGCACGGGCAAAATAAACCTCTGTAATCTGCTTTTTAATTTAATACATGACAACCATAGTATATTCAACAAATATTTATTGAGCACTTACTATGGGCAAAGACAGATATTTGGTCACTGCAAAGAAATGGAGCTTTCATTCTAGTGGGGGAATGACAGACATTAATGAAATCACATCACTCAAATAACTATAAAATTGCAACTTTGACAAGTGCTGCTGTGGATCCCTACGTAGTGTCGTGAGGGCCTCTAATGAAGGGAGGATGGACAGGCACCTGCAGCAGTTTGGTGCCGTGGTTATGAGCTTGCTTCTGAAGTCAGACCCCTGATTTGGGTCCCAGCTTTGCTGCTTACTAGTGTTGTTAGCGGAAATGCTGATTCAGGGTTCTTTGGTTATTTGTGAACAAAGAATGGGACAGAATATAACTTAGGCCAGCAAGGCAGAGTTTTATTGCAAGCCAGAAAAGCAAAGCAGGGTTTTTTAAAAGTCTACTCCTAAGAATCAAAAGTAACGGGCTCTTCAGAGAATGAGACAGCCCATTTATTCTGTGGTTTGGTCTTTTATAGTTTGTTTTTCTTTGTCTTAGTCTCTGGTCTCTGCTGATTTGTTCCCTCTTGGGCTTGTTTTCCCCCTTTATGGCTAGGTCATAAATACTTCATGTGACCTGTGACATATGCTAATGTCTAGATATTGTTAATTCTACCTTGTTAAAGTTACAAATGTCTTTTAACAATTTTGGGGCTATATCTCTTTTATCTTTTCGTGATTTATTATACATACATGTAATGAGCTCTAGTTTACAAGTCCAAGCTAATGATTAACATAAAACATAAGTTTGAAACTAAATTTCATAAAGGAAAGTTTACATTTTGAGGATTTTAGGGAATTTTAAAAGAGCCCAACAAGATTGCTCTTTATCCGGGTTTGCAGGTGTTTCTTTAAAGACATGTACCTTCTCCATGCCTCTTGGTTATTAGGTGATTTCGTATGACTGGTTTTCTCTCTTAAACATTAGCAGTAATTCGTTAGTTAAGGTCGGTCTCCCTAACAGGTTACATCGAGGAAAGGGGGAAACCACATTCCTAAGGGCAGTATAGAGAGGGAAAAAATGTGCCCTTTAAAATCCAGGTGGCTTTTGCACTCAGCCCAACTCATCAGGAAAGACATTTCTTAATGAATGAATAATGTCAGCTGGTTTCCCGTTTCCTACCCATTTTCCTCTCAGCCAAACTACCTAACAGTGGAATGAGCTAGATGAGACTTTAGCCTTCTGTGCTTCGGGTTCCTCTGCCTTTCTAGAGAGCTGCTAGAAGGATTGAATGAGTTAGTGTATTTAAATTACAACCAGGATTTAACGTACAGAGGCATGACTGAATGACCACCTGGAGAGGTCTGACCACCTGGAGAGGTCAAGCTTCTCAGGAAAGCTTATGCTTCCTGAGAGAAGGGAACACAACATGTAGGGACCCAGGGGAAGTATTAGGGTGGTCGGGAGGCCGAAGACAGGAACAAGAAGAAACTGAGGCCAAAGCCTTTATTGGGATTTCTGCAGGAAAGACAAAGCAGGGTAAACAGTTTAGGATTGGCTAGTGTGAATAATTTTGATGGGCTTTGGGGCATAGGGGCTGCCTCTGGTTGTCTGGTACCTGGCCCTGGGTTGATTTAGGGCAGAGGCAATATTAGCTTGGTGTGTGAGTTAGAGGAGAAGATGGCCTTGCTCAACTGGGCTGTACAAGCAGGACAGATTCCAGGCAAGCTGTCCACAACCCCCCCAGGAGTTAGCTGTCCTTGGAAGGGCTGTCTCTCCCTAGATGTCTAAGGTGCTGAGAGATGTCAAAACATCCTAAGATACAGAAAATAAGAAACATAATTGATACAGTTGGTGCCTGCAGACACACTCAACACAAGGCCTGGCTCAGAGTAGGTAGACAGTATGTGACAGTTGCTATCACTAGGCAAAGTGGGATGGGAAAGGCATTAAAGGATTCAAGAAAAGATTGTATTAGGTGTTTATTTTGTTCCTGAATAAAACCATTTAGCTCATGATAGTATTGCTGCACTAAGTAACAATTCTTTAGCACGAAATAATGTCCTCTTTTTCAACAGAATGGTTCCATTTGCACTCTCTCAGGTTTCCTCTGGCATCACTGTAGGTCATTTTCAGAATATGTGATTTTATTAAATTACTTGCTCATAGGAACCTCTTTTTAGAGTTCGTGTTTACATGATCAAATTTATAACGGATAGGTGAGACAGTCGAATTTGGCTCTACTGAGTGTGAATTGATATATTTTGTTTTTTAGCACTGTACTGCTTACTATCCAAGTTACTGTTAATAACCTTGACCCAATACCTATCCCTTACCTATACTTCCTCCCTGTATTCCACCTACTCAATGTCTGAAAACTATCAGCAAAGTCATTGTCAAGTCTTTAAAGTTTTGAATGTCTTTGACTCTCTCCATCAGGCAAAAGACTTTTCCTGGCTGCCAGGCTCGCTATCTCCTCATTGCAAATTTATCATGAGCACTGTCTCCTCCAGCCTGTCCCACAAGTCGCTATGTGCCCGTCCAGATGTGAGGACAGTGGAACTCATTAGCACAGGAGATGAAGAAACAAAACTAAACATCTTTCGACGGCATTTCTCCCTTCCCATTCCAGACCTCTTCCATCAGAGCAGACAAGCTTTGATGAAAAAACCAAACCTGAGTCCTTTAAAACTCACAATCCTAGCCAATGAACTGAAAGAATGTCGAATTTACCGAAATGAGTTTCAGTGTATGAGGGAGTACATGAAGATGGGTCTCTGTCCAGGAGCTCTGGGAATTGATCCTGAAACGCTGGATTGAAGACTATAGTTGGACTTTTAAACCAAAAAAGGCAAAGCCAGATGCTGTGTCTTCAGGAGAAGGTAGGCCTTGGCCGGTGTGGACAGCATGGTGGGAGTTCACAGGAAGGAAGGTGGGTGGTGGACTCCTATCTGGGGGAGTAAGATCTAGGGGTGGGTAGGATTGGCAGAGAAAATACAGGATGCCCAGTGAAACTTGAATTTCAGATAAACAACAAATAATCTTTGAGTAGACGTTTGTCTTAGATAGTGTATGACACATACCACAATTATTTGAATTACAGATAAACAACAAATAATTCTCAGTATTATTTCCCCCAAATTACATGGGACATACTCATACTAAAAATTAATTAGTTGTTTATCTGAAATTCATATTTCACTAGCATCCTGTATACTTATTTGCTAAATTTGGTAACTCTATCTAGGGAGTTCTTTGTGTTGACTGTAAGGAGAGCCATATTAGACACAAATTTCAGTCACATTTTTTCAGAAATCTAAGAAATGAACTGTTATTTCCATAACTCAATTTCAGTCCTACTGATGGCAGAAACCTAATGCAGTCAGGTCAGTTTAATTCTATCAACTTGGTTTGTTTTCGGTCAACTCAGGATTTTTTCAGTCAGGCAAAGGTTTATGTCCTTCCCATGTCTTCACCGGGTTGAGCTTCGATCTGAGGGCCCGGGTGCAGGGTGTCCTTGGCTGCCATCTGCCCCTGCTGTCTTCCGGCGAGGTGGCCATGGTCCCAGATGGTCCGCAGATATTGACATCTCTCCACTTTTGGATGCCTCCTCCAGGATGCCCTGTTCCCATCTGTTCTGGGGTTGCTGGATCTTTGCTGCCACCTACTGACGTGGTCCCTTGTCCTAGTGGAGGAACCCCCTCAGCCAGCTTCCTTGCTTTTCCTGAGTCTTGGCTTCTCAACTCTCTCCTATACCTTTCTCAGTTCAGCAAAGTCTCTTTTCTTCTCAGGTGGGAAAAATATCCTCTATGTTCAAATATAGACCCCATCCTGTAATTGTCTGAGTCTGTTATTTGTGGTAAAACAGTTTATTCCACGAGTTGGTCAGGAATTTGTTTTATGATATTCAACAATCATGCTTTTGAGAGGCAGAGTTTGTTCTCTCAAGCCTTTATCTCGGCCATGAGCTTCAAATGCCTATTTTGAAACTTAAGCTTTTCTGCCTTCGTTTCTGCGGTGACAGTCTTCTTTCTCTCAAGGACAGTGAATTTGGAATGGAGGTGGGGAAGTGGGGTGGGGAGAGAGAAGCAGAAAATCCTTGGAATGAAAGACACATGGACGGGTACCACGACATAGTGTCCTGCCCATGTTTCACTATAGAGTTTGCATTTCTATAAAGAAAATCAATTTCAGCCAGGCTCGATGGCTCAGGCTGTAATCCCATGCCTTTGGGAGGTTGAGGTGAATGGATTGCCTGAGCCCGCGGATTCGAGACCCGCCTGGGCAGCGAGACCTCGTCTCTACAATAAATCAAAAAATCAGCCGGGCGTGGTAGCACATGCCTGTAATTCCGGCTACTCGGAAGGCTGAGGTGGAAGAACTGCCGGAGCCCAGCGGGTCGAGGCTGCGGTGGCCGGGAGCGGCCACTGCACTCCAGTCTGGGCGACAGAGTGAGACTCCAACTCAAAACAAAAAAAAGAAAATCAACTTCAAGTTTACCGTGCCCTCCCCACCTCCAAGGAGGTGGAAATAAGGTCTCCATGCCCCCCTAGAAGAGCCACTTAGGCAAAGTGTCCCATGGTAGTGCTACCCTCCATCTCCAGGACTGTGCAGGGAAGCCCAGGTCAGCTTCCCCAGAGACTGCCCGCCCTGGCACGGCCCAGCCACCCCCACTGAGGCCCAGGGGACTCAGCCACAGGCACAGGCAATGCTTGGGAAGCAGCGGTCAGGGGAAGCCTGGGCAGCTGGGGTAGAACCGTCTGCCTGTTCTTCAAGACTGCAGGTAATTTGGCCTCATCCCCCATCCTACATAGGATAAGTTTGGAATGGTGGGCGGTATTGTCATTTCTCTCAGTGGTATGAGGACCTCTTTCTCATCAGTTGGCCATAAAGCTGGTGGGAAATCCAGCTGAGGTGGAAGAAGCAAAGGTCAGGTGAGGAGTGGAGAGCTGGCCCAAGGGGTGTCCGGATGTGTGACGGGAGAACGATCCCTCAGAAAAGCCAGCCACGCCCCCACACACCAGCTCGCCATTGGAAAACCGTGAAGACTGCTCAGCGGAAATGCATGGTGTGATGACTGCCAAGCTTGCCTGCGTGTCACCATATCTCTGATGTGTTTGTCATGACCATGTGGATGATAACTGACTGGTTAGCAGTGTGGGCTCTGGAGCCAGGCTATCAGGTTTCCAATCCTAGTTCTGCTCTTTTTCCTGTGTGACTTCGCTTCTCAATGCTCGTTTTCCTCATTTTTAAGACGGGAATTGGCCTGTAGGATGGAATTTGCCTGTAGGATGGTATTTGCCTATAGGATGATTGAAAGAAATAGGTTGTTTAGTCATATAAAACGTCGAGTGTCACACCTGTTCATGCCAGCTCTCATTTTGTCACTTCACGTCTGCACAGGGTGGGATGGCTGGGTGGCCGACGCCCTGTGCTTGCTGTGCGTCTCGCATTGTGGGTTGGCCGAGGAGGAGCTGCTCCAGCTTCTGGACATACTGGGCTACAGGAATCACTACAAAGTGACCCCAGTGCACTGGGCTGCCTTCCGCAATGCCACCAGACTGTGGGTCCATAAGAAGCCCGATGGTCTTCTGTACTTCCAGCACCAATCCCTGCGAAGTGCGGTGGAGCACAAGCTTCTGGGTGAGTAAGACTTGCGCCTGCGAGGTACCCACTGGGAAAGCAGGGGTCGCATATGAGGGCCATAAGTGTGATGTTCCGAGCAAACACTCAGCTGCTATCTTTCGACACCAATAAATCAAGAGACAGAAAGAAATTTATTTCTGAATTCAGAATTCAGAGAGACAGAAGCTGACTCCTGGCATTTCTGGAACCATTCTGCTTGTCCCTTAAGTTTCACAGCCCTTTTTTTTTTTAATAAGTTTAGGGTTTCTGGTGTCTACAGATTGACTATTTTGTCGATAGCGATATTTATGGTCTGCATTTCCTAGTGCCGGCCACCAAAAGTTAGCTCACAGTGTTAACGGTAACACCGAATCAGAGTTGAATAAGTCTGTCATAGAGTATGGGAGTTACCAGAGCATATTACAAAGTAAGATTATTCACTACAACATATTGTTGGTTAGTAGTTATAATATGCAAAAAGTTATATAAACTACGGGACTTATGGTTATATGGGTGCTATATTTTCAAATCTATGACCACTGATGAAAAGGAGTGAATAGGATGGTCTGTTCTTTGAAGTGAATTAACAGGGAATATATAGGGGATAAGGGCTGTGCTTTCTTTTGCTAATTCTCAGGAATGTAGGCACGTTCAAGCCCTGCTTAAACATTCATTATGCCTTTTTTTTTAAGGATTGTAGCAATATGGACAGACAACAGTGGGTTTCTGTAGCATAAGCACGTATGAGAGTGCTTGTGTAAGTTAGGACTTGTAAGTGACAAGAGTAAGTGAGGCCTGACTTCAGTGACTGGACACCTCAGGGTTTACTCTCTATGTAATGGACTTCCGGAAGCAGCAGTCCTGGGCTACTCTCTTGGCTCCACAAAGGCACCTGAAACCCAGCCCTTAGTTGTTCTTGATTCACAACACTGGCTTGCATTCTCAAGGTCACCTCATCTACATGGCTGCTGGAGTTCCAGCCATCACGTGTCAGGCCACAGGAAGGAAGAAGAGCTTGCCACTTCCTTTAAGGAGCTTTCCCAGTAGTTTCCTTTCCTAGCATTTCTGAGTCTCTGACTCAGAACTTCATTACTTGGCCACAGCTAGACACAGGGAAGCTGGGAAGAGAGGTTCAGCCTGGGCATGCTGCTGCCCTAAACTAAGGTGGGGTTCGGTCATGAAGGAGAGGGAAATGGGTCCTGAGTTGGAATTCACAGTCTCTGCCCTGATTCTGAAATCAAATTCTTACCTCTTCTGAAGAAGACTGCTGGTCTGCACCCAAGAACACCTGACGAGGGAGCAGAGCACTGCAGGTCTAAGGACTAGAAAAATCTTTAGGTCACGACCTCTGGGAAGATTCCAAGCTGCGTGCAAATGTCCTTTTAAATTTATTGTGTTCTATTTTGCTTTCATTTTTAAAAAGAGAAATCCTTTTTACTACTTCCTCCTATGTTGTGATCAACCCCACTGTCTCTTAAGTCATGTGATTACAGGAGAGCATGGGCCTTGGGATGAGCAGCTCCAAAACTTATGTCCACTCCTCTCTCACCTGCTGTCTGGTGGTTTGCAATGCACTCATTTCTTCCATTTCCCTAGGGACAATGATGCTCCTGGTGGTGCAGGGACTAAAGGGCCATGGTGTGGCTGTTAAAATTCTGGGTACACATTGCACCCCTTTGCTGCATGGTGAACCCACAGATAAAGCCCTGCTGGCAATAGTCACTCTTGTCAGGAAAAAAAAAGTTGTCCTGCTGCAGAATGGGACGGTGAGTGACAGTGTTTGCTAGAGGAGTCAGGCGTTATAACAGCAGTAATTCAACACCACGTGGCTGGGCATGAGAAGCAAGCCCATCCCCCAAGGATGAGATGATCCTGTGCCAGGGCCAGAGAACTTGAATTCACTGTGGTCTTTTTGGAAAGAGTTATCTTTGACCCTTTTGTCTAGATATCACAATCATTTAGAGGCAAGCTGGTCTGTCTTAGCCATGTGCATCTACATGCTTCTTGACTTTGAAGCTAATGTTCTGTCTAGCATCGTGCTCAATGTGTAACCTAAATTACTCCAGGTTGGCTAACCTGGAGAGAGGCGCTTTGGTCCCTGGTCTGTGGTAGAGCTGTCTCTTTCCCCTTTTGTTACTACAGCTGAGGATTGCTTGGCCTCAGATACTTTGTGTGCACACGTGTGTGTGTATGCATGCATGTGTCAGTGGGGCAGGGAATAGGGCAGAGGAGAGTTGCAAAGCTGAGACCGGTTCCCTGGGGCCTCTAGACCCTGTGTCATGTGAATACTGCTCACGACAGCCACATTCTTTTTTCAGTGCATTCATGGTGCCAGGCATGTCATAGATATTATTTCACTTATTTCTTGTGCAACCAGAACATCCTCAGCCTAGGCTGGTCGTTTTCCACCAGCCCCCTGGAAAGTCCTCACACACTCCAAGTGTTCCTGGGTGTCCCAGTAGAGTCACATGTGCTCACCCATCTTTTGTTGGCTATAGTCACCAGAGTCTCTCGGTTTCTGCTTACCAGGATGAGCGCCTCACAACTGCTTCTGCTGATGGCGTTCACCGTGAGACAACCAGACTTCATGCCAAGGGTCTCTCTCTCTCCCCTCATCCCAAAGCAGCCAGACCTCAAGGTGCCAAGGTTGTGCTGCTTCCACTAGACATCGGTGGCAGGTGTCTCCTGGGAGAGGTGGGCACCCGCATGGCCTTCTCTCCCACCTCCACCTGTCTCTCCCAGAAAGAGCCTCTTTCATTTCTTCTTGTAAACCTGTACCCCACAACAGTGCCCCTAAATCCAATGTTTTCCAACTCTGTTGAATAGAAGAAGTCGATAGAGCCTCATGGTTAAAAGTGGGTCCTGTTGCCAGACGGGGGGGTGAACCTGGCTTCCTCTTGTTAGCTGATAACCTTTGTCACATTATTTTACCATGTGTCCCAGATCCCTCACCTACGCAATGAGTGCATCAACCTCATTGACTGTTACTTGTGAGTAGTCAGTGAGGCGATTCCTGCAAAGCACTCGGAAGAAATAGTATCCGCCATGAATTCCTTTTCTGTTTTCCTCAAGAATCTTCCCTGTGGCCTCCTACGCACCACCTTTCCCAAGATGTCCCATGCAAATTAGGTGGTGATCTTGAATTCTGCAGGCCTAAAGAATATTCTGTTTCATCAGGTACCCTCAAACAGTTCTGAATTCCCTGGGCCCCACTCGAGTCGCACTCAGTAGACGTTTGCTGAGTGAGGGCTTGGCTGGGCCTGCCTTCTGAGGTTTGGGGCCTGCCATTTCTAGCAGCCTCCGTCTCTAGAAGCTTAGCCTCTGGCAGCTGCCTGCAGTGGAATCAGGAGCTGGAGTGGTGAGTACAGGAGCGGAAGCGCGAGCCACCTGTCGTGACACCCTGGTCATGGCACAGGAGCCGCTTGGCTTCATTAGCCCTGTCCTCATGTCACTCTCAGGTCTGCATGCTGTTGGCAAATGGGCCACCTGCCCTCCTCCTGGAAATCACCACAGCATCTACTAGAAATGGCATCTCTAGTGACTTTGGAGTCTGACAGAACTGGTGTGACCTTGCGCACGGTGCTTACCTCCCTATGACTCATTCTCACCTGCAAAATTAGCATAAGAACACTTTACCTTGAGGGCATTAAAAATGCCGATTCACATAAGGTACAGAACCTGTACCTTACTACACAAGTGCTATGATCAACACTTGTGGTGGCCATTTGAGCCAAATGCCAGCATTTCCAGCCCCTCTCCCACCATGGGAACGACTTCCTGGCACCCTTGTTGGGTGGAGCCTTGTGACTAAATGGCCCCTGACAGCATTCAGGATGGCGGCTACTCTGTCAGCCCCACAGTGGGGAGACCTGGGTTGGAGTCTGGGTTTCCAACTTGTGGTGGACATAATAAGTCCTTGCTCTTTGAAGTCACTGAGGTTTGGGGGTTGTCTGTCAGTACAGCATACCCTAGCCCACCACGAGCAATGACAACACTACATAAATGTCAGCCATTAAGTCA
This sequence comes from Cephalopachus bancanus, assembly GCA_027257055.1. Taxonomy (NCBI): domain Eukaryota; kingdom Metazoa; phylum Chordata; class Mammalia; order Primates; family Tarsiidae; genus Cephalopachus; species Cephalopachus bancanus. The sequence continues at coordinate 2,440,364 of JAPVLO010000028.1, read as the reverse complement.
TTCAGTGAGAGCTGAACTGCACCATGAATGCACAGGTGATGCTCGGGTCATACCTCATGTAGCCAGAGGAGCACTAGAAGTAAGTCAGGTCACGTGCTGACCAGATAAGTCATCTGGCCTCTCCGATTTTAGGTAGCTTCATTTGTCATATGGGGACTTCTATCCATAGCTTCCTCATGAGGCTATTTTGTTAAAAGATCAAATTAAATTTAGTATTTTCTATGAAAATGTTTTACACGCTTTAAGCGTTTGGTTTAGCACTCCAATCTTGGAATCAGGGCAATATTTGTCCCAGTTTTTTTCCTCCCTCATTCCCCATGCTGTTTTCCCAATTTGCTTCCCATACACAGATCTTTGCCACAGTTGGGGGTGGGGCGGGGAGGGAGTTTTCTTTTTCTTCCATGGGCAGCTTAAGCACTGTACTTGCCCTCTGGGCAGATCTGCACACTTTAGAGCAGCTAGTGCGAAGCCTTTCTAAATGAACAGGTGACCTGGTAATGATTGCAGTGGGAATGCAGAATGGTTGTTTAAGCAATGGGCTACCCTCTTATTACAGTTCTTATGAGGAGCTGGGTATGGTATGCCATCCAGCTGTGTGTTCCATTTATCTTGTAAGAAAAAGTGCTCAAGTGATCCTCCTGCCTCAGCCTCCTGAGCAGTTGGGACGACAGGTGTCCCACCAACACCAACTTGTCTAATTTTTTTGTTTTTATTTTTTATAGAGACAGGGTCTGGCTATGTTGCCCAGGCTGGTCTCAAACTCTTGGCCTCAAGAGATCCACCTGACTTGGCCTCCTAAAGTGCTAGGATTGCAGGCGTGAGCCACAGTACTCAACCAACAAGCAGAAAATTTAAAAATACTTCTATTTTAGTTTTCAAAGATAGCTATCACTAGGATTTAATTAAATAAAACACTTTTGTTTTTCAAGATGTTTATTTCTAGGTAGTATGATCTACCAGAACTTTTCCTCTTTAGAAATGAAGATGTAGAAATTCTGGTTCCAACGCTGAACTTACCATTTGTTTGCTCAGCTACTCCCTGGCCTATATGCAGGCAATAGATTGTTCCAAAATGTACGTCTTCAAATGTTTGGAAGTGCTTACATAAGCAGTAACCATTGTGCATATTTAAAATAGAAAAGTGGGTTTCAAACATTCCTTGGAGGAGGGGGAAGGTTTGGCATGAAAAATCAACATGCTCATAAACTTCAAATTCTAGGTCAGTGATCATAACTGTAACTAATTAATCCTTTGGTAAATTCAGGCTTATGTATAAGACAAATTTTTTTTTAGCTCCCTTGACTTTTATTTCTTTAACTATGGCCACAGAGCTGTCATATTTTTGCCATAGTAGTTCTATACACTAAAAAGTCAGATGTGTTAATCTGTACTTGATTTTTAAATAGGGGCAATCACTCCTGTCAGAGAAAGCAGTTCGTACACATTTCGGAACCCAGCGAACTACCAGAAAACCCATTTTCACCAAGTCTTGATCAGATATTTCCAGCAGCAAAGCACTTTCTGGAGAGTGTACCAAGAGCTGCCATGGCACATGAAGATGAGTGGGTGCTGGGCCAAGTTGTGCGACTTCCTCTCAAGCCCGAGGTGAGTCTTCCTCTGTTGACACTGTATTTAGGCACGTTTCACTCTTCCTTTTACCAGTGCTGTTTAGATGCCCATGGATCTCTCAAACAAGATGTGTTCATTCGCTCATTCATTTACCCACTCACTCATTCATTTGGATGGGCCCATCCTCTGGCCTCAGCTCCTGTTGATGGGTCCCAGGGTTGCTGCGATTGATCTGTCTGGCTCTGCAGTGTGTTCGTATCCCCTCTTGACTCCACATGAATTCCCCTTGAAGTGAGGTGACATTTTGGAGAGAGGAGGATGAGGAGGAAGGGTGGGAAAGGCTAAGGGAACTGGCTAGATTCTCTTCCCTGTGCTATTTCACTTCCCCACCACTTTCTCCCAACCACCTCCCTTCCCTTCCCTGCCCTTTCCTTCTTTTCCTATTAAGCATTGATTCAGCTAACATCTATTTATATCCCCTGTGCTAGGCCCAGAGGGTACAGACATCAGTAGGTACAGCCCTAAGCCTTTCCATCTAGTGGTGCTGTCCATCTAGTGGGGGAAGATGTGGGACCAGATGGTGGTCATGCTTCACTGCAGCAGTGGCACAATAAATGAGTGTCCAAGCCTGGGATGGGGGGCTCTGCCTGGCAGATCCAGGGAGGCTGCCCATAGGAGGAGGCATTCTGAACCTTGAGGAGAATTGGCTCTGACTGCTGAAGAGTGAAAGGCTCCTATGTATCTGGTGACTTACAAAGTCGTTAGGTAAGAAGTTATGAATGGGCTAATAAAATATGGTAGAAGAGCTTCCTTCAAGGCATGAAATGCTAAAATGTGTCCATTAATACACTGTGTCACAAGCATCACAGACTTCATATCAAAGATCCAGAACCCGAGTTTCTGGACACGGCTACACCTCGTTCACTACTGGAATGTGCTGTTGGAGACCGGCTATGATGCTTCTGGTGCCTATTTACTCTCGGTGGCCGAGATGAAAGCAGACCAGTGCCATAAAATGAGGAAGCGTACGCTCTCAGGTACAGCATGGGACCATGCTTCTGTGGTCCTTTGTGCTGGGATGGGGCGTGGTCAAAACTCCCTAAGCTCCCATCTCCTTACGTAATTCTGACCAGTCCAACACACCTCACTGATCACTCCTCCCCACAGTTGAAGCCAACAATTTCTGAAGACAAGAAGTCAGGAAAGGGTATTAATTTTGAAATGGCCTCCCTTTATCTTCTGGCAGTAGTTGTTTTCCAGGGTCTGGCCCTAACACTTCTCTCTGGATGTACTTGTGGCTTGGCTGCAGCCCTAACACCTGTCTTTCCAGCCTTGACCTCCCTTTGGAGTCCCTTTCAGGAGAGTTAGTCATAGTATTTTTGCTTGATCCACAGCCTTCCTTAGTGACAAGTTGACTCTTCAAATTAAACAAGTGAAAACCTAAATTAGTTTAGAGTTTCCCCAGATTTGTTCTTTCTGTATTCCCTTTGCTACCAATAGGGGTAGCACTAACTCTCCCCATCACTCAGTCCTCCCAATCACTTGGTCTTCCCATTGCTCAGTCCTCTCCATCGCTTGGTCCTCCCCATCACTTGGTCCTCCCGATCCCTCAGTCCTCTCCATCACTCAGTCCTCTCCAACACTTAGTCCTCTTTGTCGTCCAGTACTGCCGAGGTGGCCTCCATCCAGATGGGAACAGATACTCTTTGACTTTCTGCTTGGGTGACTTGGGTGAGTGTTTCTTCCCTTTGCTCTCCATAAGTAGGCCCCTTTGCCTGCCCTCCCCTCTTTGTCTCTCTCTTTCATCCTGTATTTCCTGGCTGTTTGAACAGAGTAACAACCTTTATTCATTCTTTCAACAAATATCAAGTGGATACTTCCGTAGGCCATGAACTGATGGACCCATTGACACAGCAATGAACAGGGAAATGCACTTCCCTGCACCCCTAGAGTTTACAGTCTAGTGAGCATAACAGATTCTGAGCACTTGTTATATGCCAGGCTCTAAGTGAAGCACTTAATGTGTATTGTTTTGCTCAAGTCTCATAAAACTGCTATGATGCTAGTAAAATCTTGATTGAAATGAAGGAAACTGAGTCTCAGAGAGGAAACTTGTTGAGGTCTCCCAGATGGTTAGGAATAGACTTGGGCTTTATTGTACCTGTGCCCCTTTTGCTCCTTAAACATCTAGCATTGCCTTTATTCTTGTGCCATGTATGGTTTATGTAATTTTGGAATTTGTCTGATCCAGTAATCTTCCATGTGGAAGCAATACTCATAAAGATACGTGTCTGCTGAATGAAGCCAGGACCCATCCGGAAATGTCAGGGCTTAGGGATGTGGGAGGGGGCGGTTCTGTGCAGGAAGCTGACCGCTTACCAGAGGAAGATGAGATCTCCAAGGGAGGGTAAGAGTCCTCCAGGTGGTGCCACAACTGCTTATCATGACATGGTTTATGGGGATGGAAGGGCCGAGGGCTCAGAGTTGAAGAAGTCAACAAATATTTCACTGTGAGAGGATTTTCTGGATGTAAATGAGCCTAGTTCAGAATGTGTCCCTTTGAATTAGGTGGGAAACACCCCCAGGGCTCTTCTGGTGATTCTATTAGCATGATGCTGCCCTGCTGGCATCCAACATCCTGCGGGTTAGTCTTTGTGCCACTCTGGGCCCCCAAGGGCCTCTCAGCAGGAAGTCCTAGCATCTATAATCACTTTGACAGTCCTCATGTCCACTCATGGCTGAGTCCTGTAGATTTTCCTTCCATAGAGTCTCTCATATCCATCCTCGCATCTCTACCATCCTCATGGGTTGCTGGAGAAGTCCCAAGGCCAGGTACTTGTCACCAGAGCAATAGGAAAATGTATTAGACTCATCAGAACAAGACTGAATTACAGCCAGAATCCCATATCACTGCCATAGGAGGGATTACAGCAATCTGGTCGACTGTCTGGGGCATCCAAACACTTTTTTCCTACTGTGATTATGTGGCCACACACAGCACTGGATCGATCTGCCCTCCTGCCCCTTAACTGAATGAGTCTTTCCAAGAATTTTGGGAGAAATCTTGTTTTATAGTGTGTAATCGTGGGAGATGCCTGCCAGTTCATTTCTGCTCTTCTTTCTAATAAAGAGGCCTGAGCGAATGCTGTCACTCCTCCAAATTACTTCAAGTGACTGCTTGTGCCAAGTGTGGGCTAGATGCCAAGGGTACAGCAGTGATAAGACAGACATAGCTCCTGCCTTCATGGAGCTTATGACCAAGTGCAAATGATAGACAGTATAAAGCAATCCGGCCTGAGAGGCATGGTTCAAGGTGGTGGCATGGAGCTTAGACAGGGAGGTGTCACCGTGTCTGGAATCTGACAGAGTGATGAGGGGTAGGAATCCAGGAATCCAGTGATGAGGGGGAGAATAGAGAATCTGAAGAATTCAACAGTCCAGTCTGGCTGCAAGAGAGGGTGGACAGTGAGGGGGCGCCCTGTGGCTTCAGAGGCAGGCAGGGGCTGAGGCATGGAGCCATGCTAAGGATTCTCCCCTGATCCTGAGAGCAGCGGGAAGCCATCAGGAATTCAAGCCAAGATGGTTTCAGGTTTGGTTCTGAAAGGCTACTTTGGGTGTCTATAGAGAATGAAATGGAAAGGGACAAGTTTGGCTTCAAGGAGACCTGCTAGGGGTAATGACCCAGGTGACAGGCAGTGTTGGCTCAGAAGAGGGGTGAAAGGTTTGGCATAGAATCTCCAGGACTTGATCATCAGGGGGGTGCCGGAGATGGAGGAGTCAGAGATGACTCCCACTGTTCTGACTCAGATGACTGGGTAGATGACATGGCCATGGACCCAAACAGGGCACACTTCCAAAGGGGCAGTGTCGGGGACAGAAGCCATGCAGCATTTGGAGTGACAGGAGAGAGCCAGAAGGAGCTCCATTAGTCAGATGGGGAGTCAGTGGTGTCGGCGATCTCTCTGGTTCAGCATGCACACCCAGCTCTTAGTTCCTCCCTCTGGAGCGTGATGTTTGGCTCTGCCTGGTAGTTCAAGGTGAATAGCAAGCCTAACTTCTTAGGTTGCCTGGAAACGATGCATGATGCTCAGACTCTTGAACCCACTTCTCCTCTGGGGTTTTTTGGCTTGGGCCCAGGCTTGGTCCTCCTTGCGGCAGGTCCTTGGGGAAGTTGCGTCTGACAGACAACCAGTAGAGAGGACTTTGAAGGCGAGCCAGTCCAGAGCCACATCCTTCTTTTGGGGCTTGGAGCCAGGAAAGGGAGTGAGTTCTTTAGGGAAGGGATGGGGGGAGAGGTGAGAGGGGAGCCAGAAAGGTAGGAAGAAAACCAGGACAGAGTTAGAAGTTCCCCAGAGTGAGAATGGATGCCAACTAGCTTACGTAATTAGATGTCTGAGATTCCATTTTTAGTAACTTTCTTCTCTGTGCTGTGCTGAAGCCCTGCTCGGGTACCCTACGTTTTTTAGAGTCTGTTATACACAAATGGTTTGGGTGATAAAGGAGAATGCTCAGTGAGCCACACATAACAAATGTGGATCAGAGTGGGAACAGCGGGCAGCCTCAGGAAACCCCACAGGAAGCCAGCCTCGCTGAGGCTTGCCGCCAAGGTGGGAGCAGGCGTTTAGGGCTCAGGACATGAGCTAGAGCCAGGCAGCATCAGAGAAGCTGGACTGATAAGAAGGGGACCGGACAAACATGCCCTTTCCCCCAAAACCACCAGCAGGAAGAAGAGGCTTGAGGTGGGCGGGGCCAGATCCCTCCACCGAGGAACTTTCCAGAAAGCACACTGCAAAGTAGAAGGAGAACTCCATTCATGGAGTGGGGAAGTGCATCCTCCCAAGCACAGTGCCTCGCCTACCTCCCCACCTGGAAAGTGAATCCCCTTTTGGGGTCCCATTCTTCACTATCCCCTTCTGTTCTGAGGGGTGAATAAGTACTTCCCTTTCGGATTGCTACCCTCCTCAGAAGGCTCTTCTAAAAAATCAGAGTTTTCCGAGGGCAACTCAGTCCCACTAGTGGATGGCGGAGCCAGGAACGTCTGCCGTCAATGGCAATGGCGTGCACACCCTGCTCTTGGTTCCTCCCTCTAGACCTGAAGTTTGCCTCCCCCTGGTGGCTCAAGGTGAAGAACAAGCCTCACCTAGACTGACTGGAAACCATGCGCAGTCAGCACTCTTGAACTTGCTTCTCAGGGGCTTCTGGCCCAGTTGGCTTGGCCCCGGGTTTGCCTCTTCTTGTGGCAGGCCCTTGGGGAAGTTGGGTCTCTGATAGATGACCAGCAGAGAGGGCTTTGGGCCTAGAGAACGACATCTAGATTTGGTTCAGTTTTTATAGATCCTCTGCAACACGATTCTCTTGTTTTGGCTGGAGCCCTGGCCACATCAAGGCGAAGAAAATCCATTTCTGCAGCAGTTGCATTTCTGGAGAGAGTCAAAGACAGGAGGAGACAGACCAAGAGCCAATGTGGCACATGCAAGCACATGACGAGGTGCCTGCAGGCAGGATGCCTACATGTCCAGTTGCAAGCTTGACTCTTCACTTGGGTGTTGTCTCCAAAACCGCTTGTATCTATAGCCGCAACTCATGATCACCCGTCCAAAGTCAGGCTCTCGCAGGAGCCGTTCCTGAGATTCCCACGTTGGAGTAATCTTAGGCACTTTCCTCTCTATCCCCACATGCATTTCATCAGTGAGTTCTGACACTTTTTGTTTTACTTCCTAACTGCTTTTCAAACTTGTCTACTTTTCCATCTTCACCACTACAGCCCTTCTCTAAACTATCTTCAGGACTGTCATATATACTTGTGAGGATTGTTGATATCCATTTAAAGCTCCTTTGTGTCTTTTCATGGTTTGAGACTTCATTTATTTTTATTGCTGAATAATATTCCATTGTATGGATATATCACAGTTTGTTTGGAGAATTCCAGTTCTGGGTGATTATGAATATACCCGCAATATACATTTGCATGCAAGTTTTCATGTGGCCATAAGTTGGCAAATCAATTGGGTAAATATCTGGGAGTGCAATTGCTGGCTCATATGGTAAGGTTATACTTAGTTTCGTAAGAAACTGTTAAGTTGTTTTTCAAAAATGGCTGTACCATTTTGCATTTTATCCAGCAATTAATGAGAGATCTTGTTGTTCTGTATCCTCATTGGTATCTGTTTTTTTCAGTGTTTGGATTTTAGCCATAGGTATATAGTGGTATCTTATTGTTGTTTTAATTTGCAGTTACCAAGTGACAAATGATGTCAAGTATATTTACATATACTTATTTGCCACCGGTACCTTTTCTTTGATGAAGTGTCTGTTCAGATATTTTGACCATTTTAAAATCAGAATGTTTGTTTTCTTATTGTTGAGTTCTAGAAGTTCCTTGTATATTTTGTGTAGAAGGGTTTTTAAAAATCAGATATATATTTTTAAATCACATACATTTTCTCCAAATCTGTGACTAGTCTTTTCATTCTCTTAACAGTATATTTTATAAAGCAGACTTTTTTAAATTTTGGTGAAGTCTAACTTATCAGTTTCTTCTTTCATGGATTATACTTTTGGTGTTTTATTTAAAAGAGCTCATCCCCAAACTCCAGGTCACATAGATTTTCTTCTAGAAGTCTTATAGTATTTCATTTTTTGTGTATGTCTATGATCCATCTTAAGTAGATTTTTGTGAAAAGTGGAAGGTCTGTGTATAGATTTTTTTTTTTACATAGGGATATCTAATTGTTTCAGAATCAATCATTTGTTGATAAACTGTCTCCATTGAATTGCTTTTTCCCCTTTGCCAAAGATCAGTTGACTATATTTGTGTGGGTCTATTTCTGAGCTTTCTATTATATTCCATTGATCTATATGTCTGTTTTTTACACCAATGCCATGCTATTTTGATTAGTGTAGCTGTGTAGTAAGTCTTGAAATTGGGTAGTGTCAGTCCTCTGATTTTGTTCTTTTTTAGTACTGCACTGGCTATTGTAGAGGATGGAACTGTGTCCTCCAAAAATCTGTGTTTAAGTCCTAACCTCCAGGATCTGTGAATCTAACCTTATTTGGAAAGAGGATCTTTTCTGATGTAATTAAGTTAAGATTAAGTCATACTAGATTAGGGTGGGCCCTAATCCGATGATTAGTATCCTTCAAGATAGAGAATTTGGACATAGACACACATAGAGAGGAGAATACCACGTGAAGACAAGGGCAGAGATCGGAATGATGCATCTATAAGTCAAGGAACACCATGCATTTCAGAGTCACCAGACACTAGGAAGAGGTGAGGAAGGATTCTTCCCCAGAAACTTCAGGGAGAGCGTGACCCTGCTAATACCTTGATTTTGGACTTCTATGATGAATAATCTTATTTTAAGCTACCCTGTTTACAGTAATTTGTTACAGCAGCCCTAGGAGGCTAACATAGCTATTCAGGGTCTTTTGCCTTTCCATATAGTCATGAGAATCAATGTTAATATCCACATAATAGTTTCCTGGGGTTTTGACTGGAATTGCATTGAATCTATAGGTCTAGTTTGGAAGAATTGGCAAACGAACAATATTGAGTGCTCCAATCCATCACCATGGAATATGTCTTCATTTATTTAGATCTTCTTTCACTTCTTTCATCAGAGTTTGTGGATTTCTGCATGTAGATTCTGTACATATTTTGTTAGATTTCTATCTGTTTCATTTTTGGTGCTATTATAAGTGGTATTATGCTTTACATTTTTAATTCTGATTGTTTATTGCTGGTATATTAGAAAGCAATTGACTCTTGTCTGTTAACATTGGGTCTTGCAACTCTGCTATAATTGCTTATTAGTTCCAGGAGTTATTTTCTTTGGGGTTTTTGTTATACACAATTATATAGTATATGAATAAAGGCAGTTTTATTTATTCCCTCTCAATATGTATACCTTTTATTTCCTTTTCTCGTCTTATTGCACTAGCTAGGACTCCCAGTATGATATTGAATAGGAGTTTTGAGAAGAGATATCCTTTTTACTAGCATCACTCTAGTGAGCCCAGGTCACCATTATTATACTTCTCCTGGCTTATTGTAATAGCCTACTTACTGATCTTCCTACTTTAGCTTTTGTTTCTGTATTGTCCATACAGTAGGCAGAATGAACTCTTAAGAATGTAGCAAGGCCAGGTGTAGTGGCACATGTTTGTAATCCCAGCACTTTGGGAGGCTGAGACAGGAGGATTGCTTGAGCCCAGGTGTTTGAGAACAGCCTGGGCAACATAGTGAGACCTCATCTCTACACAAAATCCAAAAATTAGCTGGTATAGTCCAGCTAATTAGATGCCTGTCGTCCTAGCTGCTTGGGAGGCTGAGGCAGAAGGATCACCTGAGCCCAGGAAGTCAGGGCTGTGGTGAGCCATGATCATGCTACTGTACTCCAGCCTGGGTGATAGAATGAGACCCTGACTCAAAAAAAAAAAAAAAGAAAAAAGGTAACAGATCATTAACAAGTAACAGATCAAATAACAGATTAAGACCACTTCAGTGCCCTGCTGTTGCACTTATGATAAAACCTAAACTCCCCAGCATTGCCTACAGTGCCTTATGTAATCTGGCCCCTGAATCCCTGGGTAACATCATCTTTTAAGATTCCTGCTCATAACTCCTAGCTGCCAGTCATCCTGATCTTTTTTTTTTTTTGTCCTTCAAGTACATTCTCCCTTTGGGCTTTGGCACCTGCTGTCCCTCTGCCAAAAATGCTTTTGCTTTTGATATTTGTAGTACTAGTTCTTTCTGGTTATTCAGACCTCAGCTAAAGTGTCACTTTCTCAGAGTGACTTCCTCAATATACTGTTACAACTAGCCTTCCTCAAGTATGTTATTGTGTTTTAACTCTTCGTGGTTTTTACCTACCTGACAGTGTCTTTTTAAAATTTTTAATTGTCCATCTCTGCTCTCCCCTATCTGCCCCCAGTCCTCCCAGCACTTGAGTGTAGCTCCTTGAAAAAGACCCTTCCTCTCTTGTTTATTAAGGAGTCCCCATTGTCTGGAGCAGCACTGGGCATAGATGCCGCCTGGCCCCTCCCTGTGTCTCCATCCTTGTTTTGAATGGCATGCCCTTATTCTCTTAGTTCTTTAGGTGTCTCCTGTCAGTTTTCTTAGCCCCACACTGTTTCCTGCCCTAGAGCCTTGGCACATGCTGTTCCCTCTGCCCAGAATTTTCCACAATCTCATCCCATGTTGCCTCAACACCGTCTACTCTTTCCTTAACACTCTGTTCAGTTGTCACTTCCATGGAGAAACCTTTCCCAGGTTATATCGCTATCTCGTTCATGATTCTTTTCGGAGTTTTCACTTTGTATTCACTTGTACGATTATGTTAGGCTCTGTCTCCCTTATTATTTTGACAGCCCAAAAGGAAGGGCCTGGGTCTGGTTGGGCTTATCCTTTATCTGCTGTACCCAGACAGTGCCTGGTTCATGGCAGGTGCCCACGGTGCTCAGGAGAGGGTGGTTGGAAAAATGAATCATAAAGAAGTAGCCAGATTTTACTGCTTCTAAGATGTTTGCTTTCTTAAAATGTAACATGTCTGAAATGGTGATGCATGTTGCAGTTGATGGCACCCTAAGGTTGATGAAAAACTATAAATTATTAATAAATATGTACATTATAATATTCTGTTTCACTAGTAATCAAAGAAATCCAAATTAAAACAAAAGTAGCATGCTATTTTTTTTCAGGTGCCAAATTGGCAATGATTTTTTTGGCAATGATTTTTAAAACCAATAATGATATTGATAAAGATGTGGGGAAAACTTTTACATGCTATAGGTAAGAATTTATATTGGGACAATCTTTCTCAGGGAGCAATTTGGTAATATAGCTCAGAGTCTTAAAAATATTAATATACTATGGTTTTCATAATCAGGGATGCCAAAAAAGATTTCTACCAATAATTCTCATTAGATAACATTTTGTAGTAGTGAAAAACTGACTAATGGTAATCTGTAAAATGGAATATAATCTGGTCATAAATATGTATATTCTCACAGAATATTTAAGGATATGGAAAAATGTTCACATACATTTTGGCTAGATTTTAAGTTCCATGAGAGCAGGAAAGATGTATACTGAATGTATACTGTACTTGATGTATATTCAACATCTGGCACTGATACATAAATATTTGTTGAATATGGAAGTAGAAAAGTGAATATTAAACATGTGTAGAATGATCCCAATTTAAAAAATTGTGTGTGTATATGTGTGTGTTTATGGATACACACACAAGATCAGAAGTCCATAGAACAATATGTTAGCATATATTATCTTTGATGCGGTTATGGGTGGTCATTATTTTTCTTTGTGTTTTTTTTGTATCTTTCCATTTTTCTATAATATACACACAGTTTTATAATGAGAAAAGTTACTTTCATATCTTCTTACTGTACGTTGGTGCTGACCAAGTGAATGTGAGGGTGTGTGTGGGGAGGAGGCAGGGTTTATAAACGAGGATTTCTTGGGGCACAAGAGATTTTTGTATTGGGTACTAAACACAGTGATGGGCATCGTCCATCCCAACCTGAGCTCCTGACAAGAACCAGAACTGTAATACTTCTGGAATATGCCAGAGCACTGCCATGAGCACTACCCCTCCCTCTACTGGCACCCTCATTTGCCTGCTCTGAGCAGCTGTTTGTGCTTCTGAGGTTCCCCGTCTCTTTGTTCTCCCCTAGTTTCATTGTCACCTCAGGCCCCCAAGCCTGGCTGGCCACTTCACAAAGTTCTTAGACTCTGGTCCACAGCATTCTCTCCCCCATCGCTGTTTTAGTTTTTGCTCTCTGGTTGGGAGTGCTGGCTCCCTCCTCCTTGCAGTATGGAGGGCTGCAGCCATGTCTGCTTCTGTCTGCTGCTCAGAGCATAGAGTGCCCCCTGACATAGAGTAGGCGCTCAATACGTGTTTCCCCTGGGCACAAATGTGAGCCACAGGAAAGAGGAATGCAGGTGATGATTCAAGGGTGAGGTGGCTCTAACACGAGCAAAGGGGTGGATGAGGAGTAAGTAATATATTTATGTCAAACACATTAGATGCAATAACTGGAACAAACGTAGAAGTTTAGGTACCGGAACATATAAAACAGGAAGTTCTGAAAATGAGGACTTTGCAGCACTATATATTTGATTGGTTCTCCAAATTCAAAAATTCTGTTTTCATTTGTGTATAAGGTATAATTGCGCGCGCGCGCACACACACACACACACACACACACACACACACACACACACACACACAGTATGACTCTCTAGTTTGTTCTTTAAAGCATCTTATTCCTGTTAAACCCAGCAATTCAAGATAGTTGCAACAGAGGGCAGAATGGTATAAGAAATTTACACATCTTTTTCTTCTTGCCTGAAATCAATCACCCCAATATACAAGTCACAAGGATTGAGCTGTATAAATGCCTCTTTTTTACTCTCTAGCATTAGCATTTTGCATGTAACAATTATTTAAAAGCATTTAAAATATTTTTTCTGTCTTGTTTAAAATATTTGCATTATATGTAAATCTTAATAAAAGCAAATTGTTGATCCCTTGAGAGAGAAACTGAACTATGGCTACTGTATTTAACTTCTGTATCGTGATAAGCAATGGATACCTTGTTCCTTTCCAGATATGCTTTAGGATTATTTACTTTTCTTTCCATTCTAGTGCTGGAATGCAGGCTTTCTGAAGTTACTGCTGCTGACAAATGCCGATTAATGTTCTTTATTGGGAGTTTTTTTGAAGTTTATGGCAAGACCAATGAAGCAGAAAAGTTGTTCTCAAGTGTTGAGGACATGTTAGTGCAGGTAACAGTGAAGTACTCCAAACTTTTTTCCTTGTGTGTGAGATGTTTGCAGGTATCATTGACCTCTGTTCCTTTATAGCTTCGTTAACAGTTGATCGTGTTTATCAGTGAGGAAGCTATGAGTTTAACCCAGACCCACACTGTACATTAGTGACCACAAGCAGTGAGTAAATGGAATCATGATAACATGAGAGGATGGGAAAGGGGGTCACTTTAGGAGGGAGAAAAGAAATGTTCCGAAGCAAAAAGTAGGCAGAAATAAACTCAGGCCCTCGGGTCCCCTCCCCTGTGAGATTTTTATCTGTCCTCGCAATAAATCCTGCTTTCCTAAATAAAGAAATAAACTCATAAAAGACTGGTCAACGACTTGGTTATAACGTTCATAAAGATGCTGGGGAAGGTTGCTTGATGATCTAGTCCTTGTGTTGTTTTGCTTTTCCTGAAATGTGATCTTTTGTGCTTTGTTGAATACAATGACAGCTTTACTCATCACATAACTATAATTACAACACAACTATAACTATGCTTATGATGACATTGAACTGCTATTTAAAAAAAATTCTAGCTGGGCATGGTGGCTCACACCTGTAATCCCAGCAGTTTGGAAGGTGGAGACGAGAGGGTTGACTGAGCCCAGGGGTTCCAGACCAGCCTGGGCAACATGGCAAGAACTCATCTCTACAATAAACCAAAAAAAAAAATTATTTTTAGCTGAGCATGGTGGTACATGCCTGTAGTTCCAGCTACTTGGAAGGCTGAGGCAGAAGGTTCACCTGTGCCCAGCAGGTCGAGGCTGCGGTAGCCATAAGCATGCCACTGCTCTCCAGCCTGCATGACAGAGTAAGACTTCGACCCCCCCCAAAAAAATTATAAGCTGTTACTGATTTCAGTAGAATTTGGAATTTGTGGACTTAGGTTAGTATAACACAAGACAAAGCTTTTTATTTTAAAACAAAGATCTTCAGATTTTCATAAAACATACCCCACCCCCACCAACACACCTCTGTAGAGGGAGTTCTATCTAAGAGTGCCTTTCTGACAGAGACCATGTGTGTTGACCAGTTTATGTTCCTCCATGGCATATTCTAACCTGTGGTGCTTAAGAAATGTGACAAATAAGTCAGTACAGCAACTTGGACTTGCAGGTGCCTCCTGTCCTCAAAGGCAGCATGGAGCAGGGAATACAGCGTGGCTGTTTTCAGGCTGACCCAGATTTAAACCCCGGTTCTGCTGCTTTCTGCTTATGTGGTTGGGGTGGGCATTTTAACCCATGCCCTGGGTGTTTGCATTCCAGAGGGTTCTGATACCTGTTGTGTGGGGCTGTTGACAGGGCACTTCACACCGTGGCACGCAGCACGGCACACAGAGAGATCTAAGTTTGGGCAGCTGCTTTGTTTCACTGCCTTGGGTGAAAAGGAAAGTGAGGCCTCCTTCTTTATTTTTTATTTGTATTAACTTCTAAATTTTTTATTTTAAAATTATGGGGTACAATTCAGGGTTAGCTATACAAATATTCATTATGCAGGGACCCCTGTTGATGAGGTGTGCCCCCTCCTTCCCCAGGCAGAATCCGACTACTGCCAGTCCCACCTCTCCGCCCTCCCCCCCTGAAGTTTCCCGGTACTGCCAATCCTTTTCTTGTAGTATTACAATAGTTGTTCAAGGTCCACTTATGAGTGAGAACATGTGATACTCAGTTCTTTGTTTCTGTGAAAGATCACTCAGTATTATAGACTCTAAGTCCATCCAGGTTGCTGTGAAGTTCATTATTTTGTTCTTCTTTATGGCTGGGTAATATTCCATTGTGTATATGTACCACATTTTTTTAATCCAGTCCTCTTTTGATGGGTAGCACAGTTGGTTCCATGTTCTTGCTATTGTGAACAATGCTGTGATAAACATACCTGTGCAGGCATCTTTTTTGTGGAGTGATTTGAGTCCTTCTGGGTATATTCCCAATAGGGGGATTGCAGGACCATATGGGAGGCAATTTTTAGAACTTTTAGGAATTGCCACACTGTTTTCACAGAGGCTGTACTAGTTTACACTCCCACCAACAGTGTAGAAGTGTTCCCTTTTTGCCACACCCTCTCCAGCATCTGTTATTTTTTGTTATTGATGATGGCCATTCTGACTGGAGTTAGGCAGTATCTCAGTGTAGTTTTAACTTGCATTTCTTTGATGACTAGTGAGGCTGAACATTTTTTCATGTATCTGTTGGCTGCTTGTACGTGTTCTTTTGAGAACTGTCTATTCATATTTTTTGCCCACAGCCCACAGACTGGGAAAAAATATTTGCCAACTGTATGTCTGACAAAGGCCTAACATCTAGGAACTCAAACATGCTGAAAAGAAAAAAAAAAAAACCAAATGACCAGGAATGTTTTGATCACTCTTCCACCTTTCAGGGAGGAAGTCCATTGCCTCTGTGGCTCCCTATTCTGATTGTGGGACTTTCCCTGCACCAGTTGCTTTTCCCATGAGCTTCACATGTTCTCCTGCTGACATTTATCAGTCTAGAAAGCACCAGCTATCTTCTTAGGCAATCACTGATGCCTGACTACAGTCATTTGCTCCTACAGTCATGTAGTTGTTGGCTCATTCATTCATTTATTCATTCATTCAGAGTCTTGCCTGACTGAGCACTGTGCAGGGGGCTGAGGTGGTGGCGTTGGGCAAAGCAGCCCGTTTCTGCCCTTGGGGTGCTTCCAGTCCAGCTGGAAGTCACTGTCGGCACCTGCAGCACCTCAGTGATGAGGCAGAACCGGTAAAACACGTGGTCTGAAGGGACAGGGCTGGCTTGGTGGGAGCCCTGCCACAGCTCTGGCATCCAGAGAGAATTCCCAGTGTCAGAGTGCTCCTTCCAGAGGCATCAATCTCAGTATTCTCTCCTCAACATATTTGGGTAACAGTTCTTTGGGATTAGCTACCAGGAAGACTATTAGGAGAATGGTTTTAGGGTCTATGGGCTCTTCCAGAAGAGAAGTTTGATACCTATTTTGGGTAATATCAGCTTCTTTGAAGTATGTGCCTAGCACACTTGAGGAGAAAGATCATATTTGGGATGCGTATATCTGTATTAGACCGCTTTTATGCGTTCTTCCTTAAAGCTTTCAGATTTTAAAATTTAAAGCAGTGGTTTTCAACTGCAGGACCATTTTGTCCTCCAGGGAACATTTGGCAACACTGGGGGTGGTTTTGGTGGCCAGGGCATGGGAGAGAGCTGCTCCTGGCAACTGGTGGGGAGAGTCAGGTGCTGCTGGACTGCCTGTGGTGTACAGGGCACTGCCCGCCGCACAGGTTGTCCGGCCCCAAGAGGCACTGGTGCTGAGTTTGGGAAACCTGATTGGATGGTATGTTTGTTAAAAGTGGCCTCCTCCTGTGTGTCTCACTGAAGGCGTCCTAGGCAGCAGGAAGGCCAAAGGGTGCCTCCGTGGAGAGGCCTCTATTCTCACACCCAGTAGAGGCTTGCTTGTTTCAAAAACGTGCAGAGCAGGGTTTTGGAAGTAGACAGATCTGGGTTGGACTCCTCGCTCACTTGCTGGCTGGCCATGTGAGCTCGGGTGATTTATGTAATCTCCCTGAGCTTTGGTTTCCCCTACTTTCTAGGGTGGCTGTAAGTATCCAGGGAGGCCACTCCTTGCACAGGCCAGCGACCTGAGAATGAAGCTGTATTCGTGCTTCACAGTCTCTACATAAAAGCACGTGCTTACCAAATGCTCATGAGGGTCAACACTTGATGCTTGGGTTGTAGGTCTCTACCCGCAGAGGGTAGATAGTCTGGTGTAGGAGCAGGGGAATAAAGGATACATATTCACAAAGGGGATGCTGACGACAAAGAGCACACTTGACATGCCGATGGGCATTACTGGCGGTGTGCGCTGAGGCACTCACGGTGGAGGACCCCTGGGGCCCGGCTGTAGGCCGAGCAGCTGTTGGCTCCCTGTGGTGGGGTTCCTGCCTCACTCTTGGACTGACTGGCAACACGGCTATGACTCTGGGAGGAATCAAGGAAACCCTGAGAATCTGAGCCTGGTTGAGAGTGGGGAAATTCACAGAGAAGGTTGGATTTGGAGAGGAAAATAGTGAATTGTAGACATTTTGACTTTGCAGTTCAGAAAATATATCCAAGTAGAGTCTGGTTAGCGAAGGGAAGTCTAGATTGGCAATCCAGAGAGAGGCCTAGGCATGTAAATGCTGAGGCCACAAGACGTGACACGGCCTCTCAGAAACAGTGGGAATTGGTGTGGGAATAGGAATGGAAAGGGGTAAATTGCTAATATTTAGAAGGAGAAAAGTAAAAGAACTCATGACAGGGGAGAGATGGCAGGAGGATCAGGATGGCACAGTTTCCCAGAGATTAAGGGAGTGGCTAACAAAATCAAGTGCTGCCTAGAGGTCTGACCTGGACTATTGAGGATTGAAGAAAGCCCTAGAACTGGTGAGGGGGGCAAGTGATAACCACTGAGTGGCAAGGGTGTGTGGGAGGAGCCAAGTGAGGGCTTGGAGAGGTGAATGTCTTAATGAAATGGAGAAGAAATACACATTGACATCTGTTTGAGAAGTTTGTCGGTAAAAGGAGAAAGATGAAAAGTCAGGGTAGGATCAGGTTCAGGTCAAGTTTGAACCAGAATATGTGTGTTTGTGTGAAGCAGGAAGTGAGCCAGGGAGAGGAAGAGACTTTGTTTGGGACTCTGAGAGGATGCAGGAGGGCAGGTCCTTGGGAAGGAGGTTGGTCATCCTTTCCCCTGAGATAGGCATGGGGAAGAAAGGGAGCGAAAACACTGCTTATTTGAAATTTCAAAGATAAGGGCTTAAAAAAAAGGAGGGTAAACGAGGCAGAGACTGTTTGTAATTTCCAAATGTCTATTCTCACTGTAGTAAAAAATGTGCCTCCCCACCTGAATTTCTAGCCTCCTACATGGCTGCTTGGAGCTAGATATGAGCTCAGGCCTGAGTTTTGGCCGTCAGGATGTGTGGAAGTGAGGTGGATGACTTCCGAGAAGCTTCCATGAAGAGAGGTGTGCGCCCCTCTTTTCCCCTCTTGTCTGAATTCATCAGGCTGCTGTGACATAAATATCATAGACTGGGTGGCTTCAAAACAGACATTTATTTCCCACAGTTCTGGAGGCTGAGGAGTCAGAGGTCACAGAGGTCAAGGAGGTGAACGCCTGCTTTCCGGTCCACAGTTTCTTCTCGCTATTCCTCATGTGGTGGAGGGAGCTAGCCATTCTCTCAGGGCCTCTTGTAAGGGCACTCATCTCATTTATGGGGTTCCACAATCATGATCTAATCACCCTCAAAGTCCTTTCCTCCTAATCACATTGGAGCTAGGAGTTCAGCATGAATTTGAGGGGGCACAAACATTCGATCCATAATACCTCTCCTCCTTCTAGCTGGTTGAATTGTGAATGTGGTGACCGGAGATGGAATAGCCATTTTGGGCCAAGTGGTGTCTCGGAGAAGGGCAATCAGGCAAGGTCAAGCAGTCAGATACAAGGAGCTGGATTCTTGGACACCAGGGAACGTCTACAGCCCTGGGTCGGCCAGTTTCTGACTTTCGCATGAGATAAATTAAGTCATAGTTAATTTGGGTTTTCTCTTACCTGCATTCATTCCTAACCCTAACCAATATTTGAGGACACTATTTCAGGGTCTATTTGGTCTCAGGAAGGTCAGAATGGAGACCACCTTTGAATGGAGGAATGGGAGTATAAGTAGTAGGGATGAGATCTGGAATAGCTGCTGAGAGGGAGCACATGTGAAGGTACACTCAAGAGTGTGTACAAGAGTCACAGACCCAGGAGCTCCACACCACTCCTGGCTCCCTTCACGGCTGAGGAGATCACTGTCTCAGAGCAGTAACCTGTCTGTAGAACACCTGTTGAAAAACTCCCAGTCAAGGTATGAAACATCACTTTAAATGGAAGGACACCTTCAGTAGGTGCAGGAGAGTAGGAAGGCTGAAACTCTTCATTCACACTGGGGAACCAGGCTCAGTCAATCCTTTTCCGCTTCTGACTTTGTGGCATAGCATAAAGCATTTTATACCGGTGCCATCCATTATACAGGACCTTAATAGCTATAGACACATTCACATATGTTCTTGCTAATAGTAAATTTTCTGAAATGAGATATTAACAGTAATATGACTTGTACTAACTTTCATTCCTTGTGTTGGATATTTAAAAGACTATAATCAGCAGATGTCTTCCTGGTGTTGATAAGGTTTTGATAGGGGAATGATTTAAGTCAGCAAAGTTTAAGTGCCCTTGGCTGTGGCACAGAGACTGACTCAAGGTGAGGCACTTGGGCATGCTGAACTGAAAAGAAGTTCTCACGCTCTCTCTCTCCTGCTGTCGCCCCGCCCCAGCCTCTGTCTCTCCCAAAGCACAGGATGAAGCTTTCTCCGGAGCTCCCTCACATGTCTAAAGTCTGGACTCCCCAGAGAAGAACACAATGACCTCTGGTCCCTTCTCTCAGTTTTCATTAACTGAACTCATATCACAGGAAGAAAGACTGAAGTCTGTCAACACACCTGGACAGACTGTTGTTACAAACTATTGTCTGCATTGCAGGCCCAACAGACTTTGTCCCAGGCCCAACAGACTTTGTCCCAGGCCATTGTACACTCTTCAAGCTCATTGAATTTCCCCCCCAAGTCATCTACTACCCCCCTAAAATCATTCACATTTCCCCATCTCCCTGTCCCCTAAGAAGCAAGGTCTGTAAGCCTCTATACCCCTTTGGGATGTTAGGCAGTCACTCTGAGGTTCTCCTCATGCATGCTAAGAAGTTTGTATGTCATTTCTTCTATTAATCTGCCTTTTGTCAGCTGACTTTTCCACAAACCCTCAGAGGGCAGAGGGGAAGTTTTTCCTTGGCTCCTCTAACCTAAAATAAGTATGCCAGACCAATAAGGGGAATTTAAATTCAAATCTCTATGCAAAAGTGCGTCAGACATGAAGTTAGCAGTGCTCTGGTCACATCTGACTCAGGCAGCATTTCCAGCTGTTCATTTGAATTCTGGATACCACCTCCTCTGAAACCCTTAACACATACAAGACATTGTCAAGCTATTCTTCAAACATTTTTATTACTGTTCACTAACAACCTGTGAAATTATTTTCCAAAATATGTTTTTAGTTTGCAGAGTCTCCCAGTAAATATTTCACCACAACTATTATTTTGTTACTATTTAAAATTCCCTGAGAAATTATTTAAAGCGTACAGTCTTTTGCAAGTTCACTGTGAGTCTTTCTTCGGCAGGTGCCTTGTAGCTATACTTGTCCTAATGCCGTGTTCCCTCAGGAGTGGGCCTCCTTTCATTTTTCTACAGAGCCAGTCCATGACAGACATGCTTCTCAAAGTGCAGAATGCTATCGGAGAACTGTACCTTGAAATTGGGAGGACTCAGGAAGGGTTCCAATATTTCCAGAAAGTGTGGTCAAACCTACTGTGTTTTTCGCTCAGTGATTTAGAAGACAACCAGGACTTGGTGAAGCAGAAAGGTACAGTGGACACACACAGAGGGGATAACTCTCAGGTCTTGCAGGGTCACACTGCTCCTGGGTTAGTCCCATCTGCAAGGAAAGGGAAATAGATGCATGTGCTTTATTTGCTAGGGATTTTTGGAGGGGTGGTGGGTGTATGAGGGTTGAACATGAACTGTGTGTCATTCTGATGGACCTCCCTTTGAGAATGAACCTCAGAGGAGGTGTCAAGCAGTAAGGGGGGCCATCAGAGTTCAACTCTGAAGCCAGCCTTTCTGGGTTCATATTCCATATCTCCATGTGTGAGCTTTCTGGGCCTTTAGAGATATTACTTGAACTCGCTGGATCACAGTTTTCATATTTGTAAGATACGGATAAAAATAACATCTACACTGCATATTATTGTGAGACGAACAGTGTTCACAGGAGACTGGAAAGCACACAGAGCGGTGCCTGCCACGTAGGTAAGTCTCACTGATGGAGGTGGCCATTATTTTATTCCCCAGTATTTGATGCCTGAGGCAGCTGTGGTAACAGAGCTGAAGAATGTTTAGTGAACTATTGTATTAAGCAGTTTGACTCACTGGTATGCAGTCAGACTTGTGTCATACATACATGGCTGTACCAGTTAGCTTTTGCTGCATAATAAACCGTCCCAAAACTCTGTGGCTTAAAACAATGTTTATTTTTGCCTGTGAGTCTCTGGGTCATCAGGCTGGGCTGGGCTTAGCAGATTTGGGCTTGGCTCATGCGAGTGTCTCATATGAGCTGGCAGGACTGAGGGAAGCCTGGTCTAAGAAGGCCTCAGAGGTCTGGGGGTTGTCCAGCGGAGATGACAGTGGTGGCTGGGCCACATGTTCCTTGTCTTCCAGGAGGATAATTTGGGTCCGTTCATTTGGCAGCTCATGGGATTCCAAGAGGGATAGCAGAAGCCCAGGCCTCGGCTCAGAGCTGGTCCATTGCCCTCTTCTGCTGCATTTGATCAATCAAAGCAGTCACCAGGCAGTGTTCACCTCTTGAGGGGTGGGGTACAGTTGCATTGCAAAGAGTAGTGGGGTACGACCTGGTGTGGAGACTTGCAGCTGTTTTTGCAAGCTGCCCTCATGGCTAGAAGATCAAAGCTCACCATGGGCAAGCTGTTTACCCTCTCTAGGGTTCTCAGCTGTGAATTCTCTTGTTACTTACTGACTGCTCACTGTATACAAGGCGCTTGTTACTGATGCTCTCTATACCTCATGTAGTTATATGTTGTTACCCCCCTTCTATAGATGAGGAAGCTGAAGGTCAGAGATATTAACTTAAACTGCTTCAGCTCCTGCAGCTGGTAGATCTGAGGCTGGGAGTCCAAGCTGGGTCTGTCTGACCCCAAAACCTGTCAGAGCAACTCCTTGCTGTGCAGAATCTGTTCTAGACATTTTGAAGCTCTAATCCTTGATATATGGAGTCTAGCTTCCATGTTGTTGTCCTCAGGCAGGCCGCCTGGTCACAGGCATGCTGGGAACTTGGTGAGCAGGGGAGCTGGGTGGGACCCAGGGCCTCTGATGTGGGAGCTGGCCTGGCCCTCCAGAGGCAGCTAGGCAGTCCAGAGTGCAGAGCTCCAAGGGGCCAGGCAGTCCTGGCTTGGTGTAGACAAGTGTGATTTTCCAAGAAAGCCAAATCAGCAGGAAAAGGGGGTGGTCCTTGCAAAGTGGGATGCAAAATATGCCAGTGTTGTTAGTGGCAGCTTGGATGGAAACTAGTTCTGGTTGGGTGGGGGATTCAGAGCCTGAGCAAGCAGATCAAGAGGTGGGAGTGAGGACTGCAGCCTGACCAGAGCTTACACACTCAAGGAATATTTGTCAAGTGCCTGGGTGTGCCAGTCACTGTGCTGAGTTCAGCACAGCAAATAAGACAGAAGCACCAACTCAGCCCTCTAAGAGAGGCAACACAAAACACAAGTGAGCCGCTCCACAAAATGACTACAGGTGTCATAATGCAAACGAGATGAATCAGAGCATCAGTGGGGGAGGGGCCTGTGGAGGAGGGGACACAGAAGTGGAGACCTAATTGGGACAGAACATGAAGTGGGGGAGGGCTGGGCCTGTCCTAGGAACGAAAGAGGCCTCAGAAGGCAAAGGGCAGGGACAGCTGGACCCCAGTTGTGCAGGGTCCTGGGCCTTGGACGGACATTTGGATTGAGTTCTAAGCATCAGGGGAAGTCATTGCAGGAAGTTAGGGTGGGGATGATACCTGACTTCTGTTCTGAGGTCACTTTGGCTGCTGCATGGAGAGTGGGTTATGCAGTGGGTAAGAGTGGACACAGGGAGACCAGTTATGTGGCCATCCCACCCTGATGTCCAAGTGCAAGGCACAAGGCCCTCAGTGGGGACAGGGAAGAGTGCCATGGGCACTGGGGAAGGAATTAGGCACTACTGATGACGGTAAGTGAAAGACGGTGGCGCACAGTGAGACTCAACTCCCGTTAAGGCCAAGAGATTTAATGGGTCAGATGGTGGCTACAGGACCTGAGGGTCAG
This sequence comes from Cephalopachus bancanus, assembly GCA_027257055.1. Classification (NCBI taxonomy): domain Eukaryota; kingdom Metazoa; phylum Chordata; class Mammalia; order Primates; family Tarsiidae; genus Cephalopachus; species Cephalopachus bancanus. The sequence goes on along the minus strand of JAPVLO010000028.1, from coordinate 2,416,976 downwards.
ACTATAGCGCTGAGGCAAGGGTGCTCCAGCCTTTATGGGGGCTTGGGGCGACCTGTCAGTCGATTATTGGTCAGCTGGCAGAGCTCCATCCAGGTTGGTGGGTTTTTCGTGGGCGCGGAAAGGGGTGCGGAGGGAGAACAAAGGAAGGCACCATTTCAATCGCCATTTTAGTTTGCCGGGTCGCCGTTTCCGGGAAAGGGGGGGATGTGGCTTTACTTGTGGCTTGGCGGTGGCCCTTCATTCCCACCTTTTTACCCACGGAAGAGGGGCATCGTTTGTCTGTCCGGCTACTTCCTGCTGAAAATGGGTGTCGGTGGGTGAGGTGGGTGAAAGGGCAAGCCACATGAGACCCCGCAAGTAGGCACCAAAAGAAAAAAATTTCATTTGGGTGGAAGTCCTGGAAGGTGCCTTGTAAGCTGGTCCGGCCAGTTGTCGAGTGGACACGGGGAAGGGAGGAGCCAGCTGTCACGAAGAAGGTGGTCAAGAAATGCTGAGAATCTGAGTGGTAGGTGGTGGGGGGTAAACTTTGAGGCAAGCATGTCTGAAATGAGAAGACAAGGTTAGAGGTTTGTAGGGTTGGGACAGTCGAGACCTGGATCTTTGATGGGCAGGAGGTCATAATTCTGTAGGAGAAGCTGGTTAATGCTTTGATTAGAGATTTTAAAAGTTGTGACTGGAGAAACTTGATGATACACGGGAGAAAGGAGCGCAGATCGAAAATGAGAATGACAGGTATGACGATAGGCAAAAGCCAGGTGAGTAGGGAGTTTTGTAATAGGCTGCCGATTTGTGAAGACTTTGCCCCTTGGAGTTGTGAGGAGAGGTGTTGTAATTTATTAATGTTTTGTTCAATGACTCCTGACTCATTAATGTAATAACAGCACTCCTCTTGGAGGAAAAGACAAGTGCCTCCCTTTTCGGCTGTTAGGAGATCTAGAGCCCGACGACTTTGGACGGCTACTTGTGCTATGCTTGTTATTTGTCTTTGTAATGATTGGAGAGAATCGGATTTTTAAGGCGAATGAGGACTGAGGTTTGGCGATGGCCCTCTGGTGGAAGACAGGTTGAGGGGACTGTTACTGTGGGGCGAGGCAGGAAGTGGAACGGCAGCCAGCAAAGGTCGTTGTAGTAAAGCCCAAAGAAAACGCTGTGAAGAGGGAAGAGAAGGGAAGGATTGGTTTAAGAAGCGGAGGGTGTGGCCTATTGTGGTAAACCATGAAGGGAAATGTTGGGTCTTATTGATAGTGAGCAGAGGAGGGGATTGAGCAACCCGCGCCAAGGAGCAGCACTATGTGCAGCAATGTGAAAGTAGGAGGAAAAGAAGGAGTAGGAAGATGGGCAGGACTGTTAGTAAGGGAAGAACAAAATTGACCACCGTTTGGCAGAGGGTAGTTGAGTGCAGGCAGCAGCCTTCGCGCCTTGTGATTATGTGGGATTTTCCTGGATGACAGGCCGGGAGGGGGAGCGAGCAACATGGGATACTCGAAGTCTGAGAGGTTGGCCTGGAATTGTGGAGCAAGAATAGGTCGGCGGCTCTGATCTGTAGGGAAGTTAGGAGAAGGGTGTGGGGCAGGTGTGGTTCCTGGAGCTTGCTTCTTATCTTACCCTAGAGAGACTGATTGAGAACTTTAAGAATTTAAGTATTAAAGTTTTTAAAAGCATAATGTTAAAACACAAAGTCACAGTAGTTATTGCAAAAGTTACTTATTTAGCCAAAGCGATAGTCCAAAGATTTTGGAAAAAAACCCTTGCTTTTTTGTAACAAAGACAGTGGGGGAGGGCTAGATGAGTTTTGTCTCTTTCTTTCCCCCTCTGTTGTTTAAAGGAGAAAATTCTTTTGGAGATCGTTAATTAAGAAGCTCATGTTCTGGTCTTTGAGTAGCATGTAGGCCTAGCATTAGTGTACTTGATATTAATGGTAAATTTATGGAACCTTTTTGAAGCCTGAGTGTTTATAGAATTCCTTTCACTTCTTTTCACAAACTTTCACCTACCATGTTCGATAAACTCATACCATTTTTCGACATGCTTAAACCTTCAATTTTTGTTCTATACTTTCCTTAACCAGCCATTCTATTATAAAACAAAAATATACCATACAAGATTCTTTCCTATACAATTATTTCTCTTTCCTTTATCCTTTCTTACTAAAAACATACCTTATACCAAGAACTTTCTTTACATTTTTCCTCACCTCAGAGCTCTACCCAAAGCAATACGTTTATATGCAGTGGAAGGGCTTAGATAGGATCCAAAGTAGAACTATTAGGGAAATCCAAAGCTAAAGAAAAGGCACCGAAAAAGCACAGTGGTGATGGCTTAGGGTAAAGAATAATACGAGTTCCAATTTTTTTCATAATGTCCCTTCCAAATAATGGAGCTGGACACGTTGGCATAACAAGGAAAGAGTGTTGAAATATTTTATCTCCCAGAACACATGGAAGTAATGGTGTAGTGAGGGGCCTGGATATAATGCCCTGTGCCCCACAACCAAAAGGGGTGAAGAAAGGAGTGGACCGGGAAATTCAAGTAGAGCTGAGCATGTAGCCCCCATATCAATAACAAATGGTATAAACCTGCCAGCTACTGATATTTCCACCTTAGGCTTGGTTGGTTTAATAGTATGTTCCGAAGATGTTGGGGCTACCGAGCCAGGGGCGAGTCAATCCGACTGGAGCAAGCCCAAGAGACCTCCTTCTGAGATTGTGCGAGATGCCTGGTGTCCCTCATTTGCAGCAAGCCTCTGGGCCATGCGCTCTCCTCCGGCTAAGTGAACGAGGCAATCATGAGCCCAATGTCCATGCAGTTTGCATTTGGGACAGGGTTTTGCCAGTGGCGGGGCTTGACAGTCTTTGGCCATATGCCCAATTTGACGGCATCGGAAACAAACCTGGGAAGGGGCTGTGTACCCCTTCTCCTATCGACCATCTGGGGTGGAAGATTATCAGTGGTGGCTCTCCCTGCTAAAGCGGTAGATAAAAGCTGAAACATTTCCCGCTTATGTTTGTGGTCCTGCATTCTTTCCTCCTCCTGGTTGTTAAAGACTTTAAAGGCCGTGTCCAATAGTTCTAGTTGAGGGGTTTGGGGGCCCTTCTCTAATTTTAGGAGTTTGTACCTAATGTCTGGTGTCGACTGGGAGAAAAAATACATAGCCAAAAGATTTTGTCCCTCCACAGAGTTTAAATCAATATTAGTAAACTGCTGCAATGTCTCAGAGAGGCGACTTAGAAACATTGCTGGATTTTCATCTGGTCTTTGAAAAACCTCTTTTATTTTGTCCTAGTTAGCCTGTTTATTAACACCTTTTTTGTAGTTAGCTAACAGGATTCATTTATATGATCCCTTTACTTTCCTCTGGGAAGAAGGTTGATATAGTCCCAGTTTAGATATAACTTGAGAGAAATTTATCATAAGAAAACAACAAAGAAGAATTTTTTAACATCCTTTTGTCCCAGCCAAAGAATTTTTTAACATCCTTTTGTCCAGCCAAAGAATTTTTTAACATCCTTTTGTCCCAGCCACCCCCTTGAGAAGAGACCTATTAAGCCATGTGGAAACTTGAATGGGTTTTCCACGTACACGTGGGGGTGGTGACTTGTTGCAGCTGGTAGGGCTGCCACCAGGGGGTTATCAAGCAGTGAGAGGAGGAGGGTGAGAGGGCTGGAGGTTGGGGTCAAGCACCGTGGCCCTTGGCACCGGCCCCTCCTCCAAAGACAAAAGAGAAAGGCTGGAGGCCAGAGTTAGGCGTCTCGACTGGAGACGCCAGCCCTTCCTCCAAAGACAAAAGAGAAACACTGGAGACTGGGGTCAGGTGCCATGGCCTTTGGCACTGGTCCCTTTTCCGAAGATAAAAGAGAAAGACTGAAGGCCAGAGTTAGGTGGCACGGCCATAGATGCCAGCCCTTCCTTTGCAGATAAAGATGGAGGGCGAGAAGGAGGAGAAACTGATGGAGAGTGGAATAGCAAAAGCAGACTATTGGAGGTTTATCTGCTGGGTTGAAGTTAGAGATAGAGGAGGGAGGTGGCGGCGTAAGCGGGACGGGGAAGGGAGGGGAATCTCTGCCCACTTTTTTGAAGGCTCGTAGAAGTTATAGAGGTCCCGTATAATGTCGGGGTTTAGGGGCTCGTAGGGGCCACTTATTTTGGTTGTCTAAGTGATAGGTGGGACAGTCTTGGGTACTGAAGTGAATTAAATGTTTGGGTTTAATGTCAGGAGTGAGAGAGAGAGTGGAGAGGTTGTCTAAGAGGCATTTGAGGGGGGAGTCGGCCGGCAGGGATGACGAGTTTCCCATTTTAATAGCTGGGGCTGAGCAGAGCGTCCCCTGGACAGCCGGCTGTTAGGATATGAGGAGGCTGCAATAAAGCCTGTCATCACAGAACATTATTACAACCCGCGATTCTCCTGGAGAATCGAGGAGGTTGAGGGCAACCTGGTACCAGGATTTTTTGACGAAGAGGATGCCCAAAACCGGACGGTGGGAGGGAGCAGACTCGAAATTCCTAATGGCCGAGGGAGGGGAAAACCAGTAGGGGTCCGCTGTGGCCTTAAAGGCCTAGGCGTGGTGTGGTCCCCCCCTCACCTGTGGCCGAAAGAGCTGCCGGACAATCAATGGTCAGTTTCTTCCAGGTATCCCGGGCAAGGTTTTAGGTTTTCCAGTTAGGGGCACTTACCAGTCCATGGGCCGGTGATGGATGCAGCGCTGGCGTTCAAGAAAGTGGGCTAAGGCCTTAAGGGGTGAGTCCCGCTGGTGCAGGAACGGGGTCTCACCTGAGGGCGAGAGGAACCCGATCCGAGTCACAGCATCAATGAAAGACAGTGGCGCACAGTGAGACTCAACACCCATTAAGGTCAAGAGATTTAATGGGTCGGATGTGGTGGCTACAGGACCTGAGGGTCAGACTGTAGCGCCGAGGCAAGGGCGCTCCAGCCTTTATGGGGGCTTGGGGCGACCTGTCAGTCGATTATTGGTCGGCTGGCAGAGCTCCATCCAGGTGGTGGGTTTTTCGTGGGCGCGGAAGGGGTGCGGAGGGAGAACAGAGGAAGGCGCCGAGGAAGAACAAAGGAAGGCGCTGTTTCAATCACCATTTTAGTTTTCTGGGTCGCTGTTTCCAGGAAAGAGGGGGAATGTGGCTTTACTTGTGGCTTGGCGGTGGCCCTTCAGTAAGAACTGCTTCTTCATAACTTAATGTGAGGCCTTCATAATTCCGTAGCACAGGGAGTTAAATCTGTTTTTCTGTGCTGCTAGCAAGGCTGTGATAACACGTTGGAGCATGATTGTATCAGTCTATTAGAGCTGCTGTGACCATCAATATACCACAGACTGTGTGGCTTAAGCAATAGGCACTTTTCCTCACAGTTCTGGATGCTGGAAGTCCAAGGCCAAGGTGTCAGTAGGGTTGGTTTCTCCTGAGACCTCTTTCCTTGGCTTTCAGATGGCTACCTGTGTCCTCACATAGTCTTGTGTAGGTGTCTGTCCCCATCTCCTTGTCTTATAAAGACACCCATCATATTGGATTCGGGTCCACTATAATGACCTCATTTTAACTTAACTGCTTCTTTAGAGACCCTGTCACATTCTGAGGTACTGGGGTTGGGACTTCAACATGTATACATTTTGAGGAAACCCGATTTAGTCCAAACAATCATTATGTTTTTTGTTTCCTCTTCCCATAACAAAGTATGGCTAAAAAACACTTTCTACTTTTTAAGTCTATATTATTGTCAAAATATATAATTCTCCATAAAGAAGCACAGTTGCTGGGCCTTTGCAGAGTGTATTCACAAGGCAGTGTGTATCTAGGTACAGCCCATTGTTCATTAATGGGGTTAGTGAGACTTCTTGGTGTGCTTCTTGTTAGAAGGCTGTATTGTTTTATTGTATCTTATTGGAGGACTGGCTGCCTTCTGTAGGGCTTGGTTACCATGGTGATGACTGGCTTCACTACAACCGTATTTTCACTCTGTTTGTGACCCTTTCATTCGCAAACCAGTCGCAGAATTTGGTTTCAACCTATTGTCTCGGTCCCTTGTCCTTGTAACTGCTGTGTACACACAGATGTGTCGTAGGAAAACTAGCCCCCATGCATTGTAGGTCAGTTGTGGCTTTATTATTGGCATATTAACTCTTGTGGGGAAAAGCCTAGTATCACATTCATTGCCAACATTTGTTCCCTACAGTCAGAGTGCTGAATAACTTGGCCAAGTCGGCCTCTGAGGAATACTTAAAAGAAAACCACATTTTGGAACATGCTATTGAAGTTTCCAAGTTACTGGACAACAATCCCCGTGACCAAGCTTCCATGAAGTACATCGATGGTGTTCTGATGTAAACATGCATTTTTTTTTTTGAATTTTTGTTTGTTTGTTTTCTGTACTAGCTGTTGTTCTTGTGATAAATAGACTCAACCCACACCTGTTAATCCAGTTCCCAACTAAATGATATGGTTAATGCTGACCTTCAGTGTGTCCATTCTCTAGCTTGCTGGTTCTCAAGCAGGGGCAATTTTGGATTCATTCCCGCCCTGGGGACTTCTGGCAAAGTCTGGAGACATTTTGTTGTCATGACGAGGGAGATTGCTATTGGCATTTAGTGGGTGGAGGCCAGGGATGCTGCTAAATATCATATAATGCACAGGACAACCTCCCTCAACAAAGCATCATCCAGTCTAAATGTCCTTAGTGCTGAGGTTGAAAATAGTGCTTCAGGTTTTTTTGTTTTTTTTTTTGAGACAGGGGTCTTGTTCTGTCACCCAGGATGGAGTGCAGTGGTGCAGTGATAGCTCACTGCAGCCTCGAACTCCTAGACTCTAGCAATCCTCCCACCTTATCTTCCCACGTACTTGGGGCCCCCATGCTTTGACTAATTTAAAAAAGTTTTTCAGAGACAGGGTCTTGTTATGTTGCCCAGACTGGTCTCGAATCCCTGACCTCAAGCAATTCTCCTGCCTCAGCATCCTGAGTCATTGGGATTATAGGCGAGAGCTATTGTGCCTGGCTCTCCAGTTTTTTTTTAATAAAGATGTGTACACTGTCTTCTTATAAAGCACTTTGAAGTCCTTTCATCGCTACTATTTTTAATTGTCCTTTTTTATATCTTCCGGGACAGATTTTTTTTTTTTTTTTTTTACAAAATAAAGAATGTTTATGAGAATTATTTTTGATAGCACAATGACTGTAGCCAACATGTCCAGTAAATAACACACATATGCTTTATTTTCAGGTTCATTGCTGGAAACACTTCTCTTGCAGAAACGAAACTTCAAGAATGCTTAAATATCAGGAAAAGTTTGTTTGGTGAGAAAAATATGCTAGTTGGAGAAATTATGGAATTTTTAGCAGATTTGTTATTTTTTCCCCTAAGAGATAGTGAAAAGTAAGTTTTTATAAAATATTCAAAAAAACGTGTCTCCCATGCCCCCAGCACACCCATCAGAAGCAGGGAGGCCTCAGCCATCAGGGGTGGCTCTGCTAATACTTCTTGGCTCCTTCCCTGCTCAGAGACTGGGATGCTCCTCCTGCCTGAGGTTCTGTCCCCATCTGTTTGTCAGGACACCAACCATAATGTTTCTTGACAGGCTGGTGTGGGAGAAGGGTCCTTGTAAACCTGCAGAGAGCTGTGTGCTCCTCTTCTTTGGCCTGGTGTCTTCCTGTTCTTGGCACATCAACTGACTGGATGGTCAGGGACCTCTAGGTTAAACTGTGAAGTTCTCGAGTTTGTTTTTTTTTGAGTTGGAGTCTCACTCCGTCGCCCAGGCTGGAGGGCAGTGGCACGCTCCTGGCCACTGCAGCCTCGACCTGCTGGACTCCAGCAATCCTTCCGCCTCAGCCTTCCAAGTAGCTGGAACTACAGGCGTGCGCTATCACACCCGGCTAATTTTGATTTAATGTAGAGATGCGGTCTCACCAAGTTGCTTGACTGGGTCTCGAACCCATGGGCTCAGGCAATCCACTCGCCTTGGCCTCCCAAAGTGCTGGGATGACAGGCTGAGCCACTGAGCCTGGTCTCGAGTCTGTTTTCGTGGCGCCGTCCCTTCCTTCCCTCTTCCCTGGCTTGCTTTTCCAGCTTCCCACTTTCTCTGAGATCATTTTCCTCTCACCATCATTTTTGCTTTTGCCCCTGGGAAGAATAGGATATTGGCAATCTCTAACACCTGAGTGCAAAGTCACTATTACCTCTAAAAGTTGTTTCCGTGCTTTTGAAATAGTAACTCAGGGCATTGTCTTGCTAAACTATGGTGTGACCATGTGCTCTTTGAGCTATGGCCAGGCCATGTTTTCTTAAGCTTTGGCCCCCTCCCCTACCTTGGGAAGTGAATCACCTCTCTCTCTCTCTCTCTCTCTAATTTACTTTCTAAGTCAACTGTATTCTCTAAAAAAAAAGCGTAGAAGCCGGGCTCGGTGGCTCAGCCTGTAATCCCGCGCCTTTGGGAGGCTGAGGTGAGTGGATTGCCTGAGCCCGCGGGTTCGAAACCCGCCTGGGCAGGGAGACCTCATCTCTACAATAAATCAAAAAATCAGCCGGGCGTGGTAGCACATGCCTGTAATTCTGGCTACTTGGAAGGCTGAGGCGGAAGGATCGCCGGAGCCCAGCAGGTCGAGGCTGCGGTGGCCGGAAGCGGCCACTGCACTCGTCTGGGCGACAGAGTGAGACTCCAACTCAAAAAAAAAAAAAAAAAAGCGTAGCGCTCTCTCTCTAATTTACTTTCTAAATAAACTACATTCTCTAATTAAAAAAAAAAAAAGTACCGAAGGGCAAAACATCAGGTGTGCTATGTAGCCATAGTGAGTCGTTGGCTCAGGAGGCTGGTTGCCTGAGTTCACATTTTGTTTCTGCCACTTAGTAACAGTGAGAAGCCTGGCAAGTGCTTAACATGGTGGCATCTCATTCATTTCCTTATTGGTAACACAAGAGTGGCAACAGTATCTTCCTCACAGGCTGTTGTGAGGATGAAGAGATCCTACATGTAAACAGCTGAACAGGCGCCTGGCACACACCAAAAGAGTTCAGTAAACTGAGTCATTAGGATTGTTATTTTGCTCTCAGCAGGTGATTTCTGAGGTACTTGTTGCCACACCAGCCTCTCTTTCTCATCGACCAGCACTGTGAGCAAAGAATAGGACTTTATTTAGAGAAGCAAAAAGGATGACTGTAGAACCGCTGCCTCGTAAAAGAAAAATGTAAACATGTAGCACACTGACTGAGTCATCTCTCCTGCCCTCTAAATGCGGGGCTGGCAGGGTGTGAATCGCGAGTCACTGAGTGTGACTGGGCCGTTCCCCAGGGATGACCTCGATGACCATACATGGATGCTTTCCTCAGGTTTCATTGTCAGCGGTCCACCTTTGGAAACAATGGGGAAACGGTCTTCCTTGTGGAAGGTTATTTTTGGGTGATTGCATCTTCCACGTTGGTGCAAACCATGAGACATTTTGCTGTGTAACTCGACTCGACTCACCTCTCAGATGTGTAGATCCTTGGCCCCGGAGACTAGAGGCCCTGGAGACAGCTCTAATGCACCACAGAAAGATCTGTAGGATCACGAGGCCCTTGTAGAAGGAGGGTGGTTAGGGCTGGATACATGAGGTCAAGTTTAAAAATTAAAAAAACATGACAGAGAAGAACGAGCAGAATGCCTTGAGTGGAGCAGTGACATGCTGTCAGGGAAGCAGTTGGCTTCCACTCTCAGCTGTCTGGCCGTGCATCAGTGGCCTTCCTTTTCTCTGTGTCTTCCTCACAGTTGAGTTCCTTTCCTTCCTCGCTTCCATGTGTTGTCCTTGGCCTGCTTCCCCCGCTCAGCTCCATGTCAATCATTCTCATGAAGGTCACCAGAACACCCCTGAAGTGTCCTGTGCATTTTGATCTTGTTGGCCTCCTCTGAAGCGTTTGATGGTATCGATCATACCCTTCCTGAAACTACTATCTCCTGGGTTCTGAAGTGCCCTCCCTCTTGGGTATCCTCTCTGATTAGGCCATCGCCGTCCCTTTTATGGGTTCCTCTTTCTCTCCCTGCCTCTTGCCCACATGTTCTTGAGTTTGGTTAATGGGCTCTATGCTTGTCTCAGTCTGGCCACCTCAACTCCGCCAGTGCCCGGGCTTTGCCGACGTTCCTGAGGTGAAGCCCTCTTGTCTCGATCTCCTTCTGAGGACTGTGACTCGACTCTGCAGCCATGTGCATCCATCTGCCTATGGGCCATCTTCATTTGAGCGTTCCACGGGCATTCCAGAGCCAACATGCTCAAGACCAGACACATCCACCCCATACTCCCTGACTGAATGCTCCTTCTCATCTCACCCAGTGCGGACACCATGGCATCTTCTGGAAGATATATCTTTAGGATGTTTATCATCACTGTGCCGAACACATCACGTACACTTTCTCATTTAATCCCACAAAAACTCTATCGTCCTCATTTGAAATGTGACACAGCTGAGGCTTAGGAGGGTAAGATGCTGGCTGTCTGCTGCCAAGTGGCAGAGCCAGGGTGAGCAGCTGGGAAGTCTGACGTGAGAGCCTGTGTGCCCAACCACTGTGGCTCATTACCACATCCAATGACGTTAGAGGTTGAGCTCTTAACTGCATCCCTCCATGCACGTACAGAGTCTCCCGTACTCCCAGCATCTGCCCGCCGCCTCCAGGGTGATGCCAGGCCTAGGTGTGCCTCCCTTCGCATCTGTGGTCCCCGCTCAGGTCATCACTGCTCTTCCTCTGGACTCATTGGTCTCACCTGCTTCAGCATATCTGCCACCTTTCTACCCAGGCAGGCTTATAATATGTAAATGGGGTCATGTCATTCTCTCAAGGAAAATTCTTCGGTGTTAACCTCCCAGACCCTTAGGTTTGCACTCAAGGTCCTTCGTGGGTGGGCCCCTGCTTCGCTCCCCAAGACCCCCTCCTAACGCATCTTTGCTCCTCAGTCCTAGTGCCAGCATTCAATAACTGTTTATTGAATGAATGAATGAATACCATGCTTCTTTGATGCAGAACTTTAATTAAATTTCTCTTTTCTAGATCCCAAAGGAAACAAGTGATTGAATATTATAAACAAGTTATAAAAATAAAGGAAAACGCAATCTCTCTGGCCAGTTCATCGCTCATCAGGAAGCAGCGGAGTATCAGCCTCAGTGATACCTTGTGTAAATTAGGTAGATGCTTCCATCTGTTTCTCGTGTCCAAGCGTTACTTTTCCCTTTGTTTCACTCGATTTTGAAAAGTCCTCATTTTGTAAAGCAAGCAACTCCTCGTCCACACACTTTCGAATTTCTTGCTACCCACTCACCTTCCCTTACCAGGAAAGATGTCTTTAAATGACCTTTTCTGAGCTGGGCTCGGTGGCTCAGCCTGTAATCCCGCGCCTTTGGGAGGGTGAGGTGAGTGGATTGCCTGAGTCCACAGGTTCGAGACCTGCTTGGGCAACTTGGCGAGAGCTCATCTCTACAATAAATCAAAAAATCAGCCGGGCGTGGTAGCACATGCCTGTAATTCCGGCTACTTGGAAGGCTGAGGCGGAAGGATCACCGGAGCCCAGCAGGTCGAGGCTGCGGGGGCCGGGAGCGGTCGCTGCACTCCAGTCTGGGCGACAGAGTGAGACTCCAACTCAAAAAAAAAAAAAAAAAAAAAAAAATTAAATGCCCTTTTCTGCCCCTGCTTCCCTTCTCTTGTAGGCTGAGCACCAAGCCCGACCACGCCCCTTCCTGCCAGTGTAGGTCCCTCTTTTCTTCCTGTTCTGTCTTAAGACATCATCTGTCCTGTGTGCAAATGGCCTCTTCCTACTTCTCATACTATGATGCTAAAGTCTGTGTCACCAGAAATAGCAAAATGGCTTTTCCAGGGGCCCGCCCTTGACTTAGGTATCAGAAATGGGTCTCATTTCCTCAGACCTGACCCAGAGGTTTGAAGGTACTTTCTTATCAAGACTAAAAAGGGACTTGGCTCGGTGGCTCAGCCTGTCATCCCAGCACTTTGGGAGGCCGAGGCGAAAGGACTGCCCGAGCCTGCAGGTTCGAGACCTACCTGGGCAACTTGGCGAGACCTCGTCTCTACAATAAATAAAAAATCAGTCGGGCGTTGGTAGCGCATGCCTGTAGTTCTGGCTACTCGGAAGGCTGAGGTGGAAGGATCGTCGGAGCCCAGCAGGTCGAGGCTGGGGTGGCCGTGAGTGTGCCACCGCCCTCCAGCCTGGGCTGTGGAGTGAGACTCCAATTCAAAAAAAAAAAAAAAAGAATACAAAGGAAAAACTTAAAATGAGATCAGAGTTGCAAATTGAAGTGAAAATGTGGCCTTTAGCCTTACTGGGGCGGGTGGGAGTCGTGTCGCTCTGCTCCTCTTGCTGCTGTTTTGTTCTTTGTGGGAGAAATTCTCTTTTTTGAGTTTCTCTGAACAAAGTGTTGACACGATTACCTGTGGTTTATGGTGAGTATTGAGTTTCTTCTTCTTGGTGGTGGCTCAGGTAAGTGGAATTCAAGGACATTTTCAGGGGAATCTTCCAGCGTTGCTGCTGGACTCCCCTCAGGCCTCGTGAGAGAAGGGTCCTGGTCCAGGGTCTGCCATGGTCAGGGGCCTCAGCCTTTACAGTCATGGCTCTTATTTGGCAGAGTCATCTAGTAGCGTGTTCTGTGGGCCATGCAGTGGGGTCTGCCGTTTGCCTGGAATGTTGCTGCCCAACTTGATGCTTGGAAACTGAGGCATATGAAAAGTTAGAGGCTGCCGGCAGGGATACTCAGCTGGGAGGGGCCTGTATACGGAGGTGGCCAAGGACATGAGTGAGTCCCCCATGCAGAACTTTTCAACCTTTGTGCCTCGAGTGACCAGGTTACTGGGGGCAGAGGGAGACCTCTCACCCTCAGGCAGCTGAGCAGGGTGGAGCTCCCACCTGGTCCTCTCCAGCTTTGCCTGGCTTTGTTTATTCCAGTCGGCTATACGAGAAGTCTCGTTTCTGTAAGTACCACAGTAGAAACATTTTGAAGCCCTATCAGGAGTCCTGACATCTCATGGCACAAGGCTTAATCTTTACTTAAACCTAAATAAGTGGATTTCAACTACGGGTGATTTTGTTTCCTCCCCACCCAGGACAAAAGTCTGGAGAAACTTTTGGTGGGGTTGCAGGGAGTGGGGAGATGAAAGTGCTGCAGTCATTTAGTGGGTGAAGGCCAGAGATGCTGCTGAGCGTTTCAACAATGCCCAGGGCCACTTCCACAACAAAATCTCTCCAGCCCCAAATGTCAGTAGTGCTCAGGCTGAAAAACCTTGGCCTGCACCAGCTACCTTTCCTGGCATGGGAGCGATATGATAGCGATGGGAGGAGAATATATTTGTCTACTTTCAGAAGGTCTCTGAAATCGTTAGTGATTGCTGTGTTTTTGCAACTTCTTCCATAAGTGTTTACTTGGTTTTTCAGTTTTGTAGTCAGTTTTCCACATGGTTATGATCAGTGTTTCTCTGCAAGGAGTCGTTTCTTGCCACCATCACCTCCTGCTGCTGATTGACGTTGATTTGTTAATGGAAGGTCGACTCCCGGCTCACAGAAACGGTGTGACTAATTCAACTGGTAATGTGAGATTCTTGTGCTTTTGCTTCAGTCGGTGGTGGTAAGAGAAGACAGTTCCAGTCCTTCAGTTCTCAAGGACACGTGTATTGGGGGGAAAGTGCATTGCTTATGGAGAACTCTGAATCAGTTGTCCTTCAATATGTCGGAAGTATTTTTCGTTTTCCTGTCTTTTTTTTTTTTTTTAAGACAGAGTCTGGCTCTGTCACCCAGGCTGGAGTGCAGTAGCACACTGCAGCCTCGACCACCTGCCTTCAAGCAATCCTCCTGCCTCAGCCTCCCAAAGTTCTGGGATTGCAGGCATGAGCTACCACACCCAGCCTAGTTTTCCTACCTTTAATGGGAACTTTCTTTCTAAATGGAAATGTGCCTGAGTCCACTTCATAAAATCAGAAGTAAGCTAGAGCATAGGTAGTTGAGACTCCTTACCATTAATCATTTTTAAAGATGTTGTAAGTCCTCTGCAATAAAAGTGTTATCAAACGTTAATCATCAAAGCAGTTCTCTCTGAAGTCAATAGCTATGCAGTTTTTTTTTATTGAGGGGTGAAGAGCTATGATATACAGATAATTACACTGTATTTATATTCAGTGAGTCTTTATTTTAATGCTTTCTACATTGTAATGTATGTCAGAATTGTAAGTTTGTCTTATCTTTCCTAGCTAGTTTGTGATCTGGGGTGATTTGAGAAAATCCTTCACCCTGTAAAGAAAAACAAACCTACATTCCCTATCTTGGAGCTTACAGCCTGAAGCTGCCCACGTGATGGTAGCTCTATTGCAAATTATTGCTTGCAACTGCCTTTGTGACTTTGGATTGGAGAATCATTTATGAACTACTTATTGCTTGCCTCCTTTTTCTGTCACTTGTTGTGGGTGCTCTGCAAGAGGGCTGCCTATCACTTTGAAGTGGTCCCTAAGTCCCCCAGTGTGACTTTTATGAGTGCCATGAAAGTGTTATCAAACTTTTTATGAGGCCATGCGGCCTGCATTTGAATGCGAATCATCCCAAACATGCCTTCTAAATTTGGTGAAAATCTGTCTTGGTCTTTTCTGGATGAGGTAATAGATAGTAACAGATAGCCAGACAAATAGATGGACATTTGGTTCCCCACAAAGGACTGGGCTAAGTGCTCTACAGGATACAGAAACAAAAGAAGATAATGTCTGCCTTCAAGCAACTTATCCTTTTCTTAGGAGGCAAAACAAACCTATAATAAAAAAAAAATCCCACATTCAGGATGGGAAGCAGAGTCCGGCTTGAGGAGACTGGACTGGGATATGAAGAAGGAAGCGGGCAGTGGCGGGCTGGGGCTGTGTGCTGGTGCGGAGGTGGTCCTGTCCTGTGGGTGAGTGGAGGTCTAGACGGGCTTGTCCTCTTTAGGAAATGTCTTGGAAACTCTTCAGGGTTGCTTAGCATGCCTCGAGGCTGTCTAGAGTCTGTCTGCAGGTGTGCAGTGAGGTCCCTGTTCACCTTATGCCCTTTAGCCCCGCCCTTCCTACCCCTAAGGTGCCAAAGTAAAGACAGTACAGATGGAGCGCCCCAAATCTGAAACTCCAAAATCTAAAATGCTCCCAAATCTGAAACTTTGAGTACTCCAATGTGACACTCTAGGGAAGTATTCATTGGAGCATTTTGGATTTTCAGATTAAGGATGCTCAACCTGTAAGCATAGTCCAAATATCCAAAAATCCAAAATAGTTCCCAAATCTGAAACACTTCTGAGCCCAGCCAAGCATTTTGGATAAGGGATACTCAACCTGTACTCTGTGACTTAAAATTATATATTTATTTGTTCATTAGGGTGTTAGTTTTTTTGTCTGTCTTACTTGCTAAAAAAGAAGAGACTTGATCTGTCTTTTCCAGCATTCTATGTCCTAGTCTTCTCAGTACAGCAGCTGGCACATAATAAGTACTCAGTAAACATTTGCCAGGTGAATGAATGAATGTGTGATGGAGGAAATGCCTTAGCAGATTTACCCCCCCTTTAGAAAATTAAGTATTGATTATTAGGGGCATTTGAGAGTTAGTTACTTGTATTCTTACCCTAATTCATTCATTCATTTATTAATTCACTCAACGCATATTTACTGTACCTATTGAGTGGCAATCTCTATGTTAGTTCCTGGGGGCTTAGCAGTGAACAGGACAGTTAAAGACCGACACTGCCTTCCCTGAACTCATATGGGGGGAGAAGGCTGTCAGACAACTAAATATGCAATCTGTCTGCAATTGTGGAAAGCGTCATTATGGAGATAGTAGTTAGACAACTAAAACCACAATGGCTTAACTACAATTAGGGAAGGTGCTATGGTGGGAAAATGTGAGTGCTCACAGGGACCCTTGCTCTGTTGGATGGAGGGGATGGATTGGGTTGCATCTCAGGATGCTGAATGGGAACTGCAGGATGCGGAGTTGCTTACTGAGCACAGTGGAGGAGAGGGCAGGAGGAACAGAAGTTTCGAGGCTGAAGGAGCTGCAAAGGCCCGTGCAGCTGGAGTGCAGAGAGCAAGCTGGGGGCTCCTGAGGGAGGATGTTAGATAGAGGTGGGGGTCTGGCTCACAGGCCTCCCGGGCCCAGTCAAGGATTTGAGGTGTTGCCACAACAGCACTGAAAGCCAGTGCAAGATTTTTACAAAGTCGGTGAGTGCTAGGAACCCAGAGTCATTCTCTAGCAG
This sequence comes from Cephalopachus bancanus, assembly GCA_027257055.1. Taxonomy (NCBI): domain Eukaryota; kingdom Metazoa; phylum Chordata; class Mammalia; order Primates; family Tarsiidae; genus Cephalopachus; species Cephalopachus bancanus. Next base: position 2,400,756 of record JAPVLO010000028.1, on the reverse strand, counting down.
AGTCTTCATGAGAGATGTCTCATATCACATTCCAAAATAATAGTGTAAATCCAGAGTCAATGAAAGAACGCAGAGGACGCTTTTATGGCACTCATATTCTGTTCCTTCCTGAGGTGCAGATTTTTATTTTTTTGAGTTGGAGTCTCACTTTTGTCGCCCAGTCTGGAATGCAGTGGCATGCTCCTGGCCACCGCAGCCTTGACCTGATGGGCTTAGGCAATCCTTCTGCCTCAGTCTTCCAGGTAGCTGGAACTACAGACGTCCGCCACCACGCCTGGTTAGTTTTTTGTGATTTATTGTAGAGATGAAGTCTCACCAAGTTGCCCAGGCTGGTCTCGAACCCCTGGGCTCAGGCGGTCCCTTCGCCTTGGCTTCCAAAGTGCTGGGATATTACAGCCTGAGCCATCGCGCCTGGCCTGAGGTACAGATTTTAACCTCTCAGACTGGGCTTCCAGTAGCGGCCTTATTATTTATTCTTTGTATCTTCAAAGCATCAGAAGCAGCTCTCTACGTAAGCACAAAAGGAAGGCTGAGAAGTGGACCAACAGGTTCTTTCTGGGGGTTGACACCATTTGCCTTGGGTTATCCAGCAGACTGGTGACTGTGCTCCAGGCTAACAGTTTTGAAAGAAACAATTCAATTCTACTTTTATCTGTTGAAGATAATATTTAGTTTGGCTGGGCATGGTGGCTCAAGCCTATAATCCCAGCACTTTGGGAGGTTGAGGCAAGAGGATTACCTGAGCCTGTGGGGTTGAGACCAGCCTGGGCAACATGGTGAGACCTTATCTTTACAATAAATAAAAAAATTAGCCAGGTGTGGTAGTGCACACCTGTAGTTCTGGCTACTTGGAAGGCTGAAGCAGAAGGATTGCCTGAACCAGCAGGTCAAGGCTGCTGTGGCCGGGAGCGTGCCTCTGCCCTCCAGCCTGGACGACAGAGTGAAACTCCAACTGAAAAAAAAAAAAAGTAATATTTAGTTCACTTTTTCAGATTTCATTTTAGATTACAGATTAACTATAATAATTGCTAGTTTGAATACCATAGCACCTTCCTTAGTCTTTTTTGATTACATTTGGTCAAGGTGTAGGATACTGTATAACCTTCCAAGAAGTGTAAAAACGGTGGACTTCCATGAAGTTTTGATAATAAGATTTTAATTATAACCACATTTTTTTTTTTTTTGAGTTGGAGTCTCACTCTGTCGCCCAGACTGGAGTGCAATGGCCGCTCCCGGCCACCGCAGCCTCGACCCGCTGGGCTCCGGTGATCCTTCCGCCTCAGCCTTCCGAGTAGCCGGAATTACAGGCATGCACTACCACACCCGGCTGATTTTTTGATTTATTGTAGAGATGAGGTCTTGCTGCCCAGGCGGGTCTCAAACCCGCGGGCTCAGGCAATCCACTCACCTCAGCCTCCCAAAGGTGTGGGATTACAGGCTGAGCCACCGAGCTCGGCTATAACCACATTTTAATGCATGAGATAATAGCAAACACATATTAAAATGACAAATTTGGGAGAAGGTGACAAATCCAAAACTTGTTTCTTCTTCTAGTCAGAGTTTCATGAGGCGCTTATTAATAAATGAAATCTCTTTTTGCTTAATATATCCTTTATAATTCACCTCCTCTCAACTTTGATCCAGTTTCAAGGACAAAGCTTAACAACATGGTAGGACTGTTAATTCTGGGGTTTTAGTAGGAACCCTGACTACGGAATGAGGGTTTCTGTGGTTTGTGTTCCAAGCTGTCTGTAACACAGAGCCATCTTACTTTTCCTGTTTGCAGCAAGATGACAAGTGCTTCATGTTTGCCTATTGAGAATCCATTTCAGTGGGAGAAAAGGACAGAAACGTGGCTTTTCATATTCCATCTATCGAGCTGAATGTTCTGTACTGAAGTGTTTGTTTTGGATGAAGTATGGTAGATGAACATTATGTTACTTTTCCCTCCCTGGGATTCTTTTGAAAAGGAAATGCCAACCATCTCAGCCAAATTTAGAAGGAACAAAGGCAAGACTCTAGTGAGTGGCTCTCATCAGGGGGACCCTTCTCTGTTTAATTTTAAAATGCTCAGCGCTGCTGGAGTCTTCTCCTCCATAGCAGTTGGTCCCTTAATCCAAAAGTCAGGTAAATGACACAGACAAACCTGCATTTTATTTTATTTTTATGCTTTATTTTTATTTTTGAGTTGGAGTCTCACTCTGTGGCCCAAGTTGGAGGGCAGTGACATGCTCCTGGCCACCGCAGCTTCCACCTGCTGGGTTCCGGCGATCCTTCCGCCTCAGCCTTCCAAGTAGCCGGAACTGCAGGTGCATGCTACCATGCCTGGCTAATTTTTGATTTATTGTAGAGACGAGGGCTTGCCAAGTTGCCTGGGCTGGTCTCGGACCCGCAGGCTCAGGCAATCCACTCGCTTTGGCCTCCCGAAGTGCTGGGATTACAGGCTGAGCCATCGAGCCCGGCCAAACCCGCATTTTAATTTTAACTTAAACATAAATGTCCAGTCTTTCCCTAAACTCTTTTATTTTTTATTTTCAGAAAGCAGGATTTATTGAGAGGACAGAAAAGCTTCCACAGTGGGAGGGGACCCGAAGGGGTTGCGCCAAACTCTTAAATGTGGAATTAATGTCTCTCTTTCTCTCTCTCTTTTTAAATGGGTCCCCTGACTAGAATTAGATATCATCTTTCTCACAATGCATTACCAACCATCTCTAGTTTTGGTTTCTTTAAAATGAGAACAGTCTTGCTGTGATGCAGCCTGTGTCCAGGGTCTTTCTAAATTGCTACATTTCCCCCCTCAATCTTTCATAGTTGCCTTTTCTGTTCATAATTTGAATTTATTTTGTCATAGCGGCTTATGGATTTCTAAAGCATTAAGTCTAGTTTCCAAAGAAAACAACTCACTTTCATTTTACACTCGTGTCTTATTAGTTTGTATTCTCCTTAATTAAATGACCTAATTAGACCAACAAAGCAAATGGACCGTGGTCATGTTAGAAGCCAACTCTTGGGAACGGAAATATACCAGCAGAGCCAAGACAGCTCTCCAGCTGCAGGCATTTTCAGTGCCCTGGGCAACCGGGAGTGTGTTTTGCAGGAAATGGAGCATCCCGGTTAATCCAGAAAGCCAGTGTGTGTGTGTTAGCAGAGATTGTACTATAGGCATAATCATTTTTAATGCGTAATACATTTTGCAAATATTAAATAGGTCTCATAAGCTTGGAAGACTTTTAAACCTAGAAGGGATTCTAGTGATCACTGAGCTAATTTTAAAGCCAAGGAAATGGCAGATGTGTCAGCTGAGTTCCCCTGGGGCATTTGATAGAGCATGCTATGAATCAGATATTATAATCACTGAGCATAATCACAAGACCAAGTGCTTTTCAAACCTTGCAGCTAACAGATTGTAGACAGAGAACTTGGACTCCAGTCCTCTGACCCCAGATCCTAAGCCCTCCCTGCTGTTTGCGGGCTGCAGGAGTTTGTGTTCTCGCTTGGGAGAGAAGCCTGAAAAGACAGCTGCAGTGTGGGACGTGTGGAGGGCATAGGCGAGCTTGTGAGGAAGGCTGCAGGAAGACGTTCTTGAGAAAGTGACTTGGGCTGTGAGTCCTGACAGGTGCCTGGTGAGGAAGTTCAGGAAGAACATTTTAAGCAAGGAGGATCAGCATGAACAAAGATGAGGAAGGATGAATCAGGGTGGAGTGAAACTCTGGAACGGGAGGGGTTGGAGGATGATGCTGGAGAAATCAGCAACGATCAGGGCACAGGAAACTTTGTCTGCCACGCTCCAGGGCTTGGCAGAAGAAAGAGCTGCTGTAGGACTTCAGCATTGAGGGCGTGAGTAGATTTGTGTTGAGATACAACCCTCTTGTGGTCAAGGCGGGTGGGCTGGGGGTGGGGTGCTGGTGGTGGTGGTGATGGAGGCTGGAACTAGCAGACAAAGACAGTCATAAGCAGAAATGGAGAGAAAGAGCTGGATTGGAGACTTAGTGGGTGAATCCAACAGGGCTCAGTGCTTGACTGGCTGTGGAAGGAAAAAGGGTTAAAGGTGCCTGCTAGTTTGTGGCTGTACCATAAGCCAGAGTGGCGGGTTGATAACGATGTTGGCACTGCAGGATAGGGACCAGAGTTGGGGGAGTGGGGTGGGAGCCACCAGGAGCTGATTTGGGGCACGTTAACCTTGACTTTCCAATCCAAGTGGAGACGTTTAGCAGGCAGCAGGATGTGAGTCTGGTGCCCAGGAGTTAGAAGACTGAGCCAGGGAAAACACTTGTGAGTCCTTAGCATACCTTGCTGGCTCAACCCAGTAGAAAGGCCGAAAGTCTCCAGAAGAATAGAAGACGAGAAGATGGCATGAGATAGAACTTGGAGAATGCCAGTGTTTAAGGGGTGGGCACAGGAAAGTCTGTGGCAGAAGTTGAAGAGTGGCCTGGAGGTAGACTGGGAGTCAGCAGGGTCACGGGAGCCAAGGAAGAAAGTGCTGAGAACAGGCCCTTGTTTAGCAAGCTAGAGGTCACAGGGACCTTCAGGCTTGGTGGCAGGGACAGAAGCCTGTTTAAGAGATGACAGTGACTCTGTTTCCTCTATGCAAAGGTGGGCGTCTGCATAGACCCAGCCTCCTTAAATTGGCACCGTGAGTTCATGCAGAGCTGGGGCAGGACAGCAGAGGTTCCATCTGCAACCGGGTCCCTCTGAGTCAGACCAGGCCATGGTCTCACTGGAGGATCTGGAGGGGAGGGCCTCAGACCTCCTTTATTGTTTCCTTTCAAGCAGGAATGGAGGGTCCGTGGAGCTATCCAGTCATAACCTTTCACTTTAGTTGAGACAATTGACAGTGTTAGGTTGGGGAGCTAAGTCGGTGCTGTGGTTATTCAAAGAATTGCACAGAGTAGATCAGAAAAAAGTTTGTTTAGAAAGTAGATCAGAAAAAGTGTTTACAGACTTCCCTGGGAGAGAGGAAGGGCTAAATGCTGAGATCAGCATGGCAGCGAATGCTTAAGGCTGGGGGTTTGTGCAAAGTTTTTTTCTGGGACGCTGGGAAAGAGCATTCCTGCGGAATGAGTGGGGCGGGGGAGAGCGTTGTCCTTGCCATGGCGGTGAGCTGTTCAGCATGGCAGCACTTACGTTTCAGGTGATTGGTCCCACAGACAGAGAGACTGGGCCAAGATTTGTAAAACAAAGTCTTGAGACACAGGGGTTCATTTTAGAATGTCCTTGGATTTAGGGAACTTGACTTTTGGGGGTGTGTTGTTTCTGGGTGAGATAGCAAGAGGGCTGCGGTAAATACCGTTCTTGAGGGAGATGGCAGGAAGGCTGGAGCCGTCGTGACCGTCTGTTTCTTTCCTCTCAGACCAGGTGGTCAGCCATGTAAACAGAAGGACTGGGCTGATAACTAGATACACATCCTTGGAGTAAAGATGTTACTTATAATTTCTTGGTGCCAGTTACTGGGAGTAGGTCACAGCTTTACTTATCAGTGACTCTAGACAAAGGAGTTCATCAAGATTACTTCGGAGCAAGGGAGGTAACACAGCCTATTACAATGTAAGACATTCTTCTTTTTTTCTTGAGTTGGAGTCTCACTCCGTTGCCCAGACTGGAGTACAGTGGCACGCTCCTGGTCACCACTGCCTCGACCCACTGGGTTCTGGCTGTCCTTCCACCTCAGCCTTCCATGTAGCCAGAACTATAGGCGCGCACTACCATGCCCAGCTAATTTTTCATTTATTGTAGAGGTGAGGTCTTGTCAAGTTGCCTGGGTGTGTCTCAAACCCGTGGGCTCAGGCAATCCACTCACCTTGGCCTTCCAAAGTGCTGGGATTACAGGCTGAGACACCGAGCCTGGCCAAGACATTATTCTTTATAACAAGACAAAAGTATAAGCTGCCTGCCCAACCTGGCTGTGGTAACTCCATTTTTTTGCTTTGTCCTTTCAGATAGCTTTTTTTCTAATCTGTTTACAGATACACACATTTATTGGAAGCACGAGCAAACTTATTTCTGACAAAGAAACTTTAGACATAGCATAATTATCAGACAAAAAGAGACTTTCAACAGAGTGCCTTTGGATCCTGTCAAATTCTCCCTCCTCATTACAGATTTTCAGCCCATCTCTGGTCAGAGACTGTGGGCTGTGGCTATCTTGCTTCTCAATTCCATTTGCTTCTAGCACAGAGAGGATGTTCATGGCTGGGCAGAGTCCACAGAGTTGCTTGTTCAGGGAGACTTCCTGAGACCTCTGCCAACACGGGAGGTCTCCCTGTCACCTGGAGACAACTGCTTAAGCTGTTGCTGTGGGCTGGGGAGGAAATCGATGTCTCTCACACAGGACTGGAATTGCACAAATCCACCTCTCAGGTGGCAGCAAATATTACAGGAAGCAGGAGGAACAGGACTTAATTTCAATTTCTGCAGAATAAACATGAGGGAAAGTTGTACTTTAGAAGAGTGCTTAAAAAGACGGAGGATTGTCTTTGGAGAAAATACCTTACTTTCTTTTTTCCAGAGGAAATAATTAATATATCACTTTCTTTTTACTGTGAAGCATTGAAAATAAAGGGGGAAGACTAGGAAAACTTACTGCTTAAAATCTGAGAACAGATTTTTGAGAGCATTCGTGGGAACCTTCCCCCAAGCCCACACCCAGTTCACACCTGTTGGAAGTTGGGTGGGTGTGGCTCCATGCAGAAGTACAATATAGAAAAGAAAATCTTCCACAGAACCAGTGGTGTTCTGTCACTTCTAGAAGCTATGGTCTTGAATTCAGGAGCCTGGCTTGGAATCCTAGTTCTGCTGTGCTTTGAGCTTGTGGACTTAACCTCTCTGAGTCAACCAAGGTGGATATACTACATCTGCCTCCAGGATTATTCTGAAGATTTAATGAGTTAATGAATGTAAAACAACCAACAGAATACAGAATTAAGTGTTAGGTTCCTTCCCCATCCAGCAGAATGGTTTGAAGTAGGAGGAGGTTCAGTGACCTGTCCCCAATTTAACTGAACCCATTCTGATCTTTCCTCTTCCCTGAGTTGGGAGAACAGACCAGCTGACCCCTCTAGGGTAACTGGGGGTGGGTGGAAGCAAGGATATTCTTTTCTGTTAGCTTGCTTATTGTAAGAAAGAGTCAGATGTGTCCAAGAAAGTTCTGAGGTCAAAGCTATAGGTCAGGTTCAGAATGGGTCACCAAGGGAAAGGGGTCTGATGAGTTGGGGTGTGTGGCCAAGAGAGCGTCTGGGGAGCAAGGGCGTAGAGTTGTGCGTGCAAAAGACCCCACAAGCTTGTCCTTGTGAAAATCTCCATCACACGGCAAGCCAGAGCCTTTTATGGGACCTTGGCAGAATGAACAGTTCATCACGCCTGAGAATCTAGGTGCTGGTGGCCAGAGAATCTCTGAGAATGGGTCTGTCTTGGCACCCCCTGGCACATTTGTTTCTATTTTTCTCCATTTTTCCTTTGAAGGCCAGTTAAGGCCAATGCAGCTTGGTCATCATGAATAGGATAGTTTACAAGTGCCTTCTGCTGAGCTGGATTGGGTCACCCGGGAACATCACAGGGAGTCGTGAAATAATTCAAAAGGAAGAAACATAGCCACAGATTGCTAAGCACAGACAGCAGTTGAGACTCCCTATCAGATTTCCAGAAACAGCCGCAGGCAATATGAGACACAGCCCATGTCCCACAAAGCAGAGCTAAGGAGGGAGCACATCTCTGTGAGCAGAAACCACGGCGACACGCAGGCCAATCCCACACAGGGAAGAGACGAGGGCAGGGTCTGGGAGACAAGGCCCGCTGGGATTGTCCTACCACAAACGAGAACACCTTACTCAACTGCGTCCAGTTTTCTCATCTCTAAAAGATACGTGAAATGAACATGCACTAAACATTTTCTGGAGGGACACACTAGAAACTAGCGTCAGCGGTTCCATTTCAGAAGACTGCACAGATGGAGACAAAGGAAAGACTCTCTTCACCTTTTGATACAGTTTCATTTTTGAACCAGGCAGATTTCTGATCGTGTTAAAAAGAATAAATAAAACAGTTTATACCTTACAGGATCACACAGTCTTGGCAGATGGTAATTACTCACATACATTTCCTGTTATTATTATTAACACAGCGATGCTGACTGGGTCATCTGTCAGTACCTGGCAGTCTCTTTCCCACACATCCAGGTCAGTGCCCTACACACACTTGCCTTACAGAAGGTTTATAATCAATAGTATAAATTCAGCCCCTTAAGAGCAGTCTTGTAAATGGGTAAAATGGATAAATAAGTACCATCTGCAAATTAGATTGCAAAATTATATTTACTTTGAATACATTTTATAGAATTAAATTATTGACAATGGCACTTGGCAGAATTTTTTCTCAATTTTTTTATTCTGAAAAATTGCAGATCTACAGAGAAATTTCAAGAATAGTACGAACAACATTCACCTTCACCTGTAGCGAAGGTGAACACTGTTCGTACTATTCTTGCCACATTTGTGTTCTCTTTTTCATACACATGCGCAGACACACATATATATTTTTTTCATACACATGTGCAGACACATATATACATTTTTCTGAACCATTTGAGAGTCAGTTGCAAACATGATACTTTTGTCTCTAAAATTACGCAAGTGTCGGAGTACAAGGACATTTCCCTACATAACCACAATACAATCATCAAACTAGGACATTTAACTGTCGCTTAAGACTATGATCTAATGTGCAGTCCATATTCAGATTTCCTCCGGTTTCCTAGTCATGCCCTTTACAGCCATTTACTTTTTGCCTCTTGAGGATCATGCATTGCATTTGGTCATCTCTTTTAGTTTAGGATGTTTAAGGAGCCTTGCTTTGTCCTTCACCGACATTGACATTTCTGAAGTGTAGAAGTCATGTTCCGCCCTTCCCTCCATGCCCCAATGTCCTTCAGTTTGTATCTGTCTGATTGTTTTCTTATGAGTAGACTCAGCTTAAATATTTTTGCCAGAATATTACAATAGGTCATATTCTAGGGCTGCCTTTTGTAAATGTTCCTTAACCTTCTCTTTAAAATGTATGAAGCTTGGAGTAATTAAAACAATTTCTAATGTTCTTATTTCCAAATATCCAGCAGGTCAGTTATTGACAAGTGACTCTTGTCATCCCGTCATGATTGAGGCAGTAAGCCTCTTGTACCGATCACTTGATTTAAGGGCGACTTACCTGGGATCTTCTCACACATCAATCCATGGAATCCTGCAGTGAGTGTCTGTTTCATGTCCCCAAAGCGTTATGCTTCTGTTTACTCATGTTATACACACACACACACACACACACACACACACACACACACACACACACATACACACACACGGCCTCCTGACAAAGTCTGATCTTTTGCAGCCTTCTGAGGGAAATCGAGTGGATCCGAAGCCGAAGGTGCTGGCTTCAAGGCATGAGCCAGCAGTATCCTGAGTGTTCCAGGAATGGCTCCTCCTCATGTGAGCACTTGCTGCTTAACTTAAACTACCACAGTGCTCAGGGCTCCAATACGGTGAGCGCTGCCACGTGCACTAATGCAGAGAGGTTACGGGGGCTAAAGACATGGACGTGGCCCCTCACACCAGATCAGAGAAGTCAAAGTGTACTTCTGGAAGAGGGAGAAAGACCTTGAAACCCATTATTTGCATTTCTGCTGAGGAAAAGACTCAATGGAAGACACAAAATAATGTTGAAATATGGAATAGCCCAGGAAAGGAAGCATCAAAGAAAAAGAAAGACTATTCCTCTAAGATTTCATCTTTGGACAAAATGAATGGTTTGGTAAAGCATTCAAGGCAAAGTATTTTGCCAGTGAAAGGCGAGAGTGTAGAAGGCGAAATCACCACAAATTACCGCCATCCGCTGTTATGGCCGCTCAGCACGGATGACCCCTGGAAATCTGTACTGAGCATATATCAGAAAAGTGGCTTTTTCATAGCCCAGAGAATAGGTCAACTCCTCAGAAGTGTTTTTTGCAGAGAAGATCTCAGATTTAAACCAAAAGTGCTAAAGACCTCAAATGATGCTCATAAGGAATAAAAGTTATTGTGGTCTGTTTGGTGTCTGGTGTTTCTACTTACCTTTAATTAGAACGCTTTGATTAGATATTTTCTTCTATACACATAGGAGTGATAATAATCAAGGTCTGGGATTTGAGTTTTTTAGGCCCTTAAAATATTGTAACTGATTACAAGCTAAAAAGAACTTTTAAGTGATTCACATTTCTGTGGTAGGCAGAACAATGCTGGTCTCACAGCGTTCCATATCTAAGAATATACAGAAGCAATATTATTAAAATTCTAATTCTTTTTTTTAAGTGCAAGCTAATTTTATTTATACTTGGAAAGAAACAAAACACAATGATGAATCTTCTTTTCTTAAGCGATGCATATAACTTTGCCTCTATTCATTTTTATGGAGCCCCCTCTAAGAGAGCGACTGTGTTACTCAGTGGTACTAATTTAAACTTATCATGTTACTTATTCACGAACCTGAAAATGTTCTTTCTTATGTAATAAATCTGAGATTTCTAGTTTTTGTAATCCAGGCTTCAATCTTAAATTTAAAAACCAATGAACTTTATAATTGTGTGAAATATTTCTCTATATTTAGGTAAAAAATATTCCTTTAAAGATTACCTAGGCAGATAAGTAGATGTTATTTTTTTATTTTTTGAGTTGGAATCTCACTCCATTTCCCAGGCTGGAGTGCAGTGGCATGCTCACGGCCACCCCAGCATTGCCTTGCTGGGCTCTGGCCATCCTTCCGGTTCAGCCTTCCAAGTAGCTGGAACTACAGGTGCACACTAACATGCCCGGCTAATTTTTTATTTATTGTAGAGATGAGGTCTTGCCAACTTGCCTGGGCTGGTCTCGAACCCGTGGGCTCAGGCAATCCACTCGCCTTGGCCTCCCAAAGTGCTGGGATTACAAGCTTGAGCCACCAAGCCTGGCCGTAGAAGTTATTTAAAAGTATAAAATTCTAATTCTGTTAGTTTTACATTGCTACAGTTTATCTATTTTGAATTTATGAATTTTCCATATAAACAAGTTATCATTGCTATCACCAAGCCTTTTTATGGAACACAAATAAGGAAATATATAAATTGGAATAAACTAAAACCATAAGGTAAGTTTAAAGCACCAGAGCTTTTCACTTCAATATTGTATGTTTTATTGTCTCATTTTATCAGTGATTTATAAAACATTAACCATTAGCTGTTAAGGATTATAATTGGGTACCTTCCCTATCTCACCTAGCTAAATCCTGCATACTGTGTGAGGAAGCCTAGTGGCAGAATGGGCTCAGCTGTGCGGCTTTAGGAAGGGTATTTCACCTCTCTCAGTCTCAGCGTCACTACAGGGACCCTCTGTATCTGCAGTTTCAGACCCACAGACTTAACCAACCGTAGATGGAATCCCCCCACAATACCACCATAAAAATAATACAAATAGAAAATACAGTACAACAACTATTTACATAGCATTCACATTATATTAGGCATTGTAAGTAATGTAGAGAGGCTTTAAAGTACATAGGAGGATATGCGTAGGTTATATGCAAAAAAGACACCAATTTATATCAGGGACCTGAGCAACCCCGGATTTTGGTATGGGCGTGTTCTGGAACCGATGGCAGACACCGAGGAAAGACTGTATTTGTAAAATGCGAGAAATGATGGCGTCTACTTTTCAGGGTTACCGAGAGGATTGCATGAGAATGCATACAGCAAGCTTTCAATAAATGGCCGTCTCACTCAGATACCGCCTTCTCCCACGAAACATCTCCCGACCCCTCCAGCCCACGACACGAGCAGACACTCACGCCTTGGTTTGTCTCAAATCGTGCCCCACCTAGTTCGCGCTGGGCAGCATGGTCTCCTGGGCAGAATGCCACCCTCGAGTTCCTCTCCTGCGCTACCCTGCCCCCGGTTCAACGGTAGCCACAAGACGACTAGGGAGCTCTCACGGTCAGAGATTCCCGGCAGGGATCTGGGAGGGCCACGGCAGCCTCTCTGCAGGAGCCGTACCCGACTCAGTCCACACGCGCTGCCGCCCACAGGCAGGTTCCCGATCACCGGGCTTCGGTGGAATCACGAGGCACAGGACTGGTGCAGACCAGCAGGTCTGAAGACTTGTGCTCAGAGCTGTCACCGCGGCAGGGCAGGAGCCGGGTGGGACGTTCCGAGGACCCCCTCACGAGGCGCAAGCCTGGGGCGGGGTACCGCCTTGCAGCCAGTGCGACGGGGGGGCCCGTCCCACCGAGTGAAGAGGCTGGGATCCTCCAGCAGACAGCGGTCCACGGGGAGGCCTCGGCCCCGCCACCCCCTCGCGGGCGGGCTTGCACAGAGCCGAGCTGGGAATCCGGGGACGTCCCCGACCTGCCCGCGCGATCCAGGGCAGGTTTAGCCTGCAGAGGCCATTAATGCGCAGAGAGGGCCCCTTCCGGAGCCTGGGCCAGAGCCGCTAGGGGGGCGCCCCGCGGGTGCGGCCAGGCTGGGAGGACCCCCGCAGGAGGCTGGGAAGACGCGCGGCGCCCGGCGGGCGGCGTCCCTTCCCTTCCGCGCGGCCTCCGCCCCAGGCCCCGCCCCGCCCGGGTCCGCCCCGCCCCCGCGCGGCCCGGCCCCGCCCCGCGGCGGTCTGAGCCGGCCGCGCCGCCACGTGCCGCGACGCAGGCGGCCGCCCGCCCAGGGCCGAGCCCCGACCCGGCGGCGCCACTCGCCGAGCGGCGGCTGCAGGCATGAGCGCGGCGGCGGCGGCGGCCCGCGCGGCCGGGGCGAGGGCGGCGGCGGCGGCGGCGCTGCGGGGCGGCTGCAGGGCCGCGCGCGCGGGCCCCGCCCGGCCCTTGTGCACGGCGCCCGGGGCCGCCCCGGACATGAAGCGCTACCTGTGGGAGCGCTACCGCGAGGCGAGGCGCGGCACGGACGGTGAGTGCGGCGCGCGGCCCCCGGGGCGCGGCCCCGGGCCCGAGCGGCCCCCTGGCGGCGACCCCGGGGGTGGGGCGGGGGAGCCCGGCCGCCGGCGGCGCCGCCTCTGCCGAGAAGCCGGGAAGACGCGCAGAAACGCGGCTCCAGAAACTTCCCAACTCGCGCCTTCCTCCGCTCGGAAAGCGGCCCCGTCGGCTCTCGGGCGCTCGGCCCGAAATCCGCGTCGGAGGCGCCTCGGGCCGCCCCGGGGGTCCCAGGACGTCCCCGGGGGCGACGGCCGCCCGCGCTCCGCGGGGTGCTCCTGACCCCCGCGGGGACAGCGGCCGCCCGGGCCACCGGGTGCGGGGCCCGATCGCGCCCCTCGGGGGGCGGGTGCGGGGCCGGGCCGGGGAGGTGGGGCGGGGCCGGGCGCTCCGCCGACCTGGGGCTGAGGGGCCGCGGGGGAGCGAGGGAGCCCTCCGGGGGCCAGGCGGACGCGACCTGAGCTCGGCCCGGTTGCCCGGAAGGGAGACGGGCGAGGGGACAGGGGACGAGCGCACCCTCGTGCCAGGCGCGCGCCCCATCGCCCTGAATTTCCCCGGTGCCTGCGAGGGATCCCCATTCTGGAGGCGGGAAGGGCGAGGCTGGAGCTGACCCGGCCTGGCCGAGGTCGCGCGCCTCGGCCCCTGCCCGCCGTGCCGGGCCCCGCGCTGCTTTCCAGGAGCAGCTGGCCATCTGGGCACCGGTCATCCGTGGGCGCCGCCGCTTCGGGAGAGGTTCAGAGTCGTGATTTTTGTCTTGATTTCTTTGTTGTTGGAGGTGGCCCATGGAGATGGGGAGGGGATATGTGGTGAGAGGGGAGATTTTGTAGCATCACGTTTTCCACCTTTTGGCCCGAAGTCAGTTTAATGAAACTAAAACCAAGTGGGAGTGATTTTCGGAGGAAACTTAAAATGGCTAGCAGCTCGGAATTCTGTGAAAGAGTGGCTTCTTTTCTTGGTTTCCCTTTGCCAATAGCTTAATTTTGCTTTGGCCTTTGAAGCTGTTGTGTGGTGTGGTGGAAAGAAGGCTGGCATTGGAGGAATTGGGGATTTTGAAGATGTTAAGAGAGGAAAGAAATGTAGATTATTCCAGCTTTGGGACAGGCAAGAATTTTTTTTAATTGACGTTTTTATTGAGTTAACTGTATATTTACATGCAGTTGTAACAGTTAATACGGGAGATCTGGCATACCTTATACCTTTTACCCAGTTTCTCCCAATGTAACATTTTGCAAAACAGTAGTGCAGCATCACCAGCAGTATGTCTTCTTTTTGTGTGTGTGTGTTGGAGTCTCACTCTGTTGCCCAGACTGGAGTGCAGTGGCTGTTCCCAGCCTCGACTTGCTGGGCTCCGGCGATCCTTCCGCCTCAGCCTTCCAAGTAGCTGGAACTACAGGCGCGTGCTACCATGCCCGGCTAATTTTTTAAATTTATTATAGAGATGAGGTCTCGAACCCGCGAGTTCAGGCAATTCACTCACCTCGGCCTCCCAAAGTGCAGGATTACAGGCTGAGCCACTGAGCCCAGCCAACAGTATGTCTTGATACAGTCCACAGATCAGAGTCCCCTCAGTTTACTTATATCCAAGTGTGAGTGAGTGCATGCACACACGTGGGTCTATGCTGATTTATTCCATGTAGCTTCATGTATCCACTACCGTTGTGAAGGTACAGAGCCGTTTGCCACAAGGACTCCCTGTTCTGTCTTTGGAACCACACCCACCTCCCTCCTGATGCTCGTCAATCCCTGGAGTTATCTGTTCTCCGTTTCTAAAATTTTGTCTTTTCAAGTATGTTGTGTAGATGGGATCATGTGATACATACATACAGTCCCTTTTGGGATTGGCTTTGTTCACTGAGTATAATTCCCTGGAGTTTATTCAAGTTGTTGCATGTATCAGCAGGACTTTCCTTTTCCAGAGTAGTGTTCTTTGGGTGCATGCACTGCCTAACCACACTGAACCATTTACCTGTAGTTCATACTCATAGTTCACCCGCCAGAGAAACAGATGGGTTGATCCCAGTCCTTGGTGGTTAAAAAGCCAGTATAAATATTTGTGTACAGGTTTTTGTGTGAACGTGCATTTTCATTTCTCTGAATGTCCAAGAGCATTGACAGTTGCTAGGTTGAATCGTAATTGCACATTTAGCTTTATAAGAAACTGCAGGCAAAATTTTTTGCCATTCCCAAGACTTTATGGACAAGGCTTGCCACTTGCCTGTTGGAACTGGGGAGGTCGGGGCGCTTGAGTTTCTTTGTAAAATGGCAATGAGGTAGCACTCACATCTCGGATTCTATGGAGGAATGGATGAGTCCATCCGTGAGAGTGTTCACCATGGTGTCTGTGTGAGACAGCTGGCACGTGAGTGCTGAGGATCAGCTGGACCAGATTTGGGGCTTTGGCGGGTGACAGCCTGAGGGACTTACCTCGTTGACCTTAGTTGCAATGTGCTTGGCTCTTCTCAGATGCTCAGTAGATAGTAGCTAGTTGGTAGACAGTAGCTGTTATTGGTTATTAAATAGCTGTTAGTCTTAGATACATTAGTAAGAGCTGGTGGTGGGTCATTCACCTCTCTGCTGGGTCTCTTTCTGCTTAGGGCAGTGTGCCATGACTAGCTGTGTGGCCTTGAACCAGTCACTGAATCTCCCTGGCTTTGGTTTCTCTCTGTAAAATGAAGCCACTGCACTAAGTAATGCCTAAGTCTTTTTAAGTGTTATAAGTATTCAGGTGGTACAGGTATGGGATTTCTGTACCCTGTCTCCTCTTCATGCTCTCAGACAGAAGTCTCTGCCCACCCCTGAACACTTGGGGACTTTATTAGGCTTTTCTCTCGTCCTTGCTCCTCCCTCTTTTAGCTGAGTGTATGTGCACAACCTGGGCTCTTCCAGCAAGCATTTATGAAGCACAAGGCTGTGGGTTCACAGATGGGTGAATCGAAGGGGAGGGGCCACAGTAGCGAAGCACCTGCCTGGGCCAGGCCATGGATTGTGCTGCAGGACGGAGGAGGGTAGTGGGGAGGGGCTGGTAAACAGGTTAAGTGATAGTTCGCCTTGGGGGAGGTAAGAGCAGACACTTGCTGGGAGTGCAGGACTCACTTCTCCTGGGCTGACCTGGGACTGTGTCCAGGAAATATTGATATGAGTATGATATGTGTAAATCCTTTCCCAAACCAGCTGCAAGAGGATGAAAGAATTTTATTTTCTCACTTCCTGATTTTGAAAAGAGAATTTTCTTACCTGATTTTCTTGCTAGCCATTTGATCTCTTTCCTTAATTCCAACAATCTGTTTAGGTGCCTTCCCTTTGAAGGGCTTTCTAGAGTGAGACCTGAGGGTGGGAAGGGATGCTTTTTATTCTTTTTTTTTTTTTTTAACCTTTTCTCGTCCATCTTTCTTTTCTCCATTTTAATAAAAATTTTTTTTACATCAGTTTTACATTTACAGAAAAATCGCATAGTTTCTATAAACCCTACACCTGTTTCTCCTGTTATTAATGTCTCACACTGCTGTGATATATTCATCACAGTTAATGAACCAACATTGATACATTAGCCGTAGTGTATGCAGACTTCTTCAGTTTTTACCTAATGTCCCTTTTTTGTCCCAGAATGCCATCAAGGAGAGCACTCTACGTTTAGTTGTCATGTCTCCTTAGGCTCCTTCAGGCTATAATAGTTTCTCAGACTTTTCCCTGTTTTTGATGACTTGGACAGTTGTGAGGAGTACTGGCTACATACTTTGTAGAATGTCTTTTAATTGGAACGTTTTCTTTTTTTAAAACTTGAAACTTTTGGAAGTGTAATGTTTATGCATCTGTATCAAATTCAGCTCAAAGTGAAGGTTCAAGGTTTTTGTATTTTTTAGGAAAAGAAACACTGGTTTATAACCTCTAGCAAAAATGTTGGATGCTGCACTTTTCCCTTGGAGCACAGGTTTCCAGTGGAAATTTGGCAGTATCTGGAGGTCTAGAGACCTTTTTGCTTGTCACAGCTGAGGGAGGCAGGTTTTGCTGGCTGCCAGTGGGTGGAGGCCAGGGATACTGCTAAAATCTTATGGTGCAAGGAACCATATCCTGTAAAGAATTTGTCTGTCCTTAAATGTCAGTAGTGCCAAGGTGGGGAAACCTTGTCCTATGATGATGAATTCCAAGCATCTTTGTGCGATTATAATTTATTTATTTATTTATTTTTATTTTGAGTTGGAGTCTCACTGTTGCCCAGATTGGAGTGCAGTGGCCGCTCCCGGCCACCGCAGCCTCGACCTGCTGGGCTCTGGCGATCCTTCCACCTCAGCTTCCCAAGTAGCTGGAACTACAGGCGCACGCTACCACAGCCGGCTAATTTTTGACTTATTGTAGAGATGAGGGCTCGCCAAGTTGTCCAGGTGGATCTCGAACCCGTGGGCTCAGGCAATCCACTCACCTCGACCTCCCAAAATGCTGGGATTACAGGCTGAGCCACCGAGCCCGGCCTGTGCGATTATAATTTAAAGGGCTGGATATCTTGGTGTGTGCTCTGTTCTTTCTGGTTTTTTTTTTTTTTTTGAGTCAGAGTCTCACTCTATCACCCAGACTGGAGGCAGTGACATGCTCATGACCACCACAGCCTTGACCTGCTGGGCTCCAGGGATCCTTCTGCCTCAGCCTTCCAAGTAGCCAGAACCACAGGCATGTACTACCACGCCTGGTTAATTTTTTAATTTATTGCAGAGATGAGGTTTCGCCATGTTGCTCAGGTTGGTTTTGAACCCCTGAGCTTAGGCAGTCCTCTCACCTCTGCCTCTCAAAGTGCTGGGATTACAGGCTTGAGCCATAGTGCCTGGCCTGCTCTGTTCTTTCTTGTTGTGCTGTGTATTATGTCTTTGGACTCAGTCCCCACCTGGCCTTCCTGGTATGTTCCTTGGGTGACTGGCTTTCCTGTTAGGTACAGGATGGACTTGTTCTTGCTATCCAGGAGGGGTTGCTCCAGCCTTACATTTGCATAGCCTAGGGATTTTGCTTTTCTTTAATATGTGGCGCCTGCTCTATTTACAATGTTCGACTACTTGGCTGGGGCTGTGGACTATATTAAGTTGTGGAAAGAAGCATGGGGATTAGTGTGAAGTGTTGGAAGCTTTTACAGGGTGTTGAAGGATTTATTCAGCTCTGGGTGAAGAGTTTTTAATATTACACTGAAAAATTTTACATTGTATTTAGGGAGGACTGTGTATATAGCACAGTGATGTAGGTCTAGCATGTATAAAGTAAGCATAAGACAAGTTCATCATCATTATATATAATGTAATGAATAATAATAAGCAGTAGGTCCTCAGGAAACTACAGTGGGTCAAAAAGTTATTACTCATGAGATCATTTTAAAATTAGATCAAAGTTTCTCAAACTATGTTTTACAATTTCCTGAAGGGTGTGGTTAAAGAAATGTAGAAAATATATGTTAAAGAAGCTTCTTTATACCTGGGCTTTTCGGTGCTTGATTCAGAGCTAGTGAATTGGAGCCTTTAAAATAAATGCATCTCCAAGAGAAAGGAAGTAGGGTTAGTGCTTCCCAAATAAATTGGACTGTGGAGTCCCTTTTTGGGGAGTGATTACTCTAGTTTGAGGTTCTGAAGAATATACTTGGGAAGTTCTAATAATATGGCTAACAAGAATATATATATTTTTTGAGTTGGAGTCTCTGTTGCCCAGGCTGAAGTGCAGTGGCACATTCATGGCCACCGTAGCCTCAACCTGCTGGGCTCAGGTGATCCTTCTGCCTCAGCCTCCCAAGTAGCTGGAACTACAGGGGTGCGCTCCCACGCCTGGCTAATTTTTTGATCGACTGTAGAGATGAGTTCTCACCAAGTTGCCCAGGCAGGTTTCAAACCCCTGAGCTCAGGCATTCCTCATTCCTCAGCCTCCCAAAGTGCCGGGATTACAGGCTTGAGCCACTGTGTCCGGCCAAGAAGGTATGTCAATAAAACTGAAAGATGCTTAATTGTGCAACCAGAAATTTGCTTTTTCTATGCAGTCGGGGGCCCTTTGAGAGTCTGCAGAAAGTGTGTATTTTCTCTTCAGAGAAATAGACACATTTGTTTGCTCACGATGCTTGTGCACACACAGACTGTTTTGTTTACAATCTCAGGGGGCTCCTGAGCATCTCCAGCTCTTCTGGTGACCCCTGCTCATTTAGTCCTGTTATCCTTCAGAATTGCGAAGGGTTAAGATGTGATGGGATCTTGTTGAGGCAGAGGCGCGTAGGGACTGTTTTCTGGATTTAGATTTGCAGCTGGATCGAGACCTCCGCCTGGAATAATGATATATTTTGGGTCTGGCTGTCGTTGCTGAGTGGAGGTGGCTGGGTGATCTTCCAGTGGAAATCTAGAACTCATTTTCCCCTTTCATTGGGGCGTAAATCCTGAGTCCTGTAAAGAGGAAGTGATAGGAGAAAAGTGGTAAAGGGAGATTAAATGATAAGCGTTTTACCAGACTTTGAAGGCAAGTGGAGTTAAAACATTTTTTTTCCTGTAGTTCTCATACTTGGTGGCACATCAGAATCACCTGGGGAGCTTGTTTAGAAATGGAGATTCTGATTCATAAAGTGTGGAGGCAGGGCCCAGGAATTGGTATTTTTTACAGGAAGGATTTGGAAACCAATTCCTTATTGAACGCTTAAAGACAGTAAGAAAAGACATTCCCTACACTTCAAGGGTTCTTTTGGACTTTGGCTTCTAGCAATCTGGCAGACGAGATAAATAGCCTAAAAACCTTTTTTTGCAGAATACCCACATGCTAAAAAAAATACAAAGGACTTTCTTTTGAATTCATAACTGAAGAAATCCCAAGGACTACTAATGAAGAGGAAGCTAATCCAGAATGTGGCCAGCCCTGAAGTGTCTTGGGAACGTTTGTTGGCCTTTGTCAGCAGTGCCTGCAGAGAGGGAGGACTAGGCCTTGGGCTCGCCATCTGCGTGAGAGCACACAGGTGCGTGCACGCACACACACACACTCTCTCTCTCTCTCTCTCTCTCTCTCTCTCTCTCTCTCTGTCTCTCTCACACACACACACACACACACACACACACACACAGTCTGAGACTTTCCTGTAAATAAGTGCATTTTTCTGTGCAGGGAAACAATAGGGAAACCTGTTTTTCTTGACCTTTGCTCTAGATATTTTGTGTGTTTGTGTGAGCAGTTTGTGGAAATCTCCCATGGCTTTGTAATCAGAGGTTAGTCCTCACATGGGTTTGGGTTTGAATTTATTCTGCTTGTGTGATCTGGTTATCCCAAGCTGAGAAAATAACTAAAAATGAATGAGAGTGACCTGGGACTCCTGGTAGAAGCAAATGCAAACTCCCTGAATGAATAGACCCTAAACCCAGGCCACCCAGTTTCTCAAGATTGGATCAACCAGATCTGAGCTTACTCATCCAAAATTAGAAAATATACCAATAGGACAGTGAAAGTGAGAGCCAGTGGAATCAGCAGACAGCAAAATCATGAGAGTAGGACTTCAGATATTGGAATTATTAGATAAAGAACATATGTAGTGGCATCTGAGAATGTTGGAAACTTTTGGAGACATAAAGATGAAATTGAAAATGTGAGCAAGGATTATAAAACTACTGAGATGGTCAGATAGATTTTAAATAGAACCAAATAGAATTTCTAGAAATTAAAATTTTAATCCTTAAAATTGAAAATTGAGGATGATTTGATTTTAACCAACAGATTAGACAAAAATGAAAAAATTAGTGAGCTGGAAGATAAATCCGAGAAAATTACCCAGACTGTAACATAGTAAAAGGGATGGCTGTTATGAAAGCAGCTGACTGACTAATATATTGAGATGTCTAACATATGTCTAATTGGAGTCCCAGCAGGGGAGAAAGGGAAATGGGAGTGAGGAAATACTCAGAGGAATAATTACTGAGAATTTTCCAGAACTCATGAAAGACAGACTCCTCAGATTTTAGGAAGCACAATCAATCCCAAGTAGGATTAATAAGAAGTATCATATGCAGAAGACAAAGAGAAGATCCTAAAAGCAGCCAAAAAGACAGATCCAAAGGCTTAATAGTTGATTGTATAGACCATGGAACAATCGTATCTGGGTTCAAATCTAACTTCACTATTTATTTATAAGCTGTATGACCTTATGCCAGTGACTTCTGTGTGCTTCAGTTACCTTATATGTAAAATGGGGATGAATAATAATACCTATCTCCTGGGATTAGTAGGTTTAAATGATTTAATATATGTCGAGTTCTTAAGCCTATATAAACGTCAACAGTGATGATCAATATTATTATTACCACAAAGGGATGGGAGACTGATAGGCTTTTAAACAGTAATAGTGGAAGCTTGAAGACAGTAGAATCACCTCAAAGTGCACAGGGAAAAATGTCGATTTAGAATTGTATACCTAGCTCAGTCATCATTTAAGAAAGAGGGTAGGGGGCAGGGAGGGGAAGGGTGGTGGGATTAACGCTAGTCAATATCTGTCTGGGGATGGGGGGCACACCTCATCAACAAGGGTACCTGCACAATGCATATTTGTATACCTAACCCTTAACTGTGCCCCACAATTTTAAAATAAAAAATATGTTAATATATTAAAGAAAAAAAGAGTAAAGACATTTCTGGATTAAAAACAAAGAGTTTATCACCAAAATAACTCACTAAAGGAACTTCTAAAGGGTTGTATTAGGATAAATAAAAGATTTCTCTAAAGGAAGGTCTAAGATGCAGGTGAAAATGGTGAACAAAGAAATTGATAGAGATGTGAATATATCAAGACAAATACTGACAATGTAAAAATCAATCCAGAAGTGAGAGAGAAGGGAGAGAAGGTATAAGAAACAGAGGAAGCATGAAATAGCATAATATATGATGGAGAGATAAATCCAGATAGGTCAATAATCATGATACACTTAGACCCAAGCAGATTGTCAGGCAAAATATAAGAAACAGGTCCGCCAGGCTCGGTGGCTCAGCCTGTAATCCCGCGCCTTTGGGAGGCTGAGGTGAGTGGATTGCCTGAGCCCGCGGGTTCGAGACCCGCCTGGGCAGCGAGACGTCATCTCTACAATAAATCAAAAAATCAGCCGGGCATGGTAGCGCATGCCTGTAATTCCGGCTACTCGGAAGGCTGAGGCGGAAGCATTACCGGAGCCCAGGAGGTCAAGGCTGTGGTGGCCGGGAGCAGCCACTGCACTCCAGTCTGGGCGACAGAGTGAGACTCCAACTCAAAAAAAAAAAAAAAGAGTTCCAACTGGATGCTGTCTATAAAAGGTACACCCCAAAACAAATATGTAGAAAGGTTGGGATTAATAGAATAAGAAAAGTTATCTTGGGTAAATGCTAACCACTGAAAATCAGCAAGTTATTAATATCAGATAAATATTGAAATGGTATTGAAAGGAAATACATACTATTAACTATATAGGAAGGGGCTGGGCACAGGGGCTGACTATAATCCTAGCACTTTGGGAGGTCGAGGTGGGAGGATTGCTTGAGCCCAGGAATTTGAAATCAGCCTGGGCAACATAGTGAGACCTCGTCTCTACAAAAAAAATCAAATAATTAGCCGGGTGTGGTGGCCCATGCCTGTAGTCCCAGCTTTTTGGGAGACTGAGGTGGGAGGATCACTTGAGCCTAGGAGTTTGAGGTTGCAGTGAGCTATGATTGTGTTACTGTACTCCAGCCTGGGTGACAGAGCTAGACCCCATCTCTGCTATAAATCAACAAATTAGCTGGGCATAGTGGCATGCACGTGTAGTTCCTATTACTCAGGAGGCTGAGGTAAGAGGATTTTTTTGAGCCTAGAAGTTTGAGGCTATGGTGAGCCGTGATCGTGCCACTGCACTCCAGACTGGGTGACCGAGGAAATCTTGACTCAAAAAACAAATAAACCCCATCCCCCCAAAACCATAGAAAGATTTGCAAACAACAATTCATAGACCAATTCTAGCCTGGTGTCTCTTCTGGTATATTAATTTTTACTGGAGCAGAACCATGCCTATTTGTTTCTATTTTGGAGGGGAGGGAATCTCCTTTTGTCCTAGGAGTTGAGCAGTTGAAGCAGGGACTATGTGTAAAACCCCAGTATTTTATTTGTTGGCCCTTTATAGAAAACATGTTGACTCCAGAATGAGAACTACATGTATATACCAACGTAGGTGACTCTCACACAAGTAATGTCAGGGAAGAGCAAGCAAGTTGCAGATATATACCAGTGGTAGGCCTTATAGATGATTTGTAGGGGTACACATGGATACGGTTAAACTCTGAAGAAATGCAGGAGAGTGATCAACACCAGAATCTTGGTAGTGGTGGTGTAGCAGGCAGGGGGAGATGCAGGTGAGGGTGAAGGGGCTGGACATCCCAGCTGAATGACGGGGGTGTGGGCATGCTATTATCTTTATCTTTGAGTCTTAAAAAATAGCATGATACATTCTTTAAGTTTGTCTTTTGCTTAGGTGTATGATGTGGCTGATCCTGTGGTTATAGGAAAAAGTAAGTTAAAAGGTTTAAGGGAGAAACATATCATCTAATATTTTTACATTTCCAGGTAGGAAAGAAATGCTTAGAACAGGAGAACCTTAGACCCTGGTAAGAGGAGGGGCCGCTGGAGTCCGGCCCTCTGCTGGAAGAAGAAATCCCTTTTTTTCACAGTCCTTGTAAGTAGCCGTCTGGCATCTGCCTGTGTTTGTCATCTGATCACAAGACTGCCCGTTTATTTTGGAGGGCTGAGTCACAGGTAATTCTAACTCCTTTCCATACGAGAGCTGTTTCAATGTGGAGGTGGTAGTCCAGCTTCATCATGGCTGCTCTCCTTCTCTTCATTGCCTCGGAAGCTCATCCTTGCTTTCACTCTGCTCTGTCAGCATCCCTTGGAACTTGAGCCACTTGTCCTGCCTACGTGTGGTCTGGTGGCTCAGAGCTGAGGACAGCAGCTCACTCATCCACAGTGAGCCCGTGCTTCTGCCAGGACGCCTGGGTTCAGTGCCGAGTTAATTCATATGAGGTTGCTTAGCTAAACCCGGAATTTGTCCTTCCTACATTAACAGATATATTTTAGAGAAGGAAGACAGAAAAAAAAGCTTTTTAAAAACTTATTTTACAGTTTCCCAAATGTTAAAAAAGTGTGTTTAGCTGGTTGAAGAAGAGCACTGTATCCCCTGTGCCTCTTCATGTGCCTGTCATGCACCACAAGTGCTGAGAAGAAAGGAATGATCTTCTGTTCTTTCAAAGTCAAATAGGGCTCGTGATAGTTAAGACAGTGCAGCCAGAAAGACAGGCTAGCTGATTGAGCAGGTTGGATTTTCTTTTTTTTTTTGAGTTGGAGTCTCACTCTGTCGCCCAGACTGGAGTGCAGTGGCCGCTCTCGGCCACCGCAGCCTTGACCTGCTGGGCTCCGGCGATCCTTCCGCCTCAGCCTTCCGAGTAGCCGGAATTACAGGCACGTGCTACTGTGCCCAGCTGATTTTTTGATTTATTGTAGAGATGAGGTCTTGCTGCCCAGGCAGGTCTCGAACCCGCGGGCTCAGGCAATCCACTCACCTCAGCCTCCCAAAGGCGCGGGATTACAGGCTGAGCCGGATTTTCTAGTGATACGGAAGCCCACCATTGTCTGCCCATGATGCCACAACCCTTAAAGAAAGACATAAGGAGCGTTTGAGTGGGCCTGCATATACCTACATTCCTGAGAATTAGCAAAGAAAGCATTCCCCTTATCTCGGTAAGTCATTTCAAGGAATCTTTAACTTCCCTGTAGACTCTGCTCATTCAACTGAGAGAAATGAATCCTTATTCCTTTTATCAGTAGTCATAGATTTTAAAAATATAGCACCCGTGTAACCATAAGCCTTGTAATTTGTATAACTTTTTTTGTGTGTGTTGTAACTACTAAACAATATGTTGTAGTGAGTAATATTTTGCTTTGTGATGGGCTCTGTTGATGGCAGGCTTGTTCAGCTCCTCTGTCTCGTGTTCCTCATAAGAGAAACTGTGGGCTGCCGCTGGTAACTGGTGCCAGGAAAGGTGGACCATAAATGTTACTGGTGGCAACATGTGGCTGTAGCTTAAGTTCTGTACAATGCTGTCAGTCATGTAGTCAATCTATAGATATCAGCAACCCTGAACTTGTAAAAACGCACTGTGGAACCTAAGGAGTGAGCAGACTGGTTCCAGAAATGCCAGTAGCCACGTTCTACCTCCCTGAATTCTGAATTCAGAAATAAGTTTCTTTCCACTAGTTCCCTGTTTCTTGATTGATTGGCTTCAAGAGACAGCAGCCTAACGTTTACTTTGACTGTAAAAACAGGACATTTTTGTACTTTAATGGGTTGGTCCTTAACTTTGAGTAACTCATCTTTTTCACTTTTCTAGGGTTTTGAGGCACTGTTTCATGCTAAGTGAATTGATAAGAAATTGATATATAAACCTGAATTCAATTTTTATTTGTAGAGTTGTTAACTCTCTGAGTAGATTAGAATAACTCTTTTGTTTTAGTGTAAGCAGAAAAGTCTACTTGAGAAACATGTCTAATATCAGAATATTAATCCATAGCGAAGGTAGTAGTTTTAAAAAATTTCTGCTCTCAGAATTATTTCATGTGCTTAGAATTATTGAAGATCTTAGAATTTTTGTTTATAGATTATATTGGTAGTGACTATATTAGAAATTAAAGCCAAGAGTTTTTTTCAGTTATGTATTTACTGATTCACTTAAAATAACAGTCTGTTACCTGCTAACATCAATGGCATACTTTTTTTTTTTTGAATTGGAGTCTCACTCTGTTGCCCAGACTGGAGTGCAGTGGCCTCTCCCGGCCACTGCAGCCTTGACCTGCTGGGCTCCGGCGATCCTTCCACCTCAGCCTTCCACAGTGGCATACTTTTAATGAAAAATGATTGTTTGCCAAAAGAAGTTTGGAGGCATGTCTTGGTTTCACATTTTCATGAGTCTCTGTGATGTCTGATGAGTATATGCTGCTAGAGTCTCAGATTTGGATCTGCATTCAGTCTTTTGCCATATGGACAGAAGTTGTGTGGCCTCTGGTGAACACCCCAGCATGGTGATCACAGTAAGCAAGGGTGAGGAAGACCCATCGTTGCTACTAAATTCTTATTGCTCCTGTAACAAATTCCTACAATGTTAGTGACTTAAAACAGTATTGTGTTTCTAGTTCTGAAAGTCAAAAGCCTGTAGTGGGTCTCAGCAGGCTTCAGTCAGGGTGCTGGCAGGTCTCCACTCTCTCTGGAGACTCTACCAGGGAATATTTCCTGCTCTTCCGGTTTCTAGAGGCTTCCATGTTCTTCATAGCCCCTTCCACATTCTTGCTGCCCTGTCTGCTTTCAAGCCAGCAGTGGCTTTCGAAGACTCCTTGCGTCTAGCCTCTAACACCGATTCCTCTGCTTTCCCTTTCCCACTTAAGGACCCTTGTGATTCCACGCGCTCCCTGTGTAATCCAGGATCATCTCTTTCTTTAGAGTCAGCTGGCACACAGCCCTAATCCATCGGCAACCTCACTGCCCCCTGGGCACGTGAGGAAACACTTTCGCAGTGCTAGCCGTGATTCTGTCGACCACAACCTGCTCTTACAAGGAAAATGATTTTGACCTCAGAGAGTCCTGAAAGATTCTTGGGGGTTCCCTGCTTTGGCTGATAATGACTGATGTAGGAAAAATGCAGAGTTGAATGGATGAATACAAAGAAGAGAGGACTGACCTTCGGAAGCACCAGTGTGCCAAGTACCATGCCACACATTTCCTCTACATCGTCTTGTTTCGTGGCTGTGTGGTTTGGGGCCAGTTACTTTTCTTTTCTTCTCAGCTTCATTTTCTAATTCTGCAAATTGAGGATGGAGGCATTTACCTCATGGAGCTCTTGTGGCTTCATTTGAGAGGAAGTGGAAGGCATGGATGTTTATTCCTTTTCTGCTTCTACATGCTAGCAAAAAATTCTTAACAGTTTGCCTAGTATTTGATCTTTTGATATGGCTTAATTTGCTTTTCTTGCAGCTCAATGTATTTTTCTTTTGAGCATCGATGCCTTTTTTTTTTTAAGATTGTCATGAAACTATTACTATATTTAATTTGTTTTTAAATGTTATTGTATGTAGCTTTATTTTTGGAGCTTTAGGAAGTGTGGTGGATTTCGATGGAGTAGTCAGAATTACAGATATTACTTACAGGGTAATAAGAGGTACAATTTTAACTTTTGGTGGGAGTAGTATAAATGTCATGTGCATTATTAACCAGTCAGATGAGTAACTCTATTTGTCACGGAGTGCTTTTCCCTGGAGATGGTGCAGTATAGGTAAACTAATGGAAAAAAATGAAAGTTTCTTTTTAGATTATTAGATGCAATCAGAATGACTTCTGAATGGCCTCTTCTCTTGGGTGTGTGCCCACCCTGTGAGTTCCTCTTGTCTCTTCCTGTCCATGTGGCATTTCCTGGTCTCTTCCCTTGCTGTGATTCTCCTCTGTAGTTGAAATCCCTGTGTGTGGTGCTCTTTGCAGCATTGGCACACAGATGTGGCAAGTGCTTATTGAAAACATGGACAGTCTAATAAGTGGGAAAACCAGTTTACAAAAATACTGCATGCTGTATTGATCACTTTGTATAAAATTCTAGAAAATGCAAATGGATCTCCCCAAAAGAGATGAGTAGTGGCCTAACATATGAGGAGTGGCCTGGGGTTGGGCTGCGGTGGACGGAGGCAGCCTGGAGCTTAAAGGGTATGTGGGAAAGTTTGGGTGTGCTAGAGACACTCATGGTCTGTGCTGTGATGATAGCCTCACAGATGTCTATACAGTGGCTTCAAACCTCATAAAACTGTATGTTCTTTGTGCAATTCAGTTACATCATTTGTACCTCAGTTAGGCTATCAAAGACAGAAACAAGGGAAGGACTCTAGGTCAGCCTGGCTTGAGGCTGGCCCCCACTCCAGGAGGGGAGGCCCAGGAGTGGCCCCATCAGAGTCAGGTTTTCTGCCTTAGACCAGCAGCTGCAGCTGGAGGGCTAGGTCCCACAGAACCTGGACTTCATATGTTTAGCAATGGGGAAGGGTCATTTTTTAATTTAAGGGTTGGGGTGTGCTGAGCAGGTAACCCCCTCAGTGTTCACCTTCATTGTGTAAAGAATACCTTGGGCGCTTGTTTTGTTTCTGCATTTAATTGGACTAGTGCAGAAATAAAAGTGACTTAAAACTGAATGGTTATTAGAGTACTAGAGAAAACAATTTCTGGCTAAAAACAGTTGTTCTGAAATCCCCAAGGTCTAATGAATTGTCTGTGTCTTAACCTTGGCCTTCAGAGTTAAACTTTCTACTTAATTCTGTTCCTCTTACTGTAACTTATTGTTAGCAGAAAGGATATTAAGTGGACACAACTATATCAAATAACATTTGTTGGCACTAAACATAATATACTAAAGCACAACCACTTTGTTCCCTAACATATCAATTGGAGCAAATTCACATTTTTCAGACAACCGTGAATAGTAGAACCCACCGTCCTTCCTGTGCATAGCCTGGCTGGGCAGAAGGAAGCTGGAACATGGGAAGGCCACTCAGAGAAGCTCACCTAAAGCAGGGTTGTCTTTTTCTTGTCATTTTCACTCTTAGTTACAGATGTGAAGTCTAAAGGTTTAAAATTTGGATATAGGACCTTGAGTTCACATGTGGTGGAGATAACAGAGATAAGTAAATACCTCCTCAACTTACAAACAAATACCTGCGGTTTAAAATGTTCCTAATCTCTATGTATACTTTCTAAAACATTTATTTTACTTACCAGGGTTTTACTTTAGAGTTGTGTGGTTCATGTGAGGATTTACTGTATAAGTAAGTTGCCTGCAGGTGAGGTCTGGGTTTCTAACTGGCCCTCTTTTCCCTGATAGTGAACCTGGTACCCAGTGTGCTGCCGTGCGTCTCCCCTCACCCCTCCCTCCTTTTCTCCTTCCTTTAGCAGTGTCTAGTGTCTGCAGATCCCACCCTTGTGCTCACATGTCCAGTGATCAAGGCTCGCATATGAGTGAGAGCATGCGGTATTCAGTTCTGTTTCTGTGATAGTTCACTTAATATGATGGTCTCCAGCAGCATCCATTTTGCTGCAGAGGCCATTATTTTGTTCTTCTTTTTGGCTGTGTAATATTTCATCGTGTATATGTATCACTTTTTTTTTAATCCAGTCCACTTTTGATGGGCATCTGGGTTGGTTCCATGTTTTTGCTGTTGTGAATAGCTGGTGTCCTTTTGGTAGAGCAGTTTATGTTCCTCTGGGTGTATTCCTAGAAGTGGGATTTCTGGATCATATGGGAGCTCAATTTTTAGTTCTTTGAGAAATTGCCACACTGCTGAGGTTGAACTAACTCACTTTCCCACCAAAGTGTAGAAGCATCCCCTTTTCTCTGCACCTGCACCAGCATCTGTTGTTTTTGACATTTTAATTATAACCATCCTTACAGGTGTTAGATGGTTTCTTGTAGTTTTGATTTGCATTTATCTGATGATTAGTGAGACTGAGCATTTTTTCATGTTTGTTGACTGCTTGACTGTCTTCCTTTGGGAAGTGTCTGTTCATGTCCTTTGCCCACTTTTTAATAAGGTTGTTTGTTTTTTTCCTGTTAATTTGTTTGTGATTCTGGATGTTAGGCTTTTGTCAGGTGCATAGCTTGCGAATATTTTTTTCCATTCCATGAGTTGTCTCTTTACTGTCTTTTTGGGGTTTCTTTTGTTGTGCAAATACTTTTCTGTTTGATAAGGTCCTACCTGTCAATCTTAGCTTTTGCTACATTTGCTTTTGAGGACTTGGCCATGACTTTATTGCCTGTACTGATGTCCAGGAGGGTTTTCCCTAAATTTTCTTCTAAGATTCTTATAGTTTGGAGTTTTACATTTAAGTCCTTTATCCATTTTGAGTTAATTTTTGTATATGGTGATGGGTAGGGGTCCAGTTTCATTCTTCTGCATCTGATTAGCCAGTTTTCCCAGCACCATTTGCTAAATATGGTTTATTTACCCCAGTGTTTGTTTTTGTCAGATTTGTCAAAGATGAGTTGGTTGAAGGTCCATGGTTTTATTTCTGATTTCTCTGTCCTGTTCCACTGGCCTGTGTGTCTAGTCCTGTGCCAGTACCATGGTGTCTTAGTTACTGTAGCCTTGTAATGAAGTTTAAAGTCTGTAAGCGTGATACCTCTTGCTTTGTTCCTTTTGCTGCGGATTGCTTTAGCTATTTGGGTTCTTGTTTTGCTTTGATATGAATTTGAGTATTGTCTTTTCTAGGTCTGTGAAAAATGATGTTGGCAATTTGATAGGGATTTCGTTGAATCTGTAGGTTGTCTTGGGTAGGATGGACATCTTGACTATATTGATTCTTCCAATCCATGAGCATGGGATGTTCTTCCATTTGTTTATGTAATTCTTGATTTCTTTGAGTAGTGTTTTGTAGTTCTCATTATAAAAGTCTTTCATCTCTTTGGTTAGATGGATGCCGAGGTCTTTCTTTTTTTGTGGCTATTGTGAATGGGATTGTGTTTTTTATTTGGTTCTCAGCCTGTGTGTTGTTGATGTTTCAATCTCTATGTACTCTTTTTTTTTTTTTTTTTGAGTTGGAGTCTCACTCTGTCACCCAGACTGGAGTGCAGTGGCCACTTCTGGCCACCGCAGCCTCAACCTGCTGGGCTCCGGCGATCTTTCTGCCTCAGCCTTCCAAGTAGTTGGAATTACAGGCATGCACTACCATACCCAGCTGATTTTTTGATTTATTGTAGAGATGAGGTCTCGCTGCCCCGGTGGGTCTCGAACCCGCGGGCTCAGGCAATCCACTCACCTCAGCCTCCCAAAGGCGCGGATTACAGGCTGAGCCACTGAGCCCGGCTCTATGTACTTTTTTAAAAGAAATTTTGAAACCTTGCTCTTTTCAATCTACAAGTGAACTTTTAATGAATTTGAATCTATGTTAAATACATACGGAATAATTCATAAAATATTCATGAGATAAGATGAATATCATGAACTATAAGAAGTTGAGATTTGATCAAATTAGGGAAAAACAAATATTTTAAATCTGCTCTGACTTTTGTTGATTTAGGAACATGTAAGTAGACTACAAAGAAATGTGAACTTGAGCTGTTAAACATACCTTCTAAGTGAGGTCCATGTACATTCCTTCCTAGAGTGCCTGGTACATAGTAAATGCACATAATTATTACTCACTAGAATAGCTTGCTGGCCTGGGAGAACTGGGGATTCACAGAAAGCTTGGAGCTATATGGGGTAGCGGGATGGAGACTTTCCCCATTTTTTTGTAACCTCTAAAATTCTCTAGGAATTTCCTCTGTCCCCTCTCCTCCATTTCTTCTTCAGGGCCTTGTAATCCATATATTCTTTTTTTCTAGGAGAGCTCCTTGAAATCTAGGGCATATACCAAAAGAAAAATCATAACAAAAGGAAAAAATGCCATCTTAGTGCCTTTGGAATTGGGTTTGCATTGTCAACCATGTGTGTACCTGCATCATGAAGTATTTTCAAGCATATTTCCGCTTCTCTCTTTTCCATATTCTTGTTAGCACATGTTGGTTTCTGAGTTCAAACATCTGAGCCGTATGTTTGGGGCTCCAAAGGGGGCCCGGATGTTTTCCTGTATTAATATCACTGCAGCAAAATCTTTGTATCTATATCTTTGTTCACATCTCTGAGTATTTTCATAGATAGATTCCTAGATAGAGAATTACTGGGCCAAAGGGTATGAATATTTTAAAAAGACTATTGATACTTACTGCCAGGTGCCTTCTAGGAAGCTTTCGCTGATTTTTATACTTTTACCGGGGAAGTGGGAGGCTGCCCAGGTCGTAGCACTAGCCCCAGCCTTGGGCTCTGTCACTGCAGACCAAGCAAGAAAAATCATACATACAACCCTAGTGACAGAAACACTGCTGCAATGTGACAGGAGGAAAGTGATGTCTTATTTTTATTTCTCAGCCAAGCAACACATACTTATTATAGAAAAACACATAAATGAACTAAAGACAGTGGAACCTTGTAATACTACCTTTTGCAGGGATATACTGGTCACTGCGTCTCTTTGCTTTGTTGTGCTTTATTTGATAATTAGAATGGTCAAACATTTATATTTATTAGCGATTTAATTTCCTCTTGTATGGATTTTTTAAATATTAAAGATATTAGTCTTTTGCTGTTTGTCTCTTTACTTTCTTGGTCTAATATATCCCTTCCTCCAAATTATTGATTTTGATGTTTTTGATATTTTTAGATGTTAAAAAATTTTGAGTGAATTGCCTGAGCCCGCGGGTTCGAGACCCGCCTGGACAACTTGGTGAGACCTCATCTCCACAATAAATAAAAATTGAGCCAGGTGTGATAGCACGCGCCTGTAATTCTGGCTACTTGGAAGACTGAGGCGGAAGGATCGCCGGAGCCCAGCAGGCGAGGCTGCGGTGGCCGGGAGTGGCCACTGCACTCCAGTATGGGCAACAGAGTGAGACTTCGACTCAAAAAAAAAAAAAAAAAAATTTTGTATTGGAAATCTGCCAGTACTTTCCTTTTAATTTATTCTGTTGCCTTTTTTTTTTTTTTTTTTTTTTTTTAAGCTTTGGGAAAGTTATGCTTTATGTTGAAATGAAATACTTATTTTCTACCTTTTTAATGTTTCAAAGGTTTTTTTTTGTAACTCTTTGATTCATATGGTGTTTGTTTTCTAGCATAATCTTTCCATGTAGCTGATGAGTGTTTGTGCACAGATGTTAGACAAAGATATTCCAGGCAGACTTAACTCTGGTTGGGACTCAACTGCAGTATGTGTTGGAGAACAGTCGTGAATCACCCATCTTGTAGAAAACAAGGCATGTGAAGGAGAAGTTGAGATTGGAAAGGTGGATTAAAGAACAGCTGGAATGCCTTTGATGCGATGGCTGTTAAGTTAGAATGTGTAGCCAGTGAGAATTGTGAGTGGCTGAGTACCCTTAAAATGAACTCTAAGATGACGTCTTCAGCTGTAAGTGATAGAAACCCAAGTCTAAAAGGGATTGGCAGTAGTGGGAAACTGCTGGGGTGGGGGAGGATTGGGGGTGGGATTGGCAATTGGGGGTAGGAAACTGCCAGGGGAGGTGGGGGCACACCTCATCAACAAGGGTACCTGCATAATAAACATTTGTTTACCTAACCCTGAATGTACCCCACATCTTTAAAATAAAAAATGAAAACCAAAGCAAACAAAAAGAAATGAAGATGAGCCCTGAACAACTTTGGAGGCACCGTTATGTTAGGAGCCTGGGTCCCTGAATCACCACTTGAAGCAGTCACCTGACCAAGAACATCTGCACTCAGTTTCAAGAGTGAAAAATAAACTTTTGTTATGTAGATACTCAAATTTAGGGATTTATTCAGGGTCAAAATAAGGCAAGTAAGGTACTTGCCCTGGGTACAGAATTTAAGGGGAGCACCAGAAAGTTCAGATATGAAGATATATAAGGCAATATTTAAAAAAACTCAAAACAATGAAAAAGTTATCATGAACAAACTGTCAGTATTTTAAATAAATATTAAATAACAACAACAAAAGAAACCCAAGTCTAACTGATTTAATTTAAGCAAAAATAATTTAAAGGAAGAAATTTTATAGGCTCACGTAATTAAAAAACTGTAGTGGCAGCTTCCCATGTGGCTTGACCCAGGAGTTCTGATGATGCCATTGGGTGGTTTCTCTCTGTCTCTAGTTCTTTCTCTCTGTCTTTTCCATTAGCATCATTTTCAGGTTCCTGGGTGTGGCCCCTCCCGTCTCCAGATTTATATTCTCTTGAGTCTCAATTTGTAAGAAAAAGGTGTTTCTTCCTTGAACCTTTCCCACAGATCCAGAAATTGATGGATTGAACTCATTGTTTCACTTGTCAGTAGAGAAAGTGAAAGTATGGTAATGATTGACTGGGGGAGGTCCTGTGTCTGTCCCAGACCAGCCATTGTTGGTGAGGGAGTTTGGGAGCTCTGTTAGGCCAGGCCTGGGTCACGTGTCTTTCTCCTGGAGTAAGGATTGGAGCTCCCCAAGACCATACAGTTTTAATGTTGGGGAGGGGAAGGTTCCCAAAGAAACTCAGGGTATTAGAGAAATAGATGATATATCAGTCAGGTTATGCTAGGTTATGCTGCAGTGACAAGCAGCACCAAAAATCTCAGTGGCTTACTACAGATGGCTGTAACCAGAGTTTATTTCTCACTCATGCGAAGTCTGCTGGGGACTCCAGCCATCCTCTAGGGCAGTCAGCTCCCATGGTGGCTTAACCTTCTAGGTTCTAATATATTTTATAGTGTGTCTGTGTCACATGTCTCTAATCACAGGTGCTGTAGGGGAAGGGAATCTGCACTACTCCCTCCGGCTGCCTACTATCTGTTGGGCAGAGGTGGCCAGAGCCAGGGGTAGAGAATGGAGGAAGGATTATAATCCTCCCATGTGCCTGGAAGGAGGGGCCAACTGGACGGCAACAAGCTTGAGATAGTGCTGCCACACTGGGCAGGCACTGACAACTGGTGCCCATGACCATCGCCTACCACTGGTAGCCTTTGGGACCTCAGTTTGTCAGACCCATCCCTTATGTCTGTCTTTGTCTGGCTGGTTTCTGGGATAAGGCTGAGAGTGAGTATTGTATCTAGTAAACCTTTAGAGCTCCCTGATGCTGAGTGATAGTTTGCCACCTTTCTGAGTCCATTGGGAACATACCAGCATGACTCAGACTGTGGGTGTCTACACGCTGTCCTCTCACGGCCCTGCCAGGCTCTAGCCTCTGCTAAGGGAGAGAGTCACTGAAGGGAGAGTCATTTCTGAACTTTAAAGGAGACACAGTACTTGGCACAAATGGATTTCCCAAGCTCAGATCTTGGCATAGTTTGAAAGTGTTTCCTTGAATACATGGGAATTGTCTGTTCTCTGTACCAGGATGAAGTTCTGCCTTCTTTCATACTCTGTCTGTTAGCATTTAGGCAAGGAATGGTATTCTTCTTGGGTAGTCTTAAAAGAAGAAAACAGAAAATGCTGAGGCCCCTATGGAAAACAGTAAAGCAGTTTATAAAAAAAATTAAGAATTGAATTACCATATTGTTCAATAATTCCACCCCTAGGTATATATCCAAAAGGACTGACAGCAGGGACTAGAATATGCATACCATGTTCATAGCAGCATTGTTCCCAACTGCCGAAAGGTATAGGTGACCCAAGGGCCTATCAGTGGTGTGTGGATGAACAGAAGGCAGTATATGTGTACACACAAGGGAATATTATGTATAGACACACACGGAAATATTGTGTATGTATACACCACGGGATATTGTTCCACTTGAAGCGGGAAGGAGATGCTGGCACTTGCTATACCGTGGATGAACCTGGAGGACCTTGTGCAGAAAGACTAACACTGCGTGACTCCACTTGTATAAGTCCCTGGAATATTCAGATTCAGAGGGGACATAAAGCAGAATAGTGGTTGTCGAGAAATAGGGAGAGGGAGTGAATGTTTAATGGATATGGAGTTCAGTTTAGCAAGACGAACAGAGCTGTGGAGATGGATGGTTACAAAACAGGGTGAAGGTGCTTAATGCCACTGGGTTGAACTTACCAATGGTTAAGATGGCGAATTTTGTGTTCTGTATATATGTATATATATAACCACAATAAAAACCCCACAAAAAACCGAAACCAAAACAGAAAGGATACAGCTTTTTCCTGCAGGTTGTTTACCACATTCTCAGTGCTCTGTGGGATTAGCAGTTAAAAGACTGGAAGGGGCTGAGTGTGCTGGGGGGGGTACCCAGTCTGCATGCTGTCTGCCGGCAGGTGCACGGCTTCCTACTCCGAGTAGCTGCGTAAGGCCAAGTTCTGCTCAGAGCTTTGATCAGGGCAGCTGAGCTATCTTTCGTGTCTCTGTGCTGATTGTATAGTCTTGCTGTCATCCTTGTTATGTGCAAAAGGAATTCATTTTCTGTTTTGTACCACTCTTGTTTCTGCTTTGAGAATGTGCATAATCGATTTATACTGTGGAGTCTAGAGTCTAGGCAGGTTTCTCTTTGTTAGTGGTTGGCACTCCTTTCTTTGCCTTGCTGTTATTTATGTGTGTTCTTAAAAAAACATTTTTTGTAATGTTTGCACAGGCTGCTGAGATCCTTTAAGCTTCTCTGCTGTTCCTTGTGTTTATCTGAGGATGGCAAGTTACACACCCAGGCTTTCAGGTGATGGGGCTCACGGGATTAGTAGCCCTCAGGCTCTCACTTCAGCGACTTTTGGAGATGTTCTGACTGGCTAGGATTTTCCATCAGAATAGTCCTTCCTTGGGGTATTCACCTAGTCTTCTCAGGTAATAGAAAGGGAGCTAGACCTTCTTGCCCACCCCATTTCTTTTTTTTTTTTTTGAGTTGGAGTCTCACTCTGTCACCCAGACTGGAGTGCAGTGGCCGCTCCCGGCCACCGCAGCCTCGACCTGCCGGGCTCCGGCGATCCTTCCGCCTCAGCCTTCCGAGTAGCCGGAATTACAGGCACGCGCTACCACACCTGGCTGATTTTTTGATGTATTGTAGAGATGAGGTCTCACTGCCCAGGCGGGTCTCGAACCCGCGGGCTCAGGCAGTCCACTCACCTCAGCCTCCCAAGGCGCGGGATTACAGGCTGAGCCACCGAGCCCGGCTGCCCACCCCATTTCTAAACGTAAACTTTTAATTAAACAAGTGGTTCGAACCTCCCTTGGTAAGGTCATTTGTGAAAGTGGAGGTTTCGGTCACTCCGTAAGCGATCCCATTTCCCTTGCATCATATGGACAATGCCATGTGGTCATGTTCAGAAAATAGCACCACCTGCAGTAGCCCATGGATTATAAAAGGCCAGAAGGTCTTTGGAGTTACTCAGGTCTGCTGGCTTCTCTCCTTCCGTGGGCTGGTTCTTGTGAACTCTCTGCCTCTGAGTTTCTTAAAATGTTACTGTCTGTTTACCATCTTCATATCTGTTTTATTTGCAAAAGAAAAACAAAAGCTGTGGCTATTGTCTTATTGATTTTGACAAAAGAAACTAGTGAGAAAATGTAAGTCCTGGTGAGTCTTGAATGTGGGGTCTTCAGCAGGCTCAGTCACATCTCAGTGGTCAGTGTGAGTAAGATTCATGTGCTCATTCAAATATTTGCCTTCATGGGCCTGGAACTTCTTTGTGGGGAAAGAAAGGCTTGATTTTTAAGGAGGTGTGATGTGGGAACTTAATGAGGGTCCATGAATAGGCTGTAGGGGACCACCCCCTGAAATTTTCTGCAAAACCTGTATGTGCATTTTTCTGGGCAGAGGACTCCATAGCTGCTGTTGGGTTTTCAAATGGATCCGTTTCTCAGAGCTGTTAAAGAGCCTTATGAAATGCCTAGAATACCACTGTAGCTGAGACAGTGTCCTGACTGGGGCCTTGGTACCCTGATTGGAGACGTTGCCTTGCAAGATAAGTAAGTGCTCTTAAGTGTTTCAAGTGGCTCCTTAGAAAGGATGCAGATAACTGTGAGCTGTTTATATTCAGAAGTAAGTTAAAAGAAAGGAAAGGGGAAACGCATACATGATGGATTGTAAAAAAATGCACCCTGCATAGATGCTGGTTGATTCCTCTAATCCGGGGGAAAGGCGTTAAGAGCATCAATTTGGGAGCCAAACTTCTCAGGTTCATATCCCAGCCCTGCCATTTGGTGGTTGCGTATCCTTCAACAAATTAGGCCATTTCTGTGTGCCTGAGGTGTCCTCATTTCTAAGATGGGAGTACTGTAGTTATTTGCTTCCTAAGGTTGTTGAAGAGATTAAATGAGATAATGTGTTCTTGATAGCACGGAGTACATGGTAAGCGCTTAGAAATATTAGCTGTCCTACTGGATCCAGGTGTTGTTCTTGGTAGAGAGTAGTAAAGTAAGGACAGTTCAATTTTTGTGTGCATGTGTTGGTTATTTTGTACCTGTCACCAGAAAGTCACCTGCCCTCAGCATTTGTCAACTTATGAGCTGTTTCAAGCAAATTGTGATGCACAAACATGATAAAAGGTAAAAGAGCACTGTCATATATCCTTTTAGCCAAAGAGATTTAGACTGTGTTCTTGTCATAAAATACTACGTGATAGGGTTCATCCTGGTAACTGACTAGCTGTTAAACGACTAATATAAGAATGTCATGTTTCTTTTTTGTCTTTTGACATATATTGCTCAGTCTTTGATCCCAAACGTCATCGAGGATGTGGTCATGGAGGCTTCGTGGTCTGAGACTTCACTTTTGTGAGGTCTTTTCTCCATCATCATTAAATGCTAAAGAACAGCCGTCTGTCTGTCTCTAATCATTTCCTGGCCCATTCAGTCACTGAGCGATGTCCCTTCTATCTGCTTTCTTTCTTTCTTTTTCTATTATTCGTGGAAAAGGAAACATTACGAATTCTCAACTGTGTTCTTTGAAAGCCAAAAAAAGGCTTGGCTTGGTGGCCCAGCCTGTAATCCCAGCACTTTGGAAAGCCGAGACGAGTGGATAACCTGAGCCTGTGGGTTCGAGATTAGCCTGAGCAACTTGGCAAGACCTTGTCTCTACAGTAAATACAGAATTAGCTGGGCATGGTAGCATGTGCCTGTAGTTCTGGCTACTTGGAAGGCTGAGGTGAATGGATTGTCTGAGCCCAACAGGTCAAGGCTGCGGTGACCATGAGTGTGCCACTGCACTTTAGCCTGGGTGACAGAATGAGATTCTGACTCAAAAAATAAAAATAAGAATAAAAATAAAAATAAAATAAAAGGGTCTTGTGAACACATGGGAATTGTAAGGTGGA
Source organism: Cephalopachus bancanus (assembly GCA_027257055.1). Lineage (NCBI taxonomy): Eukaryota > Metazoa > Chordata > Mammalia > Primates > Tarsiidae > Cephalopachus > Cephalopachus bancanus. Next base: position 2,361,991 of record JAPVLO010000028.1, on the reverse strand, counting down.
ATGAAATTTTGAAAGCCCTCCAACGAGAAATAGAAGTCATGAAGAAGCAATCCTTACAAATAGTTAGAACTGCTCAAAAAAGAAACTCAAACCTAACATTGGGTCCACCGGACCCTGATGGTATGTGGGGTGATCACACATCTAAGAAGTCATTTCAAGGAATAATCTGAAAGGCAGACAGAGATTAACACATGAAGACACTCATTGTGATGTTTTTATTAAATAGGAAAAAACTTAAATGTGGAACAGGGTTCTGGTTGAGCATCTCAAATCTGAAATCTGAGATGCTCCGAAATCTAAAACTTTTGAACATTGACGTGATACTCACAGAAATGCTCATTGGAGCATTTTGGATTTTAGATTTTCAAATTAGGGATACACAACCAGTAAGTATAATACAAATATTTCAAAATCTGAAAAAAATCTGATATCCAAAGTATTTCTGGTTTCAAGCATTCTGGGGAAGGGATACCCAACCTATAATAGGTTTATTATGGCACAATAATATACCAAAGTCTTATGTAATACTTTAAAGTTATATTCTCAGATGACCTGTCATATGAGAAAGAGGGTCATGATTGGATTTTAAATCTAGAGAGTGTAATACTAACCTTATACTACAGTATAAGGTCAACTATGTAAAATTCATACATAGAAAAATGTTGGCAGTAAATACATTAAGTGTCAATAGTTTTTTCCTGGGTGGTGCAATGATGTATGGTTTTTAAATTTTGTCTATACTTTTATCTCCTAAAATCTCCAACTGGCATTTATTTTTTTAAAAAAACAAATCTTTTTTGTGATATTGAAGCAAATAATTCTTTTTTAGTGCAGTTTTATGGAGATATAATTTACATGCCTTACAATTCACCCACTTAGAGTCTCCCATTCAGTGGTTTTTAGTGTATTCACAAGGGGTGTTCAACCATCACTATCAGCACAATTAACTTTAGAGTATTTCATCATCTCGAAAGAAATCCTATACCCATTAGTAGTCACCCCCCACTTCCCCCAAACCCCAGTCCCTGTGGATTGATCATTTCTGGACTCTTCATGTAAATAGACTCAGACGTCACGTGGTCCTTTGTGACGCAGCATTGTTTTCAGCGTGAAGCAGATCACTCTCGTACTCCAGTTTACTCATTTTTGAAAGAGATCATACTAACCTTTATATATTGTGTGGAATAATGTATTTTTTTCCTTTTACTTCCAGAATTGGTTCCATCAATTATGAGCAACTTGTTGAATCCAGATGCCATTTTCTCTAACAATGAAATGAGCCTGTCGGACATTGAAATCTATGGCTTCGATTATGACTATACTTTGGTGTTTTATTCAAAGCACCTCCACACGCTGATATTTAATGCTGCTCGGGACTTGCTCATCAATGAACACCGGGTAAGATCACAGGGACTTTTTCGTCTTCCTGTTCCCTGAATTCCTTGAAACAGCCTTGAGCTGAATGGCCCCACACCTTGCCCAGAGAAGTCTTTTAGTAAACTGTAACTGAATGAATGAGTAGATTTTGTTCCAGTTCAAATTTCCAACGGACTCTTATCTACAGGCCATTTTTGTTTTTTAATTCTTTGGCTGTCTCTTTGGCAGACGACTTCCCAGGGTACGTGTTAGTGGACATTTACCTGTAGATATCTGCACTCCCACTTTTCTTAGAGCATCAGCACAGATTCTCCAGAGCTTGAGTTGCGGAGGCAGCCTGTTGAGTTCTGGTTAGAAAGAAGTCCTCAAATGAGAGGAAGTGTGTGACCCTCAGCACTGGTCTGAATTGCTGAGAGTAAAGAATATTTGCATGTCTTCTGATGCACCATATTGTTGAAAGTTTTTAATGAGGAAGAAAAAGAAAATTGTCATTCTTTTCTGTGGTCTGACTTGAGTGCACCTTTCAGGAATCAGGATGAAAAGCATCCTCAGACGTCACGTCACAAGGGCTAATGTCCTTTGCGCATGCCTACTGCAGCCTGAGAAGTAAGGCTGGACCTCCATCTCAGACAGGCACACGTGACCCCAGGAGGCAGTTCTGAGTTTTGGGAAGTTCTTCCGCGGTTGAGCAGTTTAGCCTTCATACAGCTTCCACCATCGATCTCTTCTCTTTTCCTCCTTCATTTGTTCCTTCCTTAAGCCTTTACTGTCTCCTCTGTGGATAAAGACGAGGAGGTGGGCATTGCTCATGGAGACCCAGCAGCCCGGCAGGGAGTCAGCCACGTGAGCAGATCAGTTGGGAAGCCTCCTAGCCGAGGCCGCTGTAGACATCTGAACAGAGAGTTGAGAATGCATAGAGGGTGGTTGGAACAACTTTCTCCACCGGAGGGAGTTGGAGAAACAAAGACAGTGACGACAGTTCAGCCTAGTCACGAAGGAGCTTGCCAGCAAAGGTGGACCAGGGGTGGGTGGGTAAGCAACCTACCAACCTGAGTCATGCAAACTCCTGTTGTGCATCTGACTGTTGAGTACTGGACATCTCATGGGTTAGTACTGTGTAGACGCCTTGATGCCCGCCAGCACTTCTGCTCTCCCTGGCCAGTCCTCAGCTCTTTGAACTATTCTCATTTGTCCTCTTTTCTCTTCTTTTCATCATCCTGGTCACCTTCCTTCTGTATGCTCTGTTTGTCCTTCTCAAATGTGATCTTGAACTGAAGATGTTACCACAGGTGGAGTCTGACTAGTGTGAAATAGAGGGAGACACCACCTCCCTGCTTCTGGATACCGTACTCTCATTAATGAGGCCAAAGTTCCCACTAGCTTTGGATCCTGACCATTTGATCCAGTGTATTTTCTGGTCGTCCTCAGCTTTTGGTTATTGGTGGACTTCAACAACTTATGTTGTCCTTATCCAAAATACAGAAATGGCATTTGCCAAAAAGAAACTTCTCTTCTGCTACTGAGCCAACAGCCAGCTGTCTTTAGTTATGACCACTTGACCAGATATGAAGCCACCTGGCTGCTTGCTATCCAGCTGCTGGTCACTGCTTGTTCTAGAGACTCGTCTCTGTATCTAAACTAGCCGAAGCAGATGAAGAACCAGGTGGCTCTGCCCTGGCTTCCTGTCTAACACCTGTGCCATCGCTTCGCCAGCCCCAGGGAGAGGGAACTGAAGGGTGTGGCATTAGTGCTGGCATTCTGCAGGTCAGCTGCAGCATTTTCTGTGACTTCGATGCCATGAATAAAAATCAGGTTGTGATCCTAACAGCACCGCTCATTGATTGTCAGATGCCGAAAGCACAGGTTCTAAGGCCCAACTGCCCAGGTTCAAATCCTGGCTTTCACCATTTGTTTCCTACATATTCTTGTTCTGGGTCTCCATTTTCTCCTCTGTAAAATGAGCATAACAACAGTGCTTTCCTTACCATGTTATTGTGATAACTGCATGAATTAACATATGGAAAGTATCTGACACATAGAAAACAATAAATATTAGCTGTTTATTAACATTATTTCTAGTCTGCATGACAGCCCTGCCCATACATGGTGTCTCTGTTTTATGTTGAGGAGACTGAGGTTACAAGACTTAGGATGCCTGTTCAAGACCATAGGCCAGTGGAGGCAGTGGAGGCAGAACCAGGATTTGAACTCAGATCTCTCTCCAGGGGACTTGTGTTCCATTTTCTACTCCACTTTGCCTCTTTGTAGGGTTGGTGACACCTTTCCATCCTGTGGATGTTTTGCTCAGATGAACATAAAATATTCATGAAAATAAAGCATTTATGAACATAAGAGATTTATGAAATTACGGGGGAAAGAGATAAAATAGATGGATTAAAAAAAGGTCCAGTCATTATAATTAGAAATGCCTCTGAATTTAAGATCACTGAAATTTTATTCTCATATCTGTTTGTTGCTTTGATAAAAGGAGTTATAATACTAATTATATCAAGCATATTAGTAGAGTCGATTATGCTTATGCAGATTTTCCTCTTGCTCTGATTAAGCAAAATAATTCTTCCAGGAGGCACTGAGTGCAGTCCCATTTTTTGCTGCCAAGACTAAAAGCTCATTGTGTAGATGCGGAGACGGGAAGACATCTGCTTTTGAGACATGCAGTAATAGAACAGTAAATTTACAATTTAGCATCTTTCCAAAAAGCAAATGTTAAAATTCCAGCTCCTATGTAATTACTCTTTTTTTTATAAGAACAAATTTTTACATAAATGGAAATTAAAAAAAAAATTGAGTAATTACGTGTCTGGATTTTTATCTCCTGGATCTGCCCAGGGATAGGAGGGGGGAAGAAGGTCTTTTATCTTTTATATTTCTTACTGATTTGGGAGATGCCAGTTATGCTTACTGATTTGGGGGATGCCAATTATTCTTCCGTCTCACATTCGCACGTTCGTTAGATCCCTTCTTAGTCGGCACCGGCAGTCCTCCAGGTGTTCAGATCCAAAGCCTGGTGTCCACGGTGACCCTGTGTGCCGTCCCATGTCTGGCCTCTCAGCAGGTGCTGTGAGCGCTCTCTCTCCTTTAAATAAGCTTTTAGTTCTAGAATAGTTTCAGGCTTTTATGAAAGAGAATACCAAGTTCCTGTTTTCAGATCCCACGCCCAGCTTTCCCTCATGTTAACATTGCGCATTGCTGTGGTACATTTGCTACAACTAAAGAACTAATATTAATGACGTCATGGCGAGCTGAAGCCCAGGACGTCATTCTGATAGCCCTTTCGTTTGTATCCAACGTCCCTTTCCTGCTCCAGGATTCCGTCCAGAATACCACGTTACATTTTAGTTGTCACGTCTCCTTAGGTGTCTCTTGGCTGTGACGGTTTCTCTGACCTTCCTTGCTTTTGATGACCTGGGCAGTTTTGAAGAGTGCCAGTCAGATGCTGGACGTGTTTTCCTCATGATTAGGCTGGTTGTGGGTTTTGGGAAGGAGGGCCATTCCCGGAGGCCAGTGCCGTCTTCATCCCGTCCTAGCAAGGGCTGTGCTGTGCCTGGAGCCTTAGCCTCCCTGCAGCCCCCTCTCCCCCCGGCCCCCACTCTCGCTGGTTCCGCTGCAGCCACACTGGCCTGCTCACCGCTTCTTGAACACCACATACCTTCCTGTGCTTGCCCGTGGCGCTGGCTGGGTCCTCAGCCTGGGGACGCCCTTCCCGCGCCAGACAGCCTGGAGTTTGCTCCTTGGTTTTCCTTCAGATCTGTGAACCCTCGTACTGCATTTTTTGCATAGTACATACACTGAGGCATTGCACTCTCTGTGCGTGTGTTTGTTGACGGTTTCCTCCTCACGGTAGAATGGGAACTTCTTAGGGGCAGAGGCCTTTGTCAGTTTTGGCCACTGCTGCATCCCCAGGCCCTGGCCAGAATATTTCCTCAATAAATACTTGACATGTGCATCCATGGATTCCCAGGTAAGTGAGAGTGTCACGCTTCCTGCAGGGCTAGCACTCTGGGGTCCTTCTACCTGTGCTTCGTGCCTCATGTAGTTTTCAGAGGACTTTGTTTTTGTGGCCTGTCTGCCCTGCTTCTAAATGGACTCATGATGTAAGTTTCTTTAAATATCAAATTGAAAAATATATCCAGAAGACGGGTACGTTTATAGGCCTGTGGACCTCAGGAACCCATGGCGGTGTTCAGAGGTATGTCATTATCTAGGAGTGGGGCATTCCTAGGTTCTCTGCAGCCTTTTGATGTTGACTTTGCTTGAAGCTAGGGATATTTCCCTAGCATTTTCAGGTAGATACTGTCCTCTTCTTTATCTGCACACAGTAGCCTGCCCCGATTGTACCTGGGATTGGAACACGTCCAGGTATTGAAGGAAACCAGACTGGGCCCGATTGGAATTTTAGCAAAAATCCTCAGTAAAAAATTAGTATAAAATTATCTTTTATATTTCTTACTGATTTGGGGGATGCCAGTTATGTCCAGGACGGCTCATGCTGAGCGAGTCTTGCTTTTCTAGGAGGTAGAAAGTTTTAAACTATGAAGAGTCCTGACAGCCTGGCCATAGACAATCAGAGAGGACTATGACCAATGCCACCATGAACAGCTCTGACTTTCAGAGCTGGATGTTATTGTTGAAGGCTCTGCCTTTCCACATAGGGCAGGACTCCTATTATCCCTACTTTGTAGATGAGAAAACCAAGGCTCAGAGAGACAGAGCACTTTGCCTAGGGTCCCACAGCAGCACATGGCCTCTCAGCCCAGAGCCCAGTTTGTTACAATGCCATCGTCCTGTGAGGCTCTTTCAGCTGCATGCCCCAGTTCTTAGGGTTATTTGCCAGTACTTGGACGATTTGATAACGTTGTGTGTCTCCCAGGGGTGACTCCCCAATAACAATAACAGTGAGGGCGACAGGCCAGGGGCCCGTGAGTGGGGGGAGTGTGTCCTGCTGGGGGCCCAGAGAAGCCTCCTTCAAGAAAAGAACTGCCAGCCTGTTCAGCAGTACACGCTCTCTGTCCATGCACAGCAGTCAGCGAGAACAGCCAGGCCACTCCGAGTTCTTCCAGCTAACTTGTCGCGCACCTTCAGGCAGCGACTGCTGCTGTCACACCGAGGCCACTGGCATCCAGTTACAGTGGCTCAGAGTAGGTCAGAATTGGTTGTGTGGTGGGTAGAGGTGGACGTGGGTGTGACACAGACCTGGGTTCTACCACTGGCCTGGCTACTTTCTAGCTGTGTGAGCTTGGACAAATTCCGTGCCTCTCACCTTTAGGCTATTTGGCAGTGAAGCAGGCAGGAGATGTCCCCTTCCTTCATGCCGGGTAATAAGGAATAAATAGATGAAGTTGCGGAAGGGTCTCAGCTGGTGCAGAGGCGCCTCCCTCGGAGATGTTACAAAGTCCCCTTCCTGTCTGACTTCTTATTCATTCATCAGTCCTGAGCTAAGGTCCCTTGGCCCCCTTGGTGAGCAGAGCTGGAGTGACAGATGCTGGTCTGTGTCAGCTTGTCACGTATGCCTGTATAAATGCCGGTCTGGACACAGTGTTCAGAAGTCCTGGAAGTGTCCAGGAGCGGGAGCACCAGTTTGGTGATTTCTTGGCCTGCATGGCTGGTGGTACATAAATGAGCTGAATGAGACATTTGAGTCAGCGCTTGGTGCAGCTTGACTTGAAAACTTGCCACGGGCAGGTCATCTGGTGGTCCTGGGAGATGTTTTCGCACATGTGTGGCCTTGACCATGAAATTAGCAGAGTAGCCACGAAAGGAGGTTTCCTGGGCGTCCTAATAGCTGTCTGGGTTTTGACTTAAGCAGTTTGCATCATGATGGGAAGATCCTGCTGACATCGCCTCTCCAGGCTTAGGAATAGATATTCTATCCCACAGGCTTGCTCCAGGATAGAGGCAGGTTGGGAAGAACATGGGTGCAGGCCCACGCCTTTCTCCCTGCCCAGAGTACCCTGGTGGGGTGGCTTGGGCCCAGGTGTCAGAGGTGACCTCTGATGTCTCCTCCGTAAGATGGGGATGGTGGGACCTGCTGCATGGTAGCGGCAGAGACAGTGCCGCCAGGTGGGTGCCCAGGGTGTCTGTCTGATCCGAGATTTGGGGGGTGGGAGGGAGGGAGAGCGAGCGAGGAAGGGAAGGACTTGGGTGCCTGGAGCCGAAAATGAGGAGGGACCAGCATGCATGCGAGGAGTGGCCGGATGACTAGGGCGTTCCGGGGGAGCAGTGCTGCCTCCTCGAGCCCTGTGTGTGCTGTGACAGGGTGCTGTGCAGGGTGGGTGCAGAGGAAGGGCCTCCCTAGGCTGTGTGCACCCCAGCTCCTGGGAGATGATGGCAGCCAGCTGTCCAGGAGAATGAAGCCATGACCTTGGGTCTCCCTGTGAAACCTGCGGGGGCCGTCCAGGGCTGCGACACATAGGTGCTCCAATACGAGTGGGGTGATGGTTGACAACGTGCTTGTGTAAGTCATGCTTCTAGCAATAGAGGGGACGCTCCAGCTTCTTCTCCCAGTAGCCTTGGAAGGAAGAGGAGGGAATGGGCATCGAGGTGGAAGCAGGTGTATTGTTGGGATCTTGGGGGTCTGGGAGCCTACGGACATGGGGGGAGGGCATGGGAGGTGGGCTCTGTGGCCCGGCGGCTGCAGGAGGTGCCTGGACTGGAAATGGGGGGACGAGCTGTGGCCTGTCCCTCCTGACCTCACCTTCCCACTACGGTGCCAGCTACCTCAGTCTTTGCACAGGGACAGATCTGGATGGGGTCCTGAACTTGGTACGTGGGTGGCAAAAGCCATTTCCTTTTTTCTTTCTTAGTATCCCATGGAAATCAGGAAGTATGAGTATGACCCCAGCTTTGCAATTCGTGGACTCCATTATGACGTGCAGCGGGTAGGTATATTGCTCGTGTATTCTACAACTTCATGGTGTTTGGAAAGGAAATCTCTCGGTGCTTTTCTTAGCTGAACAGTAAATTGGTTTAAAATTATGCTCTTGGGGGCTGCACAACCAAATTATTCAAATATCTTTGGATAAAATCTTTTTGGAGAGATTACATATTAGAAAAGCATGACTGCATTGAGCTATTTGGGAGGTACTGTTTATTTCTAGTCGTCATTTTTGGTGTTTTGAGGAGGAGCCGGTTGCTGTATCTGTTTTTGTGTCTTTTGCAGATAGACTGTTTCCTGAAAGGGCCATCCAACTCCTTAATTAACAGGAAGCCTTCAGGAACCACAGTGTGCTTCCTGCAGGCAGCCTCAGGTTGACAGGACTTAGTGACACCGGGATTGGTCACTTGATATGCAAATGGTTGTGTGTTATTTACCTGTGCATACGTTTATGTTTTAAAGGCAGTACTGATGAAGATTGATGCTTTTCATTATATCCAGTTGGGAACTGTCTATAGGTAAGTGTAAGAGGAGAGAAAGTTAATTCACTCAAAGTAACCGAGTGGCATTGGGTTTCAGGACCCATGGACTGTCGAGTGCTGAGGAGGGCTGCAGTGTGTGTTTGATGATCCATTCACACACTCACTCACTCACAAGCATTTATGAGGCCTGCTGCCATGCTAGGTGCCAAGGGTTTGGCTTACAGGGATGCCCTCAGGGAGCTCAGTGTGTTGGGTGGGAAGCCACACAGGTAGACTCCTGCAGACCGTGACAACAGAGGCCATGATGGACATGTCTTCAGACCACTGGGGAGCACCCAGGGGACTCTGGAAGATGCCAGAGGAGCACAGGCTCTCCAGAGTCTCAGGCTAGGGGACTGGTGGGCTGGCGGGCTGGGGGAGGGTCCTGGGAGGCCTGGAGGGGAAGGCTGTGGGCCGAGGGGCCGGGTTCTCACTCCCACCTGGGTGGTTGGGCGGTTTAGATGTTGAGACTCTTCCTCTGGTTATTAGAATTAGTATAAGTACTTCACTTAGCCAAAAGTCTTTGTAATTTTTTAAATGGAGGGTTTTGCTTCTTTGAATTCTTTAATTTAAGAGTGCGATGTGTATTTTGGTTCATAGCTTATACTTAAAATAGTGTGCATATCTTAGCTTAGATTCTTCTTCAGTAGATTCTTCGTTAAAAATTAAAGTTTATTTTTTTTAATCAAAGTAAAACATACATAGAGTTACAACCAAACAGTATTAAAGGTGTCATAGGGGACAGCAGAAGTCCTGTGTCCCCCTTCCCCCAAACCCTTAAGAATTTTTTTTGGTATTTTTCTTCCTTTCTCCCCCCCCCACCCCATCCTCCCCTCCCTTCCTTCCTTCTTGAGGTCTGCTCTGTCACCCAGGCTGGAATGTAGTAGCATAATCACAACTCACCGCAGCCTTGATCTCCTGGGCTCAGGCAGTCCTTCCACCTCAGTCTCCTGAGTAGCTGGGACTACAGGCTACTTTTTTGTAGAGACAGAGTCCTGTTACATTGTTGCCCAGGCTGGTCTTGAACTCCTACACTCAAACAGTCCTCTTGCCTTGGCCTCCCAAAGTGCTGAGATTACAGGTGTGAGCCATCGTGCCATACTTTTCTTCCTATTTTGAAGAAACATGTCTGCTCTTAAATTTCCTAACTGATCCATGTTGGTCATTGTCCCTCCTGTGACAGATGAGAACTTGGCCCTCCCCACACGCATGCATCCAGCCTCATTCTTCTCATCTCATTAAGATCTCAGTATTTCATTCTTGGACCAGTCACTGTTTACGTGATGACTTGGAAGGTCTTGTTCACTTTTTTTCTGAGTTGGAGTCTCACTCTGTCGCCCAGACTGGAGTGCAGTGGCACGCTCCTGGCCACTGCAGCCTCGACCTGCTGGGCTCTGGCGATCCTTCCACCTCAGCCTTCCAAGTAGCTGGAACTACAGGCGCCTGCTACCACTCCCGGCTAATTTTTTTGATTTATTGTAGAGATGAGGTCTTGCCAAGTTGCCCAGGCGGGTCTCGGACCCGCGGGCTCAGGCAATTCATTCACTTCGGCCTCCCAAAGCCCGGGATTATAGGCTGAGCCACTGAGACCAGCTGGTCTTGTTCACTCTTAAGCCAGGCTGTGCCTGTGATGATTTCCTTTCTTGTACAGTGTTTAGTTCTTCTTAGATTTAATATTAATTTCATTTATTTGTTTGCCTAGCTTTTTATGTAGATACCTCTAATTTTTTCCCAGTGTTCCATCACAGATATCAAGCAAGTATTGCTTTTTTTTTGAACTGACTCTCCCCTTCTGCCCTGATGTGGTTTGGTTGCTGGTTCTGGGCCATCCCTTTGCCCCTTTCCCTGTCCCCTCACTTCTGTCTCTTCCTTCTCTGGCTCTGTGTCCTCACTCTATGAGCGTATCCTCTGGGAGTTTCCGGCGTCTCCCAAAGCTAAGCCTTTCTGGAGCTCTGTGGCAGTGATGGATCCTCTGTGTTGGTGTGTCCTCATGGCCTCCATGCCCAGCGTTGTGAAGTCAACTGCCTCCTTTACACGGGCTCTTTGTCCCCCATTGGCTTGTTGACATGTCTTATCTGTTGACTTCTTTGCTCTCATTTCCTTTGACTTTTTTTTTAACTGTCATTTTACTGGTGTTTCAGGAGGGAGAGGAGGTGGTGGTGATGATGATACTGCTAGGAATAATAAATAGTGACTGGCAAATATTGAACCCTGCTATGAGACAAGCACTGTTAAAGGGTTTTATTTGAGTTAACTCATTTGATCCTCAAAATAACCCTTATGAGGGAGGTACTATTATTAGTTCCAGAGATGCTAAGTAACTTAACGCTCACATAGCAGATAAGTACCTGGGCTAGGATTCAGCCCTAGGTAGTCTGGTCTTGACCATCACCATGCTGTGTGCCTTTCTGAGTGTATGAGGGCTAGTGGGAGTTCCTCAGCATGTCTTTTTTGGGAGGAGTGAATCTATTTTAATCTATATTATTAGAAATAATCTTTCCATTTATTTTGTAAGAAACATGGGTGTTAAATATAATTGTACATTTTTGTGCACGTGTCTCATTTTCTTAGGGAAAGTGTCTGGAAGTAAAATTGCTGGGTGAACACGTTCATTCCGTTTAAGGCTTTTGAAATGGCTTAATTGGCTTCTAGAAAGGTTTTACCACTCCCACCGGCCTGGCTTTTCAGCTTAAAGTTTTTAGTACGTTTGACATCGTCCAGTTTTTACTTTCTCTTTTTCTAAACCATTTAAATGAACACTCATTATTCATGCATTCGTTCCCTTATTCACTCCTTTTCTTTTTTTTTTTTTTTGAGTTGGAGTCTCACTCTGTCGCCCAGACTGGAGTGCAGTGGCCACTCCCGGCCACCGCAGCCTCGACCTGCTGGGCTCCGGCGATCCTTCCGCCTCAGCCTTCCGAGTGGCTGGAACTACAGGCGCGCGCTACCACGCCCGGCTAGTTTTTTAAATTTATTGTAGAGATGAGATCTCGCCAAGTTGCCCAGGCGAGTCACGAATATTCACTCCTTTTCTAATAGCATCTGTTTTCCTAAAATTATTGAAGTGATGGTATGTATGTGTGTATGTATATATGTGTATATGTGTGTGTGTGTGTGTGTGTGTGTGTGTGTGTGTGTGTGTGTGTGTGTGTAGCAGGGTTATCCGCGTCCTTGAACATCCTTACCGGATCTTTGATTCTGTCCCTCTATCTCTGTCTTTCCTGTCAGCTTCTTAACCCTTCTCTCCTGGGGCTCTTGACGGTTTTTTTCTAAGTTGGAGTCTCATTCTGTCGCCCAGGGTAGAGTGCAGTGGCATACTCACAGACCACTGCAGGCTTGGCCTGCTGGGCTCATGTGATCCTTCTGCCTCAGCCTTCCAAGTAGCTGGAACCACTGGCATGTGCCACCATGCCTGGCTATTTTTTTTAATTTATTTATTGTAGAGATGAGGTCTTGCCATGTCGCCCAGGCTCTTCTCGAACCCCTGGGCTCAGGCAGTCCTCTTGCCTATGCCTTCCAAAGTGATGGGATTACAGGTGTGAGCCACCGTGCCCGGCTGACTCTTTGTGTTTTCTACAACATAGTCTATCATGGATGTTGTTGCTTGACTGATCACCCTAAATCACTACCCCTAACAGCCCCTTCCTGATACCGTGAATGGCTCCACACTGCTTACAGAATAAACCAAGCCTAGGCTTAGGCTTAGGCAGTAGGTTTCAACCTCCTCTAAACCTTCAGCTTCCTCTTCTTCCATATGCAGCTCCTTTATGTACTGGATTTGTTCAGACTCTTGGTTGTAGAGTTGAATGATATGGCCTAGGGACAGGGTTAGTTGCAGGTGTGGCTGGCTCTAGGGCCCAAGTTGCCATTATCTGAACTCTTCCTATTTCCTCGCTGTCTTCTTCTCTGACTTGGCTTACTCTCAGGAAAGCCTGTCTGCAGTGGCCTCTGACAGTGCCGGGCTCTCATCCTTCCAGCCTGAGAGGGGCTTTGCTTCTCTACAGTAGAGCCCGAGTCTCAGGACTGAATCTCCTAGGGATGCCTTGGGTCCTGTGCTTGGTCCTGAGTCAGCTGGTGAAGAGGGAAAGAGTGCCAGGCTGGGAGAGCAACACGCAGCTTCTGTTCCTCAGCATTCTTCCTTTTCCCCATTGCACGTGCTCCTCTGTGTCCCACCGGGGTGCAGCTTTGCTGCGATCCCACCCACCCTTCATGGCCCACCTTGGCGAGTCCTCTCCTTGCTCTCAGCCTGTGGTGCTTTCTCCCATCTCTGCCACTGCCGCCTCAGCACTCCTTGTTGCTCTGCTTCGTCTGCTGGTTTGTACCTCGTCTGTCGTGTTAAGGAGGAGCCCTCCAGGCACTCGGGGAAGGAGCGTCAGGTGCAGGGGGCAGGAAGGTCACTGTGCATCAGTGATGACAGGAGTGTGGCCGCCGAGCCTGGAGAGTGTGTGGACTCTGGGGGATCCACACTTCCTGGGTGCGAGCCCCAGCTTCCCTGCGCACACGCGTGTGGTCTTGAGCAAGGCTGGACTCTGGCAGCCGTGGCTTCCTCTCCGTGAAGCAGGCATGATTCCAGTGCCTGCTTTAGGGCAGCCTGTTGGGCAGTGAGCACGCATGGAGCAGTGCCCAAGCATCACGGGCACCAGCGTGTCACTTCTCTTTCCTCGAGAAGGGTCGTGAGTGAGGGAGAAGCGGGAAGATGGCGAAGCCTCTGCAGTTCCGACCCCAGGTGGTTTCATCTTCGGGCCGTGGGAGTGAGTGCCCCAGCCCAGGGAGAGCAGGGGTCTCACTGGCGGCCCTGCCTTGGCACCCATGTTTTACGTTCCTCCTAAGAACTTTGTGAACAGCTGGGGAGTACCCTCACAAGCACACCAGTGAGGCTCTGACGGCGCTGACCACGTTCCAGCGGTTCTGTGTAGGACTCATTCAGTCTTGTCAGTGGCACAGGGAGGCAGGCACTCTTGTTGTTCATACAGGCACATCCAGCTTTAAGGTAGCAGCTGAGACCCAGAGATGGGAAATGACGTCAGGGTCATCTAGTAACTATGGGACCACAGCCCGGGCCGACTCGTTCAGATCTGTGCTCTTGGCCTGTGCATTCCTCATCGCCCCACGTGGGGCCGGGCAAGCGGCTTGGTTCTGGGTCTCAGTGCTGGTTAGGTGATGTTCAGATGCGGCCAGTGGTCCGCCTGTGCCTGTCAAGATCCTGTGTGGCTCTCCATTCACTGCGGTTGCCTCCGGGGATGCAACTGATGGGGACTGACAGAGTTTATTCTGAGTTGCCGTCTGGTTGCCTGGTGTTTGAGGATGCACCCTGTGGCAGCGCCTGAACCTGAGAGGCAGCCATGGCTCTTAGGGCGGGGAAATAGCTCACCTGGCTGAGTCACCACACTTTTTACCTTTTCCTCTGAGTGTTAAAGCTGTAGGAGTGTGGACGCCTGCCTGTGGTGGCTCAGCAAGACCCGGTTTCCAAGGTCACGGCCTAGAATGATCTGGGTGAGTGCCCAAGTCTTATCTGATTTCTGGAGTGAAGATAAAGGGAGTTCAGTGCAGCTTCTGTTTCCAAAGGCCAGGCGTTGTCACAAGTTCGTCAACATCAGAGGCACAGTGTCCATGAGTCCACTTGGATACTTCAACCAGTAATCTGGGGGTGGAGGTCAGGGAAGGAGATTGAAGGGATATTTTTGTTAACATCACATATCAAAACAATCGGTATTGTGTGTGGGCTTTAATCTTGGCTGTGTGGTTTTGTATGCTAAGCAGCCCGTTTGTATCGGCAACTAAACTTCTTGAATTATCCATACTCCTCTTGTAGCACAGTGTTATTCATTCTGGAGTTTTGTAGTTGCCAGTGTCCACTTTTTAGGCACTGTCTCCTCTGCAGGAGGACGGGAGAGCAGATGACCTGTCATGGCCCTCCAGAGGAGGCGGGCCCAGGTGTGCAGGACTTGCACTGGCACCTGAGCACATCACTGGGCAGAGGCAGGGGTGAAACCTAGGCCACTGACTCCAGACTTTTTTTTTTCCTGTACGTGGAAGAGCTGGATCATTTGCACTTCTAGATGGTGAATCAGGAAACAGCCGTCAGTGTCCCAGAGCATCTGAGGGCATTCCCTGTCTGTGTCAGTGGTGACACTGGGACCTGTCTCGTGTCACCAAGTTTAATCCACTGAACCTCGTGTGTGACTGCTGCCACCTCAGCACCTATCTCCAGGATGTGCACTGGAGGGCAGGAGGGTGTCTGTGGGAGACAAAACCAGCCTTTCTCTGCCCTAATGTATTAAAAACATTTTTAAAAACCTACCCCAAAGCAAGTCACTAGGAAGCCCTGGTCCCTAGTGATTTAAGGAACCACTAGGAACGAGAACCTGGACCCTAGCGTCAGGAAGCCTGGGATTAATCCTGACTTGCCACTTTCTACTTTGGTGACCTTGGACAAGGTGTGTGACCTCTCTGTGCCTCAGTTGCCTTAGCTGGAAAGTGGTAAGGTTAACAGGGCCTCCTTCCTAGGATGGTTGAGAATCAAGTGGATGACTAGATGTCATTCATATCTGGCACGTAGTAGGTGTCAGGTAGTATTGATGATTTTTACTCCGGCTCTTGTTACCAGGACAACAGTAGTAGTTGTAATGGTTGTCGTCTCCTACCCGACACTCGTCACATTTATTTGCAGCATAGTTTGCCTCATGGCAGTGTCTTGCACCTCAGCTGAACGTTCCAGCAGTCAACAGAGGGCTGAGAATCACAGGCCTCTCTAGTTGAGCTCTTGACGCACTCTGACTTTTCTAGAGGCCTCAGTGTCGTCCCCGATGAAGAAGTCATTGAAATGTACGAGGGGTCCCATGTGCCCTTGGAGCAGATGAGTGACTTCTACGGAAAGGTAGGGAAGCACTTTCTTCTTTTGAAGCAGCCTGTGTGTTTCCTTCGTGAAGCATGGCCTCATAGATCCTGGAGCGCAGACTTTCCTGCTGCCCACAGGGAGTTGGCAAGGAGTTGAGACTGTTTGAGAGAGACTTGGTGAGTTCAGAAGCCGCCCAGGTCTTTCACGAGTCTCCTTTCTCCCTACCTGGTGAAGCGCTTTCTCCTCCCTTGTGCCTCCCCCTGTTGACCACCACGCCTCCTTTCTGGAGTGGGCTCTGGAAGGGACGAGGGCTGTTGGTGCAGAAGCCGTCACCTCCCTGTGCTGTGCCTAGAATGTGGTGTGGCCATGCCTTCTGCCTGGAGAGAAGCCTTGGCCTTTCTAACTCTTGGTTCTCCTTCCTCTCAGAATGCTTGCTTCTGTCTTTTTGATGCACTCACTCGCTTGCGTTGTTGGCATGACCAGAGGATACCCCGTCAGCCAGTAAACTTGGTGGTTGCTCCCTGACGATGATGGTTCCACCTGCAGTTGTTTGACTTTCGCATGGTGCAAAACTACTGCAATTTTGCTGTAAATTACATTATCTAATAAATTACATGAGCTAGTCAACACTTTATTATAGTATAGGTTTTGTGTTGGATGATTTTGCCCCCTGGAGGCTAATGTAAGTGTTCTGAACATGGTTAAAGCAGGCTAGGCCAAGCCAAGATGCGTGGTAGGTCAGGTGTGTGCGTGTACTTTTGACTTACTGGGTCAAAGCTGGGTTTTTTGGGATGAACCCATCATAGATCGAGGAGCATCTATCGTACGAGGGGGGAGCCCCCCGAGACCGAATTTTCTTTTGGCCGGTGGGCCCCTTGCCATACAGGCTTCCGCCTCTAGGTGGGCGTTCTAGGAACCGGTCTGCATCAGTGTACCAGCTGGTGTTGCTGTGTGAGTGGCTGCTTTCAGCTTCAGTGCATATTTTTTGAAGATCCTTTCAGTGCATTTGCCCATTTCATGATGGGTGACTTCCAAGCGCATCTGCCCATACCGCGCTGGATATTCGGCAGTTTTTGACCCGAAATGGCATGACTCCTCTGTCCCACCCTCCCTGTTTGCCCTGAGCGACGTTTCTGTGTGTCCTTGAGTGAAAATGTCCTCAGAGAGAAATGTTTTGCCAATGTGGAAGAAGTGAAAAGGAAAAAAAGGGCAGAAGTGCTAAAAGGCATCAAAATTGACGATTTCAAACTGTTTTGAGCAGTGGAAAAAACATCTTGATAGGTGTATTGCATCACACCAAGAGTACTTTGAAGGTGACTGAAATTTAAACATATAAGAATAAGTACACAATTTTTAATAAATAAATCCCATTTTTTGGGTCCCCCCTCATATAAACCACAAACATTCAGAGAAAGTTTTTTTAAAAAAAGTTCTGATATGGGCCCGGAGGGTGTGTCCCAATGATGGAGGGTTAAGTGGCTTTTTATGCCATTTTATGGACAGTCATCTGCCAGCTTTTGTCTGTGTTTCCTGGGGGTTGGATTGAGCGCACAGGAAAGTGGAATGGGGGAGGTAACTGGACTTGGGAATGTCAGGGCACATCCGTGGGTGTGCTAGCTATGCTTAGAGTGCAGCATTAGCTCTGCTGCGAATGGTGAGGAACAAAGGGAACATTCTGCTCTCTCATTATTAGAATTGTCCTTTGTGGAGAGGGCTGTAGATGTTGGCGACCAGTAAGTGACGTCTTCCTGCTATCCCCAGCGCTTGGTTGCATTGCATTCTGCCACTGGGGTGGACCCTGTTTCTAACGTGTTCCGCCTGTCTGCAGAGTTCTCACGGGAACACCATGAAGCAGTTCATGGACATCTTCTCCCTGCCGGAGATGACGCTCCTGTCCTGCGTGAATGAATACTTTCTGAAGAACAACATCGACTATGAGCCTGTCCATCTGTACAAAGATGTCAAGGTTGTATCAACAGTGAGGGATCAGAGGCTGCGTCTGTTTCAGCTTTTCAGTTAAAGCAACGGAGCCTGAGCCTCCTTTCTAGGCTAGGTGTCTTAAATAGTCTCTTAGCTGGGCTCTCTCTTTGTGGTTTAACCTTGAATATGGTAAGAAAGGCGATGTTCTATCAGAAGGACTAGAGATCAGTCAAGACTTTTTGTTAAAACAAGATGGTGGCCAGGCTCGGTGACTCAGCCTGTAATCCCGCACCTTGGGAGGCTGAGGTGAGTGGATTGCCTGAGCCCGTAGGTTCAAGACCTGCCTGGGCAACTTGGCGAGACCTCATCTCAACAATAAATAAAAAGATTAGCCGGGTGTGGTAGAGCACGCCTGTAGTTCCAGCTACTTGGAAGGCTGAGGCGGAAGGATTGCCAGAGCCCAGTAGGTTGAGGCTGCAGTGGCCAGGAGCGGCCATTGCATTGCAGTCTGGGCAACCGAATGAGACTCCAACTCAAGAAAAAAAACAAAAAAAACAAGATGGTGCTCACACGGTTATCTAGACTGCTAGTCCTTTTTGACCAGAGGGCCATTTGCACCTGGCCGAAGGAGGGAGGGGGTGTGGAAGTCCAGCCTGTCCCCAGCGTACCCCTGAACCTGCCCAAACAGGGGTGTCTCTTCTTTGTGCCCCAGGGTGGGGCCTGTGTGACTGCAGTTGCCTGGAGGAAGTGCCCTTTCCTCCTGCTGACAAAGGTTCTATGTGACTTTCTGAGGCCTTGCAAAAGCCTTGCAGGAATCTGACTGGAGAGGGTGGCGTAGACAGAGGTAAACATTTACACGAGCATATACAGCAAGCCTCACAGAATGCTGCCCGTGGGTTCTGGGAAACGACAATTTTAGTGAAACCACTTGCAGTACATCCTCAAATAATGTTATTTTCTTCAATGTCATTTTGTTACAGTGTGAATGAGAAAAAACTGGGCTTTATTATGTATCATGTCTATTTAAGTTGCAGTTTCTAAGGACCTATGGAAAACATTAAGTACTTATTATACACATTATTTGTATTTATAAATTTATATATTTTAATTTATATTATATTCACGTGTATGTATATTTATATACATTCTTTAAGCTGGATAAACTGTTTCAACACTTAAGATATGTTTATATTTTTTATTTTACATATGTAATATATATTTATAAATCTGTATTTACTTATATTTGTTTAAAATATTCATACTTTAGAAAGATACATATTTACACACTAGATACTTTTATTATATGTTTAGGACTAATTTAAAATTTTGATGCCCTGAGTCCCAGGTTTTAGGAAGATAAGGGACCAGTTATAGCTTTCCAGGATGAGTCTGGTGTTAGGCTGAACTGAATTTGAATATTTAGTGTTTATTCTCCTTTTTGTGTGCACGGATAGTTCATTCTTAAGAACCTTTGAGAATCACTTGTAGCAGCCCGCCCTGTGCACTCAGGAGACGAAGTGTTTATCTGAAAGTTCAGTTTTTACTATAGGTATTAGCGCCACCAAGAGCGATGCTTATGTAGAGTTTGCTAGGTCCCAGGCACTGTTCTTTTGAGTACTTTGTGCATATTAACTCACTAAATCTTTACAATAATATCCTGAGATAGATGTTACCATTACCATCCCATTTTATAGATTATGAATTTAGGCACAGAGAGTTTGTGTAAGGGCCCAAGATCACACAGCTAATAAGTAGAGAGCCTGAATTTTAAGCCAGGCAATCCAGCTTGCATTTAACCACTGCCTTCTGCTGCTGGTGTGGACTTGAAACAGGCCTGTGCTGAAAGGTAACTGGGGTTGAGATTACAGTCCAGAGATGCCCGCTCTCGACAGAAATCTCCTCTCACAGTCTAAGGCTTAGGCACAATCTCCTACTACTGGCTCTAAAAAGATTCCAGGTGTGCCAGGAGTACCTCCCATGTAGAGGTCCTGCATAGTGCCACCTGCAAACAGGACTCTACACTGACGCCTCAGGCTGCCACACCCCTGAGCCTACAAAGGGCTATCTCATCTCAGACACGTCTCTGTCTGAGCTGCAGTCTCACTGACAGTTCCTTGCCCTGCTAGCGGCACCGAAGAGGGAAGGAGAGACTGTTTTCTGTGGGTCTCTGCTTCCTGTTCTGTGTCTCAGAATTCAAGTTGGGGTCTAGGGATGGAAAGGGTGCAGAGATGAAAAGAGCAGTAGCGCCCTTTGCCAGGTGACCTGGAGTCATTTGCCCACAGCACTTATATACATTTCTGTTTGTCGTCTGGGGCTTGATTCAGAATGATTCACATAAATGATCTCTTCCAAGTGACCATTTTGAAACTTGCGTTGGAAACTGCCACTCTCACCATGGAAACTTAAGCTTTTCCCAAGGGGCCCCCTATGAAAATGGAGCAGAGTTTAGATTTTGTTTAGTTACCTGGATTTTCAGGTAAAGTCAAACGTTATCACACTGCCAATTACTTGTCTTGTTACTCATGCTCTCTAAGTTACACTTTCACTGATGAAAAATGTCTGTTTTGACAGGACTCGATTCGAGACGTACACATCAAGGGAATCATGTACAGAGCGATTGAAGCGGATATTGGTATGTGCTCGACACTCTCAGGAAGACACTTGCAGCCTTTCTGTTTGCCGTGAAGCCACACAGGCATTTACTGTACGTCCCTGAGAGCCGTGTAAGGACTTTGCGTCCCAGTGTCTCAGACATCGCCTCTTTGTCCAAGACCTTGACATAATTCTGGCTCAGAAGGAGGGGAGCTGGTGGCAGCAGCCATGGAGTTCTTTCCACTTAGACCGGGGGCGCAGGGTCTTTGTTATTGATGCACTGGATACCCATGTTCCACCCTGGACCGAGCTTCCTTAAGGCTTTTCTTCCACTGTGTGCCTAGGACAGTGCTGGGCCCACTTAGTAAGTACCTTCAGGTTGGCCGATTTCATGCTGACTCTGTGTGACACTCTCTCTTGTCCTAGAGAAGTACATCTGCTATGCCGAGCAGACCCGCGCAGTTCTGGCCAAACTGGCTGACCACGGCAAGAAGATGTTCCTCATCACCAACAGCCCCAGTAGCTTTGTGTAAGTGCTCTGTGTCTCGCTGCTGGCTGCGGGCTCGCTTCTCATGTTCCATTGACCTTGGCAGTGGGAAAATTGGGAAGGAAAAGTTACAAGAACAGTGAGTACCTTTAATGTTGGGCTAACCTGGCTGGCTTGGTATCCTAGGGACAAAGGGATGAGCTATATCGTGGGGAAAGACTGGAGGGACCTGTTTGATGTGGTCATCGTTCAGGCCGAGAAGCCGAACTTCTTTAATGATAAGCGGAGGTGAGTGTCCTTCTTTCTTGGGGACTGGGCTTTACTCCTTGGCTGCCGTGAATACATACGTGGTGTGTCTTGGTAAAATCCAGCTGCAAGCGCATAAGCATCTGGGATGAGAGCTTTAGATTTTTAACCCTTCTAATAAGTAATCTCAAGGAGGGTGGGACGAGCACATAGCAGGCGGCTTGCACATGTTGAAATGCTTCAGATTCACGAGTCAGGCTTAGAGAACGTGACTGACAGTGAATGGCACGTGGCAAGTTAGGTCTTCCGATGCAGACACATTGTAGAAAATAGCAACAGCAAACCGCCTGGTGGGCATCTCTTTAGATGGCTCTAATTGGCTCTAGTTGGTGTGTTGGATTTGACGAAGCTTCTCTGCAGGGCTTGCGTGAAGTGGGGTAAATATCACATCTTCTCTGATATCTTCCTGCCACAGTAGCCCTGGGAAGTGGGGAAGATTGAGGTTGTGGCAGGGACTGGATGTGCTGTTAGGATTTAGCTGATGGGGGTCAGGGATACTAAAGCATCTTTTAACCCGTGGCACAGGTCTGTTCACCAAGAGTTGTTCCCCCAGCTGTCATAGTGTTGAGAATGACTGCACGAAGGCTCTAAAAATAATGTATGTGTACACTAAGAGGCCTATTTTGAAACACTTTTACCCACATTTATCTGTTCTTTAGTTGGTAGCCTGGCAGCTGTTTCCTGTTGAGTGATTGAAACAGAGTAGGGTGGCCTGCAGTTGGTTTTGAATGCTTTAAGTTCCTCTTGTGATGCAGGAGTTCGTTTTCTGAGTGTCACAGAGACTTCTGGAAGATGAGGCAAAACCCAGAACCATGTGCAGGGTTGGAAAAGTGCTGGGAAGTTCAAGAAAATGAAGGAAAAGCTAGCATATAACTGAAAATAGCTATGAACATTGGCCCGCTGCTTTGTTAGGGTTTCATCCCAGCTGAACCACGACTGAAGTCACCCCAAAAGCATCAGTAGGGAGTTCTCACAAGAGAGATGGGGTGGGTTGGGGATTCCAAAGAAAGAGGCCCTGAAGACCAGGGCGATCCATCCTAAGCATTTATTGGAGAACAAACCGATGAGTGACTGCAGTGTGTCCTCGGGTGGGCGGAGAGGAAGGAGCGTCCCACCTGGGGATGTCCCCCGGAGGGCAGAGTGTAGGATCACATGAGCCTGTAAGGAGTTTGGCTCCCCGCGTCTTGGGCGGCAACTTCAACACTTTCATCAGTGCCTGGGAGCATTCAAGGCCCGCTTGGGTTCAGGCCTGCAGGGGAAAGCATGCGGCTGGCCAGGTCACGGAACAAGCCTTCCTCAGGACAGAGAGAGAAATGGGTGTTTTGGGGACCTCTGTAGTATCTTACAAAATGCTCTCATGCATTTTTTTTTTGAGTCGGAGTCTCACTCTGTCGCTCAGACTGGAGTGCAGTGGCCGCTCCCGGCCACCGCAGCCTCGACCTGCTGGGCTCCGGCGATCCCTCCGCCTCAGCCTTCCAAGTAGCCGGAACTACAGGCGCGCGCTACCACGCCCAGCTAGTTTTTGATTTATTGTAGAGATGAGGTCTCGCCAAGTTGCCCAGGCGGGTCTTGAACCCGCAGGCTCAGGCAATCCACTCACCTCAGCCTCCCAAGGCGCGGGATTACAGGCTGAGCCACTGAGCCCGGCTCACCCTCATGCATTTTCTTAGGAGATACCGGGGTGTGGTCAGAAGGACCCTCCTCTCTCCTTTTACCCTGACCTCCCTTCCGTCTGTCATGTGTTTATACAGTGGAGGGGGCAAAGTCCTGGACTCTTTCCCCTAAGGTGGGGATGGTGCACACGTCTATTTTGTCGTTGTTCAGGAAACCTAGACTAAGAGTGGAGTAATCCTCCATCGGTGCTCAGCTTTGTGTTATTTATATTAATGAGAAGTCAGAAACAACCCAAAGGTCCCACAGTGAAGGGTATATTATGCAGCTATTAAAAATAGCAATGAGCAGCCGGGCTCAGTGGCTCAGCCCGTAATCCCACCCTTTGGGAGGCTGAGGTGAGTGGATTGCCTGAGCCCGCGGGTTCGAGACCCGCCTGGGCAACTTGGCGAGACCTCATCTCTACAATAAATAAAAAATTAGCCGGGCGTGGTAGCGCACGCCTGTAGTTCCAGCAACTTGGAAGGCTGAGGCGGAAGGATCGCCGGAACCCAGCAGGTCGAGGCTGCGGTGACTGGGAGTGGCCACTGCACTCTAGTCTGGGTGACAGAGTGAGACTCCAACTAAAAAAAAAAAAAAAAAAAGTAGCAATGAGCATGTTTTATTGCTGTAAAACCGATACATTTAAGGATATGTAATAACAGGCAAAATGGGTCACAATATTAGAGAAAAAAGATAAATCACTATATATAAAGTGATATTCATTTTAGGTTTATAAAAAAGAACAGAAAGATTTTTATATAGAAACTGAAAGACACGTATGAAGTGATAAGTGTTCATGGAAACACTGTGTATCGAGATTATGGATCACTTTGCTTTTATTCATTGTATTTTTCTGCACTTTCCACATTTTCTGCATTTTCTGCAGTGAGTTTATATTTTTCTAATCAGAAAAACAGTTACGTATTAAAATTACCTTTTTTTTTTTTTTTTTTAAGGTAACCCTTATTGTTACTGTAAGGCACACAAACCCTGAGTCCGTTGGCGCCCTCCATGTGTGAGCAGTGAGGCCTTCTTCCTACCTCCCTTTGGTATCAGAAATGAGCGCTCCTGGTCCTCTGATTTTTTAAAACCAGATAAATGTTCTCAGACAGTATTTCCACAAACTTTTCTTCAGAAACAGAGGTTTTCTGTATGGTCAAATAAATTTGGTAAATCTGGGTGAAAGAAATTTCTTTACAGCAGGGCTTTTCAGAGCCATCAGGAACTTTTTAAGAAGGACATAGACCCAGTGTTTTCCAAATTTTCATGTCCCTGGAATTCCTTTTTCATGAAACCCTGGATCCCGGGCATTCGCCTAGTTTGGGGTGCAATGCACCAGGCCAGGAAACGTGGTGGTGGGGTTTCGGATTCACGGTTTTCAGGTCTGGAGGGAGCCACTTCCTGCTGTTATGTGTAGCCATGTAGTGTTTTGTAGCTGACAGCCTAAAGTATCCACATGTCGTAATGTTTCCCATTTCTGTTGTTAGACCTTTCCGGAAGGTGAATGAGAAAGGTGTCTTACTCTGGGATAAAATCCACAAGTTGCAGAAGGGCCAGATTTACAAGCAGGTATCTCATGACCAGGTCACCTTTTTTTGTTGCTTTCCTTTATGGTCAGTAGTCATGCTAATGGCTGACGTTCACTGAGGCTCAGTGTGTGCCCAGCAGTTCCGACAGCTTCCCTTGAACTGACTGTTCATAGCTTGGTGGTAAACTTAGAGTTACGTCAATATACCGGGGGTGCCAAAAATATACATACACATTTTAAGAGATGTTGTCTATGCGTTACTTTTAGTTTGCTGTAATCAGAAGTGCCTGGATGCTGATGGTAACCACTTTGAACACCTCTGTATTCATCTTTTGTTACCGGTATATATTGAGCGTTACGGTTTTAGTACAGTATTTTCCTTTCTTAAAATACGTATACATATTTTTGACACTCTCTGTATTTTCAGTCTATTAGTATCTTTGAGGGAGGGAGCCCCCCCAAACTGGAATTTTTTGGAGGGCAGAGCCTTTGTAGTACATGCTTTCGCCTCACTAGGTAAGTTTTTTAGAAATCTATCAGCATCAGTATACCAGCTAGCGTTGTTGTGAGAGGCTGCGTTTGGCTTCAGTGAATTTCTTTTTTTTGGAGATTCTTTCAGACTCTTTGCCCATTTCGTGATGGGTGATTTACAAGAGTACCTGCCCACACTGAGCTGAGTGTTCAGCAGTTTTTAACAACAGCAACAAAAAACCCACCCTCTCTATTCACCCTGAGGGACTTTTTTGTGTGTTTCTGGACGAAAAAGCCCTCAAAGGGAAACATTTTGCCTGTGTGGAAGAGGTGAAACAAAAAGTGGCAGAAGCACTAAAAGTCATCAAAACGAATGAGTTTAAAAGCTGTTTTGAGCAATGGAGAAAACATCTCAATACGTGTATTGCATCAAACGAGGAGAACTTTGAAGATGACTGAAGTTTAAGCATATATGAATAAATACACAGTTTTTTAATAAATTCTGGTTTTATTGTGTGTGTACCCCCTTGTAAACTTAATCAACACCAAGCAGCTTTTAAAACCTTAAAAAAATAGCTAGGCATGGTGGCTTGCGTCTGTAGTTCCAACTGCTTAAAAGGCTGAAGTGGAAGGATCACCTAAGCCCAGCAGGTTGAGGTGGCAGTGGCCATGAGCCGGCCATCACACTCCAACCTGGGTGACATGAGTGAGACTCCAACTCAAAAAGTAAAATATAAAAAATAAAATAAAATCTTAAAACATGTTTTTTGTTTTTTTGTTTTTTACTTATTTAGAGACAGGGTCTTGCTCTGTTGCCTAGGCGGAAGTGCAGTGGCTTGATTATGGCTTACTGAAACTTTGAACTCCTTGGCTCTGGTGATCCTCCTACCTCATCCTCCTGAGCAGCTGAGACTACAGATGTGCACCATCATGTCTGACTAATTTTTAAATTTTTATTTTTGTAAGGGTGGGATCTCGCTATGTTGCTCAGGCTGGTCTTGAACTCCTGGTCTCAAGTGATCCTCCCACCTCGGCCTCCCAAAGTACTAGGATTATAGGTGTAAGTGACTGTGCCTGGCCTGAACAGTTTTTCAAAACAAAATTATAACATTACTTTTATAGTATATAAAATTTAAGATGCCAGTAGTACACTTCAGGAATTTCTCTTCTTTTTTTTTTTTTTTTTTTGAGTTGGAGTCTCACTCAGTTGCCCAGACTGGAGTGCAGTGGCCACTCCCGGCCACTGCAGCCTCGAACTGCTGGGCTCCGGCGATCCTTCCGCCTCAGCCTTCCAAGTAGCTGGAACTACAGGCGCGTGCTACCACACCCAGCTAATTTTTTGATTTATTATAGAGATGAGGTCTCACCAAGTTGCCCAGGCGTGTCTCAAACCCGTGGGCTCAGGCAGTCCACTCACCTCAACCTCCCAAGGCACAGCATTACAGGCTGAGCCACCGAGCCCGGCTAGGAATTTCTCTTCTAGGAACATTTATCATGGCATATTATTCACCCAAGTTAGTAATTATTTTCTGATAGTACATGTTTTATGTACAGTTTTAATGTGTTTTGACATCATACAAGACTTTCAAATATTTGAATAAATGATTAAATTGCTGACCATTATTATGCTACTGAAGTTAGTTTCTTTAGAATACTGATATATTCTTGGCAGCTATATAGCAATCTGCTGGATTTGGCAATAATTCCTTTTTCTAGGCCTTGAAAAATGAGCTTTGATACAGCTGTTTCACTTCTAGAAAGTTGGCCTAAGAAAATTTTTAAGATGTAGCCAATAAAACTTTGCTACAAGAATGTTTATTATAAAGATATTTACAAAATAGATAACATAAACGACCAGCATCAGGGAATTGGTAAAATGAATCATGGTACTTCCCAGTTACTGTAATTACATGACAGATTAATGTGTGCCTACTTGGAAAGATGATCATGGCATGTTAAGTATAGAAAGAGTTGCAGAGAGGTAGATACAATATGAATACTTGAAAAGTACAGTTGACATAGAAAGATTTCTCATGAAGGTGCTTTTTTATTTTTATCTGATACTTAAAATAAATTATAAAATTGAAAATAGATATTTTATACTGTGGGTTATACAGGTCTCTATCTGTCATATGATATAATATCAGTATTTTTCTTATTGCAGGGTAATTTATATGAATTTTTGAAGCTTACAGGATGGAGAGGATCCAAAGTGTTGTATTTTGGTGACCATATATACAGTGACCTGGCGGTGAGAGGCTTTTTTTTCCCCCTCTTTGTTGGGGAATATACATGTTAATCTCACATATTATGGAATTTCTCTTTTGTTTAAGGTCATTTTTGTGCTTTCATAAAAACTAGGAATAGTTTACATTTTTTTTTTGAGCTGGAGTCTCACTCTGTCATCCAGGCTGGAGTGCACGGCCACCTCAGCCTCAACCTGCTGGGCTCTGGCGATCCTTCTGCTTCAGCCTTCCAGGTAGCCAGAACTACAGGCATGCGCTACCATGCCTGGCTAGTTTTTGCTTTAGTGTAGAGATGAGGTCTCGCCAAGTTGCCCGGGTGGGTCTTGAACCTATGGGCTCAGGCAATCCACTCACCTCAGCCTCCCAAAGTGCTGGAATTACAGGCTGAGTCACCAAGCCCAGCCAGTTTGCATTTTTTAATGTCGCATTTTTTTACCGAACAGGATGGATCAGAGTTGTGAAAAAGATAAATTATTTGGAAAATGATGGAAATTACCAGTTTACTCAGAGTTTATCAGAGCAGTCTTTCCATTTAAATAATAAGAAATAAATGCCAGTGTGTTCCTTTTATCAGTGCGTCAAAAAGCATAAATAAAATCCACCTTTGAAAGTTTGGCACCACTGTGGGTATTTAAAAGAGTGTGCTGTAGGTTTTCATGCACAGTAGGAGAAAGAGAAATATTGAAAGGCTTGAAGAAAAGGAGCTGGTGAAGAAGGTAGACCCCTGAGGCCTTACCTGGGCTTAGGATTCTAGCTTTATGTGGGAGCCAGGTTGAACCTTTAAAACTGTAAACCAGACACCATTTCTTTCCTTAAAACCCCTCAGAGTGAAAGCCTGGCTTCCTTCAGCTGCCTGCTTGATTTCTTCTTTCCAACTTACCTGCCAAAGGCCCCTCTCTCCCACGTGTCTCTGGGTTCCCTGACTGGTGGCTCCTCAGTGCCGTGGCTCCTCAGTGCCCTGCCTCCCCACGTGTTCCCGTTCCAGGACCTTTGCACTCACTCTTTCAGCCAGTGTCTTCTACACGTTGGCGTTCTTTCACCCTCATTCCTTTAGATCTCTGCTCAGATGTCCCTGGTCTCCTAATGACCTGTTCGGTGGTAACCTCCCTGCCTGCACGCCTCTCTCCCTTATTCTGCTTGATTTTTGCCCACTGTATTTATCAGCACCTGCCCCTGTGTATTTACTAAGTTACTTCTTGTCTCTGTCTTCCATGATGTCAGTTTTTGTTGATTGCTTTATCCTGAGTATCTAAAACAGGGACTGGCAAGTTATAGGGCTGACAAATATTTGCCGCTTGAGAAAATGAGTGACCATTTAGAATGGTGACCAGGTAACATATCTTCCAGGGTATAACTAATGCTAGATATTCTGGCCTGTTGTCAAATCTGGGGTCACAGTATTTGGAGTGGAAAGTGTGATCATGTGTGCTTTTGTTGTACAATTGTCGTCCTGAGTCTGAGACTTTCTAGTTCCTCTCCACCCAGCAGGCCTGGCACACAGGGGACCACAGGCGAGTGGAGCGGAGACCTTAGATGGTCTTCCGTCAAGCCCCTTTCTGCCCCTGACCTCATTTGTTTTGTTACAAACTGTGGTTAATGATTTCAGGCCCAGTGTTTATGCAGGGTTGTGATCCACAGCAATTGTTTCCAGAACAGAAACTGTCTTGGGGTGAAATGCTTGAAGCCTGGGGCCAAATTGGCTTTAATTAAACGTCATTCATTGAGTTCAGCTTGGTTAATAGCTAACCATTACAATAAAAAAAGTAATTACATGACTGCCTGTTGTGTCTGGGCCAGTACTGAAGCACACAGTTCCGTTGAGCCTAGCGTTGACTTGGTGTGATCTCTGTACCCAGGACCTGACCCTGAAGCACGGCTGGAGGACGGGCGCCATCATCCCTGAGCTGAGATCTGAGCTCAAGATCATGAACACGGAACAGTACATCCAAACCATGACCTGGCTGCAGACCTTGACTGGGTTATTGGAGCAGATGCAGGTTTGGGATTTTATTTTTTCTGTCTCACTTTTTCTTTAAGCCGAAATCAGACAGTTACTTCAGGTGTTTTCTGCCTACTTGTTATAAAAGTATGAAATTTAAGTTGTCCTCAGTGGACTGTGGAATAACTACTGGGGTTATTTTACCTTCAAAACAGTTGTGCCATTTTTCCCTCAAGGGACTCTTTTTTTTTTTGAGTTGGAGTCTCACTCGGTCGCCCAGATTGGAGTGCAGTGGCCGCTCCCGGCCACCGCAACCTCGACCTGCTGGGCTTCGGCGATCCTTCCTCCTCAGCCTTCCGAGTAGCTGGAATTACAGGCATGCGCTACCACGC
This sequence comes from Cephalopachus bancanus, assembly GCA_027257055.1. Classification (NCBI taxonomy): domain Eukaryota; kingdom Metazoa; phylum Chordata; class Mammalia; order Primates; family Tarsiidae; genus Cephalopachus; species Cephalopachus bancanus. The sequence goes on along the minus strand of JAPVLO010000028.1, from coordinate 2,332,826 downwards.
CCGGCTGATTTTTTGATTTATTGTAGAGATGAGGTCTTGCTGCCCAGGCGGATCTCGAACCCACGGGCTCAGGCAATCCACTCACCTCAGCCTCCCAAAGGCGCGGGGTTACAGGCTGAGCCACCGAGCTCAGCTTCAAGGGACTTTAAAAAATGCCCCCAAAGCCATCGAGAGAGGCTGTGTCCTGTGTAGATGCAGATGTTTACACTCCTCTCTCAGTGGAAATCCAGTGACCTCGTTATACACTGGAGCCCTGTTGTGAGCAGTCATGTGGGGTAGTGGGGTTCAGAAGCTCTGCCAGAGTTGGGTCTGGTTCTGAGTCTGCCTTAGCCTGCGGTGGGACTTCTCTGTTCTGGGCCTCAGTTTTCCCAAATGTGAAATGAAGAGGCCTATGGAACAAACACTTAGTCTGGGCACCGTGGCTTACTGGAGAGTCTCAAGGCAAGAGTTGAGATCCCTGGGACCAGCCTCGATTTGATTTGGAGATAACACCTGCAGTTTGCTGGCTTGCTGGAATCCCTTGGCAGTTAATTATTTCTTTAAGCTAGGCAGCCAGGTGGACGGTGAGGGATGTTAATTTCATAGCTCATTTTCTGGCCCATGGAAGCTGCCACTCTGCTGCAGTCGTGACCTACTTACTCCTTGGTCACCTCTTTCCCAATCTCATGAGGCACCCTGCATTTCCTTGGTCCAGCTTGCCTGGGCTGCAGGTATCCCAGGGGCCTGCTGACTTCTTAAGGTGAGGGCATGGGTGCCCACCCTTGGCTGCCAAACCTGCAGCCCATGGTCCTGGCCTGTTGCCCACCCATGCCCATTGGCACTGAAGTGGGCAGGGAGCTGCCTTGCCTACTTCAGCTGGTGGCCAGCGAGTGACTGGGCGGTGAGCTCCAGCAGGGCTGCGAGTGGCAGGCCAGAGCCTTGCCATGGGCACATGCGTTCCAGAGTGTGGGCCTTGCGTGTCTCTGGGTCTTGTTTCTAATATGTGTTGGCTCCACTGCTTCTTGGCTGTTCTCTGATAAGGACTTTGTTTTGCTTCCCTTACTGTGCTGTGAGATGCTTTTCTAAAAATACAAGGTATCAATTCAGGGCTAGTGTAACTTTGAGTCCTTCCTCTGTCCTGCAGCACGCACGGTTGCTCGTATGTGCCTGGTGTTGTGCTGTGTGCTCGCTCCATGTACATCATGCACTTGGTTGTCACAGCAGTCCCCCACGGTCACCACAGTTTTTCCATTTTAGAACAGGGAAACTGGGTTTCTGAGAGGTTGAGTGCCATGTCCGAGGTCAGGAGATGACAGAGCAAGACTGTGATGTGTAGTTTCCTGCCTCCGAGCCTTGCCCGATATGCTTCCTGGTTGGGGTCTCAGGTGTAGCCACAGACTCTGCTCACCTGAGCTGAAGCCTCTGTGGCCCCAACAGCCAGTCACGTATACAGACACAGCCGCATATAGATAGTGTCACTACATGTTAGCTTTGGCAATAGTTTTTGTTGTTGTTTTTGTTTTGTTTTCCTTTCTCTGACCTGTATGAAAAGTTGAAGATCAAGGAGTATGTGTTTTAGAGACTGGAAGTACTGAGATATTTCTGTGATTTATCAAGTTAATTCTCCAAGGTGTAGGGGGAGGGAAGGAAGAAAAAGGGATTAACATTTACATTGCCGCCCTCACTGTGCAGGAGAGAAAGCTGAGGCCGTGAGGTAACTTTTTCAGAATCGCAAAGTTAGTGACTGGTGGAACCAAGCTATTTAGAGACACGGTGAGAACTTACTGTGCTCTAGACTTAAGGCCTGCTTGTTGGGGCATCCTCACAACACCTCCTTGAAGCAGGTCCTGAAAACGTCAGCCCCATTTTACAGATGAGGACCCTGAGGTACAGAGGAGAGGAGAACTTGCTCAGATAAAGGTGATGCTGGGACTTGGACCCAGGCAGTCTGGCTCTAGAGCCTTGACCTCTGTGCTCTGTTGCCTTGGGTTATGACACTGCCTACAGAGTTCTGTCAGGCAGGTTCACTAGGATAGAGAGGAGTATGGCTGGAAATTTAAAAATACCCGAATAAGTGCCGCTCCTCTGTGCCTTCCATTCACCACCCCTTGCTCCCTCTTCTCAGTGTTCATCTGGAAAGGTATAAGTCATTCTACCGAGCCTGTGTCAGGTGTTTCTAGTACTCTTCTCCCTGGGGATTATTTCAGAGTATGTAGCATATTATTTGGACTATTTTCTGAGGAGAAAAACTGGTCCTCTGAGACTGGGTTTGAGTGTCATTTGGAACCAGCTCTAATGAATGAAATGAACGTATACAACTTCTGGTTTTGAAGAAGTGACTTCAAAAAATAAAGATAATTTTGTTAGCCAGCCTTGAAGTGCATTCCAGAATTTGGTTGCAGTTCATGGTGGTGGTGCTGGTAGACTTTTCCCAGGTAGCCAGTCAGAGGCCATATTCCTTCAGGGGTTGACAAGCTTCTGCAGAGGGCCAGAAAGGCCGTGTGGGTCATAGGCTCTGTTGCAGCTGTTCACCGCTGTACCTGCAGCACAAAAGCAGCAGTGGGGAACGTGTGAACGAAGCGTGGTAGCTGGGCCCCAGCAAGCTATGGCGGACACTGAAATATGACTTTCATGTAGTTTTCACATGTCAGGAAATTCTTCTTCTTTTGATTTTTTTCTCTGACCATTTAAAAAGGAAAACCCACTCATGAGCTCATGGGGCATGAAAATGGCTGTCGGGTGCCTACAGGACCAGCCTCTGCTGTGGTGTCTGGCTTGTCTTGCCCTTGTCGACCACCCACCCTGCAGTGCATGGTTTCACTTGAGAGATTAACTAGTTAACGGGCCCTTTCTGTGACATAGTATGAAGTGGATTTTGGAACCAGAAACGGCCGTTTTGCGAAGTCTGGCCTTGCAGGGGACAGAGCTGGAGAAGGAAAAATCTTTTCTGAAGGGAAGAGACTTGAGCATGTTTCAGCGCTGATGGGAAGGAGCCAGGAGAGGAGCTCATTGCTAGGAGAGAGAAGTGCCAGGAAGGGTTCTCGGGAAGACAGGCAGGAGGGAGCCGCAGCCAGCAGCCAGGGGGGCCAGGTGGCAGGCCTGAGGGAAGACTGGTTAAGGCATGGAGCTCGTGTACCCCTCCCCTGGATGTGCTTCCCTGGCCTTGAGCTTCTGGGCTCTTCTCTCCCCTGCATGTGCCTTCTGCAGCCTGGTGCTCGTAGTTGAGCTGTGGAGCTGAGCAGCTGTGGTGAACAGAAAGTTCCTGGCTCCCATGTCAAAAGCAGATGGTTTGCTTGCTTGGCATTTTCCTCCGGGGTCTGCGGTCACCCCTGTGGTCACGAGTTGCAGGGAGTCCTGTTCCCTGCAGTCATGTGCTTCCCTGATCCTGGTGTCAGTGTTTCTCTGCAGTGACAGGAACCTTGGAGAGAGACTTGGGAGACTCTGTTTGTTAGGTTGTGGGCAGTTGGCTTTTTTTTTTTTTGCCTTTTGCTTGCATTTGGCCCACCAGAAAATTCTCTTCTTTTCCTTCTCATTGAGGCACACTAAAAAAGATCATACAATATTAAAGAAAAAAATTAAAACTATTTATGATCCTACTGCCCTTGCACGGATTAAAGGTTTTTATGGTAATTTTCAGATACCTGTGCATATTTTCACACGTTTGCAATTAGTGGGTATACATGCTATTCACTTAACTGCTATATGTTTGTGCACACCTATATAGTATGTATAATAGATAGTATGTGTTCAGTGTTTATATATGTAATGCATATGTGTAATGTACATACCACACATGACATACATGTTATACTAATATATTTTATATGGCTGCATATGCATTATGTTTGCACATAGTCATAGTTTAATAGCTTAACGGTAGCTCATCTTAGTTTGTTAAACTGCACTTCTAATATTGGATATTTAAAACTTTTTTTTAAGTGAAGAAGGCAGGATTTCTGCTGGGAAGTCTGAAAATGTATTATTTCATGCAAGTGCCTGCCTCTGAGACTTAAAACAGTTACATTTCTCCAAGAAAAAGATGCCCATTACAAACTCTCATTGCCTAACGAGTTAATGTGAAACTGAAACTGTCGTGATAACTAGCTCGTGTCCTGCAGGTGCACAGAGACACTGAGTCACAGCTGGTCCTGCAGGAGTGGAAGAAGGAGAGGAAGCAGATGAGGTAAAGGCGGCCTGCTCGATGATGGTGCAGGGGGTGGGGGCGGGGGACCCCGTGCCTTGTGCTCAGCCTTTCCACCCCCCGGGCTGCCCGAGGTAGCTCCCAGGTACGACTGTGCCTCCTGCAGGATCCAGAGTCAGCCACCTGCTGTTAGTAACTGGGACATTTCCTTGAGGGCACTGTTACCTCTGTCGACCTCCGCCCTTGCCACTGAGGGCCATGAGAGGAGGAACTTTTCCTTCTCAGTTCCCCTTCCTGCACACCACCTTCCTGTCTGGCAGGTGCTGGCCCTGTTGTTGGTAATGCTGGCAGCACAGTGTGGTCATTGGGATGGCACTGGAGTTAGGCTCCAAGCCCACGATGGATTCTTAGGGTCCCACAACCCTTATGCTTGTTTGTAACCGGAGCTATTTCAGGAATGTGCACACTCAGTAAACAGGGCGTTTATGAGTAAGGAAGGCCTGCCTGCTGGCAGGAAAGTCTGGTGGGTGTGTGTCTTAAGGGAGCCATTGATGGCAGTCATGCGTCCCCAGAAGGATGCTTTCTGTGTGGACACTGTGAGCAAACATTCTTACTCTTGTGCTTGGTCTCCTCCAGCCCCCTGGCACAGCCCTCCCTGGGGTCTGGGAACAGTGGTTGCTGCCAAGTTCTGGCAGCCTGACTTGAGGGTGTGGAGGAAAGGGAGGGGCACATGGTGTGGAGTGGGGACACTGCATCCCTTCCTCAGGGCTTGCATAAGCCGAGGCTGTGTGCATTCAGTCCTTGCCCCCGCCCCCCAGAGTGTTGGCTGTCTTATTCTAACTTAAGAATGAAGCCGTATTCTAACTACTGCCAACGAGTGATTTTTATCCCACAGTTGTGTGAATGATTCTATTTTGTGCTGTGTTTGTAACTGATTTATCAACATTCAAATGACATTTGCACATTTTGCTGGGATATTGTGTGTCTAGAGGTCCCAGCCATCAGGGTGTGCTCCCCCACATATGTGTGGTGGGGATGTTGATGTTACATGCTTGTAGGGTCTCTGCAGGGGCTCAGGGCCCTGGGTGGGTGAGCTGCCTCAGCTTCCAGGAGGCGGGAGGCCTTGAGGCTAGCGGGTGGAGAGACCTCTCTCGCCGAGAAACAGTCCTCACTTCCTCAGGCGTCAGAGCACTTGGGAGTTTGCAATGTGCTTTTATGTCTCTTATGTACTCAGTTCTCACATAACCCCTTAAAAGGGGGGGGTCTCCATCCCTCCTGTTGATGGGAGGTGTGGAGCCTTTGAGAACAGCTTGTGTCCCGAGTACGTCCCTCTGAGTGCTTCCCTCTGAGTGCCATTGGTTTTGGTTTAGGGGAGGGAGTGGGTCTTTAGAGACGCCTGCAGCGTGGTGGAGCCTTGAGATAGCTGGGAGTGAGGGCCGGGTCCTCTTGCTGGATGGATGGGCAGACTGTCTTCTCCACGAGAAGGTGGGCAGCTGCAGGCTAATTTTTTTCTTAGATGAGTTCTTTTATTAAAGTGATTTTGCTTTTAACAGTTTAAAACAAACCTTTTCAAATCATTCCCTGTTGCTTTTTTTATTGCTTCTTCAGAGAAATGACCAAAGGCTTCTTCAACGCCCAGTTTGGCAGCTTGTTCCGCACGGACCAGAACCCCACCTACTTCCTGCGGCGCCTGTCGCGCTTTGCAGACATCTACATGGCGTCTCTGAGCTGCCTCCTGAACTACGACGTCAGCCACACCTTCTACCCCCGCAGGACTCCGCTGCAGCACGAACTGCCCTCGTGGTCCGACAGGCCCTCGGCCTTTGGGCCCCCTCTCCTGCAGGAGGCCCAGGCCAAGTAGCCGAGGGCTCTGGGGGAAAAGCCAGAAACCGGGCTGCCCAGATCCGGCGGCACGACGGGGTTGGCATGCGGTCTGAGTGTTGCTTTTGGAAAGGACGCAGACATGCCTCTGATATGTACCTTGTACCTTGCGGGGAACCCTACTCACCGGCTGTTAAGGCAGGAGCACAGCCTGCCGGCCGGCCCTCCTATCCCTGGGACTGCAGAGCGAGTGTCGCAGTGAAGCTTTGATTCCCCCTTTGTGTACTGAGGTCCTGGAACTGAAGTCAGTTTTTCTGGGACAGGTGAGACCACACGATGCCGCCTCCATATTCCAGCCGGCCTACTTTGGAAAGGATTCTTGGCTTCTCCACGGACCATTTCCTGAAAACGTCTGGGTAGTGCATTGGGACTTCAAGGGACAGTGATGTGCAGAGATAAACTGCTCACAGGAGGCCCATGGTGGCGCCATTCTGCCATGAGTAGCAGAGCTGGTCTCCACGCAGCAGCCTGCTCCCACGTCTCTTGGTACTAAGGCTTTGGCCTTAGGGCGCTGGCACGTTGTGTCAGTGAGAACTCGGCTTTTCTGGAAGGACTGATGGGAGAGGTTGCCACTCCTCAACCCTCTGTCCTCAGTGCATGCTTTCTGCACTCCATCCCATGGCTGGGCGGGTTCACTCTTCACAAGGAAGGAGGGTGAGGAGATGAGGGCTCTCGTTAAAACCGCTTTCTGCCAGCAGCACCGTCTTTTGTAGTTAGTGGGTTTGGAGAACCAAAGCCTTTGCGGTAGGCCCCAGGGGGACGTTCAACCCAGAGACGCCACCAAGTGTTGGCTGAACGTGCTCGCTGGAGAAAGAAGGGGAGCCAGAAGAGGGATCCCTGTAATGAAATGCCTTGCCACCCACTGGGTTGAGTTGGAGTCCTGTTAAAACAGGATCACCAGGTGCATTACCAGGAACAGGCCTTGGCTGGAGGGAAACAAGATGCCGGCTTCTTTCTGAGGAACTGTCAGCCGAGGAGAGGTGTTGGATTTGACGGGGAGGAGGTGGGTGGCTGTGCAGCTCAGCCGCCTCCAGCCCTCTCCTACCCTTAGTTGTCCTTCCTGCCTGCTTGTTGCTGTTTTGGAGTGTGGGGGGTTATTTCGAGGTGTCTGGGGTGAGAGGATGGAGGACATTAAAGCCAAGAGTTAGAGGTAACCTCATTAACTGAACTTTCTTCATTTCTTTCTAAGGCAATGCAAGTAGTGTATATTCTTTTTTCAGAGGGCAGAGTTCTTTATTATATCTTCATTTACAGTATTTTCAGCATAAAGTCTATATTTTCTGCCCTCTCTCGTGCTGTTGGAATGGCTGCTATCACTAGTTAGGGTGCTGCGAATGCTATGTTAATTGCATATGCTGTATCAGCACTTCTGTTCCCGTCAGCCTGACCTGGTATTGCTAAAACTCTTTTCCAGCTTCTTCAGTCATGTGGCGGCTATTCTTAAATCTGAAGAATGGTGGGAACAGGAGGGAACTTGTGGAGTGCTTGCTCGCCTCGCATTTTTACTGTAGTAGTGTATTGTCACCAGCTGTGGATGACATGCCAGCTTGGCATGCCATAGGCCACCACTGCCAAATTGCAAGCGTTAGCCGAGTTACAGAGCATCCTTTGTAGTGCTGCGTGATGTCCTGGGATTTGACTTGTGACATTGCTGTGTTTGGCTGTAATGGCGAAGGTGACCCTGTAGACCAGATTAGGCTCTTTTCTTCTCTTCATCTGCATTTCACTATAAACAGTTGGGCACAGTACTTTGTTCCTTTTTTGGAATGGGGCAAGGATTTTGTTTTTTTGTGTGCTCCTAGGTGTTTTCAACCTCAGAGTGTATTGGAGGCTGACACTTCACAGGTGCAGGTGCTGCCCAGAGCTGCTAGTGTTGGGGCCTAAAGGAAGCACAGGTGCTCTTGGCTCCGAGTTTCTGCCTTGGAGAAGCAGAATGAAGAAGTAGGTATTGCTTAAAAAACACTCTTGGTTTCTATCTCATTAGATATTCATTGACTGTCTACGAGGTGCCAGTTACAGGGTGTTTTGTTTACTCAAGAATGAAGTAGAACTTTCTTTAAAACCTGCTTTCATAGATGTTAGGTTAGGTGGCCTAAATCTTGGGGAGAAATAGGTTTTCTGGGTATGAATGATGAATTTTATAACCAATTCCCATTTAGGAGGGTGTTGGTCTCTGGGCCATCGGGCTCGGCAGTGTTGAGGTCTGCTGTGTGACAGTCCTGGTGCACCAGGGCCCACTGACTATGCACCGGGTGGACTGCAGACCCACGCCCTGGTGGTCACGGGCTCAGCATGGCCATCTCTGTGTGGAAGACAGAGGCATTTCCCACTTCATTATTTATCCTTGTCCATGCTCAACCAAGACGGGTTTTCACCTGTCCCGTCCTCTCAGCTGGGCTCCAGCACAGGCGCTAAACATTTGTTCCCTTGATGTGCATGCTGATGGAAGCATTCATCATTCCAGGGAAGGAAATGTGTTTTCTGCCGTTTAAAGAACCCATTTGTGAAGCAAACAGAAGAGGATTAGTTTGAACATTATAAACATTACTGTTTTCAACATTGCTAAGACTGGTTTTCTAAGAATTATGTGAACAAAATTCTTAGTGAGAAATGTGACATCCAGCAGGGCTCCCGGCACCCACAGCAGATCGGTCCCTTTGGAAGGAACTCGCATGCTGATTTTTTTCCACTGTTGCTTTGATGGCTGAAACCGGGCTTTTAAAGTGTTTTAGGTGCTTGACTGAGAGCTCCCACTCTCCTCCCAGCATATTCCCTGTCTTGTTAATTTTTTAAAAATGTTACTACTCATTCCATGTTCTGCTGTCACCATTAATACCATGTAACCACCTGCTCCTGATTGGGCCCATCTCAGATAAATTCCCAGTTGCTTTGAATGCACTGGCCCTCTTCATGATTGCAAAGGAAAAATGAAGTGTCATCTTGCCTCCCAGCTGATTCAGCTTTGAGTGAACGAAGTGGCTTTCTTCTCACCTCTCTCCAAAAAGGCCTTTTAAGCCACAGAGTGTGCTGAATATTGGAACTGAATTCCCCTTCTCTGGTCATTTGCTGCCAGTGACCACTTGGGGCCTCTTGTCTAGGAGGCCCTGAGACTAAATTTGGCCAGAGCAGGGTTCCTTATGACTCCATTCAACTAGCGAGAGCCTGTCTTGCCCTCTTAAGACTGATTTCCTTTTGTTTTGTTTTGTTCCCTCCCCCTACCCCCCAGCAGTTTCCCACTATTGCCAATCTCTTTCTTATAGTGTTATGATAATTGTTCAGGGTCTGTTTATGAGTGAGAACATGTGTTTTTGTTTTTTGTTATTTTTTTGTTTTGTTGTTTTTAAAAAAATTTCCTTTTGTACCAGTTTTTTTCCCCTTAGCATTTGGGAGCCTGTAGCAAAGTTCAGCTAAACTTTGACCCTGGTTAAGGGAGGGAAGTTCCTCTGGGGTGGGCAAGCTCTCCCTGCAAAGGGTCAAGATAGGAAGTACTTTCGACTCTGTGAGCTGTTCGCTGTTGCCGCTGCTCATGATGACTCAATTTCCCAAAACGGGCCGGGGCTGGATCTGGCCCCCAGGCTGTGGCTCACTGGACCCTGCAATGAAGGATTGTGTTGGTGGCCACAGCAGAACTCCCTGCTGAGAGCACACAGACGAATAACCTCCTAGCTGGGGTGCAGAGAGGAGGCTCTGGGGGTGTGTGCCACATGCCCTTATGGGCCATTCTCTGGGCGTGTTTGCTGTGTGGCTAGTGAGCATACCTGAGCTGCCAGGCTCGAGCACTAGTGGAATCTCTCTCTTGTTGCATTTGCTCATAGGCGTGCTAGTCTTGAGTGCTGCCTTTGCTGCCCAGAGGACCCTTCCAGGCTAGAGGACTTCCTCCCACCTGTAGGGAGTGCCGCTGGTGGCTGGCAGCCCTCTTTGGGGGTTCCCCTGCTAAAGAGCCCTGCCTGCCGCGTGTGACACCCCTTCCTGCCTGTGACCCCTAACTGCTCCCTATGAGATTCAAAGGCCTGGATCCCTCGCTCTGACTTGGGAAACCCTGTAGGGCCGTCGCAGCTGCAAAGCCTCCCTGGGGTCAGTGGCCTCGCTGTGGCTGCACCCCCTGCCAGGCTTGCCCCTGGCCAGCCTGCAGCAGGCCCCCAGGGACTTTCCTGCACGCCAGTCCCCACCTCAGCATCGGCTTTCGGGGATCCTGGCCTCGACCGTGCTCCTGTGCTTTGCTAGTCCTGCGAGCATCAACTCTGATCTAGGAGGCTGTTTTTAATTGTTTAGTAGATGACAAATTGTGCCTGTATGATATCAGGCATGATTAGTGTAAATTAGAAGACTTACTATTTATTCTGAATGTGAATTTGCTATTTATTCTAAATGTCGGTTATTTTGCATTCTGTGACATTGAACTTGTTGCCAAATAAAAGTTTGAATTGTGTCCTCCAGTTCATTGTCATCTGTTTTGTGTGCTCAAGTCAGCAGCAAAGCCGTGTAAAATTCGAATGAAGCCACAGTGTCGTTTTCTAAAAACACCCCCCCCCATTTTTTAGGATTTGAGGTTATTTCTATTAAAAGAAATAAACGCAGTCTTGGATTTAAAAAAGTTTCTAATGGACCCAGGAGAGGCTGTCGCAGAGAACAGCGATGAACTGTTACGGGTCTTTTCTCACCGCCCCTCCCCCTGCCCCCACGAGCACACCCACCTGTCGCCAGAGCTTGAGGACTGTGGTAAAGCCACTGTTGTGAGCACAGCCCTGGGGCAGCAGGCCTGGTGCACCACCCCAAGTGCTCATCCACCAGAATGAGGAGGAGCTGTGGGTCACGGGTGTGTGCAGTGGCACAATCAGGGCTCATTGTAACCTTGACTTCCTAGACTCAGCCTCCAGAGTCACTGGGACTACACGTGTGCACCACCATGCCTGGCTAAGTTTTAAATTTTATTGTAGAAATGAGGTCTCACTCCGTTGCCCAGGCTGGTCTTGAACTCCAGGGCTTAAGTAATCTCCCCACTTTGGCCTCCCAAAGTGTTAGGATGACAGGTGTGAGCCACAGTGCCTGGCCTGTAGTATTTTAAGGAAAGAAAATATACATTAGGAGCAAATGTTATGAAGTCAGTTCTCTCCTGGGGTTTGGATAGATTTATAAATATTTTGGAGAAGTTGTTTAGATTTTAAGTTGTATGTGCGTTTAATATCTTACAATCCTTGACACATCTTTGTGCTGATGCCTTTGTCTGGTTCACTCCTCCTGTGGATATCTTGTTTGCTCCTTTTGATCACATGCCTTTTTGTTCCTGTGACAGCGGGTGTTGGGGGACTCACTAGCGAATCTGTCCCACATTCCTTTTGGGGGGGCGATTTCCTGAAACTTGGCATTGCACCCTTCATGGCACCTCATCCAGGAGAAAGTGACAACTTCCTCCTCTGCCTGAAACAGGCTGCTTCTCTTTCCTGGAGCTGTGAACGAGCTTATGAGACACTCGGGGGCTTCCAGAATTTTGGAGTTGGCTCAGCAGAAATCCTGATGATGACGTGAAGTTATGGACTGTGGGGGCAACAGGGAGCAAAGACTGAGTCTGCCCAACCCGCCTCTTGGTCGCCAGCAATGATTCCCAGCCCTGGCCAGCACTGGGACGGTTTGGAGATGTGTGGGTAGGGAGGGCCTGGTGTCCCAGTGATGGAGAGGGCACTTCTGGCATTTTGAGGGCAAGGGCCAGATTCCCTGTTGTGCGGGAGAGCCCCACGCAGTGAAGAGTGGTCCCTGCCCGCACCTCCTTGAAGGTCCAGCAGACATTCATGCAGGTGGAAGCCTGTTTATAACTTTCTAAGCCTGGAACCTAACTTGGTTGTATAGGTAACCACTGTTGACAAAAGATGCCAAACTCTAAAATATTTAAGATGGTTTACTTTGAACCAAACACTCGTCCCCAGGAGGTCTGAGAATGTGTGCCTCCCATGGTTGAATTGTAGCTTGGTTATATACATAACCAAGGAGGACAGAAGGAGGACAGAAGCTGCAGAAAACCATAAACCAATACACGTAAGAGTTACATTATTCTGGTCGAGGAAGGCAGGATATCTTTGAATGGGGCTTGCAGGTTACAGGTGAATTCAGAATTTCCTTCCTGGCAATTAGTAGCTAGAGTTAGCTAAGGAGTTTTAAAAGTAGTATAGGAAATGGGAGACTTGAGGAATGTTCCTGATGTGTAGATGAAGCTTCCTAGATGGCACACTTCAGAGGGAAATGGTAAAAGTCTTAGAAAGTGCTTGGCTGGAAGTCCCTGAGAGACAGCTTTACAGGGACATGAAATACTTTGTGATGTTATGCCAGAGTCAGGTTGGAAAGTAAACATTGTATGAGTTAATTAAAAAGCCCATCTCCCCAGACCCCAGAGTTAGGACTTTGGCAAAGTAAAAAGGCCAGAGTTTAGTCCTCACCACGAATAGTTTTTCTGGACACGGTTTGAAAACTGAATTTTCCAGGAAGGCATCTACATGTAAATCAAAGGAAGATTTCAACTTTGCTTTATGCAGAACTTTATAAATAATTCTAGAAGAAGAATTATTCACCATTTCCAAAAAGCACATCTTTGACAGCAGGCCGTTCATAACAACTGTGGTGGTCTGTCTGTAGTCATTTTCAAAGGGTTCTATACATGCTCATACGTAAGAATATACTTAATGTCTTAGTTCATTCAAGCTGCTGGTACAAAATACCGTATACTGAGTAGATTATAAACAACAGAGATTTATTTCTCACAGCTCTGGAGGATGGGAATTCCAAGGTCAAGGTGCTGGCAGATTTAGTGTCTGGTGAGGCATGTGTCCTGGCTCACAGTTGGTGACATGTTCTCTGGGGCCTCTTTTATAAGAGCACACATCCCATTCATGAGGTCTCCTCCCTCTTGATTTAACCGCCTCCTAGAAGCACCATTCCCCAATATCACCTTGGGGGATATGGTTTTAACATATGAAATTTGGAGATACACAGATATTCAGACCATAGCACTTACTTAACCTGCTTTTCAAAATGTCAGTGATAAAGTCATTATTTAGTCAAATATTGTCTTCTCTAAAATCCAAACTTGTTTTAGGCAGTTATAATTATCTTCATTATGTCTTTTAGTAGAATTATACCTGAAATTTTTCCAATTAAGTTCATAACTTATTGCAAGTTTCTATTTCTGTTGTAGAACATCATGTTGATTTAAAATGAATTTTTTGTGAGCGTAGGTCATGTCCTTTGTGGATTAGTTTCACGTTACTAAAGGAAAGTTACAAAGCAAAACCTGCTCAGAGGACGCTCTGGGCTAAGAGCTGTGATTGCGGGGAATGGCCCGGTGGTGTACCTGTGTACCCCCCGGGGCAGTCCCGCCAAGAAGCCTGAGCCTGCCTGAGCCAAATCCTCTTGTGACTTTCCTCTACAGCAAAAATACCAAAGTGTGGGAGGCAGAGGCGAACTGTCATCCCTGGCCACACCTCTCACATGCCTTTTCCTCTAAGGTACTTATAGTAGTTAACAGGCTAACATGTTTGTAGCTAAAAATGTTTCAGAATTTCTTTGTAAGTAGTTGGTTGCACGCGGTCATTCCTCCTCCTCTGCTCCTAAGACCAGAAGCAGTTTTGGGTAGGTGCTCAGTCCATAGTCCATAACCTCTGGCATTAGTGCCGGTCAGTTGGGAGTGTCAACAGCAGTGACCTTGCCGTGTCCTCAGGCCCGCCCTGGGCAGTAACGAGGAGACTGGCCCATGAGAGCTGCATTTGTCTACATTATCCCTATGGGGGTCCCCCTGAGCCAGGGCTTCCCAAGCTCCGTTCGATGCACCGATTTCCTGTGGGCCTGCTGTGTCCAGGCACTGCTCTGGACTTGGCCATGGTGGATAAATGACCTGCTCCATGGAGGTTCATGTGGTGGGAGCTGAATTCTCTGGTGACGTCTGCCCAGGACTCAGGTGGAGAGGCAGGTTGTCAAGAGTGGGAAAGGAAATCATCTAACACCAGAGGGCCTGCCGTGCGTCCCCTTATCTGGCCAGCCACAGTGGTGTGTGATTTGTGCCCCCTGAGCCTTGGATGTACTTAGTGATTGGGAAGAGTTGACTGGGTGGGCCTGACTGGCCTAAGCCAACTTGGTAGCCCTATCCCTTTGCCTGTGCTAGTCGCATGAGGCATTTTCAGACTCCAGGGCGTGTGTGTGTGTGTGTGTGTGTGTGTGTGTGTGTGTGTGTGTGTGTGTACATGTTGGGGGCAGGGCAGTTCTGGAGAAGATGTTTCCTCACTCTTCTGAGTCAGCCCCCCTGTGAGAGAGAGGGTCTCTCTTGGTACACCATTGGGTGTGAAGTCTGGAACTGATGAGGCAGTTTATCCCCTTAGGAAATCTGCTGTAGGGTGATCGGACCCCTCAGACGCCGGAATGGGAAGACACTGGATCTTGGATGATGTCATTGAGCCCCAATTGGGCTAAGCCAACCTGGTGGCCCCATCCCTTTGTCTGCGCCAGGTGCACAAGGCATTTCCAGACTCCAGGGGGAGTGTGTTTATGAATGGAATCCACCCTGAAACTTTCTCTCCTCCCGAGACTCTCCAAGGATGCCTTATCGTTTAAGCTAATTTAGAGTTGAGTTTTTGAGTGCTCACTCTTTGCTACAATAATGCCTGCATAAAGTTGACATTTGGTCCTCAGCAACCTTGTGAACTGGGTTTAAGTTTTTTCTTAACTGTGTTGTTATTTTTGAGTTGTAGTCTCATTCTGTTACCCAAGCTGGAGTGCAGTGGCATGCTCATGGCTCACTGCAGCCTCAACTTCCCAGGCTCAGGCGATCCTTCCGCCTCAGTCTCCTGAGTAGCTGGGACTACAGGCATGTGTTACCACATGTGGCTAATTTTTTTTGTAGAGACGAAGTCTGGCTATGTTGCCTAGCCTGGTCTCGAACTCCTGGGCTCAACAATCCTCTTGCAGTGGCCTTCCAAAGTGCTGAGGTTACAGGTGTGTGGCTGGCCTCCCTTCACTGTTAAGTGAGGCAGCCTAGAGTTGAATCTGTTTATTCTGGTTATAAATCTCAGGTGTCTCTAACACATACTTCTTTGGTCTGCTTTTCAGGGCTAGGATCCCAGCAAATAATAGGCCTGACTGAGAAACGGACATAGCCGGAGCTAGGGATAAGGAGAGACATGTGGGCCTGGCTGATGTGAGGTTTTGCTGGGTGCTCCTCTGTCTGAACCCGGTTGGACTCCGATGTAATTTTCCTCATGGGCCGATGTAGCCTAAGTCTGAAATCCCTTGGGGTGTTTTTCTGCATCCTCCTCTTAGTTGACCTGACCTGCCTCTGTCCCTGTGGGCCACGTGCTCAGGGCAACAGCTGGATCACATCCCAAGGACTCAGACTTTATCTTGCACACTTTATGGGAGCCAGCCATTTCCCACCGGGCACTTGATCCCCAGGGATGTAGAATACAGGTGCTAAGGAAGTTTCAGGTTCAGACAAAGTTTCAGTACAATGATGCAAACTAAGTAAGGTCTTAGACTTTAAGAACTCAGGCTATGGAAAACATGGCGAGATTGTGTGAGATCCGTCTCTGGGGAAGGGGGTAACAACCTGAAATGTCACATCATAATGAAATCTAGAGCCAGAAAGCCATGTATGCTGGGATGTGGGCATCGGGCCAGGGGCTGTGGGAAGGAAGAGGAACCTTGGCTCGAGGAGAGGGAACCTCAGTTCTTTCACCCACGTCCCATCTGGTAGCATCACCTGGGGTGGCTCACAGCTTCTCATCTGGAAAAGTGTGGTTGCAAACCCAACTCTCTAATCTCAAGGAAGCTGTCTATGCATCACATAAAAGTGGAACTGCTTGGCTTGTAAGGGATACGTGTGGGGGTTCAGGGCCTGTCTGGAACCCTGTGCTCACTGGAGCATGGTGATCTCAGGCATCTTCAGTTTTGAAAGGTGAGTTTCACACAGCAAGGAAGTGGAGGATGCAGGATGCAATGCGGACCAGTGGCCGCCAGAAGGAGCCGTGCCGAGTTTACTAGGACAGCGGCGGGGTGGGGGGAGGGACCCGGGGTCCCTTCAGTCTTCAAGGTTGTCTTGACTACGGCAGCTCCCAGAGTGCTCAAGGCTAGCGTCTTTCCATTTCTCTGTCCGCTCTTCTCTCTGGTGGTGGTTTCACCCCAAGGCTGGCTTCTTTAAGGGTAGGGGAAGCTGCAGCAGGTGCAAGTTTTGTGGGAAAGCCTGCTTGGGATGACACAATCTTGTCAAACCTTTAAATGGACTCTAACATCTGAATGTGAATTTTCACCCCGCCTGACTCCTGGTTGATGCATGCAGAAGTGCCCTTTTGCCTTCTGAAGGAAGGGGTTTGTTTCAACTCACTCTTGCCATGTGTCCACATGGGAGGGGTACCCTCCAACCTCTTGACAGGTTAATTTGAAAAGACTCCAAAGCCAGCCCGCCCATCATATTTGGAAAGATAGGCATTCATTCCATTTATCATGTCTTCTTTAAATTTTTTTGAGATACAATTAATAACATACCATAAAATTCACTGTTTTAAAGTACATGATTTAGTGTCTCTTAGAATATCCATAAGGTGTGGTATGACCTTCACTACTATCAAATTCCAGGATACTTTCATCACCCCCCCAAAAAAACCCCATCCCTATCAGCAATCACACCCTCATCCCCTTGATTAGTCACCGACCTACTCTTTGCCTGTATCAGTTTGCCTATTCTACACATTTCATATACGAGAGGCATCCTCCAAAATCCAGAATTTATTTATAAAAAGTTGTGTGTTCTTATATGTTTAACTTCAGTTGCCTTCAAAGCACACTTCATTTGATGCAATACACCTATTGAGATGCTTTTACCACTGCTCAAAACAACTTTTGAACTCTCAGTTTTGATGCCTATTAGCGCTTCTGCCATTTTTGTTTCACCTCTTCCATATTGGCAAAACATTTCCCTTTGAGGACTTTCATCTGGGGAAACAAAAAAACACTCAGGGTGAGATCGGGTGATTAGGGAGGGTGGGGCACAGCAGTCATGCTGGTTTTGGTCAAAAACTGCTGAACACTCAGCACGGTGTGGGCAGGTACACTCATAAATCACCCATCATGAAACAGGCAAATATGTTGAAAGAATCTCCAAAAAAAAAAAAATGCACTGAAGCCAAACACAGCCATTCACAACAATGCTAGCTGGTACACTGATGCCTGTGGGTTCCTAGAACATTAACCCATTGGGGGAAGCCTGTACTACAAGGGTCTACCCTCCAAAAGATAATCCTTTTTTGGGTGGGTCCTTTCACATACATGGAACTATATAGTATATGGTCCTTTGTGATGGACTTTCACTCCACGTGTTATAAAGGTTTGTCCGTATTATTGCATGTATCAGCATTTCATTTACTAGGGCTAAAGAATATCCTGTCGAATGGACTATGACAGTGTGGCCAGCCATTAATTAGTTGATGGACATTGGGGTTGTCTCCATTTTTTCGCTATTGTGAATAATGCTACCATGAACATGCATATACAAGTTTTTGTGTGGACAATGTGTTTTTACTTCTCTTCAGTGTGTGACTAGGAGTGGGATCTCTGAATCATGTGGGAACTCTGTTGAACTTTTGAGGAACTGCCAAGCTGTTTTCTACAGCCTCACCATCTTACATTCCCACCAGCAATAGATGAGGTCTCATCTTCTCCATGTCCTCTCCAGGACTGATGACTGTCTGTCTGTTGGATGGCAGCCAACCTAGTGGGTGTGCGGTTCTGATGACTTCTTAAAGTAAACACACACGCAAGCAAATAAAACTGAATTGGGTAAGAATTCGTAAGTCTAACAATGGCTGAATGAAAAGCCCTTAGGAAGTGGACTTTGCTTCAAAAGGTCAACACTTTTCATGGCAAAGTGTTTTTGTTTCCAAAACACTCGGTGGCTTCCATTGACTTTATTTTTGTTCCATAAACATTTTATGTGCCAGGCACGGGGCTAGGGGATGGGATGGAGTTGAGCGAGGTGGTCTGTGCTTTTTTGGAGCTTACAGTGTCACAGGGAAATAAGACAGGATCACGGTGACCCATCGTGCAGGGCAGGAAGTAGCAGGGGCCATCTGGAAGGTATGAAGGAAGAACAGCAGAGGGTCAGAGGAGGGAGAAGGCCCCCTGGGTGGACACGTAACACGGTCTCACCCACAGAAACAACCCCCAGATGGACTAAGGAGATGAGGTATGGCTTCCAAGGGTTTCATGTGTTAACATATTGAAGGTAGCTGGTGTTGCCAAGGCCTTTTGAAGGGGCTCCGTTGGCCCAGACGGTGGTGGACGACGGCTGACCACACACGTCCAGGCTCTCACAAGGCCCCCAAGGGGTCACTGCTCTCCAGCTGTAGTTCATCAGAGTCCTGGGAAAGAGAGGGCTGTCAGCACAGCAAGGGGCAGCTCGTCCTGCCTGTGGGATCCTTGCTGGTTGAACGAGATTCTCCCAAGGGCCTTGGGAACACGTGTGAAGTGGGCATGCTCGTTTATGCGGCTGCCTCGTGTGGGGAGGCTGGGAGGCCTAGTGGTTGTGGCCGCTTGTTCTGGGGGCCCATTCAGTCCCTGCTGCTTGGAGCTGAGTGTCCTTGGATGAATCACCTCAACTCTGTTGCAGCTTCCTCATCTACAAAGGGGCATGGTAGTAATTACCTCACAGGGAGGCATGGGGATTAAATTAGACACTTCATCTCAAAAACGTGATGTCTCACCTGGTCATGAGTTGGACTTGGGCAACCTTGCCTCAACCCCGCTATCTACCCCAAAGAACCCAGGACCTCTGCACAGCCACGCTGGCTTCAAGCATCTGGCAAAGCTGGCTTTGGGGCTTGTGGCCTGAGACACGTTCTAGAAGTGAGCTTTTTGTGGCATGAAGCTCTTGCCAGAATTTGCTGAAAGACACCGTTGCCCTGTGCCCGGCAGAGCCCGTTCCTGGGGAGGGATGCGAACTCACCACGAAGGGGTCATAGGAAGGCTCGGGGGGAGCCGCGGCCACGCTCTCATACATGGGGTTTGAGATGTTCTCAGGTGGCCGATTGCCAAGAGCCGCAACATCAATGTCCTCTTCCGACTGTTCAGGACGACAGGGGTGAGGGCGGAGGGCCAAGACTGTCCCCAAAGCAGGAGCGTGTCATCCTCCGCCTTTGGGAGCTTTCTCTTTGTGACAGGACTTTGTCAAGATACGCACCAACCTTGAGGTTTAGCTCAGTGGCATCCTGCACACGTCTGTCTAGGTGTGACCACTGCCCAAATCAGCACATGGGACATTTCCGCTGCCCTCCAACAAGCACCCTCATACGCTTGTCTGCCAATCCTCCCTTCTCTGGGTAACCCTTCTTCTGACTCCTGTCAATCTGGAGTGGCTTGTCTTTGAACTTAGTATGAATGGAATCATACGTATGTGCACTCGTGCTAGATGTGGTGTTTTTGAGATCTGCCCTGGAGCTTATCCAGAAGGCAGGGAATGGCCACTCGGGCCTCTGCCCAGTCTTTGGCCAATGGCCTTTGAGGGGACAGCAGCAGGAGAGGATGGGCAGGAGGAGTACACAGTGATCAAAGAGGGTGCTCAATTGCCCATACCCGCCCCCGCTGCCCGGTCGCCACATGGTCAGCCAGGACAGGGTGTGGACCCAGATGTTCACACGCAGACAAGTGAGTCTCACTGGCCGCTGTGTGAAGCCCGTGGCTGTGCAGGTCCCAGTCCTGTCCCCAGCCCTCAGGGCCAGCTTTAGTCCAAGACAAACAGTGGCGCATGCTGGTCTAGGGACTCCTCCTAGGCCCCACGGAGTGTGGGCCTAGGAGGTGTCCCAGGAGGGGTGATGGAAGTCTGCTGCCATCTGGCTTTTTCTCCTTCCGTGGGCAACCCTCTGTGGAGGGAAGTTCAGCTTCCCCAGGCCCCAGAACCCAAGTTCCTTGCCTGCCATCACCGGGAGGAAGTGTAGGACACACCAGTTGCCCTTGAGCCAACAAGCTGATCTCAGGGCTGCAGAGGACCTCAGACCTGCTTTGGCCAGGAAGAGGGCCTCACAGCTGCCACTGTGCTCCTGGGGCAGAGACCCTGCCGGGCGGCATGGACAGGGTGGCCCCGTGCCACTCCCAGGGGAGGCCTCTGAGGCCGCAGCCAGTGGGAGTCGCCCAGAGCCCGGGGGGGGTTTCAGAGAGGACCCAGCGGTCACGGTCCCATTTTCCTCTTACCTCAAAACGCTGGAAGCCGGTCCCTCTCCGGCTGAGCCGAAAGTGAGAATAGGCAGCCAAGGCAATGGCTCCAGCAACCAGGATGATGGCAAAGAAGATTCCTGTCCCCAAGCCAGCGTGGGCCGAGGTCTGCGCACAGAGAGGAGAGGGGCTGAGCTTATCACACTGGTGACTCCCCGTAGGAGCCCTGAGCTCTCCCCATCCTAGCTGGCCCGAGGCATCTTGGAGTCAGTTGGGATACAGATGATGAGATGTTAACATGTAAATGGCCCCTACTACGGCCAGGGTCTGTTCTAGCCCTTTTCATGAAATGACCCATTTAAGTGTTATAATAACCCAAAGGGATAAGGACCATTATTATTGTGCTCATTTTGACATAGGGGAACTAAACCACAGAGAGGTTAAGCACTTGCCCAATATCACACAGCCAGTGGTAGAAGCGGGCTTTGAACCAGCCTGGCTTTGGAGCTTGTGTGCTTTACTGCTACGCTGTGGAACTTTCCAGCAGCCAGCAGCTCACCCCTACCCTCCCACTTTGGGGAAAATTTAGACTATTTACAACTACCACCAGCAAGTTTTATATAGCATGTGCTATGGGTCAGGGTCAGCTCTAAGTATTTTATGTTTGTTAATTTACAGTCCTCCCCAAACCCATTTGCAGATGGGAAAATTGGGGTTCAGAGATCCCTATCACTGAGCCCCAAACCAGAGCTCAGGATCACTCACTCTGCTTCCAACGGTTTCTCCCCTGCCCGTCCCGCCCCTTCACTTGGCAGACACCAAATGGTGGCAGGTACAGGGAGCGGGGTGGGCTGAGGCAGGGCTGGGCGGCCCCAGAGCCCGCTGCCTGGGGCAGGGGGCTCCTCCAGTCACTGGTCGAGGCGCGTGGGCAGGGCTCCCAGCAACTGTTTGCCTCTTGGGGAGTGGACACTGGGCTCCCCCTGGACCCTTACTGGGAAGGCTGGATACTTACCACGGGGGTGGCTGGTGCTTTTAAAGGCCTGGAAATGATATGAATGATCCCATTAGAGGCGACAATGTCCCCCTGCAGAATGGCTCTTCCGTCGACAAACCTGGTCTCTTTCTAGAGAAGTGAGAAGAGGGGTGATAGAGGTCTGCCGCCATCTGGCTTTTTCTCCCCCTGTGGGCAGCCCTCTGTGGAGGGAAGTTCAGCTTCCCCCAGGCCCCAGAACCCAAGTTCCTAGCCCGCCATCACCGGGAGGAAGCGCAGGACACACCAGTTACCCTTGTGCCAACAAGCTGATCTCAGGACTGCAGAGGACCTCAGGGCCATCTGCCCAACCCTCTTGTCTGACTGATGAGCGGTCAGAAGAACATGGCTTGTCCAAGATCACCCAGGCGGTCAGTGGCAGACCCTATGCCTCTGGACTCCAGGCCCCCTGTCCTGAACATCATACCACACTGTCAGAAACGGGATTTGTAAAGGATCTACTCCCAGTGTGATTTGCCAGCTTGCTGTGTGGACAGAGGTAGAGGCCCCATGTCCCACCTGCTGAATCACAATCTGCATTCTAAACAATCTCCAGCTGGTTCGAATGTACATTACAGTTTAGAAGTGCTAGTTTAAACTACTGCTCTTCAATAGTAGAAACCACTTCTCAGGTAAAAGTAAAAATCTCAGTACTAATTGAGCGCTTGCTACACGTCAAGCACTATTCTCTGCATGTCACAAGCCTCAAATCACTGATTCCCTACAGCAGACTATGATTCAGACATTGTGGTTATCACCACCACCACCACCACCACCATCACTGTCCTGTCATCCATCACCAGGACCAGGACCATCTCAACACTGTCGCAATCACCAACAATATCATCGCCGTCCTCACCATCAGTACTGAAGGGGTTCAGTACATACTTCCCCCAAACATGCCACTTTAGCATATTGATTCTTTTGAGCGGAAGGCCCTTAAGAAACAGCAGGTGCAGGAAGGACTCTCTGACCTCTTCCTTTCTACCTAAAATCGGGCCATAAAATTTCTCAGGAGAAGCGTGCCCTTTCTGTTCTGGAAGAGAAGAACGTTCTTATCACTGGAGATTGGGAGTCAATGCTGAAAGGGACCTGTACAAATAAATCTACTAAAATAACTCTTAGCTTCCGTTCGTCCTCCTCCCCACATTTCCTAGTCACTGTCCTATAATTTACCACCCCGAGCCTATATCCCTTAACTTGTCACTTTTCCGCAGATTCATCATTTCTTTCTTTTGAAATGATGTAAGCTCTCGGTCCTAACTGCTTCTTTGGGTCTTCATTTGCTGTGGGAGATTAAATGCAATTTTGCATGCTTTCCTCCGGTTAATCTGTCTTATGTCAGTGTCATTCTCATGTCCAGCCATGACCCTAGAGGGTAGAAGGAAGTTTTCCTCACCATCACCATCGATTACTATCACCATCACCAAAATAATGACCATCTCCTCCACCATGATCAGCTACATGATTACTGTCATCACCGTTTTTCGGTTGTGAAAACTGAGACACAGGAAAGTGGGATAACTTGTCTAAATTCTTTTTCTTTTTTTAGATTGGAAAATATAGTTTATTTAGAAAGTCAGTTAGAGAGAGAGGAGATTCACCTCCTCAAGGTAGGATAGGGGGCCAAAACTTAGGAAACATGGCAGCGACCATGGCTCAAAGAGCACATGGCCACACCAGAGTTTAGTTAAGCAATAGTTAGAAAGTAAATTCGAGAGAGAGGGGAGAGAAAAATGATTCCCTTCTCCAAGTTAGGGGAGGGAGCCAAAGCTCCCTTGTCTAAAGTCTTACAGCTAGTAAGTAGCAGAACTGGGATTCACGGCAGGGTCATCTGACTTAAGAGCTCCCACTTTTGAAACTTTGGGATAGACGGACAAGCTGACCAAAACAGAGGCGGAGAATAAGACAGCTCAAAAATGGTTTTGTCTGTCATTCCTCATGTCCAGCTTCCGAGGCTGGCCTATTTCCCGAGGCGGAGGGTCTGCCTAATTGTCTGGGCAAAATGCGATGGTGTGCGGGTGTAGAGTTAATGTTCACATGATAATGGCTGCCATCTCCCAATAAGCCCAGAAGAGCTTTCCTACTGGCTGGAGCGGGTCCTGGCTGGAGGTGATGAGCAGCTGGCTTCCCAGCCTCGTTCGCAGAGTGGTGCCGTTGACAAGGTCGTCGTAGAAAACAATGCTGACACTGACGAGGTGGTGCTCAATGTCCTGGCCAGACAGGGTCTGAGAGGAACGGAAAACCACGAGAATGATCTTTAAGGGCCAAGTGGTATTTTGTCTTTTTAATGATACAGGTGACACAGAAAAATAATCACTCCTCGTGGCCTTGGCTTTCCTGCCTCTGTGGAGGAAATACCAAGCTTTTCCTCGGGCTTTTGGTTGTCTAGGCCCATCTACAGCTAGGAAGGGACTCTGAAAGTCGTCTTTATTGTCTAAAGCATAGCAGAGGAATTGCTTCCCTTGGCCCGGGTGACCGGGCAGGGCTGTCAGAGCTCCAGGTCAGCCCGTCTGTGGGTGGATGGACCAAATACTGCCAATTCCTCCATGTGCCATGACGTGAGGAGGGTTGGTCAATGGATGCACCCGTGGCCTTGGCTTTCCCTGCCCAGTATCCTTGCCCTTTGCCATGTAACTCTGAGTGTCCTCCACCCTGACTTTGGATTGAGCTACGTGACCTGTTGGGCCAGGGTCATGTTGTCAAACGTGACCAAAGAGGCTTGGGAAGCCCAGTTGGGACAGGGTGACTCTCGCCACTCTTGCTCCTGCATTTGCCCTGAGAACACGCCCAGGCTGGTCTGCTGAAGGGCGACAGCCCCATGAGGCAGAGCCACGGTGGGGCCAGCCAGTGACTGACGGCACGCCTCAGACCTGAGCCCACCGAGACAGAAGGGGTGACAGCGGATCTGCAGATGTGTGAGCCAAATGAAGGCGTGGCCCCTGAGTGTTGGGGTCATTTGTGACACAGTCTTGTTGTGATGCTGGGTAACAGGTGTACAGACACCGGGGCCCAACTCACCTCGTTTTCCCCCAGCCCGCTGTTCTGTGGCACAAAGAAGGTGCCCTGGATGGAAAGGTCACTCAGGTGTTCCAGAAATGCCCGGCCTCTGGCCGAGCTGTTGGAATAGGCCAGCACTTCCTGGGGAGAGGAAGGGAATCATCAGACGGGCTGGCCCTGGTGTGGGAGGACGGAGTGGCTGGAGAGGGACGCAGGGCATGGCCCATCTGGGAAAATTCCTGTCGTCAGTCCGACTCAGGTCCTGCCGTGTCTTCTGACTGGCTCTCGGGGCGCGTTAGGACTTTTATGGCTTAAGACACAGCCACATCGCAGACAACCGAACGTTCTTTCCCCACGTCTGCAAGGCTTACTCCCTCTCCTCTGTTTACTCTGCTCTTCCCATCCCCTCTGTGAGCCTTCCCACATCACTTGACGCAGAATGGGGACCCTAGGGTGCCCCAGCCCCGCTCCACTGTCCCTTCTCCATAGGTTTGATCACCTTCCAGCATTCTGTACTATTCACTGGTTTGATCTGCTTATTGTTTATTTTGTTGGCCTCTTTTGTTCGCTGATGTATCTCAAGGACATGGTAAGTTCACTGAACACATTTTAAGATGTCACCCCAGTCAGCTTAACTTTGCCATTGCACAGACAGGGCTACTGAGGCCCAGGAAGGTAAATCATTTACTGAAGGGTCTTGTTCGGACACTGTCTTTTCTCTGGAATTCTGTCATAAGCCAAGCTCCATGGAGCAGAAACGCTGGTCTGGGCGTTTATCTTTAGCATATTTGTGGTGGCTCTGGTTTTTAGAGCAGAGAGATGGATATCTTAGTTCTGTGGACAAAGGTTCACCATTCTGAAGTCTGTGGTTTAAATTCTGCCCAGATCCTGCAAGCCCTGTACTCACGCCTAGTACCCTCTCCTCCCATATCACCGATTGTCAATTCAGCTGGGAATGGTGGCTCAGTCTCTGCCTGCCTGTGTTCCTCACCATAGAGGTTGGGGGGGGGTCTGGCACCAGGAAGTTTGACTTTGAACTCAGCTCTAGGAGTTAGGCTATGTCCTTGGCCTTCATCTGAAAAATGGGAATAGTAGAAGTGACCGTATCAGGTTGTATGGGGATTTCACCCTTGTAACAGGTATTTATTGAGCACCTGTCCTGAGCCAGCTACTATCCGAGGTGTCAGGGATACAGTGGTGGTCAAGGCAGAGAAAATCCTTTCCCTGGTGGGGCTCACATCTGCAGCCTGAATGGAATGTCCTTGCAAAGAGATTAGTTCAGTGCCCAGTATAAGAAAAATGCCTGGGCAACTTGGCGAGACCTCATCTCTACAATCAATCAAAAATGAGCCGGGTGTGGTAGCGCGCGCCTGTAGTTCCAGCTACTCGGAAGGCTGAGGCAGAAGGATCGCCGGAGCCCAGCAGGTTGAGGCTGCGGTGGCCGGGAGCGGCCACTGCACTCCAGTCTGGGCGACAGAGTGAGACTCCAACTCAACCCTTCCCCCAACCAGAAAAATGCTCAAGAAATGTTAGCTGTTGTTATTATGAGCTCAGTTCTTTCATCAGGCAACACCCAATCCTTCTCCAAGTGTTCTTCATTGGACATGTCTTGTTGAACACTGATGGGACTTTAAGTGCAGTGCAAAATGCAACTGACTTCATGTTAACTCTTTGGGTAAACAGCAGGCAGGCTAACACAAGAGTGTCTCGGCCAGGCTCAGTGGCTCAAACATATAATCCCAGCACTTGGGAGGTCAAGGTGAGTGGATTGCCTGAGCCCGCAGGTTTGAGACCAGCCTGGGTGACTTGGCAAGACCTCATCTCTACAACAAATCAAAAATTAGCCAGGCATGGTAGCATGTGCCTGTTGTTCTGGCTACTTGGAAGGTTGAGGTGGAAGGATGACTGGAGACCAGCAGGTTGATGCTGGGGTGGCCATGAGCATGCCACTGTACTCCAGCCTGGGCGACGGAGTGAGACTCCAACTCAAAAAGAAAAAAAAAAAACCCTAACCCTAACTGTTCCAAATGCAAGCAGAGGTAGTAATACCAGTTAACACCAGTGTAGACTTTTCCATGTATTGGCCACTGGTCTAAATGCTTCACAAATATTAAATCATTGAATTCTCACATGACCCTAAGAAGTTGGTGTTACCACCATCTCCATTTCTACAGATGGGGAAACTGAGACCCAGAGAGGAAAGTAGCTCATTTAAGATGATGTGACAAGTGAGGGGCAAACTCGAGCTTCAAATGTGAGCAGGTGGTCCAGTGCTGATGCTCTGAACCACAACTGTGATCCTTCGACTTTAAGGACTCGCCCCTCTGATACCTGCCTTGAGGCAACCCCTCCCTGCCTGACGAGGCCAAGACATGGTACATACCGTCAGGAAGTTTGTGAGGGAGGGAAAGGACATCAGGACTTGCAGCAGGTTCCCACTGCACGACACGCCATTCCCCACATAGCCCACCTTGCAGGTGCAGTTCACATCTGGAGAGAAGAGCACACAGGCCACGCCCAGTGAGGCAGGGATCTGGGCTGCTCTCCTCCCCCGGGGAGAGGCCAGGCTGAGGGCTGTTCAGCAGCTGCGTGGCCTGGACCCGAGGCGTCGCTGGGGCAGTCACCTTTCATCCGATAACAGAAGACATCCCACATTTCGCTCCTGTTGGGTCGAGGTCCGTAGTCCACTATCCCCACCATGCCAGAGCCGCATTTCTGGGAGGCAAAGGCCGTGGGGTAGGCAACCCGCCCACTGTCCAGCCAGCCTGCCGAGCAGAGGTGGTACTTGGCCTGCAGGGACACAGACGGGTGGGGTTCAGTTCCCATTTCAGATTCATTGTGGGATCATTTGGTCAATGTCTGACTCCCTCCCCGGGCTGTAAACCCCATGAATTCAGTCTCATTTTGCCTGCTGAATCCCCTGTGCCTGGCACATGGTAGGTGGTCATTAGACTTTTGCTGATAGAGACACTGGATGAAAGAAAGCAGTGCCCTCTCCTTGTGGGCGCATGAGTCCTGCATTCTCACTTCTGTTTTCTCTGTTCTTGAGAAAGGACGTGCTAACCGCTATTTACCCCAGGTGCAAATTCTTCTGCTTTAGGTTGATAGAACTCTACTTGAGGATGGAACCTTAATTTATCATTGGTGTCATCATGGCCTCATCATCATGGCCTCATCACCGCCATCTTCATCAGCATCACACTTATTGTGAGCTTATTCTTAGCTAGGTTCTCCTGCAAAAACTTTTTACACGTCAACACCTTTCACTCTCAACCAAACCCATGAAGTGGAAACTATTAAAATCTTTTTCATATAGTTGAGAAAATTGAGGCAAAGGAAAGTTAAGTAACTTGCTCAAAGCCCTACGGTCAGCAAGTGACAGAGCTGGGATTCAAACGCAGGCAGTGTACTCCAGATATCCTAATCATCTTGAAAATTGAGTTCCTACTGTGTGCCGTATTCCCTTTAGTCCTTACACAAACAGGCTAGGTAGGAGAGAAGTTTCA
This sequence comes from Cephalopachus bancanus, assembly GCA_027257055.1. Classification (NCBI taxonomy): domain Eukaryota; kingdom Metazoa; phylum Chordata; class Mammalia; order Primates; family Tarsiidae; genus Cephalopachus; species Cephalopachus bancanus. The sequence goes on along the minus strand of JAPVLO010000028.1, from coordinate 2,305,114 downwards.
GTAGCTTGATCAAGGTTGCACAACCAACGAGGAGGACAGCAGAGACTCAGACCCTCCAAGATGTTGGGTCCTGTCATCAAATGCTTTGTTCCTTGGTAAAGAAAGATTGGGTCTGAGGCAAAGTAGAGGGATTTGGTAGTGATGGAGGTTAGAGGAAAGGACTTAAAATCATACCTCATAGGCATTCACCTGCTCTGCTCCCTGTAAGAAATCACCAGCTTAGAACTCCAAGGTACTGACTTTTCCCAACAGGCTTGTCTTCTGGTTTTAGAGGCGAAGAGGGCAGCCTGGACAACTCCTTCTCTTCACAGCCTCCCTAGCCACAGAGAGCTCCAGCGATTCCAGAGGAACTCAACGGCTTTGTGGAGTCAGGGCTACATTTAAATCCCGGATCTACCACCTTTTGACTGGGTGACATTGGGCGGGCACTTTATTTAACCATTCCGAGCCTCAGTTTCCCTATCTGTGAAATGGGAATAGTGACACTTGCCTCTGGGGATATTGTAAAGATGGACAACAATGTCAACAAAGCATCCTATGTATTGCCTGACACGTAGTAGACACCCAGCAAATGGATGTGATGATTAATTGTTATTATCACCTGCACTGGAAGGAGCTTCCTGCACATTCTTCCAGGAAGTCTCCGGTCTTAAGAAGAGGCCACACCCCGCCCCCTGCAGACCCTGCCTGCACCGTGTCTGCTAACTGGGGACCCACCTTCTGGGCGTAGGAGAGCTGGTTGTAGGTTGCCATGGTTGCAGCCTCATTGGCACAGGCCTCTCTGGCTTTGTCAAAGGTCAACTTGTACTGGCCCAGTGGGGAGCGTAGATGGAACACCCCCACGGTGGTATCTAGACAAAGAAGAAGAGGAACCAGGTCAGCCTACCCCGTTGGTGGTGTTTCCAGCAGTGAATTCTGAAGAATTTTCCAAGCAAAGCCTAGCTGTACCCCTGCATGTCTTCTGAAGCTACTTCCCTTTAAGTTATGTTGAAGCACGGCACTTAAAATATTTATTTCTTTTCTAATGATAAAATTACCATATGTTCTTTGTAGAAATTGGGGCAATACAGAAAAGTAAACAAAGAAATAAACAAGAATCACCTATAATCCCCAGAAATAATTCCCCAGAAATAATCATTGCTCCATGGCTAACATTTTGATGTACTTCCTTCCAGAATTTTAACTGTATTTTTTGGTAACTTTTTATTTTGATATAACTTCATATTCTTTCCGTCTTTTTTTCCTGTGAATTTATAGATGTCATATATATTATAAATATGATAGCATACTGCAGATACAGTTTTCAAAACTTTTCCAAACTTAATATTAAATCGTAATTATTTCCCAGATTATAAATTTTCTCTGATAATGTGATTCCCTTTGCCCCATACTCATAACTGAATAGTTTTGTGACCTTTAGAACTATAAAAAATACATTAGAGTGAGTTTCTAACAAGGGGTCTGTGTGTTTTCTGATCCTTGCTATCCTTTTGTTTTTTGAGTTGGAGTCTCACTCTGTCGTCCAGACTGGAGTGCAGTGGCATGCTCCCGGCCACCGCAGCCTCGCCCTGCTGGGCTCCGGCGATCCTTCCGCCTCAGCCTTCCAAGTAGCCAGAACTACAGGCGCGTGCTACCATGCCTGGCTAATTTTTTATTTGTTGTAGAGACGAGGTCTCGCCAAGTTGCCCTGGTGGGTCTTGAGCCCTCGGGCTCAGACAATCCACTTGCCTTGGCATCTCAAAGTGCAGGGATTACAGGCTGAGCCACCGAGCCTGGCCTTTTGCTATTCTTTCTAAAAAAGTTTTTAAAAACTCATTTCCCTTCTAAGATACTGGAAAACTTATATCATTCATTCACAGCTGGTGATTTTTTTCTAATTAAACAATTGAGTGCAGAGACCAGAAATAGTTCAATAACCAAGTCACATTTTATATTGCCAAGTTCACCATAAAACGCCTCAAAAAGGATACTATCTGCATCACAAAAAGCTAAGTTTAACTTTTTCTTGTTTGACCATAATCCAGTAAGTAGCACAACTTACAAGTTGTGATCTCATCAGTCATACTCCAAATGCAAACACTTGCCAATTTAACAGCCTGGAGAAGTATAGAGAAGTGTGCCTTGTCTCCTTGTTAAGACAACACAGTTCTTGAAGCACATTTGAGTAGATGTGGATCACTATATTTGATCACCCTTTACTGTTAGACACATATGTTATTTCTAATTTTTTTGTGATGTTAAAAAATGCTGGGATGGTATGTTTATCTTTACTCCATTCTTGGCTATTTCCATAGGTGGAGTCCTAGAAATGGATTCATCGAGTCTCGGTGAGAATTATTTCAAGGCTCCCTGCAGTGTGCATTGCCAAGTTGGTCTGTGAAGGCTGCCCAGTTTGCCATCCTATGAACCATGTGTGAGCAGCGCTTCCCCTTCCTGCAGGATGGACTGCAGGTGTGCCTTAGGGAAGGCGTGGCATCATCGACCACTTGGCTATAGCAGAGGGCGGGTCCCACTTGATGCCCAGTCATTTAATATCTCTGCCAGCATTTTCTTGGTACTCGTAAAAAAGCAGAAGAGAAAAAACCCCGAAGGAGCTGGACAGTGCTCCATGAACTCCCCGCCGGAAGTAAGCTGCAGAAACAGGCAGTATTTGCTGAATAAACAGTGTCCTGAAGGAAAAACCAAGCATGTCTGGATTCCACACTCCCCGGGGCAAATGACTTCTCAGTCAGCTGGGCCCTGCTGCTGGTTTTTTTGCTCTGATCCTAAGCAGTAACTGTCTCTTGCGTCTCTATGCTTGGAAGTCCTGTCATGACCATGAACAGAATGTTCCCAACCAAGCTTTCAAGCTTCTCATCACCTCCTCTGCCCACCTGCTTGAACCCAGCACCACCACTGCATTCAGTCTTTCGTGACGGAACCTCACATCACAGAGAGTGTCTCCTTTTCTCTATTCTACATCCATCATGTGTCCTTTCTCCCTTCCCTTACTCTTCTCAGTACAGACCCTGTGGCATGCGAGTCCCAGCCTTGTTCTCTCCTCCCTGTGGCCTTGTCCTTCCCATCTGACCCTTGGCCATTCTCTCCTGCCCAAGCTGTGCCCCCAGTAGATGCTCCTGTGTTTAGCCCAACTCAAGCCTCCATCAAGTCTCCACCATAGATAGCCCCAGGCCTTTGTTAGGCTTCTTGGAAGACCCCTTCTCTTGCCTCACCTGAGGTCCTTCCCTGCTCTATTCTAAAAATATTTGTTAGTGATCAACTTCCATATGATATTTTCAAAGCCACAGTAATTCAAAAATGTTTATCTGAAGAAGCCCCTGAGGGTACCACGTATAACTGTTTCCAAGCCTGGAGTAAGTTTCCAAAATAGAATCTTCCTATCTTCTCCCACCCGGTAGCCCTTGATAAAGCTGGTTCAGAGGCTGGCCCAGGAGTGGACATTTGAGTTCCAAACCTGCTGTTGAATAAGAAGCTGTGTGAGTTTCAGCAAGTCCCTCTCCAAGGTCCCAGAGAAGACCAGAGAAGCCCTTCCAAAGTCTTCATCTCAGAGGAAGAATTCTAGCTGCCATCTTTTCTTCCTCCCTCCACATTCTGGCTTTATCGAGGCTCCCTTCCTCCATCCTCTCTCCAAAAAAAGTCTTTTCTCCACTATTGTCTATCTGTATTTCCTTTACTCTACCTACAACTTTAGCTGTATTAATAATAGGCTGGGCACCGTGGCTCACGCCTGTAACCCCAGCACTTTGGGAGGCTGAGCGAGAGGATTACTTGAGCCAAGAGTTCAAGACCAGCCTGGGCAACACAGCAAGACTTCATCTCTATTAATAATAATAATAATAATAATAATAACAATAATAGTGACACCTTGATCTCTAAAAAAATTTGTTATTGTGATAAAATATGTAAACATAAAATTTACCCTTTTGATCATTTTAATTATACAACTCAGTGGCATTAAGTACATTTACAATGTTGTGCAACCATCACCACTATCTGTTTCTAGAAAATTTCCATCATCCCAAACAGAAACTATATCCATTAAGCAATACTTCTTCAGTCTCTGGAAACCTCTATTTTTCTTTATGTCTCTATGAATCAGTCTACTGAAGTCCGTAGATAGGTACAGTAACATAATATTTGTCCTTTTGTGTTTGGATTATTTCATTTAACATAATGTTTTCAAGATGCATCCATGCTGTAGCATGTATCAGAATTTCATTTCTTTTCAAGTCCAAATGATATTCCGTTGTATGGATATACTACATTTTGTGTATCCACTCATTTGCTGATGGACATTCTGGTTGCTTCCTCTTTTGGCTACTATGAATAATGCTATTAGGAACATGGGTATACAAACAGCCATTTCAAATTCCTGCTTGAACTTTTCTCTGACTGATCTTGCTCTATTTCAGCGGCACCACCAGCATGAGGTAAGTTGCTGTCTTCTGTCTCATAACTCCCTTTTCCTTGCCTTATTCAGTTAAAAAAAGTTTTCTCAAGCACACTGGGAATCTCCTTGCCAGCACAGACAACGTCTTATCTATCCTATGTATTTTCCCCGCTTATACATTCTGTCTCATCCCAGAGGGGAGTTGAGGTGTATAGAACAGGTGTTAAGTCAACAGTTGTCACAGAGATGTGTAAAAGCTGCCTCTGGTCAGGTGCCGTGGCTCACGCCTGTAATCCCGTCACTTTGGGAGGCTGAGGTGGGAGGACTGCTTGAGCCCAGGAGTTTGAGATCAGCCTGGGCAACATAGCAAGACTTTGTCTCTATTGGAAAAAAAAATCTGCCTTGTGAAAATGGCCAAGTCTGTCAAACAAACCCCACTCAGAGAGATCTGATACATACAGATTGGCCATAATGCGTAGTGCCCCGAGTCACTTCCTGAACCACTGAAGTCCATCTCTGCCTTGTTTGGGATTACCTTTTGGGTCCTTCCTGGCTTCCTTCACTGGGTTTCAAGATGCCCTGTCACTTCCGCCTCCCGCCTCTGCTTTTCCATGTGGCTTTCAACTTTCTTTAGCCTTATGATTCTGAGTTTTATTGCACCCGTGAACTTATTGTAAGTCATTCAAACCATCCCTGAAGTAAATGGGGTATGTGCTGTCAGTGTTCTCCTCCAAAACCATTGCTGAGAAACTGCTTCTGCACGAGGCAGACACTTCTTGTGGCTTCATGCCCCAGACTGTGCTTCTTAGATTCAAGCAGTCAGGGTTCAAGTTGCTTAGCAACTTGGGAGAAGAAGTATCAGGAAAATTAATGAGAGACAACGTTTGAGCTCCCGCCTGGCTCTAACAGCCTCAGGTTCGTGGAGTTTCCTCTGCCCTCTGTGGCCTTCACTGGGTCTGGGCTGTGCAAGGGCTGATGGGCCTCTGATTTTGTTTTGTTTTGTTTTTCTTCTTCCCCTGACACAGCCCCTTCCCTACGCCAGAAGAGAAGGGTGCTCTGTGCCCTCACCCCAGCCCCACTGACCCTGGAAGTGGAGATCGGCGCAGTTGGCATCTGGGTGGCACTGTCCATTGTCCTGCAAGCAACGGTCAACTGGCAGCTGTTCCGGTTCACAGTTCAGCCCGTCTCCCACGTAGTGACTCTTACACTCACACTTCTGTTTGCCCTGTGGGGGAGAGTGGGAGAGGATTGGAAGAGCCCCTTCTCTGGGACCCAGGACACCCCAGAGCCCGGCACCACCACCCGGCCTGGGAGGCGTCCAGAAGGACTGGGGGGATGGGCTTCTCCTGCCTGATGCGAATGAAATAACTGTACGTCTCCCTTTTTTCCACGCTCCCAATGAAGCGCCACCCTTCACATCTCAGTCCAGATGTGGCTTCCTGAGAGAGCCTCTCCCCGACCACCCTGCGCAAAGCAGCTTTTCCAGGCCCTTCTGGCACATGGGCCTGATTTCTGCTCTTCATGGCTCTTTGTGCTCTCCAAAAGGCTTTCATTGTGCATTTGCCTCTGTGATGAGCAAAGCCCCCTCTGACTACCTGCAATGATCTCCCTGAAAGCAGGAACCCCACCTGTCTTTGTGTTACTGGGTTCCTGGCACTTGCAACAGCACTTGGTAGGTGAGTGACTGCTGGTTGACTGAATGAGCTTGTTTAATCTCCACAACAACTCTGTGATGCTGGCATTATGAGGCCCACTTTACACAGGAGGAAACTAAGGCTCAGAGGAAGTAAGCAGGTAGCCCCAGGTCACATAGCTTGCAAGAAACTAAGGCTCAAGGTGGCTGGTCTCCAAGACCATGCTTGTGACTAGTAACAGACACTATTTTGTACCCTCCTCTCTTCCCACCAGGTAGACCGGACACTTCTGCCCTTCTAGGAAGACGGGAGGGAGGGTCCACACTTGCACTTTCATGCCACGACTTACCATCCTTTTGTTTTAAGAAACCTTTAATTCTGAAGAGTTTTAGATGTATAGAACAGTTGTAAAGAAAGAATTCTCCTGTCTTCTCCCAGTTCTCCCGATGTTCACCCCTTATGTAATTGTTGTTTGTCAGAACTAAAAAGTGAACATCGGTGCATTACTACCAACAAAACAGTCAACTTCTGGAGGGCTTCACCAGCGTTCCCATGAATGTCCTTTTCTGCCTATGGTACCACCTTGCTTTCGGCCCATGACGTTTATCGGGAAACAGACTGAGGTGGGAGGAAGGCTTAGGAGGCTGGGCCATAAGCAGAGCCCAGGAGGTGCAGAGGCAAGACAGAGTGAGGCCCGAGGGAGGCCCGATGCCGCGCCCTTGGATTTCCCGGGAAGAGCAACTCACAGGGCTCGTCATCGTGCAGGTGGCATGCTCGTGACAGCCCCCGTTGAGGCCGTCCGCACAGGGGTCAATCTCTGTGCAGCTGTGCCCGTCCCCCTTGTAGCCCTTCTGGCAGCTGCAGGAGACTTTCGTGCCCTTCTGGGAGCATGTGGCACCCTTTGCGCAGCCACCGTTGTTCTGCTTGCAGAAGTCCACCACTGCAAGAGCCGGGAGAGGAATCCACTCACCACTGTCTGCGTAGCTGGGGCTTCGGGTCGGGGTGTGGGTCACCCTGGCCCCAGTAAACAGGCTCGCGCTGCCTTTGCCCTCTATGCCCTGTGGCCTCTGCGACACTGATATTTTTGTGATATCCCCACAGACCAGGCCTGATGACACCTGTCCACTGCTGTTCCCTTTGCCACATTCTTCAAAGCCCCACTTTGGGAGCAGTTTTCAGAATGAGTTTGGGTTTTGATGTTAGGACAGAGTGCGTGTGTGTGTGAGCATGCGCGTGGGGTTAGTGCAATATCAAGCACCTTGTGAGGCAGACTCTGTTACTCCTATTCTACAGATGAACACACTGAGGCTTAGAGAGCTTAACGGACCCGGCAAAGGCAAGACAGCTGGGAGTGGCAGGGATGAGATTTACACCCAGAGTGGTGTGGCTCCAAAGCCCACACTCTGCCCGCAGCTCTGCCACTCCTTCTTAAGTCCTTAGTTTTCACCATTCCCCACATTTCAACCCAATGACAGGTTAGCTCTGGCCTCAGGAGTAGCTGGAAGGCCATTCGATTTCTCCTGCCTGGATTTATGTAGACTTATGGTAGCCACTTGAGACCCTGGCAAAACAAAGAGGACGAAGTGCTTTGTCCCAAGGATGGTAGGGTAGAGAGAGGAGCGAGAGAATATGGTCTTTGCTGTCGTTATTGAGTGTGACTCACTTCTGGGCCGCCTTGCAGGCCAATTATGTATAGCAAGACCTAATTTTGTAAAGAAAGTATGTATATTTATTAATGAAAATCCCTGGAAAGCACATGTGACCGCGACGGCTAACTTTCCCCAATACCTATTCTTTGTTTTTCCTACGGTAACCAATTTTCAGCTGGGTTCTTGGTTGTCCAACAAAAGACTACATTTCCCAGGCACTCTTGTGACTGGGCATGCCCAATGAGGAGGCTCTGGCCAATAGGACAGAAGCAGACGTGGCTTCAGCAACTTCTGGGTTGTGTTTTTAAAGGGCAGGTGTGTCTCCTTTCTCTCCCACTTCTGCCCTGCTGCTTGGGATGTGCTTCTGGCCACGGCCATTTTGAGCTGGGTGAGTGAGCGGTGGTAGAGTAACAGGACGGAAGGGGTCTAGGTCCAAAGAATAATGTTGTGTATTTTCTCAACTTTTTGAAGTAAGACTGGGTTACTTGCTGAGTTAGAAAAACACCATAACATAAAGTGCTCCCCAGTTTGCAAAGCAATTTAAAAACCATGACCTGGGAGGTGGGTGGATCAAGCATGAGCGAACTCATGAAGGAAACCGAGTCACAGAGAGGGCAGGTGTTACCGAAGGGGTCCAGGCAGGAGCGGAAGCGCCAGGACAGAGCCAAGCACTGTGTCGCCCCCACCCCCACCCCAACAGGATCTCACACGGCCCAAGGGGACACACCTGTGCATGTGAGTCCATCACCTTCGTAGTTCAGGTTGCACTCGCATGTGTTGTTTTCCTTGCAGGTGGCGTGAGCAGAACACGGCGGCGTGCAAACTGGGGGCAGATCTGCAGAGAAAGGGGCCACCACTCATCCTGCACTCATAGTGGGGCGGGAACCCATCTGAGGAGCCTTCCCGAGATGCTCTCGCTGGCCCACCACCGTGTTCATAAGCTCCCCGTATTGCAGGAGCATGGGGTGATTTGCTAAGGTCCCGTCCAGCCTGGAGATTCTAGAGTTACTCCTCAATATTAAGACATCATCTCTGAACCATTATCCAGATTTCAGTGCAAGTTGGTGACCTTCAGGGGCAATCAATTAAAACTTTACACCTGAAAACTTGTTCGCAGGAATGGACGTGGCAGATCAGCCCTCTGGCTCTAAAGACACGCACGGGATTCCAGATGGAGATAGTTACATTGGAGAAGAAATTCCATGGCTTTCTGAGGGCACTGTGGAGCTGGGGAGAAGGCTGGAGCTCTGGTGATTGGATGGGGCTATGTCGTGCACAGGCAGCACGAGGCCATGGGACATTTAGGGAGGAGGTGGGAGGAAGAGGTGTGCCGTACTGTTGGGATTTCCGAAACTTCCCACAGGAAGAGCCCTGTTATGCCCTCTGATCCCGGGGAGGCTGAAATGACGGCAGGTTACACTGGATAATTCAACCATCACATTTCAGAACTTCTATCAGAACATAGGGCTTTGGGTAAAAGGGAAACCTCAGAAGACTGACTGCTTAGTAAGGATCAAGCTGTGATGACGATAATCATGGTCACGTGTCCTGATGGCAATGCCAGCTGCTAGCTCTGAGCGTTCATAGACACTGGGCACTTCAAAACCATGCTCCCTGACCATCCCTGTGTAGAATGTGCAGAAGGCTCTTCTTTTTTTACAGAAGAGCAAGTCAAAGCTCAGGGACGGTGGATTATCTAAGGCCCTTTATCTAGCAGATGGTAGGATCAGGGGTCAGACCCTGGTCTTGGGGCTCCAGAAACTGCGTTTTCTATGAAACCACTCAGTCTCTGGGTCAGGCCACCTTCCTTGGCCGAGCCTGGGATTCTGTGCTGGAGGCGGGGGGATCCCATGTACAGCTCGACATGCTGGTTTCACAGGTTTAAGTCAAATCTCCTCATCTAGTGGTCCTTCAAGTCACTAACCTCCCCAGGTCCAGGGTCACAGATGCAAATTATCTTTTCTACCTGCTTTATCATTTTTTTCAAATGTTACTCAGGCTCCAATTTCACTTGTAGGTTCAGGGTCTGGGGCAGTCCCGGGCCACCAGTGGCAGGCCACCCCCATGACAGACCTGTTGGAGTGTAACAGAAGCGACCTGTCCATCCCGTTTCACAGAAGCACTGCCCGGAGCCCGTGATGCCATCGTCGCACTGGCCATGGTCCGAGCAGCCACAGGCTAAAAGCAAACGAGAGTGTGATCAGCGATCAAGGTTGAAATCCCACCTGCCAGCTCGCCAACCCCTTGCTGCCTGTGCGTTTTCAGTGTGGGAGGCACCAGGTTTCTGCCATGGTCACTCATTCATTCATTCAGACATTCAAAAACAACTTACTCTAAGTCTACATGGGGCCAGGCCTTGCCAGGCAATGAGTTTACAGGGAAAAAAAAATCTTAGGGAAGGTCTTTGCTTCCACGGGTGACAGTCTCAGAGTGACCAGCTGTTGGACGTGTGATTATAAATGTGATGAATGTCATATTTATGGAAGTAGAGAGTGCCATAGGTATATGTAACAGGATACACGGGGACAGAAATCCATCTGGGGCCTCCTGGTGGAGAAATTGATGTAAAGGAAAAATTGAAATATGCTGTGCTATTCTGCCACATGTAGCTGCCCCCAGCACTATTGTGACAGCCACTAGCTCTAACCTTGATGGCTGTATCCCCAAAGGGGCCCCACCTCTGTGCCTGCTGCCCTGAAGTAGACACTGCACAGGGCAGTAGAGTGATCCCTTCTTGGCTGTTCATGACACTCTTGTGTTCACAGTGTCTCACAGGCCTCCCATCACACTCAGGTGCTGAAGACCTTTCTCTGCCCCAGAAGACCTGGCTGTTGGTGACCTTCAGAGATTTCAATTCCCTTCCTCTCTTCCTCTCCTTTTTCTTCTGCTCAGCTGTCTTGGCCTCCTCGTATCCTTGTGTACCAAGCTGCCTCCTGCCTTGGGGCCTTGGCACCTGCTCATCTGTCCTCCAGGAAAGCCATTCCCCTGGTCTGCGCCGTCCAGGACCACAGCCACTAGCTACGTGTGACTACTTAAATTTAAACTCATTAAAATGTACAACGGGGTTCCTTAGTCCATTTGTGAGTGCACAACAGCTGCATGTGGACAGTGGAGTCACAGATCCCCTCCAGCGCTGCTGAGGGTTCATGCCTGCTTGCCGACTCCTTGCCTGGTTCCTCATGTCTGCTGGGACTCCACTCAAATGTTCCCAGTGGGAGATGTCTTCTCAAACAATGCCCCTTTTTGTTCATGACCCCCAGCCTGCTTCCTTGTCCTTATAGCCTCTATAACAATTTTAAAAAATTTTGTTTCCGTAGTTTTTTGAGAGCTGGGTTTTTGTCCTTACTGTCCTCCTACCCCGCTAGCCACGTATCCCTAGACTCTTGAGCCAGTCACTCACCTCTTTGTACTGTTTTCCTCATCTGCTAGTTGGGGATAATAACAGTGTCTACCTCAAAGGGTTGTTAAGAGGGTGACATGGTTAAACGTAGATGCCTGGCAAATCGTAGGCACTTGAATGCTGGCTATCGATATCAGTAGGGACGCATTAATTGCATGTTGGTTGAATGACTGAATGGATGCTGTCCAGTCGCAGATTGACTTGGTGGCTGCTGGGGGTAAATGTCACCTCGGAGGTGAGGCTTTTCAATGAATGGAAACTGGGAATACACCAAGGGTCCCACACAGGGCAGGCAGGGGGGAGGTGGGGGTGGCTGGGAGAAAGGACAGGCAAGTGGCATGGGCTTGGACAGGGAGCACACAGCTAGGAGATGGGCGACAGCTGGGCAGTGGTGCTACGTACACTGACAGTCAGGCCCGAATCTCCCCGGCCAGCACATCTCACACGCCGTCCCATTGAAGCCGATGTTGCACTGACACTCTCCGGTGGCCCAGTACTGATCGAGACAGACGCCGCGGTTGTTACACGGGGCCTCTGGGCCTCCAGGACAGGCTGGAAGAGACCAAACGGCTGTGACTTGGCCGTCTCCCAGACCCAGAGCAGCTTAGTGCCTTTGTAAACGTTCGGTGGCTTCTGATCTGCATTAGCCCAGAGGACCGTGGCCCTGGGGTATCCGTGGATATCTAGGGTGGGCCATTGGTCTATGGGCTTAAGTGTAGCTGGTAGAATTCCCCTTGGCAGGGTCATACACTGAGCTGTGCATTGCATCTGGGGCCAGGAGACCGGGACCTGGTGGATCTGGGCTGAGTAATGAACTTGCTCTGAGCTTCAGCTTTTTTAGCTCTAAGTGATGATGATGATGTATGATAATGCCTGACCTACACCACCGTTGCTATTGTGAGGCTCTAAGAAAGTAACCGTAACTGAGAGCGTTTTGAAAATATAAGGCACTGAGCAAATACAAGGGGTGACACCGATTTCTTTGAATAGTTCACACTCTAGTGATGAGGGCTGGAGCTGGGCGACCATGTGGACTCTCAATCCAGAAGACTCTCAAAGAGATTCCATGGGTGGGGGATGCATGGTAGTAAAAACTCCTGGAGACAGAGCGTGGGACCGTGGGCTCGCTTCCCGTTCTCTCCATGCCTCTGTATTCTCATCGAGAAAATGGGAGCAGCAACAGAAACTCCTCCCAGGGGTTGTTGCCCAGATTGAGTTGATTGATACGAGGGAGGAGCCAAAAAACCTGGAATTTATTTACAAAAAATGTGTATTTACTCTTAAATGTTTAACCTCGTCCCCTTCAAAGTACTCTCCGTTTGATGCGATACACCTACCGAGATGCTTTTTCCACTGCTCAAAACAGGTTTTGAATTTGTCAGTGTTGATGCCTTTTAGTTCTTCTGCTGTGTTTTCGTTTCACCTCCTCTATGTAGGCAAAACACTTCTCTCTGAGGACTTTTTCATCCGGGGAAATAAACAAAAGTCACTAAGGGCAAGGTTGGGGGTGAATAGGGAAGGTGGGGCATGGCGTTCATGCTGTATTTGGTCAAAAACTGCTGAATACTCAGCGTGGTGTGGGTAGGTGCCCTTGTAAATCACCCATCATGAAATGGACAAACATGTTGAAAGAATCTTCAAAAAAAAAAAAAAAATCACCGAAGTCAAACGCCGCCTCTCACAACAACACTAGCTGGTCCACTGGTGCTGATGGGTTCCTAGAACACTTACCTAGTGGGGGAAGCCTGTACTACAAGGGGCCTGCCCACCAAAAGATAATTTTGCTTTTTAGGGCCTCTCCCTTGTCTGTACGGGAAATAGCACTCAATACGTGTGCCTACCTTGGACAACGTGTGGTAGATGGGAAGTGCCCCTAGGCATTGGTTATGCTGCTGCTGTTGATGTGTTGTTGGCTAGTTGTACCCAACATAGGGGTTTCAGGAGGGGCCCAAATGCCTTTGGCAGGGATCCCTTTCCTGGAGAGATCACAGAGGGAGGGCAGTGCTACACACCCTATAACGGGAGTTTCAGGAAAATATGGCCCATATACACCTGGTGCTCTCAGTATATCGCCTGCCAAGGTAGCATCATAGCAAATGATTTAAGCAGACATGCTTATCAATGTCATGGGCACTGCATTGCATCAAAATGAAACACAGCGTCTGGGGCACCACAGGAGGTGCCTATGTGCTAATGTAAAGCAAACAAGCAGACACACAATGACAACATATGCACAGTGGAATCTCAGCTCAGTAAGAGGCAGAAAATGTCAAGTGAAAGAAGTGGAAGTTATGACACCCAGCTCTTCAGAGGGATTGCACTGGGTCTTTGGCAGTGCTCCCCCAGTGCTATAATTTCGGTTCCCAGTGCCGAGCAGGGAGCCTGCGATCCTTCTAGACCCATGGGGAGGAAGGGGCACCTCACCCTGGCAGTCTCGCCCGAAGTATCCCTTGCAGCACCGGGGGAGCCGGATCACCAGGCCGCACTGCTGCCGGCAGCCTTCCGCGTTCCTCTTGAAGGGCAGGTTGTAGAGACACTTCTGCTTCTCGCCCTGGAGGAAGAGAGCGCCATCCTTCCAGCTTCCACCGCACGGGCTGGGGCTCTGGGGCTCCCGTCTGTTCCCCAGTGGAGGATCCTGGCACTGCCCAAGGTGAAAACGGGACTTCCAACGGGAGCCGGGTTTTTTTTTCTGCTTTTGTTTTTAAAGAGTGGATTTTTCTGAAGGGAGTCAACAGGTCAGCGACAGCTCTGGGGTGGGGGTGTGCAGAGCTAGAGATTTCTCCCCAGGCTTATGAGAAAGTACTTTCTGACCCTTAGAGCGGTTTGCAAATGGCACGGGTGCCTGGGGCCGTAGGGGAGAGGTAGTCATGGAAGGGGTGTGCAGCAGGCTCTCAAGTCCTCAGCAAGAGGGCATGAGTTACGTTTTGTTTTGTGGTGGTAGTTGTGTTATCGGTTTGACTAGCAGACCACCAGTAACTTGACTTTGGAATAACAAAAAACATTATTTACTGAGCACTTACTGTGTGCCAGGCACTTAAATGTGCCCACATTTAAATGTACTTTTCCTAATAACCACATAAAGAATTATTATTAGTTCTATTTTACAGAGCCAAAATGGATAGGTCATGTGACTTGCAAAGGTTGAGGAATCTGACCCCATACCTGTGGACTCCAAATTTCACTGGCTTCCCCAGTACTTTACATTGCTTTCTGGGTTTTGATCTTAGTGTTGCTCCTTGGGTGCTCTGTGGCCTTGGATGAATTCCTTGCCCTCTCTGACACTCATTTTCTCATAAATAAATAAAGTGCAAGTAATAAGAGCTTCTAATGAATATATAAAGGACCCAGCACAGAGCCTGGGATGTGGACAGCAGCCAGCAAAACGTAGCTGTTATTTTCATAATTATAATTGTCTTTTAAGTCCTTCTAAGCCTCAACCTCATGATTTCCTAGACACTTCCTAGAAGACAGGTGATAGGTTGACAGGGTTCCTAGGCTCAGAATGACCATCCCTCGTTCCATTGGCTTGGTTGTTGAAAGAGTGTCACAAATTACGTTTACGCCCCTGCCCCCACCCTTTCCCCCACACATCCTCACACACACCCGAAGACTGAGGTCTGATAATGAAACACACTCATGGCTCTCCAAACATTATCACTGCATTGTTAATTACCTTTGGTTTACTCCACCTCGGGCAGCTGGGAGTATTGGAACAGCTCCCACAGTCCCCCTGGTACGTAAGAAAAAAAAAATTAAAGACCAAGAATATCAGAAAACACAAGGAAATGTCTCCGGTTGACACCTGGGTGGACTGATTAAAGCCTCAATTAACCTTGATCAGGATTCTGACTATGGTCAAGAGCATAAAGACAAACACAGGACAGCTTGGCCATGGACGATTCTCAAGGTGTGTCTTGGCCCTCAGCTCTGTGGGTGAGAACTCAGGAAAGAGCTTGTGTTACACAGAGCCTGGCCAGGGCCATGTCCCAGAGCATCGGACAGTCGTTTATACTCTTTGACCCTTAGTTTTATGATAGACAAAGGAGGGATAATAATTCTTGCTATTTGATCTTCGGGGGATTGGTGAGGGAAAATGGCTAATTGAAAAAAATGTGTGTGGATACACTTTAGAAATTAAGAAGGCAGCAACCCCTGTAGCAGAAAGAACAATTGGTTTCATCTCTCACTTTGATTGGTATGCTAAACATTTGGGATTTTGGGGGGGTAGGGGGGGAGTTGGAGTCCTATTCTGTCACCCAGGCTGGAGTGCAGCGACACGCTCACAATTCCTGCAGCCTCGACCTACCGGGCCCAGGCGATCCCTCCGCCTCAGCCTTCCAAGTTGCTGGAACTACAGGCAAGTGCCACCATGCTTGGCAATATATATATTTGATATATTTTTAAATTTAATTTAATTTTTAATTTTAGAGAGGAGGTCTCACCAAGTTGCCCAGGCTGGTCTCAAACCCCTGGGCAGGCGTAGCCACCACTACTGTGTCCAGCTAACATTTGGGATATTTGCCGAATGCCTACAAGATGCCAGGTAGTGATACTAACTGGTGACAAACTTTTCTATGTAAAGCCACTTTACCTCTTTGGGACTCAATTTTCAAATATGTATAGGGGGTGAGCTGAGGGTTGAGCAAAATGGCAGCTCGAAGGCAGTACTCAGTGAGGTGGGTGGGTGACTGTGAGACTGCCACACCCAGGGCAGGGCCCGGGACAGATGTTCAATCAACGCCGCCAAATGAGTGAGAGGGGGACTGAGGTAAGGAGAGGGAGGCTTGGGATTCGAGACTGGTCATACGAAATTGCCATTTCTGTAGGCCCTAAACTGTCAAATACTAACCGAGACATTGAAAGTAGTAAATGTGTCACAGCGGCCTCCCAGGGTGGATCGATCAGTAGACAGTCAATGCCGTAGGCCACGCCCAGGTCAAACAGGAGCTCACGCTGCACAATTCTGCATGTTTGGCCATTTAGAAAGAGCTCACCCTGAGAGAGAGAGAGAGAGAGGAGAGAGAGAGAGAGAGAGAGAGAGGGAGAGAGAGAGAGACAGAGAGAGACAGAGAGAGACAGAGACACAGACAGAAAGACAGAGAGAGAGACATAAAGACAGAGAAGGCGGGAGAGAGAGAGACAGAGAGATAGAGACAGAGACAGAGAGACAGAGAGTGAGAGAAGAGAGAGAAGAGAGAGAGAGAGAGAGAGAGAGAGAGAGAGAGAGAGAAACAGTCAGTCCCGCTCAGACTTATCTTCTTCCCAGCTGTATAATGTAGCTAGCATCTACAGAACTCAGGAAGAAATGAAAAAAAAGTATATATTAAAATGTATATAGTAAATACATATTAAATTATATAATATATAAAAATGTATATAAAAATATATTATCTCAAACACTCAGCAGGTGTTACGTGCTAGGTACTGTTCTAAGTGTGTTACCTGTGAAAATTCTTTTAATCCTCACAACAACCCTAGGATACAGCTACTATTATTAGCATCCATTTGCAGATGAGGAAACTGATGCAGTGAGAGGTGAAAGGACCGGCCCTGTAAATGGTAGTGCAGGTATTCGCATCCGGGCACTCTTGGCCCCTCGGCTGCATGGCCTCTACCAGAGGGGGAGCACCCACAGCAGAGATGATCTGCTGACATGGCCTCTCGTGGGTGGTAACCAAGCGTTCTTGTTTAGTGCCAGCACCTAGATAAGTTCCTGGCTCAACTTCCTTTCCAGAATATCTGAGTGATAGGTTTTAACGTTATAATGATAATAATAACTTCCTTTTTACATGTCAGCACATCTAAACCAGTCTAATGATAATAATAACTTCCTTTTTACATGTCAGTACATCTAAACCAGTCTGTAAATATGCTCTCATGTAAGGCTTTCAACAATCTTAAGATTCCTCCTGAGGTGACTCAGCTAGAAAGTGGATGGCTGTGTTCTTCTCACAAGATGTAAAATGCTTCTAGAAAGTCCTGTGAGGAGAAAAGAGAGAAGTCTGGGCATCTATGGATGGGATGGAGATAGCGTGACTCCGTGAAAGAAACACCAGAAGACTGTGGTTGGAGCCCGGGCCGGCCACTTGTGCACCATGTGACCACCGGCATGTCACTGAGCTTCTCGGAGGCTCAATGATTTTTTTTCACCAGGTAAATAGAGTTCACGATTTCAAATGCATAGGGTTGTCATACAGATCAAACTAAATAATGTGCTTTGGAAGCTATTTTAGCACACAGAACAGGCAGGTGACCTTCTTACTAGCCTTCTTCTCTGATGGGTGTCTACTTTGGGCTATGGAGATAGAACAGGTGGTCTCAAGGGTGTAATTACATTGGGATAAACTTCCAGAAGCTGGAATGAAAAGATGTGAAGCCTTCTCAAATTCAAATAAATTTAAAGCAATTCTAATTCAAACCCCAATGGGATTCTGGCCGTAAGATGTAAGCAGAATGTTGTGTGGAACTTGCTGGAAGCCTCCTCGAAGAGAACTGACTCAGCTGAGAGATGCATCTCTTTTGTCCTCCCTCCTTCCTACTGCCTGGAAAACAGACATAGTGGCTGGAGCCCCAGCAGTCATGCTGGGCCTTGGGCTGACTTTGATGCTGGAACCATGTGCTACAGAGAAGAAAGACGGAAAGCACTCCCCTAGCGTGCCGTCTTGCCAGTTCCAGATTGAACACTTCCGGATTTCTTTTATGAGAGAGGATGTATCCATGTATATTTAAGCTGCTGTCATTTTGGCTTTTCTGTTATAAGCAGTTGAATGAATCCTATCAGATCCATTCATCATGTGAAATTACAGGAAGGTAGGATTGTTGAGACCTAGCCAGGAGGGTGAAACTGCAAACCTTCTCTTTCGGTGACTGATGGATGTCTGCAGAGCAAGAAAGGCTGGAAGAGGCTGCATGGAGCTGGCAGGGAAGTGAAAGGAGTGATTGTATTCTCTCCGACTTTAGGGGAGTATGTCATGCTGGAGAATAAATGCTCAAAAAAAAAAAAAAAATCAACTGCTCTCTACAAGTGTAAGAGACTTCCTGCCAGAGAGCTTGGGATTTATCAGAATTAAAAAAAAAAAGTAGAGACAGAGTCTCCCTCTGTTGCCCAAGGTGGAGTGTAGTAGGTGCAATCATAGCTCACTGCAGCCTCAAACTACTGGCCTCAAGCGATCCTCCCACCTTGGCCTCCCAGAGTGCTGGGATTACAGAGCTGGGATTACACGGAGGTCTAACAGGCTTTTCATATTAATTTATGTACTCTTGGGGACAATCCCTCAGAAGACACTGAGAAAAAAACAAGCTTGCTGTCAGTGGAGGAAAAGAATGAACATGTCCTTGAAGGGGTAGTGGTTGGGAGTGGCTTGCCATTAATGTGTTTCTTTTTTGTTGTTGTTGGAGTCTCACTCTGTCGCCCAGACTGGAGGGCAGTGGCCGCTCCCGGCCACCACAGCCTCGACCTGCTGGGCTCCGGCGATCTTTCCGCCTCAGCCTTCCAAGTAGCTGGAACTACAGGCACGTGCTATCACGCCTGGCTAATTTTTAAAAAAATTTATTGTCGAGATGAGGTCTCGCCAAGTTGCCCAGGTGGGTCTCGAACCCACGGGCTCAGGCAATCCACTCACCTCAGCCTTCCAAAGCGTGGGATGACAGGCTGAGCCACCGAGCCTGGCTTATTCATGTGTTTCTAACCTCTCCCTGGCCCACCCCTCGGATATACTCACGATGTCACTGCCGGCTCCACACGTCACACTCAGCTCAGAACCTTGCAGGGTCTTCCAGGCGGCAGATTTAGGAAGATCCACAGCTAGAACCTGTAGGGACAACGGTGTCACGTGAACGTTCCAAGCTGGAGCTGAAGAGGGGCCCACAGGAGCTTGGCCGGCAAACCAGATTCAGAAACAAGTTTTTTCACGCGTGATAACACTTTTAACGTGATAACACTATGGCTACAATCAAGACGAAGAACAGCCATGGGCTCTCTGGGCGGCTGGAAGTTGCTTCTGGAGGAAGAGAGTCAGCCAGCCGGTCTGGTTCTAATCACCCTTCCATCCCCCAATCTACGCTCGGGAATTTCTGGAAGATACAGGGTCGGTGTACGAAGCCCAGGAAAGGATGAGCGGGTGAGGCTGAGATGATCCAGGGCGCTACTATAGGCTGATGTGCCCTCAAAAAGTCATGTTGACGGCTGGACCCCCAGTTTCTCAGAATGTGGTGTGTGGAGAAAAGGTCATTGTGGATGCGATTAGTCAAGATGCAGCTCTCCTGGGGCAGGGTGGGCTCTGAACCCAGCAGGGATGGTGTCCGCATAAGAAGAAGAAGGGACCATGCCATGGAAAGATGCAGAAACACTGAGGGAGAAGACGACCCTGTGAAGGTGGAGCCAGGACTTGGGGGGAAGCACCCACAAGCCACGGAGCGCCAAGGGCTGGCAGCGACCACCAGAGATGAGGAGGGACACATGGAACAGCTTATCTCAGGGCATCCAGGAGGAGTGACCCTGGTGGCACCTCGACTAGTCTCCAAGCTGTGCACTACAGAGAACACGTCTGTTGTTTAAGCTGCCCTGTTGGTGGTACCTTCCACAGCAGCCCTAGAAAATAAATCCCGGGGCTATGAGTGAACTGGAGTTAGAGCGTTCGGCATCCTTGAATCTGATGGACTCGGTCCTGAAAAGAAACCTGAGTCCTGGTGGAGGATGTAAAGGGACTGCCCATTCCTGTATGACCGGGCTTCTCTGACACAGTTGATCTGCTCAGAGGGCCAAAAACTGAATGAAGCTGGATTAGTCAGCCTTGAGAGTCTGGCATTGGGAGAGGAAGAGTCTTTCTGGAAACACTTGAGAACTGCTGTTGGCAGTCATTTTCCGTGTGAAGTAGGATGGAGAAAAGGTTGGTCTGTAGGAAGAGAGGAGTGATATTCTCTTGGGTATTGGAGTTAAAAGAAGAAGATCACGGCAGGTCTAAGAGCAGAACCAGGTGTGGTATACTGTAGGTGCCAACTCACCACAACCAGTCAGAAGAGGATACAGTGGGGCAGGGACTTTCGTGGCCTCCTGTACCGTGTGGAGACAGGGCCACACTGACAGCTCCTGGGCCACAAAGCCTTGGTGCCGAATTTGATCACCCCCTGGGACATTTCTGCTTCACTTCCACATTTAGACAAAATACCTTGGAATCTCGGATCACGTGGAACTTCAAATACCCCTTCAGCTTGTCCCTGTTGTCCTGGTTGAACAGGAAGTCCTGTTGTTCAGAGGGGAGGGCCTGGAGGGCTTGGTCCGTGGGCCAGAAGAGAGTGACCGGGGTGTGGATGGGGTCCGTGATGACACTCAGCAAGCCTGAGTCCTGGAACACATGGTCAGCCCCCGCGGGTGTGCACCTCCGTGCGCCAGCCAGGAGGTGGGGTGGGGTTCAACTCTCTGAGGACACCCTCCATGCCCCACCCCACTGCTACAGGATTCTGGATGGCTCAAGGGTGACACAGCCAGGAACACAAAGCCCATCACACTCGAACCCACATTTCCTTAGAAAGCAGATCACAGAATCACATTCTTGTGTTAGGAGAAACACCAATTTACACTTTAGAGAATATCTTTTAAAAAATACCACTCAGAGCCGGGCTCGGTGGCTCAGCCTGTGATCCCGCGTCTTTGGGAGGCTGAGGTGAGTGGATTGCCTGAGCCCGTGGGTTCAAGACCTGCCTGGGCAGCGAGACCTCATCTCTACAATAAATCAAAAAATCAGCTGGGCGTGGTAGCGCATGCCTGTAATTCTGGCTACTTGGAAGGCTGAGGCGGAAGGATCGCCGGGGCTCAGCAGGTCGAGGCTGCAGTGGCCGGGAGCGGCCACTGCACTCCAGTCTGGGCGACAGAGTGAGACTCCAACTCAAAAAAAAAAAAAAAAAAAAATACCACTCCACCAGCTTTTAATGGCTGAATGACCCATTTCATTTTAAAAAGTGAAATCGGTGTAATATTGAGATACTGTGCATATTCACAGAGTACAGATTATATGAATCCCAAAGACTGCACGGTAGATAGAGAGGAACATTCTGAGAGCCCTCTGTAGCCTGATGAATCATGTATACTTTTTCTTTTAATTTTGCCAACAGTCTATGAAGTAGGCTTTATCACTCCCTTTTGTTGCTCCCAGAGAGGATTGCTAACTTGCTTTAAAAGCCTGTGTTTGACCAGACCCTGGTGCACAGGTGTGGGGGTGACTCCAGATTTTTGTCGGGGGGTGGAGTGGGCAAAGGTGATTTGACCACAACATCCTTGGAGGTTCTTGTTTTGAACACCTCGAAGTCTCTATTTCTAAAAGGCTATGCAGAGAGTCAGAGACCCAGATCATTCTGGGAATTGTTGGTCAAATGCAGAGATTTATTGACTGTGCCATGGGGGGAACCCAGGGTTCCTGGAGCCCTTCCGGGACTGCTCAGGGTAGGGGTGGGGTGCTGCAGTAGGACGCTGGGCCTTCTCTGCCCTACTGTCTTCGGCAATCTTTTGTCTGAACAAGAAGTTTCTACTCAATTCATGGAAACAGTCTCTGGAGTCAGAAAGACATGGTTTTATGTCACAGGCATAGACTTCCCAACTCCCCACCCCCAAATGCCCCCCCCCTCCCTATCTCTCTAATGGAGCTGGTAATCACAGAGGTGAAGCAGCTGGTACGGGGACTGGGGTCTCCCAACTTCTTCCCCTCTCCCTAGCCTCAAATACTTCAATTTCTAACTCAGCCAATGTACTTTATAGAGCTCGACACACCATGCATTATTCTGAGAAGGGAGCAGCAGAGAATGACTTTGCTTTCCAGAAAACTGGGTCTTTCCCAGACAGATCCCATAACAACCGGCTATTGTAAAGACAAAACAAAACAAACAAAATAAAACATCTTTAGGCTGGGTATCCCGAGTCAACTTTCCCCCTAGGTTTTTTTTACCTGTATTAAGTTGCTAAATTTGGTGTAGCCATGGTTTGTTGCCACTGTTGTAAGATTTTGCTGCAAAGATAATAAGAATGAGCATGAAACGCCCCTCATATTGTTCACAAAGCACTTTAACAAAAGACCAGCTGAGCAAAATAAAGGGAACATAGCGTGGAGGTGTGGTCAGTTGGGACATTAGCACCATTCCAGAGCTCCTCTGCCCGTGTGTTCCTGCATTCTAGAGGCTAGAACACTAAGTGCTACATTTTCCCAGACTCCCTTGCAGCTAGAGCCCCTCATGTAATATAGGGTCCTCCAAACAGAAGCAGTGGCACAAAGCTTGTTGCGGAAAGAAAAGACATGAGGTGGTAGCAGCTGCTAGTAGCGAGCTCAGGCCTGGCAAGCACAATGGTGGGGCCTCTGCTGTCCAGTCTCTAAGGCCCTAGGTGGTGAGGCTAGAGACAGGTAGCAGTGGCAGAGCTGTGGCAGAGCTGTGGCAGCCAGAGCAGCCCTGTGCTGAGGTCAGGTGTCCACCCTCTGTAGGACTCCCTGGGCTGCTTTGTTCCCAACTGGGCAGAATTAGGCTCCGGCCTTCCAGAGATATGATGATGTAACTAATATCTTAAGCATAACTAATATCTTAAGCTTTTTGTGTAAGTGTAATGGATTCTGTGGTTTGCAATGAAGAACCCTGACCAATACTAATAAATTACAATAAAAGCCAGCTGGGTGCAGTGGTGTGTGCCTGTAGTCCTAGTGACTCAGGAGGCTGAGATGGGAGGTAGCTTGAGCTTGAAGTTTGAGTCCAGCCTGTGCTACATAGCAAGACTCCATTTCTTTAAAAAAAGTTAAAATGACCTTTTCTGTCAATTGAAAAGGAGTTTTTACTCCAGGTTTAGTTTCAAGGATGTCTATATCTATATCTGTATCTCTATCTATCTACCTACCTACCTACCTACCTACCTACCTACCTACTTACCTATCTACCTATCATCTATTATCTCTATCTTTCAAATCTATGCAAGACTATCTGCCCTTGTGGACACTAAAAAACCCCAAACAAAAATCTACTTATAATTTAAAATAGACTTTTACTTGTTTACTTATTACTAAAAATAATGTTTACTAGGCTTTTAATGATAGCTTGGGATTTTTTTTTTTTTTTTTTTTGAGTTGGAGTCTCACTCTGTCGCCCAAACTGGAGTGCAGTGGCCGCTCCCGGCCACCGCAGCATCGACCTGCTGGGCTCCGGCGATCCTTCCGCCTCAGCCTTCCAAGTAGCTAGAACTACAGGCGTGTGTTACCATACCCGGCTAATTTTTTATTTATTGTAGAGACAAGGTCTCGCCAAGTTGCCCAGGCAGGTCTCGAACCCGCGGGCTCAGGCAATCCACTCACCTCAGCCTCCCAAAGGCGGGGGATTACAGGCTGAGCCACCGAGCCCGGCTGATAGCTTGGGATTAAAGCAGCAAAATTAGAATGTTTCAGAATGATGTCCCAGAACCAGAATTGCGATGAGTCACCCTACAATGAGTTCACCTACCACAATCCTTCCAGAGGCGTCTTTGAGGGTGAGAATCAAATTCTGGGGAGACAGCAGTTTGTCTATGATGTGGATGATCCCATTAGAACTGATGATATCACTGGATATGATCTTAGCCTTGTTATTTATATACACCGTGCCCTGAAATCAACCAAAAAGGAAATAGAAGTGAAGCACAATGAGAAATCGATGCAAAATCACCTCTCACAGAACGCTTCACTTGAAGTCATCAGGAGCAAAACCTGAGGGTCCCAGTGACCTGAGCGCATTTTTATTATGAATATGCGAAAACTAAGAATGTAATTTTTACCTGGAGGAGTGAATGACAAATAATATAGAATCAACCTTAAAGCAGCCGCTTCAATGTAATTCTCAGATATGAAATCCACAAGGAGCTCAAAACTGGTTTCTCTCTCATATTTGCTCCACCCTCCTCTTCCCTCTGCAATGAAGTCTATAGCCATGATGTGTTTCTCTGTCCTGGGTTGGGTTGGGACTAGCATGGTCAAGTGACTTTGATCAACACGTTCATCCTTTTCCAGCTTCTGTCCAGTGCTACCAAAAGCAGTTCTAATGGAGCTTCCCTGCCTCCAAGTTTCAATTCCAGCTCTACTATTTACTCACTATGTGACCTTGGACAAGTTACTGAACTCCTCTGAGCTCAGTTTCCCTATTTGGACATTATGAAGCATAATACTATCTATACCATGGGCTATTTTGCAGATTAAACTAGTATATAGCAAATGCTTAGAAGAGTGCTGCATATATATGCAGGCACATAGAAATCATTCAACATATGTCAGCTGTTGTTATTATTATTACTGGTATCACTCTAAGGAAAGCGAGGAGACAGAGGACCTAAGGATAACTGGCTCCTTCCTGAGGTGGCCCTCACCTGAGAGATGGAGAAGACCATCGGCTCCCCCTGGAGAGAAGTCGCATTTGGGGTCAGTTTCAGGTTTTCCAGAAGCAGCTGCTGGCAGGCGATCACGTGGTAACGAAGGACCTGGGGAATCAGGCCCTGCCTGTACCAATCTTTTAGCTGCAAGGGAAGATCCGGCTCCAGAGGGAGGCAGGTGCCTCTGGCTGCACCCTGCCCTATGCTCTCCCCTCTCCAAAGTCCCCCCCATGCCTCTCAGCCCCCAGGCTCTGGGTTGTGGGCTTGGCCATCAAGGTTGTGGTATAGAGGCTGTCCAGGTGAGAGGGAGAAAGGGAGGCTCCCTGCCTGCCTCCGTGTGGCATCTCAGAGTGGAAGGAAACGCAGGGTTCCTTTGCCTGGCACTTCACAGCACATGTTGCCAAGTCCCCAGGTTCCATGAGATACTCTTCAGAAAAAGCACGCCGGGGAGTCCTGCATAGCACACCCCTCTTGGAGAGGGCCCAGGACAGATTGAACCCTCAGGACTGGAAAAGATCATGGCGTATCTCCATTTGGAGTTAAAAACACAAACAGCATCGACCATAAAGTCACCGCCCACAAATCAAAAATCCACAAAGCCCACAAAGTTCTCACGACTTTAGGATAACTTCTTTGATGCCTTTTCTTTTGAATGATAAAGTGTCAAATTCTTTCTAAAATTTAATTCAAGATTTCAAAGTCTTAATTTCAAATTCTTTCAAAAACTCTCTTTTTGCCCCTGCTTTGCTGGTGTAAAATATACACAGGGGGAGGCAGTATGTGCCGCGGTTAAGAGCACGGGCCTGGGTTTGAGTCCTGATTCCACCACCTGCTCGTCGGGTGACTTTGGAAAAGCTACCTCCCTCGGTGTCCTCAACTGTAAAATGGGGGCAATAATAGCACTCAGGGTTGTTGTGAAGATTAAATGAGGCCGGGCTCGGTGGCTCAACCTGTAATCCCGAGCCTTTGGGAGGCTGAGGTGAGTGGATTGCCTGAGCCTGCGGGTTTGAGACCCGCCTGGGCAACTTGGCGAGACCTCATCTCTACAATAAATCAAAAATCAGCCGGGCGTGGTAGCGCGCGCCTGTAGTTCCAGCTACTTGGAAGACTGAGGCGGAAGGATCGCCAGAGCCCAGCAGGTCGAGGCTGCGGTGGCCGGGAGCGGCCACTGCACTCCTGTCTGGGCGGCGGAGTGAGACTCCAACTCAAAAAAAAAAACAAAACATTAAAGGAGACTGTCTAAGCCAGGCCCTTGGAACAGTGCCAGGCACTTGCAATGTTCGCCAACCTTATTATTAGGGGGTGATCCAGCACGAAGCACCCCAGTGAATATTAGAACTGTAAAGCTGTGTTTTCTTTTGCCCAAGCCAACACTGGCATGCCTCCCTTTCTTCTCTCCCTTCTCTCTCTAATAAACTTTGTTTGAAAACTTAAAAAATAAAGACAAACAACAAACCAGTAAAGCCTCTGCTAAGTCCCGCAAGAAAAGAACCTACTTAAATCCCTTTAACCCAGCATTTCCCCCTTAATTCCGTCCTTCCTTTTCGTCTGTGGGAGGTTTGGAGCACTTGAG
Source organism: Cephalopachus bancanus (assembly GCA_027257055.1). Taxonomy (NCBI): domain Eukaryota; kingdom Metazoa; phylum Chordata; class Mammalia; order Primates; family Tarsiidae; genus Cephalopachus; species Cephalopachus bancanus. Next base: position 2,279,105 of record JAPVLO010000028.1, on the reverse strand, counting down.
AGTTTTTCATCGTCTCCACCCTACTGTCTAGTTCAGGAATGTCCTTTAGGTGGTCTTTGGCCACCGAATGCATCCCCTGAGGTCGTCCCTCTGCTGAGAGGCAGCCCACGCCATCCCAAATCTCCTCCCAGAAGTGTCTCCGGTGTAAGTTCCAAGGCGAAACCCAAAGCTGGTGTGCTAGCTCCAACCTCCTCCGCCCGCTCACAGCCTGGCGCTTACCTGCACCTCCTCATCAAAGGCTGCAGATAAAGGTGCAAAAACGGTGAAGGGGCCCCGGCCCACCAGGTCCTTCACAGAATGCTCCTGCGGGTAGGAAGGCAGGGCCACATGTCACTTACTTGATGTTAAGACAGGCTGGGGCTCCAACTCATGCCAGAGTCGATGGGCCCGGGCAGACAGAAGGCAGATGGGGAAACCGTGTTCTAGTCCACAGTTTTTCCATCACTGAAATCATCTTTATTTTTTTCTAATTAAAAAATTAACAAGCCGGGCTCGGTGGCTCAGCCTGTAATCCCGCGCCTTGGGAGGCTGAGGTGAGTGGATTGCCTGAACACGCGGGTTTGAGACCCGCCTGGGCAACTTGGTGAGACCTCATCTCTACGATAAATCAAAAAATTAGCTGGGTGTGGTAGCGCCCGCCTGTAGTTCCAGCTACTTGGAAGGCTGAAGCGGAAGGATCGCTGTAGCCCAGCAGGTCAAGGCTGCAGTGGCCGGGAGCGGCCACTGCACTCCAGTCTAGGTGTCAGAGTGAGACTCCAACTAAAAAAAAAAAAAAAAAAAAAATTAACATATACTTATTGTATTCAGGATTTTGAAAGTACAATGTAAAGAAGAAAGTAAGAACTACCCCATAATTCCACCACTTGAAGCAGCTTGTATGATTTTTAGGTATTCTTTTCTGGTGTCTCTTCCACAGACTAATAAGTTACATAATTGGTGTAATGATACAAATTTTAAAATTATGATGATTTACTTAACTGTTACAATTGTCTTCTTGCAATTCTAAGACCATATGGTTACTAGGAATATATTTTCTTTTAGTTATTTTTGGGGGGGTTGGAGTCTCACTCCTTTGGTCAGGTTGGGGTGCAGTGGTACACCCCCGGCCACCCCAGCATCAACCTGCTGGGCTCCGGTGATCCTTCCGCCTCAGTCTTCCAAGTAGCCAGAACTACAGGTGCGCACCACCATGCCCGATTAATTTTTTGGATTTATTGTAGAGATGAGGTCTAGCCAAGTTGCCCAGGCCGTTCTCGAACTTGTGGGCTCAGGCAATCCCCTCACTTCATCCTCCCAAAGTGCTGGGATTACAGGCTTGAGTCACCATGCCCATCCTTCTTTTAATTTTTAATGATTTTATTCCTTTAGCTTTTAATATTTTATTCTTCAATACATCTGGAACTGATTCAGATACACGATGAGTAGAAAGATCAACTCAATAATTTTCACTCAAAGTGTTAACGAGTTGCCCTGGTAACATGTTTTTTCTTCACTGCTGTGAGGGGATTGTTTTCATATACTACATTCTTATGTAGAAAATTCCAGAGTTCCAGGGTCCTGACTCTCTTCTGCCCTCACCAGCTCTGGAAACTACAGGCTTATCCTGTATCTGGCTTAAGGCTGAGCTCTTCTGGCTGAACAGACATGTGTATTCTTACCTGCAACTGGAAGAAATACTGGGAGGTTTTTGGGTTCTTGGGAAGCTCCTGCAAACAAAACAGGGTAGCTTTGCTTAATGCCTGTGAATTATACACAGGAGTAGCACAGGGTTGTCGCAGGATGGTCTTTCTAAGGTTGTATCTGCCACCCCTTCCACTGGAAAGCTGCAACAGTGGGTCTTTTGGGGGCCTCATTGACAGGCTTACGATGAATGTCCAGAATGACCACAGGGACACACTGAGTTCCACAACCTTTCTGGAACTGCCATCTGATTTATCAAAGGAAGGTTCTGTGCTTTCCAGAAGCATCTGTACTTTAAAAGTTCAAAAATTTTCAGGTTGCTGAAGTGGAAGGATTGCTTGAGGCCAGGAGTTTGAGACCAGCCTGGGCAACATAGCGAGAACCGATTGCTATAAAAATAAAAATACAAAAGTTCAAATATTTTGAAAAATGGCAGATTTGGCCGGTCTATTGACAAGAATATTTGATCAGCCAGAATGTTTTCAGTACTTTAAACTAAATAATTGAGTTTACTTTATAATAGGCAGAAACCTGCAAGTATATCATACCACCTCATCCTCTGTGTTCAGTACAGGCACGTGGGTGGACGCACACACACATACACACGACACACACGTACAAGTATTGTGCACAGGCACACACAGACACATACACACATGGCAATCCATGTCATAGTAAGGCCTCCGAGCTATTGTGTACTCTGTCTTTTACACCCATGATCTCATTTAATTGTTATAACTACCAGATGGGACTGGTAGCATTATTATTTTCTTTTACAAATTAGAAAGTGGGTACACAGAGAGGGGCTGTAATATGCTCAAAGTCACAGTGTTACTGGCAGAATTAAATCCAAACCCAGGTGTTTCTGACTCCAGAACTGTCAGTTGATCTTCATGGCTACCTAACTCTCTGCCCAGGTCAAATGAATCCCATGGATAGACAACATTTCTTTACATTGCCAATTTATGTACAAATCGCTTTTCATGTTTTTACAGAGCTTCATATTTTGCAAAGCTCTTGAATATTCCTTAGCTAGCTGGATTCTTAGCACATTTAGGGAAGTCAAGTTTACCTTAACGAAATATGCCTTGAGTTACCTGATAGATACTGCCACGACAGGTAAATCCATCTCCGACATAGTTTGGCTTGCAAGTACACGTCCTTTCTTCTGTGCCAGTGTAATTGCAGATGGCAAATTCACTACAGCCGCCATTTTTCTGATAAAATTGCCAAGAGGCAGAGGATGTGGATTAGACCAGTTCGCTTGCCAGCTCTGCCCATTCTGTGTTGAAATTTATTTTTTGTCTCGCTCTCATACTTTGACTACTTTGTATTACTATTATTATTATTTAGATTAGAGAATATAGTTTATTTAGAAAGTAAATTAGAGAGAAAGAGGAGATTCACCTCCCCAAGGTGAAGGGAGGAGGGGTAGTTTGTATTATTTGTCCTTTTCCTGAACTTGCTTTCCCATTCCCTGTGGTCATGGGGACATCTTTTCACCCAGCCTTGCATTCTAAGGTGGCAGGACCCTCTGAGCAGATCTCCAGCCTGACAGAGATGGGCCCAGAGTTGCCAAATTGGACTTTCTCAGCATTAATTAGGAAGGTACCAATCTTGTGTGATACTTTCCAGCTGCAAGTTTACCTCTGGTCTGATTATAGGAAGGTAATACACTCAGATAGAAGGCAGGCAGTATAAAACAGATAGACCACATTGTCCCTGACCTCAAAGAGCTTATGCATTCTGGAAGATGGGCAGAGACCTAAAATACAGACAAAGCCGAAGTGCGGTTGAAAGCTGGCACCTTAGGACCCCTCACCACACGCCCACTCACCTACGTGCTGCTTGTGCACGCATTGTCTGACCCCATGTCCTACCCTTCCCATTCTCACCCTTACAAAACCACCCTGTGCTTCCTAAACTCCCTCACCAGAGAACTGCCGCCATTTTCACCTCTCCTCACCTTGACCGGCAGAGGTGTCTATCTCGGGCAGTCTCGCCCTCCTTGCCCCCCTCAGTGACACTCTGCCTCCCTCTGTTGCCCCCGCATGTCACGGTCTGGGGTCAGGAGGGTCTTTCTCACAGCGCAATGCCACTTCCGATCATTTCTCCTCTGTCACCCTTTAAACACCCGAGTTCCCTGGAAGCCATGGTATCTTCAGTGCCCACCAGTGTTTCCTCTGCAGGCCTCATGGTGGTGCCTGGGTCACTGTGGGTCACTACCGTTCCTTACTTGGCATGCCAACACCCCTGCCAACGGCTTCCCTCCACCCCTGCTTCCACCCCTCTGACCACTCACTTTGTAATCAGCATCGAAGTGAACTGACTGCTCCTATGTCAAGCATCCTGCTCTCTTTGGCCACCGACTCATCATTTCAACTCACCTATTTTTTTGAATTGGAGTCTTTCTCTGTTACCCAGAGGTCTCGCCAAGTTGCCCAGGCGGGTCTCGAACCCACGGGCTCAGGCAATCCACTCACCTCGGCCTCCCAAAGTGCTGGGATTACAGACTGAGCCACTGAGCCCCGCCCAACTCACCTCTTTCAACACTGCGGTCTCCAGCCATCTTTGGTCCACAGACCCACCCCTCCTAAGCTTGCTTCTCTCTCACTCATATTCCTGCATTCCCGTCCCCAGCCAGCTGGCCAGGGGAAGGCCGTGAACCTCCTTGCTCCTCCCATCTCCATCATCATGGCTTGGCAAACCCCTGGCACCCGGGCCTCCTCCTCTGGGCCTTCTGGATGGGCAGAGCATTGCCTGAGAAGTCACGCATTTATGCTGTCCAGACACCCTTTGCATGCATACAAATGTCTATACTTTTCCAGTAAACGTAACTTCCCTCCCTCTAGAGATGCCACGTCATACTTCACCTTTCTCAACTCTCAATTCCTGCCCCTCACACTCAAATATAGGCGGACGAGAACCACCTCCTCTTCATGTCCTGGGCTCACCACCTGCCAGAGCCTCAGCTCACAGACTTTGCTTTCCTTATTTAACAGGGATACTCTGGCCGGGCGCGGTGGCTCACGCCTATAATCCCAGCACTTTGGGAGGCTGAGGTGAGAGGATTGCCTGAGTCCATGGGTTTGAGACCAGCCTGGGCACCTTGGCAAGACCTTATCTCTATAATAAATCAAAAAATTAGCCAGGCGTGGTGGCACGTGCCTGTAATTCCAGCTACTTGGAAGGCTGACGCGGAAGGATCACTTGAGCCCAGCAGTTCGAGGCTGTGGTGGCCGTGAGCGTGTCACTGCACTCCAGCCTGGGCAACAGAGTGAGACTCCAACTCAAAACAACAACAACAACAACAACAACAACAACAACAAACCCAGGTATACTCACAACTAACCAACCACTGATTGACTGGCTGACTAGTGAATGGACTCACTCACTGACTAGCCAACCGACTGACTAATAGACTGACTAATTGACACTGCCCTCGTTCCTATCTGAGCTGCCCATCTCTCCCTGGGCTTGACTCCCAGCCCTCTCAGCCTCTCATATTTGTTCCTTTTGTAGCAATAACCTCCTCTCCTTCAGAATTGGTCTTCTGTTGGCTCACACCCATCAGCATAAAAACATACCTTAATATGACTCATCTTGAAAAAAAAAACAAACCTCCTTTCTTTTCTTGAAAAAAAAAAATTCTGGCAGGTGGTGGCAGTCATGGGTGCACATGGGTGCAGAGGAACAAAGGGTGGTACAGGTGGGTTCATTGTATCAGTTTTAGGTAGGTTTAAAATTTTCCAGAGTAAAATGTTAAATAAACAACACTCCTTTTTCTCCACATCCGTTTCCAATCATCACTCCATTAATTTGCTAACCAGTTCATGCACCCGCTTTTTCCACAGCAAGATCTGTGCAAATGTTGTCCGTGCTCCACTTTCCTTATCCCTGGTTTCCTATGCAGCTTCCTTCTGGGCTCTTGGGCTCACCACTCCATGCCCCCTGCTCCAGGTCTCCAGAATGAGGTCTTGCTGAAGGCAGAGGCAGGTTCCTCTCTCGATGTACTTGATGCCCCAGCATCCTTTGGCCTGTACCTGGAGATACTTCCTCCTCCCAGCCTCCGCTGACACCACGCTCAGTGGTGCCCCTCCAACACTGAGGCTGCTGTCCGAAGTCTCTCCTTAGCCCTTTCTCCCTGCCTGACATCTTCATGTTCAGGCCCTTCTGCTCATCCTCTGTCCTCTCCTCTGTTTGTTTCACGCTCCAGCCAGCCCCCTGGGATTGAATACCGTCTCTGTGCTAATGATCCCCACATTTGTACCTCCATCCTGACCTCTCCTTACTTCCAAGTTTACGTATCCAACGGCTGTCTTTCCTTGGGCGCCTCCCAAGCGACGCAGATTCGATATGTGAAACAGACCAGTTGATATTTCACCTTGAATTTGCTCCTCTCTAAGCCGTCCTTATCTCCATGAGTGAAACCAACATGTCTTAGGAAGAGCCTACACGTGCTCTTTGTTCCTTTTCCCCATGCTTCCCATCTGTTGGCAAGGCCTATCGGTTATCCCTAAAGTGTGCCCCTGTCCAGTGACTCCTCGATATCTCCACAGCTCCAGCTCCAGTTACACACCCAAGCCACCACGGTCTTTCCTGGCCTGCGCCAGTGGTCTCCTATGTGGTCCTTATGTTTCTGATCACGAGTGCCCGTGGTACACAGTCGTCACGCCAGCCAGCGGAGCTTTGAGAGGCAAGCCAGAACTTGACGTTGGCCTGCGTGATCCTCCAGGGGCTTCCCAACCATAGCTGGAATAAATGTCAGCCCCACAGCTTGGCTGACACTGTCCAAAGTGACCCGGTCCCTCCCCCATCTCCTTGCTATTCCCTGTTCTCCAGTCACATCGGCTTTCTCTTCAATCTCAGAACACGCCAAGCTCCTTTTCATCCCAGGACCTTGAACTTGGCTGATTCTTCTGTTTGTAAAATTTCCCCAAGCTTGTCACACGGCTGCTCCTTTATCAACGTCCAGGAACCAGTCACCTCTGCAGAAAGGCCTTGTCTGGTCATTTTAATCCCTCCCGTCCCAGCCAGCTCGGCTGCATCAATTTGCTTTGTCTCTTGCTAGTGTCTGAATGTGTCTCCACAAAATTCAGATGGTGATGGTATCGGGAGATGGCGCCTTTGGGAGGTGATGCAGTCATGAGAGAAAAGTCCTCATAATAATAGCAATGGGATTAGTACCCTCATTAAAAGAGGAATCCTTTTGCGGTTCATAAGCATGATGATGAGGTTTTCATGCTATCGTGTGAGATGTGTCTCCTTCAAACCTTGCTATAATGATTACAGTGTCGGCACATGACCTGTCTGGTGTTACAATAATAATAAAAAGGCCCAAAGGAACTTGATCTTCGCTTCTACCAAGTGAAGACACAGTGAGAAGGCACCATAGAAACCAGGAGCAGGCCTGCACTAGACACAGAAGCAGCCAGCATCTTGACCTTGGCTTTCCCAGCCTTCAGAACTGTGAGAAATAAATTTCTGTTCTCTACAAGCCGCCCATTCTATGGTATTTTGTTATAGCAGGGTGAATGGACTAGAATATCTCTCTCTCATGGAAGTTGTCCCTACCTACATTTTATTTTAGTTTTTGAGACAAGGTCTCACTCTGTTACCCAGGCTGGAGTATAGTGGCATGATCCTGGCTCACCACAGCCTCGGCCTCCTGGGCTCAAGCAATCCTCCTACCTCAGCCTCCTGAGTTGCTGGGACTACAGGCGTGTGCCACCATGCCTGGTTATTTTGTATTTTTTGTAAAAATGGGGTCTAGGTATGTTGCCCAAGCTGATCTCAAACTCCTGGCCTGAAGAAATCCTCCTGCCTCAGCCTCCCAAAGTGTTGGGATTATAGGCATAAACCACTAAATTAAAAAAAATAAAGAATGCATATTACATGATTAGTGTCTGTCTCTTCCCCCTAAATATAAGCTGTTTGAGAAAAAGGACTTGCTACACAGTCACTGATGAATTCCCAGTGCCTGGCATATAGTGAGTGTCCGTTGACCTGGGTGTGTATAATACTGTGTAAGGTTCCCACTGGATACACAAAAATGCATGTGGTCTCTGTCTTCAAAGGACTAACAATTTCTTTAGAATGGTCAGACACAGACACCGTCAAGTGAATTAATGGTAACAGGCCACATGAAGCAGACACCCATGAGTGACTCCAACCTTCAGGGCTATGGTAGTTCAGAGAATGGGGAAGTCTCTTCACGCCCAGGTGGTCAGGGGTGACATCTCAGAGGAGGAGGCTTAAGCTCTTCTATGACAAGAACTATGACAAGGACTTGGGCAAGTGGTTAGCAGTGAGGGAATGTTACTGTCTGTGAGGTGGCATGATGGCCTGAGGTGTTAGGGTTGACTGAGTGACGATCATTGTCTTAGTAATCATAATACAAGCTAGTATTTGTTGAAAGACCAGACAACTACACTTGACAAACATTAGCTCAGTTAGTTCCCACAACAATTCCCTGAAGGAGATAATATTATCTCAATTTACAGTGGAGGAGCCGGGCTCGGTGGCTCAGCCTGTAATCCCGTGCCTTTGGGAGGCTGAGGTGAGTGGATTGCCTGAGCCCGCGGGTTCGAGACCCACCTGGGCAGCGAGACCTCATCTCTACAATAAATAAAAAAAATCAGCCGGGCGTGGTAGCGCATGCCTGTAATTCCACCTACTTGGAAGGCCACCTACTTGGAAGGATCGCCAGAGCCCAGCAGGTCGAGGCTGCGGTGGCTGGGAGCGGCCACTGCACTCCAGTCTGGGCGACAGAGTGAGACTCTAACTAAAAAAAAAGAATAAATTCACATATACAGTGGAGAAAACTGAGACACAGAAGGGTCAGGATGTTTAGCAAAGTCTCACAGTCAGTAGGTAGCAATGCCAGGATTCCAGCCCAGGCCCAACTCTGAACCTCGGGGAATCCTTCCAGCAACCAGTGAGAGGAAGGGGAAGGGGAGACTGAAGTCACATTCAAGTGGACCCTGGTCCAAGCCAGGCCAATGGACCACACTCTTGAGGCAAAAGCAGTTGTGAGGGTTTGTGCAGTGACTTGAAAGTTTATCCCCTCTCAAACTCATGTTGAGATTAAATTGCCATTGTACCAGTAACAGTATTAAAAGGTGGGACTTTTAAGAGGTGATTAGGCCATGAGAGCAGAGCCCTCATGGATGGATAAATGCTGTTGTTGAGGAAGTGGTTACTAATAGAAGGACATGTTGTCCCCTCCCCTTTCTCTCTCTGCCCTTCCACCATGTGAGGACTTCTGCCATGCAATGACACAGAAAGAAGGTCCTTAATCTTGGACTTCCCAGCGACTAGAACTGTGGCACCTTGACCTCGGACCTCCCAGCATCTAGAATTGTGGCACTCTGATCTTGGATTTCCCAGTGTCTAGAACTGTGGCATCTTGATCCTGGACTTCTTCACATCTAGAACGTGGCACCTTGATCTTAGACTTCACATATCTAGAACTGTGGCGCCTTGATCTTTGACTTTCCTCATCTAGAACTGTGGTACCTTGGTCCTGGACTTCCTAGCATCTAGAACTGTGGCACTTCAATTCTGGACTTCCCTGCATCTAGAATTGTGACACCTTGATCTTGGACTTCCTCACATCTAGAACTGTGGCATCTTGCTCTTAGACTTCATGTATCTAGAACTGTGGCGCCTTGATCTTGGACTTCCCTCATCTAGAACTGTGGCACCTTGGTCCTGGACTTCCCAGCATCAAGAACTGTGGCACCTCAATTGTGGACTTCCCTGCATCTAGAACTGTGGTACCCTGATCTTAGACTTCACACATCTAGAACTGTGGCACCTTGATCTTGGACTTCCCTCAACTAGAACTATGGCACCTTGGTCCTGGACTTCCCAGCATCTAGAACTGTGGCACCTCAATTCTGGACTTCCCTGCATCTATAATTGTGGCACCTTGATCTTGGACCTCCCAGCATCCAGGACTGTGGCACCTTGATCTTGGACTTCCTCACATCTAGAACTGTGGCATCTTGCTCTTAGACTTCATGTATCTAGAACTGTGGTGCCTTGATCTTGGACTTCCCTCATCTAGAACTGTGGCACCTTGGTCCTGGACTTCCCAGCATCTAGAACAGGGGCACCTCGGTTCTGGACTTCCCTGCATCTAGAACTGTGGCACCTTGATCTTAGACTTCACACATCTAGAACTGTGGCACCTTGATCTTGGACTTCCCTCATCTAGAGCTGTAGCACCTTGGTCCTGGACTTCCCAGTATCTAGAACTGTGGCACCTCAATTCTGGACTTCCCAGCTTCTAGAACTGTGGCACCTCAATTCTGGCCTTTCCTGCATCTAGAACTGTGGTACCTTGATCCTGGATTTCTCAGCATCTAGAACTGTGGCACCTCAATCTTGGACTTCCCAGAGTCTAGAACTGTGAGAAATAAACTTCTGTTCATGCTAAGTTATGCAGTCTCGGGTATTCTGTAACACTGTGTGCTGTTGATGTAGCAGTACAGAATGAGCTAAGACAATTTGGAATTGAGGACGAACTCAGGTGAGACTCAGTGACTGATGATGGAGCAGGCTCCTTCTGGGTCTGCGTAGCCTGGAGTTGGGCTGCGGTACAGGGTGATGGCAGAATTGGAAGCCTGCTGGCACAATCCATGTGAGAACAGTGACAAGAAGTCGTCAACAGACTGGAGGTGAAAAGTCAAAGCTCAGACCCTTCATGCTGAATGGATCTCAGGAACATCTACCATCTTTTAAAGAAACTGAGGGCCTGGGAAGCAAGCCAGAGTGCTACAGTCACGGAAGTCAGGGCCTGGAGGGACCTAAATGTTGTCCAGGTTGATAACCCCTCTGTTGCTTTATTCCGATGGTACGGTTAAATACCATGAGTTATGGTAAGCCCATTACCTCCCAGACTGCCTCTCTACCTCTGGTACCTCATGGTCTACCTTGAGTTGAGAGAAATCTGTTATTTTCCAATGTCCATCCACCAGTCCTACTGCTTGGGCTTCCACAGAACAAAAACAACCTCTTGTCATGTGACAATCCTTGAAAGGAAGATGGCAGCCTCCTTCCCCTCCCTGACTCCTCTTTAGAGAGAAGGAGAACTGGAAGAATTAATGATTTATGCATGAACATGGGGCAGGGGAAGAAGTACCTTCCCCCCTCCCCCACCCTAGCGCCTGCTCAATGCAGGTTCTAGAATTGGTTCCTCTTTCGAAGGTAGAGCTGACATGTAGAAAGGGGCTGGAGGCGTTGGGGAGGGTGGCTGTGTGGTGAGTTAGAGACATCGTCCTTGGTCTGGCCATTCGGCCTCTATTAAGACAGAACCAACTTCTGGAATTCCACACCATGTTGTTGATGCACAGGGCTCTCATGTGGATTCCGACTTCCAAAGTCCAGAAGAACAAGGAGTGGGAAGTTGCTGTGGGTTAACCTAGGAAGGCCTCCCAGAGGAGGTTTCTTGAACCTTTTCTCAGAGGTGAAACACATGCCCGGTGGAAAGGGCGGGAGGGATTTTGATAAGAATTGGCATGATGGGAGGATGAACAGATGGGTAGACTTTGTCTATATGCTGTGGCTGGGCTGAGGAAATGTGTCGGATGTGTTTATGGTGTTTATATAGAGGTCAGGAATTCATGTTGCTGGTCCTGAGGTTTTTTTCAGATTTCCGCTGACGAGGCGAAAATATGTACAGTATCTGAGCTAAATAATGACCTGTCCAAACAAGCCATGTGCTGTCTTGGGCACATCACTCTTATGTCGTCACAGATAGCTCAAGCTGCAGAGAAACCTGGACTAGCAGAAACGACACAAGAACGCACACATATACACACGTGCTCACACACACGTGCACACACATTTACACAGGCTTTGCAAAGAAGGTGGGAGAATTGAGAACTGATTTCTAATGCTAGTGTCTAGTGTGTGTGTGTGTGTGTGTGTGTGTGTGTGTGTGTGTGTGTGTGTGTGTGGCTTATCTTCTAAATTAATAGACTTCATTTTTTAGAGCCGCTTTAGGGTTACAGAAAAATTGAAAGTAAAATTCAGAGATTCCTATCTACCCCTTTCCTCAGTTTCCCCTATTATTAACACCTTGCATTGGTGTGGTATATTTGACACAATTAACAAACCGATACTGATTTCAAAGTCCATATTCTGCATTAGGAGTTCACTGGGGGTGCTGTGCATTCTCTGGGTTTAGACACATGTATCATGACGGGTATCCACCATTACAATATGGCACAGAGTAATTTCACTGCCCTGAAAATCCTCTGAGCTCTATTCATGCCTTTCTCCTCACAAGCGCTGGTCTTTTCGCTGACTCTGTAGGTTGGCCTTTTCTAGAATGTAACGTTTTACGTTCTGCGATGTTTTTAACTGACCTTCCCTACCTCTCCATTCGATCCATAGAAAGTAAACAAAACAAAACAAACACCGGGTAAAGGACATGTGTACGCAGTTACCCATTTGCGCTGGCTAGGGAACCGGGTTTTGAACTGGATATTCAAGCCCATTAGGTGACTCACAAGGGTCACTCAGCAAGACCCTGCTGTGGGTGCCACGGCCTGCCTTTGGGAAATGGGTGAGCCAGCTGACCTCAGGGCATTTGTCCAAGCTGCATTCAGGTGACTCCTGGCCCCTATGTATACCCGCATCCCCTCAGGATCCTGCAGCCAAAGGGTGGCTGGGGACAGCAATGGAGGGTGAAGGGGAAATGAACCTCGTGGCCCAGATGCAGCTCTGAGGCCTTCACAGGGAGGTCACCTCCACTCTGCACCCCATAGAGCGGGGAGGAGACCCCACAGACTCCAAAGCTTCCATCACATCGGCCCTAGACAGGTACTCACGGTCAAGCAGACGTTGATGAACGTGCAGACCTTCCCATCTCCAGTGTGCGTCGGCAGACAGTTACAGACAGCCTGTGCAGAAGCAGAGGGCATAGGTCATCCCAGGCAGGCTCCATCCTGGCCACATGCTGCCCTTGGACTTGAATTCCCTCACAGCCATGGCAGTTGGGAGGGTCTATATCTGATGCTGGCAATATCTCTTCTACAATGACAACCCTTACCTTAATACTTCAGCACAGTTGGCCATTTCACTCGAGGGCTGGGGTGACATGCACATCTGACCTTTGCTGCCAAGGTAACTTAAAAAAAACTTTCTTACCTTATTTTGGTCCCTTGCCTTCTGGTACTCATCTCTCTTCTCTTGGGTTGGTGAAGGCCAGTGGAAGAAGGCTAAACTATATCCCAGCCCCCTTCTGCACATTTCTTGCTCATCTCCACCTGTGCTGAGTGCTGGGAGAGCTAAGAGGCCTTTGCAGCCTCTTCTCAGAGTCAGCCAAAGCCATGGGTTGGCCATGGAAGCCAGGTGGAGGCTTCAAGTTGAGGGAGGGGACACTGTCTGCAGGAGGTCCCATGGGCTATGGGCCTGAAGCTCAGCATGTGATCTGTTCACGTCCGTGTGCCCCAAAGAAGGGGCAGCTACTTCCCTTGTGCCCTCCCAAGGGCAGCTTTCCAAATTCACACAAGAGTCCTCCGCATGGCAGCAGAGGCCCAGGGCTGATGTCTACTTGTTACAGCTTGAACTCATCCGTGGTGCCAGCTTGGCCATGTGGGTGGCTTTTCAATGCTCCTCTTCCTCTTCCTTCACAACGGGCCCAACCATGGCCCAGACATTTCCTGAGGTGCCCACCCGCTATCTCTCTGCAGCTAAGGTCTTGTCCTCAGAGTCCAATCCCATATTCTCCCTCACTGCCCCCAGGCCTGGAGGAGCACTTTCAGCTTCCCCAAAACACTTGTAGATTTCCCCCACCTCATGTGTAGTTTGAATTAAAACTCCACTGAACCCCAAAACATGTCTAAGGAAGCCCTATGTTGACTGTTTGGGTTCCCCTATGGCTAATTGTGGGGTTTTTCTATGACTAAATGTCTAAACACACACAAACACACACACACACACATACACACACACACTCACTTCTCTCAAGACAAATTTTTTTTTCTTATTTTTTGGCTCTTGGGGTTCGTGCATGCTGTACCCATTGAGAGACCTGGCGCCGAGGGCGACAGAACATTCACTGGAGACTTCACTCTGTCATTCAGTTTTGCATGTGTGTGATTTCCTGCCTGGCTGTTTTGCTTGTTGGTCAGGAGACAGACTTAGGGAGGTGGAACGTGGGTCTGTGAGCCTCTAGTTTCCACGCATGTCCTTCCACCCACGATCCCACCCTCTAAGGCTAGTGTCCTCACATTTTCCCCACATATCCCACGTCTGCTCTCCAGAGAGGCATGGAGCTACTCTGTGGGGGAGCACGTGACTGATGGAGCCCGCAGTGTCACCTTCTGCTGTGGCACACGCGTTTCAGAGCCTTGAGCCAAAGAGCAAGGGTGGGATTCTGAGCACCAGAAAGCTCACAGAAAGGGGAGCATTCAGGGGGACCCTCCAGGCACTTCTGGAAGCACATGGCATCTGCGGCTGGCCACTTCTGCCCACTCTAGGAACGCCCCTTCTCCTAGTCCCCTCGTTCCTCCCACTTCTCATCCCTGAAGAGCGGCCTCTTCTTTCACAATTTCCCCTAAAGTATTTATCTTCCACAGAGGTTTGATCTCAGCCTCCCTCCCTTGGGCCTGTGTCTAAAGACCTGGAAATTTCCTTCTAGGAAACCTAAGGGCCTCTGGGAGGCGGCTCACCTGGTTGGGTCCCGTCTGCGTGCACTCTGCGTTCTTGTCGCAGCCGCCGTTGTTCTCCAGACATGGGTTGATTTCTTTAAAACAAAAAGCCAACACCTGGCATGGGAATCAAGCCTGGCTCCCAAAGGGAGGGCTCAGAGTGGCTGAGGGGACTGGCTGAGGGAAACAGGTATCAATGTGTGGTTTGGCTTTCTGACAATTCTGGGATAGAAATAACCCAACAGAGAGGGCATCAGATACAGTTTCTCAAGATCCAGCTGGAACAATGCAAGCATCGGCACAGTCTGTGGGCTTAAATCTGACTATGGGATGAACACGAGCATTTGCAGCAAAGTATTTAAAACAATAGAGTCGGCCAGGCTCGGTGGCTCAGCCTGTAATCCCAGCATTTTGGGAGGCTGAGGCAAGTGAATTGCCTGAGCCCACAGGTTCGAGACCAGCCCAGGCAACTTGGCAACACCTCGTCTCTACAATAAGTCAAAAATTAGCTGGGTGCGGTTGTAGTACACTGAAATGTACAACTATGTGCAACGCCTGATTCTGCTCTGATGGAACAAATGTCAAGAAGGATATTATTGGGGCAACTGACAAAGTTAGAATACAAATGGTAATTAGACAAAAACATTACATTCATAATCAATTTACTAGAGTTGATAAATGTGTTGTGGTTATGTAAGAGTCTATCCTGATCCTTAGGGAACATACTCAAGTATTCAGGATAAAGGGAATATAGTATACATATATATATATATGCAAGAGATATACAAAAAAGCGATACAAAAAAACTGGAATTATCTTTTTGTTTTTTTGGAGGGTGGGCTCCTTGTAGTACACTCAGAATTTATTCCTTTGGATCAAAAGGTCAAACAAAGTTTTTATCTGGAAGTTTTGAGAAGGTTGTGTAGCAATTTGTGGAAGAAACATCCCAAGTCGTGGCAAACAGGTAACTAGTTCTTCCACTGTGACAATGCACCTGCCCACACAGTGCTGAGTGTCCAGCAGTTTTTGACCAAAACCAGCATGATCCCTGTGTTCTATTCACCCATTCTTTTTTTTTTTTTAAGTTTCCCTGGTTGAAAAAAGTCCTCAAAGGAAAATGTTTTGCTGATGTGGAAGAGGTGAAACAAAAAATGGCAGAAGCACCAAAAGGCATCAAAACAGATGAATCAAAAAACTGTTCTGAGCAGTGGAGAAACCATCCTGATAGGGGTATTGCATTAAATGGAGAGCACTTTGAAGGTTACTGATGTTTAAACAAGTAAGAATAAATACACAAATTTTTATAAACAAGTTCTGGGTTTTCTTGGGTCACCCTCTGCTTTGTAGCTTACTTGTAAATGGTTTAGGGAAAAAAGTATGTTTACAAAGAGAGCAAATGATGGAACAAGCAGGCAAAAGGTTAATAAGTGAATGTGGGTCAAGAACACGTGGGCCTTTTGTGTACCATTTTGCAGTCCTTGTGCGAAGTTTTTTTCAAACTAAAAAGGCTAAATTGAGACAACTTACTATGGCACCCCCTTATAGTAGAACAGTCTGTGACCACAAAAACAATGGTGTAGAGGTCTGCTTATTTTCAGAGTTATTCTGTCACAAGAAGTAAACACTGTCTCAGGGGATACCATTTTTGTTAGAAAACACATGTCTATACAGCACAGTGGGGGACTATGACGATAGGGAGAGAGTTAGAACTTTCTACCTCTAGCAGGACCTTTCCCTCCAGCACGGTGGCCTTCTTTTTCTACAGAGAGAATGTGCTACTTGTGTAAGAAGGAACTAATACAAGTTTACAAATGCAGTCACTGCCATCATGTTCAACTGGGAGAAGTTTCTCTCCTTTTCCCCTCCCAAAGTGTCTCTGGATGTTACATGCCTTTACCCCCCCCCCCATGGTCACACTTCCCCACCCTCGCACTTTCCTGCCCTGGCAAATGGAGTCATGACCCAGCTGTACATCCTAACTTATGAGCAGGCATTCCACAGGGCTCGGATCCACACTGCTTCCTGGTGAACAGGGGGAGTGAAAGGACAGACCGAGAATGGGAAGCCATTTTTCATCATGTTCTTAAACCCTGACACAATGATGAGAAAGTAGAAGCTATATTTTTGGAGAAATGCACACTTTAGGTAAAATTAACTTTACCAACTTTGTCTTTTCAGAAACAGACTTCCAGGTATCAGAGGTATCTCACAGAGGCAATCAAACTTGCCTAGAGTAAAGGGATTTACAAGGCCTAGGACATCATGCATTGGGCAAGGATTGCAAAAGTCATGAATCTTGTAATTACAAAAGTTATGACCGCTCAGAGGGAGGGCTGGTGGGAATTCGATCTTCCAGTAAATTGGGCCCTATCTACAGGGAAGCCAAGGATCCCCCGAAACTCCCCACTGGGAATGCTTAGGAGGTAAGGGGAGGTGCACCCTCCACTAGCTCTAAGGAATGTCATCTGGAAGGGTGCAGGAGAATTAGAATCCTTGTCACGCCCTTCTCTAGGGGCTATGATAATGTGAGCGGACATTAATGGGTCTCTGTGTCACCGGATCTCCAAGACATCCACAGGTGGTCGACAAGGAAGTCACAGCAGTCACGTGCAACATCTCCAAGAGAAGGATTTAAGCCAGGACTCTGGGGGGCGACGCCACACTCACCTAGAGTGTAGGCCCACTTCTGTCGGTGGGGGGGGTGAACTTTTCTTAAATAAATCTTTTCTTCTCTCACCTCTGTGTGTTGCAATTCTTTGCATTTACTCGGATCTCTGGGTTCCCAGCGTGGCACCTCCGGCACGCCAGCTCTGGCGGTGCTGCACCACCCTGTGCCTCTCTCTTTCTCCATCCATCCACCCTCACCCTGTCCGTACCCTAACAGGGAGGGGCGCCGCCTACCCAGGCACACGATGCCGTCGCCTGTGTAGCCTGCTTTGCACACACACACTCGGCGTCCTGGGGTGGTTCTCTTGCAGTCGGCCTTGGCAGAGCAGCCTCCGTTGCTGATCTCACAGGCATTGATGGCTGCAGAAGGGAGAGACGACAAAGCAGAAGAGGAGGAGAGGAGACAAAGCCATTGATGCGTTTCCACTCGGGTCATTGAAAAGTGGAAGATACTTCAGAACGACGCGGCAGGCATTGGGTTAAACAGGGCTGATTCCCCAAAACAGATGGTGGGAGGAGCAGCCCAGTGTCTGCCCATTCCAGCTGTCTTTCCTAGCATATCATGCAAAAGCTACTGCAGGAAACATCTGGGCGCAGGGTCAGGGTACTTACTCTGGGAGAATTCCAGGGTAAGATGCTCTATAAAAAAGCTACCTGCACACGTATGTTTGTTGCAGCTCTATTCACAACAGCAAAAACATGGAACCAACCGTGTTGCCCATCTAAGCTGGACTGGATTAAAAAAATGTGGTACATATACATGATGGAATATTATGCAGCCATAAAGAAGGACAAATATATGAAATTTGCAGCAACTTGGATGGATGTGGAGTCGATCATACTCAGTGATTTATCACAGAAACAGTGATTTATCCGTATGTTCTCACTCATAAACGGACCTTGAACAATAATTATAATACTATAAGAAAGTGTTTGGCAGTAGCGGGAAACTGTCAGGGGAGAAGGGGTGGGATTGGCAGCTGAGGGAAACTGCTAGGGGAGGGAGGGGCATACCTCATCCACAAGGGTAGCTGCATGATCAATGTTTATATATCTAACCCTGAAATGTACCCCACATCTTTATAATAAAAATTAAAAAAAAAAGATGCTCTAGAAAGCAGGTTGGTGTGATCATCATCCAGCTCTGCCATGGGTTGAACCAAGGCCTGCCAGGTCATGGGGTTCAGGAGGAAAATGACTCTAAGATTTTCCATTTTCCTAGTGCCAGCCACTATAACATGAGCTTGCATTTCGAGTGCCATGTGCTGGGCCTGTTCTGATCACTTCACTGGCTAGCATCCAGCAACCCAGTGAGGGAGGTTCTCTTATTAGCCCAACTTGCAGATCAAAAAACGGTGCAAAGAGTCATGAAGCCACTTCCCTGAGGTGACACAAATGATAAGAGCTTATACTCAAAGCCAGGTCGTTTAGTGAGGAGGCTGAGTTTTTAGCAGCTGCGTCACTCTGCCTTTGTACGCAGAGAGGCCATTTAACCTCAGAACCACTCTGCAAGGGAGCTAGTTTTAAATTTACTTTACAAATGAGCTAATGGTCTTGGAGTAGTTAAAAGACCCAACCAAGGCCAAGTGGGTAGTAGGAGGAAGAACCAGGGTTCAAGCCATTTTCTGTCCCATGTCTTAGTCTTCACACCCCAGCCACACCCTAGGTCAACCAAATCAGTGTTTTTCAAAAAAGTCTTCATGCTCTAGTCACATCCTAGGCCAATTGAATCAGTGTTTTTTTTAAAAAAATTTTAAATTGAATCCAGCAATCCATCTCCTGGGAATATTCCCGGAGGAATATAAATCATTCTTCAAAAAGACACCTGCACACACATGTTTATTGCCACACTATTCACAATAGCAAAAACATGGAACCAAGCCTACTGTCCATTAAAAGTGAACTGTATGAAAAAAAAGTGGTACATATACACAATGGAGTATTACACAGCCATAAAGAAGAACAAAATCATGGACTTTGCTGAAAATTGGATGGAGTTGGAGACCATCATGTTTAGTGATCTATCACAGAAACAAAGAACTGAGTACCACTTTTTCACTCATAAATGGACCCTGAACATTGATCACATTAGCACAAAGGAGGGACAGGCAGTCCCTGGACACCGCCAGGGGGTGGGGATGGGGGGAAGGTATGTAACAACACAAAGGGTATCTAGTCCTAAACCAGGGGGGTGAGGACCAGTTGGAGGCTCAAACCTGCACGCAGCCTACTTGTGTAGCTAATCCTGTCTTGTACCTCACATCTCTACAATAAGATAATAAAAAACCAAATAGAAGCATTAAAATTTTTTAAAATTGACACATAATAATTGTACATATTTCTGGAGTACCTAGTAATGTTGCAATACATATTGCGATCAGAGCAGAAAATTGGCATATCTATCACCTCAAATATTTATCACCTCTTTGTGATAATGGGTTCCCAGCACAAATCAGTGGTTTTAAAATCTGCCCAGGTGATTCCAGTTGTGGTCAAGGCTGTGAGCACCATACCGAGTGCACCTTGAGAGCAGGTGCGATTGCCCCACCTGTTCCAACACCAGCACGCCCCACCCACAAACAGTTGGCTTCCTGTGCCCAGGTGCAGTCTGCTGCCCCGTGACATGCAATTCGCCCCCAGTGTCCCGCGCCGGCTGGTGAGGCCCAGGCAGACTGCAGGAGTGTGGACCTCGACAGCTGCACCAGCCATCCCAGCAAACCCCCTCACTTGCCTGTGCAGACCGTCCCATTGCCTTGGAATCCTGCCGCACACTTGCATGAGGCAGCGCCATCTGGACCGAGAAGACAGCTGCAGCAAGGAGGGGGAAATGGAGTTTGTAGAAAGCATTCCACAGGATACACAGCACTCCTCATCCCCAGTCTCCTGGCTCCTGAGACACTTGGAGGTCCTGCCTAGGACTTGGGCGGGGAGTTGTCTCCTGGCATGAACCCCACAGGTGGCTAAAACGGCATCACTTACAGGCAAACTACAGGTGTGCATAGGTAGGTGTCAGCCCGGGAATAAGGAGGGCAGCTGACGGTCATTACAGAGCCTCCGATGTGTAAGGAGCTGTGCTTCAGGCCTTACTTCATGTCAGCTACACACAATCCAATTGCCCTAGCATGTGTGTATTCTTATTATTATTTGAGACAGGGTGTCACTCTGTTGCTCAGGCTGGAGTGCAGTGGTGTGATTATAGCTCACTGCGGTCTCAAACTTCTGGGCTCAAGCAATCTTCCTGCCACAGCCTCTTGAGTAGCTGAGACTACAGGCGTGCATCACCATGCCTGGTTAATTTTTTTTGTTTTTGTAGAGATGGAGTTGGGCTATGCTGCCCATGCTGGTCTTGAACTCTTGGCCTCAAGGGATCCTTCCTCCTTGGCCTCTTAAAGTGCTGGGGTTACAGGAATGAGCCACTGCACTCAGCCAGCAAGTGGGTATTATTATTATTCCTGTTTACAGCTGAAAAAACTGAGGCTTAGAAGGATGAAATAAGTCATGCATTCAGTGAGAATGATAGAGGTTGACTGAATTCAGATCTACTCCAGCTACTGGATGCTAATTAATTCATGAAGTCTCCACGAATGTTAGGAGTATGAAGTCAACTTAAGCTTGGCTGTGGGTCAGGAGTAAGGTTTATGGAAACTGAGGCCCACTGGGTTTCCTCAGTCTCTGTGACAGAGTCCTAGTGACTTGGATTGGACTAAAAATGGGCATCCTGGTCAACGTGCCAGGTCAGTCAGATGGCAGCTTGTTAGAAAGGCTGGATCTGACAAGTGGGCGGTGGCCTCTTGAGAGATAATTTCAGTTTCGTGTTTAAATTTTATCACAAACCCTCAGAAACAGAAACCACACCCCTGAGGATGGGGCCTGGGGTAGAAACTATTGGGGCAAAAAATCCCTTTGTGCTGTCCCCAAAGAAGGCCCGGGGGTACTTACTTGGCACTGCTGTGGCATGCCCCATTGCAGTCGTCTTTGGTGATCACTGAAAAAGAGAACCAGTTGCCATGTCAGCCCTCTTTTACCAAATCTATCTTGAGAATTTTCTTCTAGTACTTGGTGTGGCAGAAAGGGGGCTGGTAGCAGTTAAAGGTATTTCCTTTTGAAAGTCAAGCAGCAAGCTTTAAAGACCCGCCAGACTGGTTTTGTCTAAAAAAGTCAAATGGCCAAAGACTGACGGCTCTCATGGAAATGCAAAAGAGTACCTAACTCACAACCTGCTCTCCTTATCAGTTTACAGCCCCTACTCGTCCTGCATTTCCTGGACACCATTTGTTCTTTGAACGATCTGATTTTTCTGAGTACAACCTTGTACATTCCAAAGAAAATATGTAATCGCTCAACACGACACCCCTCCCTTACCTAAACAAAGGTATAATACCCCTCTTCTCCCATTCTGGGGGGCTCGGCCTGGGAGCAGTAGCCCGCCGAGTCTGCCGGCGTAATAAAGTTGCTACTTCCTATAACAGTCTCAGTGTCACAACCTCTCTGTCTTCCCGCTACATTATTCTGGTGCACGGGCCGGAAAGGAGAGTTCGGAGATGGTGTGTTCCACCTCCTTTGTCATTGGGGTATGACCTGCAGGGCAACAGCAAGGGCAATCTCGCCTGGCATGCAACAGACCTTTGGATCTGTAGGAGGTTTATGGAAACTCCTCCTGGAGCACTGAGGCGTGGACCACGAAAGCACAACAGGGACCCAAGAGGTGAGGGACTAGCATGAGGACGACTGCCTGGCGGAAAGGATAGAAAGACCATCCAACGGAAAGGGTAGGAATAAGGGCCTTTGCATAGACCTGCCAACGGATGACAGAAGGGGAGCTTTATCACCTCCTGGAGTCCGCTAGTAATCTCCAGCCTGAAGGAAAGGGCTGAGAGGCGATGGAAGGCAACACTGTCTGAAGATGAACCCATAGATTCCTAGGATTAAGGTGGAGGGTTGAAGAATGTGCTGTGTGACTGTGTGTGAATGAGACGGACGGCGGGAGGGCTCCGCATAAAGTTAGTCTGCATTGGGGATGTACCACCCTGCCAATTGCTAAGAGGTGTCTGAGATATCTTTGTGAGGAGTGTGGCTAGAGGAGGACGAAACAGATGTTTCCCATACCCCTCATTCTCTTATTTGTGTGTGTCTGTCATTTTGAATCTGCTAAAAAGCTGGTTGAGTTATGCTATGTTTGATGGGACATGTTGTTTTTTAAAAACTTGATTGACGCATGTTTCTTTATGTCATTTTATGTTTCCCTCCCTTTATTTGTGTGGTGTTTCTCCCAACCCGTTGGCACTGTTAAAATTCCTGCCTTTTGTTGTTCAGGTTGTGGGAAAATTGCCTGCTGCGTATGTGAAGTGCTACCGGTTATTTTGAATTCCTTCCTGGGACCACACCCCCCTCGCTTCCTTAGCCTGTGTTCTCCTTCATAAATTCTGAAGGAGGTCATTCTAATCCACCTGTAAGGAAATGTAATGACTCTTATATGCGACTTAGCCTTTTGCTAACTCAGTGCAAATTAATGCTAGCCTTGGAGAAAATAATTCTGTAATCTTTCTCCGGCAACTAAGGGACTAAATAGACTGTTCTTGTTTTCAAATGCTGAAAGCCAGGTTAATTGAAAGTAAGTCTGTTTCTAAAGGTTTAGGCCTTGCCTAAGATCGTAATCAACTGCTTGCTCCTGTAAAACTGTTGGGAAATCTCTTAAAGTCATGTAATGTATGCTAAGTCCCTACTTTAAACCGTAATGCTAGATAACACCAATGCTTGCTTTTTTGGCTATACCTGACTAGTGCACCCCTTACCAGACTGGTAAAGCTTTAAATGCTGAATACTTTGCAGGAATTAATAAGGCATGGGAACTGGCCATTCCCACCTGATTAAGTCACCTTGTAAGCTCAGTACTTCACCTAAGGGACAGGTCAAGTACTAGGCACACTCTGTGGAGCATAGAGTGAGACCTAATCACTCTCATTTAATTGTCCATATCTTACAACTAAGGCTACTGTTTAGTAATTCATGAGGATTTCTGAGCATTTCGCCTGTTCCTAGTTAGGGGTAAGTAGAAACAGATCATTTTACATCTACGTGGTCTGTTCACTCTAAAAAGGTTTTGTACCAGGCCATTTTGTAGACATCATTGGAAAGTTGTGGAGCAAAAAAAAAGGGGGGGGGCTTCAAGGAGGGCTGAGGACACTCAGCCTGGAAGAAGCCATCAGGGTTCTAGGGATTCCTGGCATTGCTTTTTAGGCTTTATTTGTTATTTGTTTGTTTTAGAATTTTCCTTTGAGAAATAAATTGCAAATGTTCAAAACAAATTCTGGGTTTTCAAGAAAAGTAACCAAGGAAATGTGTAATAATCTGTACCCCCAGACACCCCAGTGGGACAGATTTTAAATAATTAAAAGAAATTAAAATTACAGGGCTTAAAATTAAAAAAAATAATAAGTGCATTATTAAAATCAAATTTGAACTCCCTCCAAGTTAGCAGATAATAAGATTTGGAAAGGAGCAAAACTATCTGGCAATTAAATTCACTTTGTAGCCCTAAAAAAAAAAAAGGTCAAAAGTTCTGTACACAGAGGCATTTAAAAAATTTATTTCACTACTTTGAAAACAAGATTATATCCTATAGAATATTAAATACCAAACTCCAGAGGCTTGACTCAGGATTATGAATACCAAACTCTGAATTATGGAAAGCTTCTGAAGTTCTTAGAAACTGAAACGTTAAGAAAAAAGAAAAAAAGAGGAGAAGGACTCCAAAATGAGCACCAGCCAGAGGAAAGGTAAACAAACCTATTGGCAGTTGCCACTAGAGATAACGGCTCCAGCCACCCAAAAGAGGCCTGATAAGGGTAAACCTGCTGAGGGGGATGGTATCAGCTGCTATGAATGTGGTCAATCTGGGCACCTGAAGCACAATTGTTCTTGATGGCCTAAGCCCCCAGAACCTTGTCCAACATCCGGACTAAAAGGCCACTAAAAGAGATGGTGTGGCCTCTCCCGAAGGGGCAGGGGAACACCTAGCTCGGTGATAATGGCCGTTGATTGAAGGGGGAGGGGTACGGCCCCGCACAGCGTTCTGTTTGCCATCACCCCAGAGAATCCTTGGGTCTATGTGACTGTGGCTGGGGTCCAAATTAATTTCTTAATTAATACTGTGCTCATACTGAACTTCTTTCTCCTAAAACCTGCTCTCTAGTTGGAATTAAAGGTGTTCCAAAAGTTAAATGTTTTCCCTAACAGTTACTAAAAGGCAAATTCAAATTATGATTGTCAAGTTTATCTGTGAATAAATAAAAAGGAAAGCAAAAAGCAAAGGAAAAATATAAAAGTGCTGTTGGTATACAAATAAGGTTCTAGTAAGAAAACAACAAAAAAGAGAAATATAATAGAAAAGATATTTTTATCTGAAAAAGACATCTTATATGGTAAATTTCTGTCCTATAATAAAGTAAATAGTTATCTGAGAATTTTTAAAAAGGTGGCAGAGAACAAAAATAAAATGGTATAAGCATGCCAAAAATGGTGTGAGGAAAGTTTATGAAAAAACAAAAAAAATATAGAAGAAATTCTATAAATAATCTAGGCATAATAAAGTCTTTTCTAGATGCAAGTCTCCAAACATTTTCGGATTTCTCTTCAAATTTTATGTAAAATTTACTTGAGTGCCTAGTTCAAATTATAGTCTAAAACAATATGTCAGGCTACCATTATAGTCCAGAAATACATAAAAAACTCCAAATGCTGGTACTTGTAATAAAGCCACAGAAATTAAAGTTTATCATTTAAGTTATGCTAATAACTTCGGGCCTTGTAGCTTTTGTACAAAAGGTAATCAGCTACTACCTAAAATTGTCAAAATGTATGCCTGACTTTATTCCTTTTATTGAGCCAGAATCCAGTAATTTCATGCCCACATAACAGTCATGCAAGAATTCCAGTCAGTGCCTGCAAACAATGCCACTGCTGAAACAAATCTGGACGCCTCAAGTCAGACAGGGAGAGATTTTCGATCTCTGGCTAGGCAGTACTGTGCCCATTATCAGCTCTGAAGAAATTACAAAAGACAGACCTTCACCCCTCAGCACCCCAGATGATTATGGGATCAAAAAATCTCTAAAGAAAAAAATAATTGAGGCAGGGTAGCTAGCACAGGCTAGACACAAATAAATTTCCTGTAGGTAGGTTTTAGAAGTCGTTCAAACATTTCAACTGCAGGCCAAGTGGCAACCTATCCCACCCCTTGGCATATCCAGGGAAAACTCCATCAGATTTAGAACTAGGACAGTATAATCTTACAATTTGTGGTTTAGCATAATAATCACTAGAAATTCTTTGGAGACATGAATCAACTAAACATAGGTATTTGGTACTGCATCGCTCAGGATCCAAGTCCCTGAGATGGAATTAGTTAAACTTTTGAAATTGTTTAACGGTAGAACTTTTTCCTACACCTCTGAAGGAAATAGAGCCACAAACATAAATGCTCATAAGGAAATGTGTTGTCCATTTGGGACAAATTTTAATCCCAGTTTGTAAGCTTACTTCCCTAGAAACTTCCTGGACCATGAAAAACTCAAACATCCCAGGAGAGTAAGTGCTGCTAAAAATCGAAGAAAGGAAGGACCCAACCAACAACTGTAAGAAAAACAGAAAAGGACCGTAAAGGGGTCCTGTTCCTATACTGGTCTATAGAATTTAAATACCTAACTTCTCTATCATGAAATCCCTCTATGAAGCCTCCAAGGGAGGTGAACAGGAGCCCCTGCTATGGGAAAAGACCCAGAAACAGGCCTTTGAATGAATTAAACAGGCTTCTCGCCTTTTGAGATTCTTTCTGGGTGGTCACCTCCCTCTCGTTAAGAGCATACAGGGAGACTTAAAGGAATTAGGAAGTCTTACCCTAAAACAGCAAATGCAAGCCTTAGGTTCAGTCCTAAATGCTGTCCATTGTCTAGTCATAGAACGATTGCCAATTAGTTTAACTACCGATGCCCATTCTTTTAAGCCAGCTGATGTGGTATGGGTAAAAGAGTGGAATGTACAACCTCTAAAGCCCCTCTGGAGGGGGCCATTTACTGTTCTTTTGTCTACCCTGACCACAGTCAAAGTAGCCCAAGTAGTTCCTTGGATCCATTATAGCAGAATTAAGCTGGCTTTCCAGGACTGGGAGTACACCGCAGATTTGGCAGCACCCCTTCAGCTGACCCTTCAGAAAGTCATTGAACCCGACAGAAAACCCAGAACAAATTTCTCTAAAAGCCTGAGGATACTTCAGCCCTGCTTCAGTCACACACCAGAGGCTGGCTGATCGATGCACGGTAGAAAATCGAGGATTCAGCTTAAGAACTCAGCAGAAACACTGATAAGCCATTGTTTTGCTTTGTCAATCTTTATCTATGCTAAACTGTTTGTCGTTTTAATTGTTGCAAAACTGACTTTATTTGCTATAGAATTAACAGAGTTGTCCCCATTGAACATGTTAGGAAAGGGTTTCACTAGCATTTCCGTTCTTTCTTATGAAAGGGAGTTTACTTGTGCTTTTATGTATTTCTGCCTAATTTGGGTATCTACTGCTTCCCCCACATACCCAGCATGTAAATGTATAGAAACTATCGGGCCAGACGTAAAAGTTTTCCATCGTTATTCATCCCAGCCAGAAGTTTGTTATGCTGACAAACATATGTGCACCCATAATTGCCACCTATACTTTACTGGCTCATTAAAACAAAGCTACCAGTACACTAAAGCTGGTGCCATAGCCTGTAACACCCTTGGAAGCACAAATTGGGTTTGTTGGGATCTTGCCCCTATACCCGAAGCTGAGAAACTGATTAGAGAAACCGTACAATTTGCAACTCCTCCAGCTGCCCAACAGTCAAAGTTAACCCCGTTCCCTCAACCGTGGAAAATAGGCCAAAATCTGTTTATAAATTTGGCTGAAAACATAGCCCGGACACTTGGTGTCACCAATTGTTGGGTATGTGGAGGAGCCCTAAAGACTGAAGAGTGGGCTTGGAAGGGAACTAGTCTGGATGCATACCAGCTCCTCCAATGGAACCATTCTGTAACTGTTAGAACAGATAACAGACCCCCAAAGTGGATCCTCTCCTCAAAAGTAATTGGAGAAGACTGTTTAAGCAGAGCGGGCTCTGCTTATACTCAATGGGTAGAAGAAACTACTTGCAAAAGAATATTATACTGGAATTCAGCCCACGAGACCTGGTGGCCAACAAGGCCTGTTTGGTATTGGGTACCGCTTATGCAACTAAATCTTCTCAATGTACTATTGTCACCCAAACTATTAGTAACTGTACAGTACTATCCTCTGAACAGGCTAACCCATTTCAAGGTAACCCCATTATAAGTCAGAGCTGGACAGATCTGTCCTCTGTAAATCCAGACCTCTGGAAAACCCCTAAAGGGCTATTTTGGATATGTGGAAAGGTTGCATATGCCCAGCTCCCAGCATTATGGAGAGGTACATGTACCATAGGAATAATCCAGTCAGGATTTTTCCTTCTGCCTAACCCAAGGGGGGATGAACTAGGCATTCCCCTTTATGAAGGCCTCAAAACATGAAGTCCAACCGCCTTAGTCTTTTTTTTTTTTTTTTTTGAGTTGGAGTTTCACTCTGTCACCCAGGCCAGAGTGCAGTGGCACAATCATGGCTACCGCAGCCTCGACCTGCTGGGCTCAGGAGATCCTTCCACCTCAGCCAACCAAGTAGCTGGAACTACAGGCATGGGCCCCCACACCCGGCTAATTTTTTGATTGTATTGTAGGGGCAAAGTCTCGCCATGCTGCCCAGGTTGGTCTCGAACCCCTGGGCTCAGGCAGTCCTCTTGCCTCGGCCTTCCAAAGTGCTGGGATTGCAGGCGTGAGCCACTGTGCCTGGTCCCACTCCTTAGTCTTTCAAGGTCTACCTCCGGCCCTGCATTCCATCCCTTTCTCATCACCTGTACCCTCTGCCCTCATTTCCTCTTTCAGTCTTTTGGTTCCCAGATGTGTAGAGCTTGCCCACATCTCTGTGATGTTCCGTGTGCTTCTTTCTTCTGGGAATTTTCTTCCCTCTCAACACGCTCAACTGAAGCACCTTAAGAAACATCAGCACAATGTGATGGGGTTAACAGAGATGGACCTCCTCAGACCCTGTCACCTCTGGAGGACAACTAGGTGATAAGCAGTGAGACCCTCCCCCGGGCCAACTCCTGACTCAGAAATCTTCTCTCTAACTCCAGTAAGGATGGCGATCATTAATAAAGAAAGAAACAACAGATGCTGGCGTGGGAGCGGAGAAAAGGGAATGGTTCTACACTGTTGGTGGGAGTGCAGACTAGTTCAACCTCTATGGAAAACAGTGTGGTGATCTCTAAAGGAACTAGAAATTCATCTTCCATACGATCCAGCAATCCCCTTTCTGGGACTATATCTGCAGGAACATAAATCATTCTACAAAAAAGACACCTGCACATGTCTGTCTATTGCTGCACTATTCACAATAGCAAAAACATGGAACCAACCCTACTGCCCATCAAAAGTAGACTGGATTAAAAAATGTGGTACATATACACAATGGAGGATTACGCAGCCATAAAGAAGGACAAAATCATGCACTTTGCAGCAAATTGGATGGCGTTGGAGACAATCATACTTAGTGCTTTATCACGGAAACAGAGGATCAAATACCACATGTTCTCACTCATAAGTGGGACCCGAACATTAATCACAATAGCACAAGAGAGGGATCAGCAGTCACAGGACACTGTCAGGGTGAGAGGTACATAACAACACAGAGGATATCTGGTCCTAAACCAGGGAAAGTGTGGACCAGTTAGAGTCCCAAACTTCACCTGCACGTAGATTACTTATAAACCTAATCCCGATTTGTACCCCACATCTCTATAATAAAATAAAGTTAAAAAAAAAGAAATCGCCTCTCTAGGAACTTAACTAAATAAATACGGTCCCTGTAGCATTGTTTATGATAGCAGAAACTTGGTTTTAAAAAGTGTGGCGCAGTCCTATAATGGAACATTTTGTGGAAATGAAAAATCAATGCTATTTGCCTATGTTTATTCAAACGGTAAGATATTCACATAGATTGTGAAGTGAAAAAGTTGCAAGACAGTACATAGAGTGTGAGCCCTACACACGCTTCTACCCCTGGAGGAGGGCTCGAGGCCGATACAGAATGTCAGCTGTAGCTCTTCCTTGCCTTGGGAATAGGAGTCATGTTTTCTTGTTTCTGCTTTTCTTTATTTTACTTTTTTTGCTGCAAGAGGGAACTACATTTACTGCCAGAAGAAGCAATAAAGGACTCATTTCTACTTTAGAAAGAAAAAAATGTAGCAACTGAGAAGCGAGGCTGAGAACAGATCATGAATGTTGAGGGTGCTCTCTTACCGCTATCACAGTGCACTCCCCGCCAGCCAACGTCACAGTCGCAGGAGCCGTCCCCTGAGGGCCCTTGGTTGCATCTCCCGTGGGCACAAGAACACGCTAGGGGAAAAAAACACCAACAACTCATCAGGCTCTAACCATGTTCAAGAACCCATCTGTCATTTACTGGGCTCACGTAATTGCACTTAGTTCTTCAACCTGGTTCTAGGGAATCATTGTCTTTCATGGGGGCTTGATCACAGGAAGGACAAGGGGGCAGGAGACAGGTCTAGCAGGTGAACATGCTTCAAAAAAGTGGTGTAGGCAACAGTTTTGGTACTGGGTAGTGCTGTGGGTCTGTGACTCAAGCAGCGTGAAGGTGTCCTTAGCTAAGGTTATCTTAGGATCCAGGATTGTGCAAAGCCCTTGAGGTAGAACACTTTTGTGTCCTAAGAGAAGACCTAAAAAAAAAAAAAGAATTCATTTGATACTTGATTTGTCTAAGCTGGGTGTGGCACTGCTTTCTTCAGTAACACAGACAGGCCGATTCCTTTGTTTCACAGCCGCACCCTGAGCCTCTTGGAGAACTGGATGAAAGCCGGGGGTGCCTCCCCCAGAAGCATGCATTCAGCTTCGGGGGTTTGCTGAACCTCGTGAGGGCCATCCACATGTCCCAAGTGAGGAGCTTCTGCATAGAGGCCCGCAGACAATTCTTCCAAATAACACAGAAAAAAGAATCAACACTATAATTCCAATCATATACGGGGTCTGACAATTAAGTTTGTGAACTCATGCTAGAAAAAGTGCTATATACCTCATTGCTGAATATCACTGTCATCACCTTCGAAGTACTCCCCTTGGGAAACTATACACCAATGCCAGTGCTTAGTCCACCCATCAAAGCAATTTTGAAACTCTTTTTCTGGAATGGCCATCAGAGCTGTCATCATATTACCCTCGATGCACTGAATGTCATCAAAATGTCTTCCTTTCAATGTTTCCTTTATCTTCAGGTAAAGAAAAAAGTCATTGGGGGCCAGATCAGGTGAGTAGGGAGGGTCTTCCAATAGTTATTTGTACAGTGCTGCAAACGTTAAGAGTACAGTGGCAAGTACGCGAACTTAATTGTCAGACCTCACAAATAACGATAAAAGCTCGGATAGCCACTTCAGAAAAAGAATTTCAGAACTTTTTAAATGGGTGGATCAGGCACTGACGTCAGTGCATAGTTTCCTAAAGGGAGTACTTTGAAGGTGACTGTAGTGATATTCGGTAATGAGGTATGTAGCACTTTTTCTAGGATGGTCTACGAACTTAACTGCTGGACCTTGTATTTTCTGGCCCAATTACAATGATTCAAGTATGTATTAATTTTGTCTGACTTAGACCAGGAGAAAACAGTGATAGCCAAGTCAAGTGTGTGGTTTTTAGTGCGAGGCAGAACAGTGCCTGGTTTTCTCATCATGGGTTGGGAGACCTGTCCTCTCAACTCAGTCCTCTCACAGGTGTGTGTTCTTGGGCACAAGGAAGTCTGGGTGCAAGAGTGTAGGTGACTTGGCTCAAACAGATCACTACTTTTGCCAGAACAACTTAGAGCATGTGGCTTGTGCTGGTGAGTCAATAGAGTGACCTTCATGTGAAGAACAGCATGATTTCAGAGCAAGGCTTTGGAGTCAAGCAAGGCATGCATTCAAGCCTCCGTTCTTCTCATCGGTATGACCTTGGGGGAAATCATTCACCTTCTTTGCCTCAACATCCTAGGCTGTAAAACGGGCACAGCAACACCCACATACATAAGGCGAGTGAATTACATGAGACACGTGTGCAAATCTGTTTTTCAAACTATTGAGCACATCCACAATACAAAGTTTGACCATGACAATGAGTGTGCACAGGTAAATAAGGAAATGTGGTTGGGCCGGGAAGGCCAGTGAACAAACCGGGGGGGGGGCAAACTGGGGGTGGTAAGTCCAGGTTGTTGGAAATGTTTGCAAACACTGCGCTGTGCAAATGTCAACACACAGTATAATGCCCAGTGGTGGCGGCAGGTGGGAGACCAGCCAGCCTGGGAGGCAGGTCGTTACGGAGTGCGCACCGAGCCACTCTTTTCCGCCCATTCCTGAGGATCTGGGCAGCCCAGGAGACGCCTGGTGGGAGGAGGGCACGCACCTTGGTCGCAGTGGATGCCGTATTTGCCCTCGGTACAGGTCTCGCAGGCCGTTCCCTGGAAGCCCCCCCCACATTCACAGGCGCCCGTGCCATTCACTCCGTCCAAGCAGACACCGTTGCCGAAGCACACGTTCTGGGTGCCCCCTGGGCAGGGCTGGCACTGGGGGCCGAAGAAGCCGGCACAGCACTCCCTCGTCTGAAACAGAGGAATGGGATGGGACACGCGCCTCCATGTCCAGGGTTTTCCACCCTGCGGGGGGACCCGAAGACATCTGTTTCTTTGACCTCATGCTGCAAGGAGTTGAGGGAAGGACAGGACCCTTGGAGGAAGGGGTGAGGTGCAGCCGTTTCTGGGGGTGCCAGGAAGGACCGAGGCCTCCACCAAGGAGGCAGGAAAAGGGAAAGGAAAAAGGTAAGGCGATGAAGAGGATGAAGACAGAAAGGAAGATGAAGGCCAGCAGCAGGAAGGGAAGACGGATGCACGTGTTGCTGGAGAGTCAGGGCTCAAGTGCCTTCTCCACCCAAACCAAGCCCCTTGGGACTGAGGTCATTTCGCCTAGTACTGAAGGTGGAGCCTCCATGGGGAAGGCCTTTGGCCTCTTAGATACCAACCTTTCATAGCTCAGAAAAGCCCTGTTGGATGCCTGTCTGGCTTTACCTGCTCTTGCTCCTGCATGCATGAAAACACACAGTTTCCTCCAGCCTCAAGCTCTGCAACTGGAGGGTCAGACCACCTGCCTCTGCTGATAGAGGCAAGGCTGTGTCTCATCCTTTGGGAAGGCAGAAGGACAGGAAGTTACAAGGAACCTTCCTGCAAGTTCCAAAGCAACACCGGAGGTTCTTAGATTTGGGGTCTGCTTTTCTAAATGACCAGGTGTACCTTCTCTTCCCTTAGCGAGTAGCTGCTGTCTTGGTCTTTTTTGCATATGGGCACGCATGCAGAGCTACCCTGCTGTGAGGTCATGGGGTCCTCTTAGACTCTCAGACCCTCAGTTTTTCCATTATACAGTTGAATATCGCAGCTTTTACTGTTTTCTGACTTACAGGGCTCTTCTGAGTTTTACTGCTGCCACTGCCTTGGATACGACAATGATGATGAAGATAGGAAGAGGAGATGGCAGAAAGAATGCAGGCAAAGGCAGTTTGAAAAGTACAACGTATGAGGGAATTTCCCAAGTTGCTGTGGCAGTAGTTAGGAGGGTGGCTGAGCTGTTATACTCACAATGATAGTTTTCACGCATTTTGGCTGGCACCCAATGAACAGGGATCGTTTTCCCATGAAATAAATGGTATAGATACAGGTCCTTGTCTCATTACCCTGTGGATAGTAATGACGGTGTCAGTTCGTAACTTAGCAAAAGTTTCCAACCTCTAAAAGCAAGTGGGTAATGCACTGCTGTGTCTCAGACTAGAATGTTCTGGAAAGGGAATGGTGGCCTTTTTGCCACTACTTCATAAGCAAGAGGACAAAAAACCACAATGTTGGCTGCCAGAATGCCAGGTGGCAAAATTCAAATAATTATACTTTAAAGTAGCATTCCATAAGAGTAACATTTCTCTAGAAGACTGATTCAAGTTCAAAAGAATT
Organism: Cephalopachus bancanus; assembly: GCA_027257055.1. Taxonomy (NCBI): domain Eukaryota; kingdom Metazoa; phylum Chordata; class Mammalia; order Primates; family Tarsiidae; genus Cephalopachus; species Cephalopachus bancanus. Next base: position 2,245,961 of record JAPVLO010000028.1, on the reverse strand, counting down.
GCAGAGTAAATTATAGCACTGTACATTGGTTGATGTGGACCTTGGTTTCTGTTATTGATTGATTTATATTCTTGGTCCAAGAAAGGGTTAAGGCTACTTACAAAGAACTGTAATGTACAAGACCAAATTAAAACTCATGAGAAAAATCAATATTGGTTATCATAGATGACTAAGATCATGCTGTGGAAGGTGCACGAGTGTTTATTCTTTATAATGGCTGTTATCAGAAGTAGCTTTTACAATAAATAGCTACAAGAAACATGAATTGATAATTAATCCAAAGACCTGTCTACTGCCCCTGTTTCTGCCATCTGCATCTTTGAGAACATTAGTTGCAACTTCAACAATAAAAGGAAACCGAGCAGAGGGAATGCATCCAGCCTGGGCAGGGTCTGGGATATGGAGTCTGCTTTCTCTGCTAAGATTCCTTGCTGCTGTTCTTTTTTTTTTGAATTGGAGTCTCACTCTGTTGCCCAGACTGGAGTGCAATGGCACGCTCCGGGCCACCGACCTGCTGGGCTCCGGCGATCCTTTTGCCTCAGCCTTCCAAGTAGCCAGAACTACAGGTGCGCGCTACCACGCCCAGCTAATTTTTTATTTATTGTAGAGACGAGGTCTTGTCAAGTTGCCCCGGTGGGTCTCGAACCCGCGGGCTCCAGCAATCCACCCGCCTCGGCCTCCCAAAGTGCTGGGATTACAGGCTGAGCCACCGAGCCCGGCCCCTTGCTGCTGTTCTTAACTGGTCACTGGGAAATAAGAGATGTAGAAAGTGAAAAATCCCTTCCTGCATTATGTGTTGATTATTCGAACCCATGTCTATTTATTTACTAATTGAATTTTTCCTTGGTCCAAAAAATGGATTTAAGATTTTACAAACATAATACCATACGACAAGGTAAAATATAATTTTAAATGAAGAAATGAGGAAAAGTGAAAATGCTTGCGATTTACTTTCTAAGCAGCACTTCCTTGGATCCGGCAATGATTTGATCAAAGCAGACAGAGTACTTACCAGTGGCTTAGTTCCTAACGGGCAGACCGGCTGCTGGGGGCACTGCCCACACTTTCCCTTGAGAAAACACAGAGGCAAAAGGAACATTTCAAGGTTACTAAGTTTAGTGCTACACGAGGCTGCAAATATTTTCTAGGGCTTGGAGCTGAGGGCCTTAGAACATAGAATCAGACGTCAAGGAAGATCATGTGTTCCAACCTCTTCAATGTCATTTGAGACAAACACTTCAGCGACTTAGGGTCTTGCACATTTGAGCATCGATTCTCTTCACGACACTCTTTTGACTCCAATGCTTCATTAAAGTGTGGTCTTATCTCATTCAAACCCCAATCCTTTTAGCAACAACTTTCATGTATTGAAAACCCACTATTGAGTGAATTGGGCCAGGTTCAAAAACTAATACGGGACCACACCCAGTGCCCAGCTTGGAAGCATACGACACAGCTGGGCGAGGTGTGGAGACTCTCCTCAGAGATTGTCCGCACTATTCCAGGACACAGAGCAAACGTTAACAATGACAAGGACTCTTGAGCTCGACCTGTTCCTAAAATACGAGGAGGTCAGTGTGTCCAGTTCTGAACTTGGCACCTACGGGACAGTAGAGTGTGATTGTTCAGAGCTCCATCTCTGGGCCAGACTGCCTGGACAGGGACGCCTTTTCTGTCATTTGCTAATGTGTGTGGTCCTGCATGCACTCCTGAACTTCTCTGGGGCTCATTTCCCCCATCTGTAAGGTCGGGACAGTGATAGAACCTACTTTGTTTTTTAAAATTTATGCACAATAGCAAGAACCTGGAAGCAACCATGCTGTCCATCAAAAGAGAACTGGATTAAAAAAATGTGGTACATATACACGATGGAATACTACACAGCCATAAAAAAGAACAAAATTATGAATTTCATAGCAACCTGGATGGAACTAGAGTCTATAATACTGAGTGACCTCTCACAGAAACAAAGACCTGAGTATCACATGTTCTCACTCATATCGTGGACCTTGAACATCCATCATAATACTATAAGAAAAGGACTGACAGTGGTGGGAAACTATGGGGGCGGGGAGGGGAAGGGAGGCGGAATTAACGGTAGTAAATATCTGTCTGGGGACGGGAAACACCCCTTATCAACAAGGGTGCCTGAATGAAGCATATTTGTATACCTAACGCTTAACTGTACCCCACAATATCAAAATAAAAAATATGGATATATAAAAAAATTTATTACTTATTTATTTTTTACTATAAAGATGTGGGGTACCATATATTAGGTATATAAACGTTGATTATGCAGGTACCCTTGTTGATGAAGTATGTCCCGCCCTCCCTTAGCAGTTTCCTCAATGCCAGTCCCAACCCCCTTCCCTGACAGTTTCCCACTATTGCCAATCCCTTTCTTATAGTATTATAATTGTTCAAGGATAGAACCTGCTTTGTAAGGTGTTGTGAGGGCTATGGATTAATACACGTAGAATGCTTAGCGTGGAGCTTGGCATACAATAGGTGCCCAATAAATGCCAACAGCTACTAGGTTATTACTGTTATTGAAAGACCTCCACTGACCCTTTGACAGGAGCCCAAAGCCTCTATTATCACATCCTATATTACACTGACATTTTCTCTTCTAGTAGCCCAGGCTTGGCCCATACCTGCATTGGGGCAACATGGCCCCCTCTCTGTGCCTATGCTAGACAGGGCGCCTTTTTCCTTTGAGGAAAGCCATGGCTTCAGAATCCTGGTCAACACAGCTCCCCTGGTAGCCTTTCCCAGGCACTCAAGGTACAACCTACTGCACTAGGTAATAGACCCTTCGAGAGCAGGGGTCATGTCCTGCTTATCTTTGTAGAACCACAGGCTGGCATGCTCCTGGGCACGTCCAAGATGCTCACTCAGTGGTTTTAGGACTGAACTGAGATACCCTAACCGGAAAGTCTTTCACATACAAAATTATAAAATATATAAACCAACACCCTTTCATTTCATCATTGGCCCTGGATGTAACTTACCCGTACAATGATAGTGTCATTATTATCACATCTATTCTTCTGAATTTCCAGAACTTTCCCCAAGCCATGGATCACTCCTTTGTCGGTGGCGACATTGGTGTAGTTTACTGGAGCCTCATTTACATAGAGCTGTGGACAAGAGGTTAAAGGTGACTTTTTAGGACAGTGATTTAATGTGGATGGCAGATAGAAACTGGAGTTTAAAAATATGCCAGCAGCCTAGGAGATATCCCAATATTCACCTGGAAGGTAGCACATTGTGTTGGGAAGAGCTCTGGCCTAGAAGAGGGAATCTGAATAACAGTCCTGCATCTGGCACCATCTAGCTGTGTGACCTTGGGTCAGTTGCTTTCCTTCTCTGAATTTTGTTTTGAGTTGGAGTCTCACTCTGCCACCCAAGCTGGAGTGTAGTGGCATGCTCATGCTACTGCAGCCTCCATCTGCTGGGCTCAGGTGATCTTTCTGCCTTAGCCTTCCAAGTAGCTGGAACCACAGGCATGTGCCATCATGCCTGGCTGAATTTTTGATTCATGGTGTTCAGGCTGGTCTCGAGCCCCTGAACTCAGGTAATCCTCTCGCCTCTGCCTCCCCAAGTGCTGGGATTATAGGTTTAAGTTATCATGACCAGCCAGTCCCTGAACTTTTTGTAAAAGGAAGAAGTTATTATAGATGATCTCTAAGATTTCTCTCCAGCTCTCAAGGTAATTGGCTTGTGCATGCTTGTAAGACACTGCCTCCTAATCATTATGCTAGTGCTTGGTGGCAAGATGTTTCTATGGGCATGTCCAGTTGTGCTGTAGACTTGTGGTCCTGGAGGTGGCAATGCCTTCTACAGCCAAGACATGGAGAATGCAACTTGTCTTTTCAGCAAGGTCCCACTTCATGGTTAATGTACAAACAACCTTTAGAGAAGCTAAGATGGTTAACAAAAATAATTAGATAAGAATGATTTTAAAAAATGATGTGTTTAGATCCGTCTTTGTTTGATGCATCCATAAGCATCCAAGATGGGAACTAAGTCAGCGGCTACATGCTGCAAGTCAAGTTCAACTTTGAATTGTAATTTGTTTTGATAAATATATATATTTTTTCCTATGCCCATAATACCCTGAATGCACCCAATCTCCTCTGATATTTTAAGGGAGGGATATTTTAATGATTAATGAAAATAAATGAAGCCATTAATTCGTTCATTAATATTACGCATATACCTGGAAACGAATAGTTCTTTGAAAAACGGGGTGATTGTGTGTGTGTGTGTGTGTGTGTGTGTGTGTGTGTGTGTGTGTAGTTGTAGCAGGGTGAGGTTGGGAGAGGGAAACTCTTAACTGTACTAAGACGAGACCAAGCTAGTATTTAATAAGGGTTTAAAATTCATAAAATAATTCATATATTAACATCCAACACTCTCCACTGGAGAAATATTAAAATGACCCTCTAAGTGCTTACATCTGAACTTTCACTAAGTGTTTAAGTCCCTTATGACGTACTGGCAGTCAATGAATCTCCATTTGGATGTTGGGGTAAATCACGGCTGAGCTCCACAGAGGTGTCCCAAGGTCGTGCACATTTAGAAAACTAGCAGGAAACCTCACTTAGTCTCAAATGGTAATTGCAAGATGCTAAGCTATTTTTAAATATCAAAAATACAGGAACATCTGCTGTTGTAATACTGTTGATTTGGCTATTTAAAAAGTCGAAATTATTTTCATCACAAGCTATGTCCAGAGAATAATGGACTACATTAAAATTTTGACTTGAACATGTTATCTCATTTAGAAAGCATTTTTCTACACTTTCACTGTTGTAAGAGGAAGTAGATCAGTATCAGTAAAAGGAGAGCCTCTACTGTATGAATAATTCTTGCTCTAGATCAAATAATTTCTGAACAAAAGTAAAAACAAGAGTTCTCTATCAAGAACATAATTACCATTTCTGGAATAATAAGAAAATAGATTTAAAAGGGTTTTCTCAAAGTTTTTACACAACAGGTAGAATTATTTGTAGGAGTCAGAGAAAAATATTTAGAGTTAGATTATTCTCCAAGGAATGAAGAGTCAGAAAGACTTTTTTCCCCTAAGCAGATAAAAATGTACTTGTAGTTCAATTATGATACCGCTGAAGACATTGTTTTTAAAACTATACTTCTAAAAAAGGATCAAATATTATTATTGATTACAAAGTTCTGTGATTCAACTTTCTTTTTTTTTGAGTTGGAGTCTCACTCTGTGGCCCAGACTGGAGTGCAGTGGCCACTCCCGGCCACCGCAGCCTTGACCTGCTGGGCTCTGGTGATCCTTCCACCTCAGCCTTCCAAGTAGCTGTAACCAGAGGTGCGTGCTACCACGCTCGGCTAGTTTTTTGATTTTATTGTAGAGATGAGGTCTCGCCAAGTTGCCCAGGCGGGTCTCGAACCCACGGGCTCAGGCAACCCACTCACCTCAGCCTCCCAAAGTGTGGGATTACAGGCTGAGCCACCGAGCCTGGCTGTGATTAAACTTTCATTTCAACATAGTGTTTAGTGTCTCTTAAATGACAATTTGTTTTTATTGCTTTTTCTTATGAGACTTATATTTATATTATTTATAAATTTATATTTATATTGTGTGTTTCTTGTTGAATTTTCATAGGTGATCTTTTATTTGATATTTAAAATATGTGAATACCATTTTATATTTGAAATAGATTAAATATTTAGTCTCATGAACTCTTTTTTATGAATTGTAAACATTTCAAAATATTTAGGTATTGTGTGAGATCAATACTGGAATACCAGTGCTGTGGTCAGTGGTCCTAGGCCTGCAATCTCTATGGACACACGATGATAACAACGTTAATTCACATGGCTGCTGGGTCCTATGTATGTCACGAAGCTCCTTCGGCCCTGGAGCTGATGGCGCTTCCTGGGAGTTGGCTTGGGAGTTGGGTTCCTTCCATCAAGGGGAGTGCTTGAGAGCTGTCTGCTGGCTGAGTTTGCTGTGCCAGTGCTGAAGGATGCCTGTGACTGCTGAGATTCAAACACTGTTTTCGTAGGGCTACACTGACTATCTGAGGCCGGGCCACGGGGCAGGTGAATCAGGGCTTGGCCATCTGATTTAGGTGTTAGTTTATGGAGAAACACAGACAACTGCCTTGTGTTGATAAGACTCGGGCCACGCTAGTGAGATGAGTCCAACTAGTAAGTGATGAAGGATGGCAGGAGCCAAGACACTCAGTCCTGGGTTTCACATGAAGGGATTGCACCTGGTCATTGCGGAGAAAGAAGCCGAGGAGGTAGGAGACGCCCAGCATGGTCTCCCGGTGCATGCCGTTGTGCAGGTCATTCTTCAGGAGTTTCTCCTCCAGGACCACGTGATACCGCAGGACGTCCTCCTCCTGGACCACACGCAGAATTGAAAATCAGTCAACACAAAGCCTCCAACAAAAACTACTGGGGAGAGGAAAACCTATCCAGTAAATGATGCTGGGAAAACTGGCTGACCACATGCAGAAGATTGAAACAGGACCCCCTACCTATCACTACACACAAAAATTAACTCTAAATGGATCAAAGATCTAAACGTAAAACCTCAAACTATAAACATCTTAGAAAATGCAAGAGACACCCTTATGGAAATTGGAACTGGCAACCAATTCCTATCCAGAACCCTAAAAGCCAATACCTAAAGAAATAAGATAGACAAGTGGGACCTCATCAAATTAACAAGTTTCTGCAAAGCAAAGAAAAAAAAACCATCAAGAGAGCAGGGAGACAGCCCACAGAATGGGAAAAAATATTTGTCAACTGTATATCTGACAAAGGCCTAACATCTAGGATCTACAAGGAACTCAAATGCACTGAAAGGAAAAAAACAAACAGCCCCTTTAAAAAGTGGGCAAAAGACATGAATAGACACTTCTCAAAAGGAGATATACGGGCAGCCAAAAGACACATGAAAAAGTGCTCAGCCTCAGTCATCATCAGAGAAATACAGATCAAAACCACCCTGAGATACCACCTAACCCCTGTAAGAATGACCATCATTTATAAAACAAACAACAACAGATGCTGGCGAGGATATGGAGAAAAAGAAACACTTCTACACTGCTGGTGGGAATGCAAACTTGTACAACCTCTCTGGAAAACAGTCTGGAGATTTCTGAAAGAACTAGAAATTGACCTTCCATATGATCCAGCAATTCCCCTATTGGGAATATGCCCAGAGGAACTCAAATTATTCTATGAAAATGATACCTGCACACGTTTGTTGCAGCTCTATTCACAATAGCAAAACATGGAACCAACCATGTTGCCCATCAAAGCTGGACTGGATAAGAAAATGTGGTACATATACACAATGGAATATTATGCAGCTATAAAGAATGACAAATATATGGACTTTGCAGCAACCTGGATGGATTTGGAGTCGATCATACTCAGTGATTTATCACCGAAACAAAGAACAGACTTCCATATGTTCTCACTCATAAGAGGACCTTGAACAATTATAATGCTATAAGAAAGTGATTGGCAGTACTGGAAAACTACTGGTGGGGCGGGTGGAATTGGCAATTGAGGGAAACTGCTAGGGCAGGGAGGGGCATACCTCATTAACAGGGGTACCTGCATGATCAATGATTGTATACCTAACCCTGAATTGTATCCCACATCTTTACATTAAAAATTAAAAAAAAAAACAAAAAAAGAAAATCAGTCAACAGAGCGGGCAGTCATTACACACTTCTCCCAGGCATCAACGCTGTGGGGCTTAGGGGACCCATCTTGTCCAAGTGCAAGTTTTGATCGAGGCGCCAAGACTCAATAGATAATAATAAAGTGAACTGTGAGACAGATCGCCTAAGAAAACTTGCCAGTTTTCTAGGAAGGACAATCAAGAACTCATTGCAGGTCTCTAAAACCCAGACTGAGGATGTGAAAGCTAGGGGTGATTTTAAAGATGATTTCTTTGGGCGAAACTGCTGGGAAGAGAGTCCCACACCCCAGCCTGCCCCCAGGGCCCTAAGGGGAGTTTTGATAGCATGTTTCAAGGACCATGATCTGTGTCCCCTCCCGATAGGGTGGCATGTGAGATGGGGTGTGACCTAGGCTGGGTCTGCTGGTGAGCTGCTCCAGGGTGAGGTGGGATATCGCTGCATGGGACAGACCTGCACCTGCAGAATGGGCTTGGGACAAAAGTGGGGGTGGCTCAGATGCGGGGCGTGTCTGAGAGAGACGATGGCACCTGGATGGCCTAGAGGGACAGGCTCTGCCATCGTGGGGTGCCCTCTTCCTTCCTACACTCTGGTGTCTTTCCTAACCACCATCGCTTCCTGCTTCTATGCTTCAAGCTTGGTGAAACCAGCACTGCATTTCATGAGATCAGGGAGGGGAAGTTTCACACGGGGAAGGAGAGGAGAAGGTTCCTGAATGATCATCGCTCAGCTCCTCACCCATCTCCTCCACTCTGCTTGGTGTGTTGGAGCTGAGGTTGTTGCCCATGTCTCCCTTGCAAGGGTCTCCCTTTTAGGCTCTGCCAGTGGGGAGCCCTAGAGAGAGATGGAGGCTGGAGTGGAAGGAGAGACTGGCTCCTTCCTGTTGGCTTCCTGGCCTTACAGGTATCACCCCAGCCTCTCTTCTCTTCCTTGCAAGTGGCAGGTGGATCTGGATGGCAGCTTCCTGTCACTTGCAGAGCCAACTTTATCCTGCCCTTCTACCTGAGACACCAGCCGGGCAGTGATACCTGTTACAGGTGAAGGCTCTGGAAATAGAGGATTGTTACAATTGTGTCTTAAAACAAATTTAAAGCCATCATTTTAAATGTTTAAATGTTGTGACTTTCCCTTCCTTCCAAATGTTGCAGTTGTCTGCCCCTTCCTCTGGAAAAGTGTAAAATATCGTGATGTAAATTCTAGAATGTTATCTAAAAATGTCAGCATGACCAGGAGACTTTGAGTTACATCAGGGGTCACGTACCAGAAAATGTTAGCATGATCAGAAGATCTTGAGTCATGCTAAAACTGCAGGTAGACTTCTAAATTTTGACTTGGGGTGGATGAAGAGCTATGAACTTTGGATATAAATACTGGGATAAGTTTGTGTTGCCTTGAGCGGGTTTTTGGTAATGATACTGGGCCATCTCCCTGTAACCTGGTTGCAGAAATTAACCCCCACCCCCAGTCTTTGCCTCTTATCTTTGATAGACTGAGAGGGAGAGCAGCTGGTTTGTTAGACTGGACATGCATTTCATGAGATCATGAACTTCACCGGGATGACTGCTGTCTGCAGCTGGCCAGTATTGATAGGGCGGTTTCCTGGAGACTCCTTGAGGCTGTTGGAGTCCTTTTGCTCTGGGGACTCTCCGAGGGGCCATTCCTGCTGATCATGGACAGTGTCCCTGTGAGAAAAGGCTGGGAGATTTTGGGATTTGGAGCGAAAGTGCTCATCCTTGGAGTGAACATGCTTATAAGTATGCCAGGCTGGATCACACGCCAGGAGTTGGACGCCTTGCATTTGGGTCTAGTAGACCAATTTGTAGGCACCAGGAAAGTGTGGTCCCAACTCATTAGTGCTTGTATTTGAGGATGTCCTTTGATTTGAGTTTATGAATTGTTAGTCCCTGGGGTTTTATCAGAAACAACTTGTTCATTGGAGAAAAAGGCATGCCAGGTTTTCTGAAACTCTAGATGGTTAAATATTAAGCCTATTGTGCACATTTTAAAGTGTGTCCCCAGAACAGAAGGGCTGGAGGTTGCAGATGCTGGCTGCTGTTGCGACAACTGTGATTGTTCTCTGTTTTTCACCTTTCAGCTAAATGTATACAGCATTATTCCCCAAAAACAAGTCATACTATTAAGTTCTCTCTTTCTAAGTAACTGTTACAGTTTCCATCTCCTAATGGCCCCCAACTGATTCAAGATTGAACTCTTTTCTGTAGTTTCCTGTTAGTACAGAGCTCCACTGTGGAAAGGGGAGATCAAAAATTAATTTAAAATCCAGTTCAGGCTGTTGATTATTGCAAGGAGCTGAATTCTTTCTTTATTTGTGCTTAATTGAGACTATGTTTGTGACTTAAGGTGTATTTGTCACTAAAGTGACTCTAGGACTTCTTGGGAAGCAGAAAGGCTGGGAACCCTCCAAAGTTTCATCCTGGGGTAGGAAAAGAACATTCTCCACTGAACGAATTTAAAGAAACAGGTGGGGGTGAGGTGGGAAGGTCACAACGATTTCTGACTCCACCCCAGGGGTCCTGCTTGTTCAACATGCCTGTTACAGAAGTGGGGGACACCGTCTCTGCCTCCAGGGTTTCTAGCCTAGGTGGGAAGCTGACTTAACCCCTTGAAAACACAGGTCATCACACCAGGAATAGGTGATCAGCCCTGAAGGGGGCACGATGCTGTGAATTCCGAGGAAGTGGGGAGAGATGAACATGGTCAAAGCCAGCTTCCCCAAGGAGGCAGGACTGGTCATGAAGGACTGCAGGAAGGATGAGAAGGTAGTGAGGAGGAAGGGCAGTCTTCGTTTTTGCCTTATTAAGTACGGGAAAAAACATCCACACTTTCTGAAAATCTAAGCACTCCGTGTCTTCAATCACGTGCCATTTTCTGTTCCACCAAAGCCCCCTGTCCACAGCCACACACTTGGTATAGACTCACACGGAGACTCTCCTGCTCAGGCCTTCTCGACTGGAGCTGCTGGGTGTTTTGTGTGGGGCCCTGGAATCGCACACCTGGCCCATAAACACAAGCATGTGGGTGTCCCAGAGACCGGGAAGGAGCCTTGCGAGCCCTTCTCCCCACTCTCCCTGATCCTAGCAGCTGAGTTGTCAGCAGCAAGGACCCAGAGGGGGAGATCTTCTTCCTCCTCTTCCCTCCTCCTCCTCCTCTCTGATTCCTAACAACCGGGGGCAAACAGCCACTGCGTGTCAGAGGACTTTGTGAATGAAAGAAGAAGCTTCAATCATGCCATGATCCAGCTTAAGACCCTTGGGTGGATCCCATTCTTGCAGGACTAAGTCCAAACTACCTCCCCAGGTACTTAAGACCTCCATAAACTGGCCACAATTTCTCTTATATTCACCGGTAGCCCCAGAATGTTCTTATAGGAGGGACCCGGGGCTGTCCTACCCCAGTCCCACACGAGAGGACATGTTTGAAGCTGGATTTTCACAGCAAGCACCTTGTTTTAACTTACATCTTTTTTTTTTGAGTTGGCGTCTCACTCTGTCACTCAGACTGGAGTGCAGTGGCCGCTCCCGGCCACCGCAGCCTCGATCTGCTGGGCTCCGGTCATCCTTCCGCCTCAGCCTTCCAAGTAGCTGGAACTACAGGCGCGCGCTACCACGCCGGGCTAATTTTTTTGATTTATTGTAGAGATGAGGTCTCGCCAAGTTGCCCAGGTGGGTCTCGAACCCGCGGGCTCAGGCAATTCACTCACCTCAGCCTCCCAAAGCGTGGGATTACAGGCTGAGCCACCGAGCCAGCTTACAGGGTATTTTCTTTTCTTTTCTTTTTTCTTTTTTGGGTTGGAGTCTCACTCTGTCGCCCAGATTGGAGTGCAGTGGCCGCTCCCGGCCCCCGTAGCCTCGACCTGCTGGGCTCTGGCAATCCTTCTGCCTCAGCCTTCCAAGTAGCTGGAACTACAGGCGCACGCTACCACACCTGGCTAATTTTTTGATTTACTGTAGAGATGAGGTCTCGCCAAATTGCCCTGGTGGGTCTTGAACCCGTGGGCTCAGGCAATTCACTCACCTCAGCCTCCCAAAGCGCAGGATTATAGGCTGAGCCACCAAGCCCGACTAACTTATACCTTTTATAGGGTGACTCAGATGGAGAGGCTAAGGAGATGGGACTGGTATGGAAATTCCCTTGAAACCCCGTAGGCCCACTGCTGTCTCCCCTCCCCCTACTGTTCCCCCCATGCTCTGGGGAAACCCCGTGGTCTAACCAGGGTGATGGCCTTATGTGGATCCTAGATGTGTGTGGTACCTTTGCTCATATCTACACACAGAGGCACACACACACACACACACACACCCTCAATGCACCACGCTTGCATGCTTGTGCTTATGGATTCAAGCGTGCGATACCAGGGCAATGCACAAAGCATTCCTCATGGCCCGGGGAAGGTGTGTGAATGGGAGAGTGCGTGAGCCCACATCAAGTATGTGGTTGTGGACAGGAGGTTTTGATGGAAGAGTGAATCAGCATGTGATTGGTAGATGGACAATGTCGAGTGTTTGAATTTTTAGAAAGTAACTTCCCTGGTTACAGTTTCTGATACTTACTAGACTTGCCACTTTCTTCTGCCGGATGTAATTCTCGATGGCATCATTGTTTGGAGCAAACACCGTGTAGGTCTCGGCAGCCTCAATGGCACTGGCCAGGTTATATTGCTGTGTTGGCAAGAGAGAAGAGCCATGAGCAATGCCTGTTCTTGGTGATAGGAGCAAGTTATGAGGCAGGGAATGTGGTACTTGCAATGATGTAGCCCCGGAAGATGGAGTAGTCGGGCATCTGCTCCAGCCGCGTAAGCAGGTTCGGCAGGGAGCCAGCTAGGCCTCTCTGGGGGACCAGCACCTGAAAAAGGAAACCCCAGAATTCTGTCAGCACCTTTTAGGACTTAGTGCTCGCCAATGCATGCGGAAGTCCCCAATAACTTCTTCAGGCAGTGAAAAGAATTGGACATTGACAATGTGCTGAAGATTACTCGCAGAATAAAAATATTCCAGGATAAAGAGTGACAAGGCTGGAGGAGACTTAGAAATGTCATTAGTTCAGTTTACATCTCACCTTTAAACCTCCCCAATTAGAGGAAATTTCATCTTGCGCACGTGACTTTACAGCTTCATCCCAACCTGCATCACCTACCTGTTGGGAAGACCCTGCAAATCTAACTTAAATGCAGTTGGCTGCAGCTAAAACCCATTCTTTCTCAGTTGTTATTCTTTTGCTTATTTGTCAGTTTCTTCCACTCTTTCCCTGAAGTTTCAAATCTACTGCGGTCCAGTAGCCTGAATCTGGCTTGTAAAAATGTTCTGTTTGGATCACGTAGTGTAATAAATGAGGACATTTTAACATTAAAATTGAGGTTTCTGACTTCTTAAAAACACCAGTCTGCTTTACTGCAGACACACAGCTGCAGACAGTAGCCACAGCCACTTTCCTCACAGTCTCCACCATTCCCTAATGCCTTCCACCTGCTTCCCTGACTCGTTTTGTTATCCATCCGAGCTGTATGGGCACTGGCTTTCACAAAGCCCTGCATGATTAACCTTATGGCCAAGATGACCATTTCCAGCTTCTCATTCTACCTAGAGCCATCTCAGGTTGAAGAACCAACACTGGAATGATTTTCTAATTCCATCATCCTTTCACCAACTTGACTGAGTGACTACTCCACACCAGGCAGTGGGAACATGGATATGATTGAGGGATACCCTGCCTTCGAGGAACTCACAGCATGAGACAGTAGACAGCCGAATTCAGGCTGCTGCTCTTACTTAAAAACATTTCATGGGAACACTACCGTGCAAATTGGTTTACATGTTGTCTAAGGCTGTTTTTGCCCTACAATGGTAGGGTTGCCTAGCTGTGATGAAGACCCTGTGATCTGCACAGCCTGATATTTGCTGTCTGGTTCTTTCCAGAAAAATTGTGCCAATCCCTGTGTTAGAGAAAGAAGATGCATTTCTGAGTTTCTGGAGCTCAGTGGGGAGGAGGGGCTTGGGATGGTGAGATGGGACTTCGCAGATTTCAGAGTTATGAGGAGATGGTCTGTAGGACTGGTGGTTCTATGCCCGTGCCACAAAATGACAGGCAATTATGATGGCCACCGCACGTTTTTATTTATTCTTTTTTTTCTTTTAAAGTTGTGAGGTACATACAAGTCAGGGTTGCGTACATAAGTGGTTCAGGTACAGGTAAAGTTTTGGGTCTTCCACTGGACTTCATTTCACCTGGATTAGGGTCAGGTACCCTTACTGATTTTAGGTTCCCCCCCCCGCACTCTCCTGGCAGTCTCCTGCTACTGCCAATCCCTTTTTTGTAGTATTATGATAGGTGTTCAGCATCCACTTATGAGTGAGAACATGTGGTACTCAGATCTTTGTTTCTGTGATAGACCACTGAGTATGATAGACTCCAAATCCAACCAAGTTGCTGTGAAGTCCATAATTTTGTCCTTCTTAATGGCTGCGTACTATTCCGTCATGTATATGTACCATGTTTAAAAAAATCCAGTCCAGTTTTGATGAGTAGCATGGTTGGTTCCATGTTTTTGCTATTGTGAATGGCCACTGTACATTTTTTAAAGGCACACCTTTTACTGGGAGTTGGAAACCACAAATGGGTGCACAGAATGTGGAGTGAGGTGGGCTGGTCCCCGCAAGTTGCTTGGCTACCCTCTACCCTTTGGCTGGGCACCTCATACAGGGCACATCCAGTAAACCTGAAAGTGGTGACCTTGATACCATAGACAGACACAGAAGGGGCTGCAGAGGGAGCCAGTGCAGCCCAGAAGCCAAGCAGAGAACGTGGGTTGGCTGACACCATCCACGGATCTTTTGTATTCATGTAACTGCTTCCCCAACCCCCTTACATAACCATGAAGGATCTCAGCTGGCTCAATTGTAAGTGAGGACAACATGGCACCTGCGTTCTCAGGGTTGTTATAAAAATCACGAGATATCTGTAATCCCAGCACTTTGGGAGACCGAGTCGAGTAGATTGCCTGAGTCTGTAGGTTTGAGACCAGCCCAGGCCACTTGGCGAGACCTCGTCTCTTCAATAAATCAAAAATTAGCCGGGTGTGGTAGTGTGCACCTGTAGTTCCAGCTACTTGGAAGGCTGGGGCAGAAGGATTGCCGGAGCCCAGTAGGTCGACGCTGGGGTGGCCATGAGTGTGCCACTGCACTCCAGCCTGGGTAACAGAGTGAGACTCCAACTCAAAAAAAAAAAAAAAAATCACAAGATAATGCAGCGCCTGGTGCTTGGCACAGTACCTGGCACCTAGTGGACCCTCAAAAATCCTAATTATTATTGTGTGCAGGGCAAGGCATGGGTGCTGAGGGACACAGGGACACACAGGCCATGCCTCCAGGGCACACCATCAGGGAGGGGTTAGGACTTAGACCATAAGGAACAACTGTTGAACAACAAGACGTAGCTATGCCAAATATGTGCTGTATAAAGAAATCTCATGGGATTTCAGAGGAGGAAGAAGGAAGTGAAAGCAACATTCATTGAAGGTTCATTAGGCAGCAGGCATCAAGAGAGAGGGCGGTGTTTCATTCTTTTGGGGGGAGATGAAGGCGGCTCAGAGAAGTTACATTACTTGCCTGAGGTCACACAGCAAGCAAAGTGTCTGAACCCAGGTTGTGTATGACTATAGGACTTACTTTCTGGACACTGCCTCACCCTCACTGGCCTGTGTGGTTGGGGAAGGTTGAACAGAGGAGGTGGAATTTTAACAGGCCTCCAGGATCATAATGTTCTGGTGTAGGATAGGGAAGAGCCATGCCACTAATGGGGCTTTTTCACCAAAAAATGGAAGTAAGGAGGAGAGGTAAGTTTGTGTGTGTTTTAAAAGGTTTTTTAGTACTTTGGAAAGCCAGGACTGGAAGGGAATAACAACCTCAACTGTGCTCTCCAGAAGTGACCAATTATTTGCTCAAAGATGTTTCTTGGTGCCCCTTGGTAATACGGGAGAATTGCACGATCTTTGCAAAGTAACACATCCAGGAGTCTTACAAATAGATTCTTTTTTTCTAAATCGAAATAGTTGACCTTTTCTGGAACTTAAACTTGAAACTGAATATATAAGTCCCAAGTGAGAACAATTTAATTAAACTGCAATTAGTTGTTTCTTTCCAATCTACCATCTTACAAAAACTCCCCATGTACCCTAAATTCTAACTTTCACTTGAAATGAAGATCCTAATATAGTAACTGAAAATTATAGGGCAGCTTGCAGTCCCATTTCCCGTTCTTCTTTATTTTTTCCATTTCAAACGTTTGAATTCTGTTGAACTGGATGTTAGAAGAAAATGACAACTTCACAATCTTTTTCATAGCCTTTTCCATTTTCCCCTGGGTTTTCCCCACCTCGTTGTTTTAGAGTGCAGTAAGGCAGAGGGGAGAGGAGCAGTGATTCACAGCCACACGCCTCTCCTCCAGATCGGGGTGACCCTTGTCCAGACGCGCGTACTTCCTGCTGGGGCACCGAGTGTTTTCTGAGATTTTCCATGAAGCGGAAATAGAACAACGTGTGACCTTCCGACTGTGGAACACAGACTGAGTAAGGGGTGACCGAGTCTCGTTGAATGAACAGAGACTTGAAATGGTTTGAAAATAAAGGTCATGAAGCACAATGCAGGATACTTGTAAATGAAGGCTAGGTATTTTTATCTTCCAGTAAAGATGGTGTGTAGGAGGATAGATACCAAAGGAAGACGAGGTGTTACGTGTGTAGGAAGTGGAGTCCGTACCTTGTTGATGATGTGTATGACTCCGTTTATGGCGGCGTTGTCCCCGTCAATGATGGACGCTCCCTCAATGGTGACATTCTGTAAACGCAAACCACAGGGAAGGTAAGTCTCTGGAGCACACCCAGGGACTGATCTGAATAGTAGTGACCTTCATACTTTTGAGCCGTGACCTACAGTGAGAAAGACCTTTAAATTTAGACTCCCCTGCCCCTCCCCGCCCCCCCCACACACACACAGAGAGAGAGAGAGAGAGAGAGAGAGAAATAGGACTTTCTCCTACTATGTGGGCAGCACTCTGATCATCGATGCTATTCCACTCAATTCTATTTCTTTAAAAAGTGATGTTTGAGGCTTATTAAAGTGACCCTGCAGTTTGAAAAACAGCTTAGACAGCATCGTGGGCTGAACTGTGTTCCCCTGCCCCTGAAACTCATGTGCTCAAGTCCTGACCCCCAGAACCCCAGCCCAGAACCACAGATTTGGAGAGAGAGTCTTCACAGAGGGGATCAAGTTAAAATGAGACCCTGACGTGGGCCCTGGCCCAAGATAACCAGTGTCCTTGTCAGCAGAAAATGTGCAGAGAGACACTGTGCAGGGAGAACCCTAGGATGCGAAGGCTACTTTTGAGCCAGCGAGAGAGGCTGGGACAGCCCCTGCCCTCATGGCCTCAGAAGGACCCATCTGTTCACACCTTGACCTTGGTCTTCTAGCCTCCAGAACTGTGGGAAAACATGTCTGGGGTTTAAGCCCCAGACTGTGGAACTTTGTCACAACAGTGCTCGCTAACTAATACAGAGCGTAACTGACTTTCTACCACATTGTGAGACTATTAGTTACGTAAGGAGTGGAGCTTAATAACCACCCTGCCACCCAGCCTCCAACCAACAGCACCTGGGTCCTACCCTCTCTGGTGCCCCCTCCTCTTCTCTCCAAATGACCCTTTATTTGAAGTTCCTGCTGGGAAACGTGGACTTGTCTCCCCCCGAGCTGCTCCCAGGTCACAGGGGCAGAGCCCTGAAGAGAACCCTCCTGGCTACCTTGCACATCTCTCCGTTAAAGGGAGGTGTTGATATCAGACACCGGAATGAACTCATTCAAAGTGCGTCTTTACTAGTTATCTTCCCTAGGTCAGGGGCCTTGAATAATCTATCCCTGACTCTGTAGGGCCTGGGATGTGCCTGCCTGGGTGGGTGTTCAGTTCACGCCTGCTAAGAGAATCATTGGTACAGACACCATTGTGCAATGTATGTCACAACATCATGTTGTCCACTTTAAATATATACAATAAAAAACCCAATGGAAAACAACCGTAATGTCACCAGAATTATCATAATGAGACATGAAAAAAATGGGACCTATGTAACTGTTTTCTACTTTCTAAGAGAAATTACTGATGAGTCCCATCTACTGAGGTATTAGAAGGCACAGACCTTTTTCATGGTGCTCACACAGAGGAGAAAGGAGGTAGAAGCGTCTTAGGGCAGTGATCCTCAAATATTTTGGACTGTGTTCCACGGTTCACAGATATAGCAGTTGTCCCCTTCTAGGAAAATCTTCATTCTTGTCTTGTGCCATTTACAGAAAGAGCTTTGAAATAATATCTCATGCAGCGAGGTGACCAGACTTCCTCATGAAACTCTGAATCTGAGCCCTCGGCACACTGGAGCCAGTGCCTGGCGGTGAGCTTCTCTGGGGCTCACCCTTGGGCATTTCTCTGTCTCCAGCACCCATATCTGTGCTGGCACACAGTAGGTGCTCAACAAATATCTGTTGATTGACTGACCCCAACTTAATATAAAATTACAGTTATCTGTAAAGATTCAGCTCCTAGGTTACTAATAGCCAGCTCTTAGTTAACTGGACGTCAAAGAAAAGGCATGGATCTGCACATCCTTTTTCCATTCTGGATCAGCTTGTGGCCAACCTGTGGGCAGAAGGCCATGTTTTATGGGATCAGTGCTACAGAGTAACGTGTGTGTGTGTGTGTGTGTGTGTGTGTGTGTGTGTGTGTGTGTCTGTGTCTGTGTGTGTCTGTGTGTAACGACACTTGTGGTAATTATTACAGCTGGGTGACACCCACAAGGGGCTTCTAGTCTCTTTAGTTTCACACATGTTTGGAAATTCCCAGAACACAACATTTTAAAAGTACAATAGGAACAGAGATGCCTTGTTTCAACGAAACAGACAAACCACAGAGCTCTTACCCCGTCCACCTTTGCCAGGTGAAGGAAGTTGCCCTGCAAGGATGTTGCCAGCATGTCAGAAGAAGACAGGCTCTGCAGATCTGCCACTCTGTACATGCCTGGCAGCGTGTGGTACCTGAAACAACAGTCCATAGGCCTGTAATTAAATATTGACGTGCGAGAGGGAGTCACTGAGTAGTTAAGAGACAGACTCTGGAGCCAGACTTCCATATTCCAAATTCAAGCTTCCCTTGCTTGAATTAGTTCCTCAATCACCCTATGCCTCCGTTACCACATCTGTAAAATGGGAACCAGTATAAAGCCTGTCTCATGGGGTTGTTGGGACAATTAACTGAGTATAGTAGAGCAGAAGAGTGCTTGGCAGAGTTGACTGCCAACAATTGCTAACTATTGCTATTTGGGGTGGGGAGGGGAATTCTAGAACATACTCAGTTTGAGGGATCATGTGGTTTCCCTGCGTTGAACGCTGAAGATATGTGCACACTGATACTATTTGGATATCATGTAGGATAAACTGAACAATACCTACCTTACCAGGGCCGGCATGTTGCTCTGTGACAACCAGAAGGCTTTCTCATCTTGGCGCATGTCCTCGATAGCTTGTTGGGAAGGCACGAGGACAGTGAGGTTTGGCGCTGCTGACAGTGTGGCTTGCAGAGAAGCGTTCTAAATCACAGAGGGAAAATCAAGAGACCTGACTCATGTTAGAGAGAAACAGGGCTGAATTTGCCTGGCGGACGTGACGGCTTCCCATGGGATATACTTTCAGGGAAAGGTCTAAGGGCCCCCTTTCCCCAAATCCCCCAGTCACTGGCCCTGGGATTCACTCGGGAAACTCATCTCTCTTAGTTAAATGTGTGAGTCATATCATACAAGCCATTACGAGTCCTTTACACTTTAGTCTAAATGAAGAGCCAGAGAAATAGTCTTGATGGGATCCTGTGTGTGAATGTGTGTGTATTTGTGTCTGTGTGTGTGAGTGTGTAGGGTGTGTGTGTGTGTCTGTGTGTGCAAAAACCCTTGAGAATTCTGGGATATCTCTTGAACAAGAATAGTGAGGAGACTGCAGGAACAGTTCCAGCATGGAATAAACTAGAGGACTGAAGTCCAACTTTACCTACTATTCATTTCTGCCCAGAGAGCCAGTTCTGTGTAGAAATAGTGGCATGCTTATGTTTTAACAACTGGATCTCCAGGAAAACAAACAGACAGACAAAAAAAGCCCAGGTTTGTAGCATTTACTGACTTCCCAGGTGTACATACTTCCACCAGAGATGATTCCAAGGTACCAACCTGACAGCACTGAAAGTGGAGCTGGAGAAATGCACACAGTGAACTCTGTGAGCTGGTCCAAGCTGGGCCCAGTGCACCACAGGCAAGCTCATGCATGTGGGGTGGGATCAAAGGCCAGTCTACATGAGAACACGTCAAGGGAGAGCTCTTGGACTCTTCCCCTGCTCGTGGAGGAATGGGGGAGCTTAGTGGGGTCCCAAACAGAGGCAACAGGGAGCCATCCTGGAGTGGGTGCTCAGACATGGCCTATTTTGACACATGGGGCTATTCAAAGGGTATATATCATTTGTTGCGACGGCCTCCCAGCCACCTGGGCTCGTGCAGCCCTAGAGAGCAGAGACTTAGACAACTGGGTAGGGGGGGGCTTGGATTCTTCATTAGAATGCTTTCTAGAGGGGGCAGGGAGTAAGCCTTTCTGGGCATGAGGGACCGAGAGCTAAACACGTATGCAGCATCCCAAGTTGCAGCTATAAATCCCAAATCTCCTTGACGAATGACAAGGATGAATTATGCTATTTTAGATAAAAGACCTCTGTGATGAATGAAGTTGTAGATACATATCTGAACTGGTTAGAAATTTGACCACCCCAGCTTACCCTAGACGTGACATTCTCAGCTCTGGTCCCACGTTAGAATCACCTGTGAAGCTTTTAAAAGACACGGATGCCCAGAGCAAACCTCTGACCAACCAAATCAGAGTCTTTGGCGTGAGAGCCTGGGCAGGAGCATTTGAGAAATGTGTTCCATGTGGCCCTAGAGTGCAGACAGGTTGAAAGGCCCTGCTCAGAAGGGTCGCCCTCCCCCCTTCCGCCCAGCTGCACCTTTAGTTTTCTATCATGCACATTCCAAATTGCTAAAATGATGTACAGCTCAATGCTAAATTCCAGCCAAGGTACTCACGTGTATCCACTGGCTAAACATAGCTGCTTCGGAGAGAAACGACAATTCCTTTTACATATCATGCGGGGAGGGAGGAGAGACAGGAGAGAACACAGAGAAAGAACAATGAGAAGCATTCACAGTGGTGTTGGCGCCTGCTGAGCCATCCTGGGCTGGGCTCCTCTTCCTCGGCAGCCTCTTTGAGGTCGGCATGCAAGCATGCCCAGCCGGGTGCATTTCTACGTTGCCAGAGCTGGGCATTGCTTTCACACTAAGGTGGCTCAACAGTCCTCTATATTTGCAACCAAGAGGTCATTCCAGAAGCTTCAGATGTAGCAATGACCGAAGTTCTTCCAAATCGGAATTTAAGTTGCTAGAACACAGTCACCCAGACCCCAGGGAGGGTCACAGAGCTCAGCACATAATCCCCTCTCAAAGCCATCATCGATTCATGGCTTGGAATGTGGAGTCACACCACCTGGGTTTTCATTTTGATTGCTTCATTTTCTAGTTCCTTAGGCCAACTACCTAATGGACCTTGATCTTTTCATCTGTACAATGGGGATAATAAAGGCTTCAACTCACAGGTTGATGTGGCAAACAGAGGAGTTGTTTTTAAAGTGCTTAGAATAGAGTTTGGCATGCAATAATCTCAGTATGTTTTAGCTATTCTTATTTTTAATTTCTCTATCATGGACTTTCTTAACTAATGAATACAGAGAGAGAGAGAGAGAGTCACCCCAGCTGACACTGGGATGGAGTGTATAAAGGATGTAAGACATGAAAGGGAATATAGAAGATTTTGAAGGGAAAAGCCTGGTCCTTATATTTGTTTTGGAGAAATTCAGTCTGGAAAAGATAACCAACATTGCTGGCAAATCAGTGACATTTGATGATGTCAGAGTTAGAAGAAAAAAAGTGCTCTGGATTTTGAGTTTAAAAAGACTGGGTTCAGTTTCTGGATCTGCCATTAACTGCCTGTGTGACCTTAGTGTGTCATTTAACCACTCTGAGAACTCCAGTGCCTCTGAAAATGAACATGGTGAGACCTTCCCTCGGGGATTGTAAAAATTAAGTGCATGAGTGCATGTGAAAATATTTTTTAAAATTATGAATACCACAAAATAGCAATAATAATGGCCATATGCAAATTTGCACGAAGAAGATACGTCTCAGTGCTGTCTCAATTCCTCTTTGAAAGTAGTTGTCCGTTCATAAAGATACATTAAAAGCAAATCAGTAAGTGCATAAGTAAGTACAAGAGCAGAGATGCTTGAGAATCCCTTTAAGGGAGAGGAGGGCTGAGCTGGGCCTTAAATGAGGGCGAGAAGGCAGAGGCTGTGTCCTGAGAGAGAGGCCTGGCTCTGGGAAGGCATCGCTAAGCAGGAGGGAAGGGCTGTTTGAAAGAAGAGCAAGTGGAGTCTGGGTGAAGACCCCGGAGATCCAGGTCGAGGACCTAGCTTGCTTTGTGTGGGAGGACAGCGCCATCGTGAAGGCAGGGTTTTAGGGTTTTAGGAAACACGGCCCTGGGACAGGGCAGAGAAAATGCCGAGGTCTACACTCCATGGGCAAGGTGTTGGGCAATACTTCCTTGGCCTGGTCCTGAGTGGAAAGCATAGTCAACAGCGAGGAGAAGGGTGAGAGGAGCCCCCCCATGGGTCCCTGCTGCGGGCAGCTGGGGAGCTG
Source organism: Cephalopachus bancanus (assembly GCA_027257055.1). Lineage (NCBI taxonomy): Eukaryota > Metazoa > Chordata > Mammalia > Primates > Tarsiidae > Cephalopachus > Cephalopachus bancanus. The sequence goes on along the minus strand of JAPVLO010000028.1, from coordinate 2,223,422 downwards.
TGCTTGGCCAGGCTCCTCTGAGGACTGCGGGTCCTGGGGACTGCTGGAACAGCCCGTAGTTTCAGCTGAGAGGAAAGGCAGGGACCCAACTGCCCAGAACTGAACAAGAAGTCAGTGATGAGGAAATTTGTTAAGTGCCTTTATTTCTGACTTTGACAAATATTTATGGGCAATGAAAGCGGCATAGGAAACAAGACAAAGATCTTCTCTCAAGAGTTTGTGATTAAAATAGACAGGTGTGGGTGCCTTGCCAACTTGGTGTGACCCATGACACCCGTGGGTCAGCGTTTAAAGTTTGCCCTTAGATAGCTATGGGCTGTATTCCTCATGGAAGGACTTTAGGCAAGTTTGCTTAGCCTCTTAGTTTTTTGCCTGTAAAATGGTCATAATAATGACATCAACTTCAGATGGTTGATGTGAGGTTTAAGTGAGGTGCCGTTGCATGGTAAGAGTTTAGCAAGATGCCTGGTACACAGAAGGTGTATACACACACCACACGCGCGCGCACGCGCGCGCACACACACACACACACATGCACGCACACACAGATGGAGTGAGCACAGGGTGCTCTGGGTGCCTATCAGAGGCCCAGTGGAGGCCGGGTAGTTACCTGGGATGTTTGAGAATGGAAAGACATTGAGTGGCAAGAAAGAGAAATCTGGACTGCTTTACACATACACAAAGGGTGCCAAATAAAAGTCAGCTCCCTTCAGCTGGTAGAAAATGTGGGACCCACAGAACACATGTGTCATCTACAAGAAGCAGCAGGCTTCCTGTGAAATCTCCTGCAGCAAGTGGTTGGTCAACAGAGTACTTTAAGGGCATCTTAGCTAAGAGGTTTTTGTGCAAGAGGGTTTTGTCCAGATTATTGTGTACTTAAGTTTACTGCGGGTAACTTACCACTGCTGCATTTCCATAGCACAGGAGGCCGTCCCCCTCATAGCCCTCTTGACAGACACAGCTCCAGACACCGGAAGGAGTAAGCTGACAGAGCGCCTGGTAAGACCAATATGCAAGAAATGTACTATTTCCGAACTAGAGCTTGGGCCTGAGTTTTGTCCATGAGACAGTAGATTCCTACTGAAGTGAGAACTGCAAATTTGGGAAGGCAAGATGGCAGAGGTAGCCCCAGACGTGGATGCTGCAATGAAAGGCTTCCGTCTGCAAGTTTGATGCAACTCTTGTTCAATCACAATTACATTCTTTCTTTCTTTTCATCCCTACCAGATTTAGCAAATAAAAAATCATACAGGACACACAGTTAGATTTGAATTTCAGATGAATGATGAATACGTTTTAGTATAAGTTTGTCCCATGCAATATTTGGGGCGTCCTTGTGCTGAAAAATTATTCAACACATAAATGTGTTCTCCTAGGGTTTGGTATCTGAAATTCAAGTTCAGCTGGTGCCCCCTATTTTATCTGGCAACCCTACGTTAGTCCTTCCAAGCTTTGGATTGGAATGAAAGTTACCCTAGCTACTCTCATTTGGAATGTCAGGGTTTGGTTGGGCTTAAATTAAGCAGGAGTGCTGGAGTTCCTTCAGCTTTATAAAATGCTTCTGTGGGCCGGGTGCAGTGGCTCACGCCTGTAATCCCAGCACTTTGGGAGACCGAGGTGAGAGAATCGCTTGAGCTCAGAAGTTCCAGACCAGCCTGGTCAATAGAGTAAGACCGCATCTCCATAAAAAAATATTAGAAAATTAGCTGGCATGGTGGTGCATGCTTATAGGCCCAGCTAGCTACTCGGGAGGCTGAGACAGAAAATTGGTTGAGACCAGATGGTCGAGCCTGTGATGAGTCGGGATTAAAAACAAACAAACAAGCCGGGCTCGGTGGCTCAGCCTGTAATCCCGTGCCTTTGGGAGGCTGAGGTGAGTGGATTGCCTGAGCCCGCGGGTTCGAGACCCGCCTAGGCAGCAAGACCTCATCTCTACAATAAATCAAAAAATCAGCCGGGCGTGGTAGCACGTGCCTATAATTCCGGCTACTTGGAAGGCTGAGGCGGAAGGATCGCCGGAGCCCAGCAGGTTGAGGCTGCGGTGGCCGGGAGCAGCCACTGCACTCCAGTCTGGGTGACAGAGTGAGACTCCAACTCAAACAAACAAACAAACAAAAACAAACAAACAAACAAAAATACTCTGTGATTCTTGGGTAATAGATACTTTGAGATTTTTGAATCCATCTTTCCCCCACATTTTTTTTCCCTGAGAACACATCTATTTCCCTCACCCCCTCATCCCCACAGACAAATTAAGGGTGGACCCTTACAGCTATGCTTGTAACAATCCCACTTCCTGGTCACCACTGACAGGCTCATATGTGGTCACCCTGACCCAGCTGGGCTGGTGAGATTCTTTCTCCTAGGGTTTTGAATTGGGACATGGGGTGCTGAGAAGTTAGTGGGCATCACTAGTGGTGGAGGACCATTTATCCCAAGATGTTCAGAGACACACTAAAAGTTGGGAGAGAGACGGAGAGAAGGCAAATGCACAGAGAGAATATGAGAGAGCCCATGGTCTCGGAGGCCTGGGGAAAGAAGCTGCTTCCCTCCCGGGGATCCTGGTGCCTTCACGTCCTGGTTGAGCCCTTGGGAGTTCTAGTTATACTCCTGCCTCTGGATTCCCAGAGCTACCTTGGGAGTATTCCCCACACATTCCTTTTCTGCCTGAGCCAATTTGCATGGGTTCTGTTACTTGCAACCCAAAACACTGTAGCTAAGGAAGGCATCATTCCCATTGGTTCTGATGTTTGATGCTTAGTGATGTTCTTTTGAAAACATGACTAACTCTAACACCTTTACCTGCCTTTCCAAAATTTAGAAACCAGGTGCAAACTACCCTTGAACGGGCATTTTCACCCATGATTTGAGTAAAACTCTTCTATGACATTCAAAATGGGAATCCACTTACCCTTTAAACTATCTTGTTGGTTTAGAGTTGCCAGATTTAGCAAGTTAAAAGACAGGACACCCAGTTAAATGTCCATTTTAGGTAAATAATGAATACTTTTTAGTGTCTTTTTGTCCCATGCAATATTTGGGACTTACCTGTTCTGAAAGACTATTTGTTCTTTATTTTAAATTCAAATTTACCTGAGAATCCTATATTTATCTGGCAACCGTATATTGGGTCTTCCAAGGTTTGGAATGAAATAAAAGTTGCAATAATTACTTACATTCCACTTTGGGACTCCCTTTGGGGGTAAGAGATTTGTTCATTATGAGGTCAGACAAGAAATAACCTAATCTAGCTTTCTTTCTTTCGCAAGCACTTTTTAAAAGTAATAATAATAAAAAAAGTCAAGCAACTCACCAATGGATGACACTTCCCAGTCTGTTCCAAGCATGAAGTTATTGGTTCGCAGTCAATCCCGTTTCCTCGAAATCCTTTCTTGCACTCACACTCGCTCTACAATTCCAAGAACAGAGTTGAAGGGGGTTATTAGAAGCAAGTGTACTCCATGCTTTGTCCTCATATGGTACTAAAAAAGGCACAGTGGAAACCACAGCTGTCTGTTGTCTTAAAGGAGAGAATGTCTTTTGCTTGTGATGCTTCAGATTCCAGAGCTATTAGTTTCTACACTCCCCATTACATTTTGCTATCAGCCTGGGTACTCCCTTTTGAACTATTCACCCCAGAAGGGCCTGTGGAGATGATCTCAGTGAGAACTTGGACTCTCAAAAGCATCACACTGGAAATGTTGGCCCTTTGCCTGGGAGAAAATGGTTAAGCTAGCCTTAGGGTGTCGACGTAGTGGAAATATACCTAGCCTCGAAGGCACTTTGGTCAATATAGAAAAGACACCCCTTTGGGCAGGTGAGTTTTAGTAAAGCATCACTTCTGCATGGATAGCCCACAGGTATGTGGCTCAGTAGGTGGGCAACACCTTCACCCAACCAAACAGTTCCCCTTCCTCTGTGAAAGCTGAGACCCACACCAGGCATGTGAGCAGGAAAGAGGCAGGATTTCAGTCTCTACTTGTCGCAGAGGCCAGACACTTTGTGCTGGACAGAGACTAAACCATAGAAGCAGTAACCCTGACCATGTGGCCATTAAATATGGTGATGATGATAAAGAGTTGTATGACAAAATGGGGGAAATGCGTGTGTTAAGTGCAGACTGGGAACCAACAAAACTATAGTTGACAACAACGTTGTAAAGGAAACTAAGAACCAATGCATAAAAAAGACCAGAAAGAAAAAAGACAACGGCATAAAAAGGATGATTGCAAGGGCATTGTGAATGGTTTTTGGACTTTTCTGTTTTCCAAAATGTTTTCTATTATCATGTAATACTTTGAAATTTAAAACATAATTTAAAATGAGTAATTTCTTCTGTGGACTAAAGACCAGGTATTGAGAAACTATTATGGACCTGGCAGTGAACCTAGACAAAGTACCTATGAAGTAAATAAAAGGTCCCATTGGGCACAGCGGCTTACGCCTATAATCCCAGCACTTGGGTGGTGGTGGGGACAGGAGGATGGCTTGAGCTTAGTTAGAGACCAGCCTAGGCAACATAGGGAGACTTCATCTCTACAGAAATTAAAAAAATTAGCCGGGCAGGGTAGCACATGCTTGTAGTCCCAGGTACTTGGGAGACTGAAGTGGAAGGATCACTTGAGCCCAGGAGGTTAAGACTGCAGTGAGCCATGATCAATCACGCTACTGCACTCCCACCTGCGCAACCGACAGAGTGGGACCCTGGATCAAAAAAAAAAAAAAAAAAAAAAAAAGAGTCTAGTCTTCAAAAACACTGGAAAACAAGAGAGGAGAGTGGGAATGTTCTGAAAAATGGGACTTGGCTGGACCTTGGGAGAGGATGGGAGAGGTCGGGAGGAATTCAAGCTGAGGGAAAATGTCAGGAAAAATGAATGAAAGTGGAGAAAGATGGGAATTTGATTGAAGAAGGGTTATTTAGGGGCTGGGCTTGAAAACAGAGGCATGAGCCCCAGAGGTGACATTAGGTTGTGAAAAGAAGTGAACCGAACTTCTATCTATGGATTTTTACCTTTCAAAGTACAATTATTACCTGTTATTATAGGTTTTATAGGGTAAGTGTGTGTATTGGATACACAGTGTACCACACAGGGAAGCACATATCCACAGCTGTGCATGTTAGAGCAAGATCTCTCGACAAGGGTGTTGAATCTTCTCTGTCTGCTGTTGGGTGGCCCCTCCAGGAACTTCCAACCCTGACTACCTCCTGTCATATTTGGCCCAAACATGATGTGTCTTTTGAAAGCAACATTTCTGGTCCCTAGGCTTTGTGCCTATTTGGCATGTCTAAAGGTTTCCAAACCAATTAGTCTCAACTGAGGGCAGTCTGAACTATGGTTCATTCTATCTTTTATGTAACAGCACAAGGAGAGCCTCCTCTCTCCATCTCCCCCACTGGAAGTTTTTCAAGTTGTCTGTAGAAGAAAGGAGGACATAGCAGAGAGGGGACCAGTGTTGGTTACAGGTTGAATTGTATCTCTCACCTCAAATTCATATGTTGAAGTCCTGACCCACTGGACTTCAGAATGTGACCTTAGCTGGAAGCAGGGTAGTTATTAATACTACGGAATTAGTTAAGGTCGGGTCATACCAGAGCAGGGTGGGCTCTGGATCCAATATGATTGTTATCGTTATCAAAAGGGGACACTTGGAGACAGATGCACACCCTGTGAGCACACCATCTGACTCTGAAGGCAGAGATCAGGGGGATATAAGCCAAGCAACACCAATGGTGTAACTGTGATTAATTGTTCGTTTCATGATTAAAATCCTATGTGATCTGAGTTCTGACCGGAGCAATCCAGGTCGGTTTCTATCTATTTTTTATTTCCCCCAGTCTGAAATAACAAGAGACATAGGGTACACTCTGAGTGCCCTAAATTTAATAGATGAAATAATCTAAGTCTAATAAGCTGATTTTCACTGCCCTGCCCAAGGACAGGGTTCATTAAGATGGCAGAGCCCGGTAACTACATAAAACTTAAAACTTTATAATCAGAGGTTCAACTCCTCTTTTTAACAATATGTTCATAATTAATGTACTCCTCCCGATTAGTCCTGCTGTCCTTGGCTATAGCCTTCCTAACATTAATTGAATGAAAGGTACAAGGTTATATGCAACTTCGTAAGGGACCCAGCATCACCGGTCCATAGAGCCTTCTGCAACCCTTTGTTGATGCAATAAAGCTACTTATGAAAGAACCCCTTTGACCACTAACATCACCACCCCTCCTATACATTATCGCCACAACCTCAGCCCTATCCCTTGCCCTCCTTACATGGATTCCCATTCCTATGCCTCAACCCCTCCTTAACATAAATATAGGAGTCCTATTCATCTTGGCAACATCTAGTCTAGCCGGGTACTCAATTACTTAATCCGGATGAACGTCGAATTCTAAATATGCATTAATCGGGGCACTCTGAGCAGAAGCCCAAACCATCTCATTCCAAGCCACCTGGCTATTATTCACTTGCCAGTTCTCCTTATAAGTGAATTTTTCACACTATCAACCCTTATTACAACCCAAGAATATTCTTGACTAATCCTTCCACCCTGACCACTAGCTGTTATACGATTTATTTCAACACTAACCGAGACCAACCGAGCGCTTTTTAAACTGACAGAAGGGGAATCAGAATAAGTATGATTAGGTTTTAATGTTGAATATACCACAGGACCCTTTGCCTTATTTTTCATAGCTGAACATACCAATACTATTTTAACAAATGCCCTAACTACTATTATTTTCCTGGGAGCACTACATGATATCTTCATAAACAGAAATCTTTACAGTCAACTTTGTAGTGAAAACACATTTTCTCAATATTCTCTTTTTATGAGTTTGAGCATGTAACCCATGCTTTCGGTATGATCAACTTATGCACCTACTATGAAAAAACTTCCTCCATACTAAATCTTATGCAAGTGACATATTTCAATACCCATTTTAATATTGAGCATCCCCCTGCATATATAAGAAAAATGTCTGACAAAAGAGTTACTTTGATAGAGTAAATTATAGAGGTTTAAGCCCTCTTATTTCTAGAATCATAGGAATTGAAACTATTCTCAAGAATTAAGAGTTCCTTGTGTGACCAAATTACACCATATTCTATAGTAAGGTCAGTTAAATAAGCTATTGGGCTCATACCCCAAAAATGTTAGTTTATACTTTTCTCATGCAAATCAACCCCTTGATTTTTCTCCTTCATTCTTCTTATTCTCTTTATAGGTACTTTAATCACTTTACTTAGCTCACACTGATTACCAATCTGAATTGGACTGGAAATTAATATGCTAGCTATTATTGCTATCTTAATAAAAAAACCCCGAATCCTTGATCAACTGAAGCCACTACCAAATAGAGGCTTCCTCATTCGAGCTACTGCACCCATACTTCTTATCATAGCCGTAATTGCAAATATAACCTAGCTGGACAGTGAATTATCATAATCATTTTTAACCAAATATCATTCATTATCATTGTCCTAATAATAAAATTGGGACTTCTACCCTTTCACTTCTGAGTCCCAGAATTCACACAAGGAATCTCACTCCTAATATGACAAAAACTAGCACCAACCTCTATTTTATATCAAATTAATAAAATCATAAACCTGAAACTATTATCATTGATCTCACTGCTATCAATGATAGTAGGTGGAAGAGGAGGACTTAACCAGACACAGTTACCAAAGATCTTAACCTAGTCCTCAATTGCTCACATGGGCTGAACAATCACAATCTTAATATGTAATCCCTCTATTATAACATTGAACCTCTTGATCAACATTACCTTAACAGTCACTCTATTTATCATGCTCAACTTTTATCACTCTCACTCATAAAACAAGCTCCCACGAATAGCTTCCTCAGCCCTTGTTATTCTACTATCATTAGGATTACCTCCTCTCACAAGATTCTTGCCTAAATGAGTAATTCTGATACAGAGACCCACTAATGTCTGTCCATTTTGTCACAGCCCCTAGAGAAGGTCATGGCCAGGGCTCAAGTGCTCCTGTACATTCCTGAACAATATTCCCGAGAGCTAATAGAAGGTGTACATCCCCTTATCTCCTATGCACTCCCAGTAAGTAGCTTCAGGGGATCCTTGACGTCCCTGTAGTCTACGCCTAATCAACTGAAAGATGCAAATTCCCATTTACTCTCTTTTTCTGAGTGGTTATACATTTGAATAATATAGTATCAATGGAATTGTAAGCCTTGTGATTTGTATAACGTTTGCATCAATGCAATCATAAGTTTTGTGATTTGTAAAATTTTTGCATAATGCATGATGTCTTAGGCCTTGTAAACTCCGTTTACTCTTTGGTAAGCTTGATTAATGTTTCTGCTGGGCCCTATTGATGAATCTATGAGACACCTCTGATATCTGGCACTAGGAAGCCTGGACTGAAAAATGTTACTATCGATAAATGCGGCTGAAACTCAAGTTCTATACAATGCTCTGCTGGTCACGTGGCTAACGTATAGGTTCTAACAACTCTGGACTTATAAAAGTGAACTATAAAAGCCTGGAGGATGAGCAGAACCATTTTAGAAAGACCTTGAGTCTGGCTCTGCTACCCGGATTCGAACTCAGAAATAAACTTCTCTCTACCAGTTCCCTGCCCCGCTTTGATTTACGGACATTGCGGGGAGCAGCCGAGCGCTGCTTGGACCATAACAATTCAAGAACTAACCAAAAATACAGCATTATGTTACCAACACTTAAAGCTATTATAGCCCTACTTATTCTGTATTTCTACATACGACTAATTTACTTGACATTCTTAACGATATTGCCAGTGGACGACAACATAAAGATAAAATGCCAATTCAAAAGTACAAAACAAATTATATTTCTGCCTTCATGCATCACCCTATCAACATTACTTTTATCACTCCCATCAATATTCCTACTATTGGGTTAGAAATTTAGTTAAAACAGACCAAGGCCCTTTAATGTAAGTAATTATGCTTAATTCCTGCACCCTTAACTTAAGGACTGCAGCGCTCCATTCTACATCAACTGAATGCAAACCATTTACTTTAATTAAGCTAAGTCCTTATGAGATTGGTGGGATCCAACCCCATAAAAATTTAGTTAATAGCTAAATGCCTTAATCGCCTGGCTTCAATCTACCACTCCTGCTGTCTAGAAAAAAAAAGGTGGGAGAAGCCACAGTAGAATTGAAGCTGCTCCTTGGAATTTGCAACTCAGTATGGTATATTCACCTCAGGGCTTTTTTGGTGAAAAGAGGGCTTAATCTCTATCTTTAGATTTATAGTCTAATGCTTACTTAGCCAATCTATCCTTCTACTTGTGTTTGTCAACTGTTAATTATTCTCAGCAACCCATAAAGACATTAGTACACGGTACCTACTCTTTGGTGCCTGAGTTGAGAGAGCAGGAACAGCCCTTAGCCTTTTAATCCGAGCAGAACTCAATCAACCAGGGGCCTTATTAAGAGATGATCAAATCTACAACGTCATTGTCACTGCCCTGCATTTCTCATCATTTTCTTTTTAGTAATGCCTACCATCACTGGTGGATTTAGCAACTGATTAGCCCCTCTCATAATTGAAGCACCTGATATAGCATTCCCACATATAAATAATATAAGTCAGCAACATGCCGGGAACCAGGAGAGAGGCCTGGGACACTTTCTCCCTCACAGCTCCTGCCAAGCCTTGGCCTTGGACATCTAGCCTCCAGAGCTGTGGGACAACACACTTTTGTTTTTCTATGTATGCCACTCGGCTTGTGGCACTTTGTCATAGTAATCCCAGAAAACGACTTTGGACATCAAGACATTTATTTTTTTCCTTTTTTCAAGTGCAAACAGCCAACTCAAATGAATCAGAAACAAAGGCATTTACTCAGCGCTTGGCAAGACAGGAGACGGCAGTGATCTGTCTCATGATCAGAACTGGGGCCACATTTTATTTTATTTTTTTATTTATTTTATGGAGTTGGAGTCTTACTCTGTCGCCCAGGCTGGAGTGCAGTGGCACGCTCCCAGCCACAGCAGCCTCGACCCACTGGGCTACGACGATTTTTCCGCCTCGGCCTTCCAAGGAGCCGGAACTACAGGTGCGCTCTACCATGACCAGTTAATTTTAATTTATTTATTTATTATAGAGACGAGGTCTCACCATGTTGCCCAGGCTAGTCTCGAACCTGCGGGCTCAGACAATCCTCTCACCTCGGCCTCCCAAAGTGCTGGGATTACACGCTTGAGCCGCCGTGCCCGGCCCTGGGGCCACATTTTAAGGCAAATTTCCTCCAGACCCACACACAGGCTCTGTGGTCAGAGAAGTAGGAAGGACCCATAGAAAAGCAGCCCTCAAAAGCTGCGGAACCACCAGCCCACGGGGCTTACTTCTTGTGGCTTTTGCGACGTTCATTGATTTGCGTTACACACATTTGTCTGTCGCCTCGCAAAAGACTGTGTCTCTCCAAGGCTGGTGGAAGAACCTGGCCATGGTGTTCGCTAATCCTGCCACTGACCCCGGGGGCCGAGCTGCAGGAGGCCCTGAGAAGTATCGAATGAATGAGTACATGACCGAATGGATATGTGAGCATGTTGTTGCTTGTTTGCCTAGCATTTGTTCCCTCTCTTTCCGGAAACTGCACCCCCATTTGACTCTGTGGTCACCACCCCCCACCCTCTTCTAGTCCACATGATAAAATGTGGCCAGGTCTTTCACCCCAGGGCAGAGGCAGGGCCTTGGGCTGTGCTTATCACTGCATCCCACACTTTGGCCACCCTCACCCTGATTTCTGTACCTGTGCACAAGGGCTGATGGGAGCATGTGAAAGCACTCAGCTTGTGCCGGTAAAGGAAAATGAATCCTGGGTTTCTGGGGGAAGGTGCCAGAAAACTTCCTCAACTCTGCTTAGCTGAGTGTGGTGATGATGGAAGTTGGAGGGTGCTAGAGGCCATCCCTCAGCCCAGGAGCCAGGGAAGAACCTGGGCCCCAAACCAGACTCTTTATGCTGCCTTTGGAGCCCTGATCACACTGTACCTGCAGCTGGTTCACATGTGGTATGTGAGCCAAAACATTCCTTTTTCTTCTCAAATCAGTTATGCTTGGGTTTTCTTTCTCTTTTTCCCCCTTTTAAAGAATTATGGTAAATATATACGAGACAAATGTATCATGTTAACCATTTTTAAGCGTTCAGTGGCATTGAGTACATTCACATTTTTGTGCAACCATCACCACCACCCATCTCCAGGACTTCTCCTTCTTCCCCAAATGGAAACCCTGTGTCCATTAAACACCAACTCTCTGTCTCCCTCTTCCCCAGCCTCTGGTAACCACCACTCTAATTTTTGTCTCTGTGAATCTGACGAATTGAGGGACCTCAAATCAGAGAAATCACACAATATTTGTCCTTTTGTGACTGACTTATCTCACTCCACACATTCTCGTCAAGTTCATCCATGTTGTAGCAGGTGTCAGAATCTCTCTTGTCATGACTGATCAGTGTTCCATCATATGTAAGTGCCACGTTTTGTTGATCCATTCATTAGTTGATGGACACTGGGTTGCTTCCACCTTTTGGCTATTGTGAATAATGCTGCTCTGAACATGGGTCTACAAGTAACTGTTCGGGTCCCTGCTGTTGTTGGTTTTCTGCGTCTACACTCAGAAGCAGAATTGCTAGATCATATGGGCACTCTGTCTTTTCTTGGGCAATTGCCTTACTGCTTTCCATAGCAGCAGCGCCCTTTGACTTTCTGTTCCGACCTAAGAATTTTCCCTGAGGCGGATCTGTCCCCCACCCTGTTGCCAGGTGTCCATCCCTGAGAAGCACCTATTATGGTCTATTAAAAGTTAACTCCCAGTTGTCCTTGTATATAAACAGAGAGCACACTTGAGGCTTTGCCTGGATTGGTGCTTCAATGTCCCACCAGTTTTTCAGGAGCTGGGTGGGGAGTGGGCTAGGGTGGGATCATGCCATGCTCTTGGCCAAGCAGTTCCATGTCCTTTAACCTTTTCTCCTAATCATGTTTACCACCCTTTAGCTCCCCGGAGGGGTCTCAGAAAGATTTCCATATAGATCACTGTCTTGGGTAGCCGTGGGCCCTGAGATGCTCCCACACTTCTGACCAATATAAATGGTGGACTGTCCATTTATATCTGCACACGTGCCCAGCCCCATCGTGGTCTCCAGGACAGACGCCCGCTCACTCATTCCTGGATAGGAATGCTGACCAAAGCTGTGGAGGGAGGCCCTAGAGGCTTCCTTCTTGATATCATTAGACAGGCCAGATCTCCATTTGTCTGGGTGAATTCCTCCCCAAAGGAAAGGCATGAGGTGGGTTTTGGGCTTTGGTGTGCCACCAAGTTCCATTCAAGCTCTGTGTTTCTCTGAGTATTAATAGATGCACAGAAATGAGACGTCCGAGATCCAGAAGGCACAGGATCCCAAGGTAAGCAATGTTAGGCTTCATATAAACAGGGCCCTTCTCAGGGAAACAAATCCATTTCTCAAAGAGCAGGTCTTAAAAAGCATTCAGTCCTAAAGCATAAAAGTGAGAAGCTGTGTCAAGATTCAAAAGATGGGGGGAAGGGGTGATTTCAAAGCCTGGTTCCCATCTCCCATGTCTTCTGCCCTCCTTAGCCTCGTAGAACACACCTGCTGGACCTACCTGTGGTGAGAGGCGGGGGCAGGTGGAGCTGGAGCGGGAGGGGACCCATGTCAGTCACCTCTTCTTTTCCATGTCGAGTCCTAGTGCAGTTGGCCACATCACCCCTGGAGCCCATTAATTCCCAAGCAGTGGCCTTCTCTGCCTTGGGTTCCATTAAATGAGTGTGTGAAAGTGATCAGCTAGCTAGAGAGCTGCAGAGATCTAAGGTGTGGGCCAGGGAAGGGACCCAGAGGGCAGCCCTAGAGTCAGACTGTCGGATGCAAATCCTGCCCCATGATTTATTTTCTATGCAAATTATTTCGTTTTCTGGTGCCTTGATTTCCTCTTCTATGAGACAGGATGGAGTAATACCTTGTTGTAGGTTTCCTGTGACAATGAACACACTCTCACTGCTACAAAGAACACAAAAGCTGCAGTAAATTCTAGCCAAAGTATCTCCATGTCCTGGGGAAAACAGGGCACTTCAGGAGTCCCGCTTTGCCTCTGCTCTCAACCACGTCCAACCTACCTGCCCGGGGCCCACGTATAAGCAGGTTGCGTTGGGGTGGCAGCCACCTGCGCTGGGCAGGAGGCAGTTGTTGATCTCGACGCAGTCTCTCCCACTCCCTGTCCATCCCTGCTGACACACGCAGGCGTGGGTGCCCAGGCCGGTTCTGATGCATTCTGCCTGCAACAGGTAAAGAAGAAGCAAAACCACCAAATCCTCACACCAAATCCTCCAGCTGCTTGATTCCAAAAGTAAAAAGGGATTTGCTGAGGCATGTTCTAGAAATGCTTAATTTGCACTGAGATCCTTGAAAGAATGAGATCATATAAAGAGCACAGTTGCTTGGAGCTGGCCCCAGTGGCACCACTACCAACATCACTACGCTAGGCATTAGGCCAGGGACTGTTTCCAGTGTTTTGCAGGAGTAAGCAGTCATCTTGAGAAAGGTACTGCTGTTGTCTCTGTTTTATAGATAAAGAAACAGGCGTTGCCTGAAGTCACGTAGCTACAGAGTGGCATGAACCCAGGCCTCTGTCATGCTGGGGTCCAAGCTTCTAACCACGGTCCCAGCTCCCAGCTCTCTCAGGAGGGCCAGACAGGAGGCTAAAGGAGAGGGTGAGATGGAGAGAGAGGCCAAGGATGCATCGTTGCCCAATGAGGCTGATGGGGGAATCTGCTGGGCTGGGGCCAGGCCCTTGGGTCTAGATTTTGTCTTCAGAGCCAGGTTACCCAAGGAGTTTGGGGGAAACATGATCTGCTTCACTGCAAGCCCCTCTGGCTGTGGATGTTTGGTGCACTGTGGGTAGGTAGGAGGGGAAGCAGAGAGACCAGTGTTAAATGGTAGGTGAGGAATGAAGAAGAGCGGGGCGTGGGAGGTGGTGGTGATCAGAAGGGAGGAGAGAGAGAAATGGTGGGTTCTGGTCACACCTCTAACAATAATAGAACCTAGGGCAAGTCACCGAACTTCCCCGAGCATCAGTTTCCTGATCAGTAAAATAGAGACAACAGTGCCGACTTCACTTGGTTGGCAGGAGAAGCACATGTGATCGGAGACATTCAAGTCCCTTGTGACCCGTGACGTTCGAATCAAGAGTTACTACTATTGATCTCAATATCTGATTCTCAGGCTGCGTTTTGTCAAGAGCCCAAAGCCCCATGTATATCCGGATGTAGAAAGTGGAGCCTTATGTGAATAGAGCAGCTCTATTCGCAATAGCAAAAACATGGAACCAACCGTGTTGTCCATCGAAACTGGACTGGATTAAAAAAAAATGTGGTACATATACACAATGGAATATTATGCAGCCATAAAGAAGGACAGATAAATGGACTTTGCAGCAACTTGGATGGATTTAGAGTCGATCATACTCAGTGATTTATCACAGAAACAAAGAGCTGAGTTCCATATGTTCTCACTCATAAACAGACCTTGAACAATTATAATACTATAAGAAAGTGTTTGGCAGTAGTGGGAAACTGTCAGGAGAGGAGGGGTGGGATTGGCAGTTGAGGGAAACTGCCAGGGGAGGGAGGGACATACCTCATCAACAAGGGTACCTGCATGATCAATGTTTATATACCTAACCCTGAATTGTACCCCACATATCTATAATAAATTTTAAAAAAAGTGGAGGCTCACGAACAGCGCCTGGCAGCTGGCAGTGGTCTGCAAAATTCAAGGTTCAAGCACAAGGGCTTCATGCACATGAAAAGTGATTGACAGGGCCTTGTGGAATGCCTTCCCTCAGGACTTCCAAAAAGAGCTCAGGTGACTTGGAAGCAAAGACCAACACTCACGTTGCGGCTACAGCCTCCTGAGGTCGATCCTGCGCAGGGGTCCATCTCTGAACACACAGTCCCGTCTCCTTCATAGCCTGCTTTGCAAATGCAGCTGCAAAGAAGAGCGCAGCCGTCAGCCCCAGAAGATAAGCACTGACCACCTGGAAGAGGGCCAGGCCGTGACAGCAGACCGGCTCATGGCTCGGTGGCTTGATGGCTTGCTCTTGTGGAAGAAGCCAGTGTTCAGGGATCTGTAGTCAGACTTTCAGGATCTGTAGTCAGACACAACTGAGGGGGAATCCGGGCCCCAACTCTTAGCAGTTGTGGACCTCGCATGTGTCCCTTAACAACTGGGAGACTTCGTTTCCTCATCTGCAAAATGGATCTACTACCTGCTGCGTGAGACAGGGATGAAGATTAAGTGAGCGAATGCACCAGGAGCATTGAGCAGAGCACTGGGATTCCATAAGACTCATACTGGCAGTTTTTACTCCTATGGGAACCACAACCTGCCTCTTTATAACTGTTGAGAAATGCTAGCTCTGACCTCTGGTTCAGCAGAAAACAGGTCTACCCTTTCTTCCATATGACGGTTCTTAAAATATTTGAAAATGACAGTCAGATGAGTCTTTTCCGCTTCCCTTCTCTGATCTGTGAATTGATATTTGTATCTATACATATGTATTCCCAGACACAGCATTCTCAGGTGTCTTATTCTGGGTGCTGGCATAGTTTCCTGACCCATTATCCTTCAGATACTCCTCTCAAAATGATACATGGGATAGTTTCACTATTAAATGCGGGCCATTCACTCATATGTTCAACCAAAATTTTAATTGAGTGCCCTGTGTAGATGCTGGGGACACTGTGTGGCCCAGTCACACCCTCACCTGCAAATTCAGTCATACACGTTTCACAAAAATTAAAATAAATATTGTTCATGGTTCAAGTGGCCTACAGGAACAAAATATGTTGGCTGTGGCCCTAATGAAGGAATAGGCTGATGTATTTCCATGCAGTTTGACTTGTCTAAAGTACTATAGCACATGCAGTCCCCAGTGGACCGTCCCCTGTGGATGGTTTAGGAGCTTTTAAGGGTGATTTTGATTTCTTGTGGTTTCTTGTCTCATGCGCTGATATTGATCCTAACTCCTTATGGAGATGGTTTCTATTGTACAACTGTGGAGAAGGGAGGCCTTGGCCCTGGCCTCATGCAGCCTACACTCTAGTCTAGTGGGGGAGACAGGCTGAAACAAGTAAGTACATTACTTTGCAAAAACAAATTAAGAAAAGTGGTGTAAACACAGGACCAAGAATTCCAGACATCCTCTGTTTTCATGGGGTATTTCACTGCCCTTGAACCAGATATTCCTGGAGAGGAATATTCCCTCTGGCATTCTTCTCCCTCGAACCCACTGCAGAATGTTGGACAGTTTAGGGAAACATGGCAATCTACTGACTGAAGACCCAGTTTCCTGCAAGATGCCTTTAACAAGGGAGCTGCTATGAACAGCCTTCGGAAGTAAAGGCGTTTTCAAAGGTTGGAGAGTTGGTGGACAAATAATTCCCTTGACGTGTGATATAATTAGAGTTTCCATGATGGAATACCAATGACGTGCTAGCCTTAGTGCTGGGTGATTTTACATTCAGTTCTCTGATCTCCACCACTGCCCTGCTAGGTGTGTGGCATCCTCTTTCTTGTACTATTGAGAACAGTGAGGTTCAGAGAGATGAAGCCATTTGCTCAAAGTTTCAAAGCAGTTTGAACTCGCTCAGACCGAGGTCCTTCCACAAAACTCACACTGCCAGCTGGAGAGAATAGGCCTTAGCTGTGGGTTAGCTCCATCTTGGGTTAGCACAGGAGTTTTGTGTCAGTAGCGTCTCCTCACAGACCCACCTAGCTGTCCCATTGCCGTATTCACAGGTGGCATGGATGTGGCAGAACTGCACGAAGGGCCCACAGGCTGAGGGCTGCTTGTCACAGAATCTCCCCGCGGAGCCGTCTCCGCACGTGCCCGTGAGGCAGGCCCCGTCGCTGTCTATCCTGTTGTCGCACGTCCCGTGAATGCACAGACATTCTGAAAGAGAGGGAAGAGGGGTGCTCACGGCCTGGGAAACAGGCTAAGCATGGAGCCCAAACATCCTGGAGGACAGGGACCACCCCCGCTGCCCCTCGTCACTCAGCCTGGGGCTGTGCTGCAGGAAGACTCAGGCTGCACCTCCCGGGACCGCGAGCGTTCCTCAGAGTGCTTGGGACGGCCCTTGGCCAGCTCGACTGTCCCACCCAAGAGGAGGGGTGGGTCCCAGGGCCCCTCCTGATGTGTGGGGGTGTGGGAGGAAGATAAGATGCAGCGCCAGAGGCCAAGGATCAAGCCGGGCTCGGTGGCTCAGCCTGTTATCCCGCGCTTTGGGAGGCTGAGGTGAGTGGATTGCCTGAGCCCGCGGGTTCGAGACCTGCCTGGGCAGATGAGACCTCATCTCTACGATAAAATCAAAAAATCAGCCGGGCGTGGTAGCGGGTGCCTGTAATTCCAGCTACTTGGAAGGCTGAGGCGGAAGGATCGCCGGAGCCCAGCAATCGAGGCTGCAGTGGCTAGGAGCGGCCACTGCACTCCAGTCTGGGTGACAGAGTGAGACTCCAACTCAAAAAAAAAAAGGCCAAGGATCTCCGTTTTCAACCATCTCATGATGGAGAGTTTAGCCTGGAAATTTCCCCTCTTTCATGAAGATATTCTGGAATAAACAGAAGAGATTTCTCACCCTGGCAGGGCCCCGATGCCCAGCTCGTGTTTGTTTTTACTCTCTGTCACAGCAAACCAATGATAACTAATGGGTGTCACCTGAGCCCGCAGGTTTGTGACCTTCCCCGGGCAACTTGGCGAGACCTCGTCTCTACAATAAATAACAAATTAGTCAGGTGTGGTAGTGCGCGCCTGTAGTTCTGGCTACTCGGAAGGCTGAGGTGGAAGGACTGCCGGACCCCAGCAGGTCAAGGCTGCGGTGGCCGGGAGCGTGCCACTGCCCTCCAGCCTGGGTGACAGAGTGAGACTCCAACTCAAAAAAAAAAAAAAGATAACTAATGGGTGTCATTTGGGCATTGGCTCCATCTGAGGCACTGGGTCAGCCTTTCACACACATCATTAAAACTCACCAGTCTGGCTAGACTCGGTGGCTCAGCCTATAATCCCAGCATGTAGGGAGGCCGAGGTGAATGGACAGCCTGAGCCCACGGCTTCGAGACCAGCCCGGGCAACTTGGCGAAACCTCATCTCTACAATACACAAAAAATTAGCCGGGCATGGTAGCACACGTCTGTAGTTCCGGCTACTTGGAAGGCTGAGGCAGAAGGATCGCTGGAGCCCAGCAGGTTGATCCCAGAAGGCAGGTACTTTTTTTTTTTTTTTTTTGGAGTCAGGGTCTCACTCTGTCACCCAGGCTGGAATGCAGTGGCAAAATTATGATGATCACGGCTCACAGCAGGCTTCACCTCCTGGACTCAGGCTATCCTTCCACCTCAGCATCCCGAGTAGCTGGGACTACAGGCACCCACCACTATACCCGGCTAATTTTTTATTTTTATCTTTTATGTTCGTAGAGACCAGGTTTTGCTATGCTGCCCAGGCTGGTCTCGAATTCCTGGATTCAAGTAACTCTCCCACCTCGGGCTTCCAAGTGTGAGTTGCTGCACCTGGTCTAGGTACTTTTATAACCCCCATTTTCCAGATGAGGAAACTGAAACCCAGAGAGGTGAAGCAAACTGTCCAACTTGCTACTAAGTTCCCAAGTAGAGACTTGAACCTGGGTTTCCAAGTCCATTTCTGTGAATGCCTGAGTGTAAACACAGCAGATTGTTATATTAACTGGCATTTCCACACCTGCTACCATTTTCTGGATTTTTTTTTTTTGGTATTAACTTTATTCTATTTTCTGTATAACTTTAAGTACATAAAGATTTATTTCCACAGGCAGAAGGGTAGAAGTCACAGGACAATCTCTTTTCCCACCAAAAAGTTACATATTTTGGTAAGTGTTTGTCCTAGAGGGAAAAAACCGAAATTGGCATTAGCAATGCTGTGCAAGATTCTTACATAAATCAAGACCTAAAACCAGCCTGCAGTGGAGGGCTTCGTTCTCCATGCATGACAGGGAAAAGGAGGCAGTGAAGATGGATGACAGGCACCAAGCAGGGAGGGAGAAAGGAATGCTAGACTCCTTGGAATGGTGTGTTGTTTTTCTTTTAAAATCATCTCTGAAGGAAGGCGCTAGGCAAGGATCCCAGAGAGAGAAAGGTCTAAGACTCCTTTAACTTGGATAAAAGGGGCACTGCTACAACAGCTGGTACCAGAGAACCTCCTATCTCATGGTACAGGCAGACCCTGGATGAAACGCAGAATAAAAGGAATGTTTATGGGAAATAGTTTTGCTGGGAACGCTAGATGGCCAAGCCTCAGCCTTTGGTCCAGTGCAACCCTTGCCTTGCTTATCAACACTAAAAAAATTAGTTAGGTTAGAGGAACCATCTGGAATCACACCAGTTTCTGCTACCTTCATGCTTACTGTTAGAAAAAGATTATTTTGAACATTGATCTGTTAATTCCTGGGACTATTTCCCAAAGGACTGTTGGTAGAATTACTCCCAAAACTGAAAGCTAAAACGCACCAGTCCTGGTCTGTAGTTCCTTAAGAATGGACTGGCGGTATGATTGAGCTGATATGGAAAACTTGGCTGAGCTCGGTGGCTCAGCCTGTAATCCCAGCACTTTGGGAGGCCGAGACAAGTGGATTACCTGACCCTGCGGGTTTGAGACCAGCCCAGGCAACTTGGCGAGACCTCATCTCTACAATAAATCTAAAAGTAACTGGGTATGGTAGCATGCACCTGTAGTTCCCCCGGCTACTTGGAAGGCTGAGGCAGAAGGATCACCAGAGCCCAGTGGGTCAATGCTGGGGTGGCCGTGGCATGCCACTGCACTTCAGCCTGGGTGACGGAGTGAGACACCACCTCAAAAAAAAAAAAAAAAAAAAAAAAAGAAAGAAAGAAAAGAAAAGCTGCACCTTCCTGCTGAAGATCAACTGACCTGCTATCCTACTCCAAATCTCAGCCTGAGGTATATTTCAATGAAGGAAGGTAGTTGTGCTTCTCAGAACAGAGAAGTAGTTTAAGAGCAGAAAGAGGAAATCTAGAAAAGAACTGTCTCGATACAGATTTATCCCATGGTGTGAAGGGAGGGCAAAGAACCCAGTGGCACTTCACTTATCCAGCAATTTCTGTCACTATGGTGACCAGCTTCGCCCATTTCATAGGGTTTCGAACTGCTCAGCAACTGGAAACTCATTAAAGTTGCTGCCTTCTGTAGGAATGAGGGCATTCACCTCAAGAGATTTGGTGCTATTTCACAGTCCAGGGAATTCTTACTCAGATAAGCATGGCAGCCATCTGTTTTGTTGATGGAAATGGTTGGTACTTTACCCACTACTTGAACTTTGACATCCCTACTATTGATTATCTCCACAATGCCCACCACGTCTTCAAATACCAGACCAAGTTTCTTACAGTTATCTACTGTAATGGAGTTAATCTTGCCCTCGATTTGCAATGTTGTCTTGACACGCTTGTATATGTAAGCCACCTGTTTCAGTTCTGTGTCATCAATCACCGGGTTGGAAACATTCTCTTGATTTTCCACTCTCCGCTTCTCGCCCTCCAGTGCAAGTAGAACCGGCTCCTTCTTTGTAGCTGGCTTGGGGGACAGGTTCTTTTGGGGTTTCCATGCAGAAAATGACTTGGGGTCACCACATACTGGACCACTCTGAGCCTTTAGGGCAGGGTTCTTGTGAGTCTTCCTGTCATCAGATACATGTTTCAGGGCATGTGTGATGCTCTCCCTGATTAATCTGTACAAACAGTGCTGAGCGGGAAGCAGAGTCACCGGAGCCTGAACTGCTGGGGACTGTGGGAAGAGGTGGGCCTGGTGGGGGAGAGGAGGCCCTGATCCAGCAGAGGGTCCAGATGGCAATTCACTCAGTTCTTTTGTCACAGGTACCGTTTTGCTCCAGGTGAGTCCGGTGGTATGGAACTTCTTAATGCAAGCCTGCAGCTCTGTCCATAAACTCAAGTAAGCTTTGACCCAGTCTACGTGCTTCTTATCCACATCTTTGTACTCCCTGAGGACGCGATTTGTATAAAACACGGCAGCATCATTCATTTCTTTCATAGGGGCCAGACTTGGGAGCCGTAGCCACCCAGCCCAGGGCCTGGATACTTTCGCTGCCAACTGACAGGTGATTGAATACTTGCTGCCTTGGTTCTTCTCCCGAAAGGTTATCACTTCTTGGATCAGTTCTGAGATGGGCGCCAGTAAATCAGAAAGCTTATTGCCTGCTGGCCGCTGGCACTGAGAGGCTATAACCAAGAGAGCTCACTTCAACTTCAAACCTGTGTGGACCAGTGCCACATGTTTCTGCATGGTTCCCCCAATCTCTTTACTGATCATCAAGTTCTCTGCCACAGGGCTGGCAATCAGCGAGTCAGATGCTTGCACATATGCAACTGGTCCTTTTGAAGGACTGTCTCCGTATTCACAGCGCATGTCAGAGGTGTGGGATACTGCCTCCGGGTGGCCCACTGCCCTCTCCAATCTTTCTACCAGATTTTGCATGTAAGCCATAATGTACCACTTCAGATTTCTGCCTCACCTGGGGACTGCCAACACCTGCTCTCCCCCGTTATCATTTTCACCTTCAGTTGTTTCATTCACTTTTTTTTTTTAATTGAGTTGGAGTCTCACTCTGTCGCCCAGACTGGAGTGCAGTGGCCGCTCCCGGCCACCGCAGCCTTGACCTGCTGGGCTCCGGCGATCCTTCCGCCTCAGCCTTCCGAGTAGCCGGAATTACAGGCATGCACTACCACGCCCAGCTGATTTCTTGATTTATTGTAGAGATGAGGTCTCGCTGCCCAGGCGGGTCTCGAACCCACGAGTTCAGGCAATCCACTCACCTCAGCCTCCCAAAGGCCTGGGATTACAGGCTGAGCCACCGAGCCCGGCTTGTTTCATTCACTTTTGATGACCGGTATTTAAAAAGAATTTGCAACGTGTGCGGGCACATGACTCAGGCTCCTAGCACGTAGGTAAATGGACACAAAGATTCTCAGAGGAAGATGGCAGGAATTTGGCGGCTTGGAATACAATTGAAAATGAGGGAATTCGGGGTTTTGTCCCAGAAGGGACTGATGGGAGAGGAATTACCGCAGGCGTGCTTGGAGCCAATGTCCAGGCAAGAGAAGACAGACACTGAGAGAGGAGCTTGCAAGATTGCATCGGGGTTGAAAACAAAAAAGACTTTCAGACAATTTTAGGCCATGCAGAGCTTAATTTGCAAGAAACAAGACCCCTGCCTTTGAACTTGGGCAGCCACAAGAACAAATGAGAGGCTTTAGAGATGAAACCCAACGCCCCTCCAGTCTCTGCATCCTGCCCACTGCCCCTCCGCCCCACCCTCCACCTGAGCGTTTTGCCCACCACACCTACTGCCCTCCCCCACAACTCTGCATCTTGTCCACTGCCCCTTCCCGCCTGCACATCCCTGCCTGTCTCAGACAAATGCCAGCGTCCTTGGGCCTTGAAATAAATTCCTAATTCTTCTACTTCGAAAGTCTAATTTGGCAAAAGAAACACTGGAATGGGATTCAGCAGCCCTGACCCTGCTGTGCTCTGGCGGATCAGAGGCGGAGTAAGAGGGAAGAGATGTGTGTTTGGTAAGGAAGGTATGGAGCTAGTAGGGAGGTCACAAGAGCTACTTTGGTTGGAGATGACTTGCTGGGTGCAAGCTCTGTGACAAAAGCCCCGAGACAGTCCTGTCAACAGCCTATTAAGTAGGCCCCAATATTGTCTTCATTATAGTCGGGGAAGTGGAGAGACTTTTTCTAAGGTCAGTCAGTAGGTGGCAGAATGAGGACTTCAGGTTGGTTGGACCTCACAGCAAGCTGTCAGCTTAGAAATTTATACCTGAAAATATGCACATACTTATCCAAATGTGCACATTATGCACTCTATTTAAATTTATTTAAAGCACATAAATACATTTATTTAAAGCATATATTGTACTTTCTAAAATTGTATAACTGCGTTTTTTTCAACGGCCATTGTTGTGGAACTTTCTACAAGTTTTACATGCTTCCTGACATGTATGTCCCTATACCTCGAGTTTTCAGCAACAGCAATGATAGATAATAATATCTTATTATTATATACAAGAGCATATTTTTGGCACTTACTATGTATGGGTGTTTTTCTAGGGCAAATGTTTTCCATCAATGACCTGCCCTAACATTACAAGGCACTTACTATTGTTATCCTCATCCTCATCTGACAGTTGCAGATAGAGTAACAGCCTGAGTTGTACGGAATGAATCTGTGTCTTGGTACAGAACCTACCACCGCCCCTTCGTGTATGTGAAGGAACCTTGAGAAAATTTCCGAAGTGTGGTCTCTGGACTAGCAATCCTGGGATCTCCTGGGAGCTTGTTAGAAAAGCATATTCTCAGGCCCCACCTGGGCCTACTGAACCAGGAACCTCCAGGTGGGGCCCAGCCTCTGGCATGTGCTATCCTTGGAGAACCAGAGGTTAAGAAATGCCCTGTGACTACAGCACACCCCAGCAAGGGAATCCAGCAAAGGCTGCTGTGGTGCGAAGAGGAGCTTTGCTTACAGGTGGGAGAAAATGCTGGAAGCGCCACTTACTTTTGTCACACCGAGGTCCGTATTTGTTGGGATCAGAGCAGAACTGACACTGGGAGCCTTGGAAGCCATCCTCGCAAATGCATGTCCCGTTGCCACGGAGGCCGTCTACACACTGGGAGCAAAGTCAGGCCCCGGAGTCGTTAGGAAAACACACAGGCGAAGGGGCCCCTGATGATTTCGTCTCAGGGCCTGCCTTCCCTGGACTCAGATTCAGTCTCCCTTGAAAGGAATCTTTGAGACTCCTTGAGGAAAGCAGAGGTGTGTTGGCATCAGGTAGAGTGCCAAAGCAGTGACCAGCCTGGGGCTTGAGCCAGGATTTGGAACTGAGGGAAGTCACACAGCTGGGGTCACTGTGGTGAATCAGGAACCTTCATGCTTAAGGGATAAGACAGGGTCCTTCAGGTGAGTGGCGAACCTTTTGCTCCACATTCTGACTTGCTCAGCCCGGTGACTGAACTGCAGTGTTCTACCTCTCCAGCCCAGCAAGGCCAGATAGGAATTGACCAACATGTATCAGCATTGACTGTGGTTACCTTCCCAGCCTCTGCCCACGAGCACTGACCTCCCCCTGTCCTCTTATGACATGGTATCCCCACGGAGGGCTGTGCAGGTTTTCTTTCTCCTGGAAAGAGCCATCTTGTAGATGTGGATTTATGAAACACACAGATCAGTAACTTCCTCATGGGAATCACAACTGCTTTTTGCCTTCATTTGTTTAGCTTTGGCCTTCAAGCTAGATGAATGAAATTTTGGCCTTTACATCTTACTAAGTTTTGCAGGTCGGTTCAAAAAAGCAATCTCTAGGCTGTGGGCGGTGGCTCATGTCTGTCATCCCAGCTCTTTGGAAGGTTGAGGCAGGAGGATTGCTGGAGCCCAGGAGTTCATGAGCAGCCTAGGCAGCATGGCAAGACCCTGTGGGCTGCTGTGAGCTGTGATTGTCATGATTATGCAATTGCACTCCAGCCTGGGCAACAGAGTGAGACACCAACTTAAAAAAAAAAAAAAAAAAGCAATCACTTGGCAGGGCTTCCCCCTGCCCCTTTAAGTTTCATAAAATCTTAGTCCTGAAAAAGGGTTTGGAGAGCAAGGCAGGCCAACCCTGACATCTCCCACAAGAAGAAAGTGAGGACCAGGAGCCTTGTTGAGTACAAGGTCTCACAGTCAGCAACTAAGAAGGAGAGACTGGAAGCAACATGAAACATGACAGGACTCTCTCTCTCTCTCCACCTCCCTGTCCCCATATCAAGATTCCTTCTACCGAGACGCCTGTTCTCTCAGGAACCGATGGGTTTTTTTTCCTTCCTGGGAATAGTGACTGGCATTGTATCATTTTTTGGTTTAGAGGTTTGAAAAATTACTGCTCTACTTGAGAAAGGTCAACCTTTAGCATTCCTGAAAAAGTGTGTATCAGGGACTGTCCTTCTCACCTGTCCATTTCCTGAGCATGGATTCGAGAAGCCTCCTGGACACTGGCTGCAATCGGGCCCGTAGAAGCCTTTGCAGCACTTTGGGATCTGAGAAACAAAAGGCACATTGGTTGTCCTTTGAAACCCTAAGCACCACGCCGATGCCTCGGAGGAGATGCTTTTTAATTTTCAAGATGATAATAAACCGTGTTAGCCCTTCTTTGTGAGCTTTTGCTTTGACAGATGATGGCATGACTAGTACCCAGTCATCTGGTCACCACAGATCTATGGGGCCCCTCCCGAGGTGCCAGCCTGGCTCCAACATGGACAGTGCAATCTCACACTCAGAGCCAACATTCTAAGTTGGGGAAGAGTTGATATATCCACT
Organism: Cephalopachus bancanus; assembly: GCA_027257055.1. Classification (NCBI taxonomy): domain Eukaryota; kingdom Metazoa; phylum Chordata; class Mammalia; order Primates; family Tarsiidae; genus Cephalopachus; species Cephalopachus bancanus. Next base: position 2,197,955 of record JAPVLO010000028.1, on the reverse strand, counting down.
TAAAAAAAAAAGAAGTCATTTTAGAGAATGGTAAATGCTAGGAAAACAAGAGCTGTGGTACAGCAGTTGTAGGTAGGGCCAGAATTCGGGGGCACTGGGGATACCACTGTGGTTTGGGTGGTGACAGAGGCGGTGACAGTTAATGCAGAATTGGAAGATGAGTCAGCAGCAAGGAAACCTGGAAGAGCGTTTGGAGGAAGGGATTGACAATTGCATGCTCTGAGGTAGGCATGAGGGCAAGAGGCAGGTGAGAGCAGGGGGGGGAGGGCGGGCCACATGGGTGAAGTGTTCAGCCTGGGCTCTGTGTGAAGGGGGAACCATGGGAGGGTGTGATGCAGGGAAGGTGTGGCCCGGCCACTGTGTAGAGAATCCACCTTTTCCCCTGCAAGAAGACACCACCAACATCCCATGGGCTACCTGTGACTACACAGACCCTGGAGCCCAAGAGCACGGCCCTGGGACTGCCTGCCACACACGCCTCACCTGCACGGTGGCATTACAGTACCGGGCACAGCCGCTTTTCACGGTCCTTGTCCTGTAGAGACATCTGTGTGTGAAGAGCGCCTGGAAGAAAGCCAAGGGGGGAAGCATCGTGTCTGCACTCCAAGGACCTCGGCATTACTCAGTCTCGACAAACACGGGCTGGTCTACTTCTTCTCACCCCTGATGGCAGGAAAAAGGCTGGATCCACCGGCACACCTGAGTCCAAGTCAGAACTCAGACACCCTCTTTAGGTTGTTGCCTTGTTGGGAGGATACAGGCCTGGGTTGCATAGTCTGTGGCCTGTCACACCATGGCAGACATCTCTAATTGATCAGAAAACACTTTCTATTCACTCTGGGTTGGCCTGGACTCCCTTTCAGACCTACAGCCATCCCTAAACTCCTGTAGAGAAATTTCAGAGCCAGTGAAGAGACTATCTCTGCTTTGTGGAAAGATCCACCAAACAAAATAGCGACGGGCTGAGTGTTTCTCTTAGGAGTGGGGGCAGATGAAGAGGCGTCCTTCCACTCTCCAGCCACCAAGGCCCACTCGTAAGGATCTAGAACGACCATTTACTGAAGGTTCCTTATGGGCCAGACCCATCCCACGTATGAGTTCATCAACCTTCAGCTCCATCTGGGTGTTCTTTATGTCTTCTACAGATATGGAAACTGAGGCCCAGACAGGTTAAATCATTTTTTCTAAGAAACATTGCTAGTATCAGGTCCACAGGCTGGGTCTTATCACATGAGCAAGTCATATAGTCTCTGTGGGCCTCCGATGCCTAATCTGTGAAGTGAGATAATAATGCTGATGTCAAGTTTTGTCAGAAGAGTTTAGTGCCTGGCTCTAATTTTGCATTAGATAACCACTTTTGTATGTCAGACTCACCCCTTCATCGCAGGCTGTTGCTCAAGAAGAGAGCAATGAGACCTTCCTAGGCTGCAGAATCCTACAATCTTAGGTGTATAAAGGAATTCTGAGGTCACTGAGAAGGGGACACCACAGTCCTCTTGCTGGGTCTCAGGAGAATGAACCAGGTGAGGGTCATAGGATCGTGGGAGGAGTGACCTCGCCTGAGGCACACGGTGTTTCCTCGCCTTAGTTCCCCGGTCATGTGGTGAGGACGCTCGTCCGCCTGCCTGTGTGACTGCTACACAGAGCAGGGGAACAGCATTTGGCACACAGCAGTCGCGGTGACACCAGGTGGCGGGGTCTCATCTTCGCCTCCCTCTCCCCCTCCCTGCTTGGCAGCACCCCCAAGGACCTGGGGTGATGGCGTCACTCAGCAAAATACATGTCTGAGCACCTGTGCCTCTTTGATTTTAATGATTACTAGAACATTAGAATTACAGTAAAGAGAGCATCGCCTTCCGTAATGATCAAGTCTAGCGTTTAATAAAACTTCTGGTTGGAAAGTTCTTCCTTATGATGAACTTACAGGCAGAAATTGCTGTCATCACTTGCACCTTGGAACACTTTGCTTTTTGCCACCAATACAGTACTTTGCGTATGAGTTATAGATCATTGTACAACTGTCTGTTTTCCTTTTGAGATGGAATGTTTCAAGATGAAAACAGAACAAAACTGTATCTTGCTCGGCCCTATGCCCCTGAAACCAAGCACTCTGTGTAATATATGATTAAATCCTCTATAAACACATGTTGCTGATAGCTCCAGTATCATTTTCCTGGTATCTCCTGTATTTCCATCCAGAAGACTTAGTAGGAATAACAAATACAAACACTGGCTTTTATTTAAGAAGGAAAGTCGGGAGGGATCTTTTCTGAGTGGCTACTCAATTTAGGTATTGGTTTTGCACCTTTATCTACGTTCATCCTAGTATTATTATTATTATAGGTGAAGAAAATTAGAGTAAAAAAGTTGAACAACTTGGCTTGGGTCAATGAACAAGTATGCCAACACAGGCCTGCACGCTCTCGACCATCCCCAGGTAGCAGGCTGAGAGCACATCTTCTATTACCCCAGCTGCAGTTAATATATTTTATTTGTTTATCTTTTTAACTTATAAATTTTTTTTTTGAGTTGGAGTCTCACTCAGTCGCCCAGAGTGGAGTGCAGTGGCTGCTCCCGGCCACCACAGTCTCAACCTGCTAGACTCTGGCGATCCTTCCACCTCAGCCTTCTGAGTAGCTGGAACTACAGGCGTGCGCTACCACGCCCGGCTAATTTTTGATTTATTGTAGAGATAAAGTCTCGCCAAGTTGCCCAGGTGGGTCTCGAACCCGCGGGCTCAGGCAATCCACTCACCTCAGCCTCCCAAAGCGCTGGGATTACAGGCTGAGCCACCAAGCCCGGCTATAAATTTTTTTATTTTGAAATTGTGGAGCACAATTCAGGGTTGGGTATGCAAATATTCACCGTGCAGGTACACTTGTTGATGAGGTGTGCCCCCCCCGGGGAGATTTCGACTACTGTCACTCCCCCCTCCCTCCTCCCTCTCCCCAGTTAATATATTTTAAAGAAGGAAGGTAGACGGTTGAGAACCACGTGGTTTCACAACGCTGTCACACTCACTGTGCGCTCCGAGTTGGGAGGACATTTGCTCCAGTACACTAGGGAACAGCTTACGCAAGTGCCCTGAGGAAAAGACAGTAGGTCAGCCCAGGTGTCCCTGTGAGAGGCAACAGGGGGGATGGCCCTGTCCCTGGCTTCCTGCTTCCCTCCTCTTGAAGGAAGCACCACTCCTGTCGCTCTGCTGCCCCCAGGGAAAAGAAGTGAAGTCCTTACTGGGGTGGGGTAGGTTGGGAGAAGCAGCTAAACCTGCCCAGGGCGGGCCCCTCCTCTCCTTCCATCAGCGCCAACCTGTCTGCAGGCCGCAGGCTTCTGACCAACGCTCTGCATGCAAGGAGACACCTGCACCTTAGGGAACACTGCAGTTGTCCGCCTGTGCCAGGGACTAAGTATTAGTTTGGCCCCAGATTTAAGAATGCTCTCCAACTAGCTTAGCGGCAATAAGACTGAACACAAAACTCCTGCTTTTCAGTCTCCAGAACTCTCCTCCGCTGGTTCTGATTCAGGAGGGACAGAATGGCGTGTGTCTCCAGTCTCTCCAGATTTGCTCTCTGATCTTTTCCACCTAGCTCTGTGCCCCAGTAGGAAGACACCTTGCCTGCATCCAGCTGATTTTGTCCAGTGTGAGTCACCAGAAGGCTTGTGGAAGGTGGGAGAGTGAGGCCAAGGATTTCTTCCCTGCACCCTTTCTGCCTTGGCACCATCCCTACAGCTCCTGGTGACTGTCACCTCTTCCACTCTTCCTGCTCTCCTGGGCTCAATGTCTCCAGGCCCTGATCCCAGGCTCTTTCGTCCTCAGTGGCCATGGTTTCTGGCCAAAACTTCTCCCTGTAAACTCCAGCATAACTTGTTGGTTTCCTTAGCCCTGGCCACACCCCTGCAGGAGCTTCTTCATTAAAGTCTCTTCATTTGGACTATCATGGATAAATTCTGTCTCCTGCAGAGATCCTCGCTAATACAAAATGGTATTATCGGACCTCTAAAATCCAAACATACATGCCCAAGGGCAGCTATGGGTTCAGCCTGGTGAAAATTGAGACTTCCAAAAGGAACTTGCTGCTCCTACTCTTTGCTGGTCCTAAATACTTTACAGAGAATGTATTTAGACTTTTAATGGACTCAATCATAACTGTCCTAAACCACGCAGAGCAGACAAATTGGACTTTAAACGTAGAGAAAAATAGCACAGGAAGGGTTTATTCTAAGGCAGCTATTGGGAAGATCTTTTCCCCCATGGAACTCAAATTCTTTGGGTTGCAGCTCAAAGCCACATCTTGAGTCTGTCCTGCGAGAGATGGAGAAAAAGAAAAAGCTTTTGAATAATCAGAAACAGAACAACCCTGCCCCAAGGTGGCACTTAGGGTGCCCTCTCCCTCTGCAGAACTCCTTCCAGGAACCACAATGGCAGCCGCCCAGTGTCGGAAGCTTTCGAGCTCCTCTGATTGTTGACTGTTAGTCCCTTCCTCCGTTCTGCAGAGGCCCTGTTTTCCCTCTGTTTTCATCTTTGGACTACCGGATGAGCCTACCTCCATCTAAGCCAGGTGGCACACCTTCAGATGCTTAAGATTTCCAAGGAATGAACCAAACATAAGCCACTGCCAAGGACTGACTAGACATGAGTATGTTTCTGTCTCTATTAAAGAGGGTGCTCAGAATGGTATCAAATCTCCCAGATGGTATGTGACTGGCACAGAGGACTAGACCAGTCCTCAATAGCCCACAACATGTTAAAGTCGTCACATCAATTAAAACATCTGGAATCAGGGCCGGGCTCGGTGGTTCAACCTGTAATCCCAGCACTTAGGGAGGCCGAGGTGAATGGATTGCCTGAGCCCTCAGGTTCGAGACCCACTCAGGCAACTTGGCGAGACCTCGTCCCTATAATAAATAAAAAATTAGCCGGGTGTGGTAGAATGCACCTGTAGTTATGGCTACTTGGAAGGCTGAGGCGGAAAGGTGACTGGAGCCCAGCAGGTCAAGGCTGCGGTGGCCGGCAGTGTGCCACTGCATTCCAGTCTAGGCGACAGAGTGAGACTCCAACTCAAAAACAAAACAAAAACATCTGGAATCAAAAGAACCCGCCACAGTCTTATGCCAGGTGTTTAGTAGTTACTTCCAGCCTTCACAGAAAGAAGAGGTTATCAGAAAACAAACAAACAAAAATCAAATGAATAAAATGGGCTATTTTTCCTCATTCAATTCCCATGTTCCAAGGATATGGAAAAGAAAGACCCAGAGCTGTTATTGCTACAATTGGGGTTTATGGTTTCCATAGGAACGGAACGATTGCAGGTCCTGCAGTAATGGAATTGGGGGGTGGTTTGATTAAAAGTGGTTGAGCCAAAAATTTGCTATGGAAATGGGAAAGGCCATTAGAGTGTACTGGTACTCATGGGAAAAATAGCCGGATTTTCAAAAGAGACTGCAGAAAGATGGTGATTGGCTAGGCCAGAGCATCTCCCTGAGAAGAACTTCTATTTTAAGCCCCTCTTAGAGGGAGTAAGGCTATGGGCCTGGGGCAGGGTAGTCCCAGGCAGTAGGGACAGGGGAAGGAAGAGGTCAGAGACTGATCCTAAATCCCAGGGAAAGAAACCCTCATCTGATCCCGGAGCTCTGGTGTAGTGGGTTAAATAGTGTCTCTCCAAAAACTCTGTCCCCCTGGAACCTCAGAATGTGATCTTATTTGGAAATAGGGTCTTTGCAGATGTAATTGGTTAAGGTAAGATGAGGTCATGCTGAATCAGGGTGGGCCCTAAATCTAATGGCTGTATCCTTATGAAAAGAGGAGAGACACAGAGACACATCAGGGCAGAAGGCCATGGAAGATGGAGGCAGAGACAGGATGCAACTCCAGCCAAGGAGCACCAAGGGCTGTTGGGAACTATCAGAAGCCAGAAATAGGCAAGGATGGATTCCTTCCTAGAGGCTTCAGAGGGAGCATTGCTCATCTTGGCTTTTGAATTTGGCTTCCAGAACTGTGAGAGAATAAGATACTATTGTATGAAGACTCTCAGGGTGGGAATTTGTTGCGGTAGCCCTAGGAGGATAATATTCCTGGGCAGCGTCTACCTTGGTTCCAAGTTTGTGAGATGGGACCTTAGACCCACCTGTGTCTTTATGAAGACAGAAGCCCTTCAGGGTCGAGGCTCCTGTGGTAAAACTCGCCTCATCAGCTTCCTCAGAGTTGTGTGGAGTGGGATGTTGTCTGCTCTGGGGGGCTGTTTTGGGGTTCTTGTTTATTTTTCTACTCTCTCTGTTTTTTTTTTAGAAAGCAAGATTTATTGAGAAGACAGAAAAGCTCCCACAGTGGGAGGGAACCCGAGGAAGTTGCCTGATTTTTCTTACCAGTTTTAATTCTCTCTTTGTTTCATCACATCGATGGGGCAGTATTGGGACAATAGAGGGAGGGATGAGAACTCCAGACAGTGTGTAAATTCGGCCATTTTTGGCAGCGACTTCAGTTTCTTCCATTGCCACATCATTTGCCAGAATCTGTCCCTGGAAAGAAGCAACGACATTCCTCATTCTGCATGGCAGGAGTACCAGCAATTCCCAGACCTGAATGGTAGTAACCTCATTGAAAAAATTCTCAAGGTCACTTAACTTCACTGGGGGAAGGGTGCCGTTAGAAGGGTTTGGCTGACAGGGAATGACTGAATCTGTTCAATGAATTCTGGACTAACACCAGGCAAGGCTGTCCTGGCAGAAAGGTCCTCGCAGGTGTGGGGCTGAGGATGAGGTACACCTATTCCAGCTCTATAATACATCAGCTGTGAGACCTTGGGCAGATTGTTTGATCTCTCTGGGGTGAAATGGGGATCCATTCATTCAAATACATGTATTGACCTTGAATTATGCGCTGCCTTAGGAACTGGGGATTTATCAACGAACAAACAGATAAGCTCCTGCTTATGTCCTAGTGGAGGGAGCAGAAAATGAACCATTGAACAAAGATGTCTGGTTTCCACTTTCTCCCCAAACCTGCTCTGCTCCCCCTGCGATATTAATGACAACTCTATTCTTCTGACAGCTCAGACCAGAACCCCAGGATTCCTCTGTCTTCACCCCCACCCAACCCATCAGCAAATTTTGCTGAGTCTGTTTGCAAAACACACCCAGAATTCCACTTCTCACCACATCCCTGCCACCTTTCTGGTCTGTGTCACCATTATTCTCCAATTCCTGCAACCGAATCCCCTGTCTCCTAAAACATGTGCCTGATCCTGTCATTCTTCTGCTCAAAATACTCCAATTGCTGCCCATCTCCTTCAAAGTAAGAGGCGTTTTCTTGTCCTTTCCCCACTTCCTGGACCACACGTGACTGGACCCCACCTCTCCTCCTCTCTCTCTCTCTTTTTTTTTTTTGAGTTGGAGTCTCACTCTGTCACCCAGACTGGAGTGCAGTGGCCGCTCCTGGTCACTGCAGCCTCGACCTGCTGGGCTCCAGCGATCCTTCCGCCTCAGCCTTCCAAGTAGCTGGAACAACAGGCGCGCGCTACCACGCCCGGCTAATTTTTTGATTTATTGTAGAGATGAGGTCTCGCCTGCCCAGGCGGGTCTCGAACCCGCGGGCTCAGGCAATCCACTCACCTCAGCCTCCCAAAGGCGTGGGATTACAGGCTAAGCCACCGAGCCCGGCTTCCTCCTCTCCTGCCCTTCTTCCTTTTGTTCCCGTGGGCATGCACCTCACTGCGAATTTGCAGTTACTGTTGCCTCTCTCTGGAATGCCCTTTCCCCTGATGTTCACAAGGCTTGTTCCTCCATTTTCTCAGGTCTTAGATGTTTTCTTCCCCGTGAGGACTTCTGGGCAATTATCCGAGATGTTGGCCCCATCCCCACTTTCCGTCTCCCTTCTCTGCTTTGTTGCTTTGCTCCTTAGCACTGACTGCTCTCTAATACATGACATATCTGCTCATTTAACTGGCTTGTTGTCTACACCCCTATTTACTAGAATGAAGGTTCCATGCAACCAGGGACTTTTGTCTGTTTGTTCATTGATCTGTCTTGCGGAGCTAGAATGGTGCCTGGCACACAGTAGGCACTCAATAGATAACTGTTGGAAGGATGAGATCATCACCATCAACATCAACAGTGATTCCACAGGAGACATCATCTCTCTGCTGCCAGACTTTCGCTGAAATTGCAACCCCAGAGAGCTAGCCGAGTAACACCGTCTTCTTTTGAGTTTTTAAAACAGGTCATGCTCCCTCCCACCTCAGGGTCTTTGCAGACGCTATCTTTTCTGCTTGGAGCTATGCATTCTCTGCCCAAGTTCATTCTACTCAGCCTTCAAAGCCTGGCCAAGGCATCACCTCCTCACTGAGGCCTTCTTGGCTCCAGACTTTCTCAGCCTCCTCCTGGCATGGACTCTCACAGACCCCGAACCTCCTCTTGGAGACATTCATTACAATAGTTATTCGAGAATTAACTGATCGCCTTGTTGGTTTTCCCTGCTAAGATATGAGTCTTTTTCACTGCTTTATGCCTGGCATCCAGTGTAGACCTTCAAATGCGTGGCTACTCAGCGGATATTTGCTGAAAGAAGGAACAAATGAATGAAACAATCACAAGCCCGTGAGTTAGTGCAGAGACAGGGTAACCTGATGACGAGTTGTCATCGCCAGAGCAAAAAATGCATGCGGGTGGTGACAACAGTGGTCAAGTTGTCACTTACGCTGTCGGTGATGTTGAACTGGATGACCTGGTTCGCCATGCTCCTGATGCGAGGGCCGGAGAGGAGGGTGGCCACGTCCAGCTGCAGTGAGAAGGGGACAACAGACAGAGGCATTTGGCCCACACGCAGGCCCCGAGTTCTTAAAGTCCTCACTGGAAAGGACATAACATGATAATGGGTGTTTTGGTGTTACGCGTTTTTGAGGCTTTGAAGACTTCTCTGATAACGGACTCATTATTCATGGCTGAGGGATCACTTAGGGCTAAAAGACAAATGTCACGCATTTTCTAGCACCAAGATATTGGAATTCAAGACTGAGTCAGAGATCTTGAAACCAGGGAAAAAGCGGTAGCAGGATAAGTGAGACCGACCTGGGTAAACGGGACAATGTGGTATCTGACGAGTTCCAGAAGCTTCCGAGATCCCTGCAAAGAAACCAAAATGCTTCTTTAGTCAATGAAGAAAGCACAACATTCTCCCTCTTGTGGGAGGCTCTTCTAATGACTTTGGACACTTAATTAAGAAAAATAAATGACCCATAATCTCTTTATTGGGAAATCCAGGGTGAGAAAAACCCCATTTTCAAGATAGCTAACGCTCACCGAACTCCCACTCTTGTGCAAGAGGCTAATCTTAAAACATAATGTGCACACCTCATTTAGTCCCCTTGCAGCCCTGTGAGGTGGGAACTGTTATCACCCATTTTATGGGTGATAATACTGAATTTCAAAGACATGTCCAAGGTCACACACAACGAATTCAGGCTAGGAGCTAAGAATCAGCCCAGGCACTCAGCCAGTTGCCCCGTCACCTCTCTGAATGTCTAAGACCATGTTCTGGATTGTCTAAGACAGCTTCGATTTTTGTTTCTGCTTCACTTGCTCCATAAAGAAACATGTTTGTCAGACAGCACACTGGTCATTTGGGAATGCACGGCCTCAGGGACCGTGATCGCCATTGCCTCCCACAACAAGGTCACCTTTCTTTCAAAGACATCTCCAAGGTTTCTCATGCTCCAGAAAACTGAAGCAGCAGAGGAGGAGAAGAGGGTCCTGGCCCCACAGAGGGGGCCATAGGCAGGACGAGCAGTCCCCGCAGGGTGCCATGGAGGGGAGTGACGGAGCGGAGGAGTGAGGAGGTCTCTGTCTTTGGGGAAAGCAGGCAGTGGCTGAGTAGTCTGCTGCAGTGCGTTGCCGTCTGCCTGCTGGAGTTACAAGCTTCACAGCCCTCAAATTCTGCTACTTAAGTGGCACGTCGTCCCTCTGGCTTGGGAAGGAGAAGGATCATAAATCAAGATCCTAATAACCTCTAGGATGCTGCCTGCTCTAGGGACATGTTCTCACAACAAGCGGTCCCAGGCTGAAAGAAAGCCCTACTGAGTCAGAGGTCCCCTCACCCAGCCTCTCTGCATCGAAACTTGGTCGCTGTACGACCAAACGAGCTCCCTACCCTGGCTGGTCTGGCACAACCCTCGTGGAACCCTCTTGGGCTGGTAGCTCCATTCACTCTCAGAAGTGTCCTGGGGTGGGTGATAAATTATCTGGCCGCCCTATCTATAAGCCAGTAGCATTGTGTCCAGGGCAGGGTTATCAGTGAGAATGCTGGAGTCGATCACCAGTTAGCCAGCCCTGGAGGTGATGCTTTCTGCAGCCCTGGTACTGTTATGATGTATCCTTGAGCAAGTCATTTAGCCTTTGGTCTCAGTTTCCCCTTAGGGCTACTCCATGGAATTCAGAAGTGGAGACTTACAGGCAGAAGTGACATTATGACATGCACTGATGCTCAGCGGCAGATGGGGTGGGACAAAGTGGAGACTCTTGGGAGATGGCAGTCCAAACTGGATCTGACTCCTGGATGGCAAGGGCTGGGTCTGTCTGGCTTTTTGATCACCGTGTCCTCAGCTAGCGCAGTAGGGGGCACACAGTAGGCTCTTCGTGAACATTTGTGCCTATATATAAATTGAAAAGAGGAGTTAGGAGTCCTGGGATGAGCACTGATCTGGACCTCAGGAACCTGGGTACTAGCCATAGTTCTGCTTCTGTGTGACCCTGAGCAAGCCACTGAGTCCCTGAGTCTGTTTCACCTGTAAAGTAAAAGGCCTGGTATGGAACCCTTCTGGCCCTTTGATTCTATAGGCTAGCATTGATCACCTATCAATCCACTTCCAAAGCCCCGATAATTCACTGGTGCTGAATTCTTTTAGGGTGTGGGTGCCATGGTTCAGCTGGAATTCAATCCAGTAGAGTCAGAGTGACAGGACATGTCCCCCAGGTGCTGCTATTATTGAACCGCCTTTGGTGTATGTGCTTTCCTTTATGGGGACACTTAATTTCCTCCCTGCTGCTTTAGGTTAAAAAAAATTTCCCAAGTCCCTTGTGCCAGAGGCAGAAAGAAAGAGATTGTCAACAATATGTTAATCTGACCTTGAACTCTATAAATTCACCTGCCTTTTCTCATTCTACTTGCAAGGTATCTGAATTGGCAAGGGCAAGTCTCTTGCGCTGCTTGCTTTGCTTTCTGTCTAGTTCAGTGATGAAACCGTAAACTGGGGCTTGTAATCAGAAGCTGTGGTCTCTGAGGGGATGGGATGGTTTCTAGACTGAAATTTTGCTTCAGGGAGAAGCAGAAAGCCAGATTGGAAGAGAAACAGAATCCCTACACCAGAATCAAAAACGCTTCTAATGAAACTGGTATATTTTCCATTTCACTGGCGTAGCCGAAGGGGACTCTCGTGTTTTCAGTTGAGGTTCTTCCCTGAAGATAAACCTGAAGGATACTACCAAGAATGAAGAGAAAGGAACTTCTTATGGGAAACTGAGAAATTTTAACCTGCACAGGCTGTGGTGCCTGAGAAAGAGGCAGAAATGATTGTTCTACATCTCACCTGCAAATTGAAGTGTAAAAGCAATTTGTAACTCAGAACAAAGAGACCTGAAGTTTTATATTCTTTATAGGCAGAAAGATATCGCCTTTGAGGGAAACAAGACAGAGCCAGGAGCACTAGCATGCATTGACCAGGTTCTATGGTGTAAATATTCTTACCAAAGGCTAGCTTCAAGCTACCAGTGTGACTCCATTGAACAGAGTTAGGAAGAGATACACACAGTCTACTTTTGAGAGCCTGAAGGCACCGTCTCCAGCCCCCATTGGAAGTAGTTGCAAGGGAAGAGAAAGAATATAGTTTTCTGAACAAAGGTGCCTGTCAAATAGCAGGGAGGTTGATTTTTTATTTCCTATTTTAGTTAAAAGGTTTTATTCTCATTTTAAGTGTACTTGATTGGTGCCTGAGAGCTGCTTTATTATTTTTAACAAATGTGCATCATATTGGAGTTACACACTAAGGAATTGTAATAATTTCCCAGTGGGGGCAAAACATTACTTTTTAAGCTCGCTTTAAGAATGAATGTGAGTTCTAAAGAGTGGCATAAGGGTTTTTCCGCAATAGCTAGGTTTTAGCTATTGTATGATTCATATTTTAAAAATAACATCCTATTTGGAAGACTCTGGGAAGATCTGGCATTCTCTATGGAAACCAGTAGCAAATCTTTTCAAATGTTGAACATCTGTTGATAGTGTAAGAGATTACCTTCTGATTTACCTCCTTGACACTTTTTTTTAAATCCAAAATTTTTTGAAAGCCAGATATTCTTGTGGATACCCAAAAGTATTCTAGAAAGTGGTGTATTTATGTAAACCCCTAAACCAAATGGTCAACAAGCTTCAGGATCCCCAAAACAGTGTAGACTGGGACCACCTGAGTTAGCAAGTTGGTGATTACCAGCATGTCTGTTTCCAGGCGTCATCCCTGTACTGCTAAATCAGAATGCTTTGGAATCTGCCTATTTAACAAGCTTCGTGGATGACTCCTGACCACATTGAAGTTTGGGAATCACTATTCTAAAGAGTTGGACATCTCTCCTGGGAGGAGCATGAGGCCTGATTAGGCAAGCATCAATTGGGAAAACTGGGTAAATTATATTGAGGAAGGAAATCTCAGAATGAAATCATGACAAGAATTGTAAATGCTGGATAGCCAGCTCAGAAACATTTGCTGTTGGTTCTTCAGTCAACAAAAAAAGGAGTTAACTCATTGTTGGTTCCCGGTTCCAGAACAGACAAAAATGGCAGTCAATTATTGCTGTTAAAGAGACAAAACTGTACAATCAATCAGCCACTTTACAAACATCCGGCAATGTATGCAGTCAATTTGCAAAAATTCTCCATGTCCCGTAGGCAAATCCCCTGTGTGAATTCCAACACAGTAGAATAAATGCTTCTATTTAGCCCCGGCTTTCTTTGCAGACAGCAGACTGCAAAAAGTCTCTCACTGCTGACCTGCTCATTGAGCTCCTCACAACGTATCTTCCCTTTAATAAATCTACCTTTCTTAATTCATAACTGTCTTGGTGAATACTTTCACCCCCACGACTCTGGCCTACCTAGCCCACCACACATGGCATCCCCTTCTCTGCCAGTTCTGTATAATCAACACCAATCTATGTAAGTCATTGCCAAAATAGCGGCATGATTTCAGGGCACTGGAAGAAAACTTGGGTTCCTTCATGTAACTCCACCATTTGACATTCTAATGAACAAAATCCCATAAGTAGCTATTCTCCTCTTCAGGTTAAAGCTGCTATTTTGGGGGAAAGAAAACACTTTAAATTCTTTCGGTCATTTATACCCTAGAGTGAAGGAGCCAATACTTTTTAGAGGGGAATGTGAGAAAATTAAAGGCCCATGGTCTATAAGAAAAGGGTTATTGTGGAAAAAGATGAAAGCAATGAAAAGAAAGGCCAGAGCATCTATAAATAACATTTATTCCTTTTAAACTTTAGCCTGGGCCTGGCCATGGATGGCCTAATTGAGGCTTTATTCTCTAGGTGGTTTTAGAGTAACAGGAAACTTGAAATGTTGGTTTGACCACTGCAAAATATTAGAAGAGCTAGGGCAAATCAAACTAATCATTTAGACCTAAGGTTGTGAATAGATTTTCTTGCCTGTGCCAAGTCTAATTGACTGATCATAGCTACGTGGAACTCTATTGAAGAGTATGAAGCCACATCCATGCTTAGTTTCAGATTGATTAGTTGTAATTGATTAGTGATGTCTGCCTTGATTGTGGAAGCGTATGTGGTGAGACAGATGCTGCTTATTTGCAATGCCTAGTTTAGAAAAAGCCTGTACAGACACCAGTGGAGGCAGTGATGCTGACTTTGATGCTATCAGAGTAAATGGAGTACTGTACCTCTGGAGAAAGAAGGTAATCGAGAGTGCCATCCTTCATGTTATTCAATGCCTCATTACTTGGAACAAAAATGGTATATGGTCCACCAACCCCATCTTCATCTAAAGCACGTCCCACATTGGTTTCCTGCATTTGAGAAATAAAATTTTGTTTTTACAACCTATGTTGGACAGATATTTGAAGAAAGTATTTTTAATGGACACCCTGCTGATTTTACAAAGATCATGATATAAGCAATTTTCAGAAGTTCCTGAAAAGCACATACCTCTAGCAGAGATCTGAACTTGCTATATCTTGGTTGTAGCATTGCCATTATGGTTTGCTAAAAAGAAACATTTTGTTTAAAAATCAATAAAAAGTAAGATGGTTAAATCCTAACATTAAAGACTGATAACAGAGTTTATGCATAAGTTCTTTATGTAAAAGCATCTAGTCAACTGCAATGCGTTTTATGAATGTTTGCTGTTATTCAAACAGTAGTTCAGACTTCCATGTTCTGAAATAGGATTTGGTGTTCATCAATAGGTTGGAGGAATTACATTTCACTGCGGCCACAACTACCCTCATCAGCAAAGGGAAGTTTTCATGACAATAAACTTGCACGACAATTGGTCGCTGGGCTGAGTTGTATAATGTGGTCATAAAAGAGGCTGAAAAATTCAGATCTTTCCCATACACACCAACTGTATCATATGCCTTTCTTTCTTTCTGCAGAGATACTCAGAATTCTACTGAAAATAGACAAATCATCCCATCTTCTCTCTGCTTGAGATCCTAGTACAAAGGAAGAACAAGCACAGAGTGCTGGCATATACTCTTTTCTTGGATGTGACTCTTCAAGAAACAAAGGAGGATGGATTTGGGTTGACGTCATGTTCACCTGAATATCTCACCTCAGTGTTACTTTCAAATGTGGGTGCTATCCTGTCCAAGGCTCTGTCGAGGATGTGCAGGAGTCCGTTGGAAGCAATTATGTCCCCTTCTATAATTGTTACCTTCTTTTTGCCTCCGTAGAGTTTAAGCTTTAGTTGATTGTCCTAAAGCACCAAAGAAAGAGAAAATAAAATGAATGTGGTATCCTGGAAGGAGCAAACACTGGACTAGAAGTCAGAAGTCCTGAATCCTTGGGTGCTGTTGCTTATTGGCTGTGTGATTTTGGATAAGTCACTTAATCTAAAGTGGAGATGAAGGCATCTGTGTGGTTAACCTTACAAAGTTTTCATGAAGATCAAATTAACACAACTATCATGTGTTGAATATGGATAAGGCATTATAAAACTCTCCTCTAATAGATTACCAGCTCTGTTAGGGCAAAACTATTCAATTTACTGTAAATCCATCCCCTGCTTTAGTGTATTCCACAGAGAAGACACATAATAAAAAATATTTGTTGGATGAATATCTTAATCTAATTTCTTCTTCCATGTGACTCTTATAAGTTAAAGACTTAGTACATATTTGTTGAATGAATGAATGAATGAAGGAAGGAATACATGCATGTCCTTGTGAGAAAGGAAGCCACATCTTCATATCTGTCATATATCCATCTACTCATCCATCCGCTATCCATCCATCTATCCATATATCCATCCATCCATCCATCCATCCATCCACCCACCCACCCAATCATTCACCCATCTACCCAAACACTTATCCATCCATTCATCCATCCACCCATTCTCACACACACAGTCTTGCAGACTGGCTAAGTATGCAGGCTTTGGAGTCAGGCAGACCCACATTTGAATCCTGGATCTGGCACTTACTAGTTGACCTCTCTGTTTTCCCACGGGAACAACAGGAATTCTGATAGTACCTCTTCACAGGGTTGTTGTGAGTCTTATATAACACACATAAAGATTTATCACGAAACTTTTCATGGAATAAGCACTCAACCATCTATCAACTGTTGATATTTGGTGAAATGCAACAGTGTAGGCTGTATGTTCTATACACATGCACATTCTCTGTTGCTTAATCACCTGCTCCCAAATCGGCAAAGTCACAAAAAAGTTGTTTGTGAAAGGTTGGGAAGATGGCTTTATTTAAAAACAAGTCAGGCTCGGTGGCTCAGCCTGTAATCCCTGCACTTTGGGAGGCTGAGGTGAGTGGATTGCCTGAGTCCGCGGGTTCGAGAGCAGTCCTGGCAACTTGGTGAGACCTTGTCTCTACAGTAAATAAAAAATTAGTTGGGCATGGTAGTGCTCGGCTGTAGTTCCAGTTACTTGGAAGACTGAGACAGAAATATCGCCAGAGCCCAGTAGGTCTATGCTGGGGTGGCTGTGAGTGTGCTACTGCACTCTAGCCCAGGCAAGGGAATGAGACTCCAACTTTAAAAAAAACACACAAAAAACCAAAAAACAGATCTAATGGCATTAAGAGAGATGGAATGTTAAGTTTTAGAAGATGGATCACCTTCAGCAATCTAAAACAATATACATTTCCTTTTGCTGATCTGGCTTTGTGCTGATGCTTCGGGGAATCAGGTTTACAGCAAAGTTTCATCCTTCCTGCTGGTAGTTGAATGATGGTTACCTTGAAAACTAAACCAGACCAGACCAGAATCAAACACTTGGTAACTCCCTTTGCATAACAGCCGGTATCTTCCTTCCTGGTCCCTCCTGGTGTTACTCCCTGCTTCTTTCTATATAGAAAGATGTTTGACAGACAAAAGATAAGAAGTTCTTCCTAAACTTTCACACACCCAAACACAAAGAGAAGGAAGGCTACAGGGATTGGCCTGGTGGACAGTTTAGTTCTGGGAGTGCAAGTCAGAGACACTCTTACCTTATCATCATTGAAGATTTCCCCTGCCTTTCCAGTCAAGGTGTAGAAAGTATCTGTACTATTCATTTGCTCGGTATTCATCTGCCCAGCAATGATGTGGAGTTTCACAAAGTACTTAGTAGCTTCATTATCCATCAAAAGCTCCTTTACCTAAGACAAGAGAGCTAGTTTGACTGTTGTGCAAAGGAGAAAATGAGTTTTGGAATGCGTGTTGTGCCTTACTTAGTGTCAAAGACATCAAAACCAGGGCACCCTCACTTGGGTGTGGGGTCTTCAGATACGAATGACTTTCCATTCGTACAATCAGCCAGTTGAATCCTCTCAATCTCAGGCCAGGCCTGGCAGGGAGGGAGTCTACTCTAGCCCTGAGGCTGGCTGGTGGGAAAGCTTAGCAGAGTGATGACGCCAGGAGGAACAAGGAATCTGTCTTGAACCCAGGAAGCAGATGGAAATGAAATATGAAGTTTCATGAAAAGAGCATGTAAAGAGTGGGCTGATGGTGCTTTTCAGTAGAAAAGTTAAGATTTATTAAATCCGTGGGACCAAATCTACATTTTTTCACATCTACATAAGCAATCATTCGTCAGCAGATGCTTTTTATTAACTGTGTAAACTACGTATTAGACGAGAGACCATATGCCAAGTGCCTGGCCAGCAGCTTCAGCATTTACTAGCTCTCTGTAGCAGGAGAGGCATGAGAACTCTTCGAAGGCTAACAATAGACAAGGAAGGACAGGTGGAGTTCAGACCGAGAAACAGTGATGTCATATTAGGGTGCGAGGGCCTGGAACTTACTGGGTTTTGAGTTGAGGAAGCAAACGTTATTAACACAGAATATCCTGGATTAGGATTTGTATAAGTTTTATGCAAATCAGTGTGTTTGCTATGTACGTAAAACCATAGATAACCATTTCACTGACACCATCATGAGAGGACACCTCTATCAGGCATTACAAGTTTTATTCCCCCAGATGACATTGATTCAAACAACAGCTGCTCACATTGAAGCCTACACTTTTCTTTTTATTTCCCTGCCCCTGGTACCATTCATAATGATTTTAAAGAGACAGATATCCAGCTAATATGTTAGTTTAGTTCTTCCTGTGGGAACTGAGAAGTTTTGCACTATGTAAATCTTATTTATCCTATGACTATATGTTAAGATCTCCCAGTGGTTACTCTCAGGGGACTAATGATTGGAAAAGACCACACAGGGGCTTTCTAGGGTGCCGGTAATGAACTTGAGGAATACACAAGTATGTTCACATTGGGGAAATTCATTGCAGTGTAACTTGCAATATACACACTATCTGTAAGGAGGTAATATTTCAATAAAAAGTTTATAAAAAATTGAACTTAATTTAGATCAATTTTTTTTTCAGGGAAAGCAAGATTGAGAGGACAGAAAAGCTCTCAGAGTGGGGGGGGGGACCCCAGGGGATTGCCGAGTGGATTCAGTTTTATTGAGAGTTTCTTACCTTATATAAAAGAATGCACTGCCTGCTAAGGCTTTTCACACCAGCCCCTCCATGCGGGGTTATTTTAAATACTCACGTTGAATCCTTTCAGTTCCTTGTCTGTGGGTAACAGCACAGTGAATGGTCCCAGGTTACTCAGTGGCCAGGCATAAGCTTTATCTTAGGAGTCAAAACACACAAAGAAAGAACCATCACATGCTTCAGCAGCACCTGAGGAGGAAATTCAGGTGAGGGGCCTCGTGTCCCAACTGGCTCATTTACACCCTTCTCTGTTCTAATGGGTCCTTTGTCAACTGGGATGCTCTCTAAGAATGCAAGGTACCACAAAGTCATGGCCCTGGCATGCTCCACAGAATGCTGTGAAAGCTTCCCTGTCGACTTCAAGGGTACCTGGGGTGAGCTATCCAGGCATGACAAAATCCAACAACTCCGTGGTCTCTGGCCCTGTGCTTGACTTTCTGAGCTGTCACTACATCAGTGAGCAAAGACACAGCCCTTGTTTTCATCCAGGGCCAGCTCAGAAGAACCCCTTGTTGGCTTAATGCTCCCCTGTTGCCATCTTGGAATGTCTAATAATTTTGGAACAAAGGCTCCTGTGTTTTCATTTTGTGCTGGGCCCTGCAAAGTATGTGGCCAGTTCTGTCTCCACCACCCTGTGGAAAGTAGGATAACAGGACAGCCTCTGTGTTCTCACATTGGAGGCAGCGTGGACCAGGACTTTGTTACGGGGAAGATGAAAGGTCAGAAGGACTCTGTTCAGGAAAACATTTGAGGGCCCAGGCTGCAAAGGACACTTCCTCACCCCAGTCTGCTCCCACTTGATATTCTGAGTTCTTTTTTTTTTTTTTTTTGAGTTGGAGTCTCACTCTGTTGCCCAGACTGGAGTGCAGTGGTCGCTCCTGGCCACTGCAGCCTCGACCCACTGGGCTCCGGCGATCCTTCCATCTCAGCCTTCCGAGTAGCCGGAACTACAGGCGCACGCTACCACGCCCGGCTTATTTTTGACTTATTGTAGAGATGAGGTCTTGCCAAGTTGCCCAGGCGAGTCTCAAACCCACGGGCACAGGCAATCCACTCACCTCAGCCTCCCAAAGCGTGGGATTACAGGCTGAGCCACCAAGCCTGGCTGATATTCTGAGTTCTTAAAGGAAGGTCGTGAGGAGGCCAGCAGATTGCCCAGAGCCCAGGATTGCCAGTACTGCTTGCCTCCTCAGAGGATGCCTTAAAAAGAATGAGGCATTTGTGCAGCACGTATGTCTAGATTTATGCAAAGAACACAGTACTGACTCATCAATGACACTTCTTTATCTGGGTTCTTTCTGGGAAATCATTTTTGGCAACTGATAAATTCTAATATAAATGCTAATATTTTATGGCTTCTGTTGATTGGCCTAGTCTGTTTTTTTTTTTTTTGCAGATCGGCCAAATTTGTGGGGTTTTTAAAAGTCTTGTTCAATGCTGTGATCAGCTCACTCTCAAGGGGTATGGAGTAGTGACCCCTGTTGTGGGGTGGTGCAAATGCATGAGGGTGTTTTAGGCTGTCACCCTGCCTGGGAACCTCGGGTAGGATGTGCCACTATAATCAATTAGTGGCCAAGGGAGCAAGGGTGTTGAGGTGGCTGCATAAAACCAAGACCATTCCCAAATTCAAAGGACACCTCCACTGAGGGACATGGTTGTTGCCTTGGGGTCTCAGCTACTGTCTGCTCCCAGTAGTACCTGCCAAGCTTTGGTCACACCCCAAGGGACTGCAAGGTTAAGGGGGAGTGGGGACAATCTTCTCCCTCACATAAGTAGTTCCCTTTGACTCACTGTTATTGCAGGTCTGTTGATCTGTGGTGACCCCAGGACCCTGTCTTCAGCTCTCTGCCTACTAACTTACTAGCACTAATTCCTGCCTGTCTGCTGGAAACAGCTGCCTGCCCTTTCCCTCCCACCTGCAAGGCTCCTCCCCAGAAGGGCTGATCCCAAGGGACTAGCCTTGCTTATCCCTTTCTGAATGATTATGCCTTGCAGATGCCCTTGTCTGAGAGAGGGCTGCCTCTTTGGTGGAAATCTGTCTCCGCAGCTGCATACCCAGGAGTGAGATGAAAGAGGTCAGCCTTCCTTGCCATTTTCCTCCAGGTTCTGTGTTTAATTCTCTGAGTCGCTCCATAATGTTTCCATAACAGGTTGAGCCATCGCCCACGTAACCTTTTTTGCAAGTGCATCTACAGAGAGAGTGAAAACACGTGCTCAGGGTCCTAGAGCCGTTGGCTAGGGAGATCATACAGTGCAAAACCCTCATTTAGCAGGTGGGACAATGAAGGCTCCGAGCAGAACAGGAACACAAGAGGATAGACACAAGCTCAAGTGACGTTCCCAGTGCACGATCCAACAACCAGTAGCCTCTCAAGAAATGGACATTGAGCACATTACGTGTATCATAAACACTTGATACCTTTGTACGCTCTCTGTCAAAGTGTGGTCATGAGACCATGCATGTCAGAAACCACGCGGAGTGCTTAGAATGCGTGAACGGATTCCTGGGCTCCACTGCAGAGAAACTGAATCAGAACCAGCTACTGAAGCCAGCCTGCAGGACAGTAACGACTCGGGATTATTGATCTGCTCAGAATGCTTTTCCTATCCCCTCTCCTTCCTAGCTGAGATCCTTACTTAACTGCCCCTTCCTTAGAGAAGCCTTCCTGGACTGCCTGCCTCTATTTCTGCTTCCTCACTGTAATCAGGTGCCCACCATTATACTCTCAGGGTCTCACGTAGCTCTTCTCTGTAGAGGCAATTGTGGCTGTAATTTTATGCTGATCTGTGAGGTTATTTGATGTATATCTGCTTCTCTATCAAATTTGAGAAAAGAGCGATGGCCGTATGTACATTTATTCACGGTTGTGACCTCAGGGTCTACCACGGGGTGGGTTCATATAGGTGCTTCATTAATAGTTGTATAGTAAGTAGCAAATGAATTAAGTCAACCATATAAACGATGGAATAAACATAGAAACAATGAACATGGAATAAACATGGAATAAACATAGAAACAATGAAAGTCATAGAACTTTTGTACAATAGCTTCCTAGGAGAGAACTAGTAAATGTTTCACAACCAGCCCTTCAGCAGAAACAAAGCCCTGATTCGCAACATTTGCCAATTTCCTTGGTTTATACTCTCCAATTTCAAACTACGAACATGATGTCAACCCACTTGCACAATTCCTGAAAGTGCAACACTTAGCTTTTGTGAGTCAGTAGGCTACAGTGGTAGCCCGTCATGAGTACCAGGCAAAGAGGAGTTGACAGCTGGCTGAAATTTACAAGGTGGCTAGGAAGGTGACATTCACCAGGATCCTGGAGATGAGCAAGGAGCCAAGATGAGGTAAGGGAAGAACATTCCAGAAAGAAGAGATACAGGGAGCTGAAGACAGGCTGTGACTCGTTACAGGTTTGCTGTGCTCACACCACGCCGTGGAGATGACTCATACTTAGGGAAGCGTTCCAAGGAATGATTCCACACTCTCGAATCCCATTGCATTCCTAAATATGGGTGCTTGGGAAAGAGATATATTTTTTATTGGGCAGACTTTCAGAGTCCTGCTACCTCTGCCTGGATTGCTGCCTGGCTCCTGCCTGATCTTTCTGCCCTGTGTTCTGCCTTCAGATGGATTCTTCACACAGTCTCCTAAGAGATCACTCCAGAAGAGAAAGCTGGTATTGGTGTGCTTAAAACTCTCACTACACCCTTTCGTCCATAAAAGGTGTCAGCAGGGTCCCTGCTCTGTCTTTTTTCTGCTAACTGCTTTCTCCTTGTAGGCTGTAATGCCTTTCGCAGGTCATCTGTCCTACCAGGAGCACTCTCTCACCCTCACCCTATTGCTCAGGTGTGACCGCCTGATTCTCCCCGCTGTGCTGTGTGGCTGGCGTATCCTATCGTGTCAATACCTCCAGCCCAACCCTACTCACCAAAACGACCTCTGGAGACACTGTCTCTCCCTGCTGGGGGGTGGGGGGTGGGGACTCTGCTGGATCCCACTTTATTCCTCATTGTTTAACTGATCGTTTACTAAGTACTGACTTCATCCTAGGAGCCTTCTGGGCAAGAGAGCTATAAAGACAATAACAACAGACACTTTGTCCTTTTAGAGTCCTGTATGCTGAGATGAACCTGTAAACAAACAATTCTAGCAGCTTAATAAGGTCACTTGACCTCCTCGAGTTCCAGTGTTCTTATCTATAAACTGGGTTTAGTAGTACCTGTAAAGTTATGGATAGAAGAGATAATAAAAGAAAGAAAGCCAGCATGGTGACGACACATAGGAAAAGCTCAGTACTTGGCAGATGAGGATGATGACAAGGACAAGGCTGCTTATGATGGTAGAGACGGTGACTATAAAGATGACAGTGACCTAGAGGTGCTGGACTGTAGCGGGACAGCCTGTAAGCAGATAACAGAAGTTCTACAGTGAGTGCCATGATAGAAAATGAGTCAGATGCCACCAGGCATGGAGGAGGAAGTGACTAATGCTGCCTGGGGAATAGGGAACAGCTTCTAGGAGAAAGCAGCCTTTAAGCTCATTCTAGAAGGATGCACGTGAGTTTTCCAGCTGGACAAATGTTTGGGAGATCATTTACTGATGGCACCTTTTGGGTCTTTATAAAGCAGTGGCTCTCAACCAGGGGACATTTGGCAATGTCTGGAGACATGCTGTCACAATTAGAATGGGGACCTACTGGTACCCAGTGAGTAGAGGCCGGGAATGCTGCTCATCATCTTACAGTACACAGGCCACGACGAAGACATGTCCAGCTAAAAATGCCAGAGAGCTGAGGTTGGGAATTCTTCGTATAAGAAATCACTAAGGTAACTCTAACCATGAAACAACAGTCCATCTAATAGAACCAAATAAAAGCTTCCTACCTAAAAGTAATCTCGTCTGCAAGGACTGTGCTATGCTCATTTAAGAAGGCAAAGGAGGAGATTGGTAACTCTGGGAAGTGGTACAACAGTTAAGGTTGAAAATGAATCCTGCTGTAAATTACGTAAGCTTCAGTTGAAGACAGCTTTAACAGCACTAAGTGTGTTTCTCTCGAGAAGTTCCTGAAGTTGCTATGAGGCCAAGGATCTGCTTTGTGTAAAGTGACTTGGCCCGTCTTTTCTAAGGATCACAGGATAATCATATTTTAATGGTCTCAGTGCTGAATGGAATGGATGGGACACCGACATTTTAATTTTAATTTTAAATCTAGGTTCAAAGTCACAGATTTCATGAGACCTGTTTCTGACTGAACTGATCAGTTGAGCCATGGTACACTCACGGCATCACCTCTTTTGAAAATTGGTTTTTTTTATTAGAAATAAATATCTCTTGCTATTTTAAGGTTTAAAAAAACCCTAAGCCAGGTTCGGTGGCTAAGCCTGTAATCTCGTGCCTTGGGAGGCTGAGGTGGATTGCCTGAGCCCGTGGGTTCGAGATCCGCCTGGGCAACTTGGCGAGACCTCGTCTCTACAATAAATCAAAAAAAAAATCACCCGGCATGGTAGCGCATGCCTGTAATTCCGGCTACTCGGAAGGCTGAGGCGGAAGGATCGCCGGAGGCCGGCAGGTCAAGTCTGCAGTGGTTGGGAGCGGCCACTGCACTCCAGTCTGGGCAACAGAGTGAAACTCCTACTCAAAGAAAAAAAAAACCCAAAAAACCCAAAAAACCCTAGAAGCCATTTGTATTATATAAGTTATGGGTTGAAATTAGTTACATTTAATGCTGGATGAGATTTTGTTAGTATTGGGATCCCCATAGTCTTAGATGGTTGCTTCCTTCATTCCTTCACCACTTCATTTTATTCCTTTATTGATTCATTTTTTTCCTCCAAACTCTCACTCATTTCACTGCTTTAATCAGTGACAGGAGTTGTTACGACAAAGATGAATAAGATATGAACCACAATAGACCTCATATTCTAGTTGGGGGTTGAAATCAGTAATGATAATAGCATGTATTAGTAGTGCCTATGCCATGGATTCTTCTGAGGGCCTCACTATGGTATCTTATTGAATACAGAAACCCTATGAGGTGGTTCCTGTCATTGGCTCCACTTCAGATGAGGAAAATGAAGCACAGAGATGTCACACGCCTCTAAGTGGCAGTGCCGGTGCTCTTCAGGCTTCTGGACCACGAGCCCGCTCATAAAGCATTCCAGTGTGCTCTGAGAGCCCTGAGCGGGGGGCATCAGAGTGGACAGGGAGGGTGAGAGCCATCCTAGAGAGGGCATCAAAGGATTAGGGTATTAGCCCGACTCAGAGAAGGGGGATGGAGCGCAGGACAGGGCGCTCTAAGAGGCAAGAGCATGTGTGAAGAGTGGAAATACCACGACAAATCTGAAGAGCAGTGCCGTGGCCTGAACGTCGGTGTCTCTGACTCACATGTTGCGATCATGACCCTCAGCGGGATGGTGTTAGGAGGCAGGACCGTTGGGAGGCGATTAAGTCAGGAGGGTGAAGGCCTCCTGAGTGGGATGAATGCCCTTATAAAACAGGCTCCAGAGTCTATCATACTCAGTACCTATCACAGAAACAAAGAACGGAGTCCCACATGTTCTCATTCATGAGTGGACCCTGAACACCTCTCGTAATACGACAAGAAAGGCACTGGCAGTAGTGGAACACTGCTGGGCATGGGGGGTGCACAGAACATCAATAAGGGTGTCTGATCCTAATCCAGGCGAACTGAGGGCCAAGGGGAGGCCCAAACTTCACCTGTACGCAATCCTGACTTGTGCCCCACATCTTTAAAGTAAATAAGAAAAAGAAAAAGAAAATAGATAAAATAACAGAGGTTCCAGAGAGCTCCCCTGCTCCCTCCTCCATGTGAAGACACAGCAAGAAGGCACTTCTCCAGGCCCTGTCAAACCCAGAAACTTCTCCGTGTCTTACTCTTGGACTTCCTCGCTTCCAGAGCCACGAGAAATAAATTTCTGTTGTTTGCAAGTCACTCAGTCTGTGCAGCCTATGGTACTTTGTAAGAGCGGCCTGAGCAGACTAAGACAATAATTCAAGTGGTAAAGGAGAGCCTGAGCCCAGGGTACGTTCATGGGTGTGGTGTAGACAATGTTGGCTCATCCACCCCTGCTAGCAACAGCCACCCCTGGCCTTATCCTGGGGAGAATGGTCCAGGTCCTGGAAGCTGATTTGGAACCATTTGGGCAGGAGATTACAGGGTTCTGAGTACCCTGAGTGTGGTCTACTGGGGGACTCAGGTTCTGGGAGAGCATGGCCTTTGAAACCTTAGACTCCTTGTGTTGGTGTAGCCAGCAGAGGGTCAGGACGCGACCCTCTAAAATGTGGTACCCGGAGCAGGGGCCCTGTGATGACCTAGGTCTGAGTCGAACTGCTGAAAACACATCTGGAAGTGACTGAACTGGGATTTAAACCTAGGTCCATCTGGGAAAGCCTGTTGCCACTGTCCATGTTGCCTGGGACAGGAATTGGGAAGATTGCTCATATCAAGGACAGCCCAACCTGTACAAGTCTTACGGAGACACTGAACGCCACCAATGTCACTGACACTCCAAGAGTTTCACGTTTCACGGTTGTCGATTAATTGCGCTTTTGTGCTGTTGGAATGTCAAAGGTGCTTTTCTCAGTCTGCCTGCTCTTGTCACGCTCTGCCTTTTCTTCAGCTGAGTTGAATTGAATAAGAGAGAACTGGTCTTCTCTTCTCTTATCCCTTACTTCCTACTTCTGCTGTTCAGTTAAAATAAAAAGGCACAGCATCACAGGCATGAAGCTATTTGCTCTTCTTAGTCAGAAGCAAAATGGAGCTTCGTGTTTGTAAAAGCATGCTGTGTACATGATCCCCTCAGCTCTTCACTGGGAGGAGGTTGTGGTCCACCTGACAGGTGAAGGAGCTGTGGTTTGAAGAAGCTGAGATTTATCTGAGGTCTCCCACTGGTAAGTGGAAGAGCCCACAAGGATCTTCCATGACTCACGCCGTGTGATTTTGAAGATTCTGCATAAATGACTTGCCATACTGAAGAGGCTCAATCCAAATAAATCCTTATCCCACATGAACTAAATGCCCTGAGGGTCGATGGCTTCATATTTTATCATTGTAACTTGACCTTTGATCTAGACTCTTTCCAGCTGAAGTCAATCGGGGATGGGGAGGTGGAGAGAAGGCTTGTGTGGGTAACAAAGGCACCCCCCAAAATTCACTGTTGTTTCCATTGACATTCTAAACACAGTTTGGATGCAGTGTACATTGTTCTGATGTTTCATTTTTAGACTTTATCTTCTCAAACACAAAGGAAAGACATTGTTTAAGGTATTCCTGTCAGACCTTCTCAGAGGATGATGCAGAAATGTGTACACTGGCCTGTGTGGTTATTAATATTACTGTAATTTATGTTTGAGGAGAGGATCTCCCGTGTGCCTATGTGTGTTGGGGGCCTATGTGTCTACATGCATGGCTGTGGTGTGTTTGCATGTGTGCTCATGTGTATCGCATGACTTATGTGAGCCAGGTTCTGCCCAGCGACTGATGGATGCAATCTCATTTAATCTTCATCACAATCTTGGTGGGAGGTACAGTTCTCCCCCTTTACGGTCGAAGAGACATCAGTTAGGAGAGGTTAAATTGAGTGGCAGACCTAGGATTTGAACCCAGATGATCTGATACCCAAGCTCCTTCCACTCCAACCACAGCGAGTACAGATAGAACATGACAATCATAAGACCTATCTGGGCAAAGGTACACATTGAAAACCCAATTATAAAATGCACGAGCTTTGAAGGAGATAGGAGGGGCTCTGGAAGGACAAAAAATATTTTTATATCATTTCACGGTTCAATGTCGATTGAGGTTTTGAGCTCACAGTGGCAGGAAGAGTCCTTCACAGATGCTGATGACAGGAAATGAAAGTGGTCCAGAGGTAGAAACCTCAGTCTGGGAGTCAAAAGACTTGGGTTGTAGCGTTAGTTCAGTCATTGATCACACAACAGACTCGTGCAGCATTCTCCAGAAACATTCTTTCACAGAATTGCCACAACACCTTATGGAGTAGGTAACACGATGCTCATTTTATACATGGAGAAACTGAGCTAGACAGACAATGCCACTTTCCCAAGGTCATGCATCGGGTAGGTGTCAGTGCTGGGATGTAAACCCAGGTCTTTAACTCCAAATACCACCTCCTTCCTGTCACATGAGCTGCCTCTGCTTCAAGAGTTTTCACACAAAGGAATCACAGTAAATTCCTTCTTTGGAAACCTGGAGTCCAGGAAGTACCGCTGGTGTTTACTCTCTTTCCTCAGTCTTGTTTTGCACCACTAACAAGCAATATTTCATGAGTGAGGAAACAGGCACGTCCATTGGAGCTCCTGCCCCTGTAATCTCAGCAACCACTTGTTTCTCCAGTCATAGTGGTTTCCTTCTCCCATGTTCTGATCACTTCATGACAAGTGATCAGGTCATATCAATGTTCCAGAGAGTTCTAGTGGTCATTATAAAGGAAATAATTGTTGAGTGCTTCATTAGTTAAAGAAAGATTTGTTGACCCTTGCTTCTGATATGGGGGGTGGAGGTGGAAAAAGGCTGAATACGAAGCATTTCCTCTCCTCAGGAAACACACAGCACTCACTGACCACCACTTTCACCGCTCAGAAAAGGTGGGGGTGGAACTGGGAAGACTTACTCGGTTTGGCCCGGTGCAATGGTGGTACAGTTTGCACTCCTATGACACGGGTTATGTGATTCACAGATGTTGGTCATACTGCACCCCACTCCAGGCACGAAATTGTGGTAATGCTCCTTACACTCGCAGTGAGACTTCAGTAGGCAGAGAAAGAAAAACAAATAGTTCCTAGTTAGTCACTTCTGCTGGCGTTCTTTAATTCAGCCTTTTATTGAGTCATAAAAACTAGCCGGGCTCGGTGGCTCAGCCTGTAATCCTGCGCCTTTGGGAGGCTGAGGTGAGTGGATTGAGCCCGTGGGTTTGAGACCCGCCTGGGCAGCGAGACCTCATCTCTACAATAAATCAAAAAATCAACCGGGCGTGGTAGCACATGCCTGTAATTCTGGCTACTCGGAAGGCTGAGGCGGAAGGATCGCCGGAGCCCAGCAGGCGAGGTTCACTCCAGTCTGGGCGACAGAGTGAGACTCCAACTCAAAAAAAAAAAACAACTAACTCAGTATAGGTCTGAAGTATGGGTTTTAACTAAAATTTGTCAAAGTATCCAGAAGTGGAAATCATATTTACATATTCCACCTGTTGGGAGGCTCATAACCCTTGTTTGTAAAGTTTAGTTTTTTTGGCTTTCTTGTTTCCTAACCCTTGACTTCCTGGTTCCTCCTCGTTTCAGACTATTAGTGAGCAGAGATTGGAGTTCAGATGGGAGGTATGATTGCTCTAGATAATAGTTTTCAATCAGGGGTCTTAGTCTAGGACATACTGGGTAAGATCTGGAGACATTTTTGATTGTCACAATGGGAGAAGGGCAGTGCTGCTACAGGTCAGAGATGCCTTTAATATCCTACAATTCATGGGACAGCCCCTCCCCCAACAAAGAATTATCTTATCCAAATGTTAACCATGCCGAGGTGGAGAAACCCTACTCTGGGATAGTGCAATGAGTTCTCTGCTTCTGTGTGGACAAGAAAGGATTCCTAAGACTTGAGAATTTGCCCTGGAATCCATTTTTAAAGAAACAAAGCATATTTTAAATCTCATGTATGAGGCTTAAGCATCCATGTCACACATGAATTTTCCCATAAGCAACCTCACTTTGCAGAGAGGAATTTGTCCCCTTGGATGTTTCTGTAAACCTGCCTCCAGAAATTGATAGCAGAAATGTTGGTTAATATATGCTTTCTCTTTGGAGGGAAGATTGGGTGGATTCTTTGCAGGGAATTCTGGGAACATTCCCACTGGGGTTCTGATTAGACTGCAGGAGACCCATGGCGGTGTGGGGGTTGGGCCCTGAACTTTTTCTGTGCTTTCTGTGTGTGTGTATTTCCTCCTCTGAGGACTCAATGTGCAGGGATGGGCACAGTAGGCATCCATGAAACACTGGATGGATGAGTGCAGGATTATGGGCAGAGCTCTTTCAATTGGAGTCCTCAGCAAAGGTCTCCCGAACAGACTGATTTTCACCAGTTACTGTCATGACATGATGCAGGGTGCAGTGTCTCGCCCCGGAAGGTCTTCACTGCTCCCTACAATCTGTTAGTGCTGTCTGACATTTGATCTGTTTTCATCCCTTCAGGACAAGGTATTTTGGTTCTAAGAGCCCCTCTTAAAAAGACATTAGAGAGAATGGAGGGTTTGGGGTGAAAGTCAATGGATTAACAGTTCATTTGTTCATCTAATTTTGAATTATGTGTCTGTTTTGCCAAACACCAAGTAGGGCTGTGAGAGAAGAGAACAGATGACAAGGGAGCTAGGGAATTGTGAGTTCAGAGGGGGGAGCAGGTGGTTAGGGGTAGCATGAACCCCGACAGGATGCTCAGACTGAGCATCGGAAGGGAGACTCGGAACGGAGTAGAAGACAGATGTTGCCCACAGCACAATTTCACCTTCCATGGGTTGTCTGTTCCAGGTGCACCTGTTCCCCGTGTCATTTGCTCACCTGTCCAGGCTCATCATATTTGCACACTGTAGACTTTGCAGGGCAGTTTCCAAAGTTAGTTTGGCAGGGGTCCACTGGCAAGCACACTTGGCCGTCCCCATGGTAACCTTCTTGGCATGTACAACTGTGCCGATTTGGTCCCAGGTACGTGCAGTGGGCGTGAGGGTGGCAGATGTTTTCTGAACATGGATTGATGACTTGAGAGGCAATGACAAAATGAAAGACAGTGAGCACACTCAGGGATGGAGAAAGGAAACCGATCTGTGAGCCACAGTCATTCACAGCTCATCAAAGCCATGAAGGCAGATCAACAGCTTTAAAAGAGAAGGAAACATTTCATCTCATCCCATCTGAACACTCCCCCTCCACCAAACAGATTTACGTAGGGTCATCAGAAATTGTAACCACAAGCATTATGTTGACATATTAGTCTGCCATATTATAGGTTTAGGTCAATATAAAATAACACAAAAGCCACTAATGCTTATGGAAAGTATAACAGATACTAAACCCTGCTCTAAGAGTTTGCTACATATTGACTTATTTAATCCTTACAACAGTCCCCTAAGGTGGAGACCATTATTATCCCCACTTGATAGACAAACTGAGGCTTAGGCAGGTTAAAGTCTATGTAGCTAGTAGAAAGCAGATTTGGGCTTGAACACAGTCTGGCTCTGGAGTCCATGCTCTTTACTAATATACAATACAGTCTCTTAAAAAGCAAATGAGCACAACAGGAAAAAAGAAGCACTAATTTTATGCTATTAAGGTGATAAAAAATGTGTAAAAATCCATATATGTGCTTTGATAATAGAAGGATAAATTGTCCTTTATCGAGCACTGCCACAGAATGAGCATTTTGCTCGGCAGTTTTTATAGGTTTCACTTGATTGCACAGAGAGAAAAAGGAGTGGCCATTGTTGATATTTAGGAGGCCGTGGGCCTTTTCCCTGTTAAAGAACCTGAACATCTCAGTGAATAAACCAGCAGGATCTGAATTCTACTCACGCTCACAGCGCTTGCCATCTCCTTGGTAATCAGGAAGGCATTTGCATTCCAGTCTGGTTTCATCTTCACTAGAAGGCGAACATCTGGAATTTTCTGGGCAGAGCAACTTTGCGCATTCAGGGACGGCTGCACAGGAAGATTATGAGGTTGTCGTGTTAGTCGAATAGCCGGTTCTGGAAAGCCCCAAATGGCAATACTCCCTTCTAGCAAAACTTATACAGACTCACTATAATAATTCAAAAAATACAGAAAACATAAAGAAAGATTGTTTTCTGATTCTTACTCTCTAATCCCACTCCCAAAGTTATCAATGTCAGCAGTGAGTATAATACATTAATTTGCTTATTAATATGCTTTTTTTTTTTTTGAGATGGGGTCTTGCTCTGTCACCCCGGCTGGAGAGAAGTGGTACAGTCATAACTTACTGCAGTCTTGAACTCCTGGCCTCAAGCGATCCTCCTGCCTCAGCCTCCTGAGTAGTTGGGACTACAGATGTGTGCCGTCATGCCTGGCTAATTTTCTTATTATTTATTGTAGAGATGGGTCTTTGTTTCCCAGACTGTTCTTAAACTAATGGCCTCAAGTGATCCTCCTGCCTCGGCCTCTCAAAGTACTGGGGTTAATTTTTAATGTAACAATATAGAAGTCTTTAAAGATCTGCCTTAATCTCTAATAACTCCATAATATTTCATAATATATGTATAACATATTTGGCTTTCAAAAATGATGCAGAGTCTGACATGTTAGCCAACTGGCAAAGCTAACAAATTTAGCTGATACAGCAACATGGATGCCGACAGAAAATACAAAACTCTAGGGTCAGGGAGGAAGAGTAGTTTATTATTGACTCACATTTAGAGCAGTGGCCAGGGTATTGGCATCTTGGCACCAATTTTTCCAAGCCCCAGTTTCCGTGGTGCATTTCAAAGAAGAACAGACTGAGACCTGTTACGCTCTGT
Source organism: Cephalopachus bancanus (assembly GCA_027257055.1). Lineage (NCBI taxonomy): Eukaryota > Metazoa > Chordata > Mammalia > Primates > Tarsiidae > Cephalopachus > Cephalopachus bancanus. The sequence continues at coordinate 2,166,169 of JAPVLO010000028.1, read as the reverse complement.
GGGTTTCATTGCAAGAAAGGAGCCCTGATTTCAGGGAGCCTGAGGATTTTATTTTATTTTATTTTTTATAATGGGTATTGTATTATTTAGGACCAGGCAGGAGACAAAAATCACATGATTACTTGATCAGAGAAAGTTTTGATAGAAGCATGAACAGAGGATTAAAATCATAGGAAATTAGTTTCAAAAGATTTCTAAAGAATAAAGGAATAGCAGATATATGAAGAACAATCACCACGTGAGGACGGAGATAAGTGTCCAAGGCAGAGCCGTTGTCCCTCCAGGCTGAGACCGGTGTGTCACTGGAAAGGGCACAGCCTTGGTCACTGATTGATGGAAATTGCTGAAATGTCTTGATGGTGGGACTTGCTGGAAATCTGATCTCTGGGTTGGCCAGGAAAATTGTCCACAGGGAGGTGTCAAGCCTCTGAACTCACTGGGTGCCTCCCGGCAGTAGGAGATAAGAAACCACTTTCTCAGAAGAGCGGGGACCCTCTGTGTGTGACTCTGGCCAGCCCAGCTGCGTGGGATGAAAGTGAGGTGGCTGACTCCCTGCATGGACAGCTCGGAAGGGTCCTTGGTGTGCGTGCGGCTGAGGAGGGGCTCACAGAGTGCCATACCCCTGGGCTGCGCATGGGCCTTTGCTACCTGGGGTCCCTGGCTGTGCTGCCACTGCCTAAGTCGAGCACTGGACAGCGTGTAGTGGCCGCAAGCTGGAGGAAGCTGAGCTCTGTAGGAACTCAGCACCGGAGAAATGGTGTGGGGATTGAGAAATGGAGAAAAGCCTTTCTTCAGGAGCCTGATGAGTAAATCAAGCCAGGAGCAAGAAGAGAGAGCTCCCTTCCTCCTCCACAGCTCTTGAAGCACTCTCTGTGGATAAGGCTTCCTGTCTTGCTGGCTGACAAAGGAGAAACATTTATAAGGCCCAGCCCCCTTATCACAGAGCAGACCAAAAGGGTGGATTTGGAACCGAGAGGAAAACACTGAAAACCGGTGTGCTGGCAGTAAGCACGGCTGCCCTCTGCTGCTGAGAAAGATGCTGTATCCTCCAAGGCTGTTCAACACACAACCGTCCTTGGACCGATGATCTGGACCAAAGGGCAGTCAGTGTGCTGCTCTCATGAGCTCACAGGTGTGGGAGTCTCACGGAGAACTGTTTCCCAGTAGGTGGCCAGCTGAGCACAAATTCAGAGACCAACGCCCTATTGCTCCCAGACAGTACCAGTGCTGCCAGAAAATGGCTGCCGTTTGGGATTACATTGTCCACTCCCCTTTCATCCAGGTGGGGTCACGTGCCTGGTTCACACAGGTGGAAGATTGAGTGGATTTTCCAATTTTTTTCTGGACTTTAGGATGCAAGTGCTTCTCCACCCTCTCTTTTCCCATCCATGATGGCTGAATGTGGAGCATTCTGGGGCATTAGAGGACAGAGTCACAAGATGAGAAGACCTGGATCCCTAAGCCCCATGTGGGGGGAAGCTGGTAGCAGCCAGGGACACTCACATGGGACTGTCACATGAGTGGAAACTGCACCTCTGTAGGGTTGAGTCAGAGGCTTCTAGATGTCTCAGGTCATGGTGCCCTAGTGCCTTAATCATTTTTCACGGTGTTCCTACATCAAATGAAATGTCTGACAGGTCCGATTATTAAGTTATTAGAACCAAAGAACTCAGTAACCCAGCGATGATATGAGAACTTAGTAGTCATTTGATGTAGGGATGTGCTTAATAGAAAGAAAGCATTTACATTTCTATTTTTTTTTGAGTTGGAGTCTCACTCTGTCGCCCAGACTGGAGTGCAGTGGCCGCTCCCAGCCACCGCAGCCTTGACCTGCTGGGCTCCGGCGATCCTTCTGCCTCAGCCTTCCAAGTAGCTGGAACTACAGGCGCGCGCTACCACGCCCGGCTCATTTTTGATTGATTGTAGAGATGAGGTCTCGCCAAGTTGCCCAGGCGGGTCTCGAACCCACGGGCTCAGGCAGTCCACTCACCTCGGCCTCCCAAAGTGCTGGGATTACAGGCTGAGCCACCGATCCCGGCCAGCATTTACATTTCATTCTTCTTTTAATTAAAGATACGGGGTACAATTCAGGGTTAGATATACAAACATTGATTATGTAGGTACCCTTGTTGATGAGGCGTGCCCCTCCCTCCCCTGACAGTCTCCTACTACTGCCAATCCCTTTCTCATAGTATTAGGATTGTTCAAGGTCCGCTTATGAGTAAGAACATATGGTACTCTGTTCTTTACTTCTGTGATAGATCACTGAGTATGATCAACTCTACATTTCATTCTTTTTTTTTAAATTGGAGACTCACTCTGTTGCCCAGGCTGGAGTGCTGTGGCATACTCCGGGCCACCACTGCCTCAACCTGCTGGGCTCGCTCAGGGAATCCTTCTGCCTTAGCCTTCCAATTAGCTGGAACTACAGGCATGCGCCACCGTGCCTGACTGATTTTTTTATTTATTGTGGAGAAGCGGTCTCACCAAGTTGCCCAGGCTGGTCTGAAACCCGTGGGCTCAGGCAATCCTCTCACCTTGGCCTCCCAAAGTGCTGGGATTATAGGCGTGAGCCACCGTGCCTGGCCCTGTTAACTTTCAATCCTGTCTAGCTCCTTCATTTTACAGAAGACTAAAGTACAGAAGAGAAGTTGAGCAAGGCTAGTGTTGCAGGAAGAATGACCACGTTCTTAACATCTCAGCTCATCTTTAGAGCCTGCTCTGCTGTCCTGGGCGCATTTCTCTTTCACAAAGCAATTGTTAATTAGCCAGTAGAAGGCACTGGAAGGACATGGCAGAAGGCCGGGGCTCCTCTTTCTGAATCTAGGGTGCAGTGTTGTGCTCCTGCTGTTTGTGGCTACACAGTTGGTTCAGGAATGCTCTGCCCCAGTTGTGCACCCAGAGGGTGTCGTCCTTCAATGGCCTGGCAGCCTTGTCCTGGACCCAGCAATCATCTTGTGGCAGCTCTCCTCACACAGACATTGGGTGCCCCAGGTTTCACACCTGCAGGATCCCTGATTTCCTGTGCCTCACCCGCCAGCCTCAGCTCTCTCAGTGCCCTGGATGGTTGTTCCATGCCAGCTGGGTGACTGTCGTCCTATGCTGGCCTGGGTTAAATAGCAAACTTCTTAGCCACCTGGTGGGCTGCCACCATACCCTCTCCAACAAGGTTTGAACCCAACTTTGGGGATGGCCATGTCCTTCCAAATTTGTCCTTCCTTTGTTATACGCCATTATTCCTAGAGTTCTCTTTGCATTTTTGCAGTTACTCTTCTATCATAGCTTACTAATTCTTCATATTAAACTTTCCTTGTTTAAAATATCCTGTGGTTTCTATCTCTTGATTGAACATGTATAATAGATTTTAAAAATAATTTTCTATGAATTAAAATGATTTGAGTGCCAGCTCTCTTATTTACTGGTTGTGTGACCTTTGGTGAGTTACTTAGCCTTAGTAAAACTCTGCTTCTTTTTCCTTAAGGCTGTTGATGTGTTCTGTCTTCAAGACTCATAATTGAGAACATAGCCTGTCTCCTTTGTTGGATGACTAACTTGTTGTAATGGCCTCTGTTGGCTTCTCAGACCCGGTGTTTCACTCTCTATTTTACCCTTAACACAGCCTCCAGCTTGATCTTCCCAAATCACAGCAATAAGCTGGTACTACACTGGTTCTCTTCTCTCCCTTCTCTTTCTTCCTTCTCTTTTCTCCTTTCTCTTTTTAATTTTTAGTTTCCTTCCAGAAAACGTTTGATGGTGCTTGTCTCCTGCAAAGCACCAGTGGCAAATACAGTATAGAAACTGACCTTCCCTATGACCCAGCAATCCCCCTTCTGGGAATATACTCAGAGGAACCCAAATCATTTTACAAAAAAGATACCTGCACACACAAATTTATTACAGTACTCTTCACAACAGCACAAACATGGAACCAACTGTGCTGCCTATTGAAAGTGGACTGGATTAAAAAAATGTAGTACATATACAGCACTGAATATTATGCAGCCATAAAGAAGGACAAAATTATGCAACTTGGATGAACTTAGAGTCGATCACACTCAGTGATCTACCACAAAGAACTGAATACCACATGTTCTCACTAATAAGTGGGTCCTGAACATTTATCACAATGCTACAAGAGAGGGATTGGGAGAAGCCGAATACTTCCAGGGGAGGTGGGGAGGCACACAACACTAATAAGGGTACCTGATCCTAAACCAGGGGAAGTGAGGGTGAGTAAGAGGTCCAAACTTCACCTGTACATAGATCATTTGTATACCTAATCCTGACTTGTACCTCCATCTTTAAAATGAGAGAGAGAGAGAGAGAGAGAGAGAGAGAGAGAGAGAGAGAGAGAGAAAGAAAAGAAATGCATGCAAACTACTTGCTCTTGAATGACACTTAGGTAAACAACAAAATTAAGGAAGAAATAAAAAAGTGAACTGAAACAAATGAAAATAGAGACACGACATACCAAAACATCTGGGATACAGCAAAATCAGTGCCGAGAGGAGAGTTTATAGCATTAAATGTTTACATAAAAAAGATCAAAAGATCTGAAATCAACAGCTTAACTCCAAACCTCAAGAAATTAGAAAAACAAGAACAATCTAAATTTAGGGGTTGATTGTGACCCAGAGGGAATATCCTGAAAGCATAAACTCAGGGGGAGGATGAGTGCTGAGTCTCTTGTGTCCCACCCCCTACCTGATTCAGCTTCAGGACAAAGGGTGTGGCCAGAAAAGAATGAGGAAGATCTCCAAAGAGATGGGTGGTGAGTTCATGGGTGACCCAACCCCCTCCTCCCCAGGAATCTTCTGAACATCAGACCCACATGACTGGGGCACAACCGAGAGGGCGAACCAAGGCAGAGCCTCAATGTCAGCTGCAATAGGAGAACTCCACTCCAGGACAAACCTGGCTGGGGTGCTCCACTGCCAGTACCTGGGGAAGAGACAATTCCTCACTGCTCCACCAGAGGAGATCCCCCTGACTATACTAGAGTGGAAGGGGAGGAGTGAAGCCCCACCTACCCCCACTGCCTCTCCTTTCCTGGGTTGAACACTGGAGAGACTGTGAATGAGGCCAAAGCTCTGGAGGAGACAGTAGAGGGGCAGCTGAGAGGAACAAATACAGAACCTGCCATAAGAGGGCACATATTTTTTGGTTAGTTCATTTGTTTTTAAATTTTGTAATATTTTTCCTTTGTGCATGAATGTGTATGTGAGGGTTCAATCTGCATCACCCATCCCCCCTTTTTTGTTTTTGTTTTCTGTTTATGTGTGTACATGAAGGATTGAGTTTTCATCTTTCAGGGTTTCTTTGTTTTTGCTCTTTTGTTCTTCTCTTTTCTTAGTTTAATGTGTCTGTGAATATATGTTATGTGTCTGTGAATATATGTGTGAGGGTTTGATTTGAATTCCTTAATTGTTTTTTCTTTTCTTTTTTTCCCCCTATTTTCTTCTCCTTTCATTTTGGGTTGGGTGCATATGTGTGTGCTTGGTTTTCCTGTTTTTTGTTGTTGTTTTGCTTTGTTGTTATTCCAGTCTGTTTTGGTGTGTGTGTGGGTGTGTGTTTAATTGTTTTTTGCTTTGGTTTCTGATTTTGTTGTTCTTTTTAAAATTTTTAAAAAACTTTTGTCCATCTTATTTCATTCTACTTTTCTCTGTTATCCTCATTGCTGTTACTGCATTTTGGATTTGAAGGTACACAAATGTACCCATTGCATTGTCATATAGAGTGGTGGTAGGGAGCGGGTCTTAGGGAACTCATACCACAATCAGTGAACATTGTGATTTGCAAGTGGTTTCTGAATCCTAGCTCCCTATCCTCTACCTTATTCAACCCTCAAGACTACAAGAAACAGCAAAGCTTTCCACACACAGCACTGCTTCAGAATAGAACAAATTCAAAGCCCTGATCATAGAAGAATAGAGGGCTGATCAACTATCAGAAGTGAAAGCCTCTCCCATTGCCACTGAATAATGGAACTAAACAGAAAAGAAAGAGATCTATCACAAATGAGGAATAAACAATGGAAGAATACAGGTAATTCTGAGTGTAACAAAGAGAAAATCATGCCTCAGAGTCCAAACAACAAAAGTCACCAATGACTGACTCCAGAATACAATGGGGGATTAGGGAATGAATGGAAAGAGTGAATAAGACTCAAGAAAGACAAGATGCAACACTTGAAAGAACTTATAACAGAGATTTTGTTCATAAAAAATTTCATCCAGGGAATAAATAACAAGATGACAAGCATGGAAGGCAGACACAATTAACCAGAAGAAAAGAATCTCAGAACTTGGAGAACAAAACATGGAATTAACCAGATCTATAAAAAAAAAATAGAAAGAAAACTCAGAAAGAAAGAACAAAGCCTCCAAGAGACATGCAATTATATCAAGAGACCGAACCTAAACCTGATTGGTATCCCAGAAGAAGGAAGAGAAATGGAGAACACCTTGGAGCAGATATTCCAGGACGCTATCCAAGAAAACGTTCCTCATCTCACCAGAGATGTGGCAATCCAAACACAAGACATACACAGAACCCCTGTGAGACATCAAATGAGAAGACCAACCCCTAGACATATAGTAATTTGCCTACACAAAGTGGGCACAAAAGAAAAAAATTCTAAAGGCAGCAAAAAGAGAAAGTCCAGACTACCTGCCAGGGAAAACAATAAGAATATCAGCAAACGTATTGGCAGAAACACAACAAGCTAGAAGGGACTGGAGTCCAACATTCAAAATCCTCAAAGATAAACAGTTTCAATCAAGAATTTCCTACCAGCCAAGCTCAGCTTCATCAGCAATAAAGAATTAAAATCCTTCCCAGACATCCAATCCCTAAGAGATTATGTAACTTCCAGACCAGGTCTACAGAAGATATTTAAAAAGGTATTAGTCACAGAAGGAAAAAAAAAAAAAAAAAGAATGACCACACACATCCCAAGAGAACAGCAGAACACAAAAATCAACAGAGAATACTCTGTGACTTCAAATTTGAAAACACACACATGCATCAACCCAAAAGCTAAAAGAAAGCAAACAAAGAAAAAACTTTGAAAGAACCTCATGACAAGGATAAACAATCACATTTCAATAATCAGCTTGAACGTGAATGGACTAAATGCACTACTGAAAAGACACAGAATGGCAAACTGGATAAAAAGCCATGACCCAATTATTTGCTGCATTCAGTAATCTCATCTCACCACAAGGAACACACATAGACTTAATATTAGAGGATGGAAAACGATTTTCAGGAGAATGGATCACAAAAGAAGGCAGGAGTCACAATCTTAATATCAGACAAAACAATCTTTAAGCTATCAAAAATTTAAAAAGATACAGAAGGACACAAAAGGTTCAATTCATCAACAAGAAATATCCATCCTAAACATACATGCACCCAACACAGGAGCACTCCCGTTTATAAAGAAACTACTAAGTAAACTAAAAAAGATATTGATTTTAACACTATTATAGCTGGGGACTTAAATACCTCATAACAACCCTAGTTAGATAATCAAGACAAAAATCAACAAAGAGATTCAGAACTTCAACTTGACACTTGACCAAATGGACTTAATAGATACTTACAGATACTCCACCCAACAACCACAGAATATATATTCTACTCATCACCACATAGAACATACTCCCAGATCAATCACATCCTTGGCCATAAATCAAGCATATACACATTTCATAAGATCAAAATGCTGCCATGAACCTTCTCAGATCACAGTGGAATAAAAATAAATATAAACACCAACAAAATTCCCCCAAAACCTATGAAGACAAGGACACTAAACAGTAGGATGCTGAATGATACTGGGTCAACACAGAAATCAAAGCAGAAATTAAAACTTCCTGGAAACAAAGGAAAATGAAAAAATATCCTACCAAAACCTCTTGGAGGTCATGAAAACAGTTCTAAGAGTGGGATTTATATCTCTATGACCACACATCAAAAAAATGGAAAGATCACAAGTTAATAGCCTAACAAATCACTGAAGAGAGCTGGAAAGACAATACCACCAGAACCCTAACTTTAGCAGAAGAATCCAGATCACCAAAGTAAAAGCCTAAATACAGGAAATAGAAGACAAAACTATTACAGAACAAAATTAACAAAACAAAAAGCTGGTTCTTTGAAAGAATAAACAATATTGACGGACCCCTAGTCAGAATGACCAAGAAAAAGATAGAAAAAATTCAAATAAACACAAACATAAATGCAAAAGATTAAATCACAACTGACCTCCGAAGAAATACAAAAGATTATCAGATATAACTATGCCTACCTGCATGGAAATAAATTTGATTACCTGAATGAAATGGAGGACTTTTTGATATCACACAATCTCCCAAGGTTGAAAAAAGAAGACATGAGACACTAAATAGACCAATAACAACCCAGGAAATTGACTCCTTCATAAGAAAACTACCTAAAAAGGAAGAAAAGCCCTGGGCTAGGTGACTTTCTAGTGGAATTCTACAAAATGTACCAGGATGCTCTGATACCAATCCTACTGAAAGTATTCCAGGCAATTGAGAAAGACAGAATTCTCCCCAAATCATTTTGCAAAGCTGACATCACACTGATACCCAAACCAGGTAAAGATCCAACAACGACAAAAAAAGAGAACTACAGGCCAATATACCTAATGAAAATAAATGCAAAAATTCTCAACAAGAGTCTAGCAAATCAGATCCAAAATACATCTAAAAAATCATTCACCTTGGCCAAGTAGACTTTATCCCCAGGATGTAGGGATGGTTCAACAACCTCAAGACCATAAACACGATAAAATACATCAGCAGAAGTAAAAACAAGAATCACATGATTATATCATTAGATGTAGAAAAAGCTTTTGGTAAAATCCAGTGTCCCTTGATGAAAAAATCCTCAAACACCTAGACACAGAAGGAATATACCTCAAAATAGTAAGCACCATCTATGATAAGCCCACAGTCAGCATATTGCAAATGGCACGAAACTGGAAATATTTCCCCTGAAAACTGGAATATGACAAGGCTGCCCACTCTCACCCCTCTTGTTCAACATTGTGTTGGAAGTCCTAGCTAGAGGAATTAGAGAAGAGAAGGAAATCAGGAATACCCAAATAGGCAAAGAGGAAATTAAGTTATCCCTCTTTGCTGATGATATAATCCTATACCTTGAAAATTCAAGAAAATCTGTCAAAAACCTGCTATTACTGATGAAGGACTTTGGCAAAGTCCTGGGGTACAAAAATAAATGTGCAAAAGACAGTCACATTCTTATACACCAACAAGCAGGCAGAGAACCAAAGAAAAAGCACAATCCCTAGCCGGGCTCGGTGGCTCAGCCTGTAATCCCACGTTTTCGGAGGCTGAAGTGAGTGAATTGCCTGAGCCTGCAGGTTCGAGACCTGCCTGGGCAACTTGGTGAGACCTCATCTCTACAATAAATCAAAAATTAGCCGGGCATGGTAGCACGTGCCTGTAGTTCCAGCTACTTGGAAGCCTGAGGCGGAAGGATCGCCGGAGCCCAGCAGTCGAGGCTGCGGTGACCGGGAGTGGCCACTGCACTCCAGTCTGGGTGACAGAGTGAGACTCCAACTCAAAAAAAAAAAAAAAAGAAAGAAAGGAAAAGCACAATCTCATTCACAATTGCCACAAACAAAAGAAAAGAAAAGAAGAGAAAAGAAAAGAAAAGAAAAGAAAGACCTTGGCATCTTCCTTACCAGAGAAGTGAAAGACCTTTACAATGAGAACTACAGAACACTGCTCAAAGAAATCCAAGAAGACACAAACAAATAAAAAAATATTCCATGCTCATGGATATGAAAAATCAACATTGTTAAAATGTCCATCCTACCAAAGGCAATCTACAGATTCAATGCAATACCCATTAAATTACCAACATCATTCTTCTCAGACCTGGATAGCCAAAACAATCCTTAGCAAAAAAACAAAGCAGGAGGGATCTCACTTCTAGACTTTAAACTTTACTATAAGGCTACAATAATCAAAAGAGTCTGGTATTGGTACAAGAATAGGCACGTGGAACAATGGAACAGGATAGATTCCAGAAGCAAAGTCTGAATTTCTCAACCAACTCATATCTGACAAAGCCTCTACCAACAACCGCTGGGGAGACGAGAACTTATTCAGTAAACAGTGCTGGGAAAACTGACTGACCACATGCAGAAGATTGAAACAGGACCCCTACCTACCACCATACACAAAAATCAACTCTAAATGGATGGAAGACCTAAACATAAAACCTCAAACTATAAGAATCTTAGAAAATACAGGAGAAACTCTTATGGAAATTGGAAATGACAACCAATTCCTGATCAAAACCCCAAGAGCCTATGCCATAAGAGATAAGATAGACAAGTGGGACCTCATCAAACTGAAAAGTTTCTACAGAGCAAAAGACACCATCAAGCAAGTGGGGAGACAGCCCACAGGATGGGAAAAAATATTTGCCAACTGGATATCTGACAAAGGCCTAACATCTAGGATCCACAAGAAACTCAAACATGCCAAAAGGAAAAAAACAAACAGTCCCATTAAAAAATGGACAAAAGACATGAATAGACACTTCTCAGAAGATATATGAGCAGTCAACAGACACATGAAAAAGTGCTCAGCCTCACTAATCATCAGAGAAATGAAAATCAAAACCAAACAGAGATACCCCTTAACCTCTGTAAGAATGGCCATCGTTAATAAAACAAACAACAACAGCTGCTGGCGAGGATGCAGAGAAAAAGAAATGTTGCTGGTGGGAATGCAAACTAGTGCAACGTTTTTGGAAAACAGTGTGACAATTTCTAAAAGAACTAGACATTGACCTTCCCTATGATGCAGCAATTCCTGGGAATATACCAGGAGGAACTCAGATCATTTTACAAAACAGATATCTTCACATGCATGTTTATTGCAGCACTGTTTACAACAGCAAAAACATGGAACCAACTGTGCTTCCCATCGAAACTGGACTGGATTTTAAAAATGTGATACATATACACAATGGAATATTATACAGCCATAAAGAAGGACAAATTCATGAACCTTGCAACAAATTGGATGAATTTAGAGTCTATCATACTCAGTGATCTATCACAGAAGCAAAGAACAGAGTACCATATGTTCTCACTCATAAGCGAACCCTGAATATTTACCATAATACAATAAGAAAGGGATTGGCAGGAATGGGTTGAGGGGTGGGAAGGAGACACAACATCAGTAAGGGTACCTGATCTCAAACCAGGCAAAGTGAAGGTCCAAACTTTACCTATGTGATGATCCCTTATATACCTTATTCTGACTTGTATCCCACATCTTTAAAATAAAAAGACACGCCGGGCTTGGTGGCTCAGCCTGTAATCCCGCGCCTTTGGGAGGCTGAGGTGAGTGGACTGCCTGAGCCCACGGGTTCGAGACCCACCTGGGCAGGCGAGACCTCATCTCTACAATAAATCAAAAAATCAGCCGGGCGTGGTAGCGCAGGCCTGTAATTCCGGCTACTTGGAAGGCTGAGGCGGAAGGATCACTGTAGCCCAGCGGGTCAAGGCTGCGGTGGCCGAAAGCAGCCACTGCACTCCAGTCTGGGCAACAGAGTGAGACCCCAACTCAAAAAATAAATAAATAAATAAATAAATAAATAAAAAATAAAAAGACACAGACAAAAAAAACCAACAGATGTTGGCAAGGATTCGGAGAAAAGGAAATAATTGTACGTTGTTGGTGGGGTTGCAAATTAGTAAACCTCTATAGGAAAACAGTATGGATATTTCTCAAATAACAAAAATATAACTACCATTCAATCCAGCAACCCTACTGTTAAGTATCTACCCAAAGGGAAATAAATTATAATATAAAAAGATATCTGTACTCAAATGTTCATTGCAGCACTATTCACAATACTAAAATAATAGAACCAATGTAAGTGCCTACCAACAATGGACTGGATAAAGAAAATGTGGTATACATACCATGAAATACTACACAGCCATAAAAAAGAATAAAATCATGTTTTTTGCAGCAACACCAATGGAGCTGGATAACATCATCTTAAATGAGCTAATCCAGAAACAGAAAACCATACACTATATGCTCCTACTTCTATGGGGCAGCTACATTAACTGGCACTGGGAGCACTGAAAGGGAGGAAGTAGCAAGGGGAATTTGGGTACAATGTTCAGTATCTGGGGAATGGGTCACCTGAAGCCAATCCCTGCCAGCATACAACGTGTCCATGTGACAAACATGCATGGACTCCCTGCATCTATAATGAAATAAAATTTACAAAAAGAAAAAAATAAATGCACACATCTGTGCCTACTGGATCTGGCACGGGGTTAGGAAGACTAGCAGTACTTACGCTTGTCGCAGTTGGGACCAGTGTACGCAGAGTAGCATTCACACGTTCCATCACCATCTCGTCCACTGTTGCACACCCCATGCACACAGCTGCACACTGCAAACAGAAGACGGGGGGTTTTCGTGACCTGATAGACATCCATCTAATGATTCTGGGAGGGTGATATTTTCAGATTGTCTTTGTTGCGAATCCGCAGGAAGAGGTGGAAAAGACCATGGATTTGAAGTCCTAGAGACCTTCTGTTGAATCACATCTCCATCTTTCTTTTATTAGAGTCAGGTTTATTTATTTATTATGTTTTCCATGTGGATAATGATGCTGGCCTCCTAGGATTTCTACAGAGTTAAATGAGGTCATTTATAAAACATGTAAGGCATGTCATGTGTATAGGAGTTCTTTTTGCTCCTCTGAAACTGTTTACTTTATCTTTGGATGCCTCACAAGAGAATTAATTTAATGCCTTTATACACACCTGTTTTGTTTAGAAGACAAAAACTACCACTGGCTCCATTGCTGTTAGTAAAAGACATCTAGGTGAATAAATGCTGCTTCCTGAATGATGAGGCAAGGCAAGTATACAAAGAAATTACTACAGGGCCTAGAATTACTATGCTGTATGTTCTAGCTTGAAATAGATGCCTTTTCAGTCCTGTGACAGACCATTTCAGGGATGGCACATGGAGGGCATTTGAAACAAACAGCAAATCCTTTAGCTCCCAGTTTGCAATAAGATTTCCTCTCAGGCTGATCCACCAGCATCCTGTGGCCAGCCCTCTGTGAAACATTTTGCATTCATTTCCTCTCATTGCTATAACAATGAACACACACTAGGGACTTAACACCACACAAAGTTACCCTCTAGCTCTGGAGGTCAGAAGTCCAGCATGTATCTCATTGAGCTAACATCAAGATCTCAGTAGGATGGCGTTTCTTTTGGAGACTCTAGAGAAGAATCTCTTCCTTCGTTTTTTCCAGCTTGCAGAGACCACCTGTATTCGTGGTTTCATGATCCTTTTCTCAATCTTCAAAGCTACAAGATGAGGAAAGTCTTCCTCATGCTACCATCACTATTGGTTCTCTTCTTTCATTCTCTTTTACTCATGCCAATCCTTTTGATGACATTGGACCCACCTGGATGATCTAGGACAACCTCCTTATCTGAAGTCAGCTGATTAGCAACCTTAATGCCACTTGCAGTCTTCTCCTTTGCCATGCAACCTGACATATCCACATGTTCCAGGGATCAGGATGTGTGTTTAAGGTGTAGAAGTCAATTTCATAGTAACTCAAGCTAAACATAATTAAGAGGACACACCTGCTTAAGAGCTTAGCCAGAAATACTGTGCCAGAAAAACCAGGATTAATAAAGCTTAGAGCATTCCAAACATCTCTCAAGCCATCAAATCCTTCATATTCTGTACTCTCATCTTGATCTTCTGCTTTTTGTCTCCACTGGTATTGCCCTTGCTCAGATCCTTGTCAAGATTTTTCTGGAGTACTGCAGTAGGATTTTACCTGGTCTCACTAGTTCCAATTTCTCATCTCTCACTCCATCCATTTCATTTGATCTGCAACAGCATCAAGGTGACCCTCCCCCAAAATATCTCAACAATTCTCAATTGCCAACCAAACGAAATCTAAATTCCTCACTTTGGCAAATAAGGAGCTCTCTAATTTGACTCCAACCTTGATAATTTTTTTATTTTCATCTTTCATCACTTTATTTTATACATCTCAGATTCTCAACCTGTGGCATGATTCTAGTTCACGGCTCACCTTCCTTTTTCCAAAACATTCATTGAACACCTACCACATTCAGGCCCAAAAGATAACCAAGATAAAGGGCCTGCCCTCAGAGAGCTCAGTCTGATGGTAGAAGAGAACAGCCAATCATGATCACAATGAAGGGCGATAAATGTTACAACATGATGGACCAATAGGAGTTGGCCAGAAAGTGAGGGGGCGGGGCTGGCCTTGGGAGACCAGCCAGGTAGAAGTATAAGGGACGCATCTTACACATTCACCCCTCCATGCTTTTGTCTCTGCTGGGTTCCCTTCTGTGTGCCCATTGAAATCTTCCTCATGCATCAAGGCCAACCAAAGCCCTCACTTCTGTGGTCCCTACTCAGTGGTCTCCAAGCAGAATTCTTTGTACCTTGTCCACTACTGCAGCCAACTGCAGCTGTTAATTTTGTGGATGCCTGATGGCCAGTGACTACCAGGAACACACCAGTGACCAAACAGAGTGAACAAGGGTGTGCTGTCACGGGGAAGAAGCAGAAGAGGCACCTTTCAGGTCATCTTTGTGCATGTTTGTGTATTTGTTTCATCTATTTACACAGGGCTTTGCAGTGGCCTCGTTTCTGTTTTCCCCCCATGGATACAGTGAACCTTTGTCTGATGGTGATATTCTGAGAAATTCTTTATGCTCATCAGGAGAACACGGGGCCAGTGACCAGAGCTATCAGAGCTGCTGTTTTCTCAGTCTGCATATTTTTCTCCCGTTATTTTGGAACCCCCTGGAAGGCCTTCTCCCACTCTGTTTCCCCACATCTGTTAAAGTGTCCTACAACAGGCTGGGCTTGGTGGCTCAGCCTGTAATTCCAGAACTTTGGGAGGCCGAGGCGAATGGATTGCCTGAGCCCGCGGGTTCGAGACCAGCCTGGGCAACTTGACGAGATCTCGTCTCTACAGTAAATCAAAAATTAGCTGGGTGTGGTAGTGCATACCTGTAGTTCCAACTACTTGGAAGGCTGAGGCGGAAGGGTCGCTGGAGTCCAGCAGGTTGATGCTGGGGTGGCCGTGAGCGTGCCACTGCGCTCCAGCCTGGGCTACGGAGTAAGACTCCAACTCAATAAATAAATAAATACACAAATAAATGATAAATAAATAAGTGTCCTATGATAATTCCAGCAACTCCTCAACTAAATTGTAGATAAAGATAGCATCTGGCAGGGTGGATATTTGGATGAGGAGAGTGAGGTAGGGTGGTACAAGTGCAGAGTTGAATCTTGCCCTTATTTAATATTTTAACATTTTGTTCAGTAGTTTTAAAGTATTGTCATTATTGGTTGAGTTGTGTCCCCCAAAAGATTATGTTGGAGCCCTAATCCCCAGGACCTCAGAACATCCCTATTTGGAAATAGGGGCACTGAAGAAGTAATTAGCTAAGATGAGGTTGTACTGGAGTAGGGCGACTCCCTTAATCCAATATGGCTGGTGTCCTTATAGGAAGGGGTTAAGACACAGACATACAAGGGGAAAGGCCACGTGAAGATGGAGGCAGAAGTTGGAGTGATGGTGTCACAGCCAAGGAACACCTGGCACTACCAGAAGCTGGACGAGACAAGTCAAGATCCCCTTCTAGAACCTTCGAAAAGAGCACGGCTCTGCCAACACCTTGATATTTGGCTCTTAGCTCGCAGAACTGAGACAATAAGTTCCTGTGGTCTTAGGCCACCAAGTTTGCGGTGCTTTGTTACAGCAGCCCTAGGAAACGGATATAATTGTTTATCTTAGCGACTGAGTTTTTTTGATGCCTCCTAAAATTCCCAAATGGGGTTTGTATGCTCCTTTACTGTGCTTGCTATCAATCAGGCATTTCGCCAAGTGCTTTGCATTCATTATCTAATTTAACGCTCACCACACCCTTTGAGGTAGCTTTCCTTATTTTCCCTGTATCACATATGAAAAAATGGGAGATAACCAGCTCAAATACTCACTCAAATAATTGTGAGAAATTAAATTGGATTGGAAAATATTGTGCTCCCTTCAAAACTCAGAGGCCATTTTTTCTGTTTTAGTAAAGCATTCGGATGTCCACCTATGGCCATAGTTTTTTGGGACAGACAAGTTCTGGGGAAAAGTCAAGTTGGCTATAGAGATATAGGTGAGGGTGTACGATGGGCTCAGATTCAATTCAATTCAATTCAATAATGTTTCCCAGTTCCTAGCTAGTAGCAGGTACCACAAGGCATTAGTCATGTAAATATCAATAGCTGATAGTAATATCTACATGCAAAGAGCTCACAGCACAGCAGGAAGCCAGGCTCTGAGAGATCAGTGAGGATTCGTGTCCTACGTGCTATCAAGCAGCCAGTGGAGAGGGGTGGGGGACATAGGGGAGGGAGGGTAACTCAGCTCTTGTTCCCATCTTAGTTGCTAGGCTGCCAGCTGCAAGGGTTGTTGTCCTTGTCACTAAGAGCACCCTCTCAGCTGTGTGGTGTGGGCCCCAGGACCTGGCCTCAGCTGCCGCCTGTGCCCTGTCTTATGGTATAGACTCTGTACTGGATTAACTTACCCGGCACGGGCAGCTTTGGAAGCCTCTGGCACCGTGTTGCAGGGCTGCCAGCGGCTGCCAAGAACGTGTCCTTGGGAAAGAGAAGTGAGTGGTAGAGGATTTCCCAGAAGGCATTGAAAGAGCCCTTGGGACCTTGTGAACTGGCCTCAGGAAACCCCTAGAGACATGTGAAACTTGGGGCAGTGTGACTTTAAAGTGGTCAAAGCCACTGCTGTTCTGGTCAGAGGGATGGTGACCACAGCCCCTGTGAGGTGTCCCTGGCAGAGTGAGCTGCTCCCCCTTCTGTGTTCCCATGGCACCCGGTGTGGGCTGTGCACCCTGTGTCACAGCTGTCACCCACATTTCCAGCTCCTGGGAGCTGGGAACCTAATTTCACCTCTTGAGGACCCCACCACCTGTCTGGGGTCTAATGCATGCTGGGTGCTCAGCGGGGAGGAACCATGCAGTGCTTGGGGGCCTGGGCTCAGAGTCAGACGCCTAGGGCAAATTCTCCCTGTGCTCTCATAATAGCCCTGAGTGACCTCTCCTCCTTTATCCATAAGAGGAGAATCCTCCACTACCTTGAAGAGACACAGTGAGGATACAAAGAAGCCTCTTTGCACGCTGCCTGGCACACAGTAGGCCTTCCACACACGCTGACCACTCTTGTGAACAGTGCATGGTTATGGGGTTGACTTGGGGGCCCTGTAGTTTCGCTACAGGCTTTGTCATCACCCTAGCCGGGAGTGAGGCGCTGGCAGTAGAGATGAAAACCTTGGTTGGTGCAGCTTGAAATCATCTCCAAACCAGTCAGCCATCTGGAGAAGAGTGCTCCAGCAGCAGGCGACAGCCAGCGTTAAAAATAAACACCTAATGGAGCTGTCCTACTTAGAGGCGAAGAACCTCCTCCCAGACCAGCTCCTCAGAGGATGAAACAACACTGGCACCCAGTGGATGCCTGGTTGAAAAGACCTGCAATCTCCCGTAGTCCTTGCCCATGGGAAATGACCATTCATCCGTTCATTCACTGGTGACTTGCTCACTGTTGGAATATTTTTGTGCTTGTTTCATACTTGCCTCCGTTGACTGAATGCTGGTGGCATACTACTAAGAGCTTTGGTATGTTGTCATCCCCGTGAGGCAGATATTAGGGAGGTTAAACGGCTTCCCTCGGTCACAGCACTTAGGGCTGACTTTAAGCCCATTCATTACATTTCAGAGTCGTACCCTTTAATTGGGCAGACACCAACCACGTGCGGCTATTTACATTTTATTTAAGCAATACTAACTAAAAGTTAGTTCCTCAGTTGCACTCGCCACATTTTAGGTTCTCAGTGGCCACACATGGCTTGTGGCTGCCACGTGGGACAGAGCAGAACTTGGAGCTTTTTCTCCTGCGTCTTGGTTTAGGTTTCCAGTTTTCTTACTTAAAAATTTAGGTTTCTAAACCATCTTTCTCCCATTCACTTGCCTTTCTCCATGGCACAATGGGTGAAGGGAAGCTACTTCCTTTACTTGGAAATGTTCGGAACGTCCATGTGTACCTGTGCTCGTCGGTAACCAGCACCAGGTTCTTGGAGGTCACATGGTTCATCTTACTTTTAACTTGTCATCCCAAAACTATGATTCAACTTTCTTGGGAGTGAAGCTATGCTAGGTGCCTTCTTTATTCCTTTTCCTTTCAATATTTATTTGAAATGTGTAATTTAAATTCTAGTATTATGGTAAGTAAGGGCCAACTTGGAATGAGACATACTATTTCTAAACAGTTGATTGACTATTTTATTATTTTTTTTCTGGGTCAAATGTAATTTCTTTTTTATTATAAAGATGTGGGGTACAATTCAGGGTTAGGTATATAAACGTTGATTATGCTGGTACCCTTGTTGATGAGGTGCTCCTCCCTTCCTTAGCAGTTTCTCTCAACTGCCAATCCCACCCCCTCCCCAGACAGTTTCCTGCTACAGCCAATCCCTTTCTTATAGTATTATAATTGCTCAAGGTCCGCTTTTCAGTTGATTGTTCTTTAAAGCAATGCATAACATTAAAAACAGCATACAAGATATCAATGTCTGCCTTAAGTTTGCATGAGCTAACACTGTTGTGAAATAACCTCTTGTGGAGTAGTGGGTAAGAAACACCAATGACTAGGGGCTACTGAGTAGCAACAGGTAATAATAATAATTGCTAACATTTAATGTGCACTAATGATTGCATTAAATCTTCCCTAAAAGAGACAATATTATTTCTGTTTTTATAGATAAAAAGACAAGCAGAGAGAATGTGTCATGTACTCACCTACATTCCCACAATTAGCAGCCCTGGAGTTGAAACCCAGTATGAGTCTAAAGCCTGGGTTCAACACTGTGTGTCTGGGTCAGGACAACATTGTTGGAGCAAATTAGACCATTCATTAATTCATCCATTCATGCACTCACTTGTTTATTCATCCAACAACAGTGTAGTGAATGTCTACATACCAAGCGTGCATACATACCATGCATGTACACATAGATACCATGCACTCATGCATACATAAAAGGTACCAGAGATGAAGACCCCATGGTGCCTGCTTTTGAGCACCCCACAGGTCAGAGAGACACAGTGCTTCTGCTATTGCAGGTGACACTTACTGCAGAGTATGCAAACTTAAGGGGGTGGGATGTGCATGTGTGTGTGTAGATTTTCTTGCAAAAAATATTTGAATCAAAGCAGTGTTATTGAATTTAATTTTTCCATGAAAGCCAGAACCAAAGTGGTACTGGAGAAAAGCCACTCAGTGTATGTCATTTTGGGAAATGTGGCTCTGGCAGACACTGTCCCTACCACACCCACATTCTTTTGGCCTTACCCTGGCATTCCAGTTGGCTGCCAAGCTCCACAGCTCTTTGCCATAGGGTTTTCTGTGAACCTCTGACTGGAAACCTCTGCCCAAGCGCTCACTGGATGCTGGCAGTGCCAAGAAATGCACAGTGCTCTCTGTGCAGCTGTATGTATCAGCTTCCTATCACTGCTGTAACATACTGCCACAAACTTCGTATCTTCAAACAACACACATTTGTTGTCTTACATTTCTTACACATCCCAAATCACTGTGCTATGATCATGGTATTGGCAGGTTGTATTCCTTTGTCCAGGCTCTGGGAAGAATCTGTTTCTGTGCCTTTTCCAGCCTCCAGAGGCCACCCACTTTCCTTGATTCGTGCCCCCCTTCCATCTTCAAAGCCAGCAGTGGTTGGGGGAAGCCTTCTCACATCTTATGTCACTTTGACACTCACTTACTGCCTCCACACTTAGGAATGCTTGTAATCATACTGGAAGCATCATCTTTTACCTCAGCATCAGTTGATCAGCAACTTTAACTCAATCTGCTACCTTGATTCCCTCTTGCCATGTAAGGTACC
This sequence comes from Cephalopachus bancanus, assembly GCA_027257055.1. NCBI lineage: Eukaryota > Metazoa > Chordata > Mammalia > Primates > Tarsiidae > Cephalopachus > Cephalopachus bancanus. The sequence continues at coordinate 2,146,096 of JAPVLO010000028.1, read as the reverse complement.
ACACTCCCAGGTCCCAGAGCTTTGGGTGTGGACATCTTGGGGAACCATTATTCTGCCTATTACATTGTGGCTGCCTTGGTATTCGGGCAAGGTCACTCTGAGCTGTATGTTCTGCACTGACCCCCTGAGCTCTCCAGGGCATCAGGCTCCAGTGTCCACAGTGACCCCTGGCTTGATAACACACCTTTTATTTCCCCGTGCAACTTCTCACATGCTAGTGCTTCCTGAGATCACCCTCCAAATTCACTACTTGTGTTCAAATCTCTGCCTTGGGGTCTACTCCTGGGGACACTCAAAATGAGAGTATAGACAAGCCATTCTCAGGTTTGTTTAATTTGGAGCCAACGATTTCTGACCACCTTAGTAATTATTTGTGAACTCCCACAAAGAAGGAAAAAATTAGAATCAGGTGAGACCTATGATAGAATCAGAAGCCCCTGGATTTATGCTGAAACCAGGATCCAGAGAGACCCCAGAGAGAAACTGGGCAGGCAAGGAATAGACAGCTGTGAGATCCCAGAGCCTGGGAGAGAGAATTGTAGGGAAGTCAGAAACCATTACTGGTGAGTAGCTGGCTGCATGCGCAGGGATGAGAACCACAGAAAACGCCATCTCTCTTTCCAATGATTGAATTTAATCAGAGCTGCTGTCAGATTTGTTTTCCCTATGGAGACTTGGTGACCTATAACTGCTCGATGCTTTCTCCTCAAGGAGCTGTCTCTCTGGAGTCGATCAGCATTTACAGTGCGTTGATTACACAAATGGTAGACATACCTGCTGAACAGCTGGGTCCAAATAAGGTGTCGTCAGCACAGGTTTCACAGGCTGTTCCACCAAACCCTTCCTGCAAAACACCCCAGGGAGTTGACATTAGACCCAAGGTGATCCCCATGTCACCCAGGATGCTCTTCAACTGGTGATCTGGTCAGAGTTTGTTCTTAAATATATCTGCCCTCTGCACCTTTCCTGAAGCTCCTTCCTTCTGTTTGCGTTATAATGCCTGCATTAATCCCGGTATGATTTTTCACTGAGGGTCTGAAGCTTCTCAGAAGAAAGCTGCTTTGCCAGTTTAAAGACAGAAACAGGGTGACAACAGTCACATCTCTTGCCCATTTCACCCAAGGGTGAAAGGAAAACTCTTCCAATTTTGCATTTCTGAAGACAGCTGAGCTCAATTCCTTTCAGAAGGATTTATTTGTATTTAAATCCCCTAAGGCTAGAGACTTGCAAAAAGTCACTTTCCCGAGATAACAAAGAACTTTTTTTCCCCCAATGCATTACTATCTTTATTATGACACGAGGCAGTATTTTATACATTAATTCATTTTAAAGTAAAAACATCGTATGTACAAGTGTAGAGAAATAGCTACACAGATAGCTCCAACTTTAAAATGGGCTGTAATTTTAAAGTCCAGAGTTGTTTTGATACATATTGGAAAATATTTTCCCTGTAGAAAACAGTAAAAATGATAATATCCCCCAAGCTAACCCAAGTCCATTTAAACCAAACAGTAGTTTAACACATTATACATTTATAAATATGAAGTCTAGGATCCAGGAGAAACTTTAAGTTTCGTGAATGGAAACAGTTGGTCTTCTTTTTTTAATTAAAATATGTTAATTGGCAAATAAAACCGCCCACAAAGGATGCGGAGGATAGCACCAAAGGGTAGTCTGCCCTCAGTGGTGATGATTAGTAGTGACAAGGACATCGATTTCTAGAACCCAGTGTAGTTTCATGGTGTATTTTCACATACATGACCTCATTTTATGTTTTTAACAAGTATTATTTCAAATCCATTTTGCAGATGGATATGTTTAAGGCTGAGCAGTTGATTGACTCTAGGAGGTCATTTTGTTGCAAATAGAGACTCTACCTAGTGTGTGTGTGTGTGTGTGTGTGTGTGTGTGTGTGTGTGTGTGTACACGCGCGTGCACATGTATGTGATATTTAAAGTGGACCAACAGGTAAAAGGGATACAGCACTGGGGAGAGGGAGAACACATTTCTGAACTTACTTGGCAAGAGCAGGTTCCATTTCCTTCCATGCCTTCTGCACAACTGCCCCGGCCACTGCAGGGGGACTCCGCTCCTCCTGGACAGTCTAGAAAGTCAAACAGCTCAGATTCATTCATTCATGACTGTGCACAAGCGTCCTGCAAGGATGCACTTAAGCATCTCCCATGAGCCAGTGAGTGTGCTAGTTGCCAGGGAAAGGAAATCATTGCAGAGTCTGTTGGTATCACTTAGGGGTTACAGGGAAGGCAAGTGTGTAAACTGTGGTCACATGCTGTCATAGAAGATATCACGCCGTCTACCATGACTTGAGTGTTTGTGATTCTCTTTACACTGATCTAATGAAATCATTCTTCTCACACCTCAGGGGTGGTCACCGTTGCTGCCAGTTAGCAGATGAGGAGGCTGAAGCTTAGAGAGGTCACATAACTCTCACCAAGGTCTCACAGTGTATAAGTTGCAAAGCTAGGAACTGAGCTCAGCCCTTTGCATGATTCTGAAGCCAGGCCTCTTCCTTAGTGTGCTAGACAGGGTACTGAGGGAGTCCAGCGAAGGTTGCTGTGAAGCTGTCTTAGGGTCCCTGAGAGGCATCCACGAGGAGGAGTTATCTAAGCTGGGGTTTGGAAGGTGCAGTAGGAGTTGGTGGTGTTTATAAGGGAAGGGGATTTCAGGAAGAGTGGGTAGCAAGTGCCAAGTCTGGGGTTACAAACGGGCATGGCCTATTCTGGGAACGGTGGGGTCTGTGCGACTGGCACTGGGGTGTGACAGTGGTGGGGTTGACAAGATATGGTAGGACAGTGGGGGCTGATTAGTGATGTGCCTCGTATGACAGGCAAAGGAATTTTGGTTTCTCTCAGAAGCTGATTCCAAACAAACATAGATTTTTGTACTTCTGTGCAGTTCTAGACCCAAACTGGAGTGTTTATAAACATTTATTAGAAGATTTCATGTTCACGAAACATCCAGAGGATACCTACTACACACCAGTATATTTTTCAGGTTAGGGCAAAGGAACATTTAGCTAGAAAGCCAGGTAGAACCATGCCCAAAATCAAATAGAGAATTTAAAACTATGATAAGTGACAGAAGTTTAAGGTGCTACTGCAACGAGGACTTTTTTTTTTGAGTCAGGGTCTCACTCCATCGCCCAGACTGGGTCGACCTGCTGGACTCAGGCGATCCTTCCACCTCAGCCTTCCAAGTAGCAGGAACTACAGGTGCATGCTACCATGCCCGGCTAATTTTTTTGTGATATATTGTAGATATATATTTTATATAGCTCACCAAGTTGCCCAAACTGGTCTTGAACCCCTGAGCTCAGGCAGTTCCCTTACCTCGGCCTCCCAAAGTGCTGGAATTACAGGTTTGAGCCACTTTGCCTGGCCGAGGGTTTTTTTTAAAGTCTATTTCTTTTTACACTTGCTATTGTTCTCCACTTTGAGTGTGGAGTCGACATGGGTTCTTATCTAGGAAGTGGAGCTACAAATAGACCTAACTTTAGGGGACTGCTGTGAGCAGTAAACACACGCACTCCTTATTATTACCTAGAACTTTGTATTATTGGCAGTTTTGTGGAAGTCCTCTGCCTTGCTACCCCAAATTTGGAATGACGCTTGATCCTGCCTCGTTCACACAAACACATTTCTATGTGGCATGTAACTCATATATATAAGTCACAGTGATAAACAAGACTCTGGTTTGGGCTGCTCCCACAAACAAGGCTGGTGGTGATGTGAGATTTGATGGTGTCATGCAAAGCGCTGGGATGTTGCTGTCAGAATGTTCTGGGTTTGAATCCCAGCTCAACCTTTGCTTGAGAAAGTCCATGCCTGGCTTGAGATTCAGTTCAAGTGTGGGCTGGGACAAGACCATCCTCCAGGCAGGTTGTTGCAGGAACTGGAAATAGCAGGTACTTGATGAATGAATGGTAATTGCAATTATTGAGGAGATCTTCTTCTCTGGTTTTTGTTCTTTCAGACTGGTATTGTAACAGTTAACAACACTCAGGAAATAAGCTACTGGACACCTGCTTGAAACAGTCACCATGGAAGGTCCTGGGTTTATATGGGTGAGAACACAGACCTGGATTCTATTTTCATGGTCCTACTGGTCTAGTGAGGAGAGAGTCGTGGAATGATGGACCGCCAGGCAATATTGGGTTACAAACTGGGATGAGGGTTGTAAGGGAAGAGATCTAGAGTTTCATCACTCTGCCTACTGGATGTTACCAATCTTTCCCCCAAATATCGAACGGTCCCGTTGGTTTAGATCTTGTCTCAACAGATGGCAACAGCTGAATCACTAAGGAATTATTTAAATATTTTTCTAAAGAACAGCAGCAGTAAAGTGAGGATGAAGAGGGAGACAGAGAGCTTGACCAAGCAGGGGCTGGGTAAGCACTTGGGAGCTCATCTAAAAACCTAAGGAACCACTTGAGTCCACTCACGATGCCCAGCACGGGGGCTGAGAGAGCATCTTTGCAAATTGTTCACTACCAAAGTGTTCTTCTGTTTGTTTTTCATAGCAGGCCAATCTTGGACTGAAATGGTGTTTTTTGAACCAAGGCAGGACTAGGAAGATAGAGAAGCGACAAATATTCCCCTATTTTTCACTCTTGATCCCTGCGCCTATCCTCAGGACGGGTGTGCAAGGTGCTCCCTTGGTGATAGCCAGCTTGCCTTCAGGACTAGCTTAGAAGAGCATAGGGCCTCCTCCAGCCTAAGACTGAGCAATCAGAGCCACCTTGCAGAGATGTCCTCCCGAATATTTTAATGTTTGCTAGTGAGAACACCTGAATCCCAGGCTTTTGCCCTCACATTCCATTGAATCGGCTCCTCCATGCAGAGCACCAACTCCCCTCCCTGTCTTTGTCTTGTCTTCCTACCGTCCAGCCCAGTCGACTCCCCCAGACCTGTCTTTCTCTCCACGTCTCACCTGTGTTCTTCCCACTCTCAAAGACCCCCGCCCTGACCCCGCCTCTGAGACCCTTTGGGCTTTTCTACCTTCTGGGTGCCTGTTCCAATTGATCCATTTCTATTATAGCACCCATAGGAGAAAAGGGAAAAAAAGTCATCTACTGAGAGTACAACCATGTTCTAGCTACAAGAGAAACTGGAAAGCTTCCCCTCATCCCAGCTTCTAAGCATGTGACTTTGTGTCCAGGAAGTTAACAAGCCGTTCTTTTTTTTTTCGATTTGGAGTCTCACTCTGTCGGCTGCTCCCGGCCACCGCAGCCTCGACCTGCTGGGCTCCGGCGATCCTTCCGCCTCAGCCTTCCGAGTAGACGGAATTACAGGCAAGCACTACCACGCCCGGCTGATATTTTGATTTATTGTAGAGATGAGGTCTTGCTGCCCAGGCGGGTCTCGAACCCGCGGGCTCAGGCAATCCGCTCACCTCAGCCTCCCAAAGGCGCGGGATTACAGGCTGAGCCACCGAGCCCGGCTTGGCTAAGCCGTTCTTTTTAAAACTCTAGGTAGATATTCCTCTCAGGGTGGTTCACTGGACCAGCTGTTCCAAATCACCTGCAAGAGGGGAAGTGTTATAAAGACATTTCCAAGTCCCCCCTTATCCGATATGCATCCACAAAAATGCACCTCTCAGATGTCTGACTTTGGGAGCATAATTACCTTGAAATCCACCATTTTGTTTATGAAGCCACAATTCCCATGACTGCTATGTGACCGAGGGTGTCAGGGCAGGCCACTCCTTCAGGAGCAGGACTCCTTTGTTGGGTGATTTTTGGCTGGAGGACTCCAGCTTTACCAAATTTTCTTAGAACTACGCATAGTCAAGAATTTTGTATCCAACCTTCCTTGACTTCTCTCGTTCACAGGGATCAGAACGTCATCGCTGCCTGAGAGCGTTCTTTGCTTCTCCTGGCTTCCTACTTATCTTGTCTCAAGGATGTTTCCTCTAAGTAATCTCTCACCTCTAGCCATGTCTGGTATCTGCCTTTTGGAAGACCTGGCCTAATACATCAGGGCATAGAGAGCTTTTGTGACAATTAAACAAAGCCTCCTCCACCCACTGTCCTTGTGGATAGATCCCCACAGATATGAGGCTTGGAAAGCAGATGAAACTAAAACAAAGAGAAGATTGCCTCGTCCTCTGGTGACCAGGCCCACACCAGAGCATGTAGCTTGGCAGGCTGAGAATAGGCTGGATTTCAGTCCATACCCAACCCCTTGTCCATGAATAAACTGCTACAATTTATGCAAAGTCCAACACTTCACATCTACCAAGGCACAAGAATATAGTCATTCAAATAATACATTTTAACGAGCTTTCTGGGTGATTCTACTGCACATTAATATTTGAGAACTATTGAATATGGTGGCAGAATTAATGTAGATTGCAGAGAGGAGGTAAAGGTTTTTGTGCTTCCCAGACTGCTCCTAGGGAAATACCCAGGAGTTGATGGGTCTTTGCATGGGATAGTTGTGTGAGAAATGGGCTGGACATAGGCAAAGTTCTTAGTTCCTCAGCAAGGTTCCGCTGTGGATGAGCTCAGCCAGCAGGAAGTGCCTAGGCATTTAACTAGAACAAAATTTGCTGCAGAAGCAGCATTCTGGGAGTGCACCACCATAGGGAGATGCTGTGCACTGACTTAGGCCTCAGTGATGAATCAGCAGTTAGGTTTTTTGGGTAATATATGTAGCCTCTGGTGGTTAGAAGTCAACAGGAGCCTTAGCTTCTAAATTGTACCACCAGGTATGTTACAATGAAAGAAAATTCTGTAAACTTTTACTCACCAATCACTAGAACAGTCATGCTAGTTCTTCTTGAAACTTTCAAGAAGCTCTACTCTCTACCCTCAGGCTCTCTGACCATCAATGGCAAAGATGCTCCAACGCTGAGTCATCCTCAGAGGGGACACAGCAGACCGCAAGGGCTTTTCTGAAGCTCTCAGCTGCTGTGCTTCCTGGACTCTTAGACCTCTTTCATGAAAGAATAGTGTAGCTCAGGCAGTCTTTGTAGCCAAACACCTGCCTCAAACACCACTCATTTTTCCAATGAAAAATCATTTCCAAATGAAGGAGCTAAGCTGTAATATTCTTGAAGCCAGGGAGTATGTCTTGTTGATCTTGGTGTTCCCAGTGTTAATTGAAAAGTTAGAATGGGGGCAGGATGCTTTATGTTTTATTCAATGATACATTAAATGTCTGTATCAATGCTTGGCACATAACAGGAGCTTCACGGGCATGTATTGAATGAAAGAATAAGTGAGTAAATAAGAACATGTGTGACTGACCAAGTACAACTCCAAATGTAGAGATGCAGCTCTCAGAGGTAGGCCACTAGAAAAGTAATTAAAGTGAGGGGAAATTTGTTTCTGCTTCTCAAACACAACCACATATGACCCCAGTCCGGTCAAAGGTAGACCCCAGGAGGCTTTTTTTCTCCCCGATGGCATATGGCACTTGAAAGTAGCAAGAAACTTCCTTTCCTGGTCAAGGTGGAGAAATACGGAACAGATTTATCTTGTTTTAAACAAGTGAAAAAAACCAGAAAAATATACACAATTATAGTTTTCAGATGTTAGACAATGGAGAGTGATTTAAGAGAGATGGGAAAAATGAGCTAGTCTCTAAAATTGCAACAATTTACAGTGCGGGGAGGGATACCTGAATGGAACACAGTGGAGATGGAATTTGGAATCTGAGGAGGCCAAGGTGGCTAGGATTCAGAGAGCTGCCCAGAAAGGGAGTGGGCACGTGCTGGAGCTCTTCGATCACTCCTTCTCTCACTCCACATAGCTGAGTAATGATCAGCACATGAATTAGAGGAGACGACCTGAGATTTAGGAAGAAATACTTGAAGAAGGCAGAATGAGAAGACAGGACCCAGCTCACACAGGGCCAGGGATATTTGGTGTTCCTTACAGCCAGAGTGGAAAATCTTGTACTTCATGAGGCATCGGGAAAAGCATTCAGAAAAATATGACCTCCTTACCGGGGGAAAATCAGTCCTAGAATAAAGGCTCCTCTCGCTCTGCCTAAGAAAGCTCAAAAGCAGGCTTAAATAGTTTACAGTTAACTTAATTGTGTCTCAGAAATTTGATTATCATGTGCCTTAGTGCAGTTTTGTTTGTCCCAGAACAAAGCTCAAGAATGTTTTTTAAAGATACAAGAATATCAAACACAATAAAGTAAAATTTGCAATGTCTGAATTTAGTAAAAACTTACTAGGCATGAATAATGAAGAAAAAAAAAACAGTTCAATGAAACCAAACCACAGATGACATATATGATAGACTTAATAGGCAAAGATTTTAAAATGGTTATTATAACTGTATTTTATATATTGAGGAAAGTAGAGGGAAAAAATGCATACTAAAAAAGAAAGATATAAACAAAACCCAAATTGAACTTCCAGAAATGAAAATACAACATTTGAGATAAAAATTTTACTATATAGAATTAACAGCAGTTTAAACAGTGAAAAAAAAATTAATGAACTTAAAGACAAACAATAGAAACTACAAAAAATGAAGCACAGAGAGAAAAAAGACTGAAAAATAATAAGCAGAGCATCAGTGAGTTGGGACACTGTCAGGCATCTCAATATTTGTGTAATCGGGGTCTCAGAAAGAGAGAAAGGGAGAAAATGCATTTGAAAAATATGGCAAAAATTTTCCAGATTTGATGAAAAACTATAAACCCACAGATTCAGTAGCTCCAAGAACACCTAGAAAAAGCAACATGAAGAAAACAACACATTATAATAAAATTCCTTAAAACCAGTGATAAAATATTAAAAGCAGCTAAAATGAAAAAGATACATTATGTTGAGGGGAAGAAAGATAATGACAATGGGTCTCTTGTTAGAAACAATACAAGCTAGAAGAAAGTGGAACAATGTCTTTAATATAACAAACAAACAAACAAAGTTATCAATCTAAAATTCTATATCCAGCAAGGGTATATTTCAGAAACAAAGGCAAGATAAAGACACCTTCAGACATAGGAGAGCCAAAAGAATTCGTCACCAGCTAACCTGCACTCCAAGAAAGTTGAAGGATATTGGTCAGGAAGAAAGAAAATAATATCGGATGTAACTCTGGACCCGCATAAAGAAATAAAGAATGCTAAACATGGTCACTGTGGGCTAAATGTAAAATAGTTTTTCTCAATATTTGAAATCCTTTAAAGGATAGCTTGTTGTTTAAGGCAAAAGTGATAACAATATAATGTGGAACTTGTAACATATATAAAAGTAAAATGCATGAAAATAATAACACCAGGACCGGGAGGGTAGAAATGGAAGTATACTGTTTCTTGTGCATAGAGTCTATTTGAAGGTAGACTATGATAAGTTAAAGCTGTACTCTGTAAACCCTAAAGCAAATACTTTAAAAGCCCCACCAAGCAAAAGATGTAGCTAATATGCTGACAAAGAAGATAAAACAGAATTATAAAAAGAATTAGTACCAAAAAAGGCAAACAAAGAGGGCAAAAAGAACAAAGAGAAGATGGGACAAACAGAAAACAAACAGGAAAACGGTTGATGTAAACCCAACACATAAAATATAAGTGGTCTAAACACTTAACTAAAAGGCATGGGTCGTCATATTAGATAAGAAAGCAGTAATTATATGCTGTCTAGAGGAGGCCCACTTTAAATGTAAAAACATAAATATGCTAAAGGTAAATGAGAGAAAAAGATATAGCAAATTAACAGTAATAAAAAGAAATATCAGACAAAGATTTCTGAGTAACAAATTTTTACCAGGGATAAAGAAGGTTATTTTATAATGTCAATGGTGTTAATTCATTAAGAGAACATAAATCATGAATGCATATGGGCCTAATAACAAATTTTCAAAGTTACATGAAATAAAAACTCATAGAACTGCAAGGAGAAACAGACAAATCTACCAATAAAGTCAGAGATTTCAATTACTCTTTCTCAATAATCAATAGAACAAGTAGTCCTAAAATTATTAAGAATATTGACTCATATGTTTTATGAAATAAAAAGAAGAAAAAATCATCAAGGATAGAAAAGAATTGAAGAGCATAGTTAATCAACTTGACTATAGAATGCTCCATCTAAAGACAGTAGAAAACACCTTCTTCTCAAGGGCATGTGAAACATTTGCCAAGATACAAGATATCCTGAGACATAAAACAAGTTTCAACAAATGTAAAAGGATTCAAATCATGTAAATTATATTTTATGTTTACAATGAAATTAAATGATGAATTTCCTTCTAAGCACTATTTTAGCTTCCTCCCACAAATTTGATATCTTATATTTTTATCTGCATTCACTGAGTAAAAGAAACACATCTGGAAAAATAGCATAAACATCTAAAAAATCTGCACATCTGTAAGTTAAATATTATACTTATAAATAACTCATGGTCAAAGAAGTAGCAAAAAGGGAAACTTAAAAATATTTTGAACTGAATAGAATTTAAAACACAACATATCACAATTTTTGAGATGCAGTTAAAACAGTGCTTAGAGGGAAAAGTTATTGCACTAAATGATTACTGCCTCATAAAAAAGAAGAAAGCTCTCAAATCATGTCCAAAACCTAAGATAAAGATGTTAGAAAAAGAAGAGCGAATTAGACCAAAAACAAGCAGAAGATAGGAATATAAATACAGAACAGACATCAAGGAAATAAAAAATAGAAAAGCAATATGGTAAATAGATGAAAACAAAAGCTGGTCAATGAAACTGATAAAGATCTAGCCAGACTGATCAAAAGAAAAAAAAAAAGAAAATGTAAATTATCAGTCAAGATCACAGAAATGAGAGAAGGAGCATCATTACACATCTTATAAACATTAAAGGGATAAATAAATATTTTGAACAACTTTATGCCAATAAATTTGACGATATATATGAAGTGGACAAACTTATTACAAGTAAAGCACTACCATGGATCACTCGAGAGGAAATAGATAACCTGAATATCCTTATACACAAGAAGCTGAATTTGAATTTATATGCAAGAAGTCTGCTTGTTTATCAGTTTCATTGACTTGCTTTTGTTTTCATCTATTTGCTCTATTGCTTTTCTATTTTTTATTTCCTTGATGTCTGTTTTTATATTTATATTCCTATCTTCTGCTTGTTTTCGGTCAAATATGCTATTCTTTTTCTGACATCTCCTCATATGCAAGAAGCTGAATTTGAAGTTAAAATTCTTCACACTAAGAACATTCCATGCCGAATGACTTCATTTGTGAATACTATCTCACAGTTAAGAAAGAAATTATACCAATCTTACAAAAACTCTTCTAGGAAACTGAAGAAGGGAGGATATATTTCTAGCTCACTCAGTTTGGAAAGCATTGTTACCCTGATTCTAAAACCAGACAAAATGCATAACAAGAAAAGAAAGCTACTGACCAACATCCCTAATGAGCATAGACACAAACAATCTTAACAAAATTTTAGGCAGCCAAACCCATACGTATACGTATGTTTACATAACAGATAATACATCATGGTCAGAGCAATAAGATTTTAAAAAGACAAAATAAATAAAGATTGGAAAGGAAGAAATAGAATTGTCTCTATTTTCAGACAACCTGATTATCTAAGGAGAAGATTACTAAGACTCTCCAAAAAATTATTAAAATTAATCACAAGTTTAGTAAGTTCTTAGGATATGAGGTCAATAACAAAAATCAACTGCATTTCTATTAATTAGAAATGAACCAATTAGTACAGAATTTTCAAAAAGTCATAAAAACTCGTAACAAAAGTCATGAAGAACTTAGGTATGAATCTAACAAAATTCTGCAAAGTTTGTAAGCTGGAATCTACAAATCACTGATGAACAAAATAAAAGAAATCCGAAACCTATGAAGAGCAACCGGGCTTGGTGGCTTAGCCTGTAATCCCAGCACTTTGGGAGGCCTAGGCAAGTGGATTGTCTGAGCCTGAGGGTTCGAGGCCAGTCCAAGCAACTTGGTGAAACCTCGTCTATGCAAAAAAAAAATCAAAAATTAGCAGGGCGTGGTAGCACGCACCTAGTTCTGGCTACTTGGAAGACTGAGGTGGAAGGATCTCCCGAGCCCCACAAGTTGATGCTGGGGTGGCTGTGAGTGTGCCACTGCACTCCAGTCTGAGTGACAGAGTGGGACGCCAACTCAAAAAAAACCAAAAAAACAAAAATGAAGAGCTATATTGTGGCTACGGGTTAGAGGATTCAGATGTCAATTCTCGCTAACATAACATAACATAACATAACAGATCTATAGATTTATTGTAATTCCAATTAAAATCCTAATAGGATTGTGTGTGTGTGTGTGTGTGTGTGTGTGTGTGGAAATTGACAAATGGATTCTAAACTTATGTGGGCCGGATGCGGTGGCTCAAACCTATAATCCCAGCATCTTGGGAGGTTAAGGTGGGAGGATTGCTTGAGCCCAGGAATTCAAAACCAACCTGGGAAACATAGCAAGACCTTGTCTCTACAAAAACCGTAAAAAATTAGCCATGGGTGGTGGCATGCACCTTCAATCCCAGTTACTCAGGAGGCTGATGTGGGAGGATCACCTAAGCCCAGGAGATCGAGGCTGCAGAAAGCTGTGATCGTGGCACTGTACTCCAGCTTGGGTGACAGAGTGAAAGTCTGAGTCAACATAAATACATAAAAAATAAAAAATGAACTTATGAGGAAAAGCAAAGGCACTGGAATATCCAAAATGATTTTGAAAGACACGAAGTTGGAAGACTTACACGACCTGATTTCAGAACTTATTAAAAAGCTACAGTAATCAAGACACTGTGGTATTGGTGAAAGGATGGACATAGATCAAAGGGACAGAGTCCAGAAATAGACCTACACATAGACGGTCCGTTGATTTTCTGCAACAGTTCAAAGGCAGTTTGATGGGGAGGTGACTGTCTTTCCAAGAAATGCTGCCGGAATTATTAATTTATTATTTATATGCAAAGACATGAACCTTGACCCATACCTCAAACAATATACAAAAAATAACTTGAGATGGATGATTGATTTACACGTAAGGCCTGAAACTATAAAGCTTCTAGTAGAAAATATAGAAAATATCATTGTGATATTAGGTTAGTGTTAGAAGCAGTAACTATAAATAAAAAATTAATACAGTTGACCTCACCAGAATTGAGAACATTTTCTCCTCAAAAGACACTGCTAAAAGAGTGTAAAGATGAGACACACGGTGAGGCTACATTTTCAAACCACACGTGTAATGGACTTTCTCAAGTCTTTGAAGAACTCTCAAAACTCAGCAATAAGAAAATAAGCAACCTGAAAGATATATGGATAGCAAATAAGCACACGAAAATATGCAAATTGCAATGAATTATAATGAAAGACCACTACACATCAATTAGAATGGCTAAGCAAACAAACAAAAAACCCCCCGATTATACCAATTTCTAGCAAGAATGACAAACAACTAAACTCTCATACAATCCTGATAGGAGTGAAAAATGAAGCAGAGACTTTGGAAGACAGTTTGGCAATTTCTTATAAAGCTAAATATTCATTCACTGTACAATCCAGGACTCCCCCTCCCAGGTATTACCCAAGTGAAATGACAACTTATGTTCACCCAAAAACCTGAATGTCCATAGTGGCTTTATTTTTAGGTGCCCCAAACTAGAAACAAACCCAGTGTCCTTCAGTTAGTGAATAGATAAATTGAGTCTGGTCACCTAATGGAGTACTATGAAGCATTACAAAGGAATGAAACTACTGATACATGTGACAGTATGGATCAATCTCGAATGCATTACATCAAGTGAAAGGATCCCAACTCACAAAAGTACATACTGTATAATTCCAGGTAAATCATGAAAAGGCAGAATTACAGACACAGAAATCAGATTAGTATATGCTAGGAATTGGGAGTTTAGGACAGCAAAGGGAATTCGAGGGGATACATAGCTGTTAGTCTTAATTATGTATGTGGTGGTTGTCACACAACTATTTAGGTTTGTCAAAACTGAAATAATTGTTCACCAAAAAGTTTGAATTTTACTTTAAATTATGAAATACATTAAAAAAATCCATTAGCACTGGTTGTGTGCCTCAATGATCGGTTTGGAAAAGATGATCAAAGTTCCAAAAACGATTGGTTAAACTTTACTTCTATTTAAACCTTACGGGTACCATTTTCTATAGTTTATCCTCACTAGAAAGGAAAACAAATTCAGACACTAGAATCAGAACTGCCCATTTTCAAACACCAGGTAAGTTATACAATTCCCTACCTTGAATCTTTAAATCGTTCCATTTGGATGCTTTAGTGTTCTTGCAAGAAAATCAATGGTCAGAAAGTATTTCTTCAGGTTCAAATAGCCATTTAGCAAACCACTGCTGACCACTTTCCAGGGAACAGATGTTGGTCTTAAAAGGGTTCTTGACTCTTTTTTGTTTCCTTTTTGTGCTGTCCTTGCTTTTTATTGTTGTTACTTTAGGACTCTAGACCCTGAGTAGAATGCCAAACTCATTATATGTACTATCTCAGTATCTAATCCTCATAATAGCACTATAAAGTGATTATTATCATCATTTTATCTAAGAGGAAGCTGAAGAAGAGGAAGGCCAGATCACAGCTATCAGGCTTGATGACAAGAATTCCCCACCCAGCTCTGCCTGAATTTAAAGGCCTGCGATTGTGATATGAGACTAGTCAAAGATTTCTAGATAAGATACAGGAAGCAGTATCTATAAGTGAAAAATTAATAGATTTAATTCATATGGGTTGCTTATAGTATTGCACATGGCTTAAGTGTTTCTATAAGCCACTCACTTAATGGATTCATTCAACATTCACTGAACGATACATTCAACATTCATTGAGTGGCTATTATTATTTTCAAAGCTGGCAATGATTAATCTTTGTGTTTTCACAGGAAAGTGAAAGGGCAGAAAGGAGTCTACCTGCCTCTTGCTATGGTCAGGAAGGGGCTGGTGGGGTCAACCTTAGTGCTTATTTCTGAAGAGGTGCCTATGCCTCCTTCCCTTTGAAATGAACAGCCTGTCATCCATCCGTGGGCTCTCAGGCCATCGGGTGTCTTCTTATAGCTGTGCTAAGGATGATGGCATATGCTTGCTGGAAATTTCTGTCTCTTGGGGTCTTTCCTGAGCCAAAACATCAAACACAGGAGGTGCTTCATCCCGGTCCATCCCTCTTTACCAGGGGCTTGTGAAGTCCTGGTGGTTCTTATTGTTATGACCTGAATGTGTTGGTTTAAATTCACCAGGGGTCCTAATACCCAGCGAGATGGTATTTGGAGGTGTGGCCTCTGGGAAGTGATTAGGTTTGGAAGAGGTGATCCCTCCATGATGGGATTAGTCTACTTACAAGAAGAAGAGAGACCAGAGAGTGCTCTCTCTTCCTCCTCCCTCTCTCTCCCGTCTTCCTCTCTCCCCACCATCTCCCCACCCTCTCCTCTACCCTTTTCCTATCTTCTCTCTTCCCTCACGCCTCCTCCCTCAGGAACGGAATCTGCCAGCATCCTGATCTTGGCTCTCCCAGTCTCCAAAACCGTGAGAAATACTATCTGTCATTTAAGTCACCCAGGTTAGCAAATTGTAGCTGACTCACAGATTCATCTTCCCTATGTTCCTGAAGGGCAGACCTTTGCTTCGGCCTAAGGCATCAGGGACCCATGGGGTCCACTCACAGAAAGACAATCATTAGAAGGAAAATAATAGACCTACTGAATCACAAGCTACGTCAAGCAGCGAGATGTGCAGAAACGTCTCTGCCAGCACTGTAGGGAGTTAGTTATAACAGAAGTTGTTGAGGAGTTACTGTTGTCAAACACTTTACACGTGGTAAGTCTCATTCTCACAACTGCGTGATATCATCATCATCTGTACCAAGGTTACAGGTAAGAGAATGGAGGCCAAGTGAGGTAACTTGCCCAAGATCACATGGATGGTAAGAGTTGGAACTGGCATTGTAATCAGACCCGACTCAAGAATTTGAGTCCTTATCCCCTAAGCATACTAGGTCAGTACTGTATTTATTTATTTATTGAGTTGGGGTTTCACTCTGGACTCTCTATTCTGTCCCTTTGATCTGTATGTCTATCTCCTCCCCCATACCACAGTGTCTTGGTTGCTATAGCTTTAAAATCAGGTAATGTAAGTTCTCCAACTTAGCCTTTTTCAAAATTATTTTGGTTATTTTAGTACCTTTGCCTTTGCTTTTTACTTATTTATTTTGGACCAGAGTCTTACTGTCACCCAGGCTGGAGTGCAGTGGCATGATCACAGCTCACTGCAGCCTCAACCTCCTGGGCTCAGGCAATTTTTCTGCTTCAACCTCCTGAGCAGCTGGGACTACAGGAATGTACCATCATGCCTGGCAAATTAAAAATTTTTTTTTATAGAGACAAAGTCTCATTTAGTTACCCAGGCTGGTCTTGAATTCCTGAACTCAGGCAATTGTCCCACCTTGGCTTACCAAAGTACTGGGATTACAAGCGTGAGCCACTGTACCCATCCATACTTTAGAATATAGAATCAAGTCAATAAATACTCCCTGAAATCAAGAGGACAGGTGGTAATATGAGATCCACAAAAGACAGGAATGATAATTAGCATATTCTGGACACTTGCCGCCTGTCAGGTACATCCTAAGTGCTTTCCACTTATGAGCTCACCTAAACCTCGATGCAATCTTTGGAAGGTAGGCATATAGCATCACCATCTCCACTTTATAGGTGAGGAAAACGGTACCAAAGAATAGGGTTACCAGATAAGATCTAGGATACCCATTTAGATTTTAATTTCAGATAGGCGACGAATATTGGTTAGCATAAGGATGTTCCAAATATTATATGCACGTGCATTGTTAGTCTGAAATTTCAAATTTAACTGGATGCCCTGCATTGTTATTTGTTATATCTGGCAACCACTACGGTGGGAGTAGGTCCCAGAACTGGATGGGGTATAGTTGGGCATGGAAGTTCAGCAACCCGATTTTAGATTCTGTGATCTTCTGTAAAGTCACACTGCCTCTCAGTGGTCAGCTGGAACTAGAAGGGAGCTCGGGTGTCACGGAATCAACTCCAGGGAGTGCCAGCATCCAGTGAATGGTGGAGGCAAGTTTTCCAGGGGTGGGGAGGTCGGGGCAGGCCAACTTCCCAGCAGCTGATCCTATAACACAATCGGGTATCTTGGGAAGTTGGAGAGAGTAGTGATGAGAGCTGGGCCTTTGCAGTGAGACAGTCCTTGTTTCCTGGCCTGGGTCTGGATTTATGAGTTGGTTCCCTGGAGGTAAGCTACACAACTGCCTGAAGTCCCAAGGTCTGTACCTGGGCTCGGAGGTAGAGTTGTGTTTCTTCATCTGTTCTTGTTTCTGTTTCCCTCATTAGTCTATGAACTCCTTAGGTGCAGGGCCTGTTATATGAGGATGACTCCCAAAAAACAGAATTTATTTATACACAATCGTGTATTTATTCTTGCATGCTTAAACCTTGGTCACCTTCAAAGTACTCTCCGTTTGATGCAATACACCTATTGAGATACTTTTTCCACTACTTAAAGTGGTTTTTGAAACTGCCACTTTTGATGCTTTTTAGTGCTTGTTTTTTGTTTCAGCTGTTCCACATTGGCAAAACTTTTCCCTTTAAGGACTTTTTTTTTTTTTAATCCAGAGAAACACACAAAAAAGTCTCTTGGGGCAAGTTCAGGTGGATAGGGGTGTGGAGCATGAGGGTCATGCTGTGTTTTGGGGCAAAAACTGCTGAACATTCAGTGTGGTGTGGAAAGGTGCACCTGTAAATCACCCATAATAAAATGGACAAACACACTGAAAGAATTTCCAGAAAAAATTAACAGAAGCCAGATGCGGCCTCTCACAACAATGCTAGCTGGTCCACTGAGGCCGATGGGTTCCTAGAACACTTACCTAGCAAGGGAAGCCTATACTGCAAGAAGCCCACCCTCCAATAAATAATTTTGGTTTTTGGGGGGAGGAGGGGCTCTCTCTCATGTATGTGATTAGGAGTAGGACCTATCATATATGTAATTACGGGTATGACCGACCTATCATATATGTGATTGGGGTAGGATGTATCATATATATGATTAGGGATAGGACCTATCATGTATGTAATTATGGGTGGGACCTATCATATATGTGATTATGTGAAGCATATAGTAGGTGTTTAATAAATGCTTGATTGTTATGAGTTCGTTTACCCTGAAAGGACCTTTGTAGAAAAGGAAGCAGGAATATGGGGGTATGGAAGAACGTCCTCATTTTATGACCTAAACAGATTTCTGTTAACACTTTATGAAAGCAACTTGCTTGATTTTTAAATCACATTTTTAAAGAAAAAGTATACATTTATTTTCTGTTTCTCAAATCATTTTCCACCACCTCAGGCCCCCATTAAGGAAAAATATGGTAAAATGGGACAGCCTAACCAACCACACTTATAAGAGATATTGTAGAATTTGCTGCAAGGGCACATTTCTGATGCATTGTGAGGCTCCGGTCGCTGATAAGTCTATTTTATTTTAGGTCTTTATCACATTTCCCTTGGGTCACCTCCACTGTGGTGGGCTCTTGCATCCTGACTTTCCTCACGCAGGAGGAGGTCTAGCCATTATAAGTTGTCAGCAAATCATCAGCTGCTTCTTTAAAGGAAGATAATAAACTTCCTGCCCAGCACGAGGCCAACGATTTCCCTGCAACTTTAACTCCTAAGAAACCCCAGAGGCGTCTGTTCCACCTTTGTTTCAAAGCTTGGTGCACAGTGCTAGGCAGAAAATATGTCTTGGTATTCCATTATAGCTCCAGATGGAATTGTCTGCCTGGGAGACTGAATCTAACGGGGACTCAATTACTTGTCACTCAAAGCAAAGAAGAACGGCTCCAAATCCATATCGTTTGTTATTTGCAATCTGGGCAGTGAATGGCTGGGTCAGTGAGAAAGAAAAAGAGGTCAAGAGATAAATATGGATAATTGGGTGACATTGACTCAAAAAAGAAAAATCAAGACCATTTCTCAGATCTTTCTGGTCACAGATGAGTTTAGGCCACAGTGAGTTTGCACACATTCGCTTTCCATTGCTTTGCGTTGTTAAACAAATCCATTAACGTTCATGGCAGGATAAAAGGAATGGAAATGTTCAATGAAAACAATCGATTTCATTTCAAATAGAATGTTGGCTGCTCAAATGTGATGAAGGTTCAGAGTTAAAAATATGTTTTGTGCTAATGAGAAGAGACTTCCATAGGCACATTTGATAAAGTAGTACAGATTTTAATTGCATACAGGTAGAAACACTTTCCTGATGTTGGGATAATCCTCCACCCACCACAAGTGAGAATTCATGCCTTGTTCTTAATTTTAGGAGATAACGGGTAATTTTTTTTTCATTGTGCAGTTCTACATTTTTCAAGTTTTCAGTGTTGAACATAGAGAGGCTTTTTGTTTGTTTTTGTGTTTTTAGTCGGAGTCTCACTCTGTCACCCAGGTTGGAGTGCACTGGCATGATCGCAGCTCAACCTCCTGGGCTCATTCGATCCTCCCACTTCCTGAGTAGCTGGCACTGCAGGTGTGTGCCACCATGCCTGGTTAACTTTTTTGATTTTTTTTTTGGTAGAGACGCGATCTCTGCAAAAGGCTTCGTTCCTTTGGCTCAAGAAAAAGATAAATCCTCAACTTGGCCGTGTACATCACCTCTCACAGGTGCTGCCCAGGCTAGGTTCGATCTCCTAGGCTCAAGCAATCTTCCCATGTTGGCCTCCTTAAGTGCTGGGGTTATAGGCATTGCCCACCACGCCTGGCCAAGAGTTATTTTCTAATTTGAGTAAGATATATTAAAATAATTTTAAAAACAACACAGAGGTGTTGAGTATTTAAAAAGGAAGTGGATGTTCCATCTGTGTTGGAAACAGGCCTTTCTGGAGCTTGGGAATGTGCTTCCTCAAAGACAGGGATGGATGCATGTCAGCAGCTTCACACTGGCCCATCCTTGCGGAAATGTAAAGCAATTGTCAAGGGCGTGCTTGTCATCACCACAATATGTGAGAGGTGACATACACAGCCAAATCAGGGATTTATCTTTTTCCTGAGCCAAAGGAAGGAAGCATTTCGAGACATTTAGCGTGTTTGGAAGATGAAGATAAAGGGAAGTACCCGTTTACCCCAGTGAAAGGACAGCAGAAATAACACCTAGGCCTTGACTGTCACATGTTTTGTTTCTCTGGTGTTGAGACCAATCTCAAGGAAATGCCTGAACATTCAGGGCATCCTTTCAGACTCTTTGGGTGGTAGATGTGAACCTCACCACATCTGCCTGCGCACAGCACAGCGGGATGGTAGAAAAACTGCTGGAGGCTTGGAATCCGCTCTGCCTGCTTGTGTTTTAAGAGTTACCCACTGTTAAAAGCGGGCTCAGAGAAAGCGGGTGATCTCATTTGCCTTTCTTTTTAAAAAAGTTTTTACTATAAAGAGGTGGGGTACAGTTGAGGGTGTCACTTGCCTTTCATTATAAGAGATCTATTTTGACTGCAATTCACTCCTTCATTTGCTCATTAAATGCCTCTAAAGTATCTTCTTTGTGTCATATACTTTGCCAATTACTCTCACCTAGGTTAATGTTTTAAAATCTCTACAACAGTTTTGTAAAGTAGGAATTTTTATGCCCATTTGTCAGGAGAGGAGACTGAGGTGTAAGCAGGAAGTCATTCGTCCAAACTAGTAAGTGATGGAACAAAGTTCAAACAGAAAACTTCTGGCAGCAGACCCTATATTCTTTTTTCCTGCTGGCTGTGGTCTGTCATTCCTTATGCTGGACATGCTGATTTTTTTTTTCTTTGAGTCAGGATCTCACTCTGTTTCCCAGGCTGGAGTGTAGTGGCACAATCACAGCTCACCACAGCCTTGACCTCCTGGGCTCAGGTGATCCTTTCACCTTAGCCTCCCGAATAGCTGATACTGGCAAGCAACACCATGTCCAGCTAATTTTTTGATTTTTCTTGTAGCGAGAAGGTCTTGCTATGCTGCCCAGACTGGTCTCAAACTCTTGGGCAAAAGCAACCCTCCCACTTTGGCCTCCCAAATTGTTGGGATTGCAGGTATGGCCACTGTACCTGGCCCATACTGACTATGTACTGTGTCTTGGACAAAGCCATTTCTTTTCTATAGTTTGTCTGATTAATAACTTAGCATCAGATTAGTTTTCATGGGTTAGAAAGAGGAAAGCAAATCTGGAAGTTCTCTCTATTGCATCAGAATGTCTATAAGAATCGGACGTGATTATGACCATATTTGATACCAAAAAAAAGTCTTTGAGATGTGAAAGTCTGGGTTAATTGCTTTAAAAGACACTGCATCTAGGTGCTTGATTCTCATTTGGTAAAAAATGGGAAAAAGAGGCGCCAACACACTGACGTAAACTGAGCATAGCACAGTTAACAGAGGGAGGAGGGTAAGAAAAGGTTAAATCCCAACTCTGATCTTCCCAGGCCAGGAAATGCCATTCAGACATTCACTAGGAAGGCCAAAAGGGCCTCCAACTCAGAGAGACACTACAAACACATTTTCAGGCTCTCCTTTTTATAAGGTGCATTCCAAGCAGTGGGACAGAGCAGAAAAAGTACCGTCTTTGGCGCTAGGCAGCCTTGAACTTGAATTTGCTTTATCATTTACCAGTCCATAGGAAACTGGCAAGAGATAATTTTTAAATCTCTGATTCCTTATAGGAAAAATGAAATTAAAATATCTAACTCAAGAATTTGTTTGAAGAATTATATCAGATAAGATAGGCTGAGTACTTCTCTGGGACCTAATGCTAGCAATGTTGACTCAATGGTAGTTATTACTCATTTAATCATTAGTTTTAAAAACAGATAAACAAGCAAAGCAAAAAAAAAACCCGGGAGGTTTTATACATACAACATGTGCTTAACTCTTTAGAAACTATATGGCATAAAAAAAATGCAGATTGAAATATGCCCAAATATTTAAGGTTTCCTGTATGTGACAGAATACAAGTTGATATTTCCTTTTTTACATCTTTTAAAACTTGACAACTGTGTACAGTTTACTTATATTACTTATAAACCCAAGAACAAACCTCTCCCCTTATGTGGATCCCAAGGAGATATTTCATTATATCTTTGAAGATGGGGAACAACTAGTAAATTCATGAATTAAAATGACATGTAATTTGCATATTGTAGCAAGGACTCAGTCACTATTTGAATGTTAACAACTATAGTTAGGACAACAGTTCAATTTGAGCTTTCAAATATTATGCTTGATCACCGAAGTCTAACTATTCCATGAATTCGGACTTTGCTAGTAGTTTTTCTTACAGTAAAACCTGGTCAGAGTTAATTTTCATGTATACTTGTGTTTGCATATAACTTTGCATGGATAACTTTACAGTTTCTTTACATGATGTGTCTTAAGTCCACCATAATAGAGTTTGCTATTTCATTCTAAGACTTTAATTTTTAGAATATTTAGCAATTATTTTGCTTGCCAAACAATAGCTACAGTCTTTGAGATGTTGTGATAACATTTCTTCCTAAAGAAAATTCTATTTTGGATCACAATAGCACAGCTTTTTACTTCCTCTCTTTGACTAGTTATCTTTTTTTATTTTTAAAAAAATGGATACCTTTTCAATTGTCACTTTTTCCGACTTACAAAGGAATTATCTTAAAGAAAGAGAACTGCAGTTAAACATTTTTCTTTATAAAAGCTGACTAGAAAGATTTTCTATGCATAGGCTGAAATAGACATTTCTAGAAAAATGCTTACAGTCTCCTTTTACTGGGCTTTCTCTAGCTCCATTTTCTATAAAATAGAACATCCAAAGCAAGTCTCAAAGACTAAACATTGTGTCACTTACCCATGCAGTCTGGACCCCAGTGGCCAGGACAACACTGAGGTTGGAGATAGTCCTTCCTACAAATATGGCGGCATCCAGGGAGAGACAGAGAGTATGTTCTGATCACAAGGGTGTACCTTGGAAGGTAAAGAAAGGACATTAACCCATGACAAGAGGAATGCAGTTAACTCTAGTTGGTGGAATTGCCCTAGATTTTTTTTAGGTCTTTACACTTACCTATATTAAAAAAAAAATCAACTGAACACATTTGGCTTTCTAAGTAGAATAAAACTTAATCACGAGTTATTTTTAAT
Organism: Cephalopachus bancanus; assembly: GCA_027257055.1. Taxonomy (NCBI): domain Eukaryota; kingdom Metazoa; phylum Chordata; class Mammalia; order Primates; family Tarsiidae; genus Cephalopachus; species Cephalopachus bancanus. Next base: position 2,122,937 of record JAPVLO010000028.1, on the reverse strand, counting down.
TGTAAAAAATGGGTGGAAAAAATCAGGGAACAATGAAAATGGGGGAAAATATCTAGAGTGGTGTCAGAAGGGAAGTTAGTAGACAAAACAAATGATGTTAGGTCACGGGCACATGTTAGAGATGGCCTAAAACTTGTCACGGAGTGTCCTAGCAGTCAATGCAATAAGGGAAAGATCATGAGTTATGTGATACATGGACTCTGAGGATCTAAAACAAACTCTATAGCTCAGGATTGGCGTGTTTACTGAAGATACTATAGATGCAGAAATTTCTGTGGTAGAGGCTACATTACATTGTGATAATGTAGCAAGTAACATTTGTCATGATATCCTCATAGTAGACACAAGGGTGAGCTCCTTAGAGAAGTTTATAGTACAGGCTGAGGTAGAGTTCTAGAATATCAATTCTATGGAGGCTAAATGCCATTGCTTATTTACAAGGGTCTCTGCAGACATGGCTTATTCTAGGACTAAACTTTAGTGTATCCAGAGACAATCGTCCATGAAATTGTTTATTCCAACTGGGCTGTTAAGAATAGTGTGATGGTGAGTTCAAGTTGTTCTAGTCCCTGAAATGTAGTTGATTAACTGCAGAACCATATGCTTTATGGACGATCAAACTGGAAATAGTGTTAGCTTTTTCTTTTTAATGTTAAGAATACTGGGAGAACAACTCTTCACAAGGTGGGTAGAGGACAGTGCCAGGGAAGAACCAAACATCCTCCCTGGAACTAAGTTTGAATGACATACAAGTGGCCAAAGGGCACATAAAAAAGGGTGCTCAACATCACTAATCATCAAGGAAAGGCAAATCAAAACTACAGTGAGATATGTCACACCTGTTAGGATGGCTATTATAAAAAATAAACATTTGGTTGTTTCTCTGCCAACAAGAGTTGGCAAGGATGTGGAGAAAGGGAATCCTTACATACTGTTGGTGGGAATATAAATGGGTATAACTGTTATGGGAAACAGTATGGAGGTTCTTCAAAAAACCAATAATGAAACTACCATAAGATCCATCAGTGCTTCTCCTGGGTATATATTTTAAAAATTGAAATCAAGATCTCCAAGAGATATCTCCACTCCCATGTTCATTGCAGCAGTATTCACAAAGTCAAGATGTGGAAGCTACCCAAACATTCATCGCTGAATGGATGAATGGAAAAAGGAAAATGTGGTCTATTCCTACAACGAAATATATTCCTTCTTCAGAAAGAAGGAACTCTTGTAATTTGCACCAACTGAATGTACCTGGAGGACATTAAGCAAGTGAAATAAGCCAGACACAGAAGAATGAATACCACATGATCTCATTTACATGCAGAATCCAAAGAGTCAAACTCACAGAAGCAAAGAGTGGAGTGGTAGTTGTCAAGGGTCGGAAGGAAGAAAAATGGGAAAGTTTTGATCAAAGGGTACAAAGTTTTGGTTTTGTAAGATGAAAACATCCTAGAGATTTACTATATAGCCTAGTGCCTATAGTAAGTCCAAATATATACTTAAAAATGTGCTGAGAGGGTAGATCTTATGCTAAGTATTCTTATCATCAAAAGAAGGGGCAGAAGGAAACTTGTGGAGGTGATGGTTGTGTTTATGACACTGATTGTGGTGATGGTTTCATGGGTGCATATTTATCTCCAAACTCATAAAATTGTATATATTTACCCAGTTTTTTGTATGTCAATCATATCTTAGTAAAGTGGTTAAAAAAACCCGGAAAGCATAAAACAAAACACAAAACCAATCCTGAATTTGTTCTAGAGTAGACGAATAATGACTCAAAGTCTTCAATTCTAAAACAGAGAATCTCAGTGCAAACATTCCCCTCCGCCCCCTGTGTGTGTGTGTTTATGTTGGAATATAACCAAGTGCCCACTTTGGCCATGAACAAAAAAGTAGCCAGTATCAAAAGTTCTCAATAAAGTAGTCATATAATTTTAACCTTGAACCCTATGTTTTTCTGATGTAATTCTACTAGAAACTGAAACTGGTTGCAAAGGTGTGTCTACTTTGGTAACAGAGTGGTTAACCGCTGCATAGGCATGCTAATTCTAGGTCAGTTAATGCTGACTGAGAAACTTTCATAAAAAAATAGTGATTTGTGTTTTAAATTATAGCATGGTCACTTTAAGAAAATGTGAATTTAAAATAGCGTGATATAACAGTGTTAAGATTTTATTTCATACAAAATAGAAAAAATACTAATCCTTTAATCCACAATGAAAAACAAACTCATTATGTTCTGTCTAATTTCCATATTAGTAGGCTGAGTAAATATAAAATTGCATTTGTGTAAAGCCCCATGGTTGCATCCATTAGCTGGTTGGTGAGCCCAACTGCTTGTCATCCTTTGCCAGGAATGGCCTTGAATTATGAGGATTTTAAATCATAAGAGGGTTTCAAGAATGCAAAGTTGACATAAAATGCAAGCATGCTATAATTCATCTTTCCTCCTTCTTTGGGTTCTTATTAGTATCGGGGTCCATAGCTAGTTATGAGGTCACAACTAGATCCAATGTTTTGAATACCTTCAGGACTATAACTTTTTCAAATGGAATCAAACATGGATTTTCAAAATAAAGAAGGACAAGTTAGAGGGAGAATGTTTATATGCAGTGAGATGAGGTCAATTTTATATTAAAATGCAAATTGATAATAATATATGCTTTAGACTCAAGTTTATAAGTTGTGTCCTGCCTGAGTTGAGGCTCATTGTTGCCTTAGAGCAAGAGAAAACTCATGGAAATACTTTGAGATTTTTGAGATCAGGAGTTTCTTTTTTTTTTAAATTTTTTTAAAAAATAATTTATTTATTTTTTATTATGATGTTGTGGGGTACATTTAAGGGTTAGGTATACAGTTACGTTTCATTCAGGCACCCTGTTGATATGAAGTGTTTCCCCGTTCCCAGACAGACAAAGATCCGAGTATCACATGTTCTCACTCATATAATGGACCTTAAACATCCAATGCAATACTATAAGAAAATGACTGACAGCACTGGGAAACTATGGGGTGGGGAGGGAGATGGGATCAGGAGTTTCAATCTGGATTCACAATTCCTTGAGTTTCCAGACCCAAGCACACTTATTTTCTCACAATGAGTACCTGCAATCTCGAACCCCCACGGAGCCATTGGTGATCTTGATGTAACCATCCGGGCACTTGACTTCGAAATTGACTGAGCAGGATCGACACTCGGTTCTACTTGTTAGAACAGACTTCTTATCACATCTTTTTGCCTATACAAACATAAAAAAGAACATCAATTCCCATGATCAGAGCCCTGTAAAATATCTAGCTTGGCCAGTCTTCTCCCCTGGCTTCCTCTCAATGGAGTATCAGGGGTGGCAATGTGGTTGATTGGCAATGACTGGCTTGCTGCTTTCAACCTAATGTGGATAGTGTGCTGGGATCAACAAGCAATGTCTGCCATGGCTGTGGGGAGAGGAAAGGGGCACTGTACTACACGAATGCCATCCCTGACCTGGAGTCTAGAGTCTAGCAAGGTGAGGTAACGTCGTTACACATACTTATCCACGTGGGGAACCTGCAATATATTGCAGAACACACTTTCAAAGGGGAAATCATTAAAGCAGGTTATTCAAGGCCGATTGGTCATAGATCAGCAGGTCTGAAAGATGTTTTCTCATCCATGGTTCCACAGCAATACCTGCTTTGGGGCCAGTACCATGCCAAATGCTGTGGAGAAGGAGGTTCCTACTCCAAACATATCTGCAATCTTCAGATCCCAATCTCACTAGAATGCAGGGTCCAGGAAGGCAGTGTTCTTTTTCTGTTTCATCCACTGCTGCCCTTAGAATAGTGTCTGGAGCACAGTGGTGCTCAGTGAGTACTTGTTGATTATATGAATGAATTGGGGAGATGAGACAGACATGCTAGAAACAGGCACTCAGCAACATAAGGCGATGAATGACCTGCTAAAATGAATGACCCAGACCCACTTTGACTCTGTCTTCAGGGTCCCTTGTTTATGATGCTGAGGCTCATCCTCCCAGATAAATTCCTCCCTTTTCTCAAGGTTCCTTAATCTCCCCATCAAGCTGACACAGCCTTGGGCAACTTGGGGATCAAAAGACCTAAGTGCAGAGCCGAACTCTCTATCGTGCTAAGTGTACGGACGCTCTTGGATGAATTACCCACCCTTTGCCATCACCTTTAAAGGGGGGATTTAAATAACCACTCCTGAGGTTGTTGAGACCTTTTTTTTTTGAGTTGGAGTCTCACTCTGTCACCCAGGCTGGAGTATAGTGGCACACTCATGGCCACCCCAGCATTGACCTGCTGGTCTCCGGCGAGGCTTCTACCTCAGCCTTCCAAGAAGCTAGGACTACAGGTGGGCATTACCATGCCTGGCTAATTTTAAAAAAAATTTTATTGTAGAGATGAGGTCTCGCCAAGTTGATTTTTATTATTAAATCATCTAAGAAAATCCCAGTGCTATTTGGTTCATAATGTTCCCCAAATGAAAGCTAGAGATTTCATTTTTCTAAACCCACTCAGGTGCAGGAAAAGAAAGAACTAATCCAGGAATCACAAGACCAATGACTTACAGGGTGACCTTGTACAAGTCACTGCACCACTGCTCATCTCAGTTTTCTCCCCTCTGAAGTAAGAATGATGATACCTGCCCTACTTATCTTTAGAGCCCTGGAGATCAAATAAGCCCTGGAGATCAAGTCCGGTGATGCATACTTTGGAAGTACGCATCACCAGACTTTGCATATCTCAGCGATTAAAAGCAGTGGTGACATTTTCATCACACCTAGCCTCATGCTGGGTCCATGGGATGACTGGGAAAAACAGAGAAGCAAGAGATATGATCCTCCCCAAAGGGGTTTTTAGCAGAGAGCAAAGCACTGCAAAGTCCAGCCACAGGAAGAGTGGAAATTGAGAAAAGGAAGAGAGACAAGTGTGGTTCTCTGCAAGAGGTGGTGTTAAACAGGGCCTTGAAGGGTACAGCTTGGGGACCCTAGGGGAGAAGAGAGTATTAGTCGGGCTCGGAGGTAGGAGAAGCAACAGGCAGAGCACAGAGGGGTATGGAGGAGATCTGGAGGAACCAGCACTGACAGCCTATGATATTCCAGACATGGTGCCAGGAGATTTGCACCTGTCAATGTCATTTAAATAGGTCTTGACCGGGCTCGGTGGCTTACCCCGTAGTCCCAGCACTTTGGGAGGCTGAGACGAGTGGATTACCTGAGTCCATGGGTTTGAGACCTGCCCAGGCAACTTGGTGAGACCTCGTCTCTACAATAAATCAAAAATTAGCCAGATGTGGTAGTGCACGCCTGTAGTTCTGGCTACTTGGAAGGCTGAGGCAGAAGGATCGCTGGAGCCCAGCAGGTCGAGGCTGTAGTGGCCGGGAGCGTGCCACTGCACTCCAACCTGGGCAATGGAGTGAGATTCCAACTCAAAAAAAAAAAAAACCTCCTCCCTTATACAATTCAAATTAACCTTCTTTAATTGTCAGGCAGGCTTTTCTTTACTTTAGGATTTCCCATTTGGATAAATATGTGGGCTTACAGTACTTAGTCTTTTCTTTCCAAGTAGGCCACATTTAATACTCTTTTTCTTTTAAGTTGGAGTCTCATTCTGTCGCCCAGACTGGAGTGCAGTGGCCGCTCCCGGCCACCACAGCCTCGACCTGCTGGGCTCCGGCGATCCTTCCGCCTCAGCCTTCCAAGTAGCCGGAATTACAGGCACGCGCTACCACGCCCGGCTGATTTTCTGATTTATTGTAGAGATGAGGTCTCGCCAAGTTGTCCAGGCGGGTCTCGAACCCGCGGGCTCAGGCAATCCACTCACCTCAGCCTCCCAAAGCGCGGGATTACAGGCTGCGCCACCGAGCCCGACTAATACTCTTTTCTCAAGAAATTCCACAGCTTACAGTTGTCCCTTCCAAATGGAAAGGCTCATTTTACCTCTCATACAGTGTTGACAAACTTGTTTTCTCTGGAAAGTAAATTCAGCTTTAAACATTAGCCAGGCTCGGTGGCTCAGCCTGTAATCCCGCGATTTGGGAGGCTGAGGTGAGTGGATTGCCTGAGCCCGCGAGTTTGAGACTCGCCTGGGCAACTTGGGGAGACCTCATCTCTACAATAAATCAAAAAATTAGCCGGGCGTGGTAGCGTGCACCTGTAGTTCCAGCTACTCGGAAGGCTGAGGCGGAAGGATCGCCGGAGCCCAGCAGGTCGAGGCTGCGGTGGCCGGGAGCGGCCACTGCCCTCCAGCCTGGGCGACAAAGTGAGACTCCAATTCAAAAAAAAAAAAAAAAGAATAAGTCTTAGGCCGGGCGCGGTGGCTCAAGCCTGTAATCCCAGCACTTTGGGAGGCCGCAGCAAGAGGATTGCCTGAGTCCAGGGCTTGGAGACCAGCCTGGGCAACTTGGTGAGACATCATCTCTAAATATATTTTTTTTAAAAAAGCTAGCTGGGCGTGGTGGCTTGCGCCTGTAGGTCCTGCTACTTGGAAGACTGAGGCAGAAGGATCACCGGAGCCCGGCAGGTCGACACTGGGGTGGCCATGAGTGTGCCACTGCACTCCAGCCTGGGCGACAGAATGAGACTCCAACTCAAAAAAAAAAAAAATGAGTCTTAAACATGACTCTGCAGCTGTGCCAGGCATATTTTTATCAGTCCGGGTTTTATTCCAGTTGGCTGTTCTCTGACCGTGCTTCATAAAAACATGGGGACATGGTCTAGTAGTCACACATCCCAGCACTGAAGCAAGGTAGGAGGGTGAGTTTGAAATGTGACTTTCATTTGTCTATTTAACCAACATTTCTGAGGATCAGTCACAGTACTCCACAGCGAACTAGTTGTTCAGCCCTAAGCAAATTACTACGTCTCTCTAAGTTTCAGATTGTCCCCTGACAGTGCTCCACAGATGGTGTCGTTACCATCACCATCGAGTGCTCACACTCATGCAGAAGTCAGGCCTTAACTGATGTTTATTTTTATTTTTATTTTTTTTGAGTTGGAAGTCTCACTCTGTCGCCCAGACTGGAGTGCAGTGGCCCGCGGGCTCAGGCAATCCACTCACCTCAGCCTCCCAAAGGCGCGGGATTACAGGCTGAGCCACCGAACCCGGCTAAGACTTATTCTTAATAAATCATAAATCATATATTGTGGGATGCATCTTCAATAAGTCACTCGGGATTAGCTCTCACCGATTGCTGGTCTCACTCTGTGATGACAACTTGTGTGAGCCTGTGGATACGCTTTACAGGGGCTACGGATGAGATTGCCCTGGGGACTTTGACTGCAACTCTGTGTAAGGCAGAAGGGATGGATAGATGAATGTCCAGTGAATTTCATAAATGTTTCTGATGCTTGTGTTCCTTAGTGAGATATTATCCACCCTGGAATTCCCCAGGCCGTCTATCCGCAGCCAGAGCTATTTTCTATAGTCAGAAAGATGGGATGGTAGATAGTCACAACAATAAGACTATTACACGAAAAACAGGATGCCACAATCTTCAAGGGAAAGAGCAGTGCTAGCAATGGAAAGTGTGAGACCCCAGCTGTGGTGGCTTAGCACAGGAGCTGAACCCTCTAGGTGAGCACACCTTCAGGATGATGGTGTGTCACCATTCGAACCTGTGGCTCTGCAAACCTTCTCCTTGTTTTATGAAGTCCAGCTAGTCCCCTTTCCCCAGGACAGCACAGGAAACCAGAAAGCTTTCGACTATGCCATGAGCGTTAACGAATAAAGTATATGAAAGACTCCTCTTACCTGTCCTGTGGTTTCAGCCGGGGAGCAGAAATTTTGAACGACCAATCCAAGAAAAAAAATCATTAGATGCTGTAGCATGATGAGGAAATGTTTGCTCCTCTGTGCCAGCCACCTGCCAGGACGATTTAGCTATTTTAACTGAGTGTGATGAACGCCCAGCAAGTTCTTCCTCATTTCAGTGTTTACTTTTAAATTCTTTCGCTTCCTTTTCCAGGATTGAGCCAGAGGATAGGTGAGACCTGCCTTTAGACAGAAAAAGCGGCAAATCCAGGGGTCTTCGTGAAACCGGCCTCTCGAATTGGTATATATGTCCTGGCGGAATGACAGGATATCCTGCAGGGGCTGAGGCCGTGGTACAACCTGGGATTTTTGTGCTTGTGAAACTCCCCAAACAGTTCCTGCCTGCTTGCTGCTCTGTCCCTCGCCTCTGGTCCTGCCCACCGCTGCCACGCCGGGGAGCACCACAGGCTTTCTGTCCAGACGCAAAGCCTCAGGCTTGCAGCTGAGCAGGGCTTGTGGGATGCCTGCATGCAGGTACTGCCCCAGGTGTGCAGAGAAAGTTGTAGAAGTCTGGGACCCTGCCCTAGAGAAGGTGATGGCTCTACCCTGGATGGGTGGCAAACTCTATGGCAAAGGAAGGTCTCCCTTTAGATACCGACAGCTGGGTCTTGAACGCATCCTTTCTTCTTTTCCATGTCACTCCAGTGGCAAGTGACTGAGCCCGTAGGTCAAATCTTACCCTTTAAGATCTCATGCCACCTCTTCCGAGACGGCTTCCTGTTCTGCCCCTCCACCAGATCCTGGAGATCCTCCCAGAATTTTGCACACAATGCATGAAAGCCCAGTCATATCTATCATAATTCATCGGTCTGTCTCCTATGCCCGATTATGAGTACCTTGAGGGCAGGGGCGTAGCCTTCGTCTTCTCTGTATCCTTCAAAACTTAGAGCAGAAACCTGCATTTGAAAACAGTAAAAAACAATACTAACAGCTGGCGTTTTTTGAAAACTTACTACATTCCAGTTACTACTCTAGACTTGGGGAAATAGGGTTATTCTCCTCCTCTTACAGACGAGAGAACCGAGGCAGAGAGGTTGCACAGCTTATCAAAGGTCACACAGCCAGGGGGTGGTGAAGCCAGTATTCAAACCATGTGGCTCCAGAGCTGTTCCAGTCAGTTACTCCCTCGACTGCCAAAAACAAAACACATTTAATGAATAAGTAAATAGCAGATGGTGTTCTAGTCCTGTTGGAAGCCATGATGTGTCAGATTCAGCTCTGGGAAGGATAAAGTCTAGGTTGATCCATAAAACAGGGCGCATCTCATGACACTAAATTACCGGGGACTCATGCACTTGCAATCACTAGTTTTGGTTAAGTGATCCCTTTTCTCTCTATAAAGTCTCTCTCTCTGAACTTTTGAAATGATATCATATTGATCAGTAACTAGGAAACATTTCCAACATAGACCTCTAGCCCAGAGATCTCCATCACGACGAGGAAGTCTTTATAATCCTTTGGCTATGCATCAGAAATTTGGGGGAGCTTTAAAAACAATTCTGGCCACCGCAGACTTGATCTACTGGGCTCAGGCGATCCTTTCACCCCAGCCTTCCAAGTAGCTGGAACTACAGGCATTTGTCACCATGTCTGGCTAATTTTTTGGCATGGTGGCTCACACCTACATTACCAGGACTTTGGGAAGTCGAGGTGAGAGGACTGCCTGAGCCTATGGGTTTGAGACCAGTCTGGGCAACTTGGCGAGACCTCATCTCTACAATAAATCAAAAAATTAGCTGGACATGGTGGCAAATGCCTGTAGTTGCAACTACTTGGAAGGCTAAGATGGAAGAATGCCCTGAGCCTAGTAGGTCAAGGCTGCGGTGGCCTGGCTGGGAACATCCCACTGCCCTTCAGCCTGGGTGGCAGACTCCAACTCAAAAAAAAAAAAAATTCCTGATGCTTGGCCCTATTCTGAACACTCAAATCAGAACTCCAGGCAGTGGGGCACCAGGAGTATTTTTCAAAGCTTCCTGAGTGGTTTTACTCACTTTGGACCGTTGCTTGAGATAAATTAATTGTTGTGTGAAACCAGCAAGATTTTGAAGCTTATCTGTTACAGTAACTGTGTTACTTTGAATAATATACCACAGAAACAAATTGGGTACTTATTTCTGAGAGATGCAGATAAAAATCTGGGCTTGGAATGGGCTAAATTCCAGGTGAAATAATAAAATGAACCCGTATTAGCATTTTCTAAATAGTATTTCACCAATTACTATTTATTTCTAGGAGATAATGTAGGAGTATTGGAAATGATTGTCTCATCAGATAATTTGAGATCAGATATCCCTTTCTTATGGATTGACCATGTTAATTAGCCCATTAAATGTCCTGAGAAGCCCTGCAGTAAAACAACATAACACAGTGACACAAAAACAGTTTAGTTTTGCTTAAGGCAATATTTCTCAAACTTTTGGGCCAAAGGATACTTTATCTTTTTGTAAATTCACCTTAGCAAACTCCGGATCTTGTGTTCTACCAGTTTTTTTTAAGGGAAATAGACTGCCTTAGACTTTAGCAGGTTGATGATATTGTTTTTAAATTTCCAGGAAATAGATGTTAGCCTGCCAGTGGTCACAGAGACGCTGCAGTCTAGAATTTGTGCATAGAGCTTATCAATTAGGTGCATTAAAAATAATTAAACAACAACAAAACAAAACAACTGAATAACTCACATGGCATTGTTCAGAAACTGGTCCAAATAGTTGTGTCAATTAATTTTAGTTCTATTAGACGCTTTTGATCGTTGCGAACAGAAATCCTTCAAGTTATTTCAAATTCCTACCATCCCCTCCCCAAAATATGCCTGCAATTGACAAGTCAAGTGCTTACAATGGTGCCCAGCGCACAGTGGGTATACAATCGTTCTCAGCCATTCTTCTGCAATTACAATATGCAGAAGCAACCACCAGCAGTGCCATCTCCTCCCTTGGCCTCTGTAGCTCTGAAGTGGGGCTGGATTTTCCCTGTTTTAGGTCACCCTGGGCCTGTCAATCTGTGTCTCTTGCTGGGCAAAATGTCCCTTTCTTTACTGTGGCCACATTCCTTTCTGCAGTTGTTGTGATCTTGTTCTCTATTCATGCCAGGTGGTTTTTTTTTGTTTTTTGTGTTTTTTTTAACCGATTTTTAAAAAATTTTAATCAATATTTTTTATTATGGTATTGTGGGGTACAGTTAAGGGTTGGGTATACAAGGATGTTTCATTCAGGCACCCTGTTGATAAGAGGTGTTTCCCCATCCCCAGAGCCAGGTGGTTTTTAATGAACAACATTTCACAGGCAGTTTGCTCCCTCCAGTGTCCCCTGTACTGTGGACAGTCACTTGAGATCTCGGTGTGGCCTTCCTCTTCCCAAGGCTGCCCCTTGCTCTCGTATGCGTCCGCCCTGTGCTTTCCTTGGTCAACACTCCCGCCCGCCACCCTTCCTATCTCCTACTCCCTTCCCCTCACCGTTGGCCCTGCTATCTGTCCTGGCGGTGGTAGGAGGCTTACAGTTTCCTCTTGGGTGGGGGGAGTAACCTGATTGGAATCTGAAGAGACTTTTCCCACATTGGAAAAGGGAAGAAGTGGAGAGGGAGCATTGGGAAGATCCTGGGTGGAGTTTCCTCTGGGGCGCAGGACTCTGGGTGGTGAGTGCTTCACCGTTCCTTTTTCTGTGCCATGCTTGACGCTGAGTTTTCAGTGCTTGGTCACTTTGGGTAATAAAATCCTTCATGTGTGCTTTGAGAAGGCTTCAAGAAAGGACCGTCAACACCTTCAGCACCATCACCACAGCAGACTCACAGGTAGCTTTCATCATGTGCCAGACACTCTCCTGATCCTTAATTCGTTTAACTTAAGTTTTTTTTTTTGAGTTGAGGTCTCACTCAAAAAATCGCATGATCACAGCCACCATAGACGCAAGCTGCTGGCCTCAGGAGAGCCTTCTGCTTCAGTCTTCCAAGTAGCCAGAACTACAGGCATGCGCCACCACACTCAGCTATTTTTTAAAAAAATTTATGGTAGAGACGAAGTCTCGCCAAGTTACCCAGGCTGGTCTTGAATCCCTGGGCTCAGGCAGTCCTCTTGCCTCAGTCTCCCAAAGTGCTGGGATGACAGGCATGAGCCACCACACCCAGTTAACTTATTTAATAAATTTCATTAAATCTTCATATTGATTTAGTAAATTTAAACACTTATTTAAATTGAAATTCATGAATGTAACATATTGAATCTTCATAATTCTAATGCATAAGAATTACTTTTATTCCCAAGGCAGAGAGTGGGGAGGAAATTGTCTGAGGTCACAAAGTTAGTAAGTGGTGGGCAGTGTGAATCCGGGCAGTGTGGATACAGAGACTGATGCTGAGGTGGCCTCTTTGAACCTTGAACAAGGGCTTCCTGGGTCTCATGAGATGGCCAACAGAGTGACGGTCAACTCTTACGAAGCAGAACAAGCCTAGCTGTCCACGTGGAGATCCGTTGTCTCTTTTGCTTTACAGGGAAACAAAAGGGGATGAGAAATTGGGAATTTCTGAGGTTAATTTTCTGGTTTAAAAAATGTTTTTTGTTCTTTCAGCAGTTTTCGCTAAATTGAAAAACAAAAAGAACTGCAGCTGGGTATTGGTCTTTCTGGAACATCTATCTAGGAAATTGAAAAAGTTGCTTTATGTGGTTTCAACGGACCCAAAAGCTCCTAGATTTTTTCCAAAAGAAAGTGCTGCTTTGGGAAGTGACAATTTTAGAAAAGAGACAAATAACAACAGCAAGTCCTAAAACTGTTCAGGAGGAGGAATCTGTGGGAACTCTTTGGAATGCCTCCACAGATTCCTTCATAACTAACAGGGTCCTTGACACAATTTAGGTTCCACCCAAAGTGGAGTAAAAAGAATGAACAAAACAAGCTTTCCAAATCTCAGTTCACGATTTCAGCGAGTTTTAAAAACAGTCTCCTAGGAGGAGAGAGAGATTTTTCTGCCCCAGCCTGCGGATTTCTCACTGATTAGGCACTTTGAGCGGAATCAAGTTTTGTTACACAAATGGCTTGGTGTTAAATTCAGCTGGACATTCTTTTTGTCTACTCACTGAGCAGAATTCTTGGCACCTGAAACCTCCTGGCTGGAGTACAAAATACTTTTCTTCTCTTTTTTCACATCTTATTGTAACGTTGAAACAATCGAATGGCTATTTATGTTCCAAATATAGAAATTAGTGAAAAGGAATTCACATTCGTTCTCTTCTTCCTTCTATCTCATTCTTTTTGTGCTAATCATCTGAGCAATATTGCATTCTCTTTTTCTTTGTCCTCCTCCCTTCCCTGGCTTGGGTAAGAATATCTTGTATTTTTCTAGATCAAAGAACTTAACAAGCTAAACTAAGAGTGGTCTATAGTTTTCTATCATGTTTTGAAATAACTTTTGGTTTAAAAAGTCTTCAAGTGGGATTGGCAGTTGAGGGAAACTGCTAGGGGAGGGAGGGGCATACCTCATCAATAAGGGTATAATCAACGTTTGTATACCTGACCCTGAATTGTATCCCACGCCTTTATAATAAAAAAAGTCTTCAAGTGAAAATCTAAATAATATTTCATTTGGACTGATTTGCATAGGTATGCTAAACACCTGTCTTCACTTTGATTGTGCAGATATAGGTAATGTCTAACGGGATGGTTTTTTTTCTTGGTTGTTATCACACCGTAAGTTTTAATTATTCATTTATTAATTCAACAAGCACTTATAAAATGCTATACATCATTCTGGACTCTGAGTACCTAAAAGTAGATAAACCATATTGCCTTGTGTGCTATATAGTCTTCAGCATACTTTCATACATATTATCTCACTTAAAAATTATGCAACTTTGTGAAATAGACTGGACAAAGAGTGTTATCTTGATATGGCAGATGTGAAACTGAGGCCCAGAGAAATTGAGTGACTTATTCAAGGTCAATAAGTTAGCATGTGGTTGACCTAGTCATAGACGCCAGGTCATCTAACTCTAGTCGTAGACTCTGCCTGCTAAGGCGGAACACCATTCTGATGCTTGATTCTTAAACTAATGAATGGGCTATCTGTGGTTCATCAAATTCCGTCATTCAAATGCTTACCTGAACTGGGTGTTATTTGTTGTCACACTAAGATGTGGCCATGGCTGAGCATGACGACAATAAAGATCACAGTTGGAATTCACACGACTGCAGGTGTCCTTGGATCAGAACTGAAAGTACTGGGTCACTGATTCTCAAAGGTTCACTACTTGGTCTTGCCATCCCTGGTGTGGCATAACACAGACACACAGGATCACTCGAGGTTTCTCATTCTATGTAAAAGGACTTAGCTGTGCTCTAAAAACTGGCACGACACCAGCTCTACAGAGCACATAGTAAGGCCCACATCTACCGGGCACACCTCCACCTCAGTGTCTTGCCAAGTTCTGTAAGACTCTTCCCCTAAATAACCTTCATTCCCCTTAAGCCCTTGGTCAAATTCACCCCCTCTCACTTGTCCAGATTGCTCTACTGAACATCTTAGCACGGGTCCTTCCTACCCCATGGCTCTGGCTTCCCCGTATCCTGATCTTTTTTTTTTTTCCTCTTGGAACATGACACTTTCTAAGATACTACACAATGCTCTTGTTTATTATGTTTGTTGGTTGTTGTCTGACTCCCAGTTAGAATATATGCTTATTAAGGCTGGGGAGTTTTTGTCTGTTGAGACCTAGTAAGCACCACTACAAATGACCAGAAGACGCATTCACTCAACGGAAGTGGAAATTTCTCAGTGCATAGATAAGCAGATTTGATAATTCAGGTAAAATATGCTTTTATTACAACACATGCTTCTTTGTTTCTTTCACATCTCAGAGCTACTTACAAAAGCAATTCTTTCTGCTTACGATGCCACTTAGCTCTACATGTTCCATTCTAATATCTTCTGGTTTCTTGGTGAGTTTTTCACAGCTCACTGTTGGATTGTTATTTGATATCTGTGAAATCACACTCTTGTGACTTGAGCTAAACATCTTTCAGTTCTTACAAATGAAATGATTTCCATCCACAGAGTTCCTCTTACCTTTCCATGTATGGTGGGTGTTGGCTCAGAAAAGACACCTGGATCAATACATACAATGGGTCTGGCTCCAGTTTTGCCCCAAATCACTGACCCTGACCTTGAGCAAGTCCTTATTCTCTCTGATAAAATAAGGGAGTTGGACAACATAACAGTCACTCTGCCCTTCTATATCTGTAAGTGTGAACGATTCTTTTTACCCTTTTCTAGTTAAGGGCATTTCTCCTCCAAATTTCGCTAAGTGTAATAATGGTTGAATGCTGGGTACATCCTTCAGGAATAACACTATTTTCTCCCCCAAGGAATCTGAAATTGCTTCAATCTCTCAAAATTACTTCCTCAAAGAACACGTAGAAACATTCTAGGACTTTGAGGCAGAAAGGGTTGTGGAGATATATTTAAGGAAAGATGTATCGCCATGGCGGTATTTTGCCCGAACGAATTCACTGACCTTCAGAAGCAAATATCAGGTTGAACCATATACAATAGTTGCCCTCTAGGTCAGGAATGGACTAATGCTGGCAACTTCATGTGGTTCACCCTATCTACATACATATGTTTAGTACTATACATGATCAGAAAATACTCTACACTTTTAATCTTCATAGAGAGACACTCAGTCCACTGCCAATTTCTCAGGGACTGAATTTTTTAGGAAGGCTAGTTTTGTGGGAATCAAATACCAGAGCTCAAGAGACTTTCAGCGTGGTTGAAATATTTCTGCCTTTAGGTAGGATGACAACTGGGACTAAGGTACTGCCTCTCTGCAAACCTTCCCGTCCTGTAGAGAGGGCTGGGAGAGCCAATGAACACATGTCCACACCTTCACCTGGCTCTGGCTTCTCTGCCTTGGTGCTTCAAGTGGATGGATAAATGCACCCAGTTGTTATTAGGAACTGACAGGGCAAGAGTCTTTCCTGCACACTCATCAGATCCTGGCCCTCCAGGAATCAGCTTTCCAAGCAGGGGATGTGTCCAAACACGTGCCTCTCTGCCCTCATGGCCCTCTCCTTTTCCTTTGTTAGTTTAAATCTTTCCACACAGCAAACTTTCTTTTTTTAGTGATTTTTGTTTTTCCTTTCTGTGGACACCAGTCAGCAGGTCCTGCTCTGAGCAAAAGTGCCAAGTAGGCAAAGTTTCTCCCCCGTCCCCCCTCGACCTCCCATTCAACATCCTCCCTGCCCCCGCCTTCATCCAATCAATCAGTCAACATTTACTGAAGGTCCACCATACCCAGGACACCTTTCTGGTTGGGATGTTATTTCATGGTGGCCTGAGATTAATTATTTGATATTTACTAGTCACCGTGACCGTTTGTCCCCCAAAGTGCTCAAGAGTGATCTCCTTTCCTCACCACCAAAAGTCAATTCCTACTCATTCTGCCCTCACTAGGTAGACTCTTAACACGAAACCCACCACATCTCCACCTCCCGTCATTCCCGCCTAGGTTTACGCTGCCAGGGTCTCTAACTGGCACTGTTGCGATAGTATCCCACGTGACAGCCCTTCTTCCACTTTACCTCCTGCAATCCATTCTGCAAACTGCAGTCAGTGATGTTTAAAGATCTAGATAAGGACCTGACAGGAGCTCCTTCATGTGCTGACCTCTGCTGACCCTCCTAGCCCCTGCTCTGGCCACCTCCTGCTTATGTTAGGCTTCACAGCAAGCTGGTCCCCACTTGCCTCTCTGCATGACTCAAGTCTGCCCCTGGGTCTAAGGGGTTTCTCCCTCCCCACCCTTCTGCTACTCTGACCCCTGCTCTCCTTTTAGACTCAACCCTTTCTCCTCTCCCTCACGGCCCAGAAGCACCAAGCACATGGTGTTATAGTTAACGATCGACTTTTCTGTCTTTCCTGGGAGACAGACACGATGCTCATTGTGTTTAACGTTTATCTCCTGGGATGGGATGCCCCTGTGAGCATGGACTGGGCCTGTCTTATTCATCACTGTATCTCTAGCACATGGGCCATGGAGTCAAGAACACAGGCAACACTCTATAGCACTAGCTATGGACCAGGCCAGGAAGTGTCCTGAAGACTTTACATGTGTTAGCTGACTTTACTCTCACCACCACTTAAAGAGGTACTGTGATATTGTGAAACAGATCATTGATCTTCATCCTGTTTCCTGGCAGATGACTTCTAGAATCCTCAAAACTTCCAAAATGATAGATGCGGTTTTGTATGCTAGAGTTGACAGATGGCTGGCAGCCTCTGAGAGGTCTCAGGATGGCAGCTGGTAACAGAAAGACCAAGGCAGAATTAGAGGATTGGGACCTGTAGTTCCATTCCTGTTCTTTCACAGACCTCTGCTTGGGCCTGTCTCTCGGGGGAGAGGGGCTGAAGTTTGAGTTGACCACCAGTGTCCAGTGATGTAATCAATCATGCCTATGTCATGAAACCTCCATAAAAACCCAAAAGACAGGGTGTGGGGAGCTTCCAGATAGCTGAACACGTGAGGAGCTGTGTTGGGAACAGCCCATGGAGGAATGAGGGGAGAAGACGTTGCAACAGGCTACTGCAATGAACCAGGCGAGAGATGACAGTGGCGTGAACTAGAGTGGGAGCAGTGGAGGTGGTGAGAAGGGTCAGATCCGGGCTCTATTTCACAGGGAGGGCCAAGAAAATTTATTCCTGGAGGGTGGCATGCCCAGGGAGGGCATGGGTACTCCAGGCCTCTTCCCTATACCTCGTCCTACTCATCTCTTCATCTGTATCCTTTATAAAAATCTCCTTCTAATAGACCAGTAAATGTGTTTACCTGACGAGTCAACAAGGATAGAAGTGAGACCAAGTTCCCAGCTTAAGACTCTTCAGTGGCTTGGAATCAAGCCAAGCCCTGCGGTGGCTTTGAGTCCTACCTGACCCAAGCCTTCCCTCTGGCTTCTTCCTAAAGCAGTTTATAATTTCTAATCTCTGCTAGACCCGCCCTGGCTTTACCCTGTGTCTATAACACCCCAGGTTAATTTCCATCTTTGGCATTTTCCTTCGCTGTTCCCCCTCCCGGGAATGCTCTTTCCTCTGAGTTTTCGTGGTTGGTCCTTCCTTGTCGTCAGTTCTCATTTCCATGTCACCTCGCAGAGAAGTCACCCCCGTGACCCTCATCAATGTGGTCATAAGCCTCTCCGTGGTGCTGCTCCACATAGAACTTATTCCATGCGGTAGAGTCGTGTTTGTTAGTCTGTCTTTCCCACACTGAAGTATACGCTCTGTGAGAACAACTTTCCCCAACAGGAGTCAACATATTGTAGCTGAATAATTTGTAGGTATTTTGTTATGTGTTGTGCGCTTTACATATACGGGGGAGTCCCCCCAAAACCCAGAATTATCTTATGGAAGGTGGGTCCCTTGTGGTACAGGCTTCGCCTGCTAGGTGGGTGTTCTAGGAACCCATCAGCATCAGTGTATCAGTGAGCGTTGTTGTGAGAGGCTACGCTTGGCTTCAGTGAGTTTTTTTGAAGACTCTTTCATCACGTTTGCCTATCTCATGATGGGTGATTTAAGAGTGCACCTGTCCACACCTTGCTGAGTGTTTAGCAGTTTTTTGACCTAAAGTGGCATTATCCCCATGCCCCACCTTTCCTATTCACCCGATTTTACCCCAAGTAAAATCTTTTTTTGTTTCCCCAGATGAAAACATGTGCTCAGAGGGAAACGTTTTGCTGATATGAAAGAGGTGAAACAAAAAATGGCAGAAGCACTAAAAGGCATAATTGACCAGTCCAAAAACTGTTTTGGGCAGCGGAAAAAGCATCTTGATAGGTGTATTGCATCAAATGGAGCGTACTTTGAAGGCAACTGCAATTTAAACATGTAAGAGTAAATATGCAATTTTTTGATAAATAAATTCTGGGTTTTTTTTTTGGTCTCCCCTCATATTATATTATTTAAATCTCCTGTGGGGAACATGCCATTATTATTATTATTTTTTGGGTTGGAGTCTCACTCTGTCGCCCAGACTGGAGTGCAGTGGCCACTTCCGGCTATCGCAACCTCGACCTGCTGGGCTCCAGCGATCCTTCCGCCTCAGCCTTCCAAGTAGCTGGAACTACAGGCGCGCGCTACCACACCTGGCTAATTTTTTATTTATTGTAGAGTTGAGGTCTCACCAATTTGCCCAGGCGGGTCTCGAACCAGCGAACTCAGGCAGTCCACTCACCTCAGCCTCCCAGGGCGAGGGATTATAGGTTGAGCCACCGAGCCCGGCGAACATACTATTATTATCTTTGCTTTCCAAACAGAAAACTGAGGCAAGGCATGGTGACTCATGCCTATAATCTCAGCACTTTGGGAGGCTGAGGTGAGAGGATTGCCTGAGTCCACGGGTTTGAGACCAGCCTGGGCAACTTGGCAAGACCTTATCTTTAAAAAAAAAAAAAAAGAAAGAAATCAAACAGAAAACTGAGGTAACGAGAGATCTCTAAGCAGCACTGGTCACATAACATGTAGGGCCCAGTGTAAAATGAAAATGTAGGGTCCCTTGTAAAAAATTATTAAGAATTTCAAGGCAGAGACAGCAGGGCTGCCTAAGGGGGCTTGAAGAGCTAGGAAATGTGTGTTAAATGGGGCAGTCAGGGTGATCCTCACTGAAAGGAGAAATATGAGGGAGACTTAATGGAGGCGAGGCAGTTTGCTAAGTGGACATCCCAGAGGAGAGCATTCTGGGTAGAGAGAACAGGCCCTTAGGTGGAAGCAGTAATGGGAGATGGAATGCAAAGAGCTTGGTCAGGATTCTGGAAAACAAAATAGGCTTTTGAGTGAACACATGATCTGGTTTTTACTAGGCAGCCATCATTCCAGCTGCTATGCTGAGAACAGCTCGTGGAGGAGCAAACGGAGAAGACTTCTCAACAAGCTCCTGCAATGAACCAGGCGAGAGACGACAGTGGCTTGAACTCAGGTGGGGCAGTGCAAGTGGTGAGAAGGGGCCAGACTCTTGATACATTTAACAAGGAGGACCAACACAATTTGCTGATAGCTTGGACACTGGGTGTGTAAGAAAGAGTCAAGAGTGACTCCAAGACTTTGGGTCTGAGGAACTCAAAGCTTGAGGTTGCCACCCACAGAGATGAGGAGTGTAAGTGAAGCAGGGTTTTTTTGAGGGAGATTTAGGAATTCGGAGTTGGGTTAATTTGCTACACAAATGGAGATGTCAGGAAAGAATTGATTGCATGAGTCTGGGGTTCCAGGGAGGGGCCTGGGTGGGTTATACACATTTGAGAAACATCAGCACTATAGGCCAGATTTAAGGTCTTGGGACAGAGTAAATCACCAAAGGCAACAAGAGCAGGTAGAGAGTAGCCTGAGCTCTGGGGACACCGATATTAAGAGGTGCGGGAGAATGGGGTCGAGGAGTGACACTGTGCTCTCTGGTTTAAATGACGAGAGGTGAAGGAGCAGGGGGGTGGATGCTATGCTTTTGGAGGCGAACTTGGCAAGAGCAATTCAGTGGAGAGGTAGGGAGGAACTACCTCATCTGAATGGAGCGAATTTAAGTAAAACTGGAGGAGAGAAATGGCAGACTTCATAGACCTCTTTTACATTGAATGCTACAGCGAATGGTAGCAGAGGAAAAAAGGCAGCAATTTAGGGAGGGTAGGCGTTGGAAATGAGTCAGTAAAAGATTTTTATTTTTATTTTTATTTTTTGAGTTGGAGTCTTACTCTGTCGCCCAGACTGGAGTGCAGTGGCCGCCCCCGGCCACCGCAGCCTCGACCTGCTGGGCTCTGGCGATCCTTTCACCTCAGCCTTCCAAGTAGCTGGAATTACAGGCATGCGCTACCATGCCCGGTTGATTTTTTTATTTATTGCAGAGATGAGGTCTCGCTGCCCAGGTGGGTCTCAAACCCGCGGGCTCAGGAAATCCACTCACCTCAGCCTCCCAAAGGTGCGGGATTGCAGGCTGAGCCACCGAGCCCGGCTAATAAAAGATTTTTAAAAGATGAGAAAAACAACAGCATTTTTATATGCTTATGTGAATGTTCCAATACAGAAGACGAGAGCATGTTCACTATTAATTTCAATACCAAAAAAACAACACACACACACACACACACACACACACACACACACACACACACATGTATACTCCTTAAGGAAGTTAAAGTACATCACAGACATTGTGATACTTACAAACCAATGACTTATGCCCCAGTTCCACCCATCTTGTCACACAGGATTCTCATTCCCCATATTCCCTCTTGGGGTTCCAGCCCCAGGGTCAAGTCCTCGAGTGGCAGAGCCTTGGGTGGCATTCACTGTTTTCCAGGACCTTCTGCCCTGTGACACTTTGCTGGAAAGAATGTCTTTGCTGGACACAGCAGTGCTGTCATAGACTCCCAGACAAGACCCAAAAAAATCATTGGCAAGACATCTTTCCCAACTTCTTACTCCAGGGTGTGAAAAATCACTAATAAATCACATGTTCTCCTGAGTTTATTTATGGCTCTCCCATCAATGAGCTGTATCATCTTGGACCAGTCATGTAACTGTTAATATCCTTAGGTTTCTTAACTTGGTCCTATTCTGGTTTTGGCTTCTTATGATTGCAGCTTTTCTGGGTCTTTGTGGAAAAATTTATTTTCTTTTTTCTTTCCCTTCTCTTTCTTTTTACCTGAGGACCATTAACTTCAGAAAAATATAATTCAAGGATGCATAAATCAGAAAGCAATTCATTTACTTTTTACTATGATAAAATATATACAGCATAAAATTTATCATTTTAACTATTGATAAGTTTACAGTTCCATGGCGTTAAATGCATTCACATTATTGTGTAACCATCACTACTGTCTATCTCTGGAATCTTTTCATCTTCCCAAACTGAGATTCTGCACCCACTGAACATGAACTCTCAATCCCTTCCTCCAGCCCTTGGCTACCACCTTTCTGCTGTCTGTCTCTGTGGATTTGACTACTGTAGGTACTGCATATAAGTGAAATCATACAATATTTGTCCTTTTGTGTCTGGTTGATTTCACTTAGTGTGATATCTTCAGTGTCCATCCATGGAGTAGAGTGTGTCTGCCTCTCCTCCCTTTTTAAAGCTGAATGATATTCCACTGTATGTTTATACCACTCTTTACCCTTTCATCTACTGATGGACACCAGGGTTGTTTCTACTTTTTCGCCTTTGTGAATAATACTGCTCTGGACATTGGTCTACGCACATCTCTTTAAGTCTCTGTTTTCAGTTATTTTGGGTATATCCTTGCAAACGGAATTGCTGAGTCTTATACTGATTCTATGTTTAATTTTTTGAGGACTTTCATTACTGTTTTCTATAGCCCAGCTGTACCATTTTACGTTCCCACCAACAGTGCACAAGGCTTCCAATTTCCTCACATCTTTGTTTAACACTTGCTATTTTGTTTTTTTGATGGCAATCATCCTAATGGATGTAAAGTGGTATTGCTATGTGGTTTTGAATTACCTAACATTCAATGATACTGAACATCTTTTCATGTGCTTATTGGCCATTTGTATACTTTCTTTGAAGAAATGTCTAATGAAGTTCTTTCCTTTTTTTTTTTTTTTTTTTAGAAAGCAAGATTTATTGAGAGGACAGAAAAGCTCCCACAGTGGGAGGGTACCCAAGGGGGTGGCCCCTTTCCCATTTTTAAATCAGGTTATTTATCTGTTGAGCTGTGGAAGTTCTTTATATATTCTGTGTATTAATCTGCATTAGGCATATGATTTACAATGACTTTCTCCTATTCCATAGGTTGCCTTTTCACTCTGTTGAGAGTGTCCCTTGACATATGAAAATTTTAAATTTTGGTGAAGTCTAATTAATCTACTTTTTCTTTTGTTGCCTCTGCTTTTGGCTTCATGTCCAAAGAATCATGGCCAAATCCAATGCTTTTCTCCTAGTTTTTTTTTTTTTCCTAATAGTTTTAGCCCTTACATTTTCTTAATTTGGTATTTTTTGTGTCTGTGACATAGAAACTAGTTCCACTAAAGCAATTTCTTAAAGAACAGGGAGCATTACATTTTATTCAATATGTATATCGAGTCAATATGTTATTCAATTCGATATGGCTAACAACCAAGGTGGGAAAAAACGCGGAAGGATCAAGAGGGTAAAAAGAGTGAGAGAATGTAAAAGCAACATAGAGTGATAGAAGGCGGAGAAGGGAAAACAGGGAAAAAACTCTGCTCATTCAAAAAGTAAAGATCTGACACAATCCTTCTCTTAAAAAGTACACCCACTTCTAACATTTTCCATCATACTGTGCTTATTTTAACAATTACCTACATTTTGTATGCCTGGAAGTCACTGAGAAAATATAATCAGAAAAACTGCTTGCTACATGCTTTGGGAAGCAGATTAGGCAGAAAACAAAAAAAGATGAAATATCCTTGAGTAAGGGCTCGCTTTGCTCCTAAAGACATATGAGCTACTTCTGGTGGTTCACAAACCCTAGGGAACTATGCAATCCAAGAGGGCGAGTCAATGGACCTTAGGAAAAATAAACACAGAACGTCCATGTTCTTTCTTGTCTTGTAGTTTTAGCAAAATTAAGCCAAGGGGTTCTATCAGCAGGCATGGCGATCTCTTGAAGTGAGAGCACGCATGCAATCTGGGTGGGCTAGGGTGCAGAAGTCGAGCTGCACGCCCCTGGAGTCCTAACCCCTCCCACTTGCCTTCCTCCCAAGGGGAGTCAGCAGGAGACTGACCATTATGTAGCAGGATGAGTAGAGTTTAACTGTGTTGTTTTCCTTTTTCGGCAGTGGGAGGGGCATCTCCTGGAACCACCGAGGGCAATGTCCCTTCTAAAGGCATTACACCTGGCAGCCACCGAGGATGACCCCCTCAGAAGGGAAGGCAGAACGTGATGCTTTTTGGAATGGTAACATCCAGGAAAAGGTGGAAGGCAATTCTGTGCTTGAGGAGGTGAATGCCAGAATGAATCTGACTTGGTGAGCCTGGGGTTGGCTGATGTCCTGGAAGATGGCACGGCATGAACTGAAAGAGCCAACCCGAAAAGCAGGCACCCTTAGTTACACTTGCACTTGGCACCCTTAGTTACATTTGGCCAGGACGGCCAGTGTGGGTGAACTAGGTCCAGCGGGCGCCGCGGCTCATCTGTCATCAACAGTGACCTCGTGTGGTGGAAAGAGGCCATGACAGTCCCCCAGACTCCAACCCCCAATCTCCTGGGGCTTGTGGACCATTCAGTGGTAGATTGGGGTGGAATTGTCTAGAAAGAGATGCAGGATTTCATGCCAAATAAGGTTCATGGAGCCCTGAGAGATGATTGGAGAAAATAAAACAAACACGTGCCTCTGGTTTGTGGAGCAGTTCGTGCTGGTTACATTTTGGTTGCGTGAAAGGTGCACTTTGGACTTTGTACTGGGGTGTCGTCTTGCCACTTTCTGGAAGAGGATTTTCAGTGACCATAGATGGCAATTGCAGCCTTGGGTTTTGGGCCTTTGATCGTTCATACTTGTGTGTACCTCTGGTTGCTAATAGTGACCTCTCTAGGGTCCAGAAGTCTATCTCAGTCGGTGTGAGCTAGCCAATCTGCTGCAGGTAATGAGATAATTTCCGCCCCCCACTTCATGTCAATTAATGTAGGAGGAGGGGTGGGCGTGGGAGAAAAGAGCTGTGGAGGGGAAAGAAGTAGGAGGAAGGGTGTAGCTGAAAGGGGGTGTCTTCTTTGACTGCAATGGGGACACATCACCACGGTAATGGCAGCAAGTATTTTTTATACTATGTGATGTCATTGCACTCTTCTCAGTGTTTACATAAATTACCTCACAAGTCTTCAACAATCCTATGAGGTAGGTACTCCCCTTATTCCTCATTGTGAGGGGATAGAGATACAAAGATGTGATGTACCTCAGGGTAGGTGTAGGTGCTGGGGTCAGGGGTTCCAATCTAGGCCGTTTGGCTGCAGATTCTGAACTCTTACCTCTCTTTTTGTTGACTTGTTGTCATCAACAGAACTGGGAGAAAGAAGGGCAGAGTTCATCCATGGCTGATGATAATTGTGTATTAGCTTAGAACATTTTTAGTAGCGAGTGAGAGAAAGCCCAAGACATTGGCTTAAACCAAAAGGGAAATTATTGATTCACACAAATAAAAAAAAGTCAGAGATAGGTCAGGCTTCAGGCATGACTTGACCCAGGATTCGAGTTATGTCCCCATATCCACGTTTTAAATCTTCTTCTTCCATGTTGGCTCCATTCTCAGGCTGCTTAATGGACCTGGGACTGCAGGCATACTTCCTCCCCACACCCAATCAACAGAGAAAGAGAGTATTGTTTCCCCAGATTTCCTAGTAAACCTATCTTCAATGCTGGCTCTGATTGAGTTTAGTGTCAGTCTGTTGCAGAAACTGGCTCACTGTTGACCAAATCGAGTTTTTCTTTATTCTGTGTAAGTCAGACTACATTTCCCAACCTCCCTTGCCATTTGATGTGGCCATGTGACAGAATTCTGACTAATAAATGTGGGCAGAAGTGACATTGTCCTGAGGCGTTCTTTCCTTTCTGACTGACTGGAGTGGAGAAGACCCTCAGGGCAATCTTGGGACCACGACTAAGATGGATGAATCAACCAAATGGAAGAGCCTGGGTCCCTGAATCACTGCATGGAAGAAGGTCAGTCACCAATTAGGAATCCATTTATATAAGAAGAAATAAACCTCTATGACAACAGAACCATGAAGATGTTGGTGTTTTCTTTGTAAAATGGCTTGCCAATGTGGCTAGAGGTATGGGATACAAGGAAAGCACTTGGAATCCATCTCTGGGACTTGGGGAGCGGTCATTAGCTGAACCACATGGCTGAAACGGGAAAGGGTCAGTTTCTCAGAGAAAAATCAAGTTATTAATAAAGAAGGAAAGGAAGATTCTGGGCAGCTAATGACAAGTGATCAGGGCAAGCCATGAGGTCAGGAGTCTAATTCTAGACTTCTTAACCAAGGACATCATCAGGTGTTACCTTTACTACCCAGGTGTTTTTTGGGACAGCTGGTCTACTACTACTTTGAGGACTTCTAGTTGCCTATGTATCTGGTACTGTCCAAGGATTCTTGTGCCCTGGACAGTGTGCTAAGTTTTGTGGGTGGTTATAGAGATCAAAGATGAGTCTGGGCACAGAGCCCACATTCTATAGGGAATAGCCAGGCATGCACATTTAGACAAGGAAGACTGGCAGAACTCTTAGCAGACAATTGCGTTCAAATAATGTAGTCCAACCCAAACCCTAATCAAATCTAAACTCTAGCTTTTACTTTGTTTTTGTTCTCAAAATGACTGTGCTCATTGATTGACTTCTCTGACTGTAGAGGTCCATTTTTCTTATTATATTCTGTAGAGTTAAGCAGGATTGGAAATGAGAAACATTTGTTCCCTCTGCTGCATTTAGAGAAATATGCACCATTTTGCAGTCTGTGACTACGGTCTGTCCCCTTTGCTCTCTACTCTTCAAATTACTTCAATGGAAAGTTTAATGTATTTTCTGCAACTGTCAGCTTCCTCTCTCTCTCACTGCTTCTTGAATCAGGTAGAGTATGTGTTGGGGTTATACTCCCAGCAGGGCCTCCAGAATGTTAGATCAGGCCCGTCAGGGGTATGGGTGTCTGGTGTGCGATCCAGTGCTGCAAGAAAGATGAAAAAATGGCACAGAAGTTAGATTAGAAAACATAGTTTATTTAGAAAGCGAATTTTGAAGAGAAAGAGAGAGAGAGAGAGAGAGAGAAAGAGGAGATTCACCTCCCCAAGGTAGGGAAAGGAGCCAAGACCAGGAAACATGGCTTGGCCATAGCTCAAAGAGCACATGGCCACACCATAGCTTAGCAAGGAAATGGCTGCCGTGGCCTGACAATGGCGACTGGTTGCTTGTGGTTGAGTCCTTTTAATCTTTCCCTTTGATGGGGGAAGTTAATTAAGGTGATTGTGCCGTGGTCTGTTCCGGTCATCATGAAGGGGCAGGTAAGTGAAGGTACTGATGTGAAGGCAGATACTCGAAATGGAAAAGCTAATTAGTACAAAACAAGCTGGGGAGGGGGGGGTTGTAAAACATTTATTAGTAGCTACCTCTGAGAAACTGGTTCTGTCCTTGGCTAGTGATTAGAGCGAAAGTAAAGTGAACTGCTAGAAAAACATGAGATTTAGGCAATGTTAAAATGGCTGTTCATTGGGTATATTCAATCCATGTTATGTCCTTTCAGTATGGAACACTTGGAACTGACTGGCAGTAACCCAGCACCTTTGTGTCGGATTTACAAGTGATATGTATGCCCTATTCATTCCCAACAATGGCTCAAACAATTCCCCAGAGCAATAATAGAGCTGACACATCAATATGAAGTGGTCCCGACTTCATGAAGACCTTGACAGGTCAGGACCAATGATAAATCAGCTGCTTCCTTGCCTCTTCATTTATTCAGTTCATTTTTAAAAAATAAATATTTACTGATGACCTCCTATGTGCCAGACACTGTTTTAGGCTTATTCCCTTTTCTTTAGCCTAGATCTCAGGAAATTTTCTCTGTAAACAGCCAGAGATATTTTAGGCTTCGTAGATCATAAGTCTCTTTTGGCAATGAATCAACTCTGTCTTCCTAATGCCAAAGCAGCCATAGGCAACATATAAACCAAAGAGTGGGGCTGTGTTTCAATAAAAGTTTATTTACAAAAATAGGCAGTGGGCAGGATTTGCCCTGTGGGATATTTGTCCCTTCCTGCTTTCGCTTAATTCTAGCCATAGTCCATCTTTGCTTCTTGTAAGATTTCATTTTTCTTTTCCTTGCAAAATTTCAGAGCAGAGAAACCTGTTGGTTAATCAATGGGTCAAGTTAAATGAGTTCTGATGCCAAAGGTTCTGTAGTTTGTTTCTTGTTCAATAATAATAATAGTCATATCAACGACAACAACAATAACGGCTGACAATTATATACCACTTATCAAGTGTCAGTCATGCTCTAATCACTTTCCAAAAAAGCAAACTCATTTTCTCTGACTTGGCAGAGAAAGCAAAGAAGAGGCTTAGGTAAACATGGCATGTAAAATTGGTTGTGGCTATTGTTTCCCAGTACCATGTAAATTTTGGCAAAAGAAATAATACCTACTGTTTATTCGTTGAGCCGTTACAGAGTACCAGAGGCCATGTTGAGTGCTATCCTTCCAGTAGCCCTATGAGGAAGGGACAACTTTAATGTCCTCTCTACAGCTTAGGACATTGGAGCTCAAAGTGACTCAATCACTTGTCCCAGCTGAGGAGTGCAGAACTGACACTTGTTTTTGCCTCCAAAACTCATGTGCTTATTTATTTGCCATTATAACTTGCTTGGACTTGAAGAGGCGATAAAATCCACCAGACAGAGATGTGGGTTTTCATATGATTGTATTTTATTTTTCAATAAAAGTTTTTCCTTTCATGGTCCCAGCTTTTCAGACGGCAGGGAACAAGATGCTCGTGTTGAGTGCTTTGGCATTATGATGACTGTCATTTATAAACCCATTGCCTAGAGGCCTCATTAAATCAACAGCACAATGGGGCGCGTGAAGACATCGGTGCAGCTGCTCTGCGGAGGAATGTCCCTTGTGGGAGGCGGCCTGTCTTTATCAGGCTGAGCTGAGGTGGCTCTGGGCAGAGGGCACAGGCTGCTGCTGCACCCTCAGTGCAACCCTGCGGCTGACAGCTGACAGCCACCGTGCCTGCCTGGGAAGGAGTGGTCTCACCCATAGATTAGATCTTGAAAGCTGCCTCTTTTCAGGTCTTTTTGTTGGGTGGCTCAAAAGAGTCCCTCAGCTGGTGCAACTGCTGTCAACAAAAGGATGCTCGGTTTGAACAGGAGAGGCACGAGCTTTTGGGAAGGCATGTGGAACCCAGTGGGCTCTCCTCCACGCGGACGCCGAGTGTGAATTCTCCTGCATTTTTGCAAACAAGGGTTGCATTGGGTCACGCACATGTTTTGGGGACATCGCTGGCCTCCACTAAACAAAGCATGTGGCTGCGTTGTCTCTTTCTGGGGAGTTCTCTCTTAGTGTTACGTGGAATGAGAAGAGAATCTCTCTCTCACCTCAGTTTAAAGCGTTATCAACAGAAGTCGGCCCCAGATGACTTTTTTCTAGATACGTTGCAAAGATTATCAGAGAAATAGCGGACATTACAAATGATTAGGTTTTAGAAAATCTGAATTTTATATTCAATGACTTCTACCCAAACTACTTAACCTGGGATGGGTCTCTTCAGTTATTTGGGTCCCAGGACCTTTATCTGTTAAAGAATGGTGTTGATAGAGAGAACTCCAAGTTTCCTTCTGGTTCTAAAGTTTTATGACTACCTACAATTGACAATAGAAAAATTCTCGTTTTAAGCGTTGCAACAGAGAAATCAGAATGAGAATAAGAGAGGAAACTGAAGCACATCTTCCTTTCCCTGGAAAAATCTGTGGGTTGAGAATGGCTATAAGTCTTTAGACATAAGAGCATAAAACAGAACTGAAACTGGGTTCTCTCTGTAATAGACCTACTTCTTTTTTGTGTGTGGTATTCTCCTTCTTTCTATTAAGAGCATTGTCGTTTTCCTCTGGTCAAGATAATGAGATTTAGCAAAGGGAAGTACGACATATCCAGCTAAACTCGCATTTCAGATAAACAACAGATCATTTTTTAATGTAAGTATTTCCCATGCAAACTTTGGGACGTCTGTGAAAAAGCCCTATTTGCTGTTTATTTGAAATGCAACTCCAACTGGGTGTCTTGTTCTTTTATCTGGTGGCCCTACCTTTGGAGAACCTTTTCCATTCCGAATCCACATGCTCGGGGTGGCAGAATGGGCCCCCTGTGTGGAGCTGCGAGGGGTGAGCCTAGAGTGGCCTTGTCAAAAAGGTCTTTAACAGGTCCTACCCCTGGATTTTCGGTTATTTGAGCTCATAATTAACTTTTGGCTTGAGCTGCTTTTGAATTGTGTTCTCCATCTCCTGCAAACACGATTGTTCCTGCTGACCCATTCCTCCTACTTCTAACATCTTTCCCAGCTGCTCCTAGTGGCGAAGAGAGGAAATGGGGAGAAGGACTCAAGGTGTGGGGTACATGCTGGATACTCACTGAACGGCATCTCTTTTGACATTCATGACAGTCCTCCAAACAGGAGATCTTATCCTAGCTGTGCAGATCAAGATGTCGAGGCTCAGAGAGATGAAGTAACTTGTCCTAGGATAGCACAGATTTCAAGTGAAAAAAAGCTGAGAAGCCAGCCAAAGACTGTTTGACTCAAAGCCTGTGCTTTTCCTAACATCATACAACACTGATTAAAAGAGGGAGACTAGGGCGCTGGCGGAGGAGACTAGGCGGATTCAAGCTAGCCACTTAGACAAAGAAAGCAACATCAGATGTACCAAAGAAAAGACTTCTGAAGCCCATGAGGCATTCTTCTGCAGTGCTCCACTTGGTGTTTTCATATCTTGCAGAAAGGACAAACAGAAGTGTCAGAGGCAAAACCAATAGGTAGGCTATGGCATCCATTGGACAGGAGTAAACAATCTTGAGAAATCCAAGAGCCTCTGGTGTCTTGCATTTTTTTGTTAAGCAAAGTGACCCCCTTATATGCGGAATTGTCCAGAGCATTTAGAGGTGGAGGTCTGGAGGAGAGGCTGTCATCTGGCCCCTGTTCTTTACCTCTCCTAAGTCCGTACTTTTTCCAGGGAACTTTGCGCCGTCTTCCCCACTTGACTCTGGGTCCAGGCGTGTGACTCGCTTTGGTCACTGGGATGTTAGCAGATATGACACAGCAGAGGCATGAAATTGCCTTGAGCGCAGAGACTTGCTGTCCTGAGCTGCACCATCACCGTGAAAGCATGCCAGCGCTAGCCTCCTGGAGGATGAGAACCCTGTGGAGCAGAGCTAAGTCATCCCTGTAGCCTCAGCTGAAGCCAGTCTAGATCAGCTGGTGGTCAGTAGACTCCCTGGTAAGTGAATAAGCTGAGAAGCCAATCAGTGATCTCAGGTGAGACAGCAAAATGGCCAGGACAAACCCCAGCTGAGCTCAAATGTGTGAGCAAGAAATGTCTGTTGCCATATGACAATGAGGTTTTGCGGCTACATCTGTCGTGTAGTACAAACTTGCTGATACATGGAACCAGAAATTTTCATTTCTGTCCCACCCCTAAATTCTAGGCTTGTTCTTCGTGCAATTGGGATTGCCAAGGCAATTCTAGATCCTTTCTAGGGGTAGTCTCTAATTGTCTGTAGTGCATGATGGTAACTGACAGTGGCACCAGAGAATATCTGGGATTAGTCTGGGATAAACATTCCTGGGGCTAGGCTAGAATCATATTGACCTTGAGGCAGGAGTCCCAGAGATGAGCTTATAGGCAATTCACTGCTTTGTTGGTCACAGACACCTAAGGAGAGTGTGGACACATATTGGGAGCATATACTTCCTACATTAGAAGCCAGAGCCTGACTGATGGCTGTTAGAAGAGAATGTCAAAATGACCTGTTGATCAAGCAAACCCAAATCCTTTGCTTGTAAAAATAATCGAACCCATGACATGGGCAGAAACTTAGTAGCGTCACAGAAGGGAAGGTGTGGCAAAGGCAACGTTTAATAATGTGTAAGGGGCCTTCCAAAACAGGGGTCAAACTGCGTCTGGCCACCCTTTGAGATTATAATGTTGCAGGGTCGATGCACAGGGCGAGGTGAGGCTTGGGAGTTGAGCCTGCACGCTAGGCAGCGATCTCAAAGTCCTCGTGGAGAGTTCCGAGAAAGGGCCCGTTGCCCTGATGTGGGTTTGTTGAGTAGTCTGTTGTGCAGATAAATGGATGTCCAGAAATTTCCTGAAACAGGCAATGTGAGTCTTTGGATCTTCATCTTCCTGGCAAACTTCATCATTCTGAAATGAGAAGTCTCGTTGGTGCCACTTGGAGCGTGGCAGTCACGCCGGGGCAGATGCTAAGCCCCATCGCTGGAGGTGATTGCTGTTCTCTAAACTCCACAAAACCTGTGTTCTCTCCATGTGGATGGGGCAGTTGTGCGACTTCTCCGCAGTCCCCTTCCCACTGGTAGAATGAGGTTAACGATCGTTTCCCTGGCAAAGTGTAGGTGTGAAGGCCACAGGAGGCCAGGCAGGTGGACCGGAAATGCGTGGTCAGCCAGAGTATCTCCACAGTCCCACTGCCAGGGACTCACAAGACCTTAGCAGCAGTTCTGAGTTGTGAGATTCTGGTAAGCCCGACTGCTAGAACGAGCAAGGAAAGGAAGTCCAGCAGTTCCCACATGTAGCAGACATGCCAGCATCAAGAGTTGAGTTGGAATGGTGCGAAGGAGCTGGAGAAGGTGAAGAGTGGTAGCAATCATGATGCAGTTAGAGATCCATGGAAAGAAGCTTTTAGAATAACAAATTGACTTTGCAAACCCTGACTCAGAAGCCCTCCTGCAGCAGAACATATAATAAGTACTTTGGATCTTCCAGAAGGAAGGCAGCCCTGCGGCCCTGCCTTAGACTTCTGACCACCAGAATTGGAAGGCACACACCGGTGGTCATTTGTTTCAGCAGTAATAGGACACTGAAATGGGAGAAGCAGTACTTTTTTGGTTTGTTTGCTTTGTTTTGAGTCTCACTTCTTCGCCCAGGCTGGAGTGCAGTGGTGTACATGCTCACGGCCACTCCAGCATGGGCTCCGTGATCCTTCCGCCTCAGCCTTTCAGGCAGCTGGAACTATAGGTGTGTGCTACCATGCTAATTTTTGATTTATTGTTGAGATGAGGTCTCGTCAGGTTGCCCGGGCTGGTCTTGAACCTGCGGGCTCAGGTGGTCCACTCACCTCGGCCTCCCAAAGTGCTGGGATTACAGGCTGAGCCACTGAACTTGGCCCACAGTACTTTTTAAACACGAAAAGGGTCCTGGACAGGAGAAGGAAAAGTTCTCTCCCAGATCATCTAGACCGATGGTCCCCAGCCTTTTTGGCATCAGGGACTGGTTTCATGGAAGACTTATTTTTCCATGGTTGGGGAGAGGGGTTCGGGGATCATCAGGCATCAGATTCTTATAAGGAGCGCGCAACGTAGATCCCTCACATGTGTGGTTCACAGTAGGGCTTGCCTCCTATGAGAATCTAATACAGCAGATCTGACATAAAGCAGAGCTCCATTCTCTGATCTCACCTCCTGTTATACTGCCCGGTTCCTAAAAGGCTGCAGACCGGTGTGGTCCTCAACCAGGATTTGGGAACCCCTCGTCTAGACAGTGACATGGGCAGAAGGAGGGAAGCAGGACAGGGAGACGGCCACAGAGCAATGGGACCATGTGGCATGAGTGCCTAAGACTCTGCACCCCAGTTTTCAAAAGGCTGTGGGTATGGTTCATTGCCCTTTTTGTTGATCTATTTTGTTTTAAACTGCAGAGGCTTGCGATGGACAGCATGTTTGTGTCTCCCCAAAATTCACATGTTGAAATCGCAGCCTTCCGTGGGACAGTATTAGGAGGTGGGGACTTTGGGAGGTGATTGAAGAAGTGAGGGAGAAGCCTGACTCAGTGGCTCAACCTGTAATCCCGCGCTTTGGGAGGCTGAGGTGAGTGGATTGCCTGAGCCCGTGGGTTTGAGACCTGCCTGGGCAACTTGCCGAGACCTCATCTCTACAATAAATCAAAATGAGCCGGGCGTGGTAGCGTGTGCCTGTAGCTCCAGCTACTTGGAAGGCTGAGGCAGCAGGATAGCCGGAGCCCAGCAAGTCGAGGCCGCAGTGGCCGAGAGCAGCCACTGCACTCCAGTCTGGGTGACAGAGTGAGATTCCAGCTCAAAAAAAAAAAAAAGTGAGGGAGGGGTCCTCATGAGTCAGATAAGTGTCCTTATAAGAAGAAGCCCCAAGAGTTAGCGCACTCTCTTTCTGCTGGTGTGAGGGAATAGTGAGAAGTCGGCAGTCTGCAACCTGGAAGAGGACCCTCACCACAACCCAACCGTAGGGGCACCTATGAAAATATCACATTTCCCAGCCTCCGCAAGACTGAGTGTCATTTAAGTCACCCAGTCTATGGTAGCTTGCTGCAGCAGCCCATGCAGACTAAGACAAACCCTTCCTTCAAACTGGAAGGAAGCCCAATGCACTCTGATGTACAAAACCCCCAAAGCTGGGACTTGCTTTGGTTTAAGTAAGAATGCCAGGAATATCTACCCCTCTCCACAGCCACTTAAGTGGGCCCGTGGCGCACCGTGTGAAGACCCCGAGGGTAGGCCGAGGCCTAAAGGTCTTAAGTCATGTTAGCATTTTATTGTCCTCCGACCACCCTGGGGGAGGAAGGATTCCAGACTAATAGAGCCTGGAGATTCGCTGGAAGACGGGACAGTATAGGGCTTGAGCCAGGGAAATGAAAGTCAAGTTGAAAAGGAGATGAGTGAATCAAAGCCTGTTTCAGGTTGCAAATTGGTCCAATGGGACGTGGACTGAATGCTGGGTGAGGGAGAAGGATGACTCACAGTGCCCCCCAGGTTCCTAGCGTGAGTAAAGCATGTAGGAACAATGACAGCAGCTATTTATTGAGACACTACTAAATGCTATGCACTTGATAGACATTATCTTGT
Organism: Cephalopachus bancanus; assembly: GCA_027257055.1. Classification (NCBI taxonomy): domain Eukaryota; kingdom Metazoa; phylum Chordata; class Mammalia; order Primates; family Tarsiidae; genus Cephalopachus; species Cephalopachus bancanus. The sequence continues at coordinate 2,088,530 of JAPVLO010000028.1, read as the reverse complement.
TGAACCCTCACCGTGACTCTGAGGCATGTACTCTTTCACCTCCATTTTAAAGATAAGAAAACGGAGTCCTGGACTTCAGATATAATTAGCAACTAGCCGAAGCAGATTCCAGCAGAGGAAGTCGCACTCCAGGGCCGGTACTCAACCATTTCTTGTCCTGTGGGTGACTGGCCACTCAAAGAGACAGGGCCTGTTTCTTCACAGGCCACTTAGAGACTTTCACAAAAGCTATGCATCCTGTACCAGTAAAACAAACACAGGAACTTAAGCATGAATTTTGCTTGTGGTTTCATGGAGTTCTGAAGTTTATCCAGGGATCCCGAGGAGTACATGATCCCCAGGTTAAGAACAGGCACATTTGGATGCATTTTATTATTCCTGTTTAATCAATGAAGGCGCTGAGGCCCACCAAATCCAATGGCTGTGTCCATGTCACTCGGCTGATAGGTGTCAGAGCCTGATCTTGCACCTGAGGCCTGTGACTTCAAGCCTCGCCTCCTTTCCTTTCCTCCAAGTCCCTCTTTCCTGAAAGCAATGGGTTCTCTTCCACACACACTGAGAAGTCCAGAATTATCATCTTTGCTCTGCTACTAATTAGCTTGTGACAAAGCAGTCACCTTGTAGTTTCTCTTCTGTAAAATGGGAACATCAACCACCAGTGTGCTTAGCTCACAGGGCTTGAGAAGTTATAAAGCATTCTTCTTATTTACACAAAATCAAAATCTATTCCGCAGACGAAGCATGTTTCCCATGTCTTACTATAATACATTCAGGAAATTATCTGCACACTTCAATTCATTTGAAATGTTTAAGGCATTTTCCCTGTTGTGTCTCGACTCTCTGGTGGTGGCAGTGACTATCTCCAAGTAATTGCATCCGATTAAGCAAGCTTGAAGTACTTGGAAACAGTCACAGCAACAATGATCGGTAACGATTTCCCTTGCTGTAAGGAAGTGACACGAAGCCCAGGGTGAGCCACCCATTCGCTCATTTATTTGTTTGCTCATTTATTCAACAAGTACCCTGAGCATCCGTGATGTGCCGAACGTCATGGTATGTGCCGGTGAGACCATAGTGAACGAGTGTCTGGTATCCACCTTGTGAAGCCTCCATTCATGGGTGAAGAGAGAATACGGGTGCCTGTGTCTCTTTTGCTGAATCTCCCATTCCTACCCAACCAGCTTTCGTTAAGCTCCTCGTTTTGATGTGCTCAGTGAGTCATGAGGCTTTTGAGTCTGCGGTCTCCTCAGCTCTCCTTGTCTTCATGTCAGGGGTCCTCCAAGACTGCCTGTAGAGTTGGTGATTTGGTAGAAGGACTCACAGGACTTAGAAAAGCTGTTGCACTTGCGGTTACTCTTTATGGCAGTCAAAAGATGCAGATGAAAATCGGAAAGGAGAAAAAGTGAAACGAGGTCTGCCTCGTGAATCTGTGTAGGTCTGCCTAGCTCAGCCTGCCCCGTTCACTTTTGGTTGCTTGTTTTTTGCTATTCTTCTTCCACAAAGTTGAAGTTTGTGGTAGTGGAGGGCCACGCTGCTAAAAACTGCAACGCATGCTCACTGGACACCTTATAGAGAATGCTTTTAAGTCACTATGGTAATGGTGGCTTCAGTTGCTTTTCAGGAATTTGGGGCAGCTTCTGTCCAATTCAAACCAGTGGAGACCACCGACCCTTCAACTGGGCCTGCACAAGTGCCCAAGAAATGGCCTTTTGATGTCCGAGGGCCAAAAACTCCATCCTCAAATCATGCTAATGCCGCCATGTCCTGAACAAATGTCCTGTGAAATGCCATGAACCCCGACTATGTTTGTGTAGATCGCCGATGACTTCATTTTTCCCACTGCCAATCACGCTTCCTCACGCCTTAGACCACCCCGCTTCTCAAACCCATAACTCTCCCTAAATCTTATCTTTGGGGAGGTGGATTTGAAACCTATTCTTCCCCTTCCTCACTTGGCTGTCTCACTGTGACTTGTAGTCACAGTGATTGATTTATTGTGCACGAGCAGAATGAACTTGGACCTGGTCAATAATGAAGCACATGGGGCAAAGTTCAGGAAAAACCAGGCTTGAGTTTCCAGGTTTCCTTTCCCAGGGGGGACACATGGACCCTGACTTCTCCCAGCAATAGTGTGTGACACATGAGTGAAGGGCTGTCAGCCAGGAAACTCACCTAAGCGAGTGTCCAGGGCCTTAATCAGAAGCCAGTCAGTCATGTTGGCCTGCAGCGTCTGCATGACTGACCTTGGCTGCTCAGACTTCAGGCCTCAGAGCAAGAACAGGCATTTATCATGACTCACACTGTTGGCATAAACTACGCGTTCAAAGTGGTGCCATGTGGCCCAAGGCCTTGAACATACAAATATACTCTCATCAGTCAGGTTACTCCAGGGTCTCAGACCTCATCTTCCAGGACCCATCCTGAAGGAAAGACTTTCTTAGGAATGGACGGGGTTTGAAAAACCCAGGTCTTCTGAGTTAACCTGTCCCTGCACAGGCCCTTGACTCATTCCTTGGGGATGTCTTCTTTAATTAGAACAAATTTTTCTAATTGGAGTTCTCATAGAAGTCTGGGCATAACACTCCTCACAACGTCAACTTTAAAACTGTATATATTCTTATTTGCTTAATATCTGTCTCTCTCACTATGCTTTCTTCCTGATGCAATTAGGGTCTGTTTTTGATCACTGGGTACCTTGCACACCTGGCAGGGACCTGGGCCTGGCCCGTGATAGGAATATTAGGGGCTGAGTAAATATTTTTTTGAACAAGCGAATAAACAAAAACCTGAGACAATTAGAGCTTACTGTGGGTTCTATGAAGGAAATACAGAGAATGCAGTGCTAGAGAATGCCACAGCTGGGTGCTTGAGGGGATGATTTGAAAGGAGACAGGGAAGCCCTTTTGGTAAGGAGAGCTGAGAAGTGAGGAGGAATCAGACTCACACAGATCTGGGGCAGGGTATTCCAGAAGTAAGGAGCAAGTATAAAGGCCTGGAGACTGGGGGAGGCTGGGTTCGTTCTGGGAATAGCAAGGACCCTGGGGTTCCTGGAACATCTTGAGGGGAGGGGACAGTGAGTTAAAATGGAAGCTGGACAGTCTTGCAGGCCACAAGAAGGAGCTGAGGTTTCATTCCATGTGCAGTGGGAAGCTAGGTTTCACCATGAGAGTGACACCAAGCATTTCTATGTCTAAGTGATTTCTTGAGTTGCTGTGCAAAGAGAGGATTGGAAGAGTCAAGAGTGGAGGCAGGGATGGCCCATTGGGAGGCTTTGGTGACAGTGAGTGAGTGATGACCAGTCTAATAGGACACGGTGGAGGGACAGATGGGGCAACAGTGGGAATGGAGAATAGAGGGTGGATTTGGGGGATAGAACTCACCTCTTGACGGTTTGGGGTTGAGAGAGAGTGTCCCTGGAGTAAATGTGGCAGATGTTGAAGTCAAGCAAGGCCAAAGTAACATTTTTAGGTCATTTTCTAATTTTATTTTTAAGTTGGAGTCTCACTCCATCACCCAGGATGGAGTGCATTGGCACGCTCATAGCCACCGCAGCCTGAACCTGCTGGGTTAGGTGATCCTTCCGCCTCAGTCTTCCAAGTAGCTGAACTGCATGTGTGTGCTACCATGCCCAGCTATTTTTAAAAATTTATTGTAGAGACAAGGTCTTACCGTATTGCCCAGGCTGGTCTCGAACCCCTGGGCTTAGGCAATCTAATAGTAAAATGAAAATGGCAGTCAGTTCAGAATGGATTCTTAAAGAAGATAAAGGCTTCATGTTAGGCTTTTTGGTTCTGAAACACTTTCAGGTTGGTGTTCTTGCTACCTCTCCTAGTTTGGGTTCCTTGAGAAGTAGACCCTGAGGCAAGGATTCAAGGGGAAGTAATTTATTGGGAGGTGATCCTGGAAATACCTGTAGTGTGCTCTCTTCTTGCCTCCCTTTCTCTGCTTTTATTCTCAAGCACATCACCTTGCCGAGTGTCCCAGGTAGAGCAGGCTCTAGTGACCAGAAGACACCTCCAGGCAAGGAGGTGTAGATGCTGGTGCTTGGAAATTGGGTGAGTCGCACTGCAGTGGTAAGCCCCATTCGGTGGGTTGGCCGGCAGCATGTGCTATGCAGGGAGTGAGTGTCTGCAGCTACTCATATGCTTTACAGACAGAATGTGCCGTGGCTTTCTCTTGAAGGATTAGGTAACTGTACACATGGACACAGACACTTTATGTCTGAGCTTTTTCTGAGCTGAAAAAGTTTTTAGATGTATTTTCTATGGTTTCCCACCTTCGTGTTCTCCACGGAGCTCAAACTTTCTTCCTATCATTTTGTTCTTTTCTCCTTGCAGGGCTCTGGATGGATTCAAATGGTTTCTTGAAATTGAAAAATGTTTCCTTTGCTCTTGAACACTGTGCTAGTTTCCTAGGGCTGTTGTAACAGATTGCTACAAATCTGGTGGATTAAAATAACATAGACTTATTCTTCCACAGTTCTGAAGGCCAGAAGTGTGCAGGGCTGCATTCCCTTCCAAGTCTCTAGGGAGGAACGCTCTGCCTCTTCCCAGCATTCCTCACCTGGGACTGTGTAACTCCAGTCTCTGTGTTCATTTGCGCGTGGCCTTCTCCTCTTCTCTCTCTGTGTGTCCTGTGTGTCTCTTGTAAGAACACTTGTCCTTGGATTGAGGGTCCCTCTGGATAATTCAGGATGGTCTCATCTCAAGATCTTTAACATCTGCAAAGATTATCTGTTCAAATAAGATCACATTCATGGGTTCTGGAGTTTAGGACATGGACACATCTTTCTGGGAATGGCAGTTAACCTACTACAGACGTTCTGAGCTTTGTAGTAGGTAGCTTTGTAGTAAGTTGAAATCCTCCGACATTCACATGGGCCACAAGTTCTTGTCAACTTTCAGGACTGGCTTGCGTGACCTCTCCATAACCAGGTTAATTCTGTGAAGCTACTCCCTCTCTGTTCTTCCTCAGAACGATTACTCCCAAATACATGATCAGCACTTTCCAAATAGAAGAAGCCTTTGATAAAGTAACAGTCAAAGCCAACTTCGTGGAGAATTATTTCGCTGACGTGGTTTCCTGAAATCTTATCCTGATGTTTCTATGACTAAGCCTTGACTTTCAGTCTAGGATATTTCAGTGCTGGGTGACATACCAGAGAGGTTCAAGGCTTGGCAGAAATAGCAAAACAGTAATAATAGATATCACCTTTGGGTGCTTATATTGGTCGATACAGTATGACATCAAGGAAGATATGTGTCTCCCCATTTTCGGAAGAAGACTGAAACTCAGAAAGGACAAAGCTTGTTTTCTTCCCACTGTTGTATACACCTTGTGTCTCAGGGTGATGTAGGACTCTCTGCTCGGGTGTGTCTCCTGCTGGTGTCCCACACCTCCGTGGGCCTCCCACGTCAGTGAAGAAACTGACTTCCAGCTGCCCTACCTGCTTCTCTTTACCTGGTGTTTTTTTTTTCCCCAAGCTGCTGAGAGCTACTCTGCTACACACGGGACAGGTGAGAAGCATGGGCATGGAGTGGCCTGGCCAGAGTGGGGGTCAGGTGGGAGACAGGTGGAAAGCAGGAGAGGGAATGAACCACATCTCCCAGTAGAACTCAGCCAATGATTGCTGAGGGTTGATGTATGAATACTCTGGCCTCAGGAGATATAATTCTGAGATGTGTTTCTACACCAGGACTTCTTACTCTTTCATGGGGTTCTGTTCAAAATCAGATCCTGATTCGGTGGGTCCAGAGTGGGACCTGAGCTTTGATATTTCTGACTGGCTCCGGGGTGATGTCAGTGCTGCCGGTCTGCTTTGTGTCAGAGCTACTCAGAGTGATCCTTGGACTGGTGTAGAAACAGCATTGGCAGGCCCTGGGAGCTTGCTAGAAATGCCCCAATTCCTTGACTCCACCCGGGACCCACTGAATTAGAGTCTCTTAGGGTGGCACCCGAGAACCCGCACTCACTCAATTTGAAGAACACTGCTGTGTGCTATTTGCCAGAGTTTCCCTGCAGGGTGAAGCCTGCAGTGGCCGTGGACTTGAGTGCTCCCCTTTGTGCCTGGCTTCGCTTTCTACCCTCATTTACCTGATTCTCTAAGAGTGTTTCAAATTTCCTTCCAGATGGACTCTTTTCACGTGAGCTCTGGCTTTGGGTTGGCTTCTGGATAACTCAAACTGGGGGTTTGTATAGCTACTGACCATTGAAGTTACATTTGGATTTTCTAAGCCGAGTACACAAAACTGCTACTTTCAACTCAGGGGTTTCAAGCAGGATATCATCCCCCCATCTCCACACCACCTGGTTTTCTGTTTTGTCCCTTTCCTTTCAAGTCTACTCTCTCTCTCCCACCCTCCACCCCTGGGAGAAATAGATGTTGAATCTGATACCACGGAATCAGGAAGTGAGTCGGTGTATTCACTCCAAAAAACTCACTTGCTGACAGTACAACTTACTCAGAATTTCTGCTGCATAGCCCCTCACTCACTCCCAAGGCTAAATTAGCAAAAGCATGACTCTAGATCTCCTAATCCCTTCACTAACACCCAAGATTGAATTAACCAGGCCTATGGGTAGTTTCAGCCTGACCTAAGATCTAATCATGCTGGTAGTTATGTAAGTGGGGGATGGGAAGTTACAGCAACCAAAGACGTTACCTTGGTACATTTAGATAAACAACTTCACATCAGACATGAAAAATATAAGAAACCCCTGTTGCCAGAGCCTTGGCCTGTACCATTCCCCACTGTCAGTTGTTCCCTTGATTTCTGTAATGGGATTCCTGGCCCTTTCTGTTTGAACATTTGAACAGCCTTTTCTGTTTTCTGCCATTATATATGGTTTTGTCCATAAGTTCAGGGGTTTTAATCCTACAGGATACATAGCATTTAAATAAGATATAAAACAATATTCCACATATTAGAACAGTTATCACTAATTTACCTATACCAGAAAAGGTACTTCTTGAACCAGAAAGAGTCCACGAAAACAAATTAGAAAACCCGTCCAAAGTTCCATCGAAGACCCCATCTGAAAGGGCACAGTGCATTATGGCCCTCGAGCTGCTTACCTGGAGGGCAGCCTTTAACGTCTAGATAGGGTAGAGACTGCTTGCCAAAGATCCTTGGTTTCTTCAGGTTGTCCTTTGTAGGTTACTCTCGATGTTTATTTTGGCCAAGTGTCATTTATATCTGGGGTAGGAAATCCTCAGTACCTTGGTTTTGTTAAGATGCTTTCTTTGAAGCGTCTGTGGCTGCATTTTAACTCTGTCAGCAGAACTGAATAGTTATGACAGATCACACTGCCTGCCAAGTGGACACTCTTTTTTTTTCTGGTCCTTTACAGAAAATGTTTGCTAACTCCTGGGCTATATAAAAATAGGTGACTTGATTTACCGACTTTTCAACCCTCCTGCCACCCACCTGGGTAGCCTGTTTCCAAGACATTGTCCTGAGGAATTGCTGACTCTGCCTGCCTGAGGTGAGTGGAAAGACAAGAGCACTGGGCAGGTTGGCAGGATGCCTAGGCGGAGCCTTGACTCTGTCCCTTTCCACAGGGGGTGGGGAGGACTTGGGAAACTGGCTTCCCAAGAGCTCCTCTATCTCTTCTGGTAACATGAATGGCAGCCTGAGAACAGCATTGTCCAAGCTTCCCTGACCATCAGAACCACCTTGGCACTGAGAAGAGACTTCTAGGCTGAACTCCTGAACACAGTGAGCGAGCAGGGCTGGGAGGGGACTGGGGTGCTGTGCATTTGGAAAGCATCAGGGGAGTTTTGGAAATTGACTGAAACAGTTTCCATTGAACTTTGGGTACTAAAGTATGAGGACGTTATAAATAACATTAGCGAAAGATTTTATTTTGTGGATATACAAACTTTAGGCATAAGCTTTTTAATGTATCTAACAATGTAACGTATCTGTTGGGGAAAGAGGATGAGATTATGATGTCTCTTTTTTTTTTTTTTTTTGAGTTGGAGTTTCATTCTGTCACCCAGACTGGAGTGCAGTGGCTGCTCCCGGCCACCGCAGCCTCGACCTGCTGGGCTCCGGCTATCCTTCTGCCTCAGCCTTCCAGGAGCTGGAACTACAGGTGTGCACTACCGCACCCAGCTAATTTTTTTGATTTATTGTAGAGATGAGGTCTTGCTAAGTTGCCCAGGTGGGTCTCGAACCCGCGGGCTCAGGCAATCCACTCACCTCAGTCTCCCAAAACGCAGGATTACAGGCTGAGCCACTGAGCCTGGCTGAGATTACGATGTCTCTTACAGAGCATCATAATTTTTCAGGAGGAAGATGGGCACAACCTTTTTGAGCAGCTGTAATGCTTCCTGGAGACTTTGTTATTCAAGAAACTTTTGTCTTGAGGGCTGCGGTACCATCCATGCCATCTCCAAGGAAGTCTGAGGGTCCTATGCTTCTTATATTAATGCTTCTTCAAACTTTCTTGTTTGCTGTCAGAAAGTGAAGAGATAGGATCAGACCAGTTGTTCTTAACCAGGGGTGACTTTTGCATCCCCCCAGGGGCATTTGGCAATGTCTGGAGATGTTTCTGGTTTTTACAACAGAGGCGGGGTATGCTAGCAGCATCTAGAGGGTAGAGGCCAGGGATGCTACTGAACACCCTGCAATACACGGGACAGCTCCTGCAGTGAAGAATTCTACAGCCTCAAATGTCGAAAGTACCAAGGTTGAGAAACTCTGGATTAGACCCTTGTGCTCAGTGGCAAGGGTGTAAGTGGACCCAGTATTGTACCAGATGCCCAATATTCCTTTTTTGAGCATTGTCTCTTGCATGAAAATGCCTGAAATCTCCTCATAGAGATATCTCCTTTTCACCGTCTCCTGGTGACAAGTACTCACCTCATTCATGACACCAGTCATACTCTATGGCAACTATTTGTCTTTTGTTCCTATTAACTATGGTTTCCTAAAGTCAGTATTGACTTTTATAAATGGATGTTAGCGTCATCACGTTTATTCTCAAAGGGAAACACCCAAGACAAAGAGTTTCAATGCCCTCTGACTAACAGGGGGAATAAGTTCATTTATATTAGGGTGAGGTTATAGAACAAAGCTGGAGAGGTTATAGATAGTGCATCTGTCTTCACATCACCAGTGTTCATGCTACAATTTAAATGAGCAAAGCTAATTTTCTATAGCGTATCGCCTAACAAATATAACTTCTCATAACAAACAGAATGAGTAAATGTGATTTTTCATCACAAAATGCAAACAGATATAGAAATAAATAAAAGGAAATCCTCCAAAATATTAATACTGTATCATTAATGGATGAGATTACAGGTGACTTGAATTTTTACATACTTCTTTGTATTTTTGTTACAAGCAAATATTTATTACATTTATATGTAACAAAAGAGTAGTTTCAAAAAAATTTCTTATATCATAGAGCCATGGTATTACTCTGGAATATCATTTCTGAAAGGGACCTTCACCATTTTTGAGATGGAAAAACAGGCTCAGGGAGCAAGATTGTAGCCTAAAGTAAAACAGACCCAAGAGATGCTGGAGCTTGCATTAATGTCATCTGTGTGGATATCTTGAAGACTGATATATCAAATGACCTATGGAGTGACAATTTTTAAAAATAACTGTCATTCTAAGTAAAAAGCTGGGTTTTAACATTGATTGACCATATTCAGAGGATGCATGTAAGCACTACTTTTTTTGATAAGGAAGTATAATTTTATTTTATTTATTTTAATTTTATTAAATTTATTTTAGAGTTGTGGGGTACATGGGAGGATTTGCTACATAGGTAAGTTGCATGTGGGTGAGGTCTAGGCTTCGAGCCAGTTCCTTCTCCCTCGATAGTGGACATTGTACCCACCGGGTGGTTGTGTGCTCCTTACCTCTCGTCCCTCCTTCCCTCCTTTGGCAATGACCAGCATCATTTGTTCTTTTCTTTGTGCTTATGTGTCCAGTGTTTAGGGCCCACTTATGAGTGAGAACCTGCAGTCTTCAGTTTTTTGTTTCTGGGGTAGTTCGCTTACAATGATGGTCTCCAGCTGCATCCATGCTGCTGTAAAGGACATGATTTCGTTCTTCTTTATGGCTTGTGTCGTAGTATTCCATCATGTCTATGTACCATCTTTTCTTGATCCAGTCTACTTTCAATGGACATCTGGGCTGGTTTCTATCTTTACTATTGTGAACAGTTTGGTAGCGTGATTTGTATTCTGCTGGGTATATTCCCAGAAGTGGGATTGCTGAATTGTATGGAAGGTCAATTTTTAGTTCTTTTAGGAATCACTGCACTGTTTTCCATAGAGGTTGAACTAGCTCCTTTTCTTATCAACAGTGGTGAGCTACCACGCCAAAAACTGTTGTTTTTGAATTTTTAATGATAGCCATCCTGACCGATATTAGGTGGTATCTCACTGTAATTTTGATTTGCATTTCTCTGATGATTAGTAAAACTGAGCATTTTTTCACACGTTTGCTGGCTGCTCGGGTGTCTTCCTTTGAGAGGTTCATGTCCTTTGCCTACTTTTTAATGTTTTTTTTTCCTTTTAATCATTTGAGTTCCTCCTGGATCCTGGATGTTAGTCCTTTGCAGGATGTGTCCTCGTTAATATTTTTCTCCATCCTGTGGGTTGTCCCTTTACTCTCTTGATGGTTTCTTTTGCTGAAGCATGACTTTTTAAAGCACGTTTGTATCACGTGTCTGATTTGCTTTACTAATTGACAAGAGTTTTTGCTTTCCTTTCCTCCCTTTGTCCTTTCTTCCTTTCTGACTTCCCTCACCAACGTGTAAGGAAAGCCATCTATCCACCAGGCACTGACTAGGAAACAGGGAGTCTGAAATGGCAGAATGCACAAAAACCATCTGCACACACTCATACATAGGTGCATATTGGTGAAATCTGAATAAACGCTGGGGATTGCACTAATATCAGTTTCCTGGTTTTGATAATGCACTGTAGTTATGTAAGATGCTACCATTTTGGGAGCCTGAGACCTATGCATGGGACCTCCCTGTACATTTTTTGGGAAAACTTCCTATGACTCTAAAGTTGTTTCACAATAAAAAGTTAAAGGAAACAAAACAGAACAATGCAACCTAACAAGGATTGTGAAAAATGTATACACAGTGTGACAGAAACAGAGAGGGTAAGACTAACTCTGTGACACTATACAGCTCTTCATGGAATAAAACATAAAAATAGACCAGGCATGGTGGCCCACTCCTGTAATCCCAGTACTTTTGGAGAACAAGGTGAAAGGATTGTTGGAGCCCGGGAGTTCAAGACCAGCCTAGGCAAAATACGAGACCTCGTCTCTACAAGAAATACAAAAAAATAGCTGGGCATGGTGGTATGCATCTGTAGTCCCAGCTACTCAGGAGGCTGAGGAAGGAAGGTTGCTTGAGCCCAGGAGGGTGTGATGAGCTGTGATTGTGCCACTGCACACCAGTCTGGGTGACAGTGAGACCCCGGCTTAAAAAAAAAGTAAAAAGTACATAAAGGATTCAGAAGCTAGTAAAGCATGAACAAGGACACTTGATTACTATCTACTATCGTTGACAATTTAGAACTGGATGTGCTTAAGTTTAATGAGAACTGGAAAACCAACAAGTTTATGGATGAATCGATAGGTACCGAGAGGTGAGTTTATCTGAAGTGAGACTAGTTTGAGTCAAGAAACGTCCTAGGTGTTGTGACAGAAAGTGACTCTGTCATGAAAAAGTTGCTTTGGGCTCTTGAGTCCTCATAAGTTTCAAGGGAAGTCAACAGTCCCCCTCCCACGGTTCTCCCCACAGTTCCCAAAGGTGTGTTCACAGTGTGCCCGCCACAGGATGGCAGTAGAACACAGGCCATCCCCGTCAAAGGTTTACGGCAGACCAGTTGTCTGGGGATGGAGTCTTCTCTACATGTCTTTTGCTCTGGTCAGCAAGGCTATGCTCATATTATCATGTTCATTATAAAATGTGCCCAAGTAGAAATGTTACAAGATGATGTAAAGATGAAGTAAAACAAATCATGTGTGATGCCTTCTTTCTATCAATGGTGCCTGTCTTAAGGCAGAATATGCACTTATTCTGTTTACAGTTCATAGTTAAGGAGAGTGGATATATGTCTGTATTTCAAATGGTCTCGATGGTTTCACCTCCTTTGGGCTTTCTTTCTGTCAAGTTGTATTAGATGGTCGTTGTGTGGTTTATTTTTCTGCTCAGCGTCTTACTTTTCACCCAGGCTGGAGTGCAGTGGCACGCTCACAATCACTGCAGCCTTGACCTGCTGGGTTCAGGCAATCCTTCCACTTCAGTCTTCCAAGTAGCTGGAACCACAGGCCTGCGCCACCACATCTGGCTAATTTTTTTTTTATTGTAGAGATGAGGTCTTGCCATGTTGCCCAAGCTGATCTCGAACCCATGGGCTCAGGCAATTCTCTTGTCTGCACCTCCCAAAGTGCTAGGATCATAGGTGTGAGCCACCACGCCCAGCTTAGATGACTATTGTTTCTATCTTACTCCAAGTGGTTGATTGGCACTTGGAGTAGTAGCATATCCTTGTTTACAGGCATTAGTTTGAATTATATTTAATTGTTTTTTTTTTTAGTGTAAAAACAGAGCACATGTGGATATTTTTCACGTGGTTTGATCTATAGCTGCATTATTTCCATTATCTTCCATCTGATTTTTCTCTGGCAGAATTTTTTAGAAAACCATTTGTCCATTTCGGAAGAATTTATTCTCTAATTAAGATAACATACAAGTCTACTCACTAGACCCACAAGTGTAATATGTTACACACAGTACACTCAAAGCAAAGCTCTGAGGCACTCCCAACTCCAACCCCTCTTGTGAAGCTCTTTCTCTGCCCTCAGGGATCCCCCCTTCCTGGTGTGACCACAGACCTCCAACACAGGCCCCAGGTGAACGCCTAGTGTCAACTCAGATCAGTAAAACCATTTTGTCCCTCAGATTTTCAGATAAAAATACATATGCAATGGATTATTCTGCAGTTCAACTTGCTCATTTTACAAATAAGGAAATAGACCAAGGTAAGCTTGTTTACCTTAGTTTCATACAGCATTGCACCACATGACACCCTGTCTACATTCAAGCCAAGGTAAGGAAAAAGGCTTTAAGAAATCCTGGACTTGAACTCTGTTAGACACCTGTGTTATCACAGTGTGCAAATCTTATTTCATTGCTTACCGAGTTCCAGAAACCTTAACTTCAACATTAAGATTAGAAAGTTTGTAATGGGTTACCTTTTATAGTTTCTGCCTTGGAAGAACTTGTGCTTAAGAAAAAGTTCTAGAGTTCTTCCAACCCCTGAAGCAGATTGCATGTCTTCCTTCTTCTCTAGGTTATAAATGTCTTGAAGGCAGTAGCCATATCTGATTTGTTTTTCTATTCTATCAGTGGTGGATACAGTGCCTGGCACACCGAAAGTGGTTTAATAAAATGCTTATTGAGGTGAAAGGGATGTCTATGTAAGGCATTTAAAAGTAGACAGTCTTGACTGCACTGAAGATTGTATCTGTATGGGTGTAGCAGGATATCACTGAGAGCTTTTCTGAGTTATAGTTCTCAGCTCAGTCCAATAGAACTTTTTGCAATAGCAGATATGTTCTATATCTGAGCATCTAATACCCTAACTGCTAGCCACAAAGTCTAATAAGCCCTTGAAATATGGCTAGTGACGCTGAGGAATTTAATCTTTAATTTTGCATAGTTTAAATTTAAATAATGTATGTGGTTAGTGACTACTACACCGGACATGTTGGGGAGGAAAACACCTTTTCCTTGTACCCTTTTAAGTTCTTGGTTGGGGCCCTTGTACTGAAAGACAGATTTAACAAAAGACAAGCATAGGCATTTATTCAAAATAAGTTTTATAGGACACCGGTGCCTTTATAAGGAAATGAAGACTTGAAGCGCAGTGAAGCCTGAATGTTTTGATGCTGGGTTTGATGAAGAGTGGAAAGATATAGAAGAATCAAATGTCTGAGCATCATGTAGTAAACTTAGGGAGACTTTGTAAGGTCTGTTCATTTGAAGTCCTTTCTGTGTCCCTGTGTGTGTCTTTGGAGATAAGGATGTTCCTTTCCCCCGGATATACGGATGGCACTTCTCACATGAGGGTTTTACACGGCCTGCTTTAGGGGAAGTTCAGAAAGTCCTTCTGGCACCCGCAGTTTCTCAAATTCCTTCAGCTTAAAATGTCAGGGTGTCATATTTTGGGACAGTGGGTCCTAGAACCCATCGCTCAGTTGGAAAATATAGATGATAAATTATTAAGTTCTAGTATCTTGGAACTACAAAAGATTCCCAGGAAATATTCTTTCTCCTAAGTGTTCATTTTGCTCAGCCTATCATCAAAGCAACAAAATTACACAAAACTCAAAAGCAACCAGAAAAAGAGTGATGATTAAAAAATAGCATTGATCCTATCGTCTATCTAGGGAAGACGTGACCTGGATCTTTCCAGAGGGAGCACTAACAAGACCATTTGGCTACAGATTCAAGCTCAGTGAGACAATTGTTGGTTCTTCTTTAGGGACACATTTGAAAAAAGTCAATATAATTTACTTTGCCACTTGAAAAAGTTCGTATCGAGCCACTGCGCACTGAGTATCTGGATTCAAGTCCTCGGATATGTCGGCACTAGTTCAACTCCTACCCATTTTGTAGTGCTTGGCTTCATCATCACCCCCTCAGGGTGACTTCCCTGACCTCCCTCACTAAGCAGATGCTCGGAGGGTACTTTCCCTCTGCATTTCAACTTATCCTCATGGAGTCGTTGTAATCACAACGTACAGCAAGCACGGGCTTAGTGCTTGAAATGCAGAAAATGCTTAGCAAATACTAGTTGTCTCTATTCCTATACTAGAGGAATAGAGAATATGTCCAGATGGAGAATCTGAGCCTTAGTGAAGTTCATAAAAATTGATCTTTGAGATTAAGACTTAAGGCAAAATTGCAAACAGTGAATTGGTAAAAATTCCAAGGTCATGAGCAGGCCAAGGCAGGTACTTGAGTGGTCTGGCATGTGGAATACTATAGGAAATGGTTCAGGACTAAGTTTGGAAAAGAGAAGAACATGCTGTGAGTGTCTTGTCTTTCAGGGCTACCTAAATGGCAATTTAAATAAACTGTGGAAGATAATTGGGTGAATCCCTTTATTATCGGGAGAGGTAGACCATCAGCACCTAAAACTTGAACATATTTGTCCTGTTACCATTTAGTCCTTGTCCATAGACTTATTTGTTAATGGAAGCCTATTTTATTGTACTTCTGATTAAGTTGTATATTTTTCATGTTTATATTTTTCTCTCACTCTAAATCTTGCCTTTCTTAGCTATCTGAAGTAAACAAATAAATAGTTGTGTAGGTGACACTTTGCATTTTTTCCATGCTTATCTGCATATACAAAAATACACATTTGAAAGTTTTTATATTTATTTTTGTATACATTTGAAAGTTTTTATATTTATTTTTTATATTTATACTATTGCATTTATTTGCAACTTATTTTTTTTTTTTGAGTTGGAGTCTCACTCTGTCACCCAGACTGGAGTGCAGTGGCCGCTCCTGGCCACCGCATCCTCGACCTGCTGGGCTCCGACTATCCTTCTGCCTCAGCTTTCCGAGGAGCCAGAATTACAGGCATGTGCTACCACGCCCGGCTGATTTTTTGATTTATTGTTGAGATGAGGTCTCGCTGCCCAGGTGGATCTTGAACCCGCGGGCTCAGGCAATCCACTCACCTCAGCCTCCCAAAGACACGGGATTACAGGCTGAGCCACCGAGCCCAGCTTGCAACTTATTTTTATATATCATGTATATCCAACATTTACTTCAATTGCTCATGAAAAACCTGAGATATATGTTAAAGTTAGTATCTATTTTTATTTCCAATTTAAAAGAAACTCCTTTTCTTTTTCTCCAAGAATGGTAGATAAGATATTTAGACGTATCCTCTAAGTTCAATTCTCAAATTCAGAATTACATAAAAAAAAATCCTAAAATCCACTGATGAGCTGGTGGAAAGGAAAAAAAACAAAGTGGTAAACTGATTACTGAAGACACTTTTATTTTGAGAGCATTTGCTGAAACCATAATTAAACTGAGTTCTGATTTTCATGGTCACTTTTAGACTGAAGAGGGGAGAAAAACTGGATTCTATCCAAAGTGGGAAATATAGGGGGAGACCTCAGATATAGTTGGGAATCCAAAGACCCACACAGCCTGAATATGTTAGGGCACATACAAAATAAAGCTGCCAACCTCTCAGGCAGAGAGAACTGCCTGTCTTGAAACTTGGTACTAGATTCAGAGAGAAACAATCAATGAATGGATTTTGACAATAGATTAGTTATTATGGAAAATAAAATTGGTGAACTGAAAGACAGAACCAAAGAAACCACCCAGAATGAAACACAAAGAGATGAACAATATTTAAGAAAGGTTAGGAGACACAAAAGATAGTCTAATATGGTTTAAAATTTCACATTTTAGAATAAGAGAAGAGATATAAGGAAGAGGGAATGTTTGAAGAAATAATGGCTAAGCATTTTCCAGAAAATACTTAAACTGAGTTCTGTTTAAGTATTTGGTGAAAGCATCTTAATATACTTAAAACATCTGTTTAAGTATTGATGAAAAGCATCAGTCCTCATACTTAGGAATCCAATTTATCCCAATCCGGGTAAATAAAAAGAAACACACACTTAGAAGCATCACATTCCAATTTTAAAGTTCTCAAAAAACAAAACAAAACACGAATATCTTAAAAGCAGTCAGAGAAAATTAAGTGAATTATGTATCAAAGAATGATAATTAGTATAGACCTGACTCTTGCTGACTTCTGACCCGCAGTGATGAAAGTCAGAAGACAGTGGAAGTTTTTGAATGTACAGAAAAGCAACTGTAAACTTGGAATTACCCAGCAAAAAAATCTTCTAATAGTTAAGGTAAAATAAAGGCTTTTTAAAGGAAGAATAAAATCTGACAAGTTTTGTCACCAACAGACTCTTATGGAAGATTCTTAGATGAAATGATTAGTAAAAAATTTGTCAATATATGTATAAATCTCAAGGAGACAAATTGTATAAAACATTTATAGTGATACGTCAAGACAGAATTAAATACATGGCAAAATAGTAGGAGCATTGGAAGATGGGTGATTGGATTATAGTGTTTGAAGCTGTTGTATTGCATGTTATAAGGATACATACAGTCATGCATTATTTAATGACAGGGATATGTTCGGAGAAATGCATTGTTAGGCTATTTCACTGTTGTGCTAACAACACAGAGTGTACTTACACAAATCTAGGTGGTCTAGCTTACTGCATATCTAGGCTCTCAGTCTCCAAACCTGAACAGTATATTACTGTATTGAATACTATATTGTAACATAATGGTAAGTATTTGTGTATTTAAGCATATCTATACATTGAAAAGTTACAGTCAAATTGTGGTGTAAAGGATTTTAAAAATAGTACACTTGCATATGGCATGAATAGAGCATGGAGGACTGGAAGTTGCTCTGAATGAGTCAGTGAGTGAGTGGTGAGTAATGTGAAGGCCTAGGGCATTACTGTACACGACTCTAGACTTAATAAACACTGTACACTTAAGCTACACTAAATTTATAAAAAAATTTCTTTCTTCAATAGTATATTAACCTTAGCTTACTGTAACTTTTTGACTCCACAGACTTTCAATTTTTTTAAAAAAACCTTTTAGACATTTTTGTAGAAGATTAGCTTAAAACACAAACCCATTATACAGATGTACAAAAATATTCTCTTCCTTTAATCCTTATTGTATAAAATTTTCTCTATTAAATTTTTTTTGAACTTTAAAAACTGTTTTTGCTAAAAACTAAGACAAAATGAACACATTAGCCTAGGCCTGCACAAGGTCAGGGTCATCACTGTTACTGTCTTCCTCCTCCAAGTCTTGTCCCATTGTAATGTCTTCAGGGGTAGAAGATGCCTGCAACCATCATCTCCTGCGATAACAATATCTTCTTCTGGAATACATTTTGAAGGACCTGAGCCTCTTCTTAAGGAGATGTTACTCTTTTCATAAATATATCCATGGTGGTTTGCTTGGTTTATTTCTTTAAAAAAATCATAGATTTGCTTGTAAGCAGATAACGCACCTTGAACATTCCTCTGTTAATGAAAACCTTTCTGTGCTGTGGCCCATGTTTTCAAATCTTGTTGAAGTCCAAGATATCTGCTAACCCTTTCATGTGAATATCTTGATGATTCTACTTTTTTCCCCCTTCTCCTACGCTTTCCTTTTCTCTTGCCTCTTCTCCACTATGTATTCCTATTCCAGTTTCAACGATTCTTTATTTAGTTGATTCCTCAGGATTTACCTCTAGGAGCTCCTCAATGTCATTCTCATTCACACCCAGGTTAAAGTTGTTTGCCATCTCAACCACAGCCTTGTTGATTTCGCAACCTCCTCATCCTTGGCAAGTCCTTTGAAATCATGAATACACCTCTAGATGTCATTCATAAACTCCTTGGTGGCATCACCCTAAGCCCAAGCAAGGTTGGGTTTTTGGTTTTTTTGAATCAGACTCTTACTCTGTTGCCCAGTGGCATGATCACTGCTCACTGCAACCTCAACCTGCTTGGCTCAGGCAATCTTTTCACCTTAGCCTTCCAAGTAGCTAGAACTACAGGTATGCGTCACTGTGCCCAACTAATTTTTTTTATTTATTGTAGAAATGATCTTAAGTTGCTCAGGCTGGTCTCAAACCCCTGGACTCAGGCAATCCTCTCATCTTGGCCTCCCAAAGTGCTGGGTTTAGAGGTGTGAGCCACCACATCAGACCTAAGCAAGGTTCTTGATGTAGTCATTGATGTTGTAACCCTCCCAGAATTGCATCAGTATCTTCTCAGTGTCTTTGAAGTTGTAGCAATAGCCTAGACAAAGGTCTCCCTCAGAGAGGAGGTCTTAAAAGCTGCTTTCCTTGATCCATTGGTTGGTGTTTGGAGTGAGAAACACCACTTGGATATTGGGGTGAAGATCACCAATTAAAGGAAGATGTGTGTGTGTTCAAACAAAATCTTGAAAGGCATGTTATTCTCCAAATAGTACTTCTCCATTTTGCTGGCATAGAAATTCAGGGGGCATCCTGGAAGAGGATCTGGGTCATCCATGACTTATTGTTCCTGCAGAACATGGGCAGTGTGTACTTACGGATATGCTTGAAGGTCTTGGGGTTCTCACTGTGCCAGATTATAAAGGTTTTCAATATGTAGCTGCAACATTGTTGGCCTCAAGCAAGACTGCTATCTTGTCCTTAAAAGTCTTGACCTGGTATCGACTTGGGCTTCCTATCGGTAAAAGTCTTTTCAGGCATTCATTTCCGGAAAAGGGAGTTTCATCACGCTGAAGATTTACTCTGGCAAGTAATTTCCCCTCAACAATCAGCTTATCTAGAATTTCCAAGAATTATTCAGTTGCCTTTACATCAGCACTCACAGACTTATTCACTTTCACATTGAGTAATGAATAATGATTCGTGAATCATTTGAACCACCTAGAGCAGTGGTCTCCCACCTTTTTGACATCGGGGACCAGTTTCATGGAAGATAATTTTTCCATGTACTGGTGAGGGGTGGATGTGCAGTCCAACCTCACTGCTAATGTTAATCTGTATTTGCAGCCACTTACTAGCGCTAGCATCGCCGCCTCACCACTACCTCAGATCATCAGGCATTAGATTCTCATAAAGAGCGTCCAACCTAGATTCCTCTTATGCAGAGTTTACAAGAGTTCATACTCCTGTGAGAATCTAATGCCACCACTAATCTGACAGAGGATGGAGCTCAGGCTGTAGTATGAGTGATGGAGAGTGACTGAGAATACAGATGAAGCTTCACTTGTGAGGCCTGGTTTCTGACCATCCATGGCCTAGGGTTTGGGGACTCCTGACCTACAGCTAGTAGTAAGTCCAACATTGTAGACAGACACAGACTTTTTTTTTCCAACAAAAAAACTTTTTATTTTACTATGATTGTCATGATGTTGAGAGGGTACTATGACTGGTCTTCAATTAAAGTCATTAGAAATTTCTCCACATCTAATACAGACCTTTCTGGAATTTCTGTTAGTCTCATTGCCTTCAGTCAATCAGATCCTTTAACAGTTTGATCACCTTGTACTTGTTCTTTAAGACCATAGCTAGCTCTAGTGAAATGGGACATGCCTGACTGGAGAGCAATGACCATCTCTGATTTTTGACCTCTGTAGTTCTTAATCTCTTTTCATTTTGTTTCCAAGTTAATAATTTGATGTGACCTCTTAATGGCAACATTAACCATGGATTTTGTACAATTAGGGGTCATAATGAACAAAACAGCATGAGATTAAATAAAGCACAGGTTGGGCTTGGTGGTTCAGTCTGTAATTTCAGCACTTTGGGAGGCCAAGGTGAGTGGTTTACCCAAGCCCGCAGGTTCAAAACCAACCCAGGCAACTTGGCAAGACCTCGTCTCTATAATAAACCTAAGATTAGCAGGGCATGGTAGCACATGCCAGCAGTTCCAGCTACTTGGAAGGCTGAGGCAGGAGGATAGCCAGAGCCCAGCAGGTCAATGCTGGGGTGGTCGTGAGTGTGACAATGCACTCCAGCCTGGGTGGCAGAGTGAAACTACAACTAAAAAAAAATCAAGTAAAGAATAATATAATGCAATCAAGAGATGGGATAAACGTGAACTATATGAGACTGCTGCTACCATAACACTACATACTGTTTTATGGTAAACTGTTTTTAATCACTAGAAGTACATCCTAAAGTAATAATGAAAAGCATAGTAAACACACAAACCAGTAGCACAGTCACTTAATTCTCATGATCAAGTATTATGCACTGCACATAACTGTATGTACTAGACTTTTATAGGACTGGCAGCACAGTAAGTTTGTTTACATCAGCATCACCACGAACACGTGAGGAATGCGTTGCATTATGATGTTAGCATGGCTATGGCACCACTAGGCAATAAAATTTTTTTACTTCCATTATAATTGAAATGGGACCATCATCTTGTATGTGGTCCATCATTGACTAAAATGTCATGTGGGCACACGACTGTATATGATTAATTTTAGATTTAGACTGTGGCAACTTAAATATGACTAATTTATATGGAAATCTTTAAAATTTCTTTAGCAATCTTTAAAACCTCTCTAGGTATTTCAAGCAACGAAAGATACAACACAAAGAGTTGGAGGCAAACAAAACTGTCGGAAGGGCTGGGTGTGGGCTGGGTAAGGTGAGAGAAGCCATTACTGGCTTTCAGAAAATATCCAGAAATCACAGGAAACTGCCACCAATGCTCAGTCGTTGAATCGCAAAAATGGATGAGTCCCAGGAAGTTGCCTGGAAGTCAGATGAACTTCATGTCTGTCCTTTGCTGCCACTGAAGCAGTAATAGCTCTGTCTTCTGTCTTTTCAGTTTTGTGCCAGTGCCTCTCATTGGTGAGTTCTAAGTAGAATTTTGCAAGGGTCTCTGGGAAATGTAGTTCCCAGCCCTTCAATTCCTGATATAGAGGAAAACATAGAAGGGTTGGAGGTGATCAAGTATTATGTCAATAAACAAAGTAAACCACAGACAACGTCTGGTACACCCTTCCTTTCCAACACATTTGCCCCATCAGTATGTAAACATGCGCAAACCTTTGACCTCTCAACAAGACTTTGTGGATTCCATTTTTTCCTTCCAGCTACTTGCTTAGCTATCTCTCTTTTCCTTAACTAATGGTCCTTTGTAAAAAAATGTCTGCATATGTGTCTCCACTTTTCCTCTCCTAGTTTTTCTTCAACTCTTTTCATTCTGGCTTCTGACCCCACAGTCTTCCTGTGAATGATCTCACTGTTTAATGTATTAAATCTTTTAAGACTTGAACTTAACCTTTTTTTCCCTCTGTAACATTTGACACCGATAACTAATCTCTTCTTTATGAAATTGCTTTTTCTTTTAGTGATTCTGTAAAGCTGGTGTAGATTTTCCTACAAATTCATGGTAGAATTACAGACACAAATCTCTCTTTTCCAAATAAGACCCCATCACACTCCATAGGAAATCCACGACCTTTTTTTTCAGGCTACCGAGTTTGCATTCTCCAATTATTCTGAGGGATTACAATACCTAAGTTGGAGGAGATCTGGTTTCTGCTCAACTTATTACAGCCACTGTTTCTAGCAGCCCCATGTCATCTTTGTTAGAGACTAAGTGTTATAAAAAATCTGCTTTGGTTTTTTCATAGAGGGTGAGATCAGTCCATCAGAACTAAGAACTAAAAGAAGTCAAGGGCTCCACAGGCTGTGGCATCCAAAATGGCAGCTCTCCCTTTCCCATCTTCTCTACAGGCACCTCTAAGCAAAGGATTATGGTCAAAGGATTATAACTGAATTTGGAAAAACACAGCCCACAGCTTGAGGTTGGTAAAACTGCAAGTCACCACTTGGTGTCAGCCAGCTCTAGAAATGTTGGCTCTGATTTGTTTTGTTATCTTTCAGCCCATAGAAAATAAACCACCATTCTTTCTTCCTTCCGAGGGATTGACTAGGACTTACATGTTTTTTCTCATAAACCTCGAAAACTTGAGCTATCTGATTTGCAATAATTTCCCCAGACAATGAAGCTAGTCATCAACCTCTCTTAGGGAGGCTACCTTTAGGAATTTTCTGGAAAATCTTATTTCTTCCTCTTCTGTGCTTCAGTTGAAAGTTGTCTTTACTATAGAAAGCATAAATTTAAAAAGCACCAAGTTTTATTTATAGTGAAATGAGATACCATGCTCTTCAGATTCATTTGTTCATTCATTCATTCTACAAATATTAATCGAGCATGTACTAAGGGCCAGGCGCTATACTAAACACAGATTAAAGTAGGTAAATTTTTTTGGAAGATAGTGTGGCGATCTCTGAAAGAACTAGAAATTGACCTTCCATATGACCCAGCAATTCCCCTATTGGGAATATACCTGGAGGAACTCAAATCATTCTACAAAAAAGATACCTGCACACGTATGTTTGTTGCAGTTCTATTCACAATAGCAAAAACATGGAACCAACCATGTTACTCGTCGAAGCTGGACTGGATAAAAAGATGTGGTACATATACACAATGGAATATTATAGAGCCACAAAGAAGGACAGATATATGGACTTTGCAGCAACTTGGATGGATTTGGAGTCGACCAAACTCAGTGATTTATCACAGAAACAAAGAACAGAGTTCCATGTGTTCTCACTCATAAACAGACCTTGAACAATTATAATGCTGCGAGAAAGCGATTGGTAGTAGCGGAAAACTGTCAGGGGTAGGGGGGTGGGACTGGCAGTTGAGGGAAACTGCTAGGGGAGGGAGGGGCATACCTCATCAACAAGGGTACCTACATGATCAATGTTTATATACCTAACCCTGAAATGTACCCCACATCTTTATAATAAAAATAAAACAATAATAAGATAGGCAAATTTCTCAGCTCTCACGGAGTTTTCATCCTTGGAGGAAGAGATAGACAATCAACAAATTAAGAAATAAGAGATAGAGAATGTTAGACAGTAAATGCTATACAGAAAAATGAAATAAGAAAAGGGGATAGGAACATCTGAGAGAAACTGGAATTTTAAGGGTAGTAAGGGAAGGCCTTGCTGGCGGGTGGCATTTATTGGGATGGGAATTTAAAAGATCGGGTGCCACCCAGGCATCCTGGGCTTTTTGTGGAGAGTGCTGTGAGCCAAGGAAGCAGAGGCAAAAGGACATTATGAGGTTGGCCATTGTGTTTCAAAGGCAGTGGAGGTAGTCAGCTGGGAATGTATGGGTGGATTTCTTGCCAAGAGCTTTTAGTGAAAGGGAATGGCAATAGCCGGACACTGCCAGGAGAAGGGGGGAGGGCACATAACATCAATAAAGGTATGAGGGTACCTGATCTCAAACCAGGTGAAATAGGGACGAAAGGGAGGCCCAAACATCACCTGCACAGTGACTAGTTATTTACTTAATCCTGAATTGTACCTCACATCTTTAAAATAAAATAATAATTTAAAAAAGACTGAAAAAAGGGCAAGGGGTAAAATGAGGTATATAGTATGCTACTTATTTATTATGTATATGGGTATGTGCATATAGATACACTTATAAATATATGTATATATTTAAAGAGAGAGAAAGAAAAGAAAAGTAAAAAATTGATACCTGTGGTTGTCTCTGGAATGGGAAATTGACTGGTTAAAGGACAGAGGTAGAAAAGAAGTTTACATTTTATGTTCTTTTATAACTTTTGGATTTTACTATGCTTGGATATATTGCTTAATCAAAATGAATATTCAAAATAGCTTCAAAAATAAAATGAAACTAAACTATATGGAAAAAAGAGACTTGTAGCATGCTTCTTCTTCACTCCAGATACTGGACACATAGAGACTGGGGGAGGGATGATCTCATCCTTCTTGACAACTTCTTCTCCTTCTTGGGTTCATCGTTAAGGGTTGCTATCCCAAGATTCATTCTCTACACTATTATCTTTTCACTCTGTATTTTCCCTGACTGATGTCATTTATAACCATTGCTTAAACTGATATCTGTATTTTAAAGATTCCTAAATCCAAGTCTCAGTCCAGATGTGTTTCCTGAGCTTGATACTCATACCTTGTTTTGTATCTCAGACATTGCAGACATCACAAACTCAAGATGTACAGGTCTGAACTAATTCCCCAAACCATCCTCAATCTTGTATTCCACTCTGAGAAGGATCCCATCATCCACTTAGCTGCTCAAGTCGGAAAGCTGAGAGCATCATTGACTCTGATTTTAATACCTAACCAACCCTCGCTCTTAGCACATTCTTGCTAACTAACAATTCATATTGATTATAGGAATATCTTATTATCTATCAGATCTACTTCTCTCCATTTCCACTGCTGTTTGCAGATTTCAGGCCCTCAATATCTCATTCCTGAATTATCACAAAGACTTCCTACAGTAGCTTATCCTCCATACTTGCCTCTTTCTCACCCCTTCTTCAAGAGGTAGCTATTTTGACCTTTCGGAAGAATAAATCTGATATATTACTTGCCAACTTAAAACGCTTTGAAGATTCTGTCTTGCAATTAGTATGACATCTAACCTCCTTGACCTGATACACAAGGCTCCCATGATCTGCTGGCCTCTCTAGACTCATTTTTGTATTTTCTCCCTCCTTGCCTTTTTTACACTTTAGTCTTGCATGACTCACAGTTCCAGAATGGTCCTACCATGCCCAGTCTTTTCACCAAACTATTGCTCATACCATCATTTCCACTGGAGGCAACTTTCCTTCCCCTTTGATATATGAACTCTACTAAGCCTTCAGGACCTGGTTTCCCAATCCCTCTTTCTGGAAAGATTACTCTAAAATGTTAACCTGCCAGTTTCCCAAGTTCCGGCAGAAGACATAAGACTCCTGGGTCAGAGACCAAGGAGGGTTTGCTACTCACAGAAATAGTCATTGCCAGAGTGTCATGTCCTTGCCCTGGTTCCCTGAGTTCAGTTTCCACAGGGTGAGGTTCTGAGGGCCAAGTGGCACATGCACGTGCAGTGGGTTGAAAGGAATTCTTAGCTTAGAGAACCCAAATCTTTTAAATGGATTGCAAACAAACCTGTCCAAGTTTTACTCCAGGAAGAGACATAATTTTTGCTATACTGAACAGTAAACAAACTTACCCTTTATTCTGGAGGAAATACTATTTCTATCTTCCAAGCCTGTTTGCTATACAAGCATTCTTGAAAAGATAATATGAGCCAAAGGGCAGTTAGTATTTCTGCTTGCAAGACATGCAGAAATTTGAGACACATGGAGAATTGTCTCACACAGCTTAAATCATATTCCTGGGATTGTTTGTATAGTTTACACTTTCTCCAGTGGTGTTATAGGTTTCTTGAGGGCAGACTCTTTCCACTGTGGTATCTCTAGAATAGTGACCAATGCATAGTAAATGAGAAGTAAGTATTGGCTGGACTCGGTGGCTCAGCCTGCAATTCCAGCACTTTGGGAGGCCGAGGTGAATGGATTGACTGAGCCTGCAGGTTTGAGACCAGCCCGGCAACTTGGCAAAACCTCATCTCTACAATAAATAAAAAAAAAATTAGCTGGGCATGCTAGCGCATGCCTGTAGTTCTGGTTACTTGGAAGGCTGAGGTGGAAGGATCGCTGGAGCCCAGCAGATCAATGCTGGGGTGGCTATGAACATGCCACTGCACTCCAGTATGAGTGATGGAGTGAGACTCCAACTCAAAAAAAAAAAGTAAATATTTGTGGAATGAATGAATAAACCCCCTCATTCTATTTGTGACACAAGGTTGGGATTGATAATGTATGTCCAGTTCTTCATATCCAAGTCTCAAGCAGTAGCCAGGAAGCAGTATAGGGAATTCCTCTGATAGGTCATGGATTCGAGAACACAATTGCAGGACTATGAAGATGATGACATGGTGATGTATCCCAATGTTCTCCTCCATTTCCCTCTTCTAGAGCATATAAGCATGTGATCCTCCGAATAATTTCTAATATTTATTTAAATCTAACTCTATCTCTAGGCTGGTGACTGGTGATATTTTTGGTCTAAGAAAACATTTTAAATAGCTACCAAAGAATTTTGACAAAACGTCTACTAGGATGCAAGTTGCGTGAGGATAAGTAATTTTAGAAATAATAGATCCTTAATACATTTTTGTTGCTTGAATTAAAAAATTAAATTTGTTGAATGTTCACTATATGTCTAAGTATGGAACTGAGCACTTAATATATCTTATTTAATTTGCACACTGACCTGTGAAGCAGGCACTGTATTATCCTTATTTTGCAGATATGGAAACTGAGATATGGAGAAATTAAAACTTGTCCAAGATCATGCTGCTGGTAAATGCTGGGCTAGGGTTCAAACCTAGGCAGTAATTCCAGCCAAAGCGTTTCTCTGTCCATTAAAGTGTGAGTTAAAAGACTATTCTCTGTTGCGAAGGAGAGTAGAACATTAACCTCTGTTATGAATTTCCAGTGGAATATCTGACCCTGTGATTTGAAAATCTGTGGCTTGACAAGTAATATGTGATTGGTCAAAATCAAGTTGCTGATACTTGAAACTTTTTGACCCATAAAAAATGCCAACTTCATATATTTTGAAGTAGAACGTTTGCCATAAACATCACCTCAGAAAATGTTGCTTTCAATAATAGCTTCACAAACAAGCCATATCCCGACTACAGTGTGTGCTTTGGTTCTCCACACCATGCCTGGCATGGCAGTTTTACTGTTCGCATAGACCCAAGGGTCATCCAGAGGACGTTTTTGTGGAAAACGGGCACCTGAGAGAGTATTTCTGAGCTAAGGCCCATAAGGGCCAAAAGCAGAACAGACAGAAGTAGCAACAAAGACCACAGTTGCTGCTGAAGACATTGAACCAGAGAGAGCCAGATTCGCCAAAAGATCTCTGAGGCACTATCAGTATGAAACTTCATACTGTCAGAATGGATTCCTGACTGGAAAGGGACAAGGTAAGAAAATTCAAGTTCCCCAAAACTAATTTGCTGTTTTCTGCCATGACAAATCCCCACAGTATTCAGTAAGCAAAGCAATGATTGAGTTAGAGGACACAACCACCATTGTTGTGAAAAGTGAATATTCTCTGCTAAATATTCATGTATGTCATTAGTATTATGAAATGCTGCCAGAAAATGCTTAGGAGCTCACTTTGCTGGTGGAGTCCTTTTGAAAGGAGTCCCATTCTGTCAAGGGCTGAACCGTAGGATGAACCTCGGTGTGCTTGGCATTGGTTCCAGTCATGCCGGCAGGAACACAATTCCCCGTTGTCTCTGTGATCCGCGCGTCACCTTGCCTGTGCGGCAGGAGCATTTGGATGTGACCTCTTTGAAGACTCCACTCTGTGTCCACCCCTGTTGTTAGCGGAGGCTGCAAGCCTGACACTTCTGGGGCGGTTACAGCGGTCGTCCTCATTTTTCTGTATTCTGCCATACAGTTAGTAGGTCACACATGCTAATGATAATTTAATAAGCATAGCATTCAAATGGCAGATGACAATGTTTGATTTTGCCATGGATGTCGTAGATCTGAGAGTCAAAAGTGCTCTATGTGATTGTTTCAGAAGGTGAGAATTAAACACAATAAAATGGAGTTATTTTCCTTTCTTATTCAGTGTTCTTTAACTTAGGTCATTATTTGTGATAGGTACTGCCAATCCAGTACATTATTTTTGGGGTGGCACAATATTCTTTTACAAATTTATTGTATTTAAGACGGTTTAAATGCAAAGTAAGTATGAAAGAGTAAATGCAATGCTCACAATTCAGGGAGGACCACAATTAATGCTTTGTACGTATTTCTAATTAAGGCATCTACATACATCCCTTTATAAAACAAATTGGGATCATAGTATGTACACTTTTGGTACTGGAGTGTTTCTGCTTTGGATATTATTAACATTCTTCCTTTTTTTTTTTTTTTTTTTTTTGAGTTGGAGTCTCACTCTGTCGCCCAGACTGGAGTGCAGTGGACGCTGCCGGCCACCGCAGCCTCCACCTGCCGGGCTCCGGCGATCCTTCCGCCTCAGCCTTCCGAGTAGCCGGAATTACAGGCATGCGCTACCACGCCCGGCTGATTTTTTGATTTATTGTAGAGGTGAGGTCTCGCTGCCCAGGCGGGTCTCAAACCCACGGGCTCAGGCAATCCACTCACCTCAGCCTCCCAAAGGCGCGGGATTACAGGCTGAGCCACCGAGCCCGGCTTCATTCTTCCATTTTTAATCAGTATTCTCCTACCTGGTTTTTTGGGTCTGCACGGTGTCCATCTTGGGGATGAATGAAAATCAGTGGAGCTTTCCACATGGAATGTGCAGGAACAGCCCTGGGAGTTGGGGGTGGAACACATAGCTTTAAACTTTAGTTCTTTGAGAGCCTCAGATTCTTCAGCTATGAAATGGGGATGCTTACATTTGCCCGGCTGCCTGGAGTGCTGACATGAAAGTTAAGCGAGTTCCTGTGAAGCATGGAGCAGGATCGATTTTTGTTTAAAGGTGTGTTTATGTAACATATTAATACTTCACAGATAGGCCATAGCAATGGAGTCAGCCTTCATAATTTGGTCTTAAAAACAACAACAAAAACCCCACAATTGACTGTTATTGTGATAGTGCAAGTTATGTACAAAATGTAACTCCTCAATGCTTCATAATGCAGCTTTAAAAATTTTGGTGAAGTGGAAGTTTTAAAGAACCAGCAGGGACTTTTTTTTTGTCTTCAACAAAGAACTGGTGTTACCACCTGAAGTGCAGATTCCAGGAATTAATGTGTTTTGATGAATGCTAATTTTTAATAGTTCCTAGGTTAACATTCTTTTACCTAAAATGTAGTGAAAATGACATGCTATTCAAAACACTGAAATCAAGAGCTGGGATATCTCCAGCTCCCAAACCCAATACTGTACTTTCTTTTGACACCAGAAAATCCAGATTAGACAAACTGCTCTCGAGGGAAACAGTCGTGAGCTGTGTTCTATTGCCATAGGCAGCCTTCATGGTTTGTTCTAGCATTCTGATAAGAGAGAGAGCTGTCAAGAAATTGTGCTCTCCTTCCTACCACATATAATATTTTGGAACTCTTGCTGATCACAGCTCAGGATGTGGCAGTGTTTATAAGAAGAAAAAGGAGAAAAATGGAAGTCTTAAAGTCTGAATACTGCTGCTCAGCCTAAAAGTTAGCCAGCACACAATTTCCTTCTCTCTCTCTCTCTTTTTTTTTAAAGTTTATCAGCAAGAAGAAGTGAGGGAAAGAAAACAAAGTTTATTAGTGAAAAGAGGAGAGGGAAAGAGGAAGACTCACGCCAGAAAGACCTGACACAGATGAGTCTCTCGAAAAGGAAGACCTGCCCCAAATTTTCAATGGTATCAAGAAACCTTCATGTGGGAATAAACATATATTAATCTTCATTACCCAAAAAAGGCGATTTTAGGGCTAGATTATAGATCCCTCAGCTTGGAAGAGATGAACTTGATGGATTCTGCCTCTTCATTTTTCCAGTGAACCCCCCTCCCTTTTCTTTTTGAAATGTGTCCCCTGGAATTGTTGGGCAATGTGGGAAAATATTGTGACAAACATCCCTGTTTACGTGTGCCGTAGGGCCGACTGTTTTGTTTGCATGGCTTGTGGCCCCTGCCCCTCCTTTTCATGGCTGGCGGTTCCCTGACAGCTCAGATTCCTCTGCTGACATCTGTTATAATGAGAGCCTTGACGGGAATAGATTTGCAAAATGCTGGGCTCACAATAGGATGGGAGCCGTTCCCCAAACTTTCCTTGAGATAAGCAGATGGGGTCTGAAAACAGAGCATCTGAACCGATTAGGTCTAGGTGAACGCATGTATTCAGCACGCGCTGGAGTGTTATTCTGCACCCAACTCCGTTCCCTGTCTCCTTCACCCCTCACCTCCCCCATTTTAGCGGCAGGAGGCTTTCTGATGGCTTGGTTTTTTTCTGTCTTGTGAACACTTGCTGGGAGACAGGCCCTTCCAGTTCCTAAAGCAGGAGCATGCTGGGTATTTACCCTGTGCCAACCGCCTGAACAACAGAGAAAACCCACCCCTCAGGCCTCATAATGAGATGCTGGGGCAACACATGGGGCTTTCCCACTCTCACAAATGATGGCTGTTTGTGCTAGTTAACCTTTTCTAAGCCTGGGTCAGCTCCTGCTGGGAGGCAGGGGCGATCTGGAGAGAGTGAAAGTCTGGCAGACCCCAAAGTCTCCAGCATGCCTTGGCCCCCAACACACGCCACCGCCTTCGCAGAATACCAAACGACCCTGCACCACACTCTTCATAAGTCAGCCGGGTTCCATGTGCTGCTGACAGTTCAGATCCCGGAGGAGAGCTGCCTTCGGAAACGTGCTGCGGAAACTTCCTGACCACTCTGATTCTCTGGCATGGCTTACCCTCTCTCCGCAGAGGAATCTCCGAAAAAGGATGAAATGGAAAGTTTCCCCATCCCAGGCTTCATTATTTTCAGCATCTCCAGTGTGAAGAGAAGATGCCTTTGTACTTTCAAAGCCCAAAGTCCAGTCAATAACACACATGTTAATAACTTGTGCCTTAAGCACATTGAAGCAAAATGAAGGCAGGGCAATGAAGAAATACATTCCTCCGTCCCATTCTGTGCGTATCTGGCGAGAGTTCTGACAGCATCAGAGGGGAAAATGCTATCTAAGGAAGTGTGAGGAAAAAAACAGCAATTGAAAGGGAAATTGTGGAAATCTCTTTTTGGGGGTGGGGAGAGCAGAAGTTTAAACATGATGAGAATTCAATGTCCAAGTGAGGGTTTCATTTTATCTCCTCACTCAAATAGCTGAACTTTGTAAAAGGAATCAGATTTCTGCAAATTGCAGGTTGAGATGATAATTTATTACAGCTTCCAGGGTTCTGAAGAGCAGGACTCATTCCCTCTAACACACTCCAAAGAAACCTGAACAGGCTGTAGAGCTCCAATTCTCAAATCCTGCCATCCCTGACTATCTCCTGCCACCAGCCCAAACCTGTGAATTATTGTGCTAATTCAGCCCTGTCTGTTTTCAGGGTGGTATTGTTTAGAATGGTGTGTTTACATGGCACTGCGTAACCTGAGAATGGAGGATAAGCTGACGCATAGTTGAAATAGTTCATTAACCGCAAAGCAGTTAGCTGTGAGAGGCTCCAACCCTGAGCTGCTACAGCAATTTTAGGAATAGTTAAACACAATCTAACATTTCAGCGACTACATTCTGAGGAAATCCACCTTGAGTTACATCCTTGTTTACTGAAAGAAATCATACAGGCTCCTCTAGAACTTAATATTTGTGGCTATTCATGGTGGTAAAGAGAAGAGTGACACAAGTGAGCGTGAAGGTTGAGATCTTGTGCTGGTTTTCATTAGGTGGTTTGAGACCAGATGGCTGTAGGTGAGTAGGACTCATTGCTCTTCTTAGGTTGTGTTCAGGTACTGGGAGGACAGGCATTTGTGGCTTTCAGAAGGCCATGCTGTAAGATATTAAATTTGGTTTGCTTTGTTGGCTTTTTAATGTACAAACTCTTACACTCCTTTGGAAACATTGAGTGGTAGAAATAACGTGAGTCTAGGGATGAGAAAGTTTGAATCTCAGCTCTGCTACTGATTATGTGACTTTGAACAAATCTGTGAACTTCTCTGAACCTTGGCTCCCTTGCGTCTAAAATATGGGTTATCAGCACTTGTCCCAGTTATTAGAGGATTGAACACACAAGGATGTCTATAAAAACATCCAGTGTAACATTTGGATGTCTATAAAAGGTTGTCTATAAAAACATCCAGTGTAACATTTGGCACAAAGTAGATATCTTAATCCATTTTTGTGTTGCGGTAAAGGAACACCTGAGATTGGGTAATTTATAAAGAAAAAAGTTTATTCGGCTCATGATTCTGATGTCTGGAAAAGTTCAAGATTGGGAATCCGGTGAGGGCCTTGGGCTGCATCTGGTAGAAGGCAGAGGGGAGTTGGCTTTTAGAGAGATCACATGGCAAGAGAGGAAACAAGGGAGAGAAGGAGGAAGAGGTTAGGCTTTTTAACAACCAGCTCTCAGGAGAACAAATAGAGGGAGAACTCACTCATCCCCATCGTGAGAACTCCCCATCGAGGGCATTAATCTACTCATGAGGGATCTGCTGCCATGACCCAGTGCTTCCCGTTAGGCCCCGCCTTCAACATTGGGAGTCAGGTTTCCACATGAGATTTGGAGGGGAGAAACATTCAGACTATAGTGTTAGACAAATGGATTAAATGCAATTGTCCTCTGACTGTAGATAGTCTCTTTAATGTCAATTTCTTGCTCAGATAATACTTACAATCTATATGACAATAATTGTCATTCATTTATTTGTGTTTCTTGTTTTCTCCATTTTTTTCTTACATCTATGGCTCCTCTTCCTGGCTTCTTGCATAAGCAGTATGCATATGCAGCCCTGAGTTTGGCAGTTGTTAAATGTTCTGTTTCTTCCACCATTCATTCATTGATTCATTCATTCGATGAAATCTGTTACGTACCTATAATAAGCCAGGGTTGCAAAAGAGGTATATATAAAGCATGTGTTTTGAGCGAACTGACAATTTGGGAACAGAAAGTAAGACAGCTGCCTTCAAAAGCCTGAATGACTATTGTAAAAATTATGAGTAATCAGAGGGACAAGAGCCATGTCTTATTCATCCCACAGTCTAGCCCAGAGCTCAATCCAGACACATCTTCATTGAATTAATTAAAAAGTTAAAGAACAGAGGTGATATTTTCTTAGTGAGTAGAAATAGGACCAGCTGGTAACAAACACAGGAGGCTGGCTTTCATAAACAACTTCTAACTTTAAGAAGGTGCATGGTCTCCCTTGAGGAAGGATGAAATTCTGGTTGTGGGTTGTTTTCAGAATTGGCCCTTTGAGAGACAAGTGGGGTGACTGCAGGCCTAGCTGGGGGCTTATGATACCCCTGAGACATCTGCATAGGCTATGTGTTTGTGGGCTTGGAATAGTGATTTTATCAATCAGGATGGAAGGAGGAGAAAAGAACAGAAAATCTTGTTCACAATAATATGAACAATAAGAGGATTTATTGACTCATCAACAAAATGTCAGAAAGAGGGGAGCTCCAAGTTGGTTTCTATGGAAGCTCCATGATGTCAACAAGAATCCAGATTCCTTCCATCTTGTCACTCTGTGGTCTTCTGCATTTTCCCCTCTGGATAAACCCTTCGTGTTCCTAAGATGGCTTCCACAGTTCCAACTCTCAAGTATAGACAGGCTCACATCCAGTGACAGAAGAGACTATTTCTTTCTGAGTGTTTCTTTCTGACTCTTTCTCAGAAACCTTTCAGCAGACTTGCCCTCCCATCTCATTGCCCAAATTACAACATATACCAGATTTAACCAATCACCAACAAGAAGATGAGGACCAGCACACAGACTGCGAGAACTCAACTGAGGTTCTCTGAATAAGAAAGAAAAAAGTGGCTACTGCCAAGTGGGAACCAATGATGTCAAATACAGCCAGCCTGATGCAGTGAAGAAAGCTCGGGTTTGGGTTCTGCTCTGCTATTTAATAGCTGTGTGACCTTGGGTGTATTGGTCTGCTCAGGCTGCCATAACAAAATACTGTAGACTGGGCGGCATAAACAACTGAAATTTATTTTTTCACAGTGTTGAGGACTAGAAGTCCCAGATCGGGGTGCCAGTGGGTTCAGATCTTGTTGAGGACTCTTTTTCTGGCTTATAAATGACCATCTTCTCCCTGTATCCTCATGTGGTCTTTTTCCTGTGTATGTGGAGAGAGAGCAACGATTGAGTTCTTTGGTGTCTTAATGACATCCTTGTTCCAAATATAGTCACACTGGGAGTTAGGACTTCAGCATAGGAATTTTGTGGGGACACAAATTAGGACACAGCATTGGCAAAATTCCTTAGCCTCTCTAAGCCTCTTTCCTACCTCTTCAAATGGGACCAATCATATACATTTCCTTGTATTCTCATCAGAGGCAATGAAATGACAGGTGTGCTCAGCTCCCACATCCTTGAGTTACATTATCTTACCTTTTATTCTTCTCACTTCATCAACTAAAATCGCAAAACTCATGCAATTATGGAAGCTTCCAAAAATCGCTGTGGTTTTCTACAGTACATATGGATTTTAAGAATGGGATTCTGGTTCCTGACAACCAGAGTAGCTTAAATATGTTTAGGAAAAGCAAACCGTGCTTTATTTTGCCTGAAGACTATATGATTTTTTTCTTAAATTAGTGTGGAAGTTTTGTTACAAGAATATTATTATAGATTCTCTATCATTCTTTATTGAGGATGATAGCTCTTCATAGTTGAAAGATAAGCAAAGTTGGTTAAGAAAACAGCCTCTTAAGAGAGACTGCCACTTATTGGCTGGGTAATATTGAATAAATTATATGACTGCTGGGTGTTCCAGTTTCCTCATTTGTATAGCAATAATAATATTAATTTAATATTGATGATACTGTCTTACCTCACAGAATTGCTATGAAATGACAGCTTGATCTATCATCATCACGAATACCATCACATCATTTATAAATAACACTGTAGCCAAATCTTTGCATGTGTTAAGATGACTTCCTCAAGGAGTGGAATTACTCAGTTGCAGGTGACTTGCCACTCTGCTTCTTTAAGACTCAAGAGCTTCATGAGTTGGTCAATTAATTTAGCTGCTGGGCCGGTTGTGTTTTGTGACTTAGCACGCTTTGGAGTCAGGAAACAGCAACCCTGATCAAAACCAGATGCAGATACTGTGACGCTGAACTTCTCTGGTCTCTGTGGCATCATAGGCATGCTGGAAGATGTTTCCTGGAGAGGTCCTGTAACTGTCTTTGTCCCTGTGCTCGGTCTTGTCTGTTGATGGATCCGGAAACATTACCACTCTTCTGTCCCTTGCAGCCATTTATCATGAAATACCCCATCAAGGAATGGCCCAGGGCATCGTGCCAGATAAATGTCCTTAACGAATCACATACTTCAAATGATACCAGCTTGATTTGGTCAGGCCACACTGTGTCAGTGGGCTGATGGTGATAAGAGACAGGGTTGCTGGATGTTTCCCTGGTGGCAACAGAAAGTAAGGACTCTCCCCAGGTTGGCTGTGTTTGCTGCAGATGGAGAGGGTGTGTGGAGGTGGAGAGATGGATCGCCCTCGTTTTGGAACACAAAGGGCATGCTCAGCAAATGCGACCTGGTATTTCTTTCTTGCCACCTCTCTGCATCTCAAGGCAGCATGGCTGTAAACAAGGGGATTCCATTCTTGCCAACTTTCTGATTACTCTCTGCAGGCCCAAGCATGCATCCTTGGCCAAAGGAAGAAATTAGGGCAGTGGGAGAGACTCAAATAACTGAGCTTGTTTCTCCTTTCGTCTTCCTTTGTAGGTGAGTTAGAGGCCAGAGAACAGATGCTAAAATCCTTGAAAAAGAATAGGCAGAATGAGACTCAGCGGTAGAGAAAAGAAATTAAAGGAAGAGATCAGATTTTGCTCCACCTTCCACCTTAAACCTGCTTAAGCTGAGCAGAAAGACAGGATAATTGAATTAAATTGGCAAAAGGGACATTGCTTTGAAGAGCAAGGGTTGCATAACGACTGTGCCTTACCTGAGGTATATAGCACCTGTCCCAAATGTCCCCAAATGTGCCTGTTCAATGAGTGAATGAGGGTGATAGGGAGACTCACAGGCCTTGATCTTCCATCCTGATCTTCTCTCTGTCACTTGAGATCTCTGTGGCCTTGGGTAAGGCCCCTAACCCATTGGAATCTGTTTTCTTTCCTTTAAAATGGGACTAACAAACCGGGCTTGGTTGCTCAGCCTGTAATCCCGTGCCTTTGGGAGGCTGAGGTGAGTGGATTGCCTGAGCCCGTGGATTCGAGACCCGCCTGGGCAACTTGGCGAGACCTCATCTCTACAACAAATAAAAAATTAGCCGGGCGTGGTAGCGCGCACCTGTAGTTCCAGCTACTTGGAAGGCTGAGGCGGAAGGATCGCCAGAGCCCAGCAGGTTGAGGCTGCGGTGGCTGGGAGCGGCCACTGCACTCTAGTCTGGGAAACAGAGTGAGACTCCAAATCAAAAAAAAAAAAAAAAAAAAAAAAAATATATATATATATACACACACAATGGGACTAGCAATACCTTCTGTTACAGAGTTATTGAAGGGTTTAAGATCATATACATAGGCCCTCAATGTTCAGAAGTTATCATTAAGCAATTACAGTATTGCTTTATTTCAATGTCACTTAAAAACAGGCGGTCTCCGGCTTTTGAGATATGAACATACCCTTTATAATGTTAATGTAATTTGTAGATACCCTTCAGATGAGGATGCTATTATTGATGGAGAAGATACATAATAACCAGAAGCTATACAAAAAATCAGTGACATTTGAGAATGAGTTTCTATTTGATGAATGGAAACAACATCTTCACACAGGTAGTCTGAAGAAAATGATGAGACATTCATTCCCGTGGTAGATAAGACACAGAGCTCATATCAATTATTACAGGCTCTTGCAATAGCCCCATAGACCACCAGGTGACTAGAAGCCACTAGTCTGAAAGGACTGAATGCTAACCATAGGTTGAGCATCTT
This sequence comes from Cephalopachus bancanus, assembly GCA_027257055.1. Taxonomy (NCBI): domain Eukaryota; kingdom Metazoa; phylum Chordata; class Mammalia; order Primates; family Tarsiidae; genus Cephalopachus; species Cephalopachus bancanus. Next base: position 2,051,323 of record JAPVLO010000028.1, on the reverse strand, counting down.
TAGAGGAGAGGACTCATTTACCTTAGTTCTTGATACGAAGCTTAGTCTGATGTAGGAGATGGCCTTGCATCACAAGGATGACCCTTCAGATTGACATCTTGCAATCTTGGGATTTTTTCCCCTCTCTAGGACTGATAGTGTTGTGTTGATCTTACCACAAGAATATGCTAGATACTCTTCTTCATCCTGTAACAATGGGATTTGTATCCAGGCTATCCTGTTGGATCTAGAAGCACTCCCCAGACTGTAGAAGCTGGTCCCATATGCACTTTCCCCCATCATCAGAACCATTGTGGACTTGTATATTAGTAAAGCTTGAAATGAGGACTTGTTTAAAGGCTGTAAGTTTTGGGAAGTGATTTCAAGGTGAAGGAAGTCAAAGCCCGAGCAAGTGTGCGTTCTTGGTAGCTGGTCACTGAGGAGGGTGAAGGGACACAATTCTGTTGGGGACCCTCTGAAGAGCCATGCAGAGCACACCTCAGAATTGTCTCCCAAGGCATGGAAGGGATGGCATTTTTCATCACTTCCATCTCCTGATGGTCAAGGGGTGCCACATGGAATGTTAACTCCCTCTCTTTCTTCCAGGTTTGCACCTATGTCAAGGTGACTGGTTGTGCTGAGTTGTAGAGGCAGGAAAGATATGGGGGCAACTGAGGCACAAGTTGGTCAGATAACTCCCGCCACAGCGGGTGCCACAGCAGAGGCTGGGTCAAGAGTGCCAAACCAATGGGAGATGGAACAGAAGAGGTTCCAACCAGTGGCACAAAGTATAATCCAGGGGAGATAGAGCCAAGGATCTGGGCTGGTTACTCCATTCATGTCTTTTGAGCACCACCCTGTACTTCTAGAAAATAGACAGGTACACCAACATATTAGAGTTTATTTGAGAAGATAGCAATTCATTAATCAGGCAGCACCAAACTACCATTGGTTGGGGCCCCAACAAGGGGGTGAGAGAGGAAAACTTTGATAAGGTATTAGTGGAAGCAAGATAGAGAAAATATTTGATTGATTAAAGTGAGAAGTCCCTAGTCAGAGGTAGGTGGGTGGTTTCTGACTGGTTAAGCTTTGGTTTCATTTTCTCAGGCTATGACTCTGCCACTCTGAGTTGGGTGTCAGGTTGCTGATGTAGGATCCCAAGGTGCTGAAGTCATCTCAGTCTAAAGGTCTCTCAATTAACCATTTTCACAGCACCATGCACTGTGTTAGCTGCTGGAGCTAGAAAGTTCAATGCATAGTACATGCCATAGCCTATAACCTACAGTACGTCTAGAACTATGGCATGATAAAATAAGGAAGGAGTTTACCATCCAGAAGAGAGACAGGCAAGCACTGTAGTAGATGTCAGCATAAAAGCCTCTCACAAGTTGGAAGTGAGTGACTAATTCCTTCTGGAGTTTTAGGGGAAAGTTTTAAAATGAAGGGTGGGTCTTGAAGGATGAATAGGAGTTCATCAGGTAATGACAAGGAGGAAGGGCATTCACATGAGAAAGAAAGAAAGATAAAAAAGCATTTCTGGTCTGGGCATGCCCATGAAGGCTTCACCATTTCATTCCTTCCATTAAAATTTCCTGGTTCAGTTCACTATTTCAGTTGGGTCTTGTGTTAGTTTTATTTTATTTGTTTTTTAGTATTTATGAGACAGGTTGCCCAGTTTGGAGTGCAGTAGTACTATCACAGCTCACTGCAGCCTTGAACTTTTGGCCTCAAGCAATCCTCCTGCCTCAGTCCCCTGAGTAGCTAGGGCTACAGGAGTGTGCCACCATGCCTGGTTAATTAAACATTTTTTTTAAAATAGAGATGAGGTCACATTATGTTGCCCAGGATGGTCTTCAACTCCTAACCTTAAGTGATCCTTCTGCCTCATCCTTCCAAAGTGTTGGGTGATTACAGGTGTGTCCTGAAAGTTTTACTTTTGATCATAAGAAATAGAGAGTAATTCCAGAAAGGGTGTTCATTATAAGGTTACAATTAGGAAAACAGAAGTTAAAAATAGGAGGTCTTTCATAGACCTGTGATGATGAACTCAACACTCTGTCCCTTGGATTCCAATAGAATGAAGTCTTCCCTGTCACGCCTTCACTCCCAGTCTCCCTACTTGGGACTACAAATGCCCAGGAGTTGTGGGTAGTTTGTTCCCTTATTAGAAAACACAGGAACACCAGACATTGTAGCTTTCCATCTTCTGTGAACCCCTATCCCAAGTACCGTGGGCAGTTCACATTTGTTGCTCACTATCCATGTTGGTCAAGTGGAGCTAATTTGTCACTTTGAGGAATGCCTGGGTCACCCCAGCAGCTGCCTCTCCCCTTTTTGTTTCCAGTCTGTCCTCTGTGATGCTCATCTCCACCATCACCAGACAGTGCAGTGCCTTTGCCCTCTTCCCTCCTCTTTCTGTACAAGTGCTCTTAGGATGAGCCCTCACAACCACCGCTTCCATCTCATTGTGGGTAATTCAAATCTATGTCCTCCCTAGCCTCATTCCTCAAGGCTGGATCCTGGTCTCTCTTGACTCCAGTCAGTCATGGGCAGATGTGTGTGTGGGATGCGTTTGTGTGTGCAAATGGTTTGGTGGAGGAGTGGGAGGCTTCCTAGGACCATGGAAATCACACAGGTAAGTTGCCTCGCTGCTGGAGAAGAGTTCTCTTTAATGAAGAGAAAGAGGGAGACCTCAACTCTGGGCTGGGTTCTTGACTTCGCCACAGAAAAGAATTCCAGAGCAAGTTGCCAGGTTGGTGAGAAAGGTAAAAAGCTTATTAAGGCAAAATTATACTGTGGGGGCAGGCAGTCTCAAGGGGAGAACTGCCTTGAGGAAGGAGAGTACACATTATAAGGGAGGGGAGTGTGGGCAGTCTCAGAATAAGAACTGCCTCAAGGGGATCTTGGCAATGGGCTTTTATGTCTCTGCCTTTAGGGAGATGGTCAGGAGGGGGTGAAGGTCTTGAGCACCATGAATTTGTCTCCATCTGGTCATCTAGGCTGTGGGATGAGCTTGTGTTCCATTTACAGTTGCCAGGTGATGAAGAAGGTGAAAGGCCTGCTTTGCTCTGCCAACTCCAGTCATAAACACCCTGGAAGTGTTTTCAAAATTTTTGGTGACTTGCTTCCTGCATCTTGTAGGACAAAACAGAGGCCACTTCTTCCTGCAAAAACTAGCCTGTCTCAGCCTTTTGCTTCATTAAAGCATGAGGCCCTGTTTCTATGTTCCTTTATGTGTGGCCCTGATATTTATGTGCCTATTGTAGTCTAGTTGTGTGCCACCATTGCCCAAAATGTTGCATTAATCCTATGAGGAACATATCAGTCCCACTCTGTGACTGAGGAAACAGATTTGGAGGCTATGTGATTTGCCCAATGTTATGTAATTCTAAGTGACTGAACTAAGATTCTGTTTCAGGCATCAAAATCCCATCTGTTGAGATGAATTACATTACACTCTGCTTAGTACGTGGTACTAAGTATCTAGTTCAGTGAACTTGGTGCTTTGGGACACGGTATAAAATGTAGACTTTAAATCAACTCTCAACACATGATTAAGATGCAGAGTCTGGATCTCAGAAGGGACTTGGGTTCAAATTCAGTTTTGTATTTCTTTGGTAGCTGTGTGATCATAAGTAAATTTCTAAAACAGGCCTCATAGTGTGGAATAGGAAGTCAGATGTCAAGGAAATAATGAATAGATTGGACTGCCTGAAATGGAGGGTTAGGGTAAAAAAAATATGGATTTAAGAAAAGCAGATTGGGATTCATAGTGGATTTTGTCATTTACGGTTGCCTGACATCTCTGAACATTTCACTGCACATTTTGAAAATTTCCACTTACAGGTCTTTTCAAGGTTGAAAGTCAAACCTCACATCTCTGGACTCTCTTGCACTTAGGATACAGATGTGTGATGTAGATTCTGCCAAATGGGCCCATCCAAATAAGACAAAAGTGTCACCATATGAGGCAGTGGGCATCGTATAGGGGAGAGTCGGTCTTCTGGGCATGGTGGGGATGATGGTGTCCACTTCTGGGGCACTGGTGGAGGGGCTTCTGGTGTTTGGTCCCAAGGAGGACTGATGCTGAACTTTGGTGGCTGCAATGGTTTATTAGAGAATCCCATAGGATGGCTGGGTTTCTTGGCTAGAGGGCTTCAGGGTCCAGCTCTGTGGCCCTCTGATGAAACACTCCTTAGTACATGGTATTATCTATTACAGTGGACTTGGTGCTTTGGGACACAGTATAAAGCATAGACTTTAAATGGACTCCCAACACATGACTAAGATGCAGAGCATCTTGAATACAACATTATTAGAAGGATAAACTGAGGTGAGGTGGGTGCCAGTACCACAGGAATAATGCAAGATTACAACCAAGAAGGAAGTAGGAGGAAGTACAGTTTGTTATTCATCTTTCACAGATTGGAAAGGAGGCTGACACTCAGAGGCAAGTGTGACATCCAATGACCAAGAACTGGGTATATTTAAGGGCCTTTTGGGTAAGAGGGGTTTGAACTTGGAGGGATCTGGGCCAAAAGGAATGTCCAGGGCTGAGGATCTTTGATGCTGATTCTATCTTGTAGCCACATGAGACTTAGATCTTGCCGTCACCAGAGATTAGCATCTCAAGACCTCCAGTGGTGGCGTAGATGGGAAGAGAAAAAGGGAGGGGTTTTTCCTGCAAGAGATCTGTCAGACATTTCTAATCCACAAGCTCCTTAGCAAAAAGGTGGTCTTATTATGTTTTTATGGCTCCGGCCAGCTAGAGATTATTACGCTAAATCATTCATTGAAAGGTTGGGCTGTCCTTGTCTTGCATTGATGGAGATTTGCTGAGGGGGGCGGGGTATGCTGCCAGCTTGGCCTGCAGTAAAATGTCTGAACACTTCCTAAAGCCTGCCTATTGGAAATCTATCTATCTATGTCTCACCTGTGTTAGCTTCAAAGCGTGTCAGTCTAAGCAAAAATGGCTATGCTGAGGCCAAATGTGAACTAAGTTTATTCTATGTTCCTTGGGGTCCATCCTTTCATTTCCAACCTCTTGCTATTTAAAAAATATTCTTATTCGCAACTAGGGATTAGGGACAGAGGTCAGACTTCTGTATCTGCTTCCTGCTGAGTGGGGGTCTTAGAGCTGTCATAAAGCAAGAGCATGAGAAGACAGGAGTCCATGGAGTTGTTAAATATCTTTAGGATCTGTATACAAAGCACTGTGTATAAGTGTATACTATTAGAATTAATACTTCTATAATAAAGGCCATTATAGCTGTTGTTATGGCATATTGAGGCTTTGATGTCTGGTAAATTGTATTTATGGTTATCCCAGTGGGCTCAACATCTACTGCAGGAGTTCAGACAGTCTTTACAGTTGCACCAGTGAATTCCTGAGTCCATGTGTGGATGTGCCCGCAGCTTGTCTGCAAGTTTCTTTGGGGTTTTTTTGTGTGAGAAGGATTTATAGACAGTTATAAGGGATTTTGTTAATCATGACTTTAACAAAGAAATACAGCTACTTTGACAAAGTCTGAAGAAGAAAAAAATGGAAAACATTAGAGGCATGTGGTTAGGTTGTAGCTTATATGGTAAGAAATAATAATGAACAAGAGAATTTAAAACAGGTAAACATTGGCAAGAGAAAATTGTCTCTTTTGTTTTTACAATAAGTCTGATATACCTTCACAATGATTGAGATGTTAGAGGGTGAAACCCAGGTAACCTCTACTCCAGAGAGACAGGAGATTGCCATCTTTCTGCTTTCGATGGGAGGAGTGGGATGGTATTGGTCTTCACCTTGACAGGGAAATATTATGTTAAAGTTTAACAACAAAAGTTAGTAATACTTTAAACAGAAATTCATTTTGTTATCCATCCTATGTTGGATTAGCAATCCTTGTACCTGGAAGATTTTAAAGTCGTTAGTAATTTGGCGCTGAAAAGTACCATAGCTGATCACAAACTGCTGTGAGTGAAATCAATTTACCTGGTCTGCAGGCAGTTCGGGAAGAGAGTGTAGGGTAGATGTGGCTCCAGAAGCTTGTTTCTTACCCCACCCTAGAGAGACTGAATTAAGAACCTGAAGAATTTAAGTATTAAACATTTTAAAAGCCTAATGCTATAACACAGGATTACAGGTCATTGTAAGTTACTCATTTAGCCAAAGTGATAGTCCAAAGATTTTTTGAAAAACCTCGCTTTTTGTAACAAAGACAGCAGGTGGGGATAATTTAATATGGTCTCTTCTTCCCCCCTCTGTTTTTTATAGGAGAAAATTATCTTGGAGATTATTAATTAAGGATTTTGGCCTAGCATTAGTGTAAGTGATATTAATGGTAAATTCCTGGAACTTTTCTTGTAGCCTTGAGATTTTCCTAGAATTCCTTTCACATTTTTTCACAAACCTTCCACATACCATTTCAACAAAATTATTCTCTTTTCTTTATATCCTTCCTTATCAAAAAACACCTTTATAGTAACAACTTTTCTACATCTATTCTTTGCTTTCTTTTTTTTCTTTAACTTTTTTACATTTATATTTTGAATTAACCTTTAGTAACATTTGATTAAGATGAGGCTATGATTCCAATGTGTTAGTTAAGTTAGTTTGGGTTCCAACATCCTAATTGTCACCTAGGGTTTGTTGGAGTGGTGAGCCAGTGCCAGGCACTTTAATAGATTTCCAGGCCTCCGTGAGTGCCCACCATTTCTGAGCTGGTGCTCTCTCCTCTCTTCAGAAGAGGGGGCTCCTGCTTTCCAATGGCTCTCTGGCCTGCACAGTGGACAAGGTCTAAGAGGTTAGGCCTCTTTGGGGGCAAGTATGCTTTTAGTGCTCCCACAGACTATACCCATAAGCAATGGACACCACATCCCCTTAGCAAGTTCTTTCTTACCAGGTCTCTGATGGGTAGTGGGAGTTTTGTTGTTGATTGCAACTGCCAGTTGGGGTGCTTTTTTTGCCCTCTGGTTCTGCAGCCCTCCATGTTGGCATCGTGTTGTTTCTCTAATGTCCTGGCTGAAAAAAACTCAAAAGTTCTTTTTTAATAGGCTACACATATGAAATTTTGATCATTTCTGTCTGATATAAAACCCTTTAGAGTTAACAGATCATGTGGATGTGAAATGATCTGTTCCAACTTATTTCTAATTATGAACAGGCAAATTTGTTAAGAGTCCTTTATAAATCGCTAAATTACAGTTTTAGTTGTAAGGTGTGGACTCATTAGGTGGAAGTGATCAGTTCCCATCTGCATTGTGCCTGTATAGAGTAACTAGTATTTTGTCCATCCGGCAGGAGAAGTACTAGGCTTAGTAAAGTGTACACAGGAGTAACTAGCATCAAAATGTGTTACCTCTTCTGATGGGGACAGGGGAGCTAGCCAGGCACAGCAAGGTGACTTAACTTTCTTTTTGTAAAATGCAATGTTAGCGAGCCTGATATAACAAATGCTGGTGTTATTTAGCACTAATGTTTTAGGACATGGTAAAGTTGGAAGGAAGATTTCACTAGAGCACTTACAAGTTTGGCTGAAAAAACAGATTGACTTTTTTTATGAGTGAACAAGATTAATTAATTAACCCATGATTCCTTTACTTTTGTCCAGGAAGAGGGTTGATAGTCTCAGTTTAGATTTAATTTGAGAGAGATTTATCATTAAAAAAAATATAAACTTTAATCTTTTTGTCACGGCCACCTCCCTGAGGGGAGACCAGTTAAGCCTGCATGTGTCGGAGAAGGGTGCGAGGAGGAGAGGAGTAGCACTCATGGTTCCACTTGCTGCAGCTAGTAGGGCTGCTGCCAGGGGGTTATCAGGCAGTGGGGGAAGGGCAAAGAGGGAGGCTGGAGACTGGTAGGGTCATTCGCGTGTGGCTTTTGGCATTGGCCTCTCCTCCACAGGTAGAGGTGGAGGGCAAGAAGGAAGAACAGGAAGGCAAATGGATGGAGGGTAGAGTAACAAAGCAGATTATGAGAGACCGGAGAAGTCAAACCAGCTGGGTCAGAAGCAAACAGGAAGAAGATAAAGTAATCCAAGAAGGAGTGCGGCCATTGCCTTCCTAGACTCTGTTGGGGCTGTGTGTTCTTTGAGCTATGGCCAGGCCATGTTTCTTGGCTTTGGCCCCTTCTTCTACCTTGGAGAAATGAATCTCCTCTTTCTCTCTTTCTCTAATTTGTTTTCTAAATAAACTATATTTTCTAATCTAAAAAAAGGAGTGCACAAGTACCACAGGAAGAATAAGGGGTCCAGGTGTGGCACCAAGGTTGAAAACCTTGGACCATTTGCCCTGTGGTGGCAATAGAGGTCAAGCTGAAGGAGAACACCAGAGGCAAGAGACCCCCTGGGCTCATCTCCCCATCGCCTAGCTGATATTGAGGAGTTGCTTAGGGCAGGTGATCCTTTCTAGTGAGAGGGTCCTGAGGCCTTTTAGAATGCATTTCAATGTGTGTGTGGGGCCCTTAGCCCTTAGTTTCCCGTGAGGAGAGGGCGAGAGGGATTGGTCTTTAAGAACTGTCCCTGAGAGGCCAACAGAGAGAGTGAAAAGCCCATCCACGCCCTCAACCACGTCCCAGGCAGAGGGTCAGTGGAATTAGTCTACGTGTGTGTGAAAACAGGTGAGAGTGAATGTCCTCTGTCTCCTTGACCTACTGGAGACAGCACCTTAGCCCCAGGCGTTTGGGAGGCTTGGCATCAAATCTTTTCTGGAGAGGATACCGAACCCCAGCAATGTGCTTCCCAAAGCAATGAGAAAAGGAAAAAAAGAGCGGCCTCTCAGTGTGGCTTCCGGGACCTCCCTCTGGACCAGATAAACAACAGGATTCACCGAAGGTGGTACTTCCTACCCACTCACCAGAGATGTTACTTCATACCAGACAAGACTGAGGCTACAGGGAAAGGTCCGTTTGTTGTGGCTCATCACAGGTGACAAGATTCAGAGTGAGTAGCAGAGTAAACAAGCACCTGGTCTCTCTCCACAGAGAGAGACTTGAGCCGAGAAAGAGAAGAGAGAGAGAGAGAGAGAGAGAGAGAGAGAGAGAGAGAGAGAGAGAGGGGAGAGGCAAATCTCTGTGGGAGAGGAGAATGAGAGAGGGTTAGAATGGGGCTAATCTCAGTGGAACCTCCAAAAATGTTAGCTCTCAATGGGGCCTCCAAAAAGGTCAGGTCACACTCCAGCGGGGTCTCTAGGATGTCAGGTCAAGCCTGCTGGGGATGTGGGTGTCTGGTGTGCAATCTGGTGCCACATGAAGGATGCAAAGTATCGCACAGAAGTTAGATTGGAAAATATAGTTTATTTAGAAAGTAAATTAGTGAGAGAGAAAGAGGAGATTCACCTCCTCAAGGAAGAGGAGGGGGCCAAAGCCAGGAAATGTGGCCCGGCCATAGTTCAAAGAGCACACGGCCACATGATAGCTTAGCAAGGTAATGGCGGCTAATGGTTTGTAGTTGATTCGTTTTAATCCTTCCCTTTGTTGGGGGAAGGTCATTAAGGGGATTGGGTGGTGGTCTGCTCCACCTCATCATGAGGGGGCAGGTAAGTGCAGGTACTGATGTCAGGGGATGGGCAGCAGGCAGATGGGTGGCTTAGTCACATGATTGCTGCCATGGTGGTGGCTAGATGGGAGGAGACAAAGGAAGGGGTTTTTCCTGCACGAGACAAGCTCCTAAGCAAAAAAGCTGGTCTTATTATCATTTCTGTGACTTTGGTCAGCTAAGGGGTGATATTTGACTTTCCACCTTTGACAAGGAGCCTGAAAGTTTTTTAGATTATTATGCTAAAACAGCAATGGAAAGGTTGGGCTGTCCTTGTCTTGCATCTAATGCAGATTTGCCGAGGTGGTGGGGTAGGCTGCCAGCTTGGCCTGCAAAATGTCTGAATGCTTCCTAAAACCTGCCTATTGGAAATTTATCTATCTATATCTAACATGTGCTAGATTCAAAGTGTGTCAGTGTGAGCAGTAATGGTTATGCTGAGGCAAAATGTGAACTAAGTTTATTCTAAGTTTCTTCTTTCAAATACAAAGAACAAAAACAAATTTCTATATCTTCTTTCTACTTGTTCATGTTTAATCAAGATAAACACATCAGATAATAGTGGCTTTTTTGAATGATTGATTATCCACAGGTTGATTATATTATGTCCCTTAATTATAATGGTAACGTATTAAATAGCACAAGTTAATAATCATTTGTGTTTGCAGGTTTCCTTTAACCACTTTGTTGTAGAAATTTTAAAAATGTTTCCCCAACTTTTGTTAAACTAAGTTTTCAAGTACTTATCTGTACTATCTCATCTCTAAAACCAAGTGAAACTTCCATGGAGCACATACATACACTCGCACATTTGTCTTGTACATAACATTAGCTAGAATACACATATAAGGCATTATTTAGCCTTTTCCTAGGTGAAGTTGGCAGTGATTAAAAATCCAGAAAGCATTCCCATTCTCCATATGAAACGGAAATTAATGCCCTTTCTTTCTCTTTAAAAAATAGATTATCATTCCATTGTACATAAATCATCACATAAAACATCCCATAAAAGAGTCAGCTTTCTTGTTCCAGTGAAACTCTTCTTCTTCTTAAAGGCAGTTTGCATATACCACTCGGCATACCATTGCAAAGTAGGCAGTTTGAAAACATAATATTTGGAGTTTACTTTTTTGGACGCAGCCTTCTGGAGCAGCTAAAGGCCCTGATTTACACTTCACTGATGAGAGGCCAGAGCACTGAGGGATTTAGCTTTTCAAGCTCAGATTCAATTCCAATGTGCTGGAATAGAATGCAAAGTACAGCTCTGCATTCATTATCACTTAATTATTCGACTAGTTGGGTTTTCAAAGGAATTTTCCTCCCCAAAGCAAAATCTGTGCCAGGTACTTTTGTTCCCCGAAATGACATTTTTATATTAAAAAATTTTTTCAAAGTCTTCCTGCTGCAAACTCAGAAACATTCTGATGTCACCTTTTCCTAATGATTTCCTGCTTTGATTTGAGGGCACCAGTCACTATTCATTTTTCCCCAAATAAGCTGTTTTGTTTTTTATAGTTGTTTTAAAATGCAAAACAGCAACGATAATTTTTGCCTTTTAAATGATTAGCCAAAAAGAAAGATAATTAAGCTCAGTTTATGCTACTCTGATTTCATATTTATTGCAAGCTTAAGAGTCACTAACACAAAATCCTGAGAACAACGAATCTTTAATATAGACTGGAGTTTTCCAGCCTCAGCACCACTGGCATTTGGGGCGGGGTAACTCTTTGTTGCAGGGCTGTCCTGTGCATTATAGGTTGTTCAGTTCCCTGACCGCTACCCATTAGTGCCGATGGTACTCATCCATTTTTCCACTTCCGATTAGTCATGACAGCCAGAAATGTCTCCAGACATTGCTTATAATCTCTGGAGAAGGGGGGTGGTGGTGGCAGTGATGTCTCTGACTGAGAACTACTGGTCTAGAACTATGAAGGACTAAAATAATAATTTGTTGTATGCTATGGCTTTGAACTCCTATACAGGTATATTTGGGAATTGGCTCGGTTCAATGATCAGTTCTTCATTTTAAAGCCTATGGTAGACTTCTAATAGACTATGTGAAGTTTTTATACTATTTCCATCAGAAAGCTTGGTAGAATTGCCTGGGGAGAATAGCTCTCAGCTTCTGTAATTTCTCCCTCCCCCCATAATACCCAGTGCACTGTTTGCCATGTAGCAGCTGCAGCACTCCTTTAAAGCAAATCATATCTTTCCTCAATTCAGAAACCTCCAGTGGTTCCCTTTGGGTGAGGGGCCAAAGTCCAGGATCAGCTGGGCCACCTTGTCCTCAAAGCTGGGTGGCTCCACCTCTCAGTCTCTTCTGGCTCCTGTTCAAATGATACCTTTTCGGAGAGGCCTCTCCCATCAACCCATACTTCACTCCCTGTTCCATCTATCCTGCTTTATTTTTCCCCAAAACACTTGTTCTACCTCACAGGAAAGTTCACATTTGTTTATTTTTGTTTTCCTGCCTGGGATGTATATCCCATGAGGCAGATGCACTACACTCCCGGCTGTGCCCCAGTTCCTGGCACATTGACTTGTCTGGTGTGTGTTGGTTTCTCAATGAATACTTGTTGAAGGGTTTCTGTTAATACATTTAGTTCAAGAGGGTTTTGATTCTCAGTCTTACTTTCCCCCTAATTAAAGTCCTCCAGGTGCAGATGGATTATAACGCATCCTCAGAGAAAGACCCCATTTCCTAATCTGAGGGTGAAAGCTTTTCTTTTCTTCTTTTTTGGTTGAGGTGAAGGCTGATCATAGAGCCTGGCTTTGTTGATCAGGACTTTCTCAGTTGCAAGGACAGAAAATCCAACTCAGCAAAAGCAAAAGGGGGAGTATTTATTTACGTAACTAAAATCCAGGGGCATATCTGGCTTTGGACATGACTGGATCAGCTATGAAGTCGTGTCCTTGGGAAGCTTTCTTAGCTCTGCTGTTCTTCCTGGGCTCCGTTCTCTTTCCATATGATTGCAAAAGTGGCCAGATAGAGTCTCAGGTTTCCCTTCTACAGACTCAGCAGACCCCTTGGAAACTGAATTCCTTTTGTTAAGGCATCATGCAAACATCCTGACTCTCCTTGGCCTGGATGGTGTCCCCGGTCCTTCTCTGAACCGATTACTTTGCCAGTTCGGGAACATGCACCCCACTAGAACCATGGGAACTGGCACATGGGGGAGGAGACTTTCCCCCAAAGAATATCAGCACATTTTTTTACCTGAAGGAGGAGAAACGAAAGCTGGGAGCTAGAGGAATCGGTGTCTATGATCTGAATCAGCTTTACCTCCATCCCCAGCGACAGCAATCCTTACAAATTCCCAAAGTCTTATTGAAGGGCAAGCTACATGAGCCATTTTCCTTTTAATTAAAAACATTTTTAAAATTGATACATTATATCTGCACATGTCTATGGGGTACATGTGATTTTTTTTTTACGTGTGTAGAATATATAATGATCACCTCTGGGTATTTAGGGTATCTGCCACTTCAAGTGTTTATCATTTCTATGTGTTGGAAATATTTCTATCTTCCAGCTACTTAAAAATATACAATACATTGTTGCTGTCTAACAGCGGTCACCTAGCAACATCAAAACTTATTCCTTGTATCTAACTATATGCTTGTACCCATTAACCAACCAATCTTCGTCTTCCCTCCCGGCACACACACTGCCTTCCCAATCTCTGTTCACTATCATTCTACTCTCTAACTCCATAAGATCAATGTTTCTTAGCTTCAACATATGAAAGAGAATATGCAGTATTTGTCTTTCTGCACACATAGGTCATTTTCTATAATTCCTTAAAAGGAACAAAAATATCTGGAAATGTAATGAGAGGGAGAGAATAAAAATTTACCCAAACTTCTCCGGAGAGTATGATAGTGAAGATTCCCAAAGAGCTGCCTTGGATGTTAACTTTTATATTTCTCCAACTGTTGTCTAAGGAAAGTGCACAGGTCACCTTCAGGGCTTCTATTTTCAAGGGCCAGTTGAAGCACATTTGAGTCAGGAGCTTAACTTTCCAATCCATAGGGTGAAGCTAGGGCTATCCTCCTTGTGTCTTTTTTCATACTTTTCTCAGTCTCTTCAAAGAAAAACATGTTGGCTTAAAAATTACATTTATAGAGGAGAAAAAAGATGGTGGTGGAGCCAGTCAGACTGTGTGAATTCCTGTGTGAGTGAGTGAGTATATGGATGAATTTTCATGCGTGTCTATTTGTAAGTGGGTCTGTGAGTGGCTGCGTGAGGGGGGACTTGCAGTCAGTGACCAGGGCTCTCCTTGTGAAGTGGCTGGTGCCGTAGCTGCTCTGCTTGGACCTAGTGTCTCCCAGGATACAGAAGCCAAGCACCATTTTCTAAAATCGATTAACTGTTTCCCGGAGAGAAACCCCTGGGGGTGATAGCCATTGCCAGAATGCCCAACCACCACAGCACCAGGCCGGATACTGGCAGTGAGCATTGTGGAGGGAGAGCAGCAAGGGAGCCAGAGACAGAGTACCACTGGAGAAGACAAAACAGGCACCCCCCTCACCATCTTGAAAACTGGGCAGAGAAGTGCTTCGGCTTGCTCACCATGGAACAACAGACCCACGCTCTGTGACCAGCGGGTTCACTACTCAGGCATTGATTGTGACCCAGAGGGAATATCCCAAAAGTACAAACTTTGGAGAGAGAGGATGAGTACAGAGGAGTCTCAGACGCCCACCCTCCACCCTGATTCAGACATGGGACAAAGGGTGTGACCAGCAAAGACAAGGAAGACTCCCTAAGAGATCAGCAGTGAGTCCTGGGCTGACCCAAACCCCTCCTCCCCAGTAATCCTCTGACTGTCAGACCCACATGGTATGACTGACAGGGATGAACCCAGGTGGAGACTGGATGGCAGCCACACTAGGAGAAATCTACTCTGGGATAAGTCTGTCTTGGATGCCCTCTGCCAGCACCTGGGAAAGAGACAATCATGCACATCCTTACTGAAGAAGATCCCCCTGACATTACTCCAACAACCTCCACCACCCTCTCCTCCCCACTGGGCCATGAACTGGGGAGATTGTGAATGAGCCCACAGTGCCACAGGAGATGGCAGACAGGCTTACCTGTGGGCAACTGAGAGGAATAATTGCAGAACCTGCCACAAGAGGGCAGTTAGTGCCCAGAAAAATTTTAAAAATTCTTTTGTGTGTGTGTGTGTGTGTGTGTGTGTGTGTGTGTGTGTGTGTGTGTGTGTGTGAGGGTTCAATTTGTTTCCCCCTCTTTTTATTTTTCTTCTTTTGTTTTTTACTTTTTTGGGGATTCTTCTTATTTTGGCTTAGTGTGTGTGAAGATTCAATTTGCATTCCTCCCTTTTAAAAAAATTTTCTTTTTCTTCCTCTTGCATTTTTGTTGTTGTTGTGTGTGTGTGTGTGTGTGTGTGTGTGTGTGTGTGTGTGCGCGCGCGCACATGTATTTGGTTTTCTTGTGTTTTTTTTCTTTTCTGTTGGCTTTGTTTTCGTTTTCTTTTTGTCTTTTTTGTTCTTGTTTTTGCTTCTGTTTTTTCTTGTTTTTTAAAATTGTTTTTGTCTGTTCTATTTCATTCTACTTCACTCTGTTCTCCTCATTGCTGTTACTTTATCTTGGACTCAGGGGGTACACACACATACCTGTTGCATCTTCATACAGAGTGGTGGTGTGGTGTGGATTTCAGGACCATACACCAATCAGTGAACAACTTGCAAGTGGTTTTTGCAAGCTTCCCATTCTCCACCTTATTCAACTCTCAAAACCACAAGAAATCCAAAGCTTCCCATCCCCAGCCCTGTTTCAAAACAGAAAAAAAATTGGACGCTATGATCAGGGTAGAATAGAGAGCTGAGAAAACAACAGAAGTGAAAGAACCACTCACTACTACTGAATAACAAAATTAAAGAGAAAAGAAAGAGATATGTAACAAATGAGGAAAAATCAGTGGAAGAACACATACTTGTTTCCCTGTGTACCAAGGAGACAGCAACTGAAAAATCAGACCTCAGAGCCTAAACAATGGAAACCACCAACAACTGGCCCCAGAATACAACAGGGATTAGGAAATGGATGGAAAGAGTGAATAAGATTCAAGAAAGATAAGATGCAGCACTGAAAGAACTTGCAACAGAGACTGTGGCATAAAAACTTCATCCAGGAAATAAATAACAAGATGACAAGCATGGCAAGCAGAATCAACCAAGCAGAAGAAAGAATCTCAGAACTTGAAGACCAAAACATGGAATTAACTCGGTCTGTTAAAAACACATAAAGAAAACTCAGAAGGAAAGAACAAAGCTTCCAAGATATGTGTGACTATATCAAGAGGCCAAATTTATGCCTGATTGGTATCCCAGAAGAAGAAAGGGAAACAGAGAACACTTTGGAACAAATATTCTAGGAGTTATACAAGAAAAGTTTCCCCATCTCACCAGACATGTGACCATCCAAACACAAGATATTCAGAGAACCCCCACAAGACATCAAATGAGAAGATCAACCCCTAGATACATAGTAACTCACCTACACAAAGAAGGTATAAAAGAAAAAAATCCTAAAGACAGCCAGAGAGTAAGGTCAGACCACATACTGGAGAAGACTAATCAGAATAGCCGCAGAAGTAAGCTAGAAGGGACTGGAGTCTGTTTTTCAATCAAGAATTTTCTACCCAGCCAAGCTCAGCTTCATCAACAATAGAGAATTAAAATCCTTCCCAGATATCCAATCCCTAAAAGATTATGCTTCTTCCAGACCAGCTCTTTAGGAGATGCTCAAGAAGCACAGAAGAAAAAAAGAAAAATCAACCATGCATTTCCCAAGAGTGCAAGAAAGCATAGAATCAGCACAAAGCACCTCATGATTGCAAAATTAAACACAAACACATATAGCAATTCAAAAGTTAAAAGAAAATGAAACAGTTTTACAAGAGTCTCATGACAGGGATAAACTTTCACATTTCAATAATCAGCCTGAATGTCAGCAGATTAAATACACCACTGAAAACACACAGAATGGCAAATCAGATAAAAAAAAAGGACCAACAATATGCTGCCTCCAGAAAACACATTTCAGTACAAAAAACCCACAGACTCAAAGCTAAAGGATGGAAAACAAACTTCTAGGTGAACAGAAAACAAAGAGGGCAGGAGTCATAATCTTATTATCAGACAAAACAACCTTCATGCCATCAAAAAATTTTAAAAAGATATGTAAGGACAGTACATATAAAATGTTCAAGCCATCAATGAGAAATAGTCATCCGACATATATATATACATCCAACACAGGAGCACCTGAATTTATAAAGCAACTACTAAATAAACTATAAAAGGATATTGACTCTAACAATATCATAAGTGGGAACTTAAATACTCCACTAACAACCTTAGATAGATCATCAAGGCAGAAAAATCAATAGGGAGATCTAGAACCTTAGCTTGATGCTTGACCAAATGGACTTAAAAAATACCTACAGAACACTCCACCCAATAACCACAAAATATACATTCTACTTATCACCACATGGAGCATGCTCCAAGATTGACCACAGCCTTGACCATAAATCAAGCATAAGCAAATTCCATAAGATCAAAATACTACCATGCACCTTTCTCAAACTGCAGTGGAGTAAAAATAAATATTGTCACGAACAAAATACCCTCAAAACATGCAAAGTCACTGAAACTAAACAGTACAATGCTGAACACAGAAATCAACACAGAAATTAAAAGATCTTGGAAAACAATGAAAACAGACACACTTTATGAAGCATCTGGGATGCCCTGAAAGCAGACTTAGAGGGGAATTTATATATCTATGAACAAACATCAAGAAAATGAAAGATCACAAGTGAACAACCTAACAAATCACCAAGGTGAGCTGGAAAGCCAAGACCCTAACTTCAGCAGAAGAATCCAGATCACCAAAGTAAAAATCCAAATACTGGACATAGAAGACAAAAATACCATTGAAAAAAATCAGTGAAGCAATAAGCTGGTTCTGTGAAAGGATAAACAAGATTGACAGATCCCCTACCCAGATTGACCAACAAAAGAGACAAAAAGCCCAAATAAACACAATCAGAAACAAAAGAGATCAAATCACAACTGACCTTGAAGAAATACAAAAGATTATCAGATATTAGTATGCACACCTGTATGGAAACAAATTCAAAAACTTAAATGAAATGGAGGGCTTTCTGATGTCAGACAAATTCCCAAGGTGGAAGCAAGACAAAATGGAGACCCTAAATAGACCAACAGCAACCTAGGAAATTGACTCCATCATAAGGAAACTACATACAAAAAAAAAAAAAAAGCCCCGGACCAGACAGCTTTCCAGTGGAATTCTATAAGACATATGAGGAGGAGCTGATACTAATCCTATTGAAAGTATTCCTGGTGGTTGGGCACAATGACTCAGGCCTATAATCCCAGTATTTTGGGAGGCCAAGGTGAAGGGACTGACTGAGCCCTTGGGTTCAAGAACAGCCTAGGCAACTTGGTGAGACCTCATCTCTACAATACATCAAAAAATTAGCTGGGCATGGTAGTGCACACCTGTAGTTCCAGCTACTTGGAAGACTGAGGTGGAAGGATTGCTTGAGTACAGTAGGTTGACACTGGGGCAACGATGAGCATACCACTGTACTCCAGCCTGGGTGATGGAGTGAGACACCAACTAAAAAAAGAAAGTATTCTTGGTAATTGAGAAAGACAGAACTCACCCCAAATCATTTTATGAAACTAACATCGTACTAATTCCTGAACTGGGCAAAGACCCAACAAAGGAAGTGAACTGCAGGCCAATATCCCTGATGAACATGGATGCAAACATTCTCAACAAGATTATAGCAAGTTGGATCCAATAACACGGCTCAAAATCATCCACCATGACCAAGTAGGCTTCATCCCTGGGATGCAGGGCTGGTTTAACATCTGCAAGACCATAAATGTAATTAAATACATCAGTAGATGCAAAAACAAGAACCACATGATTATGTTATTAGACTCTGAAAAGGTTTTCAACAAAACCCAGCATCTATTCTTGATAATACTCTAAACACCTATGTTAGAGGGTACAAATTTCAAAATAGTAAAAGCTATCTAAGATACATTCACAGTCAACATATTACTAAATGGTCAGAAATTGGAAGCATTTTCCATGAAAACCAGAACAAGACAAGGCTGCCCACTCTAACCCCTCCTATTCAACAGAAGAGAAAGTCCTAGCTAGAGCAATCAGACAAGAGAAGGATATTAGTGGCATCCAAATAGGAAAATAGAAAGTTAAGCTATCCCTTTTTGAGGATGATATGATCCTATACTTGGAAAACCCAAGAGTATCTGTCAAAAACCTCTTTGCACTGATAAAGGACTTTGGCAGAGTCTCAGGTATAAAATCAATGTGCAAAATGGAGTAGCATTTTTACATACCAACAGCAAACAGAGAACCAAATAAAAAGTACAACCCCATTTGCAATAGCCACAAAAGAATAAAATACCTTGACATCTTCCTATTCAGAAAAGTTAAAGACCTTTACACTGAAAACTACAAAACACTGCTCAAATCACCCAAGAAGATACAAACAGATTGAAAAATATTCCATGCTCATGGATAGGAAGAATCAACATTGTTAAGATGTCCATCCTACCAAAGGCTATCTACAGATTCAATGCAATACCCATTAAATTACCAGCATCATTCTTCTCAGACCTGGAAATGACAATACAGAAATTCATATGAAAACATAAATGACCACAAATAGCCAAAACAATCCTTAGCAAAAGAAACAAAGCAGGAGATATCACACTTCCAGGCTTTAAACTTTACTGTAAGGCTACAAAAATCAAAACAGCCTGAATAGGCATATAGACCAATGGAACAGGATAGAGATTCCAGAGGCAAAACCTCAATTTCTCAACCAGCTCATCTTCAACAAAGCCTCCACCAACAACCACGCGAGGGGGAGGAAACTCTATTCAGTAAATGGTGCTGGGAAAACTGGCCAATCACATGCAGAAGAATGAAACAGGACCTCTACCTATCACCATACACAAAAATCAGCTCCAAATGGATCAAAGACCTAAACATAAACCTCAAACTGTAAGAATCTTAGAAAATACAGGAGACAAGTTTTTAGAAATTTGAATAGGCAACCAATTCCTGAACAAAATCCCAGATGCCCATGCCATAAGAGATAAAATAGACAAGTGGAACCTCATCAAACTGAAACACTTCTGCAAATTAAAAGAAACCATCAGGAGAGTGGAAAGACAGCCCGCATAATGGGAAAAAATATTTGCCAACTGTATATCTGACAAAGCCCTAACATTCAGGATCTACAAGGAGCTCAGATGTATCAAAAGGAAAAAAAAAAAAAAAAAACTGTCCCATTAAAAAATGGGCACAAGACACTAGTAGACACTTCTCAAAAGAAGATATATGAACAGCTAACAGACACATGAAAAATGCTCAGACTCACTGATCATCAGAGAAATGCAAATCAAAACCACATTGAGATACCACCTAACTCCAGTAAGAATAGCCTATCATCAATAAGGTAAAAAACAACAGATGCTGTTGAGAATTCAGAGAAGAGGAAATGGTTCTACCCTGTTGGTGATAGTGTAAACTAATTCAGTTTCTGTAGCAAACAGTGTGGCCTTTTCTAAAAGAACTAGAAATTGATCTTTCATATGACGCAGCAATTCCTCTTCTGTGAATATACTTGAAGGAACTCAAATCATTTTACAAAAAGGGTATCTGCTCATGCATGTTTACAGCAGAACTATTCACAATAGCAAAATCATGGAACCAACTGTGCCTCCCATCAAAAGTGTACTGGATAAAAAAAATGTGGTACATATACATGATGGAATATTAAACAGCCATAAAGAAAGACAAAATTATGAACTTCACAGCAACTTGGATGGATTTGGAGTCTGCCATACTCAGTGATCCATCACAGAAACAAAGAACTGAGTACCACATGTTCTCACTCATAAGTGGACCCTGAACACCTATAATAATACCCCAAAAAAGGGATTGGCAGTAGTGGGACACTGCCAGAGGAGGGAGAAAAGTGGGGGCACATAACATCAATAGGGGTGCCCTGATCCTAATCCAGGTAAGGTGAGGTCCAGTGGGAGGCCCCAAACCTCACCTGTCCCTAAATCACTTATGTACTCAATTCTGACTTGTACTCCATAATTTTAAAATAAAAGAAAAATTTTAAAAATTGCATTTATATAGTCAAAGATTGTGTGTAAATTACTATGAAAATTTTGAATATCTAAAGAATAGCAGTTGAATCAAAATCATATAATTACCTTAGTAGGATGTCCTAGTTTCTGTCAACTTAGAGGCCAGGGAAATGTCTCTATCTGGGCCTGCTCCTTTTTTCAAGATGCACTAAGTCAGTGGCTCTTCCCAGCAATTGGATGCATTTACCTATGCTTCTGGAGAGCACAGGAGTGGAGATAGGAGGAAGAAAGGAAAAGGAAGTTAAGTAACAAAGTAGGCTATTTTGGAATACCTTCCACCCCTCCAACTGAAAGTTAAAGAGTGCTTTTGTAGTGTGACAACCTTTCTTATGCCTCCATTTCATAGGAATATGCACACTTGTTACACATACACATGTATTATATATGACACGTTTCATAATATATTTATATTATAAATTATATAAAATGTAAATATAATTTTATTAAATATCTAAAATTGGCTTTGATTCTCTTTTACTTGGCCTTTTCAAATACCACTAGGATCCAGTTTAATATCATAAGGAGACCAGCATTTTTTATAATCCCTTTCTGGAGGTATGATTACAATGAGAAAGCTGTATATATTTAATGTATACAATTTGGTGAGTTTGGAAAGACTAGCGTCTTGGATGAAGGGAATTCTCTTCTCCAAGGTGCCAAGGTGCTCCCATCTTTTCTTCCATTTCTTCTCTGGAGGTTTTAAGAAGTCTCAAATAACTGAAAATCAATATACCATATCACCTAGCAATCTTACCACTAGGGATCTGTCCATAGGAAAATAAATCATCATATAAGAAAGATACCTGTATTTGAAGTTCAGTGCAACACTATTCACAATGGCAAAATCATGGAACCAACCTAGGAACCCACCAACGACTGACTGATTAAAGAAAATGTGGTATGTATACACCACGAAATACTATACAGCCATAAAAAAGAATAAAATCATGTCCTCTGCAGCAATATGGAAGAAGCTGGAGAACATCATTCTAAGATAGCTCACTCAGGAACAGAAAACCCAGCAGTACATGTTCTCACTTGTATGCAGGAGCTAAATGGCCATAAAAATGGAAATAATAGACACTAGGGAAACCGAAAGCAGAGAGGCAAGTGGGGGGAGGGAGGGTTAGAGTTCAGAAATTAACTGTGGGGTATAATATTCATTGTCTGGGAAATGGGCCACTTGAGACCCAATCCTCACCACTACACAGTACATCCATGTAGCAAACATGCACTTGTACCCCCGATTGTAAAAGAAAAAGAAAAAAGTCATAATTTCACCTGTGTGTCTCCTGAGAATTAGAATGGTCAACCCTGTCTGCTGGCCTCAGGGAAATAGGCTAGAATGGGGAGTCTCTCACAACTTTTCAACGTGATCACATAATGTCTCCCATCGACTGACTTGGGAATACTTGGCAAGGAGCAGTCCCTTACTAGATGAAGGGGCTGGACTTGATGTGTATGGTCAGAATATAAAAGAGGATTGCAGTGTGTGCAACTGGGGTCAAGAATGGGTGAGGAACCGAACTGCAGTCATTAAAGAAGGGGTACAATATAAGATCATTGATTGCCCATTGAAATTCTGTTCTCAAATATCTATGATCTGGCCTCTCTTAAGCCAGCATCACAAAGGACCAGAGGCCCCGGGTGAAAGTGTGATTCTGTAACTTTATCACTGAGTCCACAAATGAGACAATTGCTTCAGGGGCATTTAAATAAAATTATGTCTCCATGGCAGAACTTTCTGGGTTCAGAAAGTCTAAAATTCCAAGATGAAATAGGATGTAGGAATTATTATTACATATATAAAAGAAAAGAGAAAACCTCTCTGTTAGGATTTATTATATCTCCTGTGTGAAAAGGACCTCTGAGGGCTAGCTGGGTTTCACTGATCAAAACAGAGATTCAAGATAAAACAAGAGTTGACTTGGGGACAGTGTAGCCATCATGCATATTATCCAGTTCCTATTCTGCTTGGAACTGATGCTGAGCTGGTTAAAACCTTGCTTCAACTTACCATTTTCTTCTTTGGCAGTGCTTTTTTGGTTGTTTAAATTGCATTTTCAAAAATGTTTATAGGTGCTCAAGCTTAGGTCTGAGATTTATAATTTTCTTTTGAAAATGGCAGATTTGGAGAACTTCCAGGAAATGATTCTTCCTTGAGGCTCTCAATTGGGAGACAATGAACTTCAGAAGGAGCGAGACACTTGACATACTTAGTCTCGTATTTGAATTCTCCAGTAACAGACATTGCATGATTGGAACATAAGGTAATCCAGGGTCAATACCTGCTGAATGGCAAAGATGGCAAGGGGCATGAGGAAACCACTTTACACACAAAGCTGCTGTGCTGAGCCCTTTGCAAGCATTATCTTTAGATCTCATGCTCATGGATTGGGAGAATCAACATTGTTAAAATGTCTATACTGCTCAAAGCAATCTACAGATTCAACATAATCTTTATCAAATTGCCAATGTCATTTTTCATAGAATTAGAAAAAAAATTGTTTTTGGATGCTATGATTTTAAAAAATTTAATTAGGTCTTTCATTTCCACTAGTTTTAGAAAAAACAATTCTTAAATTCATATGGCAGCAAAAAAGAACCCAAATAGCCAAAGCAATCCTAAGCAAAAAGAGTAAAGTTGGAGGCACCACATTACTGGACTTCAAATTTTATTACAAGGTTATAGTAACCAAAACAGGTTGGTACTGGTATGAAAATAGACAGATCAATGGAACAAGATAAAGAAGACTGAAATAAAGCTGCCCTCTTACAACAAACTGATTTTCAACAAAGTCAATAAAAATGAACAATGGGGAAAGGGCACCCTATAATGGTGCTGGGAAAACTGGCTAGCCATATGCAGAAGAAAGAAAATGGACCCCTACATTTCACCATATACAAGGAGCCTGATTAACCAAAGAAATCCTAAGCGATCATTATTTCCTAGGAGCCATATAAGATTTTGACCTTAAACTATAAGAAAACTCAAAGTATAAAAATACTCAAACTATAAACATACAAAAGAATACCTAGAAAACACTCTTATGGACATTGACCTAGGTAATGAATTTATGACTAAGTTCTCAAAAGTAAATGCAGCAAAAACAAAAGTAGACAAGTGGGACCTAATTAAACTAAAGAGCTTCTGCACAGCAAAATAAACTATCAACAGAGTAAATAAGCAACCTACGGAATGGGAGAAAATATCTGTAAAATATGCATCTGACAAAGAGTTGATATCCAGAGTCTATAAAAAACTTAAATGAATCAACAAGGAAAAAATACATTAAAAAATGGGCAAATAACATGAACAGACACTTCTCAAAAGAAGACATACAAGCAGCCAACAAACAAACAAACAAAATCTCAACATCACTAATCATCAAAGAAATTCAAATCAAAACCACAATGAGATACCATCCTACATAGTCAGAATGAGTATTATTAATAAGTAAAAACAAAACAGACAAACAACAACAACAACAAAACAGATGTAGATGAGGTTGAGGAGAAAAGAGAATGCTCGCATGCGGTTGGTGGGAGTGTTAGCTAGTTTGTCCCCTGTGGAGAGATGTTTGGAGACTTCTCAAAGAACTAAAATAGAATTAATGAAAAATATAGTTGCCATTTGATCTAGCAATCTCATTACTGGATATATACCCAAAGGAACATAAGTCATTTCTAACAAAAAGAAATTTGCACTTGTATGTTTATTGCAGCACCATTCACAATCTATTCACAATAACAAAGACATGTAACCAACCTAGGTGCCCATGATCAGTGGACTTGATAAAGAAAATGTGGTACATATAAATCATAGAATACTATGTAGCCATAAAAAACAAAATCATGCTTTTTGCAGCAACGTGGATGCAGCTGGAAGCCATTATTCTTTTTTTTTTTTTTCAGGCAATCCACTCACCTCAGCCTCCCAAAGGCGCGGGATTGGAAGCCATTATTCTAAGTGAATTAACACAGAAACAGAAAACCAAATACCACATGTCCTCATTTATACGTGGGAGTGAAGGACTGGGCTCACATGGGCATAAAGACAGTCAGTAGAAGCCCAAACTTCTCTATTATGCAATATACCTGTGTAACTAACCTGTGCATGTATCCCCTGAAGTTAACATTTAAAAAACCCCAAAGTCAAAAAACAAGTCCTATCCTATTCTGGCATCAGATGAGCTTGGTTTGGATGCCATCTCAATCACCTACTACTAGCTGTGTGATCTGGAGAAAGTTACTTAACATCCTTATGCCTCGGTTTGCCTCATGTGTAAAATGGAGAAAATAATAGTAGCTACATCAAAAAATTCTTGTGAGAATTGACAAAAATAGTACATGTAAAACACTTAGAGGACTTAACATCTACCGGGCATATAAGCGTTCATAAATATTAGCTATCATTATTTCTTAAATGATTAATGCTTTTTTGTAGATGAAATAACAGACACAGAAGTCAAATAATTTGCACAAATTGCTGATCTTATGGCCACCTTCCTTCCATTCTTTCTCCTTTAGTTCTCATCCTTTCATACCATTAAATATTTTAAACTTACAATTCTTGGTGACAATATTTTCCTGAAGATTCTTTTTAAAAAATTATTTATTTTTTAATTATAAAGATGTGGGGTACAATTCAGCGTTAGGTATATAAACACTGATTATGAAGGTACCCTTGTTGATGAGGTATGCCCCTCCCTCCCCTAGCAGTTTCTCTCAACTGCCAATCCCACCACCCTCCCCTGACAGTTTCCCACTACTGCCAATCCCTTACTTATAGTATTATAATTGTTCAAGGTCGGTTTATGAGTGAGAACATATGGTACTCTCTTCTTTGTTTCTGTGATAGATCACGGAGTATGATCAACTCCAAATCCATCCAAGTTGCTGTGAAGTCCATATATTTGTCCTTTTTTATGGTTGCATAATATTCCATTGTGTACATGTACCACATTTTCTTTATCCAGTTCAGCTTCAATGGGCAACATGGTTGGTTCCATGTTTTTGCTATTGTGAATAGAGCTGCAACAAACATACGTGTCCAGGTATCTTTTTTGTGGAAATGATTTGAATTCCTCTGGGTATATTCCCAATAGAGGAATTGCTGGGTCATATGGAAGGTCAATTTCTAGTCCTTTCAGAAATTGCCACACTGTCTTCCAAAGAGGTTGCACTAGTTTGCATTCCCACCAGCAGTGTAGAAGCGTTCCTTTTTCTCCATATCCTCGCCAGCATCTGTTGTTGTTTGTTTTATTAATGATGGTCATTCTTACTGGGGTTAGGTGGTATCGCATTGTGGGTTTAATTTGCATTTCTCTGATGATGAGTGAGACTGAGCATTTTTTCATGTGTCTGTTGGCTGCCTGAATATCTTCTTCTGAGAAGTGTTTATGTATGTCTTTTGGCCACTTTTTAAAGGGGCTTCCTGAAGATTCTTAAACAGCCCCTGATTCCCCTGTTTAAAAAAAAAAGTGTCTGCATATTTTCATCCTATTAATTTGTTGAGTTTCATCTCTAGGTGTTCATCCTTCACTCCATCCTCTTACTAATATGATTATAGCTATTCTATAAATGAATTAGAGGAATGTTTGACTCTGTTTCTAGCAGATTCTCTAGAATATTGTTGATTGGGGTTTTAGACAGCATTAGTAGACAGGCAAGAAAGTAACAGTAACATATTGCTGCAAAATCTCACTAGGTTTGTGGTATCCTATATCACTGTAATACTAGACTAAAAAACTCAGAAGGAACAAAATATCACGAACTACAGCATGCCTCAACATGCACACTGTCCTTTCCTCACCCATTAAATCATAGACTGGGGGTTCTCAAATTAATCGCAAGCCAGAATCCCCAGAGATAGCTAAATATAAGTTAAGATTGACAGGCCCCACTAGGAGAAAGTCTAATTTGGAGGTCTGGAGGAATAGCTGGGATACGCAACCAAGGAATGAACAGAGAGTCTTTGAAGCCAGGCTGGTAGTGGGGAGGTCTGTGATTTCATGCAGACGGGCAGGTCAGGCCTCTCTGAGGATGTGCAGTTGGTTTGCCCTGAGACTGGAATGATACCAGGATGTGGGTCCTGTGAAGACCTGGGAAAGAGTGTCTCAGCAGGAGGAGAAGCAAGAGGAAAGGCAGGGCCAGTGTGGCATGTTTGTACAGGAGAAAGGGCAACAGTATATCTGTGGGATGGGAAGGGTGTCCAAACCACTGTGGTTTTTTTTTTTTTTGAGTTGGAGTCTCACTCTGTCGCCCAGACTGGAGTGCAGTGGCCGCTCCCGGCCACCGCAGCCTCGACCTGCTGGGCTCCGGCGATCCTTCCGCCTCAGCCTTCCGAGTAGCCGGAATTACAGGCATGCGCTACCACGCCCGGTTAATTTTTGCTTTTATTGTAGAGATGAGTTCTCGCTGCCCAGGCGGGTCTTGAACCCGTGGGCTCAGGCAATCCACTCACCTCAGCCTCCCAAAGGTGCGGGATTACAGACTGAGCCACCGAGCCTGGCTTATTGTGTTTTTTTAAGTGTCTTTTGTGTTTCATTGCAATCGTGCTGTGCCCATGATCTGACTGATACACTTATTTATTTTTGTTTTAAATTTTAGAACAGTAGGGTATAAGGGAGGATTTCCTCCTTGAGTAGATTGCAGGTGACGTTTGGGCTTCTAGCTGGCCCCGTCTCCCCTGATAACGGACCAGGTACCCGGTGTGTTGCCATGTGCCCCCTCCTTCCTCTCTCACTCTGGCAGTGTTCGATGTCTGCCAATCCCATCTCTGTGAAACTGTGACCAGTGTTCAGGGCTCCCTTAGGAGCAAGTATTCGGTTCTTTATTTCTGTGATAGTTCTCTGACTGTGAGTCTCCAGCTACATCCAAGTTGCTGCAAAGGTCATGATTTTGTTCTTCTTTATGGGTGCATCATAAGTATTCCATTGTGTATATGTACCACATTTTCTTCCCTCCTCTCGTTTCTCTTCTGTTTTATTTTTTCTTTTGGACTCGGGGGGTACACTTGCATATGTGTTCCATGGACATATGGTATATTGGTGAGGATGGGTTCTCAGGTGGCCCATTTTCCAGATTGTGAACACTATGCTCTATAGGTAGTTTCTGAACCCTAACTCCCCTCTATTATTTCTGTGTGACCATTTAGGTGCCACAGATGAATGAGAACATGTGGTGTTTGGTTTCCTGTTTCTGAGCCAGTTTACTTAGGATGGTGATGTTTAGCTCTAATCACGTTGCTGCAAAGGATGCAATTTGATTCTTTTTTAGGACTGTATCGCATTCTGCAGTGTATATATACTACATTTTCATTATTCACTGATTTGTTGATGAGCATTTAGGCTGATTACACATCTCTGCAATTGTGATTTGTGCTGTAGTGAACATTCGGGCGCAAGTGTCTTTGCTGTATAATGACATCTGTCCCTTAGGGCAGACACCTAGTAGTGGGATTGCTGGATCAAATGGCAGACCTACTTTTAGTTGTTTGACTAATCTCCATAGATGTTGTACTAATTTACACCCCCCACTAACAGTGTATAAGTGTTCCCTTTTCTCTGCATCCACACCAGCATCTATTGTTTTTTGATTTTTTAATAATGGCCATTTTGACTGGTGTAAGGCGGTATCTCATTGTGGTTTTTATTTGCATTTCCTTGGTTATGAGTGATGTCGAACATTTTTTTCATGTGTTTGTTGGTCATTTGCGTATCTTCTTTTGACAGATATCTATTCATATCATTTGCCCACTTTTTAATGGGGTTATTTGTTTTTTCTTGATGATTTGTTTGAGTTCTTTGTTGATTCTGGATATTAGTCCTCTGTCAGATGTATAGTTTATGAATGTCCTCTCCTGTTCTTTAGGTTGTCTGTTTGTTCTGTTGGTTCTTTATTTCGCTATAAAGAAGCTTTTTAGTTTAATTAAATCTCACTCATTTATTTTTGTTTTAGTTGCATTTGCTTTCGGGGTTTAAGCCATAAATTCTTTGCCTAGGCTGATGTCCATAAAAATTTTCCCTAGGTTTTCTTTCAGGACTTTTATGGTTTCAGGTCTGACACTTAAGTCTTTAAGTCATCTTGAGTTAATTTTTGTATACGAGGAGAGATAGGGATCAAGTTTCACTTTTCTGCATGTAGTTATCCAGTTTTCCCAGCAACAAGCACCATTTGCTGACTAGGATGTCCTTTCTCCAGTGTATGCTTTTGGCTGCTTTGTCAATGATCAGTTGGTTGTAGGTACTTGGACTGATTTCTGCATTCTCTATTCTGTTCCATTGGTCCATGTGTCTTTACTTGTACCAGTATCATGTTGTTTTGGTTAGTACAGCCTTGTAGTAGAATTTGAAGTCAGGTAATGTTATGCCTCTGGCATTGTTCTTTTTGCTTAGGATTGCCTTGGCTATTCTGGCTCTTTTTTGGTTCCATACGAATTTTAGGATTTCTTTTCTGATTCTGTAAAAAATGACATTGGTAGTTTGATAGGGATTGCATTGAATCTATAGATTACTTTGGGTGATATGGTCATTCTAATAATGTTGATTCTTTCAATCCACGAGCATGGGATGTTTCTCCATTTGTTTGTGTCCTGTGTAATTTCTTTCATCATAGTTTTATAGTTCTCCTTGTAGAGATCGTCCACCTCCCTGGTAAAATATATTCCAAGATATTTTAACTTTTTGGCTGCTATTGTAAATGAAATTGAGTTCTTGATTTGAATCTCAGCTTGGTCACTATTGGTTTATAGCAGTGCTACTGATTTGTGTTTGTTGATTTTGTATCCTGAGACTTTACTAAATTCATTTATCAAGTCCAGGAGTCTTTTAGAGGAGTCTTTAGGTTTCTCTAGGTATAGAACATATCATCGGTATACAGAGATAGTTTGATTTCTTCTTTTCCAGTTTGGATATCTTTTATTTCTTTTTCTTTCCTGATTGCTCTGACTAGGACTTTCAAAGTGGGCATCCTTGCCTTGTTCCAGTTCTGAGGGGAATGTGTTCAACTTTTCTCCATTCAGGATGACATTGTCCGTGGGTTTGTCATATATAGCTTTTATTATTTTGAGGGATGTTCCCTCTATGCCTCTTTTGCTGAGAATTTTAATAATGAAGGTGTGCTGGATTTTATCAAATGCTTTTTCAACATCTATTGAAATGATTGTATGATTTTTGTTTTAAATTCTATGTATGTAGTGAATTATGTTTATTGACTTGTGTATGCTGAACTATCCTTGCATCACTGGAATAAAACCCACTTGGTTGTGATGTATTATTATTATTATTACTTTAAATATGCTGTTGAATTCAGTTCGCTAATATTTTGTTGAGGCTTTTTGCATTTATGTTCATAAAGGATATTGGTCTGCAGTTTTCTTTTTCCATTGTGTCTTTTCCTGGCTCTTGTGTCAGAGTAATTCTGGATTCATAGAATGTCTTAGGGAGGATTTCCTCCTCTTCAACCTTGTGGCATAGCTTCAGTCAAATTGCTACCAGTTCTTCTTTGAAGGTCTGATAGAATTCAGCTGTGAGTCCATTAGATAGTGGACTTTTGTTGTTGTTGTTGGGAGACTTCTAATTACTGTTTCAATCTTGCTATTCGTTATTGGTCTGTTCAGGATTTCTATTTCTTCCTGATTCAAGGTTGGGGGTGTTTTATGTTTCCAAGAATTTCTCCATTTCCTCTAGATTGTCTAGTTTGTTTACAAAGAGGTGTTCATAATAGTCTTGAATGACCTTTTGAATTTCCATCATATTGGTTGTAATGTCTCCTTTTTCATTTCTCATTGAGTTAATTTGAGTTTTCTCTCTTTGTTTCTTTCTTTTTTTTAAATACTTTTTTTTAGTGAGAGAGTAGGATTTATTGAGAGGACAGAAAAGTTCCCACAGTGGGAGAGGACCCGAAAGGGTTACCCCCTTTGTTTCTTAATTAATCTAACTAGTGGTCTATCAATTTTGTTTATCTTTTCAAAAGACCAATGTTTTGTTTCATTGATTGTTTTTTAAATTCCAGTTTAATTTAGCTTTGCTTTGATCTTTGTTATTTTTTTCTTCTGTTAACTTTGGGTTTGGTTTGCTTGTGATTTCTTAGTTCCTTGAGGTATGATGCTACGTTGTTGATATATAATATTTCAGTCTTACTAATACGGGCCTTAAGTGCTATACATTTTCCTCTGAGCACAGCTTTGGCTGTGTCCCAGAGCTTTTGATAACCTGTTTCACTGTTGTTAATTTCAAGAAATTTTTAAATTTCCATCTTGATTTCATTGTTGACCCAAGGATCATTTAGGAGAAATTGTTTAACTTCCCTGTCTTTGTTTGGTTTTGCAAGTTCTTCTTGGAGTTGAATTCTAGTTTTATTCCACTGTGGTCTGTGATGTGCTTGATACAGTTTTGATTTTTTTGAATTTATTGAGACTTGATTTGTGGTCTAGCATATGTTCTAAATTGGAGAATATTCCATGTGCTGATGAGAAAAATGTGTATTCTTTAGTTTTGGGATAGAATGTTCTGTAGATGTATGTTATTTCCATTTCCATTTCCTCAAGAGTCCTATTTAACTCCAATGTTTCTTTGTTGACTTTCTGCCTTGATCATCTATCTACAGCTGTCAGTGGATTGTTGAATTCTTCCACTATTACTGTATTGCTACTCTATTTTTTAGGTCTAGTAGAATTTGTTTTATGAAGCTGGGGGTTCTGGTGTCTGGTACATACATATTTAACACTGCTGTGTCTTCTTGTTGGATTGATCCCTTCATCATTATAGTGCAATAGCCACTTGTGTCTTTTTTAATATTATTAATTTAAAGTCTGTTTAATCTGATATGAGAAAGGCTACTCCTGCTCTTTTTTGGTTTCCATTTGCATGGAATATTTTTTCCCACTCCTTTGTCTTGAGTCTATAGGAGTCTTTGTGAGTTAAGTGGGTCTCTTGAAGGCAGCAGATATTTGGGTTGTGTTTTTTTTCATCCATTCTGCCAGTCTATATCTTTTTCTTGAGTCTTGAGATCTTTTATGTTCATAGTTAATAATAATATGTAAAGTACTATTCTATTCATAGTACTGGTTGTTATCTGGTTGCTTTGCTTATTTGTTTTATCTGTTGTATTGGTGTTCCATAAAGCCTGTGTGCTTTCTGATTTCCAGAGTTTTCCTATTGGTACATTTCAACCTTTTGTTTCAATATTTAGCACTCCTTTGAATATTTCTTGTAGAGCTAGTCTAGTGTTGACAAATTCCCTCAGTGTTTGCTTGTCTGTGAAGGACTGAATTTCTCCTTCATTTATGAAACTTAGTGTTCCAGGATACAAAATCCTTGGTTGACAGTTATTCTGTCTGAGGAGATTGAAGATGGGCCCCACTCCCTTCTGGCTTGTAGGGTTTCTTCTGATAAGTCTGCTGTTAGTCTGATAGGTTTACCTTTGTAAGTTATTTGGTGCTTTTGTCTCACTGCTCTTAAAATTCTTTCCTTTACATTAACTTTGTATAGCTGGATGATTATATGTCTTGGGGATGACCTTTTTGCAATGAATCTTCTGGGGGGGTTCTTTGGGATTCTTGTATCTGGATGTTTAGATCTCTGGCAAGGCCAGGGAAGTTTTCCTCATTCTCTCAAAAAGGTTTTCCAAAACTGTTACTTTCTTTTCTTCCTCAGGAATACTTACGATTCTTAGGTTTGGATAATCCTACTTTTTTTTTTTTTTTTTTTTTACATAATCCTACTTTTCTTAGAGACTTTGTTCTGTCCTCTTGATTCTTTTTTATTGTTATATGATTGAGTTAATTCAAAAGCCTTGCCTTTAAGTTCTGAGATCCTTTCCTCTGCTTGCTCTAGTCTACTGTTAAAACTTTACATACCATTTTTCACTTCTTTAAATGCTTCTTTCATTTCCAGATTTTCAGTTTTTTAATTTTAATGTCTATATTTATGGGGAATTTTTCATCCATGTCCTGAAGAGTTTTTCTAATTTCTTTTTGCTAGTTTTCAACTTTCTTCTGAAGTTCATTGACCAATTTTATCATCAACCTTTTGAATTCTATGTCTGGAATTTCAACAATTTTATTTTGGTTAGAGTTCATTGGTGAAGAGTTGATGTGGTTATTTGGGAGTGTTGGAGAGCTCTGTCTTTTCATATTGTCAGAATTATTTTTCTGGTTCTTTCTCATTTGAGTAGACAAATTCTTATCTGAAGTTGGCAGGGGTCTGATGCAGGCACTGTAGGAATCTCTTGGTTATATACAGCTTTGGTGTGGTGAGTTTCTCAATTGCCAGATGTGGCAGCCCTGTGCTATGTACCTGCATTGGCTCACAGCATCTTGAGTAGCCAGAGTGGCTTGTAAAGTGTTGTTAGCTGGCACTTGGTATCTGGCCTCCCCCAAAGCTGAGGTATTGTATTGGATGTAGTTGTCTGTACTGTTGACCATAAGATGACACTTGTGAAGTGTCATTACAATGGTGGCTGTAGGATTTCAGTTTCATTCTTCTGCCTGTGGTCAACCAGTTTCCCCAGCACCATTTGCTAACCATGGTTTCCTTTCTCCAATGTTTGCAATTGATGGCTTTGTCAAAGATGAGTTGGTTGAGGGACTGTGTTTTTATTTCCAGAATCTCTGTCTTGTTCCATTGGTCTATGTGCCTATTCCTGTACCAATACCATGCTGTCTTGGTTACTGTAGCCTTGTAATAAAGGTTAAAGTCTGGAAGTGTGATACTTCCATCTTACTCTTTTTGCTGAGGATTGCTTTGGCTATTCGTGCTCTTTTTTGCTTCCATACACTGATGGTGGGCACCCAGTGAGTGCAGCCAGCAGGTGAGCCTTTCCAGACTGGGAGCTGGGCTGCCAGGCACTGCCAGTGTGGAATGCACATTCGAGGGTTGACAGGCAGTAGGTGTTCCAAGAGTGGGTAGGTTCTCAGCTCTATGTGGGCTACGGCAGCATGTTGCTGTGCCCTTACTAGGTTTCCTCTCTCGTAGGACTGAAGACCTGTGTGGTGCTGGGAGGAGGGGAATTAACCCTGGTCGCGTCAGGAGCAATCACCCTTTCTCACGTACAAAGAGGACTGTGGCTCCTATGGGAGCCTGGTCCCCAGCAGGGATGGGAACTCCTGGCTCTAATGCTGTCTTCCCCACCCGCCAACTCTCTCCTCTTTTCTCCCTCTGTGTTTCAAGAGTCCTCTGCAGGATGCAGGGTGTTTTCTCCACCCAAGTCTGCTTAAGCTGTCTGAGTTTCCTGGACACTGGGCTTGCCCTACTTATTCTGGTCTGCAAGACAGGTGCAGGTTGGCTAATCCCCAGTGAAAGATCCAATAAATCTTTTATCTGATTTATTTCTTAAAAAGATCACTCTGACTGCTCCATGGAACATGGTTGAAGGTATTTGGGAATCTTGTTGAAAGGTGGTGGTGGAGATTGCATCTAAGGTGGAATGGAAGTATGAACAGCTGTTGGTCAAGTGAAGAGGGTGGAAGGAAGAGTGTTTAATCAAAGAAGATTGACAAGTGCAAAGCTCTGATGTGGAAAGATTGTTCTAGAAACTGAAAGAAAATGAGGCTGGAGTGGCAGAGGAAGATGGAGTCCAGATGACATGGCTTCCATGATATTATGATTAAAGTGGTGAGCAACAAACATCAGCCAGGGGAGACTAAAGGATCCTGCTTTGATTTTTCCAAAATAATATAGAATTTTGATTTTGATTTCTTGATGCTTAAATGTTGGCGAACTAGTTTTTAAAATATTTTTTAAGCCCAGTGTGAGCTAAAGAAAAGATGCCTGTGGGTTGAATTTGGCTTGTGACTCTCAGTATGTGATCTTTGGGCAGCATGACAACCAACCCAAATGGCAACTTTGTGCAAATTAGGAAAGGGTCTCCTTCTCTCTACACTTCACAGCCCTCTAAAGGGAACTGTCATGTTAAATACACTTATCAATGATGACTGCGGTGAAAATGGCAACACTAGAGTCACGCAATGCACACAGTCTGCACAACTCAGCAACTCAGTTTTTGAACAAGAATATAGAGTGGGAAGAAGTTACAGGAAAATTTCACATGGACAAGGGCAGTGGCATGCTGGGGCTAACTGGCCCTGGCTTGTCAGAGCTGACTGTGCACATCTTTCCCCAACCCTGCACCGACTTGCATCACATTGATAGCTTGAAGTCAACCATGGTGGGAGTATTTACACCAGGGAAATTGGCAAATGCTGCAAATCAAAGGATTATCAGATCCCAGGAGCCAATTGTTAAACATTTCCTGGAACACTACTGAACATTTCATAGCGGCCTTGAATAACCTCATAGAATTTGGATTTTAAGTTATAGGCAAGGGAGGGACAAGACAGTAACCTAATGAGAACACCTCTACATGCTGGCCCTTTTCATTCAAAGGGTCTTCCCCTTCCTAGAAATAAGTTTGTTTTTCTTTGAAGAGTTTGCTTCTTTCCCACTTTCCTGGAGTAGAGGCTGTTCATCCTCTTTTGTCCTTACTATGTCCAGGGACAGAGGAAAGAACGGAGATAGTATTTTTTGTCCTCCTTTGTTTCTTCCCATTGTTATCCCTTTGATCTTCAATAATCTCCTCTCTGACCACTAGTAGAGTTATTGCTGATTTACCCAGATGAGAACTTTGGTGACTTCCTCCAGCCCTCTCTACCACCCCAAGGCCCATCAGCTTCCTAGGAGATGCCATGCTCACATGGATCATCTATGAAGCATCCCGATCTTACGATCTTGTGACTTCATCGCCTACAGGGACATTTCACTTCTGTTCCACTTCAGACACGCTCAGACACAGCCCCACTCTGGACTGCAAGTCAACATTGGAATAGCTGTACTTTTGAAGTATGGTTGCGATGTCACCTTTCTTGCAGGTTTGAGGTAAGGATTCAATGACATAATGCATGGGAAGTGCCTAGCAAATGTCTGGCTTACAACAAATGTTCAAAAATTGTTTATTCCCTTGTCTTTTAAAGACAGGATTTC
Source organism: Cephalopachus bancanus (assembly GCA_027257055.1). Classification (NCBI taxonomy): domain Eukaryota; kingdom Metazoa; phylum Chordata; class Mammalia; order Primates; family Tarsiidae; genus Cephalopachus; species Cephalopachus bancanus. The sequence continues at coordinate 2,015,571 of JAPVLO010000028.1, read as the reverse complement.
AGGACATTGCTTTGCTAATCTCTGGTCAGGCCCTGTGGCCCCCTGAGCTATGTCCACCATGTTTTCCTAAGTTTTGGCCCCTCTCCTGTCTTGGGGAGGTGAATCTCCTCTCTCTCTTTAATTTACTTTCTAAATAAACTATATTTTCCAATCTAAAAAAAAAAATAAAGACAGGAATGCATTTTTGAAAACCTGGTATTTCTTCCTTATTTGCTTCAAACTCTCATTTGAATTTGACATAAATGTTTGAAAGTCATGTAGTAAGCTTTCTGCTAAGTGACATTCTTAGAAATTTATGTTCTTTCTAGCATTCAGAAGCTGCTGTCATCAAATATTATTGGTGGCAATTGTGCTAAAGTGTACAACACAATGCCTACCCTTTTAATTACAGAACATTCTTGCAGTAAAGTGACACTGATTCTCATCTGATTAATATTTATAGTTTTCACTTTTGGCTAAATGCCAGGTATCTTCATCATGTGGATTTCTCCGGCTTCCCAGCGTCCTTTGCTGCCTGGCTTCTATTAGCTTATTTGTGTGAGCAAATCTCTGGTCGACGCAGTCCAGGAGTGTCATGGGTTCCTTAAATTACAGTCCGTCTACCCATGCAGGGATTTTAGTGGGCAACTGTATGTAATTTTAAGTGGGTAATGATGAATTTCATATGACTTTTAAGAAAAACGCTCAAACACTTACATTTGAGGAAGGGTGGGCAAAAGGTCACCATGACTTGAGTCCTTGCTCAAAAACTGGTCCCCTGGGTAGTAAACAGAAGGAATATTGGATATCTTCCATCTGTGTCTCTCTTTTTGCTATCTTTCTGTATCTTCCATGTGCTACGCTTAGGATCCTAAAATCTATATTCTAACATATGAGCCATCACTTAAGGAGTTACTGCAAAAGAATTTGTGTTTTTTCACAAACTTTTGCAAGTATGAGAATATGGTGGCTATGGCTTACTGCAGTTTGTTATATATTATCATTTAAAAAATCCAATCTCAGATGTACCAGAGGCGAAATTATTTTCCCTAAAGTAAGAAGATCATGTATATTAAAGATTCTACTTTTAAAATGTCTTTATTTTCCACTTTATTACAAGGTCACAAATCCAATTTAAATCCTCATTGCTTAGTTCTGAGACGATTTCAACAGTATCCTAACTGTTCTTCTGACCTCTTTCCATCCAAAGTCACACTCCCATGTCCCATCACGTTCAATGATGACCTGCTTCCCATGATACTGGGTTTTCGACCATATTTCAAGGGGCGCACAAGAGTCCCCAGCAGTACCTGATGGTGAGGTCATGGGCAGGGGTGGGCAAGGGGCCAAGCTCTGTCCTTGCTTCCACGAAGGCAGCTCCATGTGGCTCTGGTTCATTCTATATGAGTTTCTTGAAATATTCTGTTTTCCAACAAAAGTTTTCACAAAAGTGCTGCTGTTGAAAAACTGTTGGTCCTCAAGACAAAATCCATATCTTGGCGTGGTAGTCAAACCCTTCTCAGCATGCCTACAAAGCAATGTGTCATATTCTTCCTTCTCACGATGAACTGCTCCCTCACCAAGCTTTAAACACGTATGCCCTTGAACCTTGGTTCATCCTGTAACAGCTTTTCTCAAAACAAAATTTCCTCAGCTTTAGTGATGTCTAATGGGCAAATACAAATTGGATGGAATGATGGTGTACAATATGATTTTATCCCTACCTATGTTGTGAAATGAGTACCACAATCCAGCTAATTAGCATCGCCATCGCCACATATAATTAGGTTCTGTGTGTGTGTGGTGGTGAGAACAATGAGCGCTACTATCTTAGCATATTTCAAGTACAAAATGTTGCACATGAACTATAGTGATCATGTTGTACATTAGAGTTCCAGAACTTGCTCATCTTTTAAGTGAAAGTTTGTAACCTTTGGCTAAGATCTCCCCATTTTCTCACACCCATCCCCGTCAACAGTGTTCTGCTCGCTGCTTCTGTGAATTTTCCTTTTCCAGACACAGCATATAAGTGAGATCATGCGTTGTCTTTCTGTGCCTGACTGATTTCAATTAGCGTATTGTTCTCCAGGTTCACCCATTTTGTCGCAAATGGGGGGAAATCTCCTTTTTATGGCTGAATAATATTCCACTGTATACATGAACCACATTTTCATATTTTTGCTATCTTCCTCCTTTTGTCTACTTGAAAAACGCATTATTTATTTATTCATTCATTCATTCATACAACAACTATTTATTGAGCATCTGCTGTGTGCCATGCCCTGTTTAGGTGTCTTCATGGCCAAATTTGCAACACCTTCTCTGTGACACTGCTGAGGCAAAATTACCTGATGCTGCCTCTGTATTTCATGATACTTTGTCATACTAATGCTATTTTCTTTTTTAAAAAATTATTTTTATTTATTTTAAAGATCTGGGATACAATTCAAGGTTAGGTAGATAAGTGGTCATCACACAGGTAATGTTTGGGCCTCCCTTTGGTCCCTCCTCATCTGGTTTGAGATCAGGTACCCTTATTGATGTTATGTGCCTCCTCTGGCAGTTTTCTGCTACTACCCATCCTTTTCTTGTAGTATTATGATAAATGTTCATGGTCTGCTTATGAATGAGAGCATGTAGTACTCATGCTCTTTATTTCTGTGATAGATCACTTAGTATGATGAACTCTAAACCCATCCAAGTTCCTGTGAAGTCCATAATTTTGTCCTTCTTTATGGCTGTGTGATATTCTATTGTGTATATGTACATTTAAAAAAATCCAGTCCACTTTCAATGGGCAGCATGGTTAGTTCCATGTTTTCATTATTGTGAACAATGCTGCAATAAACATGCATGTGTAGGTATCTTTTTTCTGGGTATATTCTCAGAAGGGGGATTGTAGGATCATATGGAAGGTCGATTTTTAGATCTTTTAGGAATCACCACACTGTTTTTCAAAGAGGATGTATTAGTTTGCACTCCCACCAGCAGTGTAGAAACATTTCCTTTTCTCCACATCCTCTCCACCGTCTGTTGTTTTTTTGAGTTATTTATGTTGGTCATCCTGACTGGAGTTATATAGTATCTCAGTGTAGTTTTAGTTTGCATTTCTTTGATGATTAGGGAGGTTGAGCATTTTTTTCCTCGTATCTGTGGGCTGCTCATACGTCTTCTTTTGAGAAGTGTCTATTCATATCTTTTGCCCACTTTTTAACAGGACTTTTTTTTCCTTTTGGCATATTTGTGTTCCTTATAGATCCTAAATGCTAAGCCTTTGTCAAGTATACAGTTGGCAAATATTTTTTTTCCCATTCTGTGGGCTGTCTCCCCACTCACTTGATGGTTTCTTTTGCTTTGCAGAAGCGTTTAAGTTTGATGAGATCCCATTTGTTTCTCTAATCTCTTATGGCATGGGCACTTGGGATTTTGGTTGCCTGTTCCAGTTTCTGTAAGGGTGTCTCCTGCATTTTCTTATAGTTTGAAGTTTTACATTTAGGCCTTTGATCCACTTAGAGTTGATTTTTGTGTGTGGTGATAGGCAGGAGTCCTGTTTCATTCTTCTGCATGTGATCAACCAGTTTTCCCAGCACGGTTTACTGAATAGGTTTCCTCTCCTCAGTGGTTGTTGTTGGAGGCTTTGTCAAAGATGAGTTGGTTGAGAAACTGAGGTTTTGCTTCTGGAATCTCTATCATGTTCCATTGGTCTATATGCCTGTTCTTATATCAGTACCAGGCTCTTTTGATTATTGTAGTCTTACGATAAAGTTTAAAGGCTGGAAGTGTGATACCTCCTGCTTTGTTTCTTTTGCTAAGGGTTGTTTTGGATATTCATGGTCTTTTATATTTCTGTAATACTAATGTTATTTTCTAGTTGATTATATTGCTCTGATGCTCGTGTATGTTTTTCTCTTTTTAAGGGTGACACGCATATCTTATTTATGAATATATATGTTTTCTTCTCACAGTAGTTTATTAAGTGTTCTGTGTCATGAAGCCAGCAGCTGTGGGAGTAGACGGAGAGTGGACAAAGGGCTTTTTGAGGCATTCTTGGTGTGCAAAGTTGCATCTCTGGGAGGTTGGCGGGCTTGAGAGGGCCCTGGGCATCTCCAACTATGGGCAGCACAGTCATGGGCCACTCACTTCACCTTCGGTCCTCAATTACCTCGTCTATAGGTGGAATAGCTGGACTTAGACTCAGCCTTCTTCCAAGTGGGAATGAGGCCATGAGTCTGTGCGTTTTGAAGATCAGAGAATCCATCTTTTATGCACAACTCTCAAGCTTAATTGTGGGTAGAATTTTATCTTTTGAGCACGCTTAAACATGCAGACTTTTGCCCCTTCAGCTTTTATGTCAAAGCCACGTGTATTTTAATAGTTGACTTTTTTTCTCTTGTATAGTAATGATAAGAAGAAAGTGATACATGAGTGGAGCTTTCATTTGCCATGTGGTAACAGAAAAATTTTTTAAAAATATATTTTACTATTAAATTAGCCTGATTCATAGTGTTCATATCTAGAAATGATAAAAGAATGAGAGAAATTTTACTTGATGATCATAAGATTTTAGTTGGAAGAGATGAACACAGGCTCGATCTTACCAACTTGTATTTGGTGTAACTTTCAAGCGCGCGCTCTCTCTCTCTCTCTCTCTCTGTGTGTGTGTGTGTGTGTGTGTGTGTGTGTGTGTGTATTTAGCAGAACTGCAGGAAATAGATTTAAGCTACTAAGTTAGGGAAAGGCTGCTGGTTTCTCCAGAGTTGCCAGACCCTGGAATGAGATCTAACTAGAAAGATGTGAGGTTTCCTTGACTCAGTCTTTAAAAAACAAGCCTGGCTTTTCCTTGAATGAAACATTTTAGATGTGGTCCTGGAGGTCCATCTTGGGAGGTATGAACACTCGATGAATGTCTCTTTTTGCTGGTGCTGTTGTTGTGCAGAGAAGAGTCCAGTAATTAGTCAGCCCAGAAAAAAATACTTATAAGTTAGGAGTTATGATGAAAACCTAACAACCCCTTGGTTCTGTGTGGTGTTGAATTGCATAAGTGTGGAACTACCAGGTTCTTCTTCAGCTGCATGGACCCCTTAGATGTGAACAACCTTTGTTGGTGCAACTAGTGTCCTTGACCAGTTGGAGGTAGGGGCGGAGATGAGCAAGAGTGGAGGAGAGATTTTCCAGGAAGTTATTAAACCAGATAGCCTGACTTTGCAGCCAGTGTCCCCAAATGGGCAGTGTCCACATCTACAGTCTAGCTCTGCCCCCTGCTGTTGGCTGACTGGCTCCTTGTGTTTCTCCTGTCTTCAAAATTACTTAGGATTCGAGGAAGAGTAGGTGGAAGGGGGATTTCTGGATGCGTGGGAGGGATTTTTACCCACAGAAGTACCTCCTCCGTGAAAAATCAACCCGTTTTCATACACATGGAGACCCCCCTTACCCTCTCCCCAAAGAGCAGACGCCACTCATACTCTGATGTCGGAGATTCCCCAGTGCTTGGTGCTGGCCGCCAAATCACAGTCGGGTGAGAGAGGTGCGAAACTTATCCGTGACTCCAGCGGCAGGAGCGGGGGAGGGTCTAACCGCGACGCCGACCCCTTTGTGGTTGCCCGGCGACGGAGGGGCGCTGGCGGCCGCGCCGCGCGCGCGTCCCCAGGGCCCGGCAGGGTGCGCCAGCTCCCGAGGCGGAGGCTGCTGCGGGACCGGCCCGTCCAGCTCCAGGTAGACGCGGGGGTCGCCCTCTAGGCGGGCTAGGTGGGCCCCGCTGGCTCCTCCGGGGACCCCAGCCACCTCCGCGCGCGCGGCTGCCCGGACTCCCCCGCGACGGCCTGGGCGCGGCGGCGAGCGATCGAGCCCGCCCTGGTGGTCACCCGCCCCTCCGCGCGCCGCCCGGTCCACGGCAAAAGTTGGCGGGGCGGGGGGGCGGGGGGGGGACGAGGAGCGTCCCGCCCCGCCGCCACCCCGGCTGCCGGGGCCGGGACGAGACGCACACGCTCCCTAATCCCCCGCCCCTCGTTGCCCCGGCGACGGCCCAGACGAGCAGGTGATGCATTGACAGCGAGCAGATGGTCCCCCGCGGAGGCGAGCGCGGCCCACAATGCGCCCCGCGCGGCGGTGCCACGGCCGCCCTCCCGCCCGGCCCGCCGCCCGCATGCTAATACGGGGGCGGGGGAGGGGGAAGGGAGGGGTCGGGGGAGGGGGGAGGGAGGGGCGGGGCCGGGGCCGCGGGATGGGGGCAGGCGGTCGGAGAGCACACCCCGTCTTGCTCCCGGCAGCCCCGCTCCCCTCCTTTTCCCGAACGCCTCCCCCAAATTCCCGCATCACCAAAGTTTCTCTAACTCGCCGAGAGACTCCCTCCCGGCGCTCCCCCCCCGCCCCCGCCGGTCCGCTCCAGCGTCCTGCTAATCCCCCCCCCCCGAGTGGTTAATTTCCATTGAGATCAACGCTTAACCCCTCCGTCCGCGGCCTCGCCCGGTCCCGCGGTCCCTGCCCCCATCTGCTCCCTGCTGGCATTTCGCATTCACTCTCGGGAGACCGGAGGAATGGATGCCCCGCCGCCCGCCGCCCCCGGGCCGGCTCGCGGAGCCGGCGCCGACGCTGGCCGAGCTGTGCATCGACGGATTCTTTATCTCACGCCCCCGCCCCGCGCTTCGGGATCCGGGAGGCGGTTTCTTGGGGTCTCCCTTTATGGACTCTCGAAAATAAATCACCTTTCTCCCGGTGACTACGGTGCTGCCCCCTCCGGGGCAGGCCGCCCCCCGCCCCACCTACCCTCCGCCTCCCATTCATCGGGCGCTCCCCCCTCCCTTCCTTCCCCTATTCACCGCTGTGTGGCAAATTGAGGCGATCTTATACTAAGGGCAGGAAAACTGCTAGGCACTATTCACAATTTTAATACTAACTTCATAGCTGTCACATAAATTCATGGCCAGGCGTACTCTATAGGAACTTTAAGGGAAGGGGGAAAAAAAATCTGAAGACACTGCCTTGGTGTCTTTCTTTGACTTGCAGGTGTTTTTTTGAAACCATTACTACAGTAACTACAGATAGCTTTTGCTAGCTGCCACATAGAGTGCTTTAAAAAAAAAACCCATCCTCCTCCTTTTTACTTTACAGTAGATAAAAAATGCCAATAAAGGCTTAAAAATGGAATGGAGAGAGTGAAAGAGAAAAAGAGACTAGTGAATAAAGTTGGGACAATACGGGGTCGCAGAGCTGTCGAAACGAATGTCATAGTGTGACTGCTGGGCAAGCGTACAGAAAACTTCTTGTTTCTTGATTTTTATGGAGATTTGGCCTAAGGCATGGAGCACTCTCTGAACAGGTTTAGAACAAGTGGCGAAGAAAGAACTCTTCACAATAAACTCCCTTCTGTTGGGCTTTATGCCCACAAACACCTGTGATTTACAAAGAGGCCCTGCCGAGGACAAAGGGGGGCCCGAGGGCCAGGCCATTGTGGGGAAATGATGCCCCATGTACCCATGGCCCTAAGAGAGGGTTGTTTTAGTTTAAAACTTGTCTTAGATCCATGCTATGCAAACTGACAACAAGGGAAAGGGGCATGGGACTCTTCTAGGGCCTGTAATGACTTTTTCAAATGCTTCTAGCTCATTTTGAGCTTTCATTTTGATAAGTTCTCGACTAGTGAATATTGTAGTTGCTGGGATTCAAGGAAGGCAGAGAAGTTAGAAATCATTACCCAAGGCTTGGAATTAAGTAGGTAGAATGTTCACTTTAGGCGTGTGTAGCATTTGCATTGATTTAGACATTGTATGAACTTTCTTTTTCTCTAGGAATGCTAATAATTTTGTACGAGTTTCCTCTCAATTTCTTGTCTTTTTCTCCTTTTCTTATCCTTTTGAAGTTAAAGAATTTTTCTTTATGGCTTTTTCTTTGTAGCATTTTTTCTCAATAATTTTAGATGAGGAAAGATATAAAAACATAAGGGAATAAAATAAAAAATTCCAAGTTGGGGGAGATTTCCTTGGTCAAGTCCTCTCTGAGGAGATCTCATTTAAGCTGGGATGGGAAGCAAGGGTGGGAACAGGGAGAAGACCAAGCAAGCAGAGACCTGTGTACAGGCCTTGAGGCAGAAAAGAACTTCAGGGGTCCTAAGTCACTGAAGCAAAGCTGGCACAGCTGGAGCATTGTGAGTGGGAGAAGAATACTGCAAGAGGAGGTTGGAGAGATTAGCCGGAATTGGACCATGGAAAGTTGTCTCAGACACAGGAACAGCCTAGATTTTATTCTAAGAGAAATAGGGAGCTACTGAAGGATTTTGAGTGAGGGGGCTACGTGATTGAATTTATATTATTAAATCATTCCCTCTGCGAGTTTGGATTGAATGCTGGAAAAAATGAGAAGTGCAGCGACTGGTTAGGAAGCTGCTAGAAGGCTGCTGTAGGCCGGCTTGGTGGCTCAGCCTGTAATCCCAGCACTTTGGGAGGCCAAGGCGAGTGGATTGCCTGAGCCTACGGGTTTGAGAACCACCTGGGGAACTTGGTGAGACCTCATTTCTACAATAAATCAAAAATCAGCTGGGCGTGGTAGCCCACGCCTGTAGTTCCAGGTACTTGGAAGGCTGAGGTGGAAGGATTGCCGGAGCCCAGCAGGTTGAGGCTGTGGTGGCCAGAAACGTGCCACTGCACTCCAGCATGGGCAACACAGTGAGACTCCAACTCAAAAAAAAAAGCAGGTTGTTGTAGTAATCTAGGCAAGAATAAATAATGGATCATGTCCTGGATGAAAGGGGCGTTAATAGAAATGAAGAGGGAAGATGGATTTAGAATCTGCTTTAGAAAAGAAGTGATGAGACTTGATGGAAGAGAGTGCTGGGGTGGATGAGGAGGGGAGGGGAGGAAGGAGGAAGCGAGGAAAAGACCCTGGGCTGAGCGACTGGCAGATGGCTGTGCGTGTTGCAGAGATAAAGAAGAGAACCGAGATGGGTGTGCAAATCAAGAATCACTTTTCGACATGTTACCTTGTTCTGTTGAGGAGGCCAAGTGGGGATGGGGGGTGTCTAAGGACAGACATGTGACTGGCCCTAGGCCCTAGTCCTTCCCTAGGCTTCTTGAGATCCAGTTGGTATGGCATGAAGGACTAGTAAGTTTTTCTACTTCCTGAATCATTAGGAATTCTGAGAATATATCACAATAATAGGGTAAAGAAGAGAAATCGTATGAGAATCCTATTAGCAAATATAATTTAAAGCAACTACTTCTTATAAAATACTAGGAAATACTAAGACAAACCGAATGAGGCTCTCACTCTTTCCTATAGGTATTGACTGAAGATAACCCACAAATCATGTTGGAGAATCTGGGGTCATGGAACGGTGACTGGCAACCCTATTTGCTAAGGTCTACAAGGACTAGTTGCCATGTAGAAACCAGGAACTTAAGGCCTGCTGTGTTTGAGTACAGGGAGGCAAAAGAAAGCAAGTTCACAATAGAGTGTGAGAGATAGACTCTTATTACTTTTTAAATAATGTAACTGCTGATAAATTTGATCTAAGGCTTTCCTCAATATAACCAGTGATCTGTTGAAGGGAAGGAGGATTTGTTTCCATATTTTTTCCTGGGGAGTAGAACAGAAGCTACTATACTTACACTTCCAAGAAAACAGAATATATGAACGAGAGTTTCCTCTTGCTGTATAGTCCATACATAGACTTCAAATGTAAGAAACTAACTAGGTAGACTTCTGTGGTCAGTTATACAGTTAAAAGCCTCAACAAAAATTATTATACCAATGGGCAGAAAAACTGAAATTAACCCAAGGAGAGACCTGATTAGAACAATAGTAATGACAAAGATGAAAAATACTTTCAAATAATTCCAAAAAGACTCTGAGCTCAGAAAGTTTTACAAATGAGTTCTTGAAATGTTTTAAAGAAACAAAATTCCATGTTATAGAAATTACTATAGAACATAAAAAGGGATGAAATTTTCCTAACTTATATGATAGTTAAATTGGACTAGGATAGTACAATACAACAAAATTAACAAACTGTTTTACTCATGTATATAGATACTAATGTTCTAAAAAACCCACGCACACATCAGTTCATCAATGTAAGATATATTATACTACTGCCCCAAATATTATTATTTCAGGATAGTTTGACATCAGCAATTCTAGGAATATATCACAATAATAGGGTAAACAAGAGATATCATATGAGAATTCTGTTAAATAACAAAACTATAATATAAAGCAACTACTCTTATTAAAGTTCTTATAAATTAGATACAAATACTGATTTAACATAATGAATAATCTATTTTACGGTAAGGACCATTATCATACTAAAAAACACTAAAGGACTTTTAAATTTAAATTACAAATAAGACAAGGATATCTATCATGTCACTATTATTTTAGATTATTCTTGACCAGACTTGGTGACTCAGCCTGTAATCTGAGTACTTTGGAAGGCCGAGGTGAGTGGATTGCCTGAGCCTGTGGGTTCGAGACCAGCCCGGGCAACTTGGCGAGACCTTGTCTCTACAATAAATCAAAAATTAGCTGGGCATGGTAGTGCGTGCCTGTAGTTCCTGCTACTTGGAAGGCTGAGGTGGAAGGATCATCGGAACCCAGTAGGTGGATGCTGAGGTGACCGTGAGTGTGCTCCTGCACTCCAGCCTGGGCAACAGAGTGAGACAACAACTCAAAAAAAAAATTAATAAAGATAAGTTAGAAAACACACTAGGGGATCTTCTGTGTCTAAGAGAATTGCCACTTATCCTAAATGACTTTCTTAATTGACTAACGTGGGATAAAATAGTTTTTAAAACATTGTAAAGTGCATTTCTGAGCTAGCATAAAGGTAGAAACCCTGGGAAATAACTGAGTGCCAGAACCTGGAGGACTTCTGCTAACTGCTGGAAACTAAGATTTAAATTGTGATGGCAACACAGAAGATAGGCTGCTATAAATAAAGTGGAGAGCTTAGCAGTAGCAGAAAGCTGGGATCCCAAAAGACACACTACCAGTGTAAGAATGAACAGTAATAAACTTGACATAGAAAAGAGGTCAGCAAGAAAAGCTGCTAGACTAAACTTTTACTGTGGGTGACATGAAAAAAAAATTGTGCCCAGAATTCTTATAATTATAAGCTAGCACTCATATATGTTTGAATCTTAATTCATGCCATGTATTTGAGATCTGAAAACAATTTTCAAGTGGAGAAATTAATTTAAGATGACCCTAAGCTGGATGTATTTTGGGAAACCATGAGTTAAACACAGGCCCTTAAGAATTTCAATATATAATGTTCAAAGTAAAATGGGAAACTCACTGTCCAAAATCACAATACATAAGAAAAGAGGTAGTGTAGCTATGTTAATATCAGATTAAGCACTCTCTATGGAAAAAAATAATTGGTAGAGATAAAGAAGAGAGTTATGCAATAAAAATGTTTAATTTATTAAGAAGTTATACTGTAAACTTTTGTGCAGATAATGATAAACTCTCAAAATTAACAAAACCAAAACTGATGGAATTACAGAACAAAATAAAAAAACCTAATAATACATTACTGAAAGATTTTAATGTGTCCATGTCAGTGATTAACAGATCAAACAGATAAAAAATCAGGGATAAGGATAATTTGAACAACACAATTAATAGGCTTGATCTAATGAGCAGTTTTAGATTATAACCAATAATCGAAAAATATTGAGTCTCAGCACATATGAAATATTTATCAATATTGACTATATGGAGACTAAAACTATCTTTAATAAATTTGAGATACTTGATACTAACATACTTTATTTTAGGACCAAAATACAACTAATTTACAAATTAATGGTAAAAGAGAGTTGGGAAACACCATACATCTAAACAACGTATTTGTTAAAAAAGTCACAACGTAGATTCAAAGGCATTCGAAATGAGTGATATTGAAAGCACTACATTCCAAAGCATGTGGGAGGCAAGCAAAGTGGTATTGGAAGAAGATACAATTATTTAAATACATTGGAAAATAAGACTAAACATCAGTGAGTTAAGAATACAAGAACAGCAGAATAAGAGAAAACACATACACACACACATACCTGAGAAAAACTAATCAGAATAAGCATATAAAAAGAATCAGTAAGGGCCCCGTGTGGTGGCTCACACTTGTAATCTCAGCATTGAGGCCAGGAGTTCGAGACCAGCCCTGGGTAGCATAGCAAGACTCTATCTCTAAAAGCAAACGAACAAACAAACAAGTAAATAAGTAATTATGGCCAGACTTGGCGATGCATGCCTGTCATCCTAGGTTCTCCAGAGGCTGAGGCAGGAGGGTCAGGATGTCAGGATCCCCTGAGCCCAGAAAGTTTGAAGTTACAGTGAATGATGATCATGCTATTGTACTCCAGCCTAAGTGACAGAGCAAGATTCTGCTTAAATTAAAAAAAAATTAACAAAGGTAAAAGTTGGTGCTTTGAAAAGTAAAATTAACACAATTTACAAGTCTCTGGCAAGATTTGTCAAGGAAAAAAAGAGAATTACAGTATAAATAATATTAAAAATTAAAACAAGGGCATAATAAAATAGACTCTATTTTACTGAATATATTAGAACATCAGTGAGTATCATATACATTTTGATGTCAATAAATCTGGAAATCTAGAAAATAAGAGTTTCCTTGAAAACCACAATTTATCAAAACAGACTAAAAATGAAATCGCAAACACAAATAGTCCGATAACCATTAGTTTAAACGGATTCAGTAGTCTAACATTTTCCTACAAAGAAAAATCACAATAGGGTGGTTTTACTAATATAGTTATTCAGATACACAAGGGACAAGTAGCTTCAATCCAACCCAATCTCTCTCAGTGATTAGAAAAAGAGAATATCCCCCAAGTCCTTTTATGAGGCTAGTATAACTGATAAGGTAAGGACAATGTGAGGAGGAAAAGACAATTTCACTCATGATCATTGAAGAAGAAAAAAGCTAAACAAAATTCAGCACGACACTAAGAAGAATATACATTATGACCAAATTGTTTTTACCTCATGAATGGATGCCCAGTTGACTTGGTATTGGGAATTTGATTAATGTAACATCACTTTAACAGATTGAAAGGAAAACTATGATCATCTTAATAGATTCAGAGAAGTTATTCAGTATAATTTGCCATCTGTTTCTAATTTAAAAAAAAAAAACAAAGCCTTTGCAAACTAGAAACAGAATAAAAATTGTGTAATGATAAAAGCATCAGCAAAAATATAAACCAAAAAATACAGCAAACATTGTACTTGATGGAGAAATGCATAAATTCCTGTTAACATCCAGAATGGCCAAGTATATCCAATTTCTGTGAAGACTGAAACTTGCACGATTTGGGGGGTTCCATTCCATGAGTTAGCACCTAATGGTCTGTCCATATCACCTCCTCTTATTTCTTGCAATTCCACATTTTATCTTCCTTCCTCTTCTTTTCCAACACTTCAGTATCTCAGCAGCCAATTTCCTGTTAAACTCTAGCTTCAGAACTACAGAACAAAATTATGTATTAAAATGAATAAGAGGAGAAAACTCACAAGACGTATTGGAGACTTAAGAAATTTAGGTCATTTCATTCTGAGACCTTTGAAAGCAATTTATCAGAAATGTTTCCCAATTTCACTAGGCTTCCCTTCTCTGCCTAAAATACTCCACAAATCCTAATAACACGCAGGACTCACAGGGGCTTTTGCCAGTGAGGGCCTTAGCTATATTTACTTCATAGTAAATCTGTTTTTGGGAAAAACACAGATGCCCTCTACCACCATAACTGTTCCACTCTATTTAAGAGAGGCAAACTAGTATAATAAAACAAACAAACAAAAATAATGTCCAAAAATTTGAAAGGAAGAAATAAAACTGTTACTATTTGCAAGTGATATGTAATTATTCACATCAAAACCCCCAGATAATCTACAGACTTTTTTTTTTTTTTGGATTAATATGAAAACTTAGCTACCTTTCTGTTTTTAAAACAATGTATACAACTTAATTTCTGTACCCTAGAAATAATTAGAAGAATTATTTAAAATACACCATCTAAAATGCAAAAAACCCCCCCAAACCAACCAATCAAACCTAGCACCACCTAGAATTGCATCTTATAGTAGATGATCAGAACCTTTATGTAAAAATGTGTAAAATTTTAGCCAAAGTTGCTGGAAAGAAATGCCATGTTCATGGATAGGATGATTCAGTCTCTTAAAGATGTCAGTTTTCCTCATAGTTGCATCATTGTAAACCCACTCTTCTTTCTCCACTCATTGTTTATAGGAAGTTGAATTCACCACATGAATGTCTACAGTGATATGTATGGAGTAAAGAGAGAAGACACACTGTGGTTGACTAAAAATCAGACCCTCTGCAAACAGGATGCAGGTAGTGTATGAGAGATACTACATCTTCTTGCATTTATCAGGCCAGTAATTTTGCTCTATTTCAGCCACTAATTTTGATTCTTGATTCAGCATTGTTGGTCTTTTAGTCTGGAACATCCTCTTAGTGTCCATGTTTCTCCACATCATTATAAATGGTAGCATATTTATATGCCTTCATAAAAAAGTATTTTTCCATCACAGAGACACATTACATCTATACTAGAACAACCTGGAGACAAAACCCATTCTTTGCCATTCTCTCTTTCTTGTTTTATGAAGGTTACACGACATCATGAGGGTGAGGCACTTTGCTCACTTTAAAGCAACTGATATTGTTTCTAAGAAGCTGCACAAGTCTAGGCTTTCAAAAGAAGGCAGAGACTTTTCACTGACATATAAAGAAGGTATGGATGCTCTGATAATGTTAAGAATGATACTGTCTTAGTTTGCTGTTGCTGCTGTAACAAATTACTGCAAAATTAGTGACTTAAAGCAACACACATTTATTAACTTGCAGTCTTGTAGGCCAGAAGTCTGGCAGGGTCTTAATGAGTTAAAATCTAATTGTCAGCCGGGCTCGGTGGCTCAGGCTGTAATCCCGCGCTGTGGGAGGCTGAGGTGAGTGGATTGCCTGAGCCCGCGGGTTCGAGACCCGCCTGGGCAACTTGGCGAGACCTCATCTCTACAATAAATGAAAAAATTAACTGGGCATGGTAGTATGCGCCTGTAGTTCCAGCTACTTGGAAGGCTGAGGCAGAAGGATGGCCGGAGCCCAGCAGGTCGAGGCTGCAGTGGCCGGGAGTGGCCACTGCACTCCAGTCTGGGCCACAGAGTGAGACTCCAACTCAAAAAAAAAAAAAAAAAAAAATAGAAGTGTCAGCAGGCTTGCATTCCTTTCTGAAGCCTTCTGGGGGGATTCTATTTCTTTTTCTTTTCCAGCCTCTGGAGGCTGTCCCAATTCCTGGGCTCCTGTTGCTTTTGCTCCAACTTCAAAACAAGCAACAGCAGATCCAGTCTCCATTACATCACTCCAGCCTCCTCTTCCGTCTTCCTCTTCAACACTTAAGGGCCCTTGTGATTACACTGGGCTCACCTGAGTAATCCAGGCTCATCTACCCATCTTGAGTTCTTTACCTTCGTCATATCTGCAGAGTTCCTTTGGGCATGTCAGGTAACGTATTCACAGGCTCCCGGCCTTAGGACATGGGCACTCAAGGGGGGACAAATTCTCTAACATCGCTTCCTGACCCTCCCCCTGTTCACTCGGTCACATTGCCGCACTCTCGACTTGGTGCCCATGTATCCTTCCCTCAGAGTGGCATGCGGTCCCCCCGTAGTCTTATGACTTACTCTCTTACTTTGTTCACCTCTCTGCCCAGAGGGCCTGCCATGACCACTCTAGAACCCACCTTGTACTTTCAGACACTCTTACTACCCTTTGCTTCTCACTCTTTACTCCTCTCTGGCTTCCTTTTTACAAAGTAAACGCCCTGATCTGGTCAGTTTTGCTTCCCTGTGTCATCCAGGGTCTAACCCAGTGCCTGACACATAGGAGCTCAAGTAAATGCACGAATGAATCAATTTCTTACTTTCATCTCTTAGCAACACTTTTCTTTTTTTTGGCAAGATGGACCACAATGAAATCTCCGTAATTTGAATTACGAGTTGAATTCAAATTGAAGTCAAAAGGTATGGCCATGGCTTTCAGTTATTTCTCTGAGTGTGCTACTTGAGTGACCACATTTGAAACTGACAGCAGTAAGGGAGGAACTCCGTGTGGTATGTTAAGTATCCCTCTGTGAATACCCTTCTGTTGGTTGTATTCTTTTGAAAATAGAGGTTGATGATAACAATAATGATAATTACCATCATCTTTGCTACCATTTACGGAATACTTGCTCTGTGCTGATTACTAAGTCCTTTGCTTATGTTTTATTTTATCTTCTCATTCCATGAGGCCATAAGTACACATTTCTGTCTTGTCTACCCTAGAAAAATATTACCTGCTCCCAACACTTCTTATAGAAAATGGCTTCCCCTCACGCCCAGCAAGTGGTTCTGGGACAACCATAGCATGGTCCTGTGTCCTCTTGGCTATCAGGGTGGACATGTGACTCAGCCTAGATCAGCCAGAATCTTCGTAGAGGGAGTTCAGCAGTTGACACATAATCCAAGTCAGGCCAATCAGAGTTGTTCCTCTCAACTTTTGGACTCAAGCTGGGAAAAAAGAGTTCCTTTTCCTTTTGGGTCAAAACTGCAAGGATATGAGCCCAGAGCTTCCTGCAAGTGTGTGGAAAAGTAAACAGCTGGAGAAAATGAAGCAGGTACAGGAGTTGAAATCCCCTACTTATATTGTACACAATCTTATTTTCTCAATTTTACAGATGAACAAGCATGTCTTAGAGCAGTTAAATACTTGCCAGAGAGCACATGGCTAGTAAACAGCTAGTGGATGGGGGCATTTGACCCCAAGTCCACCCGACTTCATCATCCATATTTTCTTTCTTTTTTTTTGAGTTGGAATCTCACTCTTGTTGCCCAAGGTTGGAGTGCACTGGCATGTTCATGGCCACCTCAGCCTCAACCTGCTGGACTTAGGTGATCCTTCCACCTCAGCCTTCCAAGTAGCTGGAACTACAGATGCTTGCCACCATGTCCTGCTAGGTTTTGTGATTTGTTGTAGAGACGAGGATATTTGTTTTTACTATGTTCTGGCATCCCAGAGTCATAAGCAGCCATTCATTCTTCCCATTCTTCCAGATTTTTGAAAACACACCACAGGGAAATGCATGCTGTGTTCCTAGCAGGGTGTTACTTAGAAAGCTGTTGCTCAGCTGTACATCTTGTGTTTGGATATGTGTTCACTTGATATATGTGTTCTTGATATATGTGTTCACTTTGGATATATGTGTTCACTTTGGATGTTCAAGGGCTGGAATGACAAACAGGCTCATCTTTTGTGCTTATTCCTGTGGAATAGAAGTGACTACCTAGAGCTTTGAGCAGGATTCTGAGGCTTCATCTGAGCTAGTAGAAAAGTGGAATGAGGATGTGAGCTATCAAATTTACTCAAAATAATTCCGTTGCATTTTGGAAATATGGAGTTATGCATTTCAGCATCTGGGAAGTGTTGAACCAAGGACTCTTGTTTTTCTGTTCAAACGATATTTCATTTGTTAGCAAAGAGCTCACCTGTGTACCAAACCAAATCTCTCAACAGTGTCTTCACTGCGGGATAATGGCATCTTCTTGTGAGCACCTTCCTCTGCAAACTGCCCAGACAGTTCTGTCTTACAACAATAAGTACTGCGGCATGACCTGACTTTAGATTCTGGAGTTGAATGTCATTTATGGGACCACTCTTTTCTTGGCGAGAAGGATGCTAAATCACAGCCACCCTGAAAAAAATTGTCATGCATTGGTATTGTGGAACATTTTCTAACAATCAGATTGGGCCTCACATTTTGTTGGTTGGAAGTTCCATTTCTTCATCTTTGGTCCAAGTTACTTAGCAATGACCAATCCAACTATGCGCCCACCATATTGTTTTGCGTGTTTGACTAGAACATTGACAGATTAATAGGAAGGGTAAATAGCAGAGCACAACTGTAGGGGCCCAGTGTGGGGCAGCCAGATTGACTGCTCCGAACTTTGTTGTGTTTGCTCAGAGGAAGCCGCAGCAAAAGCCTGCTGGGACGAGGTGACCCAGGTCATGGGCATTTGTTTCTTGTCTCTATAGAAAACAATTGTCTTCTCAATGGAAGATGGCTTTTTTTCTGAATCTACATGGTTCCACCGACGAGGAAGCATTTGCCATTCCAGGGTGCTTGCTAAAACACACACATACAAATAAAAAGGCCACACAAAAGTTCACACTTACTGTATTCCCCAGAGAATCCATTCACTTAGGTTAACCAAGAGAGAAGCCTAACTTTGGAAAATTTGTCTTGAGGGTCT
The DNA here is from genome assembly GCA_027257055.1 of Cephalopachus bancanus. Lineage (NCBI taxonomy): Eukaryota > Metazoa > Chordata > Mammalia > Primates > Tarsiidae > Cephalopachus > Cephalopachus bancanus. The sequence goes on along the minus strand of JAPVLO010000028.1, from coordinate 1,997,262 downwards.
CTAAACCTTCGCCTATTCACTGTTAATTCCCAATATTTGATGTTTAGAGTTTTATAATTTCAAAATAATCTAGCTACCTTTCCTTCCCCCATGATTCATGAGGACAGAGCCCATTAACACTTAGTACTATTGATTTTGTGACCCCTGGCTTTGGTAGAAATCTATTTTGATCTCAAAATTGCTCTACTCTGAGTTGATATGAATGAATTATATTAACAATGAGGAAAAATCTACTTTGGATAAGAACTGATCAATAAAAAGTAGTGGCTAAATTTAAAAACCTGTTTCTGGTTGATAGATTTCTTTGAACATGAATGATTTTACATTTACAAAGATATCGTAGTTCTTTAGGATAAGATTTACTTTTAATAAAAGACTCCACAGTGCTCCACACTGATTTTTGATGAATCATTCTTGATTTCTCTCTCTCTGTATATGTGTGTGTGTGTGTGTGTGTGTGTGTGTGTGTACCATATATGCTAGCAAAAATGGTACAAAATGGCATTCTACGTTTTCCATTTGGAGTGTTTTAATTCTGTTTTGTCATATCTGACCAGTGCTGTTTGCCAACCTCTTTCTCTCCATCATTTCCTGTTTTCTACGCTTTTACTCACTTTTTTCTTCTGTCTCTGACTTCCTGAAGCTCAGGCCTTAGGACAGAAATATATATTATTGATGGTGGTGGTGAAAACCATTTTCGCTTCTGGCTGCCTATTTCAGGTCTCATCGAACTCTTTGCACTTCTAAAACTGAAAAACCACCAAAGCGTGAGGATTCTGGTGTACTCCAAACAAACGAGAAAACAGAAACAAAAACAAAACCCAAAATTCAAGGAAAAACCTCTCAGTAACATTAAAAACTATGACTAATCTGAGGAACAAGAAAAATCAAGACATCTGCAATGTCTTTTTTATTAATTAGAAATTAATCAATATTTATTATGCACCTACTCTGTGCTACTCAGAGGATAGTTTCTGCCCTCAGGGAGCTAACAGTCTTGGATTGAGACTGGAGGAAGATAATTATCCAAAGACTGACACTCTGTGTTCCCAGCAGTGGGAGGGAGCAGTAGGAGGTGGCACCAACTTGAATTTTTCAAGACACCAGAAGATGCATGCTTTTCTGGAATTGCGGCTCTTTATTAGCTTAATTTAATCTTGCTTGCAAGGCATAAAACAAAGAACAATTGTCTAGTTGATGCCTATACTCTAGAAACATGATAAGACTTGAGAAGGAGAGTTTGACTGTATGCTTCATGGCACTGGTCACATTCACTGTGTATGGAGCTAACCTGGCACTCTGCGATTACCTGTGGAATGAATGGATGAACGAGGCAAAGGCCAAAGACTACAGTTACCACCACTAGCTGTAAAACATTCAGCATGGCCCAGAGTCTACCCGAGTGTCTGTTTCTTCACCTGTCAGACAGCTCTGCGATACCTGCCTGGGTCATAGTGTCATTGTGGGATCAAAGCTGATTGTTCAGTAGCTATTCTGTCTAAGATTTTACATGTGTTGACTTATTTCATCTCCTCAACAGAATTATGGGGCAGGTACTATCATAGTTACTGTTCCCATTTTGCTGATGATTTGTGTATCACTGATTCTTTTGTTGGCTATTAAATACCATATTATTCAAAGAAAAAGTCTTGTAATTATGACTTTTAATATTCCAAAGGCAAAAAGTATGTGAATATTCTCTATGAAGTTCTGGCTCCTGTCTGATTCTGTCTCACGCTGCTTTTCTCTGAGATGGCACGGTGAAACTATTTGTGGCATTTATTTTAATTAAAGACCTTTGGATGGTAAAGAATTAAAAGCCTCACACATCTCCTCCCAGAAAGAGAGATCTATCTTTATTTTTGAACATACATGTCTTGGAATTAGAACCTGAAAGCCACCAGGACCTGTTGCCATGAAAGTGACTCTGTCTCACCCTGCTTCTCTGACTGTGTGATCCAGTCCCCTTTTCCTTCCAGGTGGCTTCTTTGTCACTGTGGCTTGCCCATGATTTCCGTGACTTCTCCCTCCTCAATGCTGTCTTGTGAATTTTCAGCTTCTACTCTCACAATTCTTTTTTACAGCATTCAAATTTTATGATCATTTCTGAGACTGGTCCAGCTAATCTTCTCATGCCATGCCACATCGCCAATCTCTAGTCAGCGGATGCCCCAAATACCTGAACAGAAAGGACAGGCAGCGTCCTGTGCTACGAGCCTGGCAGGACTGAGGCACACAGCTCTCTTAGCAAGGGGCTTGGGACTAGAAGGCAAACCCAGGGATGGAATCTCTCCTCTGTCTCCCACTTCTTTCCAACAACTGGATATAATATATAATTGAGGTATTAATTTTATTGTTTGTGAAATTTACTAAACAGGATTTTTAATTTAATTTTTAAATTTTAGATTTAGATTCAGGGGGAATACACATATGTATTTGTTACATGGACATAATGTGTAGTAGTGGGGGTTGGATCTCAGGTGGCCCATTCTACAGATAGTGCATGTTGTGCCCCATAGGTAGCGTCTGAACCCTAGGCCCCCCCCTTTATTAGTGTCCCTAGTTTCTGTTATTTCCATCCTTGTGACTGCCACACAGGGCTTTTTATTAAATAGTCTCATGTTAGAGAAAATGTGGATACAACTTTTAAGGCTTCTTTCTAATTAAAAAATGTGTTGGATTCAAACTTCCTGTTTTTAACCTGGGATAGTGACTTTCAGCTCACAAAATAAAAGGGGGCTTGTGGTAATGACCTCCCAGATTTTAAGTCACGTGGAAGGGGGTAGTGCAGTGACTTTGTTAAGTCTGAGTGTTATGGTAAATTAGCAGCAAGTCATATAAGGCACTTGATGAGCTACTACCCATATTTTTAATAAGGAAAGTAGACGGGAAGAAATAGAGTGGTCAGTGTGCTATATACATGGCAAGATGTTCGTTGTTTCTTGACACTGTTATTTCAGTTGTAGATGTAAGATGTGTTTCTTCCCATGGGATGTAACCAGAAAGCTTGTAAGCTACTAGTGTACTGGGTGAGACCTGTGTTTGGGGTCCTATGTCCCAGGGTTCAAATCCTGGCTCCACCCATAGGGGCTGTGTTATCCTGCCTCTGTAAGCCAGTTCCCCTTCAGCTAAATGTGTTAACAAGAGTTCCCTTATACAATCAAGATGACAAGGCAATGCAGACAAAGTGCTTTATGTAGACTTCAACATAACTTATTTTGCTATTTGAAATTAAGGTGACCTCTGTTAGCTGTATAGGTTGAGTGTGGGAAGTTTCTGGAAATTCTTTATATCAGAGATGTGGATAAGGACCATGAACTGGGATTTGAAGTAAATGACAAGCCAAAAAGAGCAGAAAAACGTCTCAGACATTTTAATACCAACAGGAAAACCCATTTCTGCATCCTTTCATTTGCTCTGGGTGACTTCCAAGTCTCTTTTTCAATGCAACTGGGAACACATTAATATTGAATGTTGGTATGAATGCACCAATCCGATTCTCAGAGATTTTTGAAAGAATGATGGGTAAACTGATAGCTCACAAGTTTTGAAGAGGTGGAGAGCCGTGCATAAGTCTATTTCAGCTACTTGTGGCTGCACAACAAATGCCCAGAGCACAGTGGTGTAAAACAGAAATCACTGTGTTATACTCATTAATTGTGTAAGTCAGAAATTCAGACAGGGCACAGCGGGGATGGTTTGCTTCTGCTCCACAATGTCTGGACTATTAGCTGGGACGATATGAAGGCTGAGGGTGACTCCGATGGCTGGCGACTGGAATGTTTTGGAGACTTCTCCACTCATGCGTCTGGTGCCTGGGCTGGGATGATCTGTGGGCTGAGTTCAGCAGGAACTGTCAATCAGCACATCTACTCATGGTGTTTACTGTGTGAGCTTCCTCACAGTGTGGTGGCCTCAGGGTAGTGGGATTTCTCACATGGTGGCTCATAGCTCCAAGAACAAGTGTTCCCAGCGATAAGAAGATGCAGTGTCTTTAATCACCTAGCTTTGAATCACATAATATCACTTCCATACTCTATTGGACAAAAGTCACAACCTGTAACACAGTAGCCCCAAACCTGAGAGGGTTAACGTACTATGTTTACCGATTCCAAAGAAGTCACCCGGCGTTCCAGCAGGGAGAGGCATTGGTTTATTGCACTTGTGGGAGGGTCACTGATGGCAGTGCGTCAGTGATGAAAGAGTCTGTGCCTCAAGATGGCACAGCAGTTTTATAATCGAGTAAGCTAATTATTCAAATTCCTATACAGTGCTTACAATCACATTAAGAGTGCCGACTACTCTGTCTTTAGGTTGCTTGGTTACCTGCATCCCGTGATTCCTTAAACCCATGACTTGAAACAGGAAATATGCTTATCCTGCAGAGACCAGACTTGGCCAGGGCTGCTTCCTGGGAGAGGGACAGAAAGGAGCTAGATATGGGGAAAGAGGCCATGTCTGGATAATTATCCCACACTAGCCTACCCAGATTCAAGGAGAGGTGATGAAGACCCTTCCTCGTATCAGGAAGAATTGAGAATTGAATGCAAAAATTAAAAGGAGGTTTTAGATGTGAAGGGTGATATCAAGCCAAGTCTTTAGTTGTGGCCTTTATACCTTCATGTTCTCACCACAGATGGACCACAGACAACTTGGGTAAATACAGAGAGGCGTGAGGAGTCATTTATGTTTGATTTTAGATGGTCTCTTAAGATATTCAGAATGGACTAAGCTTTCTAGTGATAATTTGCTTTGGTTAATTCTGAAACAAATGCATATTTCTTGATTTCTCTCCTCTAAAAGATGAAGCTGAAGAACTGCCGGGTGGCAAGAGTGCCAGCCTGGGTGATATTGTAAAGACCCTGAAAAATTAGTTGTGAAAAACAGTTTACCAAACCATGGTTAAGAGCCTCCTCCATCTTTCTACATTGTAAAGCAGTTAAAAAAAACAAAAACTAAAAGTCTCTGTTTAGGAAAACTGGAATGGGAACTAGAAGAATTCTCAGGTTCTAGTTCTGAGTTCTCACTGAAATTCGCCTGGGCAAACCACTTCACCTGCAGTATGACACAGGCGCCGTGGAGGTCACTTCCGGTTTCCAGTGACTCATCTTATGGCTTTCCAAATGGGCCAAATGCTTCAATTTTATGAGCAAGCCAGACTACGCATATTGCATTTTATCCTCATAAACTAAGAATGTGACTTCCGATCTGTCATTTTACCTGTCAAATTAGCACAGATTGAAAACTCAGTGTTGATGAAAATGCATTAGTACAGGACTCTCCAACCATGCTGCTGAACATGCAGTCTAGCTGATGTGACTTTTCTGCACAGCAGTTGACTCGATTTTATGTATCAGATATGTCGATATCCATTATCCCATATCCATTGATACCACTCGTCCCTTCTGAGTCCATCTTAAAAACATAATTAGACTATGAAACCCAGATTTCTGTATAAGGACAGTCACTGTAATGTTACTTATAATTACTTAATAACGGAAGTCACCAACATTGTCCAATAATAGAAACATTTTACAACTTACAGTGCATGCAAATAGTGATAGCATGTGCTTATAAAAATATTTTCTAAATAAAGCATTCATGCACAATAAATTTGGACAAAGTAATTAAAGTTTACAGGGGGAAAAGCTGGCAGGAACTGAATCAAGATATTTAGGTAGAATTATTAGCAATTTGGTCCCTTTTGGGGAGTCTTTCTGTTTTTCAAAAAATCTGTGATGGATGTGTAATATTTTTATACTCAGAAAAAAAATCCTGAATGGTATTAATATATGTCTTTTACACATCATTTTCTTTTCTTGTTAATAGGCTGACCCATAGAAACAGACCTGGCAGGTTCATGCCTCCCAGAGTTTGACTCACAAACACTGCTCCTTCTGCACTCCCTTTCTTCAAACTCCCTGCTTCCTCTAACCCCATTTGGGCATCCCTACTGGGTTTTGGCTTTGAGACTGTGAAGCTGGGTGGGGCTCAGATAAGGGAAGACAACTAAGAGGAGACTCCTGGGTGGCTGTGTGCACCTACAGGCACTGGACAGCTCAAGGTCTGCATGTGGCCCCTGGTTGAAGGCCTCAAATCTACAAGGCTATTAACTAGATTTTACTGGAGTAAATTACCCCTGCTTTGCAAGAACATTAACAAATTACCATGAAAATGCTGTCATCACCAGCACAAATGTCTTTCAAAAGCTCACTTCAGTGAGTTTTTTTTTGTCCCAACTCATAGGATTCACTTGTTCATTCTACAAAAAGGGGAAACTGAATCTCGAGGTAATTTGCACTCTGGATGAATTCATCGGCCTGCTTTTCCCATAGGGTTTGTTTTGTGTCCGGGCTTATGCACAACTTTTGTAAAGGGCAGTAGTGGTTGTGTGGGCACTTGAAATGGGAGCGAATTCTAAAGTCGCTGCCTCCTGTTAAACACCAAGAATGGAGGAGATTGCCTCTCTGTCGAGAGTAAAAGAGGTCTGGATGAAGAACAAAGAGAATTTTAACTTTAAAAGTCTGATCCAGGAAACAACTATAGGTTAGAACTTGAATGCAGTTTGCATTTTGAAGTTTACCCAGCTGGTGAATAAAATTACATAGCTATACTATAAATATAACCGTTACATGTATTTTGTGGACCATAAATACCTTGGGAGTCCTAGGAAACTGTGTTCGGGCTCATTTTGAGATCCAGAATGACAGACTCCATTTAGGAGAATGAAAATCATATACATCATCAACTCCTTTCAGATTGCTAGCTGGTCTGATCATTGCAGTTAATTAAAATTTAATCTGATTCTCAATAAAATCAGGAGGGCTATTAAAAAGTTTTTAAAGTAATGGTATTCAACATAAACTTATATAGGCTGAACTTAAACAATCTATTAGAATTTGTTCTTAGAATGCAATCACTTTCAGAAATAAGTTATTTCCCAAGGCACATTGTATGAGAATTTACCTATTTTGCATTTATTAATTTAAAACTTGCTGTTGGTACAGATTGTTTCCATTTTAAAATGTATTTATCCAGTTAGATCAGAGACTGATCTAAAACATCGAGTTTTCCTGTATATGATTTTCCATGTATATGATTTTCATTCTCCTAATTTTCCTAATCTGCATGCAGATAGAATAGAACAGAAGGGTTAAGTATGAAAAGCAGAGAGAAAACAACAGCCCTTTCCCCCAAAATGGGAAATAAATAAAAAACGTCTAAAATACAGAAAAGTCTGGTTTTTAGTAGTATGTCAGGAGAACTCAATCAGGATAGCTAGAGCTCAGCATATATGAAAAGCAAATATTATTTTCAATTACGTATGGCTGTGGACACCATGATCTTGTCAATGCTTAGAGTTTCCCAATATCCTAGTCAAGTCCTGCCCACATGGAGAGGGTGAGTTTAAGCCCTCTTGACATCTAGACTTCTAAAGTAGAGGCCATTTACAGAAGTGCAGTGACCCAAGAGGAAATACATAGAGATCAACTCTCCCCTTGGTTCTGAGGACAGGACACACCTACCATCAGGAATCAGCAGGCTCAAGGATAGCCATGGGATGGGGGTTGGTGCTTTCCTCTGTATTTGGAGATAGGGCACAACCCCAGAATGCACTGTGTGCAGAAATTTATATCCATCAGATCTCTTGTCTTTCAACAGGAGTCTCTGGAGTAAGTACCTTTCTGTCCCACCCTTCTTTCCTTGTTAATTCAGTGAAGGATATTTAAGTTGTAGCATACATTGGTTATGTAATGTAAATCTGTGCATATTTTATAATTCCAGAAAATAGCAAATCTAGTAAATAATCTGCTAAAGTTTATAAATAAAATTTGGTAACTATATAGGATCTCATCAATGATATATACATAGAGGAAGAATGTTTTCTTGGATCATTGATTCAGTATGTAACAGACAATTTATAATGGTAGGTATCTGTTTTGCTCAGGTGTTTGAGGGATGCAGCTACTTTGGTCTGGGTCTGACTGGCTTCAGCATAGCTCCATCATGTGTCTATGGTCAGCTGTGGGTCCACTAAGCAGTGCTGCTGATTTTGGCTGGGGATAAGTTGGCTCTTGTCTGATCTAGGATAGTCTTGTCTGGAAAGGTTAGAGTGATTTGGCTCTGCCTCTGTCTTTCGCCCTCCAGCAAGCTATCCTGGGCATATCCTCATGGTATTGGCAGAGGGAAAGAGTGGCCAAGTCTAATAGGGCGACCCCTGAAAACCTATGCCTGCATTTGCATTTGCCCTCATCCTATTGGTCAAAGCTTGTCTCATGGCTGAATCCGGATTCCAAGTAGGAGGTACTACAAAACTGTAGGCAAAGGGACATGGATACAGACAGAGGTGACTGACTCGGGCCATACATGCAATTGATGTAACACATGGGGCAATATTTTGAACCATTACATGATTTGATTTGCATTTTTGAGAACTCTTGCTTTTCTATGTCTTGCACCCATTGAAACCGAGTTAGAATTTTAAAATAGCCTTTCAGAAACAATGGCTTTGGAAGCCAGCTTTCAATCCCGAGTCAGGTTCCACAGAGGAAAAAGAGTTTCCTGAATTCCCAAATCTTTCCAAGAAATAGGCTTGGCAAATTAATTAGAGTTTTATCATTAAAGAGTGGATTGGATCTTTAAAAATATAATCTGGCAGTTTCCTACCAGATAGGATATGGAATCTCCTTCTTGGCTTGGGAGGTAGGGTAGATGTGGGTGGAGGTGCCCAGTGGAGAGAGCGCTAAATGAGAGAAAGAAACAAGAAGCCAAACAGCCATTGCCTGAGAGAGCCATGGGAAGCGGGCTCCTCAGTGAGCGCATGGTTTCAGTTAGAGCAGTATTCTCCAAGTATGCTTCCAGATCCACCTCCTAGACACTTTGCGGAAACTCAACTGGACTCAGTGGCTCAGCCTGTAATCCTGTGCCTTGGGAACCTGAGGTGAGTGGATTGCCTGAGCCCGTGGGTTCGAGACCCGCCTGGGCAGCTTGGTGAGACCTCATCTCTACAATAAATCAAAAAATTAGCTGGGCGTGGTAGCACATGCCTGTCCTTCCAGCTACTTGGAAGGCTGAGGCGGAAGGATCGCCGGAGCCCAGCAGGTCGAGGCTGCGGTGGCCGGGAGCGGCCACTGCGCTCCAGTCTACACGACAGAGTGAGACTCCAACTGGAAAAAAAAAAAAAAAGAAATTCAAAATCTCTGGCCTCACCCCAGGCATACTTAATCAGAAACTCTGGGGATGGGCCCAGCAACTCATGGTTTAACAAGTCTGTATTAGTTGTCTATTGCTCTATGAAAAATTATGCCCATATTTGACAGCTGTAAACAACAGATATTATCTTACAGTTTTTGAGGTCAGAAATCCTGAAACACTAACTGGGTTCTTCTGGCTCACGGTCTTTCAATGGGCAACAAGTTGTTGATTGGTATCACAGTTGACTTATTACTGGTCTTGGGCTGAGGAACCACTTCCAAGTTCATGAGCGTTTTGACCTGTGTGTCTCAGTTCCTCATCACACCACATTTCCCCTTCCTAGGGCTGCCCACCCATGGAAACTTGTTTCTCCCAGTGTGAGGGAAGACACACACACACGCCTCAGTATTTCTTTTTATAATCTGATCTTAGAAATGATGCCCAATTACTTCTGCATTTATTCATTAGACGTGAAGTACCACTCCCAGCTCCTACTCAAGGAGAAGCAGCATACCGGGCGTCAATACTGGGAGTGGGCATTGGGGAGTGTCTTAGCAGCTGCCTACTGCAAAACCTTCCTGGAGACTCTGATGCACACTAAAGTTTAGGAACTATTGAATTACTGTAAGAAAACAAAAGGAATATTTAGAAAAGAGTTTGAGGATACAATTTCGCTTATGATGGACTGTAGATTCCAGAAGGTACAATGGAAAGGTGGGGGTCTGTGGCTTTGGAATGCTTTTGACCGCATCCCATGTTAGGAGATACAGTTTTCATCCTATCTCAGTAGACCCAGCCCCCCAGACATTGCACATAACAATATTAATGTCATTACCTGTGATATACTTGGATATTGCATTCTGTTCCAGTCTATTACCTTCTATGTAGCTCCATTCCATTCTATTTAAATAATTGGTCATTGCGTCTGGCCAAACTGACCCCATGATGGATCACATGGTCACAACTAGCAGTTGTAAAATATTTAATTAGGCCAGTTAGAGAATTAGAAGGGGATGGGGTCAGATAATGAGACAGAAAATCTTAGTCTGTCAATGAGTCTGGATAATCCCAGCCAACTGCAATAATCCAATAGCTACCAGGTACTAAGTTCTTGCTATGTGCCAGGCACTGTGCTAAGCTTTTACATGTATGCCTTGTTTTCTATCTGATTTTCACAGCTACCCCATTTATAGCAGTCTCCTTCTACTGCAGGAAACTGAGGAACCATTTCCACAATGCTGGGGAATGTGGGGCTCGAAGAACTTGAGCACCTTGATGATTTCACAAAGGTGTGGCAGTGACACAACCAACATTCAAACCTGCCAGGAGTGGCTCTAAAGGCCCAGCTCTTGGTCATCACCATGATCTTGCTCAGGGCACTGCTCAGAAACAGGGAAGCAAGAAGCAAAAGGTGTGAATGTATTGTTTTTAGGACATTCAATGCAAGTCTATTAGCTTTAGTGAGTAATTGGAGCCATGACCTTATACTTTCTTCCATTCTATTTAACCAGTGCACCTACAGTGCTTTAACTGATGTGCAAACATGCCTAGACTTTCTATTTCTTTCTGTTTCTATTCCTTGAACTTTGTGGTTCTGGCTGTCTCCCAGCAAATGCTGCATTTTTTTTTTCAGGACAGTGATGCTTTCCTTCTACCTTACTTGTCTATAGATTTAATTTTTGCGTACGTGTTTTTTGTGTCTTTTAGAACACATTCTGGTTAGGGTTGGTAAAGAAGACAGGTGATAGCAACAGCCTATGATGTGTTTTGATATCATGAGACATATCTTTTTTTTTTTTTTGAGTTGGAGTCTCACTCTGTCACCCAGACTGGAGTGCGGTGGCCGGGCCTTGACCTGCTGGGCTCCGGCGATCTTTCTGCCTCAGCCTTCCAAGTAGCTGGAACTACAGGCACGCGCTAACATGCCTGGCTAATTTTTGATTTATTGTAGAGATGAGGTCTCACCAAGTTGCCCAGGCAGGTCTCGAACCCACAGGCTCAGGCAATCCACTCACCTCGGCCTCCCGAAGCGCTGGGATTACAGGCTGAGCCACCGAGCCCGGTGAGACATATCTTAAACAATGTTTCTTTGTCTGGACTCCTTATCTTCTACAGCTTGTCAAAAATGAAAATAACTCTCAGCTGTCTAAGTTGTTTTAGATGGATTAGCATACCTGAGTCTTAAACCACGGTGTCTACCCTTGGGTGCAGACTAAATAGACATGCAAAAGAGTTGGATATAATAAATGTGATTATTTTTATTTAAAACATCTTACATTTGCACAGCATATTAAAATTTCTAAAGTTCTTTTCTACATATTTTTTCTTTTTATCCTTACGATAATACTAGGATGAAAAAGAAGTAGATAATTTTATAAGGTTTTCTAGTTGTAGAAATGGAGACTCCAATAAGGTTAAATATATAACATAGAATACTGGATTGCACTAAGTTATATAAGACAAATATCAGTGTTACAAAGGAAGGAGTCAAGACTCAGAGAAGTTAGGCTACTTATTCAAAGTCATACAGTTAGTAAATGCAGAGCTGAGTCAAGAGTTCAGGTGTCTAGATTTCACTATCAGAGCTCTTTCTATCACACTTTGATACCTCTGATCTGATTCCATGAGTATAAATGTAGATACCACAGACATAATCTCATTTATGCCCAAATGTCTATAAGTGTTACGGAAATATTTCTTAAGGCAAAGCACATCAGGAAGGCAGTCTATGCATATTTCTGTAATCAGAAATGTGTTATTTAGCTTCTTAGCAGACTTAACATTTCTTGATTCTAATTTCTAAGTCTCTGATATTGCCTGTTCTCTAAAATGGACAATGCAATACAGGATTATGTTGTCGGGGGATTATGAAGATTTGTTACCTTCGAAAGTAAGAGGTAGCTCTGATGTAGCTAAAAAATAAAAGTTTGCTGCATGAGCTAAGTGGTTTGATTGCCAGCAGTCTTTTGCATTCTCTTAAGCATATGTTTGAAATGGAATATTTGCATGTAAGAATACAGAGTAAAATTTCATTATAATTCAACAAATGGGTCCAAAAATTTTGTTCTCATAAAATTTCATTTTGCATCATTGGAGGTTAACGGAAAATAATATTTTAAATCAATCTATAGGGTCACAAAACCCATGGAAGTAGAAAATAACGGTGTTGTGTTGATCTACAACAAATCTAGAACAGTGGGCTGCACAGAGAAAATCCCAGATGATTATGGGCAGTCACTTCCCAACATGCCTCTGACCCACCCCACTTGATGATGAAGAATTGAAGCTTGTTAGAGCATGGAAGTCAATCACCAATGACCTTGTACAACAGCCAATTCACATTGTCCCAAGATGTGTGAGATGTAACATATGCAGTTGTGCTCACACATATATATTTAGTTCCCAACTTACAGATGGGTTTTCTTACTAAGTCTGTTTATAAATAGGTTATTTATAACTTAAAACATGTTCTTATAGAATTTTTCCACCCCAAAATGTTTACTAAGTGACCAAAGCTGAGTCCTCAAGCAGCTCCCAGTCTTGTGGTCAGGTTCTGAAGCCAATTCCAGAAACTTTGAAAAGCAAAATGGCAGCACCCATGGCACAGAAGACAAAAATGCAGAGTGAGTCCAAGACCCCAGCCTCAGGTTTATCATGAGACCCTACTCAAGCAGAGACCCTCCACTGTACATAGGTGCTGGCCAGATCTGTTTACTTTTGCTCCTGAGCTCACATCAGGGTTACATTTCCCAGTCTCTCCTGCAGTTTGATGTGGCCATGAAATTTGCTCTTGTCAACGAATGTGCATGGAAGTGATGGACATCATGTGCAGCCCTGGCCCATAATACCTCCTCCAGAAATTCTTATACTCTCTCTTTTTCTGTCCATTGGCTGTAAGCGACGGTTCCCCAGTTCCTAGGGGTTGGCCAAGCAATAGCCTCTAATTCGTTGTGTTGAAGGTGGTCTGATATATACCCATGTGGATTATTAGGTGCACAAAAATACATTTTAATTGTGTGAAGAAGTTAGGTGACTTATTCAAGGCCACACAGCCAATAATTGAGTCAATAGTTCAAGCTTCTAGACTTCAATTTCAGTATTCTACCACACTCTGATACCTCTGATCTGATTCCACAAGTATAAATTTTAGGGATTTGTCTATCCCAACAGCAAGGCCTAAGTAGTACTCCTATGAGTCCTGTGCCCTTGGAGTTAAGCCACTTTGGACTGAACTTTTCAGGCAAATGGGGATGGTTATAAGCGGGTACAATCTGGGTGGAGGCTCAGTATATAGGGTGACTTTCAAAGTAGCTGAGGTGGCAGGTTTCTTGCAGTAGAGGTATGGGGAAGGGCAGGGGGAAGGAATCCTTCAGATGTGGGTGACAATTTAGGCTTGAGTGTTTTCCAGCTGTAGCAAGGGCTCTAGCAGAGTAAAGCCAGTGCCAATATAAACTCTGTTTACATAGCTTGCTTCATCTAAGGATCTCATCAACCTACAGATTGGCTTTATACATCCAAGTACTCCTTTCTGAAAGATCTAAGTTTTAATGGAGAGTTATGTCTACAACTGGAGAAAATATGACACCTAATCAGAAAGCAATGGCAGCCACGAGAATGCACTTTTAGATCTGTAAGGAGGCCATGCTTCCTGAGGGCTGCTCCTAGCCAGTGAGCCAGTGATGGAGTATGGTAGACAGACTGAGACTAGTTAGCCCTTCCTGGGGGACACAGGACACCCCTGCGGGCAGTTTTTAGCATGAGGATCCCCCAAAATTCTAGATGGGCTTTTAAAAATGTATATTTAAAAAAATTATATTCAGGGGTGTAACTGCATGTTTGTTACATGAGCATATTGCATACTAGTAGGGACTGGGCTTTTGGTGTTCCTATTCCCCAAATAGTGAACAGTGTACATGATAAGCAGTGTGGAACCCTTTCCAACCCCCCTGCTTTGGCTCTTTGGGCCCTTTTTTTGGTTTCCTATAAACTTTTGTTTTTTCTAATTCTGTGAAAAATGATGTTGGTATTTTGATACTGATGGGGGTTGCATTGAATCTGTAGATTGCTTTGGGCAGTATGGTTATTTTAACAATATTGATTCTTCTAATCCATGAGTATAGGATATTCTTCCATTTGTTTGTGCTATCTATGATTTCTTTCATCAGTGTTTGATAGTTCTTCTTGTATAGATCTATCTCCTCCTTGGTTAAATGTATTCCTAAGTATTTTACTTTATTTTTATAGCTATTATAAATGGGATTGAGCTATTAATTTGGTCCTCAGATTGAGCATTATTGGTGTTTAGAAATGCTACTTATTTTTATACATTGATTTTGTATCCTGAAATTTTACTGAAGTCATTTTTCAGGTCTAGGAGTCTCCTAAGGAGTCTTTAGGGTTTTCTGGGTATATTCATGCCATCAGCAAATATATAGTTTGTCTTCCTTCTTGACAATTTGGATGCCTTTTATTTCCTTCTCTTGCTTGATTGCTCTGGCTAGGACTTTCAATACTATGCAGAATAGGAGTGGTGAGAATGGACATCCTTGTCTTGTTCCAGTTCTTAGGGGGAATGCTTTCATATTTTTCCTGTAAAGTGTGATGTTGGCTGTGAGTTTGTCGTGTTTGGCTCTTATTATTTTGAGGCATGTTCCTTCATTGCCTAGTTTGTTGACAGTTTTTATCATAAAGGGATATCGTATTTTATCAAATACCTGTTCTGAATCTATTGAGATGATTACATGGATAAAACCCATTTAATAATGATAGATTATGTTTTTGAGGTGCTGTTGGCATTTTGTTGGGGATTTTTGCATCTATGTTCATTAGGAATATTGGCCTATAGTTTTCTTCTTTGCTGTGTCCTTGCCTGATTTTGGATGGACTTTTCTTAGACTGCTGTCTAGAAGTTCCCATATAACCTTTCTTCTTTCTTTTTCTCTCTCCTTCCCCTGGGGTCATATTTGGCTTTCATCATTTCTCCCACAGATTTTTCTTCTTTTAATTTTTTTTTTGCACATTTAACCTATCTTGGTGTGTGCTTCTCAGAGGATCTGAACCAATCCAGAATTCTTTCTGTCATTCTAATCTTTCTGTTTGTAAGTGTAAAAAGGGACCAATATTCTTAGAATGTGAAGGATAATGTGGTCATCTTGTCTAGTTCCCTGGCTGGGTGAGATTCCGTTATAGACCATGAGTGTTTGCCCTTGAGCAATTTATAGCATTCTAGGAAAAGTGTGGTTACACAGGACCTTCTGGTCCACCCAAGAAACTAGACAAGTTGCAGAAACCACTAAGAAAAAGAGCTTCTTGCTTAAGAAAAAGAGCTTCTTGCTTGTAAACACAGGAATTCTTGATGGAGATGAGAGAACACAAGTAAACAACATTTACGAACATCTCGCTGAACTGGATGTCTTCCACATGGGATCTCTTTGAAAAGTTAAATGAAATCCATTTCAGATAGTTACTTTTATCCCAAAGAGATGATTAGGTTCACAGAGGGTTAGTGAGGAGCCCAATGTCCCACTTCTGGTAAGGGAAAGAGCTGGCCTTGTCTAGACAAGAGCGGTCTTGTCTAGTCCATAACTTATCATATATTCCTTCTCTTTCACCACGTGATTTTCAGAGAAAAGTTTTGAAGTGAATTCTTGGAAAAGTACTATTTTTTTTCTTACAAAGTAAGGTATAAACCTTCCAGTTTTAGAGGCTCTGGAGAGAAAAACAGTCCTCCTCCTGTGGTTTGCTGGATTTGTCCCTGCCTCCGATGTCTTCTTTATGTGAAATGTCTCATAATTAAAAAGCACAGATTCTATACAGACACAGTGTCTTTTCAGTATAGACTACGTTTCCAAAAGTGGTTATTAGGCATGAATGTGCTCGGAGAATTAGATTTCTGTGGTCTTGACTTTAATTGCCCTGTCTAGATATGTGATTAAGCTTTTGTTCTTTGTTTCAAAATGACCAGTCAATGAAGTTGTGCAGTTTTAATTTTATCTGAAGTGCAATTGGAGAACAGGCAACAGAGCCTATACTTTATTTCTCCTCTCCCTGTCCATTACGATGAACGTTATTTCAATATTTTCAGGTCTTACATAAAATAACTTTATGTTATGGCCACAATTTTTAGTACAGTGTGTAGCTTTTAACTTAAAAAAGTATAATACAAAGGGGTATGAAGATTGAATCTCACTTGTGCCTTTAACCCCGAAAGACCAGTGCATATAAATGTGAAGCTTGTGGGAAATGAAGGAGAACAGTTTAATATAAAAGCGCAGGTCCCTATCTTGAACATCTGTTACCATGGCAACTGATTCAAATGCTTGAAAGTTAAGTTGCTATTTAGGCAACTCACTAGATGTTTTTGACAGTATGAGAACTAAGTATATTTTAAAAACAGACACATGTAGATCCCCATTCAGCTGACCTGGCTGACTCTAAAGAAGACATTGCTGTGACAACTGAAGGAATTGCACAAAGGAATGTAGTTAAGAAACAACAGCCTTGGCCAGGAGAGCAGGACTGGGCTGTCATTTTTTCACCGTTTTCAGGAAGATGGTCAGTTAGATGGAGCTTATAGCACCCCTGCTGAACAAATACAAGGATACTATTATCTTCATCTTTTCTGCACTTTTAAACCACAGATGAAGGGACAGACTAGCAGTTTTGGGGGCACAAACGTGGATAAGAGAAAAGTTAATTTTCTAAGACAAACACAGTGCTCATCCTGCCAGTGGTTTCTTTACTAAATGTATTTAAAAGCTATTATTTTCTTCTTGGGAAAATGATACAGATATTCAGGCTTATCTTCATGTTCAGTTGAAATTATACAATTTCAGAGTCATTCCCTTATCATCATGTGCTTTAAGATGAAAGCAGAAAATAAATGAATAAAATTTCCAGTATCTTATAGAAACACAGTCAAAGTTCTGTGAATGTAGTAGTTGTTTAGTACATATTTGTGAACAAGTTAATTGAGTAAAGATCACAAAAGGGAGAGGAAATATCAGACTCGAGTGTTTTTTTCCCTCTGTGTTACCCATGGACTGTTTAGGCTTCCTAGAAATCACATTTTCAGGACAGTGGTTGGATCAAATAATCTTTTCATCATCCTGATAAAATTTTCAACACAGACTATATTATTTAAAAAATCAGACAAAGAAAACATAAATGACTAATGACCACATAAAGGAATTTCCTATATTGTTGATTGTTTAATAAAGTAAAACATAAGAAACACTGTTGAATCTGTGAGGAATTTCTAAAATAAACAAGGCAGGTGGATTGAGACTCAGTCTTTAATGCTAGCACTTTGGGAAGCCAAGGCAGGAAGATTGCTTGAGCCCAGGAATTTGAGTCCAGTATAGGCAACCTAGTGAGACCTTGTCTCTACAAAAACAAAACAAAACAAAACAAAACAGCCAGATATGGTGGCACGTGCCTATAGTTCCAGCAAGTTGGGAGGATGAGGAAGAAGGATCACCTGAGCCCGGGAGGGTGAAGATGTGAAGAGCAGTGATCATGTCATTGCACTCCAGCTTGGGCAACAGAGTGAAACCCTGACAAAAAAGAGGGAAAGCCATAATTCAGTTTTAAGTCTTATCAAGTACTCAGGCAGACATCAGAGGAAATAGTCAATGTTGATTTCCTTTACATTTTGCTATTGATTCTTTTTATGTTACTTGCACAACAAGAATGGTAAATGATGAGTTAAAAGCCTCCTTTTCCTGGTGCAGTAACATGGCAGTTCTAAAATTATGGAGTTTTGAGCCCCAACATTAGTGCACTAAGGCAGGCATGGAAGGTCTCCATACTGGCTTTTGACAAGTTTTGAGAAACCTATTTTACTTTCAGAGAGTGTCTTATATCAAGAGTCATTGTATTCTACGGGGCTCTGTTTTAGACATCAATATACCACTTCAAGTAGATAAGGAAGGCTAGGGCAAGTCTCTGGGTGGTGGCCTTGGTGAGCAAGTTCTTCTTCCCTTCCTTGTTTGGCGTTATCTAGAATTACGGTAGAATGTGTTGGGAGTGCAGCATTTTGAGGTAAGGAGGACCTGACTGCAGTAGTCGGAACTCCATTCCTGTAGCTTCCAGAACAAAATGTCCTATAATGCTTTAGCCCACTGAGTCCCATTGCCCAGGAATAGAAACTCGAGGGTAGAGTGCTTTTGGGGTCTCTCAGCTGCAGTGAGACATGGGGTATTTGCAGACAAGACTACATTCACCCTGGGAAACTTTCCTGAGCCTTGGGGGCCAGCTTCCATGAATCATATTCCTCTATTGTCTCCCATGAGTAATAAAGTTGCTTAACTTAACTTGCTGAGCAAGCGTTTTATCTTATTAGACTCACAAGACATAGAGTAGTTGGAACATGGTGAACCTGCTTCACAGGAAGAATATGCAGGTCTAGGATTCTTAGTAAATGAAGTTCATCCTACATAAAGTAAAAAAGGAGTATTGTACACGTGAATACTTTGAGCAGAAAACAAATAAATAGGCTGGGCTGGGTGGCTCAGCCTGTAAACCCAGTACTTTGGGAGGCTGAGGTGAGTGGATTGCCTGAGTCTGCGGATTTGAGACCAGTCCAGGCAACTTGGCAAGAACTTGTCTCTACAACAAATTAAAAAATTAGCTGGGCTTTGTAGCTCGCACCTGTAGTTCTGACTACTTCAAAGGCTGAGGTGGAAGGATCACTGGAGCCCAGCAGGTTGATGCTGGGGTGGCCGTGAGTGTGCCACTGCACTCCAACCTGGGGGACAAAATGAGACTCCAGCTCAAGTAAAAAAAGAAAGAAAACAAGTAAATATTTTGGAAGTCCTCGAATTTATCTCACTTGACAGGAAAAAAAATTACCATACAGATTCATGTATTTTCTTGCTTTCTAGAAGAGAAAAAGAGATGAATGAGTTTTATTCTAAAGGAAAAAAAATCAATGAATATGGAAAAGGAACCTCACATCTTAAGGGACCTGTAGTGGAGGGATAAGACTTCTCAGACTGGGTAGAGAGGAGCAGAGAGAAAGTAGTGGACCAAGTTGGTGATGTGAAGCCAGGATGGTATGCAGGAAAACTTATTTGTAGGACATCAAAAGACTCCAGGAGATTAGAGAAGATAGGAAATTTTTAAATAAACACTGTGTTGGACCACACTTTTGAACTTTCTTAAAACTTGGAGGGTGTTATAAAGATAGACATGTCTACTTCTGGTAACCTTTTTTAATAACGGTATTACTCTGAACTAGAATACAAGAGCCATTGTGTTATAAGCCTCATGCAAACAATTCAGATTATTTCAGTTCAACAAACATTTGTAGGTATGGTAGATTGCAACATATACTCAGTTCATCATCTTGAAATCTCAGTCTTCGTAGTTTTCTTTTATACTATTTCTCTACTTAGTCACTTTGCTATATTCTTTGAACACTACAAAGACAAGAAAGATGGAGTCCTTCCCTCTGAGAGCTAATAATATAGTAGAAGAAAGATTTATATGTTACTAGACATGTTACTCCTATTACTAATAACAGTTACATTCAAGTGCTGTGCTAATTACTTTACATTTAATCCCCATGGAAAAGTTATGAAGTAATACTGACTCATAGTATCCCCACTCAGGAATGAGAAACTGAGGCACCAGAAGGATAAGTCATTGACTAAAAGTCACTGATCTAGCAAGTGGAAATGCTAATTTACGTGTATGCAGGAGTTTTGGGATACATGCTGTTCGTGCATTCTTGAGGCTGTTGGGGCTTTCTATGAACATGCAGAGGAAATCGTTACTAATCCTAATTGGTGGATGGAAACAATTGGTGGATCCCATTGCCAATGGAAACAAAGCTGCAGTGAAATTAACCAAAAAAAGAAAATGATGATTTTGGCAACTGGGCAATTTTTAATGACATTTAAGACAAGTTTCAGTAAGATCAAGAAGTAGAAAGCCACCATGCAGTCAGTCAGAAAGTGAATTGTGAAGTGACTTTCAGCAACTCTTGAAGTCTGGAAATGATGGGAAGGAAAGAACTGGGGACAGAAACTTCAGAAAAAACTAGATATCTTTTTAGAATACAGAGATTTGAATATATTTTTGGCTGATGAGTATAGGAAAGACAGAAATAGCAGAAATGGAGAAAAAGAATACCTTTCAAAATGTGTTACATAGTTTCCTCTTCCTCAGCAGAATATTAAAAAATTTAAAACCATTTTTCTTAATGACTTAAAATGACCATTGTGAATTTTGATTACTATTTTATGTTGGAGTTCTGGAAGGAGATTCTCAAGTTCTATTGAGATGCTGTTCACTCCAGTTTAGTGAAGCTAAGTAGTTGTGGCATTCTTAGAAAAGTTGTGAGGACTTGTGTTTCAAGATGGTGGACAAACTGTAGATGCTCCCTCTTGAATTGAATCCATAAAAATTAAAGAAACAATATAAATATGTAACTATCTTCAAAAATAAGGAGAATAAATTGTACAGGGCTAGAATAGGGAAGAATTCTAGAAAGAAGCAAAGCAGATGGGATCAGATTAGGGAAAATATAGCTCAGGGCCTTGTATGGTAAAGTGTGGTTGTAGAAGTTGGGAGCCTTGTTGATCCTAGGGTAGGTAGATGAGATGTCATGATAACAGCATCCAAGTGTTTAAAATTGGTGTTTTTCCTTCCTTATTGAATCAGGCAGCAGTGATGGGAGTTAACACCCTTATGTTGAGTAAAAGGAGTTTTTGTTAGAGAGACAAGGTGGTGACGAAGACAGAAGAAAGAATCACATGTTAAAAAGAAAAGATATTGGGTGAAACAGCTATAAAAGGTAGTTTAACAGGGAATCTGAATCATCTAAAGTGGAAAAATCAAAGTAACTCAACATTTGAAGAAAGTAGTAATCAAGAAGAAGAGTTAAAAAGCATAATCAATGTTAGAAAATTAATATCCAAAAATACAGAGCAATGAGAGCAGGACTTTATAATGTATACATTAATATTAGTGAGATAAGGGAGATAAGATTATTTGAGAAAAATCATAAAGAACAGAAATTAGGGACCTAGAAAATAAACAGAGATGCTCACAAACCAAAAGTTAGATTTTTAGAAAGATGAATACATTGCAAAATCATTGCCAAGGTTGAATTAAAAAAAGAATTAGAGAAAGAATAAATGAAAGACTGAAGATTTAAATAAATAATATTAGGAATAAAAAATAAAACATAACTTCAAATAACTACAGATAATAATGAGATAATGTTACTGTATGTCAAGAAATTTAAAAACTTAGGTGAAATGAAAAATTCTAGAACAATATAACTTATAAAAAATCCTTTGGCCGTCCTCGGTGGCTCGGCCTGCAATCCCAGCACTGTGGGAGACCAAGGTGAGTGAATTGCCAGAGACTGGGGATTTGAGACCAGACCGGAAATCTTGATCATATTTACAATAAATCAAAAATTAACCGGGTGTGGTAGCACGCACCTGTAGTTCTGGTTATTTGGAAGGCTGAGGTGGAAGGATTGCCAGAGCCCAGCGGGCCATCGCTGGGGTGGCCGGTGGCGTGCCACTGCATTCCAGCCTGGGCGAGGGAGTGAGACTCCAACTCAAAACAAAACAAACCAAACAAACAAATCAAAACAAACAAACAAGAAACCCAAAAACCTTTTATGGGCCAGGCATGGTGGCTCAAGCCTGTAATCCCAGCATTTTGGGAGACCGAGGTGAGAGGATTGCCTGAGCCCAGTGGTTTGAGACCAGCCTGGTCAACTTGGTGAGACTTCGTATCTACAATAAATAAAAAAATAGGTTGGGCATGGTAGCAGGCACCTGTAGTTTCAGCTACTTGGAAGGCTGAGCCGGAAGGATCACTTGTGCCCTGCAGGTCGAGGCTGTGGTGGCTATGAGCGTTCCACTGCACTCCAGCCTGGGCAACAGAATGAGACTCTGACTTGGAAAAAAAAAACCCAAAAAACCTTTTTAATGTAAATATAACCTTACATTAAATATATAAAAATAATTTAAGAAGAAACAGAAAACCTACATAGTCATTATAGAAATGAAATTAATACTTTAGTAGGTACTTCAGTAGGGCATTAAAACTTCCTAATTAGGCCTCGTTTGTTTTGTGGGTAAGTTATACTATACATTCAAAGAATACATTATTCCACATTGTACAAACTCCTCCAGAAAATTTGGAACTTGCCATTATTAAATTAGTGCAAAAACTATTTCCATATATCCAGTTCTTCACTCTTCCCTATATTGTGCCATTTGCAATATGACTTTGTAGCTTTTCCCCTCAAGAGATGGAGTTTATTTCCATAATCCTTGCATCTGGGTTGGTTATATATTTTGCTTTAGCGATTAGCATACGGTGAAAAAATGGTGCACCAGTGGTCAGCCTGTACCTCCAGAGGTCTTGCATGCTTCCATGCTTTAGGAAACATGACATCATCATGTGAACAAGCCCAGGGTAGCTTGTTGGGTGTGAAAAACATATGATGGTCATTCTTGTCATTTCAGTGCCAACCAGCTGCTAGGCAGGTAAGGACATTCCAGATGAGTTGGTTCCCAGCTAATATATCTAGTGAGCACAGGATCAGTGAGCTTGGATAAAGTCAGCCACATCTGACCTCAACCAACAGAAATTCCCAGCTGATTCATGAACTCGTGAGCAAGTATAAATGCTTACTGCTTTAATTCATTGCATTTTAGGATGGTTTGTTATTCAGCAACAGTTAACTGATAGAAAAATTGGTGGCTAGAAATTGTGTGTTTTCACAACAAAAGTCTAAAGTATGTGGTACTGGTTTTGGAACTGGGCTACAAACAGAGGCTGGAAAAATGTCAAGCAAACTGTTGGCAAAACCTAGAAAAATTGGGATAACATAGTTATGGGAAGATGAATAATGGTGACATATGTTTGTAGAAAAGCAACTGGCAACACAATTGCCTGCATTTGCTTGGAAGAGGAAAATAAGATCCAACAAACATTTGGATTTGGCTAAATTGGTTTCTAAGCAAAATGCTGAAACTGTCAGGTGATTGCCCCAAACTGTGGATAATACATTATGGCAAGAAAAAGATGAGTTCAAGAAAGAGTTGGCCAGTTTTGCAAGCATTATTTAGAGGTACATAAAGAGGCCAGAATTTACCGGGTTACAAAATAAAATGAATTCTCTGGTCCCTCCAATTGACAGAAAATCCTCAAAATGAAACCTAGAGGCATGGGTAAATTCAAAGTTGTACCAAAGTTGTGTCAGTAAGACTATTTGTTAAGAACTCTGAAAGAGTTAAGGTGATTTTTAAATATAGACGAAAGGCCTTCTAGGAATCTTAAGGACATGGTCTCACAGCAGTTTGACACACCCAAAGTAGACACTGATCAAAAAGAGAGAGAAAGAGCAAGTGTGTGTGTGTGTGTGTGTGTGTGTGTGTGTGTGTGTGTGTGAGAGAGAGAGAGAGAGAGAGAGAGAGAGAGAGAGAGAGAGAGAGGAAGAGGTTGTGGGTATAATTTTCAGAAAATGCATCTGAATGGAATTAGAAAAGCAGGTTGCACAAATAAAAGCTTCATCAACCTGAAATTAAACAAACTGAGATTGGTTAAATTCCAAAAATGGTTTTGAGCCCCCAACTTTCTATGGATAAGAAGCAGGCTGAGAAAGTTATTCAGCTGCTAGCACAGTCGATGCCTTTTTCAAAAGAAACCTAGGGTGATTTCTTTTAAAAGAAATTAAATCTCAAAGGGCAGAGCCAGGAATCAAGGCAGATTCAATGGGTAGAACAAAGAACCATGAAGAACAGCAGACTGGGGAGTGACTCTCAGAAAACAAAACTGGAGCCCAACCAAAGACATCTTCAAAATGGCAGGGAATGGGGCTGATTCGGTAACATTTGCTCAGTAAGATTTCAGAATTGCTGTGGAACAATGCTATGAAAACAGATAACTGATGCACCTTCTTTTTTCCACATAATGTTTATGAGGCTAGTATAATCTTGATGTCAAAACCAGTAACACACACACACACACACACACACACACACACACACACACACACGAGAGAGAGAGAGAGAGAGAGAGAGAGAGAGAGAGAGAGAGAGAGAGAGAGAAAAGTTATAGAACAATTTCATGAATATCGATGCAAAAATTTGATCCAAAATATTAGCAAGCCAAATCTAGAACACTGAGTTTATCCAGTAAATTAAGGATGACTGAATGTCAGAAAATGACTTGTTGTATAATACTGATATCAAAAATTAAAAGAACAATGAAGAAAAGGAAAGTTATAGACCAATTTCATTCATGAATATTAATGTAAGAATCCTGAATACAAATCTAGCAAATTGAATCTATCATGTTAAATTTATTTCAGGAATGCAAGGGGAGGTTAACTTGAGGAAGTAAATTAATTTTTCACACTAAAATATTAAGGTAGAAATCTAAATCTAGTATTTAAATCTAAACACCAAATCAGCATATACAATTAATTGCAGTTTATATCACAGCAAGAAACAGAAAATTTAATAAAATTATATATTTATAAAAGCAAAAAAAATCAAAAGAGAATAACTTTTATGGAAAAGATTACAAATCTTTATTGAAACATTAAATGAAAACTAAAAAGTAGAAAAATAAAATATAGTTATATTTGAAAACTTATTCTTAGAAAGATGACCATTCTTTTCATTAATTTTAGAGTCAGTGTATTTCCACTTAAGAATGAATGCTTTAAAAAAAAATGGAACTAGAAAATCATTCTAAAATTAGATGAGAGAGCAAAAGGCCAGTAATGACCAAGATACTCCTGGAGAAAAGTAAATTAAGAATTTCTATAACTATATGACAATTAAAACATAATTATAGAGAAATAGCCCAGTGAAATGGAAGAGAGAGCCATCAGCAGGGAAATCTGACTCCTGAAAGAGCTGGCATTGCACACTGAAACATATTAGAGAGCTGGCATTACATGTAAATCATTTAAAACTGTATAAAAGTTATCTGCTGTTATTTTATTATTGTTGTTGTTATTATTACTATTGCTACAGATTGGTGATGGAACTATGAATTTGTCTGGAAATGGTGTATTCCATTAAAAAAAGAGAAAGTTGGCTCTTACCTCATACCATACACAAAAATCAAGATGGATAAGAGACTTAACTATAAATTACAAATCTATAACATTTAAAAAAGACTAGAAGAAAATCTTTATAACCTTGGACTAGGGAAGATTTTCATCAGCAAATCCAAAAGAGCACTAATTATTTTTAAAAAAGTCTTGATAGCCAGGCTCGGTGGCTCAGCCTGTAATCCCCTGCCTTTGGGAGGCTGAGGTGAGTGGATTGCCTGAGCCTGCAGGTTCGAGACCCGCCTGGGCAGCAAGACCTCATCTCTACAATAAATCAAAAAATCAGCCGGGTGTGGTAGTGCATGCCTGTAATTCCGGCTACTTGGAAGGCTGAGACGGAAGGATCGCTGGAGTCCAGCAGGTGGAGGCTGTGGTGACCGGGAGCGGCCACTGCACTCCAGTCTGGGTGACAGAGTGAGACTCCAACTCAAAAAAAAAAAAAAAAGTCTTGATAAATGTAGTACATTAAGAATTGGTTCCATTTGTTCAGGCATCATACAAAAATGAAATGATAAATTTTCACGTGGGAGAGGATATCTGCAACACATATAATTAAGAAATAATTAATATCCAGGACCCATAAATAACTTAAAAACACACACACACACACACACCCCACACACACACATACACACATACACGTAACATTGCAGGCATATTTAAATACATGTGTATTTTATGACCCATTAATTCCACTCCCAAACATACACCCTAGTAAGAAATCCTTGCACATATGTACAAGGAGATTATGATCAAGAATGCTGACAGTGCTTATACTGTTCATAATAGACAAGATGACCCAAGAGAGTACATAAACAGATTTCAAAGTGTTAACACAGTAGAATATTATATCACAAAAATGAATTACAACAACATGCAGCAACAGTGAATGACTCTCAGAAACATTATGTTAAACGAAATAAAGAAACAAGTCATGGAAGACCATAAAGTGTTAGTTTGTTTATACAAAGTGTAAAACATACAAGTGAACTAACACTTTATGCTATTCCATAGAATAAGATATGTTTGGTAAATCCTCCCTCCCTTTCTTCCTTCCCTTTCATTTCTTTTTTTTTAAAGCAAGAGAATGATAAAAAGCACATTCACAAAATATTTACACGTGGGTAGATGGTGTGGGGGGTGAGAACGGATTGGCAAGAAGTACATGGGAAGTGTCAACAGTATGGGTGATGTTCTTCTCTGTCATTTGGATTGTGAATGTTTATATTTATGCCTCATTATTTATATGAGTCTATATGTGTATATGTGTTGTTTTATATATGTCAAATGTTTTATATTCAAAATTTCAAAAATAACATATTTAGGAGGTAGAAAAGAATATATCAAGGCGTGTAACAAGGAAAGATTGTGTAGTCATGTTAATTTCAGACAAGATATATTTCATTGTAAAAGACACTTACAGGGAAAAAGAAAGAAAACTCCAATATTGATAAAAGGATACATTACTTAAGTCAATGTAACTTATGTATGTACACATCAAAACTGATAGAGAAGAAAAGATCCTTGCTTATTTGTATAAATATTTGTTCAATCTTATAAGGAGAAACTGACCAATCTAAAATCTAATTGTCTTTAAGACATCTCTTACAGAAACAAATGAATCAGGTAGACAAATATGAGTATGCCCAGGTAGGATATAATTGACACAGTTAACAAGTTACATGCACATGTGTCTGTGTGTAAATATAAATGTAAAACATTATTTTATTTAATTTTTTTTGAACTGGAGTCTCACTCTGTCACCCAGACTGGAGTGCAGTGGCTGCTTCTGGCCACGGCAGCCTCAACCTACAGGGCTCCAGCGATCCTTCCACCTCAGTCTTCCGAGTAGCCGGAATCACAGGCGCGCACTACCACGCCCAACTGATTTCTGATTTATTGTAGAGATGAGGTCTCGCCAAGTTGCCCAGGTGGGTCTCGAACCCATGGGCTCAGGCAATCCACTCACCTCAGCCTCCCAAAGGCACGGGCTTAAGGCTGAGCCACCGAGCCCGGCTTGAAACATTATTTTAAAATACACTTGGGAAATTTACCAAATTAACTATGTACTCATGTACTAAGCAAATAGGAAGTCTTGAAAAATGGCAAAAGTTGATATTATATAGGATATATTAATGACAAAGAATTCAACAATACAAATTTTTAAATGCTTCTACTTTTACTTTAAAATGCTATTTGGAAGTCACAAACTAAGAATTTAAAGAATCATGAAAAAGAGCCCTTTATATCAAAACCTGTGAAAGACAGCCCCTGCGGGGCCTAGAGAAAAATGTGCAGTTTTCAATGTATTTTATAAAAAACTGACAATGTAAAACAATGAATTAAGCATTCAGCTTAAGAGGCTAGCAAATTAATAACAAAATCAACTTTAATATTACAATTAATGAAGATGAAAAGAGAAATTATCAAGATGAAAAGCAAAACCAGCCAAATTGTTCCATAAAACAATAAGTGCATTTTTGTAGAGGAGTAAAATAAACCTTTGCCATGTGTAATCAAAAAAGTAGAGAAATGGCATAAGTAAATCGTTTTTATTTTACACTGATTATAAAATACAGATTTTAGAAACGCCCAAATTTTTTTAAATGTGCAACATTAAACCTGGAAATAGGTAAAGTTTTATTTATTTATTTATTTTTTGAGTTGGAGTCTCACTCTGTCGCCCAGACTGGAGTGCAGTGGCCGCTCCCGGCCACCGCAGCCTCGACCCGCCGGGCTCCGGCAATCCTTCCGCCTCAGCCTTCCGAGTAGCCGGAATGACAGGCGCGCGCTACCACGTCCGGCTGATTTTTTGATTTATTGTAGAGATGAGGTCTCGCTGTCCAGGCGGGTCTCGAACCCGTGGGCTCAGGCAATCCACTCACCTCAGCCTCCCAAAGCGCGGGATTACAGGCTGAGCCACCGAGCCCGGCTATTAAAGTTTTAGTCTTAAATTTCCAGGACTTAGCTTCACTCGTCCAATTTGATATTACTATAAAGTGTTCAGTCTCTTTCCCTTGCATCCTATGTCCCTGAAGAGAGCAGGCTCAGGTCTGATCCCAGCTCAGCGTGACTTCTTGTGCCGCCTTTTCACTCACTCTAGGGTGTGTGTCAGCCCAGTTTACTTGGGCAACCTCAGTGGAGGAAAACGATGGAGAGCAGAGGTTTCAAATAAACAGCTTCCGCATGTGATTACAGATTTGTTTGACCTGTGCAGCATTTAACATTTTTAAAAAAATTATTGGTAATTTTTTTAAAATCAAGAGATTTTACTTAGAAATTCAGATTTCTGGCATAGTAAAAATCAGATTTGCCAAGGGTTAGATGGGGTCTGTGCTCTTTCATCCATGCCAGGCCCCGCTGGGAAGAATGGAGTGGGAATCTTGGGATTTCATCCCACCTCTGCCACCCACTAGCAGACTATCTCAGAAAAGTTACCTAAACTCAAGTGCGCTGGTTTTCCTTATTTGCAAGACAGAGGAAACATCAGGCTTAGAAGGGTTGTGAAGGTTAGTGGATATTGACTGAGATAATGCACATGACATCTATCAGAGCTCTGGGTTCCTGGTTGGAAACTCGGTCTCAATTGTTTCCTCTTGGCCCCTTGTTGTTCTTCTTCACACCTGCTAGTCAAAGAAGCAAGATGAGCAATGCAATTATCTTGACAAAATATTCAGTAATGACTAACATTCTCTGCTTAGGTGTTTGAAAAATGAAACTCCTGCTGTTTGATTTCAGTTTATTCTCATATGGACGGTGCTAGCCATGCACCTCCTTCAAAGTCAGTTTCTTCAAAGTCAGTTTCAAAGATGGAGCCAGGCACCTCCATCTTCCCCTTGGCAACTCTCTCCACTAGACTGTAAGCTGCTTTTAGCACCCTGCCCCATGTTCTACTCTGTTCTCTGCACCTAGGGCAAAGCCTAGCACCTCATAGGCACGAAGTACACATCGATTGAACGAATGATTATGAAAGTGAGAGCAAGAACGAGAAAGAGTATGTATAATTTCCAAGGCAATTTTTACATAAAACCACCCGAAAATTTGTTTTAACTCTTCGATACTGTTATTTAATACTGCAATTTAACTCTTTAATCTGTTATTCTTTACTTCACTTACTCTTTCATTTCATTTTATTTAAAAAATTTACTTATAACACCTGGGAAGCATGTTGTACTGTGTCCGGCACATAGAAGGTGTTTATTTATTTATTCAGGAATATCATCTGCATTGCTTTATACACAAAGCACTGTGATTTGTTGGAACAAAGAATTCAGTGTATATCAGGATGTGATTTAAAAGTCTGCATCAGGACATTCAGCCTGCTGAAAGTCTTAGGTTCCCAGACCAACAATCTGTCGACTTGCACATTTATGCTGTCCAGGGCTTGCAAATGCTATTGTTCATAGAACTGACCCCCCTGTGATACTGTGAGACCAAAAAGTAGATGTGAGATCATCAATCACACCTCTCCTTGCTTTCGTGAAGAAATAGCAGCTGTGTGTGCATATTTGTTAGGGTGAGTGGCAGGCGTTACCTTATTGTAAATAAATAAATGTATGTATATCAGATTTCATAATATAGAATTTTACGATGAAAGTGATGATATAAAATGTTAATGTTGAGAGAGGCTGGGGAAAGTTGTGAAAGTGGAAGACAATGAACATGTGGAAATTTTGGTGGAAGTTTTAAAGGTTATGATACAGATTTTTGACTTCCAAAAGAGAAGCGACTCTATCTTGAATGACTGAGTGACTTTTCCTTTTCACTAGAATCACATTTTCCTCTCCCTCAAAAGAAGCCTCTGTCACTTGAAAATGCATCCCTGGTTTCACAATTGCCCATCTGAATCTGGTACCAGACCTGAGAGAAAGGACTCCCCGTGCAACTGAAGGTGGTATCTGATTCCCGTCATGCCCCAGTGCTCAGTCCCCCATTATGACTTCCGAGGCTCTTCCTGTGATGTGCTTTAGCCATTCACACCGACAAAAGCTTCATGAGGGCTACCTATAGCCTGAGAGGCTATTGCTCTTGTGTGTCAGACCCACAGAGATTTCCGAACTCAGGAATGAGTGAAAACGAGATACTTATGAGGGGCAGAAAGAGGGGACAAAGCTTTTGGGACATGAGATAAACATTTCTTGAAATCGCCCTCTTTGAAAAGATTGTTCTACTTTCCCTTTTTATTTTAACGATCAAATTTCAGTTTGGAGGCTTCACATCTGGAGTAAAAATATTTCACTCAATTTTGTAAAATTTGACCAAAAGACGTGGGCTTGCATTAGTATTATCAGGGGCATTAAGCCACGAGTTCATCTGAAAAAATGTAAGTTTCCTCCCCCTTCTGAGTCCACTATTCTAGGAAATAAACTTTCCAATGAGTTTGGGTTGGAGAAGGATGCCTAAAACCTCATGGGCTCTTTGGGACGTGCAATACATTGGAGGTCAACTAGGAAGGAAGCAATATTGCTCTTTGATGGAGTAAAATTGGTTGCTTATCAATTAAAAATGATGCTGGTCATATATAGTTAGCTCTTTGCTAAGTAAGTGAATTTATACTTTTCCTTAACAATTATGGCATACATTAATATTCCCAGATTCAAACATAGCAGAAGTACAATAAGATTTCACCCATTAATAGCATGGAAGGATTGAGTATTTCTCATGTATTCTGTGGGTGCTCATAGCTTTAATAACTGCTAAGTGTAAAGAAAGTTTCCGTGGTCAGAGTCTGGGAAATGATAAAGGAAGCTGAACGTGTTTTTTTCACCATAGAACTTGGCCTAAGTTACTGTGCATTGCAATTCTCCAAGAGGGAGCCACAGTGTATGGTGACTGTGCACTAACTTAGCCCTATGGCAAAGGAGCTGTAGTCCTCATCTGACACGGAGCTGAACAGATCTGGGTTTTAATCCTGTGCCACTCTTGAAAAATCATGTCACTTTTTGAGCTCTGGTACATCTTCAAAATGTGTCTAATAACACACAGCTCATGGGTTTGCAGTGAAGATCAAGTGAGATGATACATATAAAACACTCAGCGAGGTTATTTGCATAATAATGAATGTTAATTTAAATTGGATTCTCTCTCCTCACTTCTTTGAGTTAGGGCTCTGTAGTGAAGTACCCACTGGAACTGGACTAAGTTTGAAAAAGCCGGTCCTGCCACTTCCTAACTGAGTGACCTCGGCAAACCTCTTAACCAAGAGAATCAGGCTCCCAATGTCGTCACTTTAAAAAGCAAAACAAAACAAAACCTGCCATGCTTCAGAGGGTGTTTATGAAAATCAAGCTAATTTTAAAACTAGTATAGAAATCCTCAAATATCATCGCATTTTATCCACAAATTCATCAGTATGCATTATTAATTGATAAGACTATATCCATAACTAAATTTACATCTTTATATTTTCACAAACTTGACCATGATATTATCATGCCTAGCAAAATTAACAGTAATTCGTCAACACAATTTAATGTTAGTCCATGTTTCTTTTTCCAAGATTGCCACAAACATGTCATTTTTACTTTTTGTATAATTGAATCAAGATCCAAACATTCTACATATGCTGCTGTATCTCTTGAGGTCATACTTTTAACCGTCTTCCTTCCTTCTCTCTTTCCTTCAACCCGTACGACTCTTTTGTTAGAAAAAAATAGACCATTTCTTTGAAAATGTCCTTCCCTCCCCTTAGATTTTGCTGATTGCTGCATTGGTGTGCCTTTAACTTGTTTTTCATTCCCCTATAATTTGATAAACAGGCAGTTAGATCTAGAGATTCAACTAGGTAGTGGTACAGTTTCTTCGGAAATATACTGCCAAAATGTTTTCACGTCCTTCTTGTTGCGTCATATCAGAAGGCACTTAGTATCTACCTATACTCCTCCTCTCTATTCTGAGATTGGTCAGGAAGGTCCGATGGTGTCGGTATGATCCTTTCCTTGTGAGCCTCCATTCCTCATTCACCAATAATTTTGTCAGTTCCATTTTTGCCTTTGGAGTTGCAAGACGGCAGTTGCCTAAATCTATAATTCCTTCTGCAGTTATTAGCTATAGCATTTCCGTAAAGTACTTTCTTTCATCAACTGTTTGGTTACCTTGAGACACAGGGAAGAGAAAGAATTTCTGTTTGGCTTCAACAACAGAAATTTATCTTCTCACAGTTCTGGAGGGCAGAAGTCTTAAGATCAAGCTGTTAGCAGGTTTGGCTTCTTCTGAGGCCCCTCTCCTTGGCTTGCAGATGGCCATCTTGTTGCTGTGTCTTCACACGGTCATCCTTCTGTGTATCTGTGTCCTAATCTCTTCTTAGAAGGATGCCAGTCAGCTTAGATTAGGATCTACCCATGTGTGACCCCACTTAACCTTAATTACCTCTTTAAAAACTCCTACCTCTAAACAATCACATTCTGAGGTACTTGGGGTTAGGATTTCAACTTATGAATGGGGTGGGGAGTCATGGTCCAACCCATAACATACAGCAAGGCTCAGATTTACATATGATCTCACTATGTAGACAGCAAGCCTCTTCCGAGAGCAGGAATCTTCTATTTTACCTCATGAATTCTTCAACACACCTAATACAGTTCTAGAAAGTTTCTATTAAGAGGATTCTAGAAAGTCAATCCATAATAGAAAATACTCATTAGAAGCTTGTGTGAGTAAAAGAATAATAACACACCTATTATGTCTTGAGCTCTTATTATGGACCATGCTAGTAGGATATATATATAATTTCATCTTCAGAATGACCCTCAGAGTTGGCGTCTATAATTATTCTCATTGCCATTTCCCGTTTTAAGTGGGAAGACATGAGACTCAAGAGAGGTTAATTGTCTGGGTTAAAAAGTAAGTGCAGGATGCAGGATCTGAACCCAGAGCTCATGGTCTTACTGCAATATTTTGCCACCCATGATATACGGAAAAGTGTTTTATAAATGGTAGATCTCTATAAAAGAGTAGGTATTAATGTGGCATGGTGGAAATAACTTGGACTTTAGAGGCAAACTGGTTTCTGTTTAATTTTCTTTTTGTTTTTTATTTTCAACATATAGGGTACAATTCAGGATTAGCTACATAAGTGGTCATTGTACAGGTAACGTTTAGGCCTCCCATTGGCCCTCACTTTGCTTGGTTTGGGATTGCTGTTTAATTTTCAACTCCATCACTCCTAACTACGTGGTCTTGGTCTCCTCATTACTCTGAGCCACAGTCTCCCAGTCTAGAAAGCGAAAATAATGATCTCTTTCTTGATGGACTGTGTGAGCATTTGTGAGACTGTCTATGGAGACCCTAGCACAATGTGTGGGAGATTATATTCTCGATAAGCACCAACTAGTATGACATTCTCTTGATAGTTACTTGACATGTTTTTATACACAGTGATTTTCTGTTTAGATGCTAGTCATCACAATAGAATGAAGACAGAGGACAGTAGTGACAGGTTACGTTATTATAGTTGAACCCAGAAATACAGATACAGTTCGTAGATTTATTTATTAGCTCATTCCCACAGCATTCATTATGTGCCCATGCTGTAAGAAGCTGGGAGAGGCAGTGTCAGCAGACCAGATCCTAATCCCATTAGAGCCTGCCTTCAAAGAGCTTTGCTTTCGCATGGTGATTGGTGTAGATGTATTCCTAGTAAATTAAGCCAAAATGTTCTTCGTTTATTCATTTACCAAAGTGGCCCAAATATCTTCCAATACACAAAAGAAAAAAATTAACAGAACAAACAACTTCGTGTCATGTGCTTAGTTTGAAATTCATCTTCAGGTAATAGAGCTGAATTAATTTTTGTATTAAGCATTAAAAAGTTTTGTGATGGGTTATTTATAAATTTCAGCAGAACTACCTTGGAGTATAATTCTCAACCTGTTATCTTTACAGGGGTTGCTGAGAGCTTTGACTTTCATTTGGAATGTTAAATTGCCATCATTCTTTTTGGAAACTCGTTAAATTTTAACTAGATGCATGCTTTTTTTCTGCTCAACTTTGGGGGAAAACATATTTTAAATATCTGTCAAGTCTGTCTTCATTATACATATAAATGTGCCTAGTTTTAAACCTCAAAATGTTGATCTGCTCAGAGGACTGCCACAAGTGTCACCCATGAACACGCAGTGGAAGCACATATACAAACGCTACAGCACAAAATCTTCTCAGAAGTTTTCTGGTGCATTAATACTGGAAGACTTGATTTGAAAATTTCCCATTCAACTCATACTAAAGAGTTGGGGGTGGGGTAGGGAGAGAAAACCCACTTATCTTAAAGATTCATGATTCAAGCGCCTGATAGAATCTGCAGTTTCCATAGTGCTGGGCCCTAGATTTCACTTTAATGTAATTAAGCCTCAAGATTTATGAATACAACAGGCCAGAACTTGATCCGTGTTCATTTTCAATTACTGCAGTGAAAGGGCTCTATCCAGATGTCTCTATTTACAGCATTCAGGCAGGCCGGACCAGGGGCTGAGGGGGGAGGGCCCACAAATTGTCACACTTGTTAATTCTTCACAGAGGATACTCAGCTGAGGTCCTGGCTTTGACCCTGTGACAAAAGCCTGGGGGCCCTGGGGCAAGGGCATCAATGCTTCCAGGGACAACACGGTGACCCACGGGGGTCACTCCCTCTGCTTTGTAGGTATTTGTGTAATAATGGGGTCTATTCCTTATTTTTATTTCTGTTACAGTTCTGGGGGCATCGAAGGAAAAAAACTGGCTCCGATGTGGATGTGAAAGACAAACATATATAATGAGAGCATCAAGTGTGCCCTGGCAACAGTAACCACGATAAAATGCTACAGGGGAAACACACAGTATGCAGTGACCCACATAATCGGGCCTATTTTGGGAGCATTGTTTTATTTTTCTTTTGAAGGGTGTTGTGTTCTTTCTTTCTTTCTTTTTTTTTTTAATGTTCCCAGGTCTGCAATTTCGTTTTGCTGGAATTATTGGAACACAAGTGTCTTTTCTCTTGCTACAGTTACAGTCTTGCTTGTTTGGGGGCAGGTTTTCAACCACCAGATACCCACCTGCTAGGGCAGCCTAAAATATTCCATTGTATTCCCTTTATTTTTGCTTTAAAAAAAATTTCTGTGCTTTCCATGGCCATTCTACAGGTTTCTTAGACATGTGCTAAGTGTTTTCTTACACGAATGTGGACATTTGCATTGAGGTATCATTTTAAAAGGAAAATCCCACACAAAGGGCTGAGAAATAAGAGCCCAGCGGGAGACTTCAAGCCACTAATGAAACGTACCGCATCCAGTAAAAAGCCCTAAATCCCACTCCACACTTTTCCTCTGCAGCGTGTGTCTAGGCCATCATTTTATTTTCTCAACTCACAGACGCGAGTCGTTACCTTGTGAAAAAGAATGGATTGGGATATTGCTTTTGTTGAGCAATAATTGGCTGTTATATTAACGTGTGGCTCAGTAAAATGGAATTGTTGGCCAATGCTCTTCCATTTCAGGCGGGTGTTTCTTGAAAGTACTGCAAATCTCCTCCTTGATTAGCCCCTTTAAATCAATTTTGGGTTTTTCTTTTTTGAGTCATGACCTTTCCCGGACTCAAATTCATTTCAGTGAATTTAAAGAGGTTTGAATAGAACAAGGGATTGCTCAAAAAGAGAGCTTTCACTCGGACTTCTTCCATTGTTGGCTTTCTGAGCAACACCTCTTTTTTTGTTTATTTGAGGAATGATTTAATAATTCAATACCAAGTCTAATTAAGCTCAACACTTCATTACACATAAATTTATCACTTTGCCTCATGAATACATTTTAGGCATTAATGGCATCATTTCTGATCATATTATTATTATTTTAAAGGTGACTATAGCAGAAATGTAGGACAGGAGAGCAGGACTAAAGTATTTTGTATACGCTATTATCTTGACAATTTTAGCAATTAATTTGTATCTTTCACAGAAACACTAGTGCAGTCTTCAGGTCTCCATCCTTCATTTAGTTGAGGGAATTTTGGCCCGAAAGTATGATTTAGAACAGGTGTTTTAGAACAGTGTTGAAACACTACTACTGTATCGGAATATTAGGGTTTCTTTTTAGTTTTATTTAGTTATTTTGCTACTGCTGGTTAATATCCATGCATTTTGCTTTCTATAACATTCTTTTATTTGCATTTATTTGCTGTTGCTTTTCTTCCTGCCAACTCACCTCTTTCCTACATTCTCCTCCTTCCTTCTCTCTTTTTCTCAGTTCTCATGAGCCCCTGTGGATTTTTCAGGCACCATGAGACAGAGGTGGCAAAGAGGAATAAGACAGGTTTCTTGGTCGCCAGGACATCATTCCCAACTGCCCAGTCTCCTCACATTGGTGCACTGTGATTATTTAAAAGTATTTTTGAATTAATTTGCATAATGAGTATACAATTTGCAAACATTAAAAAATGTATAAGAATAAGTTCAATGTCTTCTCACTTTAACTCTCATTATGATTTGCTTTCTTGAGTGGGAGAGAGTGGCATTAGAGCTGGTTTGATGGGAATTATTCATAGCCACGCATAACCCACTGGCTGTGTCAACCCATAATTTGCATCATGCAAAGAAAAAACCAAACACCCAGAGCTTAAGACCCATTGCTGTAGAAATTTCTTATTAGGGGGGAAGGGCCGATACAGGCAGACAATCGAGGAATGATAACAGGTGCATGGGCCGCGGTGGGGGAGCAAGCCTGGTGGCTCAACATCTGTGTACAACTCAGCGATGGTATCGTACCCGTGTCCTCAAGTGACAGTTTGCAACTCTGCAAGTCCTCTGAGGAAAGAGGACTCCAATGTGTATGTTTTGTTCGGGGGGCAGGGGGGAGGGTACAACAAGCCCAGCTAGCAGGATAGCATCAAGTTGCTTGAGATGTTAGTGATCAAGCTGTAGCAATTGGAAAACATCCATTATATTTGGGAAAAGAGCTGTTTTTGGTGACAACTATGCAAAATGTGTGCATATTAAAAAGGGTACACTGTTTTTTCTTTCTAATATTTCCTTTGGTTTTTAAAAATGCAATTTTATGTGGTATATATTGCATTATTGCATAATTTTATTTAATTAATAATAATTATGAAAATTTTTGTTGCAGAAAACCTGTACAAGTTTCATTTTGTGGCAGAAAACCCTCTGTATAAAGCTCCTGCTCTGGGGACACTGGGAGGAATTAATATAAGGTTTTGGACTCCAGGAGGCAGAGCTATGGCAAGATATCCTCCAAAGAGGGCCACAGGTGGAAATGACCCGAGGGTGATTCTGAGACAATGTTCTCTGAAAAGACCAAAGGTCAAGCTGGGGAAGTCAAGTTCAGTTAGAGGAGTAGACATGGTACAAGTTCAAAGGAGAATTTGGAAGTCTAGCCTAGAGGACCCTAAGCAGGGACTACTCAGAAAGCTGGGGTCACTGGGATCTTTTCAATCATCAATAGCATGGTCCATGGAGGATTGGATTAGATTCCAGGAGCAGCCCTGGGGAGGTCAAGGCCTTCTCTTCTCCAATGCTTCCTGCCTCATCACCTGTCTCCCCTGTGTCCTGATTCTCCTGAAGTCTGTTTCTTCCCATACAACTTCCACATTGTGGCCAAGGTGACCTTTCTGAAACACATCTTTTTAAAAACTCATCTTTGCTTAAAAATTTACACCTTTCTTTAAAATCTTTTAATGACTCCCCGTAGCCTCCAGAATAAATTTCAAACTCTTTTATAAGTTTTTGAGGTCCATTGCCATCTCAATCTGGCTTCCTCTCCAGTTTTTGTCTTAGGTTTTCTTTCCTCCCTAGGCAGATGTCACACTGAACTCTCTGAGGCTCTCTGAATGTGCTATATCGTCTTTCCAACTCTTGTACGTGTAGCTCTTCCAGCCTTAGCTCATATTCCCATCCAACTGTCACTCAGGTTGAAGTGTGGATGGCATTTTCTTTGGGAAGACTTCCATGATATCCCAAGACTGAAGTAGGTTTTTCTCTTCTGGTACAGCAATTTAATTCCGATTCCCTGATGGGCTCAGATTACCAGAAACACTTATGGAAAGAACTCCAGACATCTGACAATAGTAGATACAAGATAAATAAGCAAGTTGTGTAATATAGCTACCAAAAAATTAACTAAATGTTACATACAGAAAGTGAGCTTCCTAAAACAACTTTAAAATATTTTTTCTGTCCCTCTACTTAGCTGTTGGTTATAAATTGTGAGTCTTTTCTTGTAAACACACTGGTTTGAACCAATCCCTTTTTCTATATCCAAGTAGCAGCTCAGGATCTGCTATTTGCTGGCGATAATATTGTCTTCTTAGCATCACATGCTAGATAAGAGTAGGCTGCCAATCCTATCAGAGAAGAGTGCATGCCTGCTAGGATCTGGATCTCACAGTTCTTGTTTTGGATATTAAGAGACCTGTGCTGAATAACTGATGGTCTGAATTTTTCAAGATGTAAAGATGGCTACCTTAAGACAAAATCCAGGAGGATTTGGTGAGGTAGTTCTCTAGAAATGGATCTGGGTTGAGGTTAATTTAAACGCCATTCCTATGCTAGCCATAGAAATAAATAGTTGTTCTAAGTGGCTCTTAGTCATAGGGCAGAGACACAAAGTTATCATTCAAAAAGGTCTTTGTGAACTATGTTGGACTAGACCAGAATTAAAGAGTTAATGTTCTTTTCCAGAATTATTTCAGTGTCAACTGACTTTGTAAGATGTGGTGTACGTTCCTCGAATCTCATGTAACAACACAGTTCATTCATTCTTCCTCCAACCATTGAATTTTCCATCCATTCATCCATTTATCTATGCACTTATCATCCTCCCACACACCCACCAATCCAATCATTTCTTCTCCTATCCATTTTTTCATCTTTCTATTTTACTCTCCAGTCAATCTTGTATAAACATCTACCCAGTGGAAGGCATTTTTGTTACTGCAGGCTTTAAAATAAGACTCTTAGGTAATTGGGACCTGGACTAGATAAGGAGAGAAGAGAGTTGAAGGCAAAAATACAAATGCTGCTTTAAATAGGGAAGGTCTGAAGTGTGGAAGAAGCATGGAGCGGGTGTGAAAAGGTGGATAATAGTGTTGGGGGAAGTGGCACTGGCTAGGCCTGGACAGGTGGTTTGGATAAAGGGGAAGAAGCCCTTAAATGACAAACAGCAGAGTGGAGAATCTTTGGCGATTTCCGAGCAGGGAAAATAACACGAAGGATATGTATTCTTTGGGAAGATCAATCCGGGGCAATTTGGGAGATGAACTGGAAGAGAGTGATAAGAGAGAAGAGGCAGAGAGACCAGTTAGTGCTACAAGATAATTAGGTTTATCCCGATTTAAATCAAAACACATGGACTAGGTCACAGTTAAGTGAGGGATGTTCCCATCAAACTACTCAGGTATAGTTCATGTTTCAGAGATAGAAAAGGGAAGTTATGTTTATATTTTCTCTTTATAGTTAATGTTCAATGTTGACTTTCTCCTAAATATTGAAGTAAGTAGTTTATATACTCAAATGAATTGTTCCAAAGCTAGTGAGTTCATATAGCTTTTAATATCATGACATATGAAGGCATGGGGGGGACATAAGTTTGAGGTAGGGGAAGTATAGGCCCTTTTTCTTAGTAAAATAAAATCAATCCATTGTACATGCAAATGCTAATTACAGTATAGTCTGTGCAACTAGTGTGAAAGCAAACATTTAACTCATTAGTGGCATGGTTTGCTTTGAAACTCAATGCTCAGGGCATAGAAGGCTAAAACAGAGGTGAAGAATTCTAATTCAATTCTCAAGGTCTCCAATTTGAAAGGAAATAAAGTTGAAATCACACAAAGCATGGAGCAGGAGATCCTCCTCATAGAGTGTATAGAGTGCTTGTAAATTCCATATATCAGGACAAAAAATGCGCATCTTTGCACTTCCCAAAGCAAGCTCTTTCCAGCTGCCTGCACAGTGTAGTAAACATAGCATGTATATGAACAAGCTTGCTCATTTTTGGGGGGTGAGGTAGGGTGGGATGCCTTAAAGGATTTTTCAGTTTCAAGAGGATGTCTTAGTTCCATGAATTTAATCATTCTTGCATTGCATTGTTGATAATAACCAATCTGAACCTCTCTGCAGTTATGCTTTCTGGCTTTTTCATGGGGCCTCCAAGTTCCAAAGAAAATGTATGAATTTTGCCACCATGTAGAGCTCTGCCCAGTGCTGTGTGCCATTCACTCTTTCCTAGTCCATGTAATGCATTGAACCTTCTGGTTCACAGAATGTTCTCTCAGATTCTGAGAGCTTCATTGACTCTTCAGATCACTTGAAAAACTCTGAGAGTCACAGCTTTTTAAAAATCTACATTGCTGGCAACCTCTTTCATGTCCCTCCCACTGTGGGAGCTTTTCTGTCTTCTTCATAAATCCTACTTCCTAAAAAAAAAATCTACATGCTTTTATACCA
The DNA here is from genome assembly GCA_027257055.1 of Cephalopachus bancanus. NCBI lineage: Eukaryota > Metazoa > Chordata > Mammalia > Primates > Tarsiidae > Cephalopachus > Cephalopachus bancanus. Next base: position 1,956,544 of record JAPVLO010000028.1, on the reverse strand, counting down.
ACTCCTGCATTAGTTTATGTCAATGTGTGTGTCCCTATTGAATAACATAAATTTTGATTATAATAAAAGCAAATGATCAAAATGACAGCCCAGCACACACATGTGTTGCATACGTACACACACTCAGTTGCAAAAAAGACCAATAAGAAACCCTATGAAATAAAGACAAGGGTGCCTCAGTAATCACCTGCTAAATCATGCAGACTCATCTGAAAAGAATGAGGAAACCTACAGAAAAAGGCAGAGGGGATTTCTCTTCTTGGAAACGGGAGGGGAAAAAAAGAATAAGATTTGGCACCTTCTCAGTGTGGCAGCTGTGCCTGTCTCCACAAGAAAACACCATCAAGCAATTCGTGAATTCATGTTAAATAATTGCTCTTCATGTAAGGTGGCTATTGTGTTCTGTCCCTAATTATGAATATCTCGAGGTCTGATTTTTGGCACATTTACACTTGTTCAAAACCAAATTAAACTCTGAAAGCATATGTTACTGCAAAGCATGAGTCACAGACGATCATGATATTTTGTAGATTATTCAGCAGCTGTCTTAATAAAAAGCAAAGAGCTTCGTCTACTGTAAGCTTACCGTGTGCCACAGGCGATATCAACTGATGGATGGACCAGCACTGGGGAGCGCAGTGAGAGAGGCATGAGATTTGCATTCAAGGGGTCTGTGATTAAACCCCACGTTATTGCCCGATGGAGGGCTTCCTTCCTTGCCTAGAAGATTCAGGCAATAACCCCTCGGCTGATCATCCTCACGGCAGGCCCTATGTTCCTGGATGGTGCTGGAAGAAGAAGCCACCAAGGAACAGGTTTCCTGCTGACTCTGGAGTCTCAGTCCCAGGCTTTCTCCCAGTAGCAGGGTTGACGGGTTTGAGGCACAGGTGAGACTGTGTGAAGGTATCGTTATTTAATGTATTTATTTCATTGCCTTGCAGGATCTATAATACCCAGGACTTTTCAAACATGCATGCTTGAATTTAAAATTTGAATAACATTTCCCTTTGGATATTTGTTTTCTTTATGCCCTCTTTCGACTCTCATAGGATGGTCGAGGCCACGTGCAGGGCAGTAACCCAAGGCTGCCTACTTCCTTGACCAAAGTAGGCATATTCACCACTACCTTTTGAACCATGTCCTCATGGTGTCCTCACTGTATTCATCGCTAGTTGTGCCATTCCCTCTTGGCAGAAACACAGCTCTGTTATGCTGCTATGGTCAAAATCATGCGAGTACCATTTGCTTGTTTCCATTACATTTCATAGACACCATTTGGTGTTGAACTGAACTTCATTGTTTTCCACTGTCCTTGGCTATTTTAGTTCTCATGTTTGGGGAAGGCTGCCTTTTCCTTAGATTAGGATGACATTTCGAAAATTCAATTTTGGGGTGGGTTCGGTGGCTTGGCCTGAAATTTCTGCACTTTGGGAGGCTGAAGTGAGTGGACTGCCTGAGCCCACAGGTTGATATCAGCAGGGCAACTTAGCAAGACCTCGTCTCTACAATAAATTTTAAAAAATAGCCAGACGTGGTAGTGTGTGCCTGTAGTTCTGGCTGCTTGGAAGGCTGAGGCAGAAGGATTGCCAGCGCTCAGTGGGTTGATGCTGGGGTAGCCGTGAGTATGCCACTGCACTCCAGCCTGGGTGACAGAGTGAGACTCTAACTCAAATAAAAATAAAATAAAATACAACTTTAACTTGATTATATTTGTATATATCATGGTAAATCTTACCACTTTAATTCTCCAATACCTTGCCCTATCAGACCACAATGAAAAGGGCTAATGCATGTGACATGATTGGTGCGCACCACCAAGCCTGGCTAATTTTTTGACTTTTTTGTAGAGATCTAGTTTCGCTATGTTGCCTAGGCTGGTCTAAAATTCCTGGGCTCAAGCAATCCTCCTACCTTGGCCTCCCAAAGTGCTGGGATTACAGGCATGACTCACCACACTCAGCCAAATGGTAGCTTTTGTTATCATTTACTGGCAGTAAATGATAGAGGTAGAAAAAAGAGGAAGAGACAAACTCGATGTGCCAGACTCCAGAGCCCAAGCTCTATCTGCCTCGCATATGGTACATCCTCCCTTGAGGAAAGGAATACCACGTTTGTTCTTTGATATGGTGGTTAGTCTCTCTCAACTTTTATTCCAACTTATCTGATAAACACCATAGCATGTGTTTGTATTAAAATACGATTTATTTGGTTATTTTTATGTGGTTGAATTAAAACAATCTTAGTGTTTAGTTGAAATGCAGCTTAATAAAAACGGACTCAGTGTTCAATGCATTTTTTATTTCGATTCTGAACGATGACATTTTGTTTGTTCTGATTCAAAGGTTAAAAATTTGGACTCAGTTAAAATGTTAGTCTGCAGAAAGAGTTCCAGAACATGTGCTTTATCCGGGGGTATCAGATGGCGATTTGCTGCCTGGGTAGCAGGTCCAGATGTGGCACCTACATTTGCGTGAGGTCTACTTAATTATGCTCTCCACACTCAGGGCACTCTATTTTAGTTGTAAGTGCTCATTGCTTTGATCACTTAGCTTGATACCAGGGGAAACAACATTGGGCTCCTCTACAACATATTTAGAGTAGAGTAGGGTATGGAATTAAAATAATCTGTTTTTAAGTCAGTCTCTCTCTCACTGGTTCACTCCCTCTGTGTGTGTATATGGACACACACACACGTGTATATAATTGTCTTAGTCTGTTCTGTCTTAGACTGCTATAAAAATACCTTTGGGTAATTTATAAACAACAGAAGCTTATTGTTCAGAGTCTGGGAGGCTGGGGGGTCTAAGATCAAGGCACCAATAAATTCAGTGTCTGGTGAGGGCTTGCTTTCTGCTTCAAAGATGATGCCTTCTTTTGGGTTGCTTCTCGGCAGAAAGAGGCTTCTTCTTACAAGGGCACTAATCCCATCCATGAGGACTCCACCCTTCTGACCTGGTCACCTCCCACAAGCCCTACCTTTTAGTATCAACACGTTGGGAATTAGATTTCAACACATGAATTTTGGTGGGACGCAAACATTCAGACCACAGCAATAACTGTTTGTATCACAAGGTTTCTTTCTGTGTTTTACTTTTGGATGATAACTATGTTTTATAGTACCCAATGATACCATATCAAATGAAAGAAAAGTAGAGGGTTATGGAAAGAATGTAGTGCTATAGTTTTGCAAAATAAAATTTATGGTAAATTCTCCTTTTATCATTATTTAAGGATTTTGCATACTAAAACGATTAATAGGGGTGAATATATAGTTCTGTTAGGATAATGTTATGACTAAAAGAGATTAATGAATTTTTAGATTATGCAGCAAATGAAATAGTTGCATATCGGGTTTATATAATAGATAAAGCTGGTAAATGAACTTGCAAGTGTGCAGTGCACTTCAGAACGGACAGGTGGGATGGAAACTGCAGTCTATTCTTTTTCTGTACATGTCTTGGAATAAATTAAGTACAGTAGTGAAAGTTATCGGAGTATCCTTGGCGGCTCTTTGGGCACAGACCTTGGTTTGCATCCTCCTTTTTTAGTAACTGCGTATCCTTGGACTTGTCATTTAATCTCTCATTCAGTTTTCTCATCTAATAGAGACCATAGTACCTGCTCCATAGGGTTGTCAAAATGTGCCCAGTAACTATTAATGCCTTTTTCTACTTCCCTCATGGTTGGCTTTCAAGAGAGTGAATGGACATGAAAACACAGAGCCTTCTACTTTTAATGTGATTTGTTGATCTGAAAGGACAGAGGTGAGGCTGCTGTAATCCCAAGACTAGAACTATTCTGGAAATAACTCCTATGTTCTCACCTGCTATATTCTTCCTGCTGTTCTTGCTGGAATAAAATTGCAGTGTCAAATGTTCTTCTGGCAACTGTTTTCAGTACACTACCTGGAACAAAGATGATAGACATAGGTGTGTGTTCTCCTTCCATCCTGGGGCTTGCTTATGGCCAGGACAGTCATGCCAACAAATCAGGGCGCTCTACCTTGAAACCTGGAAAGGTCTCCAGGCAGCCACTTCCCAGTTGACTGAGTTGGTGTTCAAGTTGTCCTGTCTTATCAGTTTTACAGAAAAAAATCAGCACACAAATTTAAACACAAGAATCTTGACTCAGAAATGACGATACAAATATTTTTACCTTATTTTTTTCACATAAGCACAGAAGGAGTAAATGAGTTACTCAAAATCCTAAATTGGTTGCAAAACCAGGATTAACATTTGGGGTTCATTATCTAAAAATTAAGGCTCCTTGTAGCCCAGGTTTTTCAATTTTTTGCTTCTGAAAGTACTGTCACACTGAAAATGGGTGGCCAAGGAAACAGTGAGTTTGAAGTCTTTGTGGAATTATCCAACTACAGATTAGAGAGAATGGAGTGGGAGAGTCATAGAGGAATTCAAACATCATCTGGGATGTTGGATTAAATGATCTTTGAGATGTCTTCTGGGCCCCAGAGTCTTGCAGTGTCATTGAAGAGTGTAATTTTCTAAACATGAAATGTCTCAGGAAGTAAGTCCATGTCTGGGATTCATTTGTGATTAGACATTCAAGACTCTAGATAACAGTTGGAGTAATTAGTTTTTGTCTGGTTTCATGAAACACATTTAGTACTTCTGACCACATTAATACGTTGTGCTCATTATAAGGATGGAAGCAGACTTATACAAATCATGAAATTTGGAAAATAAGGATTGCCACATAAATAATGCAATATTTTAAAGAAGCTGCCAAACGCATGACCAGATATCATAATTATTTTTTGGTGGGGGAGAAATCTTTCTCATCTACGCATCCCTCTTAAAAAGAGTCTATGAGGAAGTTGACAATTAAAGATAATTCTAGAATACAGGATTTCAGAAGTGCACATCTGTCCATTTTTGACCACAATGAATGTTGAGTAGATTTTCAAGGCTTTTTTATGGGTATCAAAGTGATGTTCTTATTGAACCTTAAAGGCCATAGTGAGCCTCCCTTGTCTCCTATGCCCTCCTTGCAGCGTTGTAAATCTAACTTCTGCCCGTCCTATTGTTCAGAAAAAAGCAGCCATATTGTGCTGATTGCTATTAAATTAAAGCAGAAAGGGAGAGACACAAATGTGGAAGGCCATCTTACCAGCAGGGATACCGCTATCTTTTATTTTGCATTTTGGGAGGGTCAGAAAGTCATGACAGGCATCTGACCTCTGATAACCTCTTTGATGCTTCTGTGTGCAGTTTTTTGGGGAAGAACTTAATTAAATACAATTGAATTTCCCTGCTAACATTGCCACTGAAAGGACTCCTTTTAGATGGCTCAGTGTTTGCTGGTGAGGAACAAACAAAGATGCTTCTTTTGTTCCTCAAAGAAAAGTTAGCATATGTTAGTTAAGGATTTGTGATTTCTTTTGACTAGACTGGCGGGTTCCTAAAAATTCAATGAGTCTTCTGAAATGGTTACCACGATAAAAGATGAAATATGCGATTAACTGAAACCCTGTCTTTACTCCTGGTAGTTATTGCTAAGGTTAATCTTTTAAAAGAGTTTACTATGTTAATCTATACTTTAAAATAACGATCATCAATTTATAATGAAATTGAAATATAACTCATTCATCTCTGGGATTCTGCAGCTACCAGAGGAAAAGAAGAGTTACTAGCAGATGTATGTTTTGTGCTTTTTGCTAGGAAATTGTTAAAACAAGAGTTAACAAAAAATACACAGCTTTTGGTTTTGACCAGTTTTTTTTCATTTTCATTTCTGAATAAAAGACTTGTCTACAAGCTATAATTTAATAAAAAGTGATAATTATATAAATAGGGGGGCTACAAATTTATTTCCCATTGTTATTCTTGGGGTTCTGAAACTAGTGGCTGATAATTAGAAATTGAGGAATCAATTTTATAGTCATGATATAGCAAAGAATAACCTATGTTATTCAAGTTTGAGACTTGTACTTATTTTGAGAGGAATAGGTTTATGTCTCCTTGATTCAAAGAGTCTTTTCATTCTAGATGACTTTGTTTCCTTGAAGAGAGGATTAGAATTAGGAACTGATGCTTTTGAATTTAAAGTTGACTATTGTGTGTGCTAAGCCCACTTCCTCACCTCCACACCCCCTTCCTCTGTCTCTAAGCTTTCCCAGATTTCTCTAATTATTTAGGGGGAGAAAAAGTCAACACTTGACCCTGCTGCCCCGTCTGTCTTCTGCCCCATCTCTTGTTCCCCACTGATGGTTAAACTCCTAAAAGTAGTGTGTCCTATACCCACAGCCCAAATTTCTGCTTCACTCTTTTTTCCAGAGTCTAGTTCTGTAAGACAATCAGGACCACCACGTAAGGTTGGAAGGTTGTGCCTTTCACAAAGCTTGAGGCCAAGGAAATAAACAAAGGCTAAAACCTTGGTACATTCACTGGATAGACTAAATCCTGCCATGGGGCTGTGTCTGCCAAGGGGTGGGGGTTCCATCATTATTATTTATCTGCTTAAAAGGTTCCACAGGGGAAGCTGTGGCTTTGTCAGCAATTCTTGGTCTGCTCTCAGCCATTCCTGTCTGATCTTTCTTTTCAAAGTCTAGACCTTTCAAAAGATAATTTCGCCAGTTGTGGTGGCTCATGCCTGTAATCCCAGCACTTTGGGAGGCCAAAGGGAGAGGATTGCTTGAGTCCAGGAATTCGACACCAGCTTAGTCAACACAGCAAGATCTTATCTCTACAAAAAAAAAATTAGCTGGAAGTAATGGCACATTCCTGAAGTCCCAGCTACTCAGAAGACTGAGGTAGAAGGATTGCTTGATCTAGGAGGTTGAGGTGCTGGTGAGCTGTGATTGTGCCACTGCGCTCTTGTTAGGGTGACAGAGTGAGACTTGGACTGAAAACAAAAAGTGAGAAATAAACAGAAGTATGTGATCAAGAATGAAATCTCAATTGTTTACAGGGCCAAAATTATTTGTCAACAGGTTTGCCCAAGCCTGTTAAAATCTTAAATCACGATGGGATTGGGATGAATTATAGTTGACGCTTGAACAATGTGAAAGGTAGGGGTGCGACCCCCCATGCAGTAGAAAATTGTGTTTAGCTTTTGACTCCCCCAAAACTTAACCACTAAAAGCCCACTGCTGACCGTAGGCCTTACCAATAGCATAAACAGTCAATGAACACATATTTTGTATATGTATTGTATACTGTATTCTTACAAAAGAGTCAGCCAGAGAAGAGACACTGTTAAGACAACCATAACAAAGAGAGAGGATATTTACTACTCATCAAGTGGAAGCGGATCATCATAAAAGACTTCATCCTTGTCGTCTTCATCACAGTGATTGGCTGAGGAGGAGGAAGAGGAGGGGTTGGCCTTGTTGTCTCAGGGGTGGCAAAGGCAGAAGAGGTGGAGGAGGTGGTAAGGTGAGGCAGGAGAGCAAGCACACTTGGTATTACTGTTATTGAAAGGAATCTGCGTGCAAGTGGACTCATGCAGTTGAAACCCAAGCTACTCAAGGGTCAACTGTATTTTTCTGTGTATTTAAACAAAATATTTTTTAAGAGACCGAAAAATAACGGCTGGGATCCTTTTGTAAAAGTGTTAGTCTCTTATTGTATTACTCGCTACCTCACATCTGCTGTCCAGTCATCTAGATACACTATGGAAGATGTCCGAACACTGTGAAGAGAAGACAGGCTTTATAACTAGGCAGACTCACACTGGAATCGCAATTCCACCACTCAGTGATATTGTCATTGGATTCCCTGGGCTTCAGATTTCTCTTCTACAAAATAATGATAAAAAGTAGTCGCCTCTTAGTAGTCCCTTGGAGGAGGATCGAGGGGGTTATACAGGCACACCTACTATTTTGTCTGGCAGTAGAACACTGGACTCAGAGTATTCTCCTAGTCTAGATTTTTCTTTGTATGGATCTTTTAAACAATACTCTTACTTTCTCTTCAACTAGTTTTTTTTTCTTTGCTCCAGGTTCAAGATTTGCCTCAGCTGACATCTCTTCCAAGAAGTGTTTCCCTATACTTATTTGTTTAAATATTCTTCTCCTTAGTTGTGGGAGAGGGCTCCCCTGGTACCTTACACATCCTGTTTTCACAGCCTTTATTGTGCAGTGCTGTAATTGTATTAGGGGAACATTATAGAGATTATGCTTCGTTTATTTTTGTATTTTTGGTGCTGAGTATAGTACGTGGGAAATTGAACTGAATTATCTTAATTTCAATAATTAGAAAAGTGAAACAAAAGGCTCCAGCAAAGCTATGGCAGCTGGGAAACACAGATGATTAGAAGCAGTGATGACTAGACCAGTTTGTATGTTTCATTTATAATGGATATTCCTCTATTGTTTGATTTTTGATCTGTCACACAAGGTCTCTTCTTGGAGAGGAACTGATCTATTTCCAAGGTGCTATCTCTGGTCCTGACCTTATAAACTCTTTAAACCAGCCATCTCCGAGGATCAGTAATCAGTACCTTGCTGTCACAGAGCCAACATCACCTGGGAGCTCGTTATACAAACAGAATCTCAGGTCACACTCGAGACCTTCTAAATTAAGATTCCATTTTAACTAGTTCCCAGGTGATCTGAATGCACAATAAAATGTAACAAACACTAGATTAGTGGCAGGTGCCTTCAACAATTGTGTAGTACCTGAATTTTCTGATATTTAAATATATTTGCCTACGAAGACTCACGGAAGGGCACTGAGACTGCTGCAAAGATGATGAAATAACACACTGGTGTATTGATGAGAGCTTGGTCAAAAGGAGGCAGTAATTTTCTGACCAAAAAAACTACAAATGAAGCACTCCGTATTAGATTAGAACTAAATAGACAGCCTAATATTAAAAAGGGTTCGAATACGTGAGACATGAGTTTTTTGTCTTAATGACTTGATTCTCTGCTTTGAAATAAAGTGATCATCTTTTTAAAGAGAGACCACTTCTTTAGAGAGAGGTGCACTACCCCACCATGGCAAACATTTTTTTAAAGCAGTTAAATGGCCTGAGTGAGGATTTCAAGCGCTATCTCTTGGTTTCTCTTTTCAGTTCCAATCCCAGAGGTAAAGCAAGTATTTGCTTTTAGCATAGTTGACACCCAAGCGCTTCACAAATGTTTCCACAAGGCCAGCTGCCCTTTAGAGATCCCCCTGGGAACTTTTCTCTTGGTTACTAACCCCTGAGTGCCTACAGCTCCCTGTTTGTGAAGGTATTTGTTCCATGGGGGGCTCATGAATCCTCAGGATTTTTTTGAGAAGAGTGATCAAAACTCCCATTTGAAAAGACTCTGTCCCTTTGCTCAGAACTCTGGACTATCTGCCTATCTCCTCCAGCCTGATTATTTTATTTTAGCCTTAGGGTGAAAAAGCCCCCCTCCCCCCAAAAAACCCAGTATTTCTGTAGTCATTCTTGGCTAAATATTGTAGAATTGAAAATTCTGAGAAAATTCTTTCCTTGTCTGAAATCTACATTGGATTTTGAATGTATTTTTGGAGTAACTTTGCTGCTGATGGATTTTTTTGGACACATGACATTTGATATTTATTTCCTTTGCTGTATCATCAGTTCAGTAATGGGTTCTCCCTGGGTCTCTCCTTTTATCTACCATAGTACCTTATTCTCTCCTTTTTTAAAAAATGGAGCTCCTGAATGTGTTTACTGACTGACCTTTAATGCCATGTGCTGAATGGAATAAAAGGCCGTGGTCAAGCACTCATCTAGAGAATCAAGTTACAAAATCGTTGGTGACAAAGACCTGCTACTGTGAGACAGTAGCGTCCAAGGACCTTATGGTGGATTCAGTTTTTACTCTTCACGCGCCTAATAGGTGGCTCAAGTATGTAGACGTGTGTGTGTGCATGCCTGTGAGCGTGAACAGAACAAAAACTTGAACTCCCTAGCACATACCACCTGTTTTCACATCGTTGTTTTTACAAAAGGGTGTTTTTTTCTCTTCTAATTAGCTGAGCTGTTCTATTTTTCAGCAACTTGCCTCTTCTCTAACATATGGGCTGTAACCGTATTTCTTTTCATTAGACCTGAGCCTTGTTTGTCATTTATACCATACTTTTGCCTTTCTCATTCATTTGGGAAGAAAAGGAGATTTTTTCTATTATTTTAGAGCAAAGCACCTCTGGTTTATGTGGCGACTCTTGTGGCTTTCTAAATGCACTTGATTTAGCTTTCAATGTGTAATTACTGCCAAACAAGTTAATTGCTTTATAAGTGTCCAAAATTCCCTGGTTTAATTTTGCTTTCATTTACCAACCTTCATTATACATCCACTGTTCAACATAAACACAAATGATTGTTAATGAATGCCTAATGCCATATTCATTAGAAAATCAGGTTAATGACGGGCAATGAATATCCCAGCTACTTTATTCTTTCAAGCTTCTTCTTTATTTATTTTGGGCTTATTGATTACAATAGCTTTTTTGTTTACATAGAAATTCCATTTAAAAGAAGCTACCTTGCTTAAAAGTTCAAGGTAAAGCTTTTCTAAGAAATCAGGTAACCCCGTTTCCTGATTCTTCTTTCCTTCTGCAGATAACCTCAAACTCATCAGATTGCATACATTAAATATATGCATCTATTTGTATGTCAATTATACCTCAGTAGTGCTGTATAAATTTTAAAAAAATGAAACAATAAGTATGCACACGGTTTCCTTGGACTATTGGCTACTGTGACGTCTTATTGTTTGGAAAGCAGAAATCTCAGGACTGTCAGGTGATACACTGAGCATCCTTAAGAGGCATTGTTTTTTGTGTCACATTCTCTGTGAATGATGTCGCCCAGCTGTGCCATCCACAACTTGCATATCTCTGAGCTGTGATGCTGAGAAATCACCACTGAAATAAAAAACGTGTCAGAGCAGTGTGGTTTGGGACAACATTCAGTGCTGTGGTGTACTGACCAGTCTGAGCAAAGTTTACCTACTCAGAAGACACCAGATACATGCGTATACAGAATTGAACTGAGTGGCAGGAAGTCCACCAAGGAGAAAAACTGAGATGTACTTTATGGGGATGGGCTTGACTCTCTGCCTTGTGCTTCTTGCTTTGTGAATGCGATTTCTTCCCCTCCCGTAGACGTGGGGTTACTTTCCCAATCAAATCAGATAGCTGGAATTTGAAGACAATGTGCTGATAACTCAAAAGAGGATGATGAGGTGGAACACAGAGTCCTGACTCTGAAATTTGAGGCCTGGCTTGTGACTAAATATCTGTGTTATCTTGAGCAGTTTCTTCATCAAGTACAAATGCTGGTGATTTAGGATTCCTTCTGGTTCTATACTCTGTGACTCCTTCTGGGATCCCAGGAGAGTTCCCTGCATTCTTTAGGTCATTGATGGATGCTTCCCATGTGGCCAACATAGTATGACAGTAGGCATGCTAACACATCTCCTGACACGCTTCCTTGAATTCATGGGAGGACACACCGGGGTGGCCCATATGCCCCGCTTGTCCTTACAGGGCAGTGCAAATGTGGCACAGTTATAACACCACTTGGTTTCAGTGGTCTAAAATCTCTCCGGTTATTTTCTCCAGATTCCAGTAATTTTCTCTTCTTCTGCCACCTGGAGTCTCCTCCAACTTCTCTTGTCACCATCCTTCAGTCTTGGCACTTTGACCTCAGAGCAGCATTGTCTCTTCTTCCAATTTTGTCTCCATTTTGGTCTCTTGTCCTTCACCCAAATCTAGATGATTTATATTCTGTAGCTTCATATATGTCTGTATGCCATGTGTCTCTCCTTCATGACATTTGCAACTGTTAATATCCTGCCTTTATTTGTGTGATTCCTTAGTTACAATCTCCCGCTTTAGATTCTAAAGGATGGCGCCATTAACAATGGATTTGCCATTGTTTTTCTGACATATGTGTGTATCCCAGCTGTAGGCCTGTTGGGGTTCCTCCTTCATGGTACCAGCCTTCCCAAGCTAATAAAAGACTGAGGCACAGACCAGGCTCGGTGGCTCAGCCTGTAATCCCACGCTTTGGGAGGCCGAGATGAGTGGATGGTCTGAGCCCGTGGGTTCGAAACCTGCCTGGGCAACTTGGCGAGCCCTCACTTTTAAAATAAATCAAAAAATTAGCCGGGTGTGGTAGTGCGTGCCTGTAGTTCCAGCTACTTGGAAGGCTGAGGCAGCAGGATCGCCAGAGCACAAGAAGTCAATCCTGGGGTGGCAGTGAGCGTGCCACTGCACTCCAGTCTGGGCGACAGAGTGAGACTCCAACTCAGAAAAACAGAAAAAAAAAAGAAAGACTGAGGCATGATTTTTGCAAATATTGGGCAACAAAAGTCAAAGACCTCTGAGGTTCATGCCTAACTAAATAAAAAGCATCAAACTAAAAACCAGAAATATAAAAACAAATCCCGACACGATCGTACTAAGGTTTGATATTTTAAGTACAATTGCAAGGTTCTCTATCATTGTGAGACCCTCAGGTGTACCTTTTCTGACCTTCCTGAGTATACTTGTCATATGTATTATATATTTGTTTCAGTCATAGATTTCTACTATCCTAATTGTGCATAACAAACAACTCCAACTCCAAATCCGTGATTTTCAATGAGAAGCATCTACAGAGTGTGCCAAAAAATTGTATACACGTTTTAAGAAAGGGAAAAATTGACCATGCGGAGTGGCTCACACCTGTATTCCCAACACTTTGGGAGGTGGAGGTGAGAGGACTGCTTTAGCCCATGGATTCAAGACCAGCCTGGGCAACTTGGAGAGACCTTGTCTGTACAATAAACAAAAAAAAATTAGCTGGGCATGGTGGTGTTTGCCTGTGGTTCCAGCTACTTGGCAGGCTGAGGCAGAAGGATCGCCTGAGCCAGCAGGTTGAGGCTGAGGTGGCCATGAGCGTGCCACTGCACGCCAGCCTGGGCGACAGAGTGAGACTCCTACTCAAAAAAAAAAAAAAGAAAAAAAAAGAAAAAGGGAAAAACTGTATTCAAATTTTGATACTCAGTATATACTGATAAAAGATGAATACAAGTCATGTTTGACTTCTGCAATTACACATTGCTACCGTAATTCAATTCAACTTTGAAAAGTAATACATAGATAACACCTCTGAAGATGTGTATGCGTTTTCTGGCACCCCTGGTATTTCTATTTACGTTCATAGGGCTGTGGTGGCTATGGCTGTATTGGGCTCATTTATGACAGACTAGAGACTGTGGGAGGTTCACCAAAGTAACTTGGCAAAGGGGGCAAATGTTTAATTTTTTTCATCCTGTTAGATCACAATATTCTCAAAATGCTTTGTCTCTCTCCTTCATAATGTGTCACAGTTGAAATTTTACACTTATTTGTATGACTAGTTACTCTCTGTAACTTCCTCTGGACTTCAGGGTAGCAACTGTGTTGCAGGCTTGCCATCTTTCACCAAGTACCTGGGACAGTGTTCTGGGTGATATCAGGCACTCACGGAACAAGCAGTCATTGTTTGAATGCCGTAGTTCTGATCTGCCTAAAACCATCTCAGGAATGGACATATTTCTTTGTGAGAATTACTGAAGTGAAGCTGAATCCCTTGTTTTAAATCTTTCAGAATTTCTCTTGCTACATACCCATTGTAAGCAGCGCAACCTTGTGGGAGAGGAGCATGCCCTGTACAAACGTGAGTAAGCCAAGAGTGATTGTGTAGGGTGCTTCACAGTGCTGTCCTTTTGAGTTGAGTTGCTTGTTACATAAGATATGATCTTTCGTATGATCTGACTTTATATCTGGCAAAGGCTTTAATTTTTAAATTTCAAAAAGAAGGATGCTAAAATATATTTCCTTTAGAACTTTGGATCTCTGATAATCACACTGCCTCCTTATTCTCTACATACAGATGTGTATGCTGAAAAAAAAATGTATCACGTGTCTCATAAGCAAGCGTAGAAACCATGGGGCATTAGGTGTCTTTGCAGTGCCTGTATGTGGCATAACATACAGAAACTAGGACAATAATCGTATCTTACCATAACCTGTAAAAATGAACAACTGCGTTCATCGGTCAAAAGGCTGACCTGTCAGTAGTGTTCTTCCCTGTCTTACCTTATCTCACCGGTTGCTCTCTTGGTGAGAGCCAAAGTGAATGTTTGTCCTGACGATGTGCATGTGCATCTCTATAAATACTTGATGTGCACGTGGAGATGGTCACCATGACCGGCCAATCCAGTTGTCATGGAGCCGTGGAGCTTCCCAGATTCAGTCCCCCAGGAGCTTTGTTTAAAAAGCACGACTGGGAAAAAAAGAACCTTTCAGCCTACACTGAAATTTACATCCCTTAGGAGGCTCTAATTGCCTTCATTTCCTTCCTATTTACCATTAAGGGAGTGGCAACCTCCTCTAAAAAGGACCACACAGTCCCCGCGACTCTGATGAAATCCCAAAATCCAAGCATATGGGGAGAAACTAATTCTAAGGTAGATGGTTTTATCTTCCACAGTTTCCCCTTTTCAAAATTTGTGAACAGGATTACTCCAAATTACTGCTTGCAGAAAAGTAGCATATATTCAAGAGTAGAAATCAAGACATGTGGAAAATCATATTTTAAGATTAATGAGAAAGACGAAAAATGACCTAGTTGAAAACCATGACCTGTTTTCTAGCTGCTCTTATACCACTAAAGTAGAGGAATATATTTAAACATGGCATGTGCAAAGTGCTGTTTTATTAGTTATATTTCCTTTTGGATGCAGATAATTTACCTCTTAAGTATCTGTGCAATAGGGGAGTCCACGACACCCAGCTTGGACTGTACTGGGGAGGAAACGAACCCCCAAAATGTTCCCTGATTACTGCCATGACACCATTCTTGCATCAAGGCCCTTGAAAAATCACTTCCTGAAAGGGAGTGCTGCAGGTGGTGGTGAGACCTGGACCTTGGCCTTTAGCTTATACTGTAGTGATGTAATGCCTCCCAAGCTCACAGTTAGGGGCCCTGAGTGCTGGTCCTTTCCTCTGGCAGAGAAATGACGACTGGAAGGGAGTGCAGGTCACGTGAGAGGAGTGTGGGAATGGGCTGGATCCTCCTTCAAATGGCTTCATCCCTTCCTCTCTCTCTTTCCTCTTTGTTCTCCTCCTTCCTCTTTGTGTCTGTGTGGATTTGGGGAGATTATAGAAGTCCATTTTAAATTATAGAAACATTTTAAGATGTATATTTTTAAAAGACTTTCATATTATTTAAGCAGTTTTTAAACGCGTCAATTTTAATGCCTTTTAGTACTTCTGCCATTTTTGTTTCACTTCTTCCACACTGGCAAAACGTTTCCTTTGAGGAATTTTTTTCATCTGGGGAAATGAAAAAAAAAGTCTCTTGGGGTGAGATTGGGTGAATAGGGAGGGTGGGACATGGGGGTCATGCCATTTTTGGCCCAAAACTGCTGAACATTCAGTGTGATGTGGACAGGTGCGCCTGTAAATCACTCATCATGAAATAGGCAAACGCACTGAAAGAATCCCCCCCAAAATTTTGCTGAAGTCGAGTGCAGCCTCTCACAACAGCACTAGCTGGTACAGTGATGCTGACGGGCTCCTAAAACAAGGGGCCCACACTCCAAAACATAACTCTGTTTTTTTGGAGTACCCCTTTGTGTGTTTTATGCATCAGATTATAGGACCCATATCTTATATATTAAACATCATATACTACATATTATCATATATGTCAAATAACCTATATTGTATATTTCAATATTGTATCTTATATATTTACTGACTATGTAAATGTTGTCAGAAGGTTGTTTTAAAAGCAACAATAAGGAAAAAAATTTGCCTTTTAGGAGCTTATCATATAATAAACAATATAAATAATGAAAAGTTAGCAAATAAATAATTAAGGTGATGAAACCTGCAGTGCTAGGAAGATGGTAAACTGGGGGTAATGATGTTAAGAGTCATGTGGGTGGAAGGATGCTGTTTTTGCTAGGATGAGGTAATCAGGGAAGACTTTTTTGATGAGTGATATTTGAGCCCAGACCAGAACTATGAGATGGAGGCAACCAGGTAAACTTCTGGCTGGCAGAAAGTTCTTGGAGGCAGACTATTTTAAGCAGGAAAACCAGCCGGCCTAAGACAGCTGGTCCCAGTATGTTTAAGAGCAGGAAGGTTAATGCAGGTGAAAACAGTATAGGAGGGGCTGGAGGATCAGGCAGGGTTCAGATCACACAGGGCCTTATGGCCAAAGAAAAGAGTTTGTCTTTTCTTCTGACTGTGAGACAGAAGCCACAATGAGAGTTTATTTTATACCATGGATGGAATGGTCTGTTATAGGAGGTTCATTGGCTGCTGTATGCAGGATGAGTTGATTGGGAGCTGGAGACTTTGAGTCTCACAGGAATTTATTAGGATAGTCCAGTGAGGGGCAGGGTGGTTAAGACTAGGTTTATATTAGTAGAGTAAGGGAGAGTGGTCACATTTTAGAAATATTTTGGAGGAAGAGCTGATGGAATATTCTGATGAGTTGGATGTGGGATGTTAAGAAAAGAAGAATTGATAAGGACTTCTAGGTTTTTAGCTCAAAACTCAGGGACAGAAGGTGATGGACACAGTGGGGATTTTAAAAACAGATTTTTGTTGGAGGTCATCAGTAGCTGTGTTTGGAAAATGTTGAGCTTGTGGTGCTTAGTCCTTCACATCTCCTTTTCAGAACTTAGTCTCATGGTTGAACCTGGATGCAAAAGAAGGCTGGAAAATATGGTTTAATACCGGGCACATTGGTACCTCAAACTCAGGGCTCTGTAAAAAGGCTGAAAAGAGAATGAATGTTGGTTAGCTGAATAGCATTCTCTGTCACAGAAATCATTAATAAAAATGTTGCTCAAAATATAGTTGCTAAAAAATGTTACTTTTAAGTGACTCAAGGGTCAAAGAAGAAACAACGATGGAATGGAGAAAATAGAATTGAATGATAATAATACTAAAAAAGTAGGGTGCAGCTAAAGTGGTTTTCAGAGGTAAATTTATACGCCAAATTTTACATTAGAGAAAAATGAAGATTGAAAACTAAAGGAAGAGGCATTCAACTTAAGGGCTTGTTATTTAGATACAAAGAAAGAAAAAACGAAAGAACTAATAGTTTTCATTGTAAAGGTCTTTCACATCTCTGATTAGGAAGATGCCAAGGTATTTCATTTTTTTTGTGTGACTATTGTGAATGGGATTGCTTTTTTATTTGGGTTTCTGTTTGTTTATTATTGGTGTAAAGAAATGCGATTGTCTTTTGCACATTTATTTTATACCCTGAGACTTTGCCAAAGTCCTTTATCAGAGCAAGAAGGCTTTTGAGAGATTCTCTTGGATTTTCAAGGTACACAATCATGTCATTAGCAAAGAGGGATAACTTAACTTCCTCTTTTCCTATTTGGATACCTTTGATAGCCTTCTCTTTTCTGATTACTCCAGCTAGGACTTCCAATACTATATTAAACAGGAGGGGAGAGAGTAAGAAACCATCAAGAGAGCAGGGAGACAGCCCACAGACTGGGAAAAAGTATTTGCCAACTCCAGGTCCGACAAAGGCTTAATATCTTGAATCTATAAGGAACTCAAATGTGCTGAAAAGAAAAAAACAAACAATCCCATTATAAAGTGGGCAAAAGATATGAATAGAGATTTCTCAAAGGAAGACATCCGAGCAGCCAACAGACACATGAAGAAATGTTCAACCTCACTAATCATCAAGGAGATGCAAATCAAAACCACACTGAGATATCACCTAACTCCAGTCAGAATGGCAATTAACAAAAAACTTAAAAATTAACAGTTGCTGGAGAGGGTGTGGTGAAGGGAACACTTCTACACTGTTGGTGGGAGTGCAAACTAGTGCAACCTCTGTGGAAAACAGTGTGGCGATTCCTAAAAGTTCTAAATATCGACTTCCCATATGACCCCACAATCCCCCTACTGGGAATATGCCCTGAAGAACTCAAATCACTCTATAAAAAAGATAACTGCACACGTATGTTTATCGCAGCATTGTTCACAATAGCAAAAACCTGGAATCAACCATGCTGTCCATCAAAAGAAGACTGAATTAAAAAAAATGTGGTACATATACACGATGGAATACTACGCAGCCATAAAAAAGAACAAAATCATGAATTTCGCAGCAACCTGGATGGAACTAGAGTCTATAATACTCAGTGATCTCTCAAAGAAACAAAGATCTGAGTATCACATGTTCTCACTCATATAGTGGACCTTGAACATCTATTGTAATACTATAAGAAAAGGATTGACAATGGTGGGAAACTATGGGGGAGAGGGGAAGGGAGGTGGAATTAACGGTAGTCAATATCTGTCTGGGGATGGGGAGACACCCCTTATCAACAAGGGTGCCTGAATGAAATATATTTGTCTACCTAACCCTTAACTGTACCCCACAATGTCAAAACAAAAAAAATTGATTAAAAAAAAGAAAGAACTAATAAAGCTGAGAGAAGAAAGCACCAAAATAGAAAACAAAAATATAATTAGAAATAATCAACAAAACCTAAAACTTGTTGTAGGAAGGAGTGAATAAAATGGCAAACCTAGCCAAAAATAAGGGGTGGGGAAAGCAACATTATGAACACAAAGAGAAAATTAAGTACAGCTACAGTGGAGATTTAGAAAATCAAGAGTCATTACTATGAATGACTTGTATTAATAGAAAAAATAAGCCAATGGTTTTCTCCTACTATAGTATCAACTCAAAAGACTTTTGTAAGCAGATATGTGTGTGGTTTTTCCCACACTCAACCAATTCTTCAATACCAGCTGAGTGTCCTACAATTCAATTCAATTCTGACACTAAACAGAGCTAGCACAGACCTCACAGGTTAAGGTCACGGTCCCAAATGTCTTCCCTCTGCATCTAGTGTTAACTGTAAGTCTCATATTTTCATCTGTTCTCCTGACCAACGGCTATAAATTGGGGGTTTCCTACAACCCCTTCTTGGGTTTGATAATTTACTAGGATGGCTCACAGAACTCATGAAAACAATTATTTATATTTGCTGTTTTACTGTATGACAAGAGATATGATAAAAGATGCAGATGAACAACCAGATAAAGAGATACGTAGGGCGAGGTATGGGGAACTTCTATGTACTCGCTGGGCATACAGCCTTCCTGGCACCTCCATGTGTTCTGCAAACTGGTAACCTTTTGGGCCCACAGTTCAGGGATTTTTATGGAGGTTTCATCACATAGGCAGGGTTGATTATTAACTCAATCTCCAGCCCATTCCTCATGTTTTATGGAAGATCAAGGACTAAGAGTAGAGGAACCAGTTATGAAGAAGAACAAAATATGGGAACTTGCTTTTACCAGATATCAAGCTTTTATAAAGCTTTGAAATTAGCTAATGCGCTGTTTGTTCAAGGATAGGCTAATGGAACAGAATAGACTATATGAAGCTGATGCATAAAAGAAGTGACATAAAATGGATACTAATGGGAAAAAAAAGGACTATCCTGTAAATAATACTAGGACAACGGGCTATCCCTACAGAAAAAAAAGCGAAATCATATGCTTACTTTGCACTAAATAGAAAAGTACATTTTGGGGAAAAAAGTAATTGTGAAAACAATAATTTTTAGGGAAATACGGATTTTTTTTTAAGAACTTGAGGGTAAAGAAGGATTTCTCAAATGAGGCATAAATATCACAAGCTTTTGAGATATATTGATACATTTTATGATATTAAATTGAAAAGGTTTTGTTTGCTAAGAGTTATAACAAAAGTGAAAGACAAGTTATAAGCCTACAGTAAATTTTTGGAGAACAAATGCTAACAAGGAATTGGCATCTAGAATTTACAGAAAGTTCCTATCAGTTGATAAGATAAAGGTAGCTAACTGGGTAGAAAAGTGAGCAGAGATACGAGTTGGCATCTCACAAAAAGACTATCTAATAAATGTGTAAATAGGTGCTTTAGTTTACTAATATTGAGGGAAATGCAGATAAAAGTTGTTAATGAAGATTATTTCATATCCATCAGTTGACATAAATTAACAAGTAGGATGATAACAAATATTGACAAAGGTGTAGAGAAATGGAAAGTCTCTTACATGTTGATGCAAAATCGCTGTGGCATTTATTTATTTATTTATTATTTTTATTTTAAAGATGTGGGATACAATTCAGTGTTGGACATGGTCATTGTACAGGTAAAGTTTAGGCCTCACTTTGGTGGAGAGTATTTTCATGATCAAACACAATTGTGGAATGCAAGTATCTTTTGTTTTTATGCTGTTTAATTTTATTTTTTGATACACAGATTTGTACATATTTATGGCATACATATGTGAGTTTTTTTTACATGCATAGACCGTATAATAATCAAGGATATGAGAGATATTCGTTACCTTGAATATTTACCATTTCTGTGGGTTGGGATCAAGTCCTCTCTTCTAGCTATCTTAAAAATATACAGTGACTGTAGTCACCATACTCTGCTAGCAAACATTAGAACTTCTTCGCTCTAACTGTGTTTTGTACTCACCAACCAAACTCTCTCTGCATCTTCTACATTCTTCCCAGCCTCTTGTATCCATCATTCTAGAATGCAAACACATTTAACTCAGCAATTTCCACCAGGGTTTGAAATTAGAAGCGCTATATACTCAGTGAAGACTCATAGAAGACTCTTCTGATGCACTGATTTTGTAATGGCAAATTAAAAAGACATACATTTTTTAACAGAAGGGTGGATAAATAAATACATGGTGGCATATTTATGCAATGGACGGTTACAACTAGTTTAAAGAAATGAGTTGAAGTTACACATGCCATCAAGGATAAATCTCAGTAACCTGATATTGAATAAAAACATCTGAAAAGCTAAGTTATAGAATCAATTTAGTATGTTGTCATTTAGGGGACACATTTGTATACCTTTGCTTTTCTCTCCCAGTTGAGAGTTATTTGAGATTTAGACATACAAGTCAGAAAGAAGATGGTAAAAATATTATTCCAGGACAAAACTGGATTGAAGGACTTAGTAATGTTTCCAAAAATATAAACATTCCTCCCTTCACAAACCTCCAATGGGCTTTGATTTTACTCACAATAAAATCCAGTCTTCTTTTTTTTTTTTTTGAGTTGAAGTCTCACTCTGTTGCCCAGACTGGAGTGCAGTGGCCGCTCCCGGCCACCGCAGCCTCTACCTGTTGGGCTCCGGCGATCCTTCCGCCTCAGCCTTCCAAGTAGCTGGAATTACAGGCATGCGCTACCACGCCCGGCTGATTTTTGATTTTATTGTAGAGATGAGGTCTCGCTGCCCAGGCGGGTCTCGAACCCGTGGGCTCAGGCAATCCACTCACCTCAGCCTCCCAAAGGCGCGGGATTACAGGCTGAGCCACCGAGCCCGGCAAAATCCAGTCATTATCATGGCTCTGAGGGCCTACATAAGTTGGACTCCTCGGCCCTGCTAGCCTGTCACTCACCCTTTCCTTCTAGCGCCTCCTCACCGTCAGCCCTCTGTCCCACTTCCCATCGGGGCCCTTACCCTTTGCTGTTCTATCTGCAATGTACCTCCTTTTAGATCATCTACCCTACCTGCCTCAGAACCAGTGAACTTGGTCTGACAGGACTTCCAGGGGTGCTGCTCTCCTAAACAACTCACTAACTAGCACCCAAGTATCTAAGACAATGATATTCAGATTTTATTTATTTATTTATATTTTATTTTTAAGATGTGTGGTACAATTCAAGATCAGGTATAAAAGTGGACATCGCACAGGTAAAGTTTGGGCCTCCCTTTAGTTGCCAGTATACCTGGTTTAAGATCAGGTACTCTCCTTTATTGATGTCGTGTCTCCCCATTCCCACCCCAGAAGTATCCTGCTACTGCCAATCCCGTTCTTATAGTATTATGGTAAATGTTCAGGGTTCACTTATGAATGAACATGTGGTACTCTGTTCTTTGTTTCTGTGATCGATCACTGGATATTATAGAGTCTAAATCCATCCAAATTGCTGTGAAGTCCATGTTTGTTCTTCTTTATGGCTGTTTAATACTCAATTGTGCATGTGTACCACATTTTAAAAAATCAAGTCCAGTTTTGATGGGCAGCACAGTTGGTTCCATGTTTTTGCTATTCTGAATAGTGCTGAAATAGACATGCATGTGCAGGTATCTTTTTTGTAGAATGCTTTGAGATCCTCCAGATATATTCCCAGTAGGGGGATTGCTGGGTCAAATGGAAGGTCAATTTCTAGATCTTTTAGAAATCTCCACACTGTTTTCCGTAGAGGTTGAATTAGTTTGCATTCCCACCAGCAGTGTAGAAGCATACCCTTTTCTCCACATCCTTGCCAGAATCTGTTGTTGTTTGTTTTATTCATGATGGCTATTTTTACTGAAGTTGGGTGGTATCTCAATGTGGTTTTGATTTGCATTTTTCCGATGATTAGTGAAGCTGAGCACTTTTTCATGTGTCCCTTGGCTGCCCATATATCTTCTTTTGAGAAATGTCTATTCATGTCTTTTGCTGACTTTTTAATGTGTCTGTTTGTTTTTTTCCTTTCAGTATGTTTGAGTTCTTCGTAGATCCTGGTTGTTAGGCCTTTGTGAGATACATAGTTGGTAAATATTTTTTCCCATTCTGTAGGCTCTCTTCCCACTTTTTTGACGGTGTCTTTGGTCTGCAGAAGCATTTCCATTTAATGGGGTCCCAATTGTCTATCTTACCTCTTATGGCATGGACACCTGGGGTTTTGATCTGGAATAGGTTGCCTACTCTGATTTCTGTAAGGGTGTCTCCTGTATTTTCTCACATTCTTATGGTCTAAGGTTTTGCGTTAAGGTCTTTGATCCATTTACAGTTGACTTTTGTGTATGATGATAGATAGGGATCCTGTTTCAATCTTTTGCATGTGGTCAGCCAGTTTTCCTAGCACCATTTACTGAATAGGTTCTCCTTTCCCCAGTGGTTGGTGGTGGAGGCTTTGTTGAATGAATTGGTTGAGAAACTGAGGTTTTGCTCCTGGAACCTCTATCCTGTTCCATTGGTCCATATGCCTGTTCTTGTACCAATACCAGGCTGTTTTGATTATTGTTGCCTTATAGTAAAGTTTAAAGTTTGAATGTTTGATACCTCCTGCTTCGTTTCTTTTGCTAAGGATTGTTTTGGCTATTCATGGTCATTTATGTTTCCATATGAATTTCTGCATTGTCATTTCCAGGTCTGAGAAGAATGATGTTAGTAATTGAATGGATATTGCATTGAATCTGTAGATTGTCTTTGGTAGGATGGACATCTTAACAATGTGGATTCTTCCAATCCATGAGCATGAAATATTTTTCCATTCATTTGTATCTTCTTGGATTTCTTTGAGCAGTGTTTTGTAGTTTTCATTTTAAAGGTCTTTCACTTCTCTGGTTAGGAAGATGCCAAAGTATTTCATTTTTTGTGTTATTGTGAATGAGATTGTGCTTTTTGTTTGGTTTTCTGCCTGTTTGTTGTTGGTGAATAAGAATGCAACTGTCTTTTGCACATTTATTTTGTACCCAAGACTTTGCCAAAGTCCTTTATCAGTGCAAGGATATTTTTGACAGATTCTCTTGGATTTTCGAGGTATAGGATCATATCATCAGCAAAGAGGGATAATTTAACTTCCTCTTTTCCTATTTGGATACCCCTGATTTCCTTCTCTTGTCTAATTGCCTGAGCTAGGGCTTCCAACACAATGTTGAACAGGAGAGGTTAGAGTGAGTAGCCTTGTCTTGTTCCGGGTTTCAGGGTAAATACTTCCAGTTTCTGTCCATTTAGCAATATTCTGACTGTGGGTTTATCATAGATGGCACTTACTATTTTGAGGTATGTTCCTTCTATGCCTAAGTGTTCGTGGGTTTCTATCAAAAAGGCATGCTGGATTTTATCAAAGGCTTTTTCTGCATCTAATGATATAATCATGTGGTTCTTGTTTTTACATCTGTTGATGTATTTAATTACATTTCTGGTCTTGCAGGTGTTGAACCAGCCCTGCATCCTGGGGATGAAGCCTGCTAAGTCATGGTGGAAGATTTTTGAGATGTGTTGTTGGATCTCATTTGTAGAATCTTGTTGAAAATTTTTGCATCTATGGTCATTAGGGATATTGGCCTGTAGTTCTCTTTTTTGTTGGATCTTAACCGATTTGGTTATCAGTGTCATGTTGCTTCATAAAATGGTTTGGGGAGAATTCCATCTTTCTCAATCACCTGGATTACTTTCAATAGGAGTGATATCAGCTCCTCTTTGTATTTTGTGGAATTACACTGGAAAGCTGTCTGGTCTAGGGCTTTTGTTGTGCAGTAGTTTTCTTATGAAGGAGTCAGTTTCCTGGGTTGTTATTGGTCTATTTAGTGTCTTTACGTCTTCTTGTTTCAACCTTGGGATGTCAGAAAGTCTTTCATTTAGCTTATCAAGTTTATTTCCAAACAGGTGTGCAGAGTAGTCTCTGATAATCTTTTGTATTTCTTCAGAGTCAGTTGTGATTTGATCTTTGGAATTTCTGATTGTGCTTATTTGGACTTTTTCTCTCTTTTTCTTGATCAATCTGGCTAGGGTTCCATTAATTTCTCTTATCCTTTCAAAGAACCAGCTTTTTGTTTTGTTGATTTTTTCTATGATATTTTTGTCTTCTATGTCCCATATTTGGGCTTTTACTTTGGTGATCTGTATTCTTCTGCTAAAATCAGGGTTTTGGTGGTCTTGTCTTTCCAGCCCCCTTAAGTGATTTGTTAGGTTGTTAACTTGTGATCTTTCCATTTTCTTGATGTGTTCATAGAGATATAAATTCCCCTATTGGAACTGTTTTCATGGCATCCCAGAGATTTTGGTAAGATTTTTCTAAATTTTCATTTGTTTCCAGGAATCTTTTAATTTCTGCTTTGATTTCTGTGTTGACTCAGTAATTGTTCAGCATCATGCTGTTTAGTGTCTATGTCTTTGTGAGTTTTGGGGGAATTTCACTGGTGTTGATATTTATTTTTATTCCACTGTGGTCTGAGAAGGAGCATGGTAGTATTTTGATCTTATGAAATTTGTTTATCCTTGATTTATGGCTAAAAATGTGATCAATCTTGAAGTATGTGGTGATGAGTAGAATGTATATTCTATGGTTGTTGGTTGAAGTGTTCTGTAGGTATCTATTAAGTCCATTTGGTCAAGTGTCAAGTTGAAGCTCTGGATCTCTTTGTTAATGTTTTGCCTCGATGGTCTGTATAGGATTGTTAGCAGGGTGTTTAAATTCCCAGCTATAATGGTGTTAGAGTCAATATCTTTTTTGAATTTACTTAGTTGTTGCTTTATAAACATTGGTGCTCCTGTGTTGGGTACATATATGTTTAGGATGGATATTTCTTTTTTTTTTTTGAGTTGGAGTCTCACTCTGTCACCCAGACTGGAGTGCAGTGGCCACTCCTGGCCACCGCACCTCGACCTACTAGGCTCTGGCAATCCTTCCGTCTCAGCCTTCCGAGTAGCTGGAACTACAGGCATGCGCCACCATGCCCAGCTAATTTTTTGATTTATTGTAGAGATGAGATCTCGCCAAGTTGCCCAGGTGGGTCTCGAACCCGCGTTCTCAGGCAATTCACTCACCTCAGCCTCCCAAAGTGCGGGATTTCAGGCTGAGCGACCAAGCCCGGCTAGGATGGATATTTCTTGTTGATGGATTGAACCTTTTATTATTATGTAGTATCCTTCAGTATCTTTTAAAATTTTTGATAACTTAAAGGTTGTTTTGTCTGATTTTAAGATTGGAACTCCTGCCTTCTTTTGTGATCCATTCACCTGGAAATTCATTTTCCAACCTTTAACTTTGAGTCTGTGTGCATCCCTTGTTGTGAGATGAGTTTTCTGGGTGCAGCAAATTATTGGGTCATGGATTTTAGCCAGTTTGTCATTCTGTGTCTTTTCAGTGGTGGATTTAGTCCATTGATGTTCAGGTTGATTATTGAAATGTGATTGTTTATCTGTCATGAGGTTCCTATAAAGTTTTTTCTTTGTTTGTTTTCTTTTAACTTTTGGGTTGATGTATGTGTGTGTTTTCAAGTTTGCAGTTGCGATGTATTTTCTATTGATTCTGTGTTCTCTTGTTCTCTTGAGAAGTGTGTGGTTATTCTTTTTTTTCTTTCTTCTGTGCTTAATACTTCTAAGCATCTCCTGTAGAGCTGGTCTGGAAGCTGCATAATTTCTTAGGGATTGGACGTCTGGGAAGGATTTAGTTCTCCATTGCTGATGAAGCTGAGCTTGGCTGGGTATGTGATTATTGGTTGAAATTGTTTATCTCTGAGTACTTTGAATATTGGACTCCAATCCCTTCTAGCTTGTAGTGTTTCTGTTGATATTCTCATTGGTTTTCCCTTTTTCTCTTGCTGCCTTTAGGATTTTTTCTTTTGTGCCTACTTTGTGTAGGTGAATTACTATGTGTCTAGGAGGTGGTCTTCTCCTTAGATATCTTGCAGCATCTCTTGTGTTTGGATGGTCATATCTCTGCTGAGATGAGGAAAGTTTCCTTGGATAAACTCCTAGAATATTTCTTCCAAGGTGTTCTCCCTTTCCCTTTCTTATTCTGAGATATCAATCAGGCATAGATTTGGCCTCTTGATATGATCAAACACCTCTTGGATACTCTGCTCTTTTTGAGTTCTCTTTCTATGTTTTTTACAGATCAGTTTAATTCCATGTTTTGGTCTTCAAGTTCTGAGATTCGTTCTTTTGCTTGATTAATTCTGCTTTCAATGCTTGTCATTTTGCTATTTATTTCCTGGATGAAATTATTTTATGACCAATATCTCTGTTACAAGTTCTTTCAATGTTGAATCTTGTCTTTCTTCAGTCTTATTCACTCTTTCCATTCATTCCTTAATCCCTGTTATATTCTGGGGACAGTCATTGATGACTTCCATTGTTTGGGCTCTGAGGTCTGATTTTTAAGGTGTTTTCTCTTTGATACACTGGGAATTGCTCGTGTTCTTCCATTGAATTTTTTCTTCATTTATGACCAATCTCTTTTTTTCTCTTTAATTCTACAGTGCCAGTGGGAGAGACTTTCACTTCTGATGTTTGCCCAACTCTCCATTCTTCCCTGATCAGGGCTCTGAATTTGTTTAATTTTGAAATAGGGCTGTGAGTGGGAATCTTTGCTGTCTCTTGTAGTTTTGAGAGTTGAATAAGGTGGAGGATGGAGAACTAGGTTTCAGAAACGAGTTGCAAATCAAAATGATTGTGGTATGGGGTCCCTGAGACTCAATCTTCACTACCACTCTATATGACAATGTAATGGGTACATGTGTGTACAACCCCCTGAGTCCAAGATACAGTAACAGCAATAAAGAGAACAGAGAAAAGTAGAATGACCTAAGATGGACAGAAACAAAATAAAATAAAAAACACAGAAAAACAAAAGCAGAAACCAAAGCAACACACACACACACATACACATGAAAACCAAAACAAACTGGAAATAAAACCAAAACAAAACAAACAAAAAAGAAAAAAACTGTAAAACTGAACACACACACACACACACACACACACACACACACACACACACACTCCCCCAAAAATATAAAAATGAAAAGAGAGGAAAAAAAGTAATTCAAATCAAACCCTCACAGATGCATTCATACACACATTAAACTGAAAACAGGGAAGTCCAACAAACAAACAAACAATCTAACAAAAACTGAAAGATGGACCCTCAATCATTCATGTACACACATAAACAGAAAACAAAATGTGAAAGAAGTAAGAAAAAAAAGAAGAACGAAAAAAGAAAAAGAAAAAAAAAGGTGGTGGGGGAATGCAACTTGAACATTCATATACACATTCATGCACAAATAAAAACAAAAAAATTAAAAAAACAAAGAAACAAACCCCCCAAACAAAAAACAACTTGGCCTCTTGTGGCAGGTCCTGTAACTGCTTCTCTCTGCTGTTCACAGGTAAACCTCTCTGCTGTCTTCTGTGGAGCTGCGGTCTCATTTACATTCTCTCCAGTGTTCCACCTGGGGAAAGAGGATGAGGTGGTGTGGGTTGGTAGGGCTTCAGTCCTTCCCTCCTACTCCTGCATGGTCAGGGGGATCCTCTCAGTAGAGAGGTGCAGAATTGTCTCTTCCCCAGGTGCTGGTGGGGAGTGCTCCGGCCAGGTTTATCCTGGAGTAGAGTCCACCTATTGCAGCTGACGTCCAGACACTGCCTGGATTCATCTCTCGCAGTTGTGCCCCAGCTATGGGTCTGATGTTCAGAGGATTGCTGGGAAGGAGAAGGCTGGGTCAAACCTGGACATACAGCTGGGATCTTCTTCATCCTTTTCTGGTCACACTCTCTGTCCCACAGCTGAATCAAGATAGGGGGTGCGGGTGCTTGAGACTCTGTACTCCTTCTGTCCCTCTGGAGTTTGTGCTTTTGGGATATTCCCTCTGGGTCATGATCAACCCCGAGTAGCTAACCTGCCATCACAGAAATCATGTCTGTCAGTCTTTGGTGAGCAAGCTGGAGCACTTCCCTGCCCAGTTTTCAAGATAGTGTCAGGGTGCCTGTTTCTTCTCCTCTGGTGGGGCTCTGCCTCTGGGCTCCCTTGCTGTGCTCCTTCTGCAGCCCATGCTGCCAGTGTCCGGCCAGGAGCTGCCATACTAAGGCAGGAGTCGACAGTCACTCTTGTCAGCTTCTTCCAGGAAGGACTTTGCTGATTTTTAGAAAATGACACTTGGCCCCTGTGTCCTGGGCAGTGTTAGGGTCCAAGCTGAGCAGCTGTGGCACCAGCCATTTCACCAGGAGAGCTCTGGTCACTTGCTCCCGAGTCCCCATTCAGCCAGCCACTCACATGTCCACTTACTCACAGACATGTACGCAAAATTTTCCATACACTCCCTCACTCACTGGGACTTGCATAGTCCAACTGGCTCCACTGCCATCTTCCCAGAAGTCCCTCGGTATTCAGATTTTAATTGCAAACATCTAGCAGCGAAAAAATGTAGTGCCCATATCTACTTTTATTTAATATGTACATATATATGTACTATTCCATTCATTAGGATGTTAGACACTACGTTATGATGTATTTAATCTATAAATATATTATAGCTTAGTATATGAATACATATAATTTAGTTCATAAATAATAGTATATAAATATATAAATGCATATAAATACATTATAACTAAATAGTACTTTATCTCATTTATTGGATAGGATATCCCATCAATTTAAAAATAAATGAGATAAAGTAGAGGTGAATAATATCCTCTCATGCCTAATTAGGATTGTTTTATACTATTTAAAATTACTATTCCAAGAAACATTATATATGAGGTCATGTTAATAATAATGAGACTAAGTCACATTCTCACTAGTCTTCTCACCAAATTTCAAATATTGTGGCCAACTTCTCAAAATAAGATAATTATTCTTTCTACCTTGTAATGTGGCAGATGAAGATACCATATCAGAAAAAAGGGGGCTCAGCCAATTTCTTCAGTTCATTAATTCAACAAATATTCATCAAGTGCCTGCTATGTGCTAGAACATACACTCTGTGATGTACCAGTAGATGCGCACTTTGTATTTATGGAACACACAAATGAATGAACTAGGCAATTTGCACGTGCTGGAGATAGTCTGGTGAGCTTCTGGTCCTGCTTTTCTGGTTTTGTTCCCAGCATGACCTTGCTTTCCTCTGGAAACTCCCACATCCGTATCAAGCTCCCACCTGTCTTCCCTTGTCCCCAGCCTGTAGCCTGGCACTCGATGGGATTTACTCTGACTGGCGTCAGCCTCAGTGGCTGGGACCCTCCTTGTGGGACAGGGGTGACTCCATCTGTGCCTCCCAGTGAGTTGCTGTCCTGGAACTTGCTGTCCTGGAGCCTCTCTTGATAGTACTGCTGGGAAACAATTGTTAGTATTTGTGGAAAAAAATAAAGTGCTTTCTGAAAAGTGTGCTTTCATGTAGTTCCATATTTCAAATGGTAGCCAAATCAATGATCATATATTGAGTATGTATTTTAAAATTCCGTGCCATTCAAGATTTGTATATAAGCTGTTGGCTTAACATGGAGAAGACACAGGAGAAAATTGGTCATAAACAGGTTAGTAACCTTGAAATGAACTTTCCCACAGCAAGTGTTAAAATGAACATTTTAAAGAATGAGCCAGGAGGCCGCCATGCCACAGGCGACCTGAGGACTCTAAGAAGTAAGGTAAACGTGGGGCAAAGCAGACAACTTGTGGTCTAAAAAAAGGGCATCATTTTCTCAGCAGGTGAGAGTTAGATTTGGACAGGAAGGCATTTTAGATTTTTATAAGAGAGTAATTTGAAAAATGGAGTGTCTTCATCTCAGCATGACATGGTATGAGCTCATTTCCAATCTCCTCTGTGATTTTAGCAGGGGATTAACTCCTACTGTGGCTGAGATGGTCTGGAGACACCTTTTATATTCAACTAAGTGCTTTTGCAGGCATTTAAGCATCGTCTCTGGAAGATTTAGAAATGTTTGGTTTTTCAGATATCTAATATGAGCATCTGAAGGAGAAAGTGTCCATTCACTTTGGCAAAACTGCTAAAATTGGCCCAGATGTTAGCTGGAAAGTTAGTGTCCTACAGAAATGATACAAAGGACAGATCTACGTACCTGGGGGAGGTCCCACTATAGATTCCTCTGATCTCTAAGAATTTTCTTTGCCTATTGTCGTAGAACACAAAGCTGGAAAGGGTTACTTTTCAGGGGTAGAATCATAGGCATTGAATTAGGGATAAACATCATAGGTTTTGGTTTCTAACAGGCTTGTATGATTGTTAATGGTCTTATGTGGTAGGCAGGTCTATACAAATCTGCCCCCATAATCCAAGGAAGCTGAGAGGCCAAAGAAAGAGGCTGACATATCTAGTTTCTTAGAAAAAAACATTTAATAGGGACTTATGAACAGAAGTTATGTCTGTGTCTCGGACAGCAGTGAGACAAGATGGTAGATCCCGGTACCATTAACCCCCCGGTTCAGGGCTTGTATGCCATAGAGAAGCGATGATTCAGAAGGGATGTGCAATCAAAGTTTTTATTTTATTTTTATTTTTTTACCTAAGGGCAGGATTTAAGGTAAATACCTGCTCTGACACAAAGAAAATAAATAAGCTGGAAATCTTATAAGTCTTCCTGGAACTGGAGTTAATCAAAAGCCAACATGGCATACTAACATCCAAGACAAAGTTGCTTTGGCCTTCTCACAGGGCTCAATTAGCAAACTTTCGATATTTCACTCATTCAACAAATTGTATTAAGTACATTATGTACAGGGCATTCATTTAGGAAATAGCAGTGAACAAAACAAAAACATGACCTCATGGGCTTCCATTTCAGTGTGAGAGCCAGATAATAAGCAGATAGAAAAGCAGAATAAGAGAATGGGGCATATGTTATTGTTGAAACGCATCAAATAAGAGTCTTACTTGTAACCAATAGAAGCAAACTCGAACTGATTAATCAGAAAAGGAATTGAGTGAAATAAAATCGGGTGCTTTACAGGATCATTGGGAGAGCTAGGCAACCAGACCCAAGGGTGGGTTTCTAAGAACAGTGCCTCAAAGGACACTGATCGGATACCTGATACCATCTGCTACCACCTCCATCACTGAGAATGATATGCCATAGCTTGCACTGCTGCCATTTCTGTGACAGAGACTCAAGTTTGCATTTTCTACTACTACACTGCAGGCTCAAAGAGAAACAGAGCTTCTTGCCCTTTCTTCATGTGTTACCAGTTCATGAGTCTGGCTGCTAGTACCAGCGCCTGGGCATGGACAATTACTACTTCCCAGATTTGTTTCACAGATTTGTTTGAGTTATAGTTAATTAATAAATTCAGGAAAATCAACACATAAAAATCAGTTACATTTCTATGCACTAGCAATGAATAATCTGAAAAGGACATTAAGAAAGAAATTCCATTTAAAATGGCATCAAAAAAGAATAAAATACTTAGGAATAAATTTAATAAAGGAAGAAAACTGAAAACTATAAAAAGAACACTAAAGGAAAGTTTTTTTTTTTTTTTTTTTGAGTTGGAGTCTCACTCTGTCGCCCAGACTGGAGTGCAGTGGCCGCTCCCAGCCACCGTAGCCTCGACCTGCTGGACTCCGGCGATCCTTCTGCCTCAGCCTTCCAAGTAGCCGGAATTATAGGCATGCGCTACCACGCCCAGCTAATTAAGAAAAGTTTTAAAGCCCTAAATAAATGAAAAGACATTCTATATTCATGGATTAGAAGACTTAATATGATAATACAACCCAAAGTGATCTACAAATTTCATGTAATCACTATCAAAATCCCAATGGATTTTTTTTTTCAGAAATAGGAAAACTATCCTAAAATTTATATGGAATTTCAAGGAACTTCCAAATAGTCAAAACAAATGTGGAGGGCTCACATTTCTTGATTTAAAAACTTACTCCAAAACTATAGTAATCAAACAGTATGGTACTGGCAAAAAGACAGATACATACACTGACAGAACAGGTTAAAAATGTGTGGTCTAGTAACTTTCAACAAGGGTGCCAAGATTCATTCAATGGAAAAAGGACAGTTTTTCAACACACTGATCTAGAAAAAAATGAATGTCTCACGAAGGAATGAAATTGAACACATACCTTAAACCGTATTCAGAAATTACCTCAAAATGAATCAAAGACTTACATGTAAGAACTAAAACTATAAAACTCTTGGAAGAAAACATAAAGAGAAATCTTTATGATTTTAGATTTGGTAAAATTTCTTAAATATGACACCAAAGCATAAGTAACAAAAGAAAAAAAATAGCTAAATGGGATTTCATTGAAATGAAACTTTTGTGCATCAAAGGAAACTATCAAGAAAGCAAAAAGACAATCTACAAAATGAGAAAATATTTTAAATCACATATATGTTATATATGATTTTATATAAATGACAATATATAATATATATGATTACAATCCAGAATATATAAAGAACTGCAACCCATCATCAGCAACAAAAAGGCAACCCAATTAAAAAATGGACAAAGGATTTGAATAGAATTTTCTCCAAAGAAGACCTACAAATGGCCAATAAGCACATGAAAAGATGTTCAAAACCATTAGTCATCAAGGAAATGTAGATTAAAACCACAATGAGATACTACTTCACACCCATTATGATGGCTATTATATGAATATATATAAAAAGGACAATAACAAGAGAGGATGTGGGGAAATTGGAACTCCCATACATTGCTGGTGGGAGTGGAAAATGGTGGAGCCAATGTAGAAAACAATTTGGCAGTTCCTAAAAAAGTTAAACAAAATTATCATATGATTCAACAATTTTACCCCTGAAGAATTGAAAACAGACACTCAGACAGATATTCCATATCAGTGTTCATACCAGCATTATTCACAATAATTGCAAGATAGAGATAACCAAGTGTCATCAATAGGAGAATGGATAAAGATAACATGGTATATACGTACAATGGAATATGATTCCATCATGAAAAAGAATGAAGTTTTGATACATGCTTCAGCATGGATGAACCTTGGAAACATTATGCTAAGTGAAATAAACCATACACAAAAGTACGAATATTGCATGATTTCTCTTATGTCAGATGTGACAATTTAGTTTGAGAACTCATTCTAGAAAAAGTGCTACATACCTCATTACTGAATATCACTATGGTCACCTTTGAAGTGCTCCCCTTGAGAAGCTATACACTGACACTAGTGCCTCGTCCACCTGTCAAAGTAGTTTTGGAACTCTTTTTCTGAAATGGCTATCCAAGCTGTCACTGTATTTCCCTGGATGTCCTAAATGCCATCAAATGTCTTCCCTTCAACATTCCTTTTATCTTTGGGTGAAGATGAAAGTCGCTGGGGGCCAGATCAGGTGAGTAGGGAAGGTGTTCCAATACAGTTATTTGCTTATTGGCTAAAAGCTCCCTCACAGAGAGTGCTGTGTGAGCTGGTGCATTGTTGTGATGCAAGAATTCCTTTGGGACCATTTTTAACACACCTTTCTCATGCTAAGATTTTCAGTTAAGATTTTCCTAACTGTTTCTCTATCAATGTTTATTTTGTTTACTATGCCTCTTACAGTCAGCCAGTGATTTTGACATGCAATTTGATGAATTTTTGCAGTGTTTTCATCACTTCTGCTTGTTACTGACCATACTAACCACTTTTCATCAGTGACACTTTCTCTCCCCTCAGAAAACATTTAATCCATTTGTACACTACTATTTTCTTCATGGTATTATCCCCATAAACTTGGACTAACATGCCCCTGATTTCACTTTCACTCTTGCCAAGTTTAACAAGAAATTTTCTGTTTGCTCATTGTTTTAATTAAAACTCCAACATTCTTGTGATGACAGCTCTGATGGCCATTCCAGAAAAGGAGTTCCAAAATTGCTTTGATGGGTGGACTAGGCACTGGCGTCAGTTTATAGCTTCCCAAGAGGAGTACTTGGGAGGTGACCATAGTGATATTCAGCAATGAGATATGTAGCTCTTTTTCTAGGATGAGCTCGTGAACTTAGTTGTCAGACCTTGTATACAGTGTGATGGTTAATTTTAGGTGTCAACTTGACTGAGCTAAGGGATGACCAGATGGCTGGTAAAATATAATTTTGGGATTATGCCTGTGAGGATGTTCCTGGAAGAGATGAATATTTGATTCAGTCAGCTGAGTAAGGAAGATCTGCCCTCACCAGTGTGTCTGGGTATCATCCAATCTGTTTATTGGATGAGTCTGAGAAGTTGGAAAAGGTGAATTTGCTTTCTCTACTTGAACTGGCACATCATCTTCTCTTGCTGTTGGGCATTGGCTCTCTGATTCTCAGGCATTTGGATTTGGACTGAGAGTTACACCAGGGGCTCCCCTGGTTTTCAGGTCTTTGGGTTTGAATTGGAACTACACCACTGGCTTTCCTGGGCCTCCAGCTTACAGGCAGGAAATCACAAGCCTTCTTGTAATAAATCTCTATTTCTCTCTCTCTCGATATACACACACACACATACACACACACACACACACACACTCCACACACACACACACACACACACACACACACACACTCACACACACACACACATCCTATTGGTTTTGTTTCTCTGGAGAACCCTGATATATGCACTATCTAGAATACTCAAATTCTTAAAGACAGAAAGTAGAATAGAGGTTACCAGGGGCTGGGGGTGTTATAGATTAATGGGTACAGATATTCTGCTTGAGATGAGAAAAATTCTGGAAATAGTGGTGATGATTATATAACATTTTGAATGTACTTAATGTCACTGAGTTATGCACTCAAAAATAGTTAAAGTGGTAAATTTTATGCTCTTGTATTTTACTGCAATAAAAAATAAATAGATTAAATGAGGTAAAGCTCTTAGAACTGCGCCTGGAACATAGTGAGTGAACAGAGAGAAGAGATGGATCTTATGTATCACTTACAGATAAATGCAAAAGAGATATGCAGAAGAGAGAATATAAAGCAGTAATTCACCTGAGATTTGACTTTTAGAAGGGAATGACCTGTTCTCTCCTCCTTTCCTCTGGGTTTCTTTCTCAGAGGAGGGCAGATCCTGAGAAGATACATTTCAGGTTGGAGAAGAGTCATTGTGAATCTGACCGCTTTTTGGTTTTTTGCACATAGTTAAATCCCATGTTCCACTTCTAAATACGGAATGGAAAGGGAATCTGGAGCAGTCTTTTAGCCTGTTTCTTAATTCCCTCTACTCCCAAGTCATCCCTGGTACTGCTCTGCACAGGTCAGGGCTGTGGGGCTATTGTATGGAGATGGAAGGTGAGCACCAGCCCCTCTGGGTTTAGTTTCCTCCAACCAGCCCTCCTCAGAGGTCCCGTGTCTTACTCTAGCAAGAGAGATTTGGGGAAGATGAAGCATTCCCCCCTGCCATGGGTCAGGTTTCCAGACTGAGCTGCCCCGCAGAACTGTCATCTGTTTCCCTTTGGACCAGGGGCTGGACTCAGTCTGGGGGCTGGAGAACAAGCCTAGCCCATACTGGGACCTGATTATGTGGAGCCTGGGTCACTAGTTCTCCAAGAATCCTCTTGGTTCTCAACTGAGGCCACCCCACAGCTGAGCCTATTCCATTCTGGCCTGAGAAAGAGGAGAAAAAGAGAAGGAGAGTGCTTCAGGCTTTGGCCAAGGCTAGAACGTCATGAGTGTAGCATATTATGATCTAGAAGTTGTTCTGGGCCAGAGGAAATATAGCAACCATTCTGGCTGGTCCCTTTATTTCCCTCTGAATCCCTGGGAAACCCTCGTTAATGTGACTAGGAATAGTAGAGTAGAAAAGGTAATATGTCTTTTTATTCTGAGCTTGGGAATATTTCAGGCATCTAAAAGTCTAGAGAAAACAATAGCAAACAGAGTGCAGTGGCCGCTCCTGGCCACCGCAGCCTCGCCTGCTGGGCTCTGGCGATCCTTCCACCTCAGCCTTCCGAGTGGCCGGAATTACAGGCATGCGCTACCACGCCCGGCTGATTTTTTGATTTATTGTAGAGATGAGGTCTCGCTGCCCAGGTGGGTCTCGAACCCGCGGGCTCAGGCCATCCACTCACCTCAGCCTCCCAAAGGCGTGGGATGACAGGCTGAGCCCTGAACCTGGCCAAGCATAGCATTTTCCAGGCAGGGGTGGGGAGTTAGAGAGAACCCACCTGACAAGCACCTCAGTTTCCCTACAGCTCAACGGTGGTAGGGGGATCCAGAACTTCCTGTTAGATGCAGAGTGTGATAGACGAGCTGAGAGGAGCCAGACCAAGGAGTAGCCTGGCGTTTACATGCGGAAGCTCCAAGCCGCAGCGACCTCCAGACCCAGGACCGTAGTAGGGAATCAGTATCAGAGGCTGGCACTGCCCCCACCCATCCCAAAGGTCTACTGGGACCAGTTACATCAGTTATGGAGGCAACAAAGGAGAGAGAGTAAAGTGGAAAGATCAGGCAGGAGAGACTCTCCAGAGACCAGGAGAAGCCCAGCAGATGGCACTCAGAGTCATCGCCCCTTTCCTGGTGACAAGGAAAATTGTTTTCTCCTGCAAAGTACCACTCTGGAAGGCAGGAGTAGAAAGCACACTTGAGTGCGGAAACACTCTGAAAATGACGTTGAACTTTGAACTGATGGGGTTAAATCTTAAATTGAGCAATTATCTATGAGATGGTTTTAAACGGAGTTATCTTGAAGTGTTAAGATGAAGTGTTCGCTGCAAGTTGATTTTGGTTAAGAATGTAAGTGTGTTTAAGAAAGAAAGAGAAACAGTGAAGGAATGGAGAGGAACTTAGATCAGAAAAGTGGGAAGAACATTTCAGCTCTTGAAGAATGTGACAGCAGAGCTGAGTCTTATTTCCATTTATTCGTTTATTTGACAAATGTTTATTTCACATGCTAGGCAATGTTCTAAGCATTGGCAGTAGATAATAAGCAGGGAGCAAAGTATTTTCATGTCATAGGGCTTACATTCCAGCAGGGAAGACCAGGGCCACTGCTAGGATTCCTGGAGCTTTTGTCTCAATATTCTGTAGGTGAGAGAGGATGCTTTCTCTAGGATGATGCAACCCCCATCTCTGGTTAGAGACTTGACAAGAAGGATGTGGAACTTGACCTGAACAATTACATATGGAGGCCCTGGGGAAGATAGAAAGACACAAAATGAACAAATGGAATATATGATAGTTTATGATAATTAAAAAAAACCCAAGAGGGATAAGTGTGTGTGTGTGTGTGTGTGTGTGGTGTGTGTGTGCGCGCGCGCACACGCACACGTGCATGTGCGCGTGTGTGGTGGCCACTTTTAAAATATCGTAGTCATGGGAAGCTAATAGCAATATTTATCAGAGAGGTTGAAGGAGATAAAGGATTAAGCCATAAAGATATTTAGAGGAATAGTGTTCAGGGAGAGGGAACAGCAAGTGCAGAGGTTCTGAGACAATAGAAGGCCTGAGATATTGAATGAACAGCAAAGAGGCTAGGGGAGAGTGAGTGGGGGCAGGATTGTAGATGGAGTAAAGAGGTATTGAGCACATCCCTATTTAGCTAGGATGGTCCAGGTTTCTATCTGTGGTTCCAGAATAATTATGTGTAGACTTCCCTTTCATATTCAAAAATGTCCCCACATGGTCAAAGCTATGATGAGCATCCCAGTTCCTGTTCAGCCTGGTAGGAAACCACTGGGAACTGGACTTTGAATGGGACGTGGGCTGCAGGATGTGACTTTGGTTTAACAAGATCGTTTGGACTGGCTTCTTGGAGGTGGAGGAAGAGCTCGCAGGCAGAGATTTCCCCCCAGGAAACCAGGGTTCTGGTGCCTCAAAATGCCCTTCCAGGTCTAACACCTGGAGCTGCAGTTGACGGTCCAGGGTGCATGTGGGTGTTGAACTCACTTCCAACCTGGCTCCCTTCAGGAAGGCGGCTTCAAAGACAACTGGGAAAGGAAGTGCATGGCAACCTGTTCGAGTCCTTTAAGCAGCCCACACTGTGGAAGCAGTGGATATATCCGAGATCATTCTAGCCCTTCGTAGCATCAACTTTTCTGTGATAAACTGTGTGTCTGTAGATCAAAGGATCACATTTAAAAGGGTTTCAGAAGGGGCAGAGGACTTTGAGCCCTCATTCAGAGCCATTTCCCCAGGGTGGATGTGATGTTGATCAGATGAACTTTCGGGCTTAGCATATTGGGAGAGGACAGCTAAGCTTCTATTGATAAGCTGGAGATAACCGGGGCAGGACTAGAAGGATCTCCAAAAAACTAGCTCAGTTCCACAGTGGAATTTGGAATTGTCACTAAGCTCATGACTGTATTTTTGGTCACTCAGAAAGGTGAAGCAGAAGTTGCTGATACTTGCTCTCTGGTGGCTGCTGCTTCACTGGGTGGCAAACAATAGCCGGCTGAGGGCAGGGAGTTCAGACATCCCGAGTTCAAATCCTGGCTTTGCCACTTTGTGTCCTGGGGCTTTTAGAGGAATGCCTCATCTTTCTGTGCATTCGCTTCCTCATCTGCAAAGTGGTACCTACAGCACCCACCTCAAGATTGTGGGCATCAGGTGAGCCGGATGTGAAATGCTTAGAACCGTGCTTCCAGGCATGCTGGCTGTCACTGTTATTCCTTTGACAAGTGCCCTCTACCCTTGTGTCCCCTTTTCATGGAGCCGGTCCTCTTGGTCACAGTGATGTGCATACTGCTGTCTTTCTGGTTTGGGAAGTAAGTAAATGATTACCTCTGAGGTTCTCTTTTAGTCCATCAGCAAAGGTCGGTTTTAGGAAAAGTGAGAGGGGTGGCCTCCAAGCAAGCTTAGCCTTGAGCGCAAGTTGCCTTTTTCATTCCAAGTAGAAAAAAAATCAAAACATTTCAAAACAGGTTTTTTTTTGAGTTGGAGTCTCACTCTGTCACCCAGACTGGAGTGCAGTGGCCGCTCCCGGCCACCGCAGCCTCGACCTGCTGGGCTCCGGCCATCCTTCCGCCTCAGCCTTCCGAGTAGCCAGAATTACAGGCACGCGCTACCATGCCCAGCTGATTTTTTGATTTATTGTAGAGATGAGGTCTCGCTGCCCAGGCGGGTCTCGAACCCGCGGGCTCAGGCAATCCACTCACCTCAGCCTCCCAAGGCGCGGGATTACAGGCTGAGCCACCGAGCCCGGCTAACACTTTTTAAAACAGATTTAAATCTGATTAGGCAAGTAAAATTTAGAATTGTGGTAAACAAAAATTGATCATTTTCAGGAAAATAAAGAAGATGACGCCATTGCAATTTGTTATAACTGTTTTAAAACTCTATTGAGTATAAGATGGGTGTATTTATGAATCCTATTTTTACCTGAGTGGCTTTCATATGCTCCTAATGGGTGACTTGTAACACAAGAATGAGCACACCTCAAGGAAGAATATATCTGGATTCATTACTCATCATAAGTGTAATTATTGTTTAACAGTATTATGAAGGGCTGGTGATGAGATACAGGTGTTTAAACACGCAGTGCCAATAGATTTGACATGGCATTCAGTTCTAGGCATATACATTTTAAAGGCTTCTATTCACCAGGGAGACAATAAAGCCACACACAATGTTAAGTGTGTTTGCTAAAAACATGAAGTGACTGGTTAATTTTTAGTCTTTAGATTTTGAAATGGGATTTGTTTTTCCAGCAATAAGTGTTTCTTTACGTACTAGTCTTTACGTTACACTTTAAAGGAAACAGGGCTATATTGATAAAGTCTACCAGTCTGGAGATCTCAAACCATCTGAAAGCTCAGTTCAATTTCAGACTGAGCAAATAAATGACGATGAGGAGGCTCTGACGAGTATTTCCACCTGGAATTGTTGGTCCTCAGGAAGGATATAGCCAAACTTTCTAGCTTCCTTGATGAGAAACCTGAGGTACAGATCATGATCGGCTCAAGGAAGTGACTGGTAGACCAGACTCTTTAGATTTGAACTTGGGTCTCCTAAGTTTTGTGACTGAACTCTTCCCAGCCTACTATGTTGTCTCCTGTCAAATGTGAGGCTCTATTTGTTTGAATTCTTGATTAATTCTATCTAGTCAATAGAAATCTTTGAGCACTTATTGCATGCCATGCTCTGTGGCTGTTCCAGCTCTTGAGGGCCGTAGAATTCCTTGACTTGTTTGGATGTAACTGTTCCAGCTTTAGTCTCCGATTATTTAATGTTTCTTGGATGCATGTGAGTGAGTGTGTTATTGTCTGTGGCTTGTATTGAATAGTTAGTCCTTAGCAGGAAGGAGTGTGAAGAGAAGTGGTGTTTACTTAATACTGTGTTTTACATGTGTCACCTTTATAAAAAGATTATGAAGCTGATGTGGTACCCTAGACAAAGATACGCAAAATCACTCGATAAGGTTATATATCTTCTAAGTTGATGGAGTGGCAGGTTGGTTCACCCACAGCTTAATATAGTACCTGGCATACAAACCATCTAAATTGTGTTGAATGAATGAACACTGGGCCTGAAACTCAGGTCTAAGTGACTCCAAAGTTCTTTTCAATATACTACATTGAATTGCATTTTTGCGTTTCCTAGGCTCAAGAACACACAGGTTTTTTTTTTTTTTGACTATCATCTAGCATGTAACTGTTTAATAAATTCCTTTTGCTTCTGGTATATAAATCCTGCAAGGTTTAGAATGTTTACGTAGCTGCTGTAGCTATTTTCTTTTTAAAGAACAAGAAATTATGTACCTGTTAAATTAACTTTTGAAGTCATCATTGGAAGATCAAGGCCAATAAAAACACTTTTAATAATGCTATGTGTTAGGGTACGGATAGGGTGAGGGTGGATGGGGAGGCGAGGAAAGCAGTACTGCCAACCCAGAGATCCAAGTAATGCAAAGAATTGCAACACACAAAGAGGTAAAGAAAGAAAAGTTTATTTAAAAGTAAATTAAAGAGACAAAGAGAAGGGAGACAGAAGATTCACCTCCCCAAGGTGGGGGAGTGGGCCAAAGCCAGGAAGCATGGCAACAGCCATAGCTCCAAGAGCACATGGCCACACCAGAGTCTAGCAAGGCAATGGCCACTGGTTGCTTGTGGTTGAGTCCTTTTAACCATTCCCCTTGATGGGGGAAGATCACTAAGGTGATTGGGTGGTGGTCTGCTCCACGTCATCACAAAGGGTCAGGCAAGTGCAGGTACTGACATCAGGTGATGGACAGTAGGCAGATGGGTGAGTTAGTCACATGACTGCTGATGTGGTGGGGTTTACCTGTGTCACTTAGGTCCCAAAGGACTGGTTAGGTTAACTTGGGGAGTTTGGGCCCAGAGGGGTTTTTTCTGCTAGAGACTTGTTAGACATTTGCAATTCACAAATTCCTGGACCAAAGGTGGTCGTATTATCACTTTCATGACTTTGGCCAGCCAAAGGGTGAACTTTGATCTTCAACCCTGACAAGGAACCTGAAAGTTTACTAGAAGTTATTATACTAAACATCATGAATTGAAAGATTGAGCTGTCCTGGTCTTACATCTGATGGAGATTTGCTGAGGGGGCATGGAATAGGCTGCTGCTTGGCCTACCATAGAATGTCTGAACGCTTTCTAATGGTTATGCTGAGGCAAAAAGACTAAACTAAGAATAAGCTAAGTTTTTTCCGGGTTTCTATAGGTACCACCTTTCACTGTGAATACCCTTGAAATGCAGAAGTCATGAAAGTGCTACCCACATCCATCAGGGCCTGAGACAGCCCCTTATGCACTGTGGCTCTCCAA
Source organism: Cephalopachus bancanus (assembly GCA_027257055.1). Taxonomy (NCBI): domain Eukaryota; kingdom Metazoa; phylum Chordata; class Mammalia; order Primates; family Tarsiidae; genus Cephalopachus; species Cephalopachus bancanus. The sequence goes on along the minus strand of JAPVLO010000028.1, from coordinate 1,914,327 downwards.
CACTGCTGGTGATTTTCCCTGGCCGTGAGATGTTCATAGGACCCAGACTCTATTTACATAAACCATTTACATGGATGCATGATTTTAGTTCAACAATAACTCAGTAATAATATGTAGCATTGCCCTGGGCTGGGCACCTTAGTGATATGATCTCATTTTAATCCTTAAAACATGTTTCCAAAATACTTCTTTATTTTACAGTCAAGGAAAGTTGAATTCAAGAATGATTGAGGCTATGTGAAGAGTGAAGTTCTATAATGGTAGGCTGAACTGCGATGTTGTTTACCTTGGTTGTGGTTTATTGCCACATTCCCAGCTGTTTGCTTACTCATTCACTTATGCGTTGATCTTAAAAATGTGTATTAGTTCTTATTACATAAAGCTCAGCCAGAGAGACACAAATGAATGCTTGCCAAGAATGCATCTATACCTGCTCACCTGTAAAGAGATGGTTTGCTTGTGGTAGTATTCTTTGTGATAGCAATTAACCAGAAACAACCTAGATATTTATCAGTAGAGGACTGATTTAATGGATTCTTAGTATTATAGAATGCTATGTCCTTTTGAAAAGAATGAGCCAGAACTCTATGTCCTGAGGAGCAAATTTACAAATACAAGAAGCATGGTATAGATAGTAAGTATGGTTGTGACAAGGACAACATATATGAGCACGTACATAACCTTGATTTCTCCCCTGGCCTTTTTTAAAAAAAAAAAATTATTTTATTTTAAAGTTGTGGTGTACAAGTCTGGATTGTGTACATAAGTGGTTTAGGTACAGGTTAAGTTTTGGGCCTCCACTGGCCCTTGAAGAGCATGGTGCCATTATTGCTTGGGCCTGCAAGCCATGTTAGGCTGGTCTGTTGGGTATATTCAGTAATGGTATAGAGAAAAACAGAAAAAACCCTAGAAAGGCTGGTAATTTTGGAATGGACAGAAGCTACTGAGGACAAAAAGAATATATAGGAAAGGCAGGAGGAAGTTGGGGAAGAGTTGAGCTAGAATGGATTGATTTTTAAAAATACAGTTTTTGGGGGTTGTGGGGGGAAGGGAAAGAGAAAGAAAGATGGAAGAAGAGAGAGCAGGGAGAGGGAGAGAGAGACAGAGGAGGGAGTGGAGGGAGAGAGAGAGGGAGAAAGAGAGGAAGAGGGAGGCTGTGCTGTGAAAAGTAGGGCTTTGGAGAAAAAGGTGACATGGCAAGGAGATATTTCTTTCATTGCTGGGTGCCATGCAAGGCAATATGCCTTTTATTTTTTTAGTGACTTCAGTGAGGACTTTGATTGCTTTCTGGGCTGGTTTTTGGAGGTAGAGTTTCTTTTCTTCTGAATGTGGCTCCTGTAATGATATGGGCCATTAGGAAACAGCTTTATGTGGGTTACATTGTGACATCATTTGTACAGATAAGGTATTTGGGCATAGTAGCAACATACATGCATCAAAACTTTTGGAAAGCAAGCCTAGACCATATATTAATATTAATTACTTCTTAAGAGTTAGTTTCTTCTTAAGAGGGATGAAATCTGCATACTCTTCTATACTGTTTAAGATTTTTAGAGTGAGCATTTGTTACTTTCACAATTAAAGATTAAATACATTTTTGTGATATAGTTTGTATTTCTCATAAATAATTTCTTGTAAGTGGAAAAGCATAATTTCTCTTAAGTGGAGAAAACACTTATGAGAAGCAGCAGTTGTGTTCTTGCCTCAAAGGCTTTAAAAATACAAGACTTTGAAGACAAATGCTTCTTATGACGAACTTAATTTGCAGCAATAGCACTAAGACTCTTGGAGGAGAGACAGTGCACAGACCAAAAGGAGAATCTAGCTAAATCCTTGAGTGGTTTAATTTCTTACCATAGCTCTAGGGAGTGTATCAAGGAGGAGTTTTCCATTTTCTCTCTTTTTTTCCCTCCCATTTTCTTTTTTTTTTTTGAGTTGGAATCTCACTCTGTTGCCCAGACTGGAGTGCAGTGGCCCCTCCCGCTGCAGCCTTGACCTGCTGGACTCTGGTGATCCTTCTGCCTCAGCCTTCCAAGTAGCTGGAACTACACGCGTGCGCTACCATGTCCCGCTGATTTTTTGATTTATTGTATAGATGAGGTCTCGCCAAGTTGCCCAGGTAGGTCTCGAACCCTCGGGCTCAGGCAATTCACTCACCTCAGCCTCCCAAGGTGCGGGATTACAGGCTGAGCCACCGAACCCGGCTTCCCTCCCATTTTCAAGTGCAGAAAGGATATCCTGGTTTCCTGGTGTCTGCATGAATCTAGAGGGTGGTGGATGGAACAGCCTATTAGGCAGTACTATAGGTCAAGAAACAAAAACATTTGCTGGACACCAATGACTGGGGAGATGATAGCGGGTCTGCCCCTTCCGTTTCTACTGGGTGCTGCCTCCCAAAGGGGAATTTTCTCCTCACACAGCAAACAATTGGTTGGATGCCACATAGAACAAAACACAACAAAACACAAGTCAAAACAAAATACCAGAAAATGTCCGCACTGGGGTCTAAGCTATCAATACACAACACTCCTCTCTTCTTTGCATGAATTTCAAACCTAGCAGGAAGGATAGACAAGTGGACTGATAGAGGTGGCAATGTCAGGCAGGCTGGGAATGTGATTTAGGTGCATGGCAAAAGTGGGTTATCCTGATGTTCAGAATAGCAGACTTACCAGAACAACCATGGAAGGACTTGGAAATTACAGAACTACCCCATGACAGGAGAGGGCAGGCTCTTTTCCTAATCAACTTAGTTTAAAACTAAAGGCAGACTGAAGCCAGTTGCTTTCTGTAGACCCCAAAGACAAAGAAGGAGAGAGTGCTGACTCGAGTGTGCTCAGTTCTTTGAACTACCCTATCTGGCAAGTCACTCTTCCTTTTAACGATGTTGATGAGAAGGCAGGAGAGATTGGCAGGCAAGGTTTTCTCCACAGGGTAAAATTAAAGAGTATTTTTCTAAAAAAAGTGAGGAAGCTTCTGGGGGAAGGACAGGAACTCTTATTCTGAGACTTGGTGCCTTTACAATGAAGTTCTGTCCTTCTGACTTCTGGAAGTGCCCCAGCCAGCCCACCCACATACCTGAAGTAAGGTCAGTGAGTTCACAAGCCCGACCAGCACTAACAAGCTCATGGTCACTGGGAGAAGCCACAATTCTTTGTACCGATGAGTACAGAGAATCACATCTGTACAAAGAGAGAAGAAACTCATCAGCTAGGTTTTTTATTAATAACATAAGGACTTCCAGAATTCAAGGAAAACCAAATACTCAAAAGAGAAGGTTCAAGAAGATCTAATAAAGAAACTGGCAATGGAGGAAATATAAATAATTCAGAAACCAGGAGAAAGTTTTCACTCTAAAAGGATATCTGATTAGTATCTTCTGGGAAATTCGGAGAAACTTCGGAAAATAACAACAGCTGTGTCCTTTAAAAAGAAATAACCAGCAAACAGAGAAAGTTCATGGAATCAAATATGTGATTGCTGAAGGTAAAAAAAAAAAAAAAAATTTTTTTGAGTTGGAGTCTGACCTTGTCATCCAGACTGTGGTGCAGTGGCATGCTCCTGGCCACCGCAGCCTCAACCTTCTGGGCTCCCGCGATCCTTCCGCCTCAGTCTTCCAAGTAGCAGGAACTACAGGTGCATGCTACCACGCCCAGCTAATTTTTTTTTTTTGGATTTATTGTAGAGATGAGGTCTTGCCAAGTTGCCTGGGCAGGTCTCGAACCCGCAGACTCAGGCAATCCACTCACCTTGGTCTCCCAAAGCGCTGGGATTACAGGCTGAGCCAACGAGCCTGGCTGAGAGTATAAAAAACAGAAGATTGCAAGAGAAAGTTGCAGAAAATCTCCCAGAGTGTAAAGCAAATAGGCAAAAATAAGAAACTTGCAAGAGAAAAGTTAAGTCATGAGGAACCCATCAAAAATTTATCAAAGCAAGCTGAAGAGGAGAACTGCAGGGTGAATCTGGCCCAAAGTTCAGTGCCCTCTTGCTGGTGCATCTTAAGATGCAAGCAGGAGTGTTTAGAAGCCACTGTGCTCAGGCACTGATCTTGATCCTCTCCTTCTTCTGTCACTGAATTCTGTGTCACCCCATCATCTACTTTTTTGTCCCATGCAAAAGCACACGATCGGTTTTGGACAGCTCATTTTGTTTTTTCTTATTTCATAGTAGCACTTAAATATTTTTAATTTTTTAATTGTAGTAAAAATACACAGCAAAATATCTACCATCTTAACCATTTTAGTGCACAGTTCAATAGTGTTAAGTATAATCACATTGTTGTGTACCAGATCTCCAGAACTTTTTTATCTTACAAAACGAAAACTCTATACCCATTAAACAACAACTCCTCGTTTTTTTTCTCCCTTCAGCACCTGATAACTACCATTCTCCTTTCTGTTTTAATGAATATGACTATTTTATATACCTTACATAAGTAGAACCATACAATATTTATCTTTTTGTGACTGGTTTATTTCACTTATAATGTGCTCAAGGTTCATCCATGTTGTAGCATGTGACAGGACTTCCTTCCTTTTTAAGATGGAATAATGTTTCATTGTACATATGTACTATATTTTATTTATTCATTCATCCATCAATGGACATACAGAATTGCTTCCACCTCTTGGCTATTACAAATATTGTTGCTATGAACATGGGCTCAAATGTCTCTCTGAGACCCTGCTTTCAATTATTTTGGAAGTGGAATCACCAAATCATATAGTAATTCTATTTTTAATTTTTTTGAAGAACTGTCATATTATTTTCCATTGTGGTTGCCCCATTCTACAATTCCACCATCAGATACAAGTTCCAATTTCTCCAACTTCTTTCTAACACTTATTATTTTCTGTTTTTGTTTTGTTTTGGTTTTGGCTGTAGTTGTGCTAATGAGTATGGAGTGCCATCTCATTTGAATTTTTCTAACGATTAGTGATGTTGCATATCTTATCTTATGCTTGTTGGTCATTTATTTATTAGCTCTGGAGAAATGTCTATTCAGGTCCTTTTCCTATTTTAAATTGGGTTATTTTATTTTATTGTTGAGCTGTAGGAGTTCTTTATATATTCTAGAGGTTAAACTCTTATCAGATATGTGGTTTGCAAATATTTTCTCTCATTCCCTAGGTTGCCTTTTCACTCTGCTGACTTTGGCATTTCATACACAGAAGTTTTTAAGCTTATTTGTTTATGTTTGCTTTTGTTACCTGTGGTCTTGATGTCATATCAAAAAAATCATTGCCAAACTTAGTATCATGAAGCTTTTCCCCTGCTTTATTCTAGGAATGTTATAGTTTTTATTCTTATATTTATTTCTTTAATCAATTTTCAGTTAACTTTTGCATATAGTTTAATACAAAAATCCAACTTTATTCTTTTGCAGGCAGGTAGCCGGTTTTCCCAACATCATTTGTTGAAGAAATTGTCCTTTTTTGAATGGTCTTGGGAAATATCACTTGACCATATATGCAAGGATTTATATCTGGGATGTCTGTTCTATTCCATTGGTCTTTATGTCTATCTTTATGCCAGTACTATGCTATTTTGATTACTCTTGCTTTGTAATATATTTTGAAATCAGAAAGTGTGAGGTCTTCATATTTGTTGCTCTTTTTCAAGGTTGTTTGTGGCTATTTGGGGTCCTTTGAAGTTTCATATGAATTGTGGGATTGCATTGAATCTGTGGATTGCTTTGGATGATATTAGGTCTCTCGATACACAAATATGGAAAGTTCTATCACTTATTTATAGCTTCTTTAATTTATTTCAGCAAAGTTTGGTAGTTTTCATTGTATAAGTCTTTAACCTCCTTGGTTGGAGGTTAAAGTATTTTATTTTTGATGATATTTTAAATTGAAAAATTTTAACTTCCTTTTCAGATTATTTGTTGTTTTCAGATTGTTTATTCTAGAAATATAACTGATTTTTTGTCTGCTGATTTTTGTGAAAAGAGGTAGTCCTTTCTTTCTAATTTTTATGTCTTTTATTTATTTTTCTTACCTAATTGCTCTTACATTGATTGATTTTCATATGTTGAACCATTCTATTATTCCAGGAATAAATCTCACTTGGTCATGATATATAATTCTTTTAATGTGCTGTGGTATTCATTTTGCTAGGATTTTGTGAGAATATTCACATAAATATTCTTTAGGGATGTTGGTCTGTAGTTTTCATATAGTGTCCTTGTCTGGCTTTGGTATCAGAAATGCTAGTGGGTCACTTTCTCTTAATCAAAGTTGACATTCTATTAGCAGAAAATCTTGAGTTGGTTTTTGAGTTACTCAATGTCTTGCTTTAAGAATACGGAGAAAACACTACAAAAAGTGTGAAAAATTTCTTATCTGCCTTCTATTCAATCATTCTATGCAATGTTGAACCTCTGGCTGTGTGGAACTCTGAGCTTTCTCTTCAAATGCAGGTGTTTCTTCTTGTGACTCCTTCCTACTTCTTAATGGTTAACTGTCCTTTGACACGTTTAGTCACCTGCTCTCAGCTATAATTTATGTACCTGTAAAATGGGCACAGTGCTCTTTATATCATGGTATTGCAGCAAACATTTGGTGAGTTGACGTAAACACCTAGCTCTGTGCCAAGGGCATTTAGATCCTCTTCTGCTATATTGACTTGTCCTCCTTAATGTATTTCACTGCGGTCAAAGCAAGAGCAGCGGTTAAGGCCAGGGATTTGGGGGCAAGAAATGCACTGCTTTTCTGCTCCTTTCATTCTATATGCTTTGTGCCTTCTACTGACTTGACTATTTTGTTCTCTGCTATTAATCTTAGCATCTCCACAAGCATAATCCTCATGAATTCCCAAGGTCTCATAAATACTGATTTCATAAGTTTATTGTGGGGATTTGATGAATCAAAATGTCTAAAGTGTTTAGAACAATGCAGAGTAGGTGCATAATAAAATGTTATTGTATATACCACTGCTACTGGTATATAATAAGAAAGAAAACAAAATTTATTCCTGCAGAAATGAAATGAAAATCTGTACTTAAGAACAACCATGCTATCTTTCTTTTCCAAAAACAATTGGTTCTTTGTGGCTTGGAGTATCTTAGAAAATTTACCTTGAAAATAACTTTACTCATCCTCATGTTTAGATTTAGTTTTATACACCAAACTGTCAACTCCTAGTTCAAATAAGTTTCCCCTCTGGATTCCCAGCATTTATTCTTTGTGATATATACTCACATGGCTTGAATTCAGCAAAATCACTCTGATATCATCTTGCTTCAAGGAGTGCTTTTCAAGTTTCAGATTTTTCCTGTTGCTTGGTAGAAAGTGTTGTACTAGTTATCAACAGCATAAGACCGAGAAATAACAATTTATGAAAGAAAAAAATCTCATGCAGAAGCTCAACATCTGTTTACAATGACCTCAGTAGGTAACTCTGAGTTCCTTTTGGTAAATTTCCTATTAAAATTCTGACTAGCCTACCTATTTGTTAGAAATAACTTTCAGTGGAGGAAAGCAGGCAGAAAACCTTGCCAGCATATTTAACTTCTTGTCCTTTAAGAAATTATACTTTGATTTTAGAGGTTCAACTTTACAAGATAATGAAATTATCATGGTGGAACAAACCATAGAAATAATAAATACAGTAATTCTTCTTTGCCTATTGTGTGCTTTTGCTATTCATAAATTTTAGGGCCTTAGATATTAGATACACTTACGTAAGGCCTCACGAACGGTAATTATCTTTTGGCCAAAGAAAAAGCCCAAACGAATGCTAAGCTGCATTATCGCTTGGCTTCTGACATGAGCTGATAATCAGATTTTCTTGCTTAAATCCATGGTGCTCGAACAATGCTACCCACTGTCTGTGCTTCCCGATATTACCCTTAATTAGAAAGAACAGAAACACAAATCTGAATTATTTCAAAATCTGGTTTCCATGGTCAGTGGTTTGAAGGGCTTAACTTTATTATAAATAAACCTGGCTTTATTGGCTAATGAAATCTGAAATGTGAAGCCTGGGCTGGAAAGGAGGGTAATACTCTGATGTTTACACACCCAAATATTCAGTGTGGGTAAAGCGTATTGTGATAAATCATTGGATAACTGAATTATGATCCCTTTGTCCAAGTATGATCCAAACCCCATCGCTACAGAGAAACTTGGACTATTTTTTTTCTTGAGAAGCAACATTTTTAGGTTTAATAATACATCTATCAATAGCCATCAGGGAGATGTTGACCTATTTTATATTTTCTCCTATGTTAGTAACTTTTTTCCCTTTGTCACGCTGGGGCACGTAGTTAGAAGTGTGTGGCGGCCTGGTCCTGTCCAAAGAACATCCTGCAAGTCCTGTTCTCAAATACTCACACTGGACTCTTTTTATAGCACAGAACAGTGTGTGGGTTGGTGCCTGAGTGAGGCAACTGTTGAAATGAAAAATCAACTGTATTTTTATTTATGGCCTCGTAAAAAGAGAGCTGCAAAAGTTTGACCCATTTGGAGGGCTGATTAATAGCTAAGTTGAGAGACTAACTTTGCTCTTCTAGAAAACAACGTCAGAAAGTTCATTCCTAGAGCCACTATCACCTATGAAAACCTCAGACAATGTTGAGAATTGTGATTTTACCTATATCTATATAGCTATAGATCTTCTGTTTCTCTATGGATGGTGAGGCCCTAAGTGTCAATGTGTGTGGACTGTGGCCCTGACCTTTTTTATTCTCTGTTTCATGTTTTCTAGGGTTCCCTCTTTTTTTTTTCCTTTGCAAGCGTTATGTTTCCCTTTTCAACTTTCCTTGGTATTTTCTTCCTACTCGTTTGTTTCCCATCTCTGTGCTGGGCACTTTGTGATTGCTTTCCCACTTAAACACTCACAATAACAGAAATTACTCTTTAATCCTGTTTTCCAGATGAGACTATGGAAACTTAGGTAGAATAATTTTCCTGGGATCACGTCTCCGGTGAATGGTGGAGGGAGCGTGCAGGTATGAATTCCAAATCCCACATTCTAGAGTGTCAAGTCATACTGCCCTGCCAGTCTGGATGTTAGCTTTTTTAGATTCTTCCTTTCGTCTTTGCCACAGGTCTGCTTCATTGGCTGGAATAGACCCCTCTCTCTCTGCAGTCACCAGCAACCAGGTTGAGTGTGTCTGGGTTCCAGATTCCTGCGACTTACGTGATTAAGTATTTGCCCTGAGTGGGGGTAGTGGGGTAAGAAGCACTGTCGTTGCTATGTCCAGGGAGGACAGCCATAGAAACCAACTGGTGCCTGTGGCGGAAAAAAAAAGGAATCTCTGGAAGGGATCAGAAGAATGCCTTTTGAAGCAACTGGATGAAAACTCCAGGACCATGAGATGGATGTCCACAGGAAATAAAAGTTTTTCTAACCTAGATAGTGTGAATGAGTGACCAGTGAGGAGTGTCTGGTTAAGCATGGTAGACTAACCACACTTTTATCTCCCTTTCCGTGAACTCCGAAATTAATGACCGGACAGAATCTTCCAATGGCATGCTGCATTGGTGGGCAGAAACAGAAATGTATTCGGTCCTGTTGGTGGTGGTGTAGGAGCTGGAATGGCTAGGTCAGATCAGGTCGGTTGCCCTTGACCTTGAGTCGCCTCATCCATTTATCCCAGTGTTCCCCACAAGTATTACACATTTTTAAATGTCTCATGATTTTGAAAAAGATTGAAAAGCACAACTTTAAAACAAAATGCATTCACTTACAAGGATAAGACAAGGAGAGATAAAAACATGGATCCTGAAGGTTCTCCATGTCTTCTAAATCAGGGAGTGGGTACAGGGTTTAGAACAGGGGCTGAGGAGAGCTGGAAGAAAGTTTTATTTCCTCTTGGTTCACCCAGCAGAGTCAGGACAAGGATTTATTCTCTGGCAAAATCAAGCTAGGGATCAGGTGAGGGCTCTAAGTAGGGGTTCTTGACATTTTATTTAGTGTCCTGTGGGACTCTCAGGCCCTTTCCTCCTGCTCTGTTTCCAGAATGCTCTATTTCCGTCTGGTAAATACTTATCAGCCAGTATTTGGACGCAGTACCTGAGAAAAACCCTTCCCATTCTGGTGATGAGTGGTGGTCTGTTCCTGCAAGGTAGGCTCAAGGCCACTGGTGGTAAGCCTCGCTCTAGTGAATCAGAGCTGCAGGCAGCCTTTTAGTGCTTCACTAGTAAACATGAATGGGCAGTCAAGGCTTCCAGGATCCTCAAGAAAAGCTTTTAACACGAGATAAACAAAACCACACAGAAGAGCGAAGCTCTGAGGACACTGACACAATGCAGAAAGCCAAAGGGTACTAACAAATCTAATACTACTAAGGCAGGCCCAAACCCTAAAAATCAAAGCACTCAGAAATCAGAGGGGAAGAGAACACCTGCAAGATAAGAATAGGACACCATGTTTTAAAAAGTGACAATAAGGACAAGAAATAGACACTGGAATTTAAATGTGTGATAGCCAGTTTTTTTTTTAAAGAGCAATGTGCAGTGTAAGGGTGAGAAGATAAGGAAGTCCTCAGAAAGTAGAAATGTTTTAAAAAATAGAAAATTAGAGAGAGAGAGAGAGAGAGAGAGAGAGAGAGAGAGAGAGAGTACACAGAGGGTAGAAAATTATTCTTTTTATTTTTTATTTTATTTTAAAAAATTTATTTATTTATTATAAAGATGTGGGGTACAATTCAGGGTTAGGTATACAAACATTGATCATGGAGGTACCCTTGTTGATGGGGTATGCCCCTCCCTCCCCTAGCAGTTTCCCTCAACTGCCAGTCCCACCCCCTTCCCCTGACAGTTTTCCGCTACTGCCAATCGCTTTCTTATAGCATTATAATTGTTCAAATTCATCTTATGAATGAGAACATATGGAACTCACTTCTTTGTTTCTGTGATGAATCACTGAGTATGATCGACTTCAAATCCATCCAAGTTGCTGCAAAGTCCACATATTTGTCCTTTTTATGACTGCATAATATTCCGTTGTGTATATGTACCACATTTTTTAAATACTGTTCAGCTTTGATGGGCAGCACGGTTGGTTCCATGTTTTTGCTATTGTGAATAGAGCTGCAATAAACATACGTGTGTGGGTATCTTTTTTGTAGAATGATTTTAGTTCCTCTGGGTATATTCCCAATAGAGGAATTGCTGGGTCATATGGAAGGTCAATTTCTAGTTCTTTCAGAAATCGCCACACTGTCTTCCGAAGAGGTTGTACTAGTCTGCATACTCACCAGCAGTGTAGAAGTGTTCCTTTTTCTCCACATCCTCACCAGCATCTGTTTTTGTTTGTTTTATTAATGATGGCCATTCTTACAGGGGTTAGGTGGTATCTCAATATGGTTTTGATTTGCATTTCTCTAATGATGAGTGAGGCTGAGCAATTTTTCATGTGTCTGTTGGCTGCCTGTATGGCTTCTTTTGAGAAGTGTTTATTCATGTCTTTTGCCCACTTTTTAAAGGGGCTATTTGTTTTTTTCCTTTTGGCACATTTGTGTTCTTTGTAGATCCTAGATGTTAGGCCTTTGTCAGACTTACAGTTGACAAATAATTTTTCCCATTCTGTGGGCTGTCTCCCTGCTCTCTTGATAGTTTCTTTGGCTTTGCAGAAGCTTTTCAATTTAATGAAGTCCCACTTGTCTATCCTATCTGTTATGGCCTGGGCTCTTTGGGTTTTGATCAGGAATCGGTTGCCAGCTCCAACTTCCATAAGAGCGTCTCCTGCATTTTCTAAGGTTCTTACAGTTTGAGGCTTTACGTTTAGGTCTTTGATCCATCTAGAGTTAATTTTTGTGTATGGTGATAGGTAGGGGTCCTGTTTCAATCTTCTGCGTGTGGTTAGCCCGTTTTCCCAGTACCATTTACTGAATAGTTTCTCCTCTCCCCAGTGGTTGCTGCTGGAGGCTTTGTCAAAGATGAGTTGGTTGAGGAATTGAGGCTTTGCTTCTGGAAGCTCTGTCTTATTCCATTGGTCTTTGTGCCTGTTCTTGTACCAATACCAGGCTGTTTTGATTACTGTAGCCTTCTAGTAAAGTTTGAAGTCTGGAAGTGTGATACCTCCTGCTTTGTTTCTTTTGGTAAGGATTGTTTTGGCTATTCACGGTCATTTATGTTTCCATATAAATTTCTGTATTGTTATTTCCAGGTCTGAGAGGTGTGATGTTGGTAACATTTTGCATTGAATCTGTAGATTGCTTTTGGTTAGGATGGACATCTTAACAATATTGATTGATTCTTCCTATCCATGATGGGATATTTTTCCATTTGTTTGTGTCTTCTTTGATTTCTTTGAACAGTGTTTTGTAGTTCTCATTGTAAAGGTCTTTCACTTCTCTGGTTAGGAAGATGCCGAGGTATTTCATTTTTTTGGTGGCTATTGTGAATGGGATTGTGCCTTTTATTTGGTTCTCTACCTGCTTGTTGTTGGTGTAGAGAAATGCAACTGTCTTTTGCACATTTATTTTGTACCCTGAGATCTTCCCAAAGTCCTTTATCAGTGCAAGCAGGGTTTTGACAGATTCTCTTGGATTTTCAAGGTATAGGATCATATCTTCAGCAAAGAGGGATAACTTGACTTCCTCTTTTCCTATTTGGATATCCCTGTTTTCCTTCTCTTGTCTAATTGCCTGAGCTAGGATTTCCAATGCAATATTGAACAAGAGTGGACAACCTTGTCTTGTTCCAGTTTTCAGGGGAAATGATTCTAGCTCTGACCATTTAGCAATATGCTAGCTGTGCGTTTGTCGTAGATGGCGCTTACTATTTTGAGGAATGTTCCTCTATACCTAGATGTGTCAGAGTTTTTATCAAGAAAGGATGCTGGATTTTATCAAAAGTTTTTTCTGCATCTAATGAGATAATCATGTGGTTCTTGCTTTTACATCTGTTGATGTATTTAGTGACATTTATGGTGTTGCAAATGTTGAACCAGTCCTGCATCTTGGGGATGAAGCCTGCTTGGTCATGTTGGATGATATTTGAAATGTGTTTTCGGATCCGATTTGCTAGAATCTTGTTGAGGATTTTTACAACTATGTTCATAAGGGTTATTGGCCTATATTTCTCTTTCTTTGTTGGATCTTTACCCGGTTTGGGTATCAGTGTAATGTTAGCTTCATAAAATGGTTTGGGAAGAATTCCATCTCTCTCAATTGCCTGGAATACTTTCAATAGAATTGGCATCAGCTCCTCCTTGTATGTTTTGCCGAATTCTGCTGGAAAGTCATACAGTCCCGGGCTTTTTTTGATAGGTAGTTTTTGTATGACAGAGTCAGTTTCCTGGGTTGTTATGGGCCTATTTAGTCTCAATGTCTTCTTGTTTTAATCTGGGGGAGTTGTGTGATGTCAGAAATTCCTTCATTTCATCTAGGTTTTCAAGTTTGTTTCCATATAGGTGCACATAGCAATCTCTGATAATCTTTTGTATTTCTTCAGTGTCAGTTGTGATTTGATCTTTTGTATTTCTGATTGTGTTTATTTCTGCTTTTTCTCTCTTTTTCTTGGTCATTCTGGCTAGGGGCCCATCAATCTTGTTAATTCTTTCAAAGAACCAGGTTTTGTTGATGTTTTCTATGATATTTTTGTCCTCTATGTCCTGTATTTGAGCTCTTATTTTTGTGATTTGGATACTTCTACTAGAGTTGGGGTTTTGGTGGTCTTCTCTTTCTAGCTCCTTTAGGTAATTTGTTAGGCTCTCCACTTGTGATCTTTCCATTTTCTTGATGTGTGCCCGTAGAGATATGAATTCCCCTCTTAAATCTGATTTCATGGCATCCCAGAGGTTTTGGAAGATGTCTCTTCATTTTCATTTGTTTCCAGGAATCTTTCAATTTCTTCTTTGATTTCAGTGTCGACCCAGTTGTTGTTCAGCATCATGCTATTTAGTGTCCATGTCTTTGTGGGTTTTGGGGGAAATGTTGGTTTTAATGTTTATTTTTGTTCCGCTGTGGTCTGACAATGTGCATGCCAAGATTTCAACCTTGTGGAACTTGTTTATGCTTGATTTATGGCCAAGAATGTGAACAATCTTGGAGTATGTTCCACGTGGTGATGAGTAGACTGCATACTCTGTGATTGTTGGGTGTAATAATCTTTAGGTATCGACTAAGTCCATTTGGTCAAGTGTCAAGTTTAGGTTCTGGATCCCTTGTTGATTTTTTGCCTCGATGAGAGAGAGAGAGACAGAGAGAGAGAGAGAGAGAGAGAGAGAGAGAGAGAGAGAGAGAGAGAGAGAACACAAAGGTAGAAATTATTCTTTTTAATAAAGAGAACATTTTCTAGAACTGCAAGACAGGAATTTTCAGATTGATAGGGCCTACTTGAGTTCCCAACAGAAGGAAAGAAAACCGACACTAAGACACTTGGTTATACAATTTATTCCAATAGTGACAAAGAAATCCTAAAACTTTTCAGTGATGTATGAACAAAAGATAAAAAATGAAACAAAATGTCTTCCTGACAGATCACAAAGGAATGTAAATCAGATTGTAATCAGACTACATGATACTAAAAACCAGGGAAATTCTCAAAAATGTATATGAACTGCACAGTCTTCTAAGTTGGGAAGATTCTAAGTCAGGAAAATTCTAACTTGGCCAGTTGAAGTTACTCAATAGACGGTAGATATTATTATTTCTTTCAAGGTGTCAAGATATTGGTCTCAGATATTTTAAGCTCTGTTAGGAAGCTATCTTGCAGGACAGGAGATGGGCCACCTCCACAGACACTGGTGACAAATACAGAGTTCATGCATTTGGCTTACAACTTTTGACCTTGTCCATTCATGAGAATATAAGGCTGAGACTGAGAAATTGTATAGATACCATCAGGCCTAGCTACATAATTTGTGGAGCCCAGTGTCAAATGAAAGCAGGAAAAAAGGAAGTTAATGGTACTAAAATATAAAGGTTTTTTTTTACAAATATCTTATTACTTATAAGATGTAATAGGAGTAAGAGCAATTCATGAGTAATAATGTGAACTTGCAACCTGAAAAAAAGTAATATTTTGGTGTCACAATTGTATATAATACTATACATAATAATGTTTTATAAGCGATATCTTAATTGATAATAAGGCTTTTTTTCTGACTTGCTTTCTGCAACTTCATTTATGAGGTCATTGTAATTTATGCTATTAACAATTTCATTTTTAAGAGTGTAAGTAATTTTTGTTAATTTTTAATTTTGAGAAGGATCTTTTTGCTGATACAACTGTTACTAAAACTGTTAAGAGTATTTTATAGACTCTGACAAGATTGGGATACACGTCTAATACATTATTCTGAAATACACATTTTCGTACATCTAGAACTGGTGTCTCTTGCAGAACAAATTTTTTTTAAAAGACTTGACTCTTCAAACAGACCAGTTTTGTATAAATCTGAATTTAAACTTATGCAATATCATTTTCATATTTCCCTTGACATTTCCTGTAACTTTTTGAGTCTTACAAGAAACTGGAAGTAGCTTCATGCTTTGTATATAATATAAAACACCTGTTATGCAATTCCATGGCAGTCTTCCTAATGCAGAACAAATCGAGTGATTTCAGCTCCTTACTCAGTGCTTTTCTACATATGTTGGCAATAAGCAGATACTGCTTTATTTTAGTTGTAAGGGTTTGTAGCAAGTATCATCTCTTTCATTCTTGGGATAAGTAAATTATCTAATAGTCTTTTACTTAGATGTCTGAAGAATGATGTCAACTAAGATAAGGTGGGCATTATCCCTATCAGTATCATCTTACAATAACTGATCAGTTTTACCTAGTGTGAAATAAAGTTCCATGAACAAAGACTGCATTTTGAACCTTAGTCTCACATACATGGGTCTCTTGACACCAGGTAGAATAAGCAAGAGAGTGCAGTTCACCCAGCTCTAGTTGTCTTACCAGGACAGTCATTGAAAGCCAGGAGACGCTTGCCTCAAGCTGGTAAAACAGCTGCAGCAGCCCCAGACCCTGTCATCTCTCATAGTCAAACCTCAATTCTGGACATCTTAACCGAAGCTCATTGTACCTTGATGGTTCTGAACTCCAATCCCTACAGCCAGTAGAGTGTCTTGCTTGTATGTGCTCAGACCTGAGTATTTGCTTTACCCAAACTGTATGGATCAAGCATTGGAGAAGTATGGATCCCAAAATCCTTGTTCAGGAGACTAGAATAAAAATAGGGTGGTGAGAAGTGACAGATGTTCTTCCAAGTAGGGGCGGTGGTAGAGGCTGTGGCACTCTCTTTGAGTTGGAATTCAGCACGTAAGATGAGAGAGTGGCTAAAGCTTTACACACAGATTATTAGTCCCTAGAACCAGTTTGTCATCTACATGTATCAAATCACAACATTGGGCAACTGTTAATTTTATTCAATGCCGTATTGCACATGGTTCAATGGGAAAGGTTGAGGGCCATGATGAAGAACACGAAGCACACAATTGTACTGCATCAAATAGACAATGCTTCAGGTAGAAGAAATAATAGTCTTACTCAACATTTTTATTTAGACTCTTGGATTAGTGTTCTGAGTGGCTGTTCTTAATCATTATTTGGTTTTCTTTTTGCTGAAATTCCATTCTTATGTTTTGTGTTCTCGTTGTTCAGTTATTGTTCAGGTTTTATTTTTCCATTAAAGAATGATTCTGGATTTCAGCAAAACCAATTTTAAAACTTTCTACCAACAAAGCTGTTGAGGAAATTCACACTTCCATTTTGGGTCTGCAGTGGTGGTGCCTTTCTCATGATCATATGAGACAAGTATTCAAATAGAAGAGCTTCGATGTCTTTTCTTATCTTCCCATGTCCTTTAATTTCAGTTGCTGCTAGGTGTCCTGAAGCCAATGCTTCCCTTCCACACTGTCAAGAGAGAAAGAAAATACGCCTTCATTGGCTACTGTACTTAGAATGGCTTCTAAAACCAAGCAAGAAAACCACAGTGATCTTGGCAAACAAACAATTGAAAAGTACAGGTGCTGGGAGTGTGCACAGCCCCAGAATCAATAAGACTTGGGAGGAGAGGGAGTTGGAGAACAAAGAAAGGTGCTTTTCATTCAGAGAAATTTATTTCTTGCAAATATTTGCGATCTGCAGCCGATAGCACATGGGGCCACTTGGCATTGTTTCCCGACAAAGGGGAGGGCTGGCAACGACGAGCAGATGCTTGAGTGGACTGTGGCGTGAGGTGCGCCATCCGTCAAGAAGATCAATATTGACCATTCTTGTATCTTTGTGGTGAAAGTTTGCTCTTCTTAAAAAAAAGTTGGGGGTTGTGCTTTAATATGTAGTATATGGGTTCGACTTCAGGCATCAAATCAACAGAAAGCAACGTGGTCTTCACAGAGAGGAATCAATACCCTCCTCCCGGCCTGGTGACAAAATGTAAGGTGTTTTAAGGAGCAAGAGGTGCCTGGCTCATGACATGGACAGTCTTTTTTCCATTCATCCTTTGTCATTTCAGTTAGTCATACTCTGATGAAAGGCACTATTTGAATATAATACTGCATTTCAAAATATGTTTTAAGACATAAATTAATTCCACTCACTTTGACTCAACATATATCAATAAAGTAGCATGTCTCAGATAGCAGGAAATGTGCTAGGCATTGAGGTGGCCAAGATGAAGAAGACGAGAGTCACTGCCTCAGCTTTTTGGTGTCTCAGTTTCCCTAGTTTGTAATACTTAGACCACAGAGAAGCAAATATTGTAAGATAGGGCACGGTGGGGAGAGGTAGTTTAATGACAATTCATGTCCAGCCTCCTATACTATAGAAAGGTCTTTGTGTTGGGCCATTAGATCAGAGTGTGATCTGCATCTTTAACCTACATACAGATCAGCTGGGACCTTGCTAAGAAACAGATCCAGATTAGTAGTAGGTCTAGGACCAGAGAATCCTAGATAATCTCCTCATCTAGCAAGCTCCCAGGCGATGTTGGCATTGCTGGTCCCTGGGCCACACTTTGAGTAACAAGAAGCTGCTTATTATGTGTATCAATCATCTGCGATGACTGTAGATTGTGCATTGCCTGAGCTTCCTCAGACATTTCAAATCAAAATTAGCATTTTAAAATGTTCTCCAGGTGCTATTCATGCTTGATGAAGTTTGAAAACCACTGTTCAAAGATAAGAAATCACAGCACTGTTAAGAAGGCGAGTGCCATATTTAGACTTGGGGTTTAGAAAAAGAACACGGAGCCAGGTTCGGTGGCTCAGCCTGTAATCCCACGCCTTGGGAGGCTGAGGTGAGTGGATTGCCTGAGCCCGCGGGTTTGAGACCCGCCTGGGCAACTTGGCAAGACCTCATCTCTACAATAAATCAAAAATCAGCCGGGAGTGGTAGTGCGAGCCTGTAGTGCCAGCTACTTGGAAGGCTGAGGTGGAAGGATCGCCGGAGTCCAGCAGTCGAGGCTGCGGTGGCCGGGAGCGGCCACTGCACTCCAGTCTGGGCGACAGAGTGAGACTCCAACTCAAAAAAAAAAAAAAAAGAAAGAAAGAAAGAAAAAAAACATGGAAAAGAGAATTTCTTGGAGGTGAGCTTCAAGCAGGGATGTGGGTGGCGATGATAATGGGTGGCAGAAGGCTGTGGAGGAGGAATGGGTTTGCAGGACATTGAGAGGGTGGGGTTGATAGGGTTTGGTCATACGTAGATCTGGGAGACAAGGGAGGATGAGGAGGCCAGGGTGACCTTCTGGGTTCTGGGTTAAGCATCTGGACTGTAGGTTGTGCTGACATTAAAATGGGAAAGCAGTATGGTGTGGGATTAAGAGTGTGGGCTTTGAAGGAGGAGAGAGTGGATTTGAGACCTGCTTTCAATACTTCCTACTTAGATAGCTTTGGTGCACTACTTAGTTTTTCATCTGAAAATCGGGATAATGGTTGTTCCAAGGTAGCAGTAGCCCCGTGTCCAAAAGTGGAAACAGGAATACAGAGAGGGTAAGTGGCCCTAGCTCATATGTACAGAAGGGAGTGGAGATGAGATTTTGATGTGGGCATTTGCGATTTCACT
This sequence comes from Cephalopachus bancanus, assembly GCA_027257055.1. Lineage (NCBI taxonomy): Eukaryota > Metazoa > Chordata > Mammalia > Primates > Tarsiidae > Cephalopachus > Cephalopachus bancanus. Next base: position 1,895,356 of record JAPVLO010000028.1, on the reverse strand, counting down.
ATTATCTTTGAACTATTATCTCCAAGGTGGTCCATGAGAAGATACTCTGCAGGTGGGCAGTGGCATTAACCAAGTCAGGGAAACAGTTTTTCTTTCATTACACTTTCTCCCAAGGGTCTCTCTTAGTATGTACTATTTCCGTGGTACTTCTTTTCCTTGACAATGGCAGAAATTCCTTTCCTTTCATACCTCTTGGCTCATTGGTGATGATTTTTTAAATCTTTCACTAAATACCAAGCAAATACAGAAATAAAGAAAATGCTGGAAGCCAAAAAGGCATATAAATTAAAGGTTTCAGACACTATCTCAGTTAATTTTCCATGCCCTGAGACTGGTATAACTGACCTGGATCACTCAGTTCCTAGTTTTTTTCCTGTCATTTAAGAGATATGTGTCCTTTTAAGCTTCTATCCCTGCCTTCCTGGTCTGTAGTCATGGCAAAAGGAGAGTTCCTACTCTGATGTCCTCAGAGGACCCCGTACTTAGCTTAAAGCTTCTGGCTTGAGACACAATCCCTTTTCTCAGGGAATGGGTAGAGCTGGGTTGAGTGCTTTGTCTGTGTGAAGTATTAAAAAGAAAACTTTTAAGTATGATCCTATTCCTCATGCAGGGATGGTTTAATATCTTACAGACCCAGTAAATTAATGCAATCCTGAACACGTAATATTCATAATATCTTAACAATACTATTTATTTGATAATATCCAATATTTCAAGCAATAATATTTATGTCATATCCAAATTGATAATATTCAATTTTATCTAAACAGTAAAAATTACACAGACACTAATGGGTGATGGGTGTTGGTGATATGTGTCCTGGGTTATTTTAAATTAAAATCAAATCAGATTATCCTTATTTATAACTTTGTTTTGTGTTACTTATTTAATATCTTTGTAGATTTCCCCTCTTTATTTTCTATTTTGGTTATTTTAAGGTAACAAAGTCTAACTTGAGAGCCTTCTTACCTCCATCTTCTGAACCCTAACCTCTGCCTTGCCTCTCCACCCTCTGGCACACTGGTTATTCTCTGCACTTGGAGTGACCCTCACCTAAGACATCTCACGGCTGCTTCCTCTCTGCCTGTGAGTCTTTGTTTCAGTTGCATTCTATCTGAGAAGCCATCTCTTACTCTTATGCACGAATTAGTGCACCACCTTAACATTTTCCCATGTCTTTGCTTGTTTTTCATCTTGACAATAGAAAAAAATCACCTTCCAATGTATCATAGATATGTTTATTTTTTGTCATCTCCACTAAAATGTTAATTTCATGAGGGCAGGAACTTCATCTCTAGTATCCTCAGAGTCTAGAACAATGTCTGGCATGTAGTATAGCCCAATAAACACTTTTTGAATGAACACAAAATAAGTTAATTAGCCTCCTCAATGAAACACACAGGTGACTAGAGTCAGCTGTGATAGTATTTAGGGTTGTTTCACTTAAAAAATAAAGACAAACGCTTTAAAATGTTACTCATTTAGGGGTGTAAGAATAGTAGGTGGCATGGGGTATTTTTGAGCCACAGATCTAATTTTATTTGTGCATTTTTCTCCTCTACCCTATAGCACAGCCCTCATCATGCAAGAACTGCCTTACCCTGCTCCCGATTCATTTCTCACATGAAGAATTTCTCTGAATCTCTTAGTTTTGGTAGTCAACGCTGTCTACGTTTTCCAGGTACATTAAGAAATAATCCTAAGAAACACTGGAGTTTCTAAAAAGTACTCTGAAATATGTACAGTTTGTTTATCCAATTATCAACTGAAGAACATTTGGGTTGTTTCGGTTTGGGGGATGCTGTCTTGGAAGTTTCGTTAAGTTGATGAAAGTGTTCTATATCTTAATCGTGATAGTGGTTACAAGTCTATATACTTGATGAAGAGAGTGAATTTTACTGCATATAAATTATAAGTTAATAAACCTTTAATAAAGTATACTTTAATAATATTTTAAAAGCTTACATACAAATTTTTTTTTCAAAATATGAGCATAGGAAAGATGAGAAAAAAAATAAATGAATGAATGAGAGTAACCCAGGGTTGAAGAGGGCTGGGGTTATTTAAGATACGGAGATCAGAGAAGAGCTCTCTGAAGAGTTGACAGTCAGCCTGAGATATGTGTATTTGGCATGTTTAGAAAAGATAAGAAACCAGTGTGGCCAGAATAAATAAAAAATGGGTGTGAACTGAGATTAAGAGGTAGACAGAGTCCACACTATAAAGAACTTTCTAGGTCACAAAGAGAAGAGTTTGGGGATTTATCCGAAGTGAGTGGGAGGCCATTGAAGTTTTTACGTATAGCCGTACCCCTTCTCACTTACTTTTAAAAATGATCAAGCCGGGCTCGGTGGCTCAGCCTGTAATCCCGCGCCTTTGGAAGACTGAGGTGAGTGGATTGCCTGAGCCCGTGGGTTCGAGACCCACCTGGACAGTGAGACCTCATCTCTACAATAAATCAAAAAATCAACTGGGCGTGGTAGCGCATGCCTGTAATTCCGGCTACTCGGAAGGCTGAGGCGGAAGGATCGCCGGAGCCCAGCAGGTCGAGGCTGCGGTGGCCGGGAGCGGCCACTGCACTCCAGTCTGGGCGACAGAGTGAGACTCCAACTCAGAATAAAAAAAATTAAAAAAAAAATGATCACGCTGTTGTTGCTTGGATGCTTAATTGCAGAGGGAAGGAAGGAAAGGGAGACGTGAGGAAGCAGGGAGATCACAGGAAAAGTCCGAGTGAGAAATGAAGGGGAACCAGACGATGGCAGTGATAGTGGAGATGAACATGAATGAGTGAAGATCAGAAATAATTTTTAGGTGAATAGAACCAATAAACATTGCCAATGCTTAAGATATGAGAACAAAGAAAGTTATTCAGGCTAATTTTTCATTTTTGTCTCGAAACGATCTGGGTGATGGTACTGCCATTTACTGGGTTAGAGAGTGCTTGAGTGAGGACCATTTTTAAAAAGGAAAATAGAGAGTAGAATAAGACCCGATGTCCACCATGGACTCAATCACAAAGTCTGGGACTTTTGGAGATTGTCATCTTGATTAGCCTGGATCAATTGCTCTTATCCCTGAAATGGCTCCTTCCAAATGCCGCCCCCAGCCCACCGTTTCATGAATAACTCCAGTAGTCTCATAACTTTGGGGTTCTTCTCATTTCTGTTCTTCTTCGGACTTGATTAAGCAAATGCCACCAAACTACAAAGAAGCCCACAATAATTCAGTGACTTTTTGAAGGTATGCCCCTTTGAAATATGTTTTTTCACTCCTCCACCAAGAAGCAGAGTTTATTTCTCCACCCTTGGATCTCAGCTTGGTAATGTGACTTGTTCTGGCTAAGGGGTTATTGGAAAATATTACATAATAGATACTTTAAAGGGCTTGTGTACTGAGGCTTGTCGAGAGCCCTTCCTTCATTCTCCAAAGGAGTCCAAGCTGCTGAGAAGCACAAGGCTGTCACCACAGCCAACAGCAGACAAGTGAGTGAGGCCTCTGCTAGACCAACCTGTCTGCCAACAGTGAGACAGGGGAGTGTGCTCATTCTTAATCTTCCAGCTTGAGCTGTGCTGACACAGAGCAGAACACACAGAAGAAATGCCCAGTCAACCTGCAGTACCGTGGGAAATAATAACTTTTTAATAAACCAGTTAAGGATTGAATTGGTTTATTATGCAACGAAAGCTAACTGATACACCACTCAGAGTTTCAGTGGTGGTAACCAACCTCAGACCTACTGCTGCCTAAATTTGGTCCATGAATAACCATATGCCCTGACCTTATTTGCAAATGAATGATGGAGCAAATATAGCACTGAGTCAAATTGGTCAGTGAAAGCAATTAAAGCTGAGCCACAAAGGAAGCTTGTTGAAGTTTTTGGCCAAGATTGACTCTATGTTACTCCATCGTCAGTGGGGCATCAGCTTCTGATTTTTCTCTGCTGGCTCTGACCATGCCAGGTCCAGGATGATGGCAATGGTCAAAGGAGTTTTTGGAGTGAATGGCGGCTGAGAAGCTGAGACTCCCTGCAGAAGATAGACAGAAATTTCCTCTTGCAATGTGCTGACCCCTTTGGCTGAAAGCTCAAATCTACATTTACTGAAAATAACAAGTAGGGATTAGATTGCTGGTTTTTTTTTTTTTTTTGAGTTGGAGTCTCATTCTGTCACCCAGACTGGAGTGTAGTGGCTGCTCCTGGCCCCCGCAGCCTCGACCTGCTGGGCTCCGACGATCCTTCCGCCTCAGCCTCCCGAGTAGCTGGAACTACAGGCGCGCGCTACCACACCAGGCTCATTTTGATTTATTGTAGAGATGAGGTCTTGCCAAGTTGCCCAGGCGGCTCACGAACCCGCGGGCTCAGGCAATCCACTCACCTCAGCCTCACAAAGGCGCGGGATTACAGGCTGAGCCACCGAGCCCGGCTAGATTGCTGTTTTGACATGAAATAAACCAAATCTGGGTGGCATAAAGGGAAAATGGAGGATTATAAAGTGAAGGCTAATTTCTTACCAGCTGAGTAGACGTTAAAAAGGAGACAATACTCTTTACTAGAGCTGAACAGACACATCCAAGTGGGCATGCTTAGAGAGGTTTTATTTGTTTGTGACTTTGAATAAAGGTCTGAGCTGGAGGAAAAAAGTCATGAGTCATAAGGAGGTGATAAGGAATTCTTGGGAGAGCAAGAGATGATTAAGAGAGGGGAGAAGATATGAGGGTTGAGACTGTAACTCAAAAGAATGATATTTAAGAGTCTCAGAAGTGAGGAAGCCGAGAAGGCCGTGGCTTAGAAAGGTAGGGAAGGAACAGGAGCTAACTGGAGACATGGTGGCTAGAAGTGCCCAGTCTGGAGCTGGACTTTTGAGTTTGAATTCCAAGGTAACCAATGACTAGTCATGTAACCTTGACTAAGTTACTTAACTTCTTTGCACATTAGTTGCTCTAGGTTAAACTGGGGATACTAATATGTCCAACTCATTGGGTTTATTGTGACAGACAAATGTCACAATACAGTTAAAGTTCTTGAAACAGGGCCTGGCCTGTATTCAGTGTTCAATAATCATTAACATCATTGTTACACATTCAAAGGACCTCATGAGTTTCAGTAAGAAGAAAAAGATAGCATCAAGTACTAAGGGAAAGACATAAGAAATGTACTAAGAACACTCATTTAATGTAACACCTAGGATGTCGTGGTAACATTGGCAAGCCCTGGAGCTCAAACTAGGCTGCTGAGACTTGAGGAGCGAAGGGGAGATGAGGCTACCAGAATGCAGACTTGTTACAACCTTCAGCTGTGTGACCTTGTGCAATATGTTTAACCTCTCTGGGCCCATCTCCTCTGCTATAAAGCAGTAGGAAGAGGAGATCCAATGATCTAATATGCATTTAAAAAATATTTTTCAGTCAACTAATGAGGACTTGGATAGTCAGCTAGCAGAATGTGGTAGAAATGATTTTTTTTTTTCAGATGAGAGGTTTAATGACCAGCCAGAATGTAAGGCTTCTCACTTATTTTCCTTGGTGCTACTGTCTTCGGAACCAGACACACATGAGTACAGATGCAGAGGCACACAAAGGTGTATACATGAATGTGCACACACACAAGTACACACAAATACAAATCATGCTCTTCAGAGGTCTATATGCTAAGACTACACTTAAGTAGATTATGCTACAGACCACAGATTCAGCCCACACTAACACCCTCCATGTTCTGGGTGCTCTGCTAGGCATTAGGGGACACACAGATAAGATCGTCAGGGTGATTGTCCTCAAAGAGGGAGATTAGAAATGTACTTAGGACAAGGTAACTGGCTGATGATGAGTTCTGTGATACAGTTGAGCAAATATTTATTATTTTTTAGAGATTTTATTTGTAACTGGCACATAATAATTATACATATTTTGGGGGTGTGGTGTGATGTTTCAAAACATGTATACATTGTGTAATGATCAAATCAGGGTAATTTGCATATCCATCCCTTCAAACATTTATCGTTTCTTTGTGGTGAGAACATTCAAAATCTTCTCTGTGGATATTTTGAAATATACAATACAATATTGTTAACTATAGTACCCCTACTGTGCAATAGAACACTAGAACTTATGCCTCCTATATAGCTATAATGTTGTACCCATTGGCCAATCTAACACATATTTAGAAACACTGACTCTGCACCAAGCACGCTTCTGAATACTGGGAACAGTCACAGAAAAATATGGTTCAAGTCTTCCATGGGTGAGGGGAGTATCAAGTTATTTCTTACCGGGAGGCCTCATAAACTTTCAGATTTTTTATGAATGACGTTTACTGATATCAGCCAGTCTCCAATGTCACTGGGAAGGTCTCCAGCTGCTGGCCTCCGTCTTTGCAGTGGGGTGGGGACCACAGCTGGAGAACAGGAGCAGATGGGAAGCAGGAAGGTGAGAGGGGAGCCAAGATCTTGTTACCTGGGCTAATCCAGTTTCACTCGGAAGCCTCAGCCTCTCCTTCCAGCACTGAAACCCACGCACTTCTCATGTCGCTAAGTGTGCTTCAAGAAGGTTTCTGTGACTGTTACCGTATACCAGCGTTCTTTTGGCTCGGATAGCAGCCTCAAACCAACTCATTCTCTGGGAGTCTCACAAAGATCAGAGACCCCTGTATTATAGACCACAGAGACGACGCGTTGCTTCTCCCAGATAGCATAAGGGAAATGAAATGACTTCAAAATGTCTTAGTCCTTTCGGATTTCACACCCATTTTCAGAATCATGTTATAGCCAACTGCAGCTGGATGAGCCTGACTGGCCTTTGTTGGGTAACTCCCTCTCCAAATCTCTTTCTGTGGCATATCCAAATATCCTAGTTTCTCGCACATGAAAACTTGTGAGAAAACTCTCCAATGCTGACAGGGCTCTTTCAGGTTACTCACCCTCCTGAGGAAATGGTGGTTCCCACTGGAACCTTGAATACTCTCGTACCATTCTCACCACTTTCTTGCAAAGGGCTTGGGGTGGGATTTGCCATCCCACCCGTTGGTGAAAACCACCTTTCATGAGTTGACAGAAATCTGCATTTGGGGGGCAGTTTCCAATCGTTCAGCTTTTGGGGGGAAACGATGCAAAGAGAAGCCCAGGGCTTAGTCCTTGGGAAATTCAGGAAGTGTCTCCCAGAAGGGGAGGGCGAGCAGGACATTTGTCAAAGTGCCTGTGCTGCTGGTCCTCACATAAATGCTCTTTCTCCTTTGTTCCTGCTGAACTCCGAAGAATACAACTCAAGCACAAAGCAAAGGAGCTACTGGCAAGTGAATGCAGCAGTGTTTCCTAATCCATGTGGATCAAAACATGGGAGTTTTGATTCTATAAAGAATCTTCCTTAGCATGCTGGATTAATCACATGGATTAAAACAACGCAGTCGCCTTCCCTCACTGGTGCCTCCTAGCCTTTGTACTGTCCCCACCCCCGCCTCTTTTTTTAATTCTATGGAACTCTACGGGAACAAAAGGAGTAGCATTTTCTATGGGTACCACAGCCATTGGGCCACTGGTCTAACCCCTCCAGAAGGTGAGCTCCCTGCATTTCTCAGTGTGCGAAAGTCTTGTTTATGCCTGTATAATAACTTCTGTGCCCTAGGGAAAACTCAGGGTGGCTTTTGGACTCCACATTTTGTGTAGTTTTGCTATGAGTGAAAAGTAGCACATTGAAGTTTTTTATATACAAACAAAAGCAAAGCCTAAATGAACGGCAGTTGGTACCTGGTGACTGGGTCCTTGATAGGTGGGTGTATGTTTGTCTCCACTCTGCTAAGCTTGTTTATCTTTCATAAACCAGTATCACTCTGTTTTCTGGGATGAGACCAGTTGGTCTGTGTCTAATTAAACAGCAATAACAACAATAAACATTTCTTGAGCTTGACGATGTGCCAGACATTGTTTTAATACTTTACCTTAAGGATCCATTTCATTCTCATAGAAACCCTATGGGGCAGTCATATCATTCTCCCCATTTTCTGGCAAAATAAGTGGTGGTGTTGAGACAACTTAGATCTGATGCTCTCCGAAGCCCGTGACCACAACCACTGCGGCTGTTCTTCCTTGCCTGAAGCCTGTTTGTTTAAGTCTCACTTAACTGTGCCCTCAGCCATTTGATTCATGCTCTCATTCTATGTTTTAATGTTTCTTAGTGCATTGTGGCTATTTGAGTCCACAATTGCTATTATTCACGAGCTGGAAAGCCCTTATTGAAAACCACATAGGAAGAAATAGCATAGAGGGAGAAACTACACAAAAGCAGGAGAGAAAAAAGCAACGTATTGAAATAAACCAGAAGATATAGATGCTTTGATATCTGGTCACTATTTGTTTCAGTGCTATTATGATAGAATAAAGATATTTATTTCTATTTCTCCATACTGTACTCTTGCACAATACAATGAGGATGATTTCTCTTCTCCTCCATTCTCCTTTCTTCCATAATAAGAGTGTGTTTTTTGTTTGTTTTGCTGAAGCCTGCTTGGCCTCCTCTTCCTATTTACAGGTAAATAGTCTGCTTTCACCAGTTAGCGCCTTGACCTTTCTGATGCAGAGCAAAATAACGGGTAAACCAAGAACCAGAAAAATGTCAACAGTAAGAGAAAAGAAGAACTGTAATGTCAAATGGGACAAAGAGGAAGGGGCAGGTGTGGTGGTAGCGGGTGTGAAGGAGGGCTTTAGGGTGCTTGGAATGGTAGAAGATGGGGAATAGAAATGGGGGACAGCTGTTGTACATATGGGAGAGAGAATGAAGGAGAAAAACAGAGGAAGAGGAGGAAGGGGAATGGGTGATGGAGAGGGAGAAAATGAGGTACAGTTAAAGAGAGAATTTTAAGACCCAGAGGACCTCTTCTCATTCTATAAAAAAGATACCTGCACATGCATGTTTATTGCAGCATTATTCACAATAGCAAAAACATGGCACCAACCCTACTGCCCAAAGTGGACTGGATCAAAAATATGATGCATGTATATGATGAATATTATACAGTCATAAAGAAGGACAAAATTATGGATTTCGCAGCAACTTGGATGGGTTAGATCTACATAGGTAGATCCTGAACGTTTATCCTGATAACGTTTATCAAGAAAGGGATTGATAGTAGTGGGAAATTGCCAGGGGAGAGAGAAGAGAGGCACCCAACATCAATAAGGGTACCTGATCTCAAACCAGGTGAAGTGGGGACCACAGGGAGGCCCAAACTTTACCTGTACAAGGACCACTTGTATACCTAATCCTGAGTTTCGCCTCACATCTTTAAAATAAAATAAAATATTATTTAAAAATAGATTTGTTATATCTAATGAATGTAAATATTCTTAAGTATTTCCTCAATTGACTGAAAGCAATATTTACATTGATCTCCAATTAGTTTTGAATGCCAGTTAAAGTCTATCTTATTGAGACCTCGAGGTACATCTAGGCAAGACAAGCCCATCAGTAGGCTCTACTTAGAGGTTACACATCTTAAAATCTCCAGGTTGTGTGACTATGTGCTACCTGACTTCTTCTTGATTTGATGTCAGAGTTCAGCCCCATTATGAAACTATGTGAGAAATGTCAGTTTTTTTCTTCAGACATGTGTGAAGTAGCTCATATATATATTCATTTTTTATTCAAAATATTTGCTGGAAAAAAAATCCCCCTTGCTCTCATTTGAGCTATATTTTTTCTGGCTTTCCTTTGTTTATCATCAGGGGACATGAAGAACATATGGCAACTACCTCTCAAGTAATGATCATTCATATTTTTGATATAGGTGTACACAAGATTTTTTCTCCCTAGTCTTTTATTCTTCAGGTTAAATATTTCTAAGAGGTTTATGCTTATGGTCATTTCTTCCCAGGTCAGTGGCTCAGACCAAGTCAAATTCCACTCCTAGAAGTGGAAAATATTTACATTGAAATCAATGGTTTGTATCAGTGAGAAATATTGGAATTAGGTTAGTCTATTAGGTAGAAATTCAAGAATGAAATGATGATGACTCCTTTAGGAACAACTCTCCATGCATCTTTTGTATCCTGAGAGCACTTATCAAAACTAATAGGTATGTAGTAAATCTTTAAAAAAAAAACTTGTGGACAAAGGTGACGGAAGTGTTGCTCTTATCGCTTATTACCAATGTCTGGCATATTCCAACCCAATTCACCTTTTCATGAATTCATGAAAGCAAAGATGAAAATATGTATTAAGACATGAAATTAGCAATATTATTTTGAAAGGTTCCTAAAAGTCAAGGTCAGTCTGTTGGGCTGTTTCTTCAGGATATATTTTATTTATTTTAACAAATTCAGAAACACCAAGTGGTATTATAAGTGCTGACACTGGCTGGAATTGGCCTTTTAATGATTCTTGCGTCCACTCCTCTCTAAAATTTATGCTGTCATTTTAATGACAGTCTTAATAAAGACTATTGAAAGACAAAAAAAAAAAAAAAAAGAAATTCTGATTGCCTACTCTATGCAGCCCAGCAGTGAACAAGACGTGGTACCTGCCCTTGTAGAAGGCAAGGGGAGGAAGCAAAAAAACAAAGTATTAAAATATACAAACAATGCAATGATAGATTGTGAAAGAGACTATAAAGGAAGTAATTTTGGAGCAACTCCTTGTAAAAGTAACAATAAACCTGGATCTGAAAAAGAAGAAGGACCTAGTTATATGAAGAACTCTGGGGAAAAAAAAGAATGTTACTAACTTTTAGGGAAATGTTTGTGAAATATATATATTTCAGTAAGGTTTACTCACAACTCTTTTTAAAAGCAATGTATTCACAAAATTCAATAGAATTTTTTTGAACAGTAGAGAGAAAACAGATGGAAAAAAAGAATGCTATCAAAGATGTGTGGGACAGTGACGAAATGCTAATGTCTGCATTGTTGGAGTTCCAGAAGGAGAGCAGAGAGAGTGTGGGACTGAGAAGGGACAGTAATCCCCTCTTATCTAAGGGGGGATCCATTCATTTTTTTTTTGAGTCAAAGTCTCACTCTGTCTGGGAGACAGACAGTATGCCAGCATCACTACTCTTGTGCTTGGGGCCATTATTAAGAAAATAATGGTTACTTGAACACAGCACTGTGATGCTATGACAATAAATCTAATAACCAAGATGGCTACTAAGTGACTAATGGGCAGGCAGCATATGCAGTGTGGGTACATCTGACAGAGAGATGACTCATCTTCCAGGTGGGATGAACTGGGAGAGCATGAGATTTCATTGTGCTACTCAGAATGGCACACCGTTTAAAACTCATGAGTTGTTTATTTCTGGAATTTTCCATTTAGTATTTTTTGGACTGCCATTAACTGTGGGTAAATGAAACCATGGAAAGTGAAATTGTGGATAAGGGGGGGAGTACTGTGTTTAAAGAAATAATGGTTGAAAACTCTCTAAATTTGATGAAAAACATAAATCTGTACATCCGAGCTGCTTAGTGATACCCAAATGAGATAAACTCAAAGAATATACACCGACACACTTTAACTAAATTCTGAAATCTAAAGATAAAGTCAAGGTAATCTATTGCCCTTAAATTTCTGGTGAAAGTTAAAAAAAAAACACCCCACAGAGATTTAGTGTTTATAGACAGGGAAACAGTACGGTGGGGAAATTACATAGTGTTAACTGGTTGTATCAGTCGGGTCCAGCAAGAAATACCTGGTACAGTAAAAGAAGTTTCACAGAAAATGACTTAGTAAAGGGACAATATGCAGAGAGGTGGAGAGGACTTAGGGATCCATCAAGGGTTGGTGAAGCATGCAGGACCAACAAAAATGGGTGGCCATTACTCTTCCTAGGTGTGGTCATCAAGAGCTGTCTGCCCCACAGGAGTTATACCCTAGAGGAATGTGGCCACTCCCCCAACTGTGGTGGGATAGGGAAGGAGTAAGAGAACAGAGAATAGACACCTTTCTCTTTCTTCCAACCCTCTAATCTCCTCTTACTGCCCCCTTTATCCAAACCCAAATGGGAGCCCTAGAGAAGGGAGTTTAGGTGATGCATTCAGTAAGGGCAAACTTTCTGGATCACAGATCTTGCTGAGAAGAGAAGAGAGTGGTTGTGGAAGAGACAGTGGCAATTGGAGAATAATCAGCACCCTATACAGAAATAACGTGGGCTCTTTGATAAGGAAGTCTGGCTTCACCATTAAGCAGCTGTGGGCTTTGGGCAAGTCATCTACATTTGTTGGCCTAAAATTTACTCCTCTGTCAAATAAAGGCACAGGAGTGGATATTTTCTAATATAATCTTTTAACTTTATATAATGTCCTATTTCGAGGTTCTGACACATGCCATCTGGGTTTTGGTTATTTCAGAATCTTAAGCCTTAGGTACTTCCAGACTGTAGTAAATATTCTCTTAGAAGCCCCTACTTAATTGACTGCTCATTTCCTCCAAATTAAACAATGCTCTCCACCTTCTTTGTAGAACATTCTGTCACCCACAGCACATTGCTAGTAAACGTCCCTGTAGTTTGCCTGTACAGTTCCGACTGAGTAGTATGTTTGCCAAGCATCAGTGTATTCTCTAACTAAACTGTTCATGCCAGTTGTATTTGTCATCATTATGTATCAAGTGAATGTTGTATGAGTATAAAAGAATTGTTTATTTGAAAATTGAGTCGAATACTTCAGAAATACTTTAAAAATTAAACTTACTATGTGTTAAATTTAAGATAGATGTAAGAACTTAGAATCAATTCTAATATCTAGAGACATTTTGTCAGCAGATAGTTCTGGAAGCGTTTTGTTCTACTTTAGGAAGTGGAAGTCAGAAATTGTTAATATGTAATTGTAGATATGCATTATGATTGCAATGTATGCAAGAAAGGAAGTTTAAAGTCCACCATCAGGCCCATGTTCAAAGAAGAGGCCTTGGTCCTACATCAAAAGTTTGGTCAAAAATGTACATGCATATGTCTTAAGTTAAAGTCAAATATTTAAAATAAGCAAAATATTTTGATTCCTGACTTAGCTAATTATTTTCCGTTAACTGAGCTTTTACTGGGCATAATCAAATTGTAGGAGATATACTGTTCTTGATCTTTAGCATGTTTTCTTCTAGAAAAGTAATCACTGCTAAGCTTACTACAAAACCTACTGAAAACAGTCTTAAGACATTGTAAATCTGAAGTAGTTATTCTGAGGCGGGGCTAGTACATTACATTAAACTTAAACAATTTTCTTTGATATCAATGCATTACGTTTTAAGAGTGTGAATCTGTGCTTATTCACGAAATGTTGGATGGTCTTAAGGTATGAATTACTCATTACTCAAGAGCGTCTACAAAATGGGATGACACTTCCTGTTGATCATCATGCAAATATTGACGTTTCACAGCTTCCTCTATGGACATATACTTTTAAGACAAATTTTTCTGAAGAATAGTCCTTAATTTTTTTATATTGTACATATGAAAGTAGAGTCCTTTGCTTGATACTTGCTTGGTACTTGGTTGCTCATTTGGAGAGAAATCACTAAATATTGCTTTGTCATGCCATTTGTCACTTCAGATGTCTAATCCACCCTATGATCTCCCCAGGATGTTAATAGATGTTAGAAGACCTCCAAGACCTGTCTATTTATATGGTTTACCATCTGAGACAGATAGTATGCAAGACTGACCTTAATGGGGGATGAGAAAAGACAAAGAGAAGGAGGAAGAAGAAAGGAACTGTGGTTCAGGAATTACCGTTATTTTTGCATATATGATTTATGGTTTTCATAGAAATCCTATGTTCTACAAAATCACGGACAAGAGTGATAAAATAAGATTAGGGTTCATCACTCATAACATATACAACTTTGAAATGCTACCAGAAAGTAGACTTCCCCATGTGCATATTTATTATCATAGAATTATAATCATAGAGTATGCACATTTGTTTATTTTTCTTTTTCTTTTATTTTTCTTGAGTTGGAGTCTCACTCTGTCACCCGGAATGGAGTATGCTGGCCGCTCCCGGCCACCGCAGCCTCGACTTGCTAGGCTCCGGCAATCCTTCCGTCTCAGCCTTCCAAGTAGCTGGAGCTACAGGCACGCGCTACCACACCAGTCTAATTTTTTCATTAATTGTAGAGATGAGGTCTCTCCAAGCTGCCCAGGTGGGTCTCAAACCTGCGGGCTCAGGCAATCCACTCACTTCATCCTCCCAAGTTGCGGGATTACAGGCTGAGCCACCGAGCCTGGCTGTTTATTTTTCTTTAACTTACCATTACATAGTACTGATACTATTAAATAGACATGTTAAAATTATGATAAATAACTAGCGTGGTGTGCATAGTAGTTGTTCTATATTATTTTATTATTTTGCGTTGAAATTTTACTCTGTTGCCCAGACTGGAGTGCATTGGCATGCTCATGGCTACTGCAGCCTCGACTTGCTGGACTCGGGATCCTTCTGCCTCAGTCTTCCAAGTAGATGGAACTACAGACAAAGGCCACCACACTCAGCTAATTTTTTAATTTATTGTAGAGATAAGGTCTCGCCAAGTTGCCCAGGCTGGTCTTGATACCCTGGATTCAGGCAATCCTTTCGCCTCTGCATTCTAAAGTGCTGAGATTACAGATGTGAGCCACCACGCCTGGCCTGGTAGTTGGTTTTTTTTTTTTTTTTTAAATGTTAAGGTAGCTTAATGTAAAAGACAAAAACAAAAACAAAACAAAACAAAACCTGTTTGGGAAGGGTTCTGCTGCTAAGTTTTGAAGGCCAGGGCAAATGCATAAAGATTTGGGAGATTTGCACGAATGGCTTTGGAGGGCACAGTCCTTGGTTAGACTTAGTAGAGAAGTATATGGTGGTGAATGTGCATATGCACTACTTTATTCCTCAGCAACTTGCTATGTTCAATTGTATTAGAGAAAGTTGCACTCAGCGGCTCTTACTGGTGGTTCAAATTTTAAGAACCTGGGAAAAATCAGATATAAAAAATCTGTTTTTCAAACTACTGTATGTTATTGACATCATCCTTTATTTACCAATGACAAATAAGTGAATTCACCTGACATAAACACACATATTAACAGGGAGTATTTGGAGCATTCAGGTGATCTTTTTTTTTTCTTTCTTTTCTTTTTTTTTGAGTTGGAGTCTCACTCCGTTGCCCAGACTGGAGTGCAGTGGCCGCTCCCGGCCACCGCAGCCTCGACCTGCTGGGCTCCGGCGATCCTTCCACTTCAGCTTTCCAAGTAGCTAGAACTACAGGCGCGGGCTACCACGCCCGGCTAATTTTTGATTTATTGTAGAGATGAGGTCTCGCCAAGTTGCCCAGGTGGTTCTCGAACCCGCGGGCTCAGGCAATCCACTCACCTCAGACTCCCAAGGCACGGGATTACAGGCTGAGCTGCCTAGCCCGGCTCAAGTGATCTTTAAGTGTTTACCATGGTCTATCTTCTCTTAGATTACTATTTTCAGAGATAAATTAATTTGTTATTCCTGAAGGTGTTAATAACAGAATACTGTTATGCTAGTGCACTATTTACCAATCTACATAGTTGAAAATTGTTCACATAAAAGCAGTGGCTATAAGCTACATCTGATGTGCTGTAATTTATTACAGTATTGGAAAGTTTAGATAGAAGTTGTAATAATTGCAGCTAACATTTACTGAACAAAATATTTTACTCATATATTTTAGATATTTTACTTTAACTTAAAACATATGTATGTGCATTTATGACCAAACTTTTGATGTAGGGTCAAGGGCTTTTCTTCATTTCAGCATGGACCTACTATTGGACTTTAAGTTTCCTTTCTTGCATATATTGCAACCATAATGCATATCTACAATTGCATATCAACAATTTCTGACTTCCAGTTCCTAACGTAGAACAAAGTGTTTCCAGAGTAATCATCCCAGTCATTAATTCTGATTAGTTTTTTGCATGTGTTATCTAATTTAATTAGCATATAACGAGTGCACTGTAACTTCAATGCAGTGAACTGCAGTTTCAAACCTGGAGACCCCAGAACCTGCTCTTAACCAGTCACTACACTATCACTTTAAGCATGCAATAGCATAGATCACCCTGTATACCTCCCAGACATTCACTTTTCAGAGGGATATGATAAAAAGCCTTTGTTCAAAATTCATGTTGATATTATTTTTATGCATTTTAAGTCTTGCCCATCTTGAGATCAGAGCTATATTTATCTATCTTTTATTAATCTCTGTACTTTTTCCTCACACTGTAATGTGGGGTATAAATAATAGGATCATTATCTTGTGGTGACTTTTAACATGTCCCCAAATATTCTTTAATCTGTATGCCTATGCCTAGAAAACATATTAAGAAGTATATTTTGATTCTTTCCTTGACAAAACAGGGAATTTAGTGAGTTATGCTTACTCTCAATGCCGCTTAACTTCTCAATCTTTGTATATACAATTTTGAATTTGGACATTTTTAAGTAAAATTTTAAAGAAGCACACTTACTTGGTATATTTCCTGATTCTTTGCATATCTCAGGAAACATTTTCCTATTGTCTTTCCAAGTGATTGAGAACTTAAGGAGAAGTAAAATTATTTGGTGTTTGTAGATCTTAGTTCAATGACATTGGCATTTAAAATTGCATACAAAGAAGCATGATACCAACTTTATTTTTGTTTAGAGGTAGATGTTCTTTATTTTTCTACTTAGATACTTGCATAATTTTTATGAAAAAAGAAATGAAAAGAAAAATTTCTAGGATAAACTAACATATGACTCTTTTCTATTATTTTTACTTAAAACACAGTGAGCTCTTTTGGTTTATATTGATAAGATTTAAAAAATCTTGATTATTTTCCTTAAATTATATCTTTGCTTATTGCTTAGATTTCAATTGTTCTGGGAACGCCTATGTTTCTTGTTAAATTTCTGTTATCTTTCCTTATCCTCCCCTCCATATTTACTATTCTTCCATGGCTTTCTTTTCTTTGTTCTTTTTTTTTGCAATAAAAATGAGTCTCTCAAGTCTACATATTGGAATTCTGTCAACTACAAGTAATAGCAGCTGCCACACCCAATGTAGAGGTCCTGCCCTCAGTCTGGTTTCACGTTCTGGAAGGAGTCCTCTTCCTGTGTGTCATGTCAGTGAGAAAACTTTCCTTTGAGAATTCGAGAAAACTTTTTGGCATCTTTAATGGTATATAAAAAGCCATAGCTTTGCTGAGCAGGAACAGAAACCTGCAAAAGAATGTGGTAAGATGACAGGACGAGAGCTTTAGAAGCCCTCTGTCAACATCCCCTTGGGTCTCATTGACCTTGAAAGTCTCTAAACTAGTCACAGTAAGTGGAATGAGAATATCGTTCACAGGGATTTTCCCTTGAGCGGGAGAACAGGGCTACTCCTTGATACATGGACACTTGAACAAAAGATGGTTTCTCTTTGTAGAAAATACGGTTTCTGTTTGCATCACCAGTCTGCTGCATCCTCCTTACTATGGACTTGGCTTTTTTTAGTTGTGTGGATCATCCCATTTACTCCTCCATTTTGCTATTGGACATTCAATTTCCTTGCAATTGTTCCTTAGTGCACCCTGTTCTGTTTTGTCTCTACTTATGGGTCTTTGTTGCTTATCTTGTTTTTAATCATCTAAAGCTCTTGCCCTGTCATCCAGCTCTTTTGCAGTTTTCTCCTCCTGTTCAGTAAGGTCATGTCTTTTTATAGACAATTAAGGATGCGGACTCTGTTTTCTAAAATTCCCACAATGATTGATTGCCTGTGTGTTTTCTGAATCCTCGGGATAACATAGTCTCTTATTCATTTTGCTAGATAAAACTCCATACTACACTTATATATGCCATTGTATAAACTGATTTTTTTTTGTCTTTTGGTAAGGAGCAGTCTCACTTAAACGATTTCCCTAGAGCAGCCTCATGAGCAGTAGCCATCCTTGACTGGAATCATGTCCCTTTTCCCAGCTCAGTGCTCTTTCCAATACACTGTTGTGGCTTTTTTCTGTCTCCTTTTCCCAAGGCTGCCTCTCTGTCTGTCTCTCTCTCTCTCTCTGTCTCTGTCTCTCCCTGTCTGCCTCACTCTTCTGTTTCTGTAGACCAGCTTTCTCTGCTCCACATGTACGGAATTAACACGGGCAGCCCCAAATATGTCTTTGTCTCTACTTTCCAGCCAGTTGATTTAGCCCCGTGTGCCTCATTTTAGATTCCCAAGAATGGTTTGATAGATCCAATTAGTCCTAGAATTTACTCAGTCAACTGTGTTGGATGTGAGCGTGAGCCACAGGGTACCAAGCTGAGAGTGGGTCAGTTTCTCTAAGAAAGGCATATGGGCAGCAAAGCGGGATTGACATGTCATTACCTATCGGAATCAGGCAAAAAACCCCAGAGCTTTCTTCTAGGTAGGGGAAAGGGACTGTGGGTCTTACCCTCCAACAGTGCCTTCTCTGATCAGCCCATGCAGAATACTCATGTATTCTGTGTGGTGTGGTTCAGTGTACGGGGGCTTCCTCTCCTCCACTGTCATTGTGACCATTTCAACAGTCCTCATCATGAGAACCCAGCTTCCAGAAGTTTTTATTAGATTAATTTTCATTTTGCAGATGACATCAGGCTGACTTCTTCATCTTGGTCCCAGATCAGCTGCCCTGCTGTCCCTCTGTATTGTATATCAAAGATGAAAACAGTTGAAGTGGCTTAATTTTGTGCAACTGTGGGAAGACCTTCAGACTTTTCCCATTTTGGTCACATCATGTGACATTTGGTAACATGCCTGAACTTGGCCACTGCTTCTTAGCTAGATTTGAATATGAAAAAGATAACATCATACCTTCGGGAGATACATATTCAAGGCACATGGACACCCTAATTGGTGGTATCAATTCAATACATTTGTACCATTAAAACTAACAGCCCTGGAGGAAGAGAGTGGACTTTCACCCCAGGTTTCAACTGAGGTATTACTAAAAATTCTGGACTCTGAAGTGCCATTAAAATGAGTGCCCAGGAAATATTCCTAGACTGACTGTATCAGTTCTTTTAAAAACATTATGAAGTTTATAAAATTTTTTTTTGAAATGAAAAACTTTTTCAACAGTCTGATTTTAAAGTCTCTGATTTCAGCATTTTTTTTCCTTTTAAAAACAATGTTTTAATTATTTTTATTAGGGTAAAAAGTCACCAATCAAAAAGAATTGATTTTGTGATGTAAATACCTGTATAAAATAGTTAAGGAGAGAGTGTTAAATGTCTCCATTTATTATGGAAAGATGTTTGGAGAAGTCATTTTGTGGGGCTCTTGGGTACAGAAAAACTTTGTTTTCATTTGTGAATGTTGGCATTTTACATTTTATCAAATCACATTGACAGCAAACACTGATATTTTGAAAATGGGTCATTACATTTGGATTTGTACTAACATTCTAATACTTTCTTTCTTTCTTTCTGTTTCTTAAATGGTGAAACAAGTCTGACTGGTCCCCAAAGTTCTCTGTGTGGTAGACAGAGTGTAAGCTGAAAACATGACACGGGGGCAAAGAATTCTCCAACAGCACTCTCAAACGTGCCCCAGCATTAGTCTGGTTATTTTCTTTCTGATGTGGGGGAAAAGTAGCAGAAACCAAGCTGTCAGGACAGTGAGGTTTTCCTATCAATGTTGGCCTTCAGAAACTGATGTAATTGTTCTAATTTAATGCGGTCCAGCCGTCCCTGTATTTTGTAGTTTCTATCATGGAGTTCTGCTAAAGAGTTGGCTTGTTTTTATAGGAAGAGTGGGGAAAATGTATGTATAATCTCAGAATCTGAGCTTCCTTCTTTTTTAAAAAAATAAAAGAGTATGTTTTTTAATTTGCAAAATTTCTGGTTAATGCTGCTTAAACTTGGTTTTTAGTCTGTATTATTATGAGATAATAATACTACACTTGGGTAGTTTTGAGAATTAAATGAGAATTTGTATATAGAACATCTAGTACAGTGCCTGGCACACAGTAGCGGCTCAATAATTGTTCACTTTCCTTAATGTCATGCCTTTATTTGAGTACCCTGATTAATAGAACCTAATAAGGCATTAATTCTTGTCTAGGTTTCTTTCAAAGTGAAGTAACATATCCCAGACTAAATGGTGTGAGTGATCAAGTCTGACAGTTACTTGATGACTTTATAAGCCTTTAGTTGTTAGAAAATTGTTAATCCTGCTAGAATGTTGAGGAGCCCATCATGTGTTTTGAAGTAACTGCTAAGTCCTTGAGTTTTGTCATGTGTCAGAGTATCCACCTCAGCACCCTCTACCTAGAGGATTCGTAGAAATGGAAATACGCCTGCAAATTGATCACCTTGGTGTATATATCTTATGTATGCGTGTATGCATTTATCTGTCTACCTACATACCTACCTTCCTTTCTGTATTAGTAGGGGCTCCCCAGAGAAACAGAACCAATAGGATGTATATATGAATATGAGGAAACATTGTGGGTATAGGCTCATATAATTATGGAGGCTGAGAAGTTCTTCCTATCACTGTGATATAACTTTTTTATCCTTAATAATATTTATTCCTCTGAAATCTACTTTTATGTTAATATAACCATACAAGCTTTCTTTTGACTAGTATTAGCATGCCCTATCTTCTTCTATGGTTTTACTCTAGTGCTATTTATGTCTTTATATTTAAAATGAGTTTCTTGTAGGTAGATGCAGTTAGATCTTGCTCTTTTTAGACAAGCTGACATGTTTGCTTTTTAATTGAGAGTGTTTAGGCCACTTGCATTATGACTATTAGATTTAAGGCCATTACCTTACTTGCTTTCATGAGTCCCATTTGTCTCTCTTCTTCTGTGTTCTTTTGAATTAATTGATTTGTTATGATTTCATTCTATTGTCTTTGTTGGCTCATTTTTTGTAACTCTTTGTTTCATTACTTCACTGGTTGCTTTAGTGTTTACAGTGTACATATTTAACTCTGTCTTTTGGGCACTCCAATTGCACGTGTATTGGACTTCGTGATATTCTTACTAACATTTAAAAGCTTTTAAAAATTATTTTCTTCTGTCTGGATTTTATTTTGAATAGTTTATATTGCTGTATCTTTAAGTTAACTGATCCTGCTTTCTGCAGTGTCTAATCTGCCATTTATTAGTCCAGTGTTTTTTAAAAAAATCAGACATTCTAGTTTTCATCTCTAGATACTCAATTTGAGTTTTTATTTATTTTTAATTTTTTAAATTTTAAATATGTGGGGTACAATTTAGAGTTAGGTATACAGATGTTCATTATTTAGGTACGCTTGTTGATGCAGTGGGCCCCCCTTTTAAAATAGTCTTCCTGTCTGTACTTAACATTTTGAGCTTATGAAATACCGTTATAACTGTCTTAATGTCTTTGACAATTTTAACATCTGTGTCATTTCTAGGTCTACTTTGATTAATTGGCTTTTCTCCTTATCATGGGCTATATTTTTCTACTTCTTTGTTTTCCTGGTAATATTTGATGAGATGCCTACCATTGTCAATTTTACCATTTTGGCTACTGGATATTTTTGTCTTTTTATAAATATTCTTGTGCTTCATTCTGTGATGTGGTTAAATTACTTAGTAACATTATGATTTTGGGGGGCCTTGCTTCTAAGAGTTTTATTAGGCAGGACAGGAGCAGCACTTGGTCTTGAGCTAGTTCCCACTACAGAGGCAAGGCTCTTCTCAGCATGCCACTCAAGGTCCCATGAATTATGGTGCTTTCCAGCCTGGCTGGTGAAACCAGGCACTGTTCCTGACCCTGTATTAGTGCTGGGTTCTGTTCTTTCTAATCATTTTGTATGGTTTATTCACCACTTAGAATAGTTTTCTCATTTTCATGCACTGATCCATATTCTACTGAATACTTGAGGGGTACTCTGCAGACTCTCTATAGACTTCTAGAAAACTTGAGTTCTCCTCTCAGTACTCTTCCCTGAGAACACTATCCATCTTGTTCTTCTCAGATGCTCCCACTCTTTCTTTGCAACTAACTCAAGGAGTCTGAGGCTCTGCCATAGTTCCCCTCCCTGTGCCACAACTAGAAACCTTTTTTTCAAGGGGCAAGCTTGACAGTCTTAGGGAACACCTCATTTTTTCCCCATCTTTCTGGGTTCACGGTACCTTTTGAATGACAAGCAAAATTTTTTCTGGCAGCTTTCAAAAATATTTCCTGCTTTTTCCGAAACATTGTTAAAGGCATTTTATAATGTGCCAATTGTTTTTTTAAAAAAATTTAAATTACAAGTGAACTATTTGGGTGCAGATGGTCTTCTGAATATTACTTGAAGTTCAGAGAGACCATGACCTTGTTGCACTTAAATGACATAAAAATTCAATAGTGAGCCGGGTTCAGTGGCTCAGCCTGTAATCCCGCGCCTTTGGGAGGCTGAGGTGAGTGAATTGCCTGAGCCCGTGGGTTCGAGACCCGCCTGGGCAGTGAGACCTCATCTCTACAATAAATCAAAAAGTCATACAGGTGTGGTAGCGCATGCCTGTAATTCCAGCTACTTGGAAGGCTGAGGCGGAAGGATCACCAGAGCCCAGCAGGTCGAGGCTGCGGTGGCCAGGAGCAGTCACTGCACTCCAGTCTGGGCGACAGACTGAGACTCCAACTCAAAAAAAAAAAAATTCAAAAGTGTGCTTCAATTTACCCAATTATATGTTTCTTATTGGTCATCCTGCCTTAGAGATTCCAAACGCAAATAATATTTATTTTTTTGTTTTCATTGTGAAGACTAAAAAAAAAAGTCTTCTAAATCTAATCTATTTAGACTTTAAAAATCAGTAAAATGATGAAACATGAGCAACTATTTATGTAAATGTGAATGAGCATTCAGGTTTCTTTTTATCAAAAAAAGTGCTTTTCTGTGTGTCTTTACGACAAGAGCAAGTGCTCTGTGACTTGTGGTTAGGCGGCTGCATCTTAACAGAAGTAGACTTAGCTAATGGCCTGGTAAAATGCTGAAATCAGTCACAATGGCTCCTCCTTTTCTCCTCCTTTCCTGCTGACGTGTGTCCCACTCCCATATCTTTCTGCAAATGCATGCATGCATGTTTCTAGAATCAGCCAGAAACACCATAGAGCATTTCTCTTATTTGACAAATGTCAGGGAGCCAGGAACTGTGGGTAACAGAATGAAGCTATGGTCTAAAAATGGATAGGTGTGAAGGTGTGGGGGAAAAATAAAAACACCTTAGGAATCTCTTGCATTGAAGAGGTTGAGTCCTTACACTGAAGAGTCCTTACACTGAAGGTTCTGTAAAGAAATAGAATCTGGGAGGGGAGAATTGCGAAGATTAAAGGAATTGAAAGAGTTGTAAGTGACCAGGAAACACTTCCTCATGCCTTCTTGTTGTACAGAAGCCAGAGGCTGCTCTGAACTTGCCTGGATGGCATCAGTTTCAAGTGCATAAGCACAGCAGGAAAATACAAAATACAAATTGAGCGCCAGATGTTGACAAGAGAGCTGGTGTAGACCTTCAAAAGGATGTTGGAGATCTGGGTCTGTTTCTTAGTCTTGCTAGAGGGGCAGGCGAATCTCTGGGAGAAAGTGCACAAAGGGACAGACAGAACTTCATGGCTGCACCGGTCGACATGGTAGCCATAGCACACTGAGCCATGAAAAAGAAAAGTAATTAAAACTAAGTAAAATTTAAAATTCAGGTCTTCAGTCAAATGTTTCTTAGCTACCTCTGGTTAGTGACGACTACTCTGGAACCTTCTTTCCACAAGTTTGGTGGTAAAGGGAAAGAAAAATACGATCCAGCAGTATTAGAGGTAATGTTCTTAGTTACATTTATAGAGATAAAAGAAAAGATCAACATTTCCAAAAGAAGCATGGGCAATTACTACAGCTTGATTTTGGGAGAAGTGTCAGTGGCTGAAATGAAGAGGCCATGTAGGGACCTGATTGAGTCTTAGCAAAGAAAAGGGCACATAGAGGGCGGAAGGCAGGGGTCTGTGAGGGTTCTTGTTGGATGACTTTGTCTTCTTAGTGGTGTCTGTGTCAGGCTGGGAATGCAGTTGGTTCTGGGCTTGAGGACGATGGAGGTTTGCATGGCTACCACACCTGGGTATGTATGGCTTATTAAAGGATACCCACCCGGAGGGATGTGGTCTGAGTGATCAGCCATGTTTCCTTTACTTTTCCTATTTATTTATTTTTTATTTCAAAGATGTGGGGCACAATTCTGGGTTAGGTATACAAATGTTCATTATGCAGGTGCTCTTGTTGATGAGGTGTGCCCCTCCCTCCCCTGGCATTTTCCCTCAACTGCCAATCCCTCCCCCCACTGGCAGTTTCCTACTACTGTCAATTCCTTTCTTATAGAATTATGATGATTGTTTGTTCAAGGTCTGCTTATGAGTGAGAACATGTGGTACTCCGTCCTTTGTTTCTATGATAGATCACTGAGTTTGATCAACTCTAAATCCATCCAAGTTGCTGCGAAGCCCATATGTTTGTCCTTCTTTATGACTGCATGATATTCCATTGTGTATATGTACCACATTTTTTTTTTATCCAGTCCAGCTTCACTGGGCAGCATGGTTGGTTCCATGTTTTTGCTATTGTGAAGAGAGCTGCAACAAATGTGTATGTGCAGATATCTTTTTGGTAGAATAACCTGAGTTCCTCTGGGTATATTCCCAATAGGGGGATTGCTGGGTCATATGAAAGGTCAATTTCTAGTTCTCTCAGAAATCGCCACACTGTTTTCCAGAGGTTGCACTAATTTGCATTCCCACCAGCAGTGTTGAGGGAAACTGCTAGGGGAGGGAGGGGCATACCTCATCAAAAAGGGTACCTGCATGATCAATATTTATATACCTAACCCTGAAATGTACCCCACATCTTTATAATAAAAAAAAATTTTTAAAGTGGGCAGAAGACATAAATAGACACTTCTTAAAAGAAGATATACGGGCAGCCGACAGACACATGAAAAAGGGCTCAGCCTCACTAATCTCCGGATAAACGCAAATCAAAACCACACTGAGATATCACCTAGCCCCAGTAAGAATGGCCATCATTAATTAGACAAATAACAACAGATGCTGACGTGGATGTGGAGAAATAGCCATGTTTTCTATTAAAATCCTCTGCCCCTCTGGGTGTCTGCTTTCCTTATAGTCTTGCACTCTTGTTCCTAGCCCTCCACTGGGATTTATAAGCTGCAGCCCAGGAACAAACTTCTCAGCCACACACAAAGGGGAATTAGCACCCAAGACAGACTCTTTCTGCAGGCAGTTACTTTCTGATTTGCAATCGACTTTGCATGTTTGTTCTGGCTTCTCCTTGAATCATTTTTGACCATAGGCCCATCAGAGCAGCCCACGGTTGAGCAGTTTGCAGGCTGACATTTTGGGTTAGGCAGTAGAAGTAGTTCCCTTAAGTGCAGTTTCACTGGTGGAGACACCCACCACAGCCCATCCTTCCTTCGGGCGCTGTACCGAGAACCAGGTCTGATGCCTTCCGAGAGGATGAAGGTAGGATGCCGGGGACTTGAGAATCTTTTGTTCAGCCAAGTTATTGTCACTCCTCCGGGGCAGAAAGCAAAAGGAAACTCGTTTCGAATGCATTGTTTGGTCCATGAAGAGAGCCACTTCCAGCTGTTTATTTTTCCCAGTGATGCATTTTTAGCATTTGAGGAATTGATGTGTATGAAAAAAGCCTTTACTCAAAATACGAGGATAGATCCACCGTCAGTTCCCTTTATGTCCCAAGTCAGTGTTTATTAGCAGTTGCTTAAAATTCAAAGCTTTTATGGCCTCCAAAACAAAGTAGACTTGATGATATACTCATTAAGTGCAACTCAAAAATGGCTACATTTATAGATGATCTACTATGTGTCAGGCCTCCTTTGGGCCCGTTTTCCCAGCTCACTTTTAAATCCACAGAATGCTGCAAAGGAGGGACGTCTCCCCTCTCCTCACCCTTTGTAAACAGTTGAGAAAACTGAGGCTTTGAGGAATCTAGAGAGAGTTAGTCAATGGTGGAGCTTGGAGTGAAGCCTAGATGTATGCTTTCCAAATTATGCCGTTGCCCTTAAGTTTTCAGGTTAACCATGTGTGGAAAACATCAGATCAGCTGCTTTTAAAGAAAATTTTTAAAATGAAGCATAATTTTCCCTGCAATTAGAATTTGAGCACAGAGAGGCACAGAGAGTATAATTATAGGCCAGTGGTAGTCAAAGGGACAATACTAATGAGATGAAATTGAAGATGCCACTAGGTGCTACGTTCAATATTGCCTTATGATTCCCGCTGGTAAAGCTTCTCACATTGTCATTTACAAATGCTTGTGGGTCCTAGTCTGGTCTCTTATGATAGTCCAATATTGTTTAAAGTATTTAAAATATTTACTCAACAAATACTTGTTGGAAGTTTGGACACTGTATCCCCAACACCCAGTTGGGTACTGAGCTCTAAGTGCTGAGGACACACAGTGAGCAAAACAGAAGTGATCATATTCTCAGGGAGCATATGGTCTAGAGGACCTTGTAGGTATTATTCTAATGGAGTACAAATATAAAAAGAAAGTAACAGTTGTCATTGTGTCTGGCTCTAATTCGCATTTTGCTTCTGAGATTCCTCCTGGCTGTCTCATTATGTCAGCGCCACTCTGCTCATTTATTCTGGTGAGGCATTTCTTTTTCAGCCACACATAGGAGGGAGGACTTTTGGGGACTTCTGCCATGGTACGATGGTCTGCAAACTGAAGATATTTGAGAACCACTGACCTATAGCAAGATTCTTTGAGAATTGCATTAGCGAACATTTCAATTCCTCATCTGTTTTTCTCAGGGTTTGTATGTCTACATGCAGAGAATGTGAAGACCAAGGTCAGAAAGCAGTTAGCTTTGAAACTTCTGTGGGACAAATCAGTGTTGTTTTGATCCAGAAAATGCAAAGATCGATGCAAACTTAGGTATTTTTGTCATGCACAAATATGTTAAATATTGGTGGCTCAGCCTGTAATCCCGTGCCTTTGGGAGGCTGAGGTGAGTGGATTGCCTGAGCCCACGGGTTCGAGACCCACCTGGGCAGCGAGACCTCATCTCTACAATAGATAAATAAATAAATAAATAAATAAATAAAAATAAATGCTTATTTTGTGATCACACAAAAAATATTTCCCTCTTGAGAGGAAGTATTTGCCTATGAAGGCTTCTACTTTTGGGATAGTAAGCTTGGAATCTTCAATGGGTTCTTAAATCTTTATGCTAAAAGCATCCTACGTATTTTCCACGGGAGTGAGGAGGTGTTTATTTAAAGGGGCCCAAAGGGTGCACCCTGCTTCAGCGCAGGACAGATGGCGTTCACTGTCAATTCATGCTCACCTCTTAGGCATCAACTTCTGTTACTGAGCTCTGATATTCCCATCTTTATATAGACTGAATTCATCATTTTGAGAGAAGAAAAATTAAAGCCATTTTATTAAAAGAAGAACATTTGGCTGTGAGAACTAGGTGTCTTCCACTGGGTTGCAGCCTCTTGTGAAAAAAAAAAAATTACAGATTTCTCTTAAATGCTGTAGACTCCAGAATATCACCTACTTGAAAGAGGGGGCAAAGCAAAGGAGGGGACAGAGCTCGAAGCTGGAAAAGAAAAAAAAAACAACTTTTGTTAATGTATAGGCATTCAACTCTCGCTGTTCATTAACACACATATTGCTGATGCTTGGCAATGAAGCGGACATTTTTCTTGAGTGGGGTCGAAAAACTAATTATTCGCCATATGGTGGTTGGCGCAGCAACAATTGCTGACGCCGTGGAAGCAAAGGGAAGTTGGCCGAGCGATTTCTTTGGGCAGTTTGCACAGCTCTGACTCTCTTGACATATGCCATTCACGTGGCCCCTGGAGAACAGATGGGCCCGGGCTGGGAATGCAGGGGAACCGTGGCTGGGACCTCGTGGCAGCCCGGTCTCTTTATCCCTCAGAATGACTTGGAGTCACATGGTATGTGAAAATAACAAGTGCGGGATTGTACTCGGAGGATTTCCCTGCCTTCTTTTATAAAGCCGCAGCGTAATTTTGACTGCCTTTTCGTATTTTGTTTATTAAAGGGATCAGGGTTTTAGATGAAAGAGATTCCTTGGTTGTGGGTAGGGTCTGGCCTATGCCAATGACACTTGCTCATTGTCAGCAGGAAAAATGCTGGCAGTTTGATAAGGGATAAGAAAATAGAGGGGTTTTTAAATTAAAATTTAAATTACTCCTTATTTGTTCTCTTCCTGTTTGTAAATCTCACATAGGCAAGTTCAGATAAGAGCTGGTTTGGATTCGGGATCCTCCAGCCTCCTGAAATGGGTTCATGTGGGCTATTATTGTTTTGCTTCTCCAGGGGTTCTGAGGTGGGAAAGCTGGGGGTAATATGCACATGGTATAGGCACAACTTGGGTGCTTTTTGGATTTTCCATTGTCCAAAAGAAATAAAATGGAAGAAGATGGTGAAAGTTGCCAATTAGAGATGAACTCAGCATTTATATGCATAAGAATACAGATTAAGCTAAAATTGTTCATACTCAGCTGCTTAAATTTTAGTTAAGAAGCAGTACTGGCAAGGAGGGCAATGGTATTACAGGCTCAGACAGGTACTTATGTTGCTAGTATAGTCCTGATTCTGTCGTAAATATGGAGCATTGTTCTTGGGCATAATTCTGGAATGTGACTTCCAAAGTTCACTTCCTAAAGAGAGACAGACTCCTGGATACCAGCTACAGGGGTCATGTTTTTGCACTATCGAAAGCAAAAGTGGCTCGGTGACTTAAAGTTGAAGAATTATAGGACTTTGTGTGTGTGTGTCTTTGTACATTTTGAAATTCTATCACTGAAAATTTGGTCCTAGTATGACTAGTTAATATTGGAAAAGAATCCTGGGCATTTTTCAGATCCTCTTGGATTTGATGTTCTAAGCTTTTAGAACTAGAACACAGTTCACCTGCTATAACTGAAAAATGGAAAATGGTTTTTATTTTTTCTGTCTCTTCCTTTCTAATTTGTTAACTTTCAGTAAGTCTAATTTAATTTAACTATTTGGAAATGGTTGTATGTTTTTTAAAGAGTGAACTTTACAGCTCCTTGTTATATGAATTATAGTCAGGTAAAATTATAGTATCTGACAATAATAATAATGCGTGACATTTATTGAGCATTTACTATGTAACAAGCACTCTATGAGAGACTTATACAAGGTCTGACAATTAGATTTGCGAACCATCCTAGAAAAATTGCTGCATACCTCATGTTACATATCACTATGGTCGCTTTGAAGTACTCCCCTTGGGAAGCCATGCACTGACGCCTGTTCCTAGTCCACCTGTCAAAGCAACTTTGGAACTCTTTATTCTGGAATGGTCATCAGAGCCGTTGTCATTATTTGTTGAGCTCTGACAATTAAGTTTACAAACTGGCCACCGTGCGATTACGTTGGCTGCACTGTACAGATAACTGGGTTGGAACACAGTCCCTACTCACCTCATCTGGCTCCCAGTGGCTTTTTTCTTGACCCAAAGATAAAGGAAATATTGAAAGGTAGACATTTGGTAACATTTAGGACTTGAAGGGTAATATGGCAATGGCTCCGATGGCCATTCCAGAAAGAGTTCCAAAATTCATTGGTGGATGGACTATGCACTGACATCGATGCATAGCTTCCCAAGGGGAGTATTTGAAGGTGATCATCGTGATATTCAGCAATGAGGTATGCAGCACTTTTTCCAGGATGAGTTCTTGACTTAATTGTTGAACCGCTTACATATTATCTCATGTAATCATCCCAACCGCATATATAGGCATTGAGGCGCAGAGAGGGTAACTAACTTGCCTGAGGTCACAGAGCAAACAAGGAACGGAGAAGCAATTCAAGCCCAGGTTTGTCAGATTTTGAAGTTCATCATCTCACTTACTATATTATATAGAGGAATCGTGTAGTCACATTAAGGAGATGCAGAACTTGTTCAGATTGTTGTTAGCAATAACAATAATCTAGATTATAACGTCCATCACTCTGTTCCCAAATTTGTACTGCTTTTTTTTCATTTTTATTATTATC
This sequence comes from Cephalopachus bancanus, assembly GCA_027257055.1. Taxonomy (NCBI): domain Eukaryota; kingdom Metazoa; phylum Chordata; class Mammalia; order Primates; family Tarsiidae; genus Cephalopachus; species Cephalopachus bancanus. The sequence goes on along the minus strand of JAPVLO010000028.1, from coordinate 1,865,341 downwards.
ACTTTTTTATTATAAAGATGTGGGGTACAATTCAGAGTTAGGTGTACAAACATTGATTATGCAGTCACCCTTGTTGATGAGGTATACCCCTCCCTCCCCTAGAAGTTTCCCTCAACTGCCAATCCCACCACCCTTCCCTGACAGTTTCCTACTACTGCCAAATGCTTTCTTATCGTGTTATAATTGTTCAAGGTCCACTTATGAGTGAGAACCTATGGTACTCTGTTCTTTGTTTCTGTGATAGATCACTGAATATGATAGACTCGAAATCTACCCAAGTTTCTGTGAAGTCCACATATTTGTTCTTCTTTATGGCTGCATAATATTCCATTGTGTATATGTACCACATTTTCTTTATTCATTCCAGTTTCAATGGGCAATATGGTTGGTTCCATGTTTTTGCTATTGTGAACGGAGCTGTAACAAACATACGTATGCAGATATCTTTTTTTTTTTTAATTTGAGTTGGCGTCTCACTCTGTTGCCCAGACTGGAGTGCAGTGGCCGCTTCTGGCCACCGCAGCCTCGACCTGCTGGGCTCCAGTGATCCTTCCGCCTCAGCCTTCCAAGTAGCTGGATCTACAGGCGCGCGCTACCGCGCCCGGCTAATTTTTTGATTTGTTGTAGAGATGAGGTCTTGTCAAGTTGCCCAGGTGGATCTCGAACCCGCGGGCTCAGGCAATCCACTCACCTCGGCCTCCCAAAGTGCTGGGATTACAGGCTGAGCCACTGAGCCCGGCCTCTTTTTTGCAGAATGATCTGAGCTCCTCCGGGCTGCTGATTTTTTAATGGTCCGATGAGACACACATCGTAAGCATTTTACATGCACATTCTTTATTATCCGAAATCCCTCTTTTTTGTGTACCTAGCTTTCAGCTTATGCATTGCACGGTTTGAAGTGGCTTCCTAAATGTTCGTTTGATTCACAAAACAGAGGAGCAGACCTGTTTTCCAGGGCCAGCAAACTTTTTCTGTAAAAGGTCAGGATAGTAAACATTTTAGGCTTTGCAGGGAATAGGTGGGCTGGGTTTGGCCCACAGGCTGCAGGTTACCTACCCCTTAATTGTATCTGTAAGGACCCTATTTTCAGATAAGATCACATTCACAGGTACTAGCAGTTGGAACTCCAACGTATCTTTTGTGGGACCACAATTCAATCTGCAGCACATGTGCAGTCTGGGACAGACATTACTGAGGATATGGAGGCAGACACACTAGACACAGCCTCCCTTTAAGGAGACAAACAAGCCCGTAACCAAAATATTTTCATATAGTGATGAGTGTTATTTAGAAAATCAAGCTGTTGCAGCATAAAGAATCAGGTGGCTATTGGAGCTGATGTGGTCCATTGAAGACTCTTAAATGGCTTGTTTCAATAACCTCTGTGCTGATCTTGCTTGGTCTCCCATTTAAAATCCCAAATCTACTCTGCACTTTACTGTCTAAGGAACTGTCCTCAAACATCCGTGACCCCACTCTGATGGACTGGTGAGATTTTGACTTTGAGTTTCTCCTCCACTAAAGTTTAGACACATGGAAATAAAATAGATGTGGAAGACATAGTTAATCTTTGCAAGCAAGGGAGGCAGGTAAGGACATAGATAACTATAATTCAAGCTGATACAGGTAGTGAGGAGTCAAGCCCCATGGGGAGTCAGAATAGAGAGAAACACCAAAAATAATACTGCTGGAAAGCAAAAGATAAAGACTTAGTGACAATAGTGACAGTGGACAATTGGCGTTCATCCTGACCCACCAAGCAGTGCTCGTCATAGTCAGCTATCTGAAACAAATTCAAACCCATATCATGCTTCTATGTCTTGAACCCAAATGGCTAACCACTTCAGTTTAGAGCTAATGGTCATAGATTATCCAGAAATTGACAGCAAGGGATTTATTGAGACCAGTGAGTCTAATCCTGTTAGAACTCCCCGTGCACTCCTGGGAGCTATTCGTTTAACTCCAGTGGAACTGCTTCCTTACTCTTACATTTGCAAAATAAGATAAAACATTATGAAAATTCTTAGTGGTATTTAACACTAATGTACTTTCTAAATGTACAGGCTTTTATTATTAGAAACCTGAAAACCTTTGGGTTATGCAAAGGGCAGTGCCATCTTTTAGTTTCGTCTCATTGGGATTCTCTTAGTGACCACTGAAACAACAAGGTGACGAACTGGAAGATATGAAAAACTCTTACACACAAATATATCGCCCCTGCATTAGGAAAAGGGTAACAATGAAAGCCCACTGTGTGTTCCCATCTGGTGACATGTCACCTGCATGTGCTGGCATAGCTCTGAATGCATGTCTGCCTCCTACGTGTGTCACCTCATGTCACCATCTTCTTTGCATTTCTTTTCTCCCTCACTAGAACAGGATTTTCTGAAGGGCAGGAACCATGCCTTAGTTGTCTTTGTATTCCTGGTATTTGGAATAGTACCTGGAACAGAGTACATACTCAATAATTGTTTTCTGGAAATAGTCAATAAATGCAAAGAAAGTTCGTCTCTCCTTCCGAGGTGCTGAATTTCTGCTGTGGAGAAGTTTCTGGAATTGGCCTCATTTCACCTTCACCCAGAGAGACTCTCTCCCTTCCTCAGCCTTATTTAAAAGTATTGACCACATACTCCTAGAGAGGGAAACCCACTGCTCTGGACGGTAGTTCATTCTACCATTGCCCACTTATATTTATTGGAAAGGCAATCTTTCTAGAGAACTTAAATGTTCTCTTTTCAGTACATGGTTTCACTTAATGGTACTGAACTTTGGGGAAAGGATTGGGTTTGGGGGAGGGGGAGAGATGTATCTTTCTCTTGGAAGGGAGGAACTTGCTGAAGAAATGGTGAAGGCATAGTGAAGGAAGATGCTTTAATACAAACTTTTTAGCATGCACGTTGCTATTTAACATAGCTGACACACACTGAATTTGGATATAGGACTATCCAATACTCTTATCTTCTCAGCAACCAATCTCTCTTTTTTTCTGATACCATCAACCTCTTCCCCCACTCTCTGTCTCTATAGCTTAGTTTGGGCTAAGCCTACTCTCAATCTCCAGGAATGAGCACATGACATAAGTGTGTCTCATCAGAGCATTTGATTCTCTTTGCATCGTGATATTGGTTCAATGGTTGATATCTAACCCAAGGTAGACCACGAGATGTTATCTTAGCATTTTTGCTGAAACCTTTGGGAAAGAGGAATTTCCCCTGATGAGGTTGCTAGCCGGTTAAGACGTTGACCTGGAGCACTGGTGACCATTTTACCACCATGAATAAGGAGATTGTTCGAGAATGAGGCCATCATGGGGAAAAATAGTGCTGAGAGGTGACCCCGGAAGCCTGATGACATCACTTCTACAAGCCCAAGATTCAGCCATTCCTGAATCAAGATCTTCCTGAAAATTTCGAAGCAAAATAATAAACTCAATTTTTTGCTTAAGCTAATTTGAATTAGTTTATGATTACTTGCGATGAATGAAATCCCATCAAATACAGAAGAAGTGTGTTCTCACTCCTTCAGGACACAGAATTCCTAGCATTTGAATTGGTATTTCCACTCTCTCCTAGAGAAGACTCCCTTCATCCACATTCATTAATTTATCTTACCAATATGCCTTGCATCCTTGTAGGGATGGAAGCCCACTGCTGCGAGAGTAATCCATCCCACCATTGCCCACCTGTATTTATTAAAAATACTATATTTCTAGAGAGAATCAAAATGTGTGATCTGGTGATTTCAGCATCTGGTCTTAGTTGGGTCTTCTAGTAACAGAGACTAGACATCCTTTTCTTTGTATATTTGTTTATTTCTGTGAATCATGACCTTCCTACAACCAAAATTACTTTCTCCAGACTAAATATCATCTCTTTCTCTAATATAGCTTCCCTTCAATTGTGGTCCATAGACAGTGTTTTCAGATATAGCACAGGACACCAAGTTCATTCCCCATATATATATATATATATATATATATATATATATATATATATATTAGTATAAGCATGTCCCATGCAACATATTCATTGTTTATCCTAAATTCAAGTTTAACTTGTTTTTCTATTTCCTAAATCTGGCAACCGTATTCATAGACCACCTGGATCAGAATCACCTGGAGGGTTCCTACTCCAGAGGCCCTGACAGTAAAGGCACACTCATGTTCACTGAAGTTTGAAAAACATTTCTTTAACTATTTTTTGCACTTCCACCTATCCTACTTTGGGCATACTCTTATTGGTTAATGTTCTCAAGTTTTGAAACTTCTAAAATAAAGTAATTTCAAGCAACATCAAGGTTTTAGAGTATTTTGTAAAACTTATTGAGTGCTTTGGATACGTCAGACACTGGTCTAGGCAGTAAACAAGAATACCAATGGCCCCAACTTATGGGTGGCATTCTAGTGGGGCAGCTATATGGTAAACAAACCAATACATCAACACATAATTTTAGGCAGTGGTAAGTCGTATGAAAAAAAGTAAATCAGAATCAGGGTCAGGAGAGCAACGTGATTGAGGGGTGTTGTTTTAGGAAAGTCTTCCAAGGGAGACCTCTCTGAGGAGGTAAGGGCTGTTCAGGGTTGAAAGGGGCAGGAAGGCTGAGCCAATGACAAGGTCTGGGGAAGCAACATTCTCAGCAGAGGGACTAGCAAAGGCCTGGGATCTGGGTAGGAACAAGTCTGGAATGCTTAAGAAGTAGGAAGAGCGCCACTGTAGCTGGAGGGGAGTGGAAAAGGTGGAGGGTGGTAAGGTTTGTTAGTAGAAAATTAGAAAGGAACTAGACTATGTAAGGCCTTGTGATCGTGAAAAGAGATTTTGATTTTCTGCAAGCGCAATGGGAAGCCATCAGAAGGATTTGGGTGAGGAAGTAAGAGGATCTGGTTTAACTTTTGAAAGGACCCTCCAGTGGCTCTTTGAAGAATAGACTGAGGAGTATTAGAGTGGCCACGGGACCCTGCCTGTGAGGCTACAGCAGAGATCCTGGTGTTTACCTCTGGCAAACTATTCTTGTCTTGCTGGGCTTCTTCCAGTTCTATCAAGAGCACTGCAGTGAAAGAGCATGGATTCTGAAGCTCAGTGACCTTGTGTTTGAATTCTGACTCTGCCAATTCCTAATGTAGAATGTTGGCCAAGATTCTTTATTATCATGGGCCTCGTTTCTTAATTTGAAAAAAAATTGAGGGTCATGATTACCTCACTAGGTTGTTGGGGGAAACTACTTGGAACAGTTCCTGGAACATCATGAGTGTCCACTAACTTTAGATTTATTACTGAGCACCATGTGCTCTTCTTGCCTTGGGATGCTATTGTTCATTTCTGCCTCTTCACCAGGCTGTTTTTGCTCATCCTCCATGCTTTATGTTGGCATAGTAAGATCTCCCTCTCACTTCCACCACATTCTGCTGGGCAAAATGAGTCGGAAATCCAGCCCAGATTAAGAGGGAAGAAAGCAGAATCTATCTTAAGGTGGGCAATGCCACATTGCAAGGGATGGTTGACGAATTGGGGCCAGTCTGCAATCTACCACCACCGATTCCAAGAGAACCACACCAAGAGAACTACTGCCAAGTGCTTGCTAGAGCACACACTTCAGTTATTCAGGTACCCATCATGACCTTCAACCTTGGTATTGCAAGACTCAGCCTTGTTGTTGTCCAGAACACTGGCTGTTCTCTTGGTCATATTTGCTGCCTTCTAAATAGAAAAGTTGCTAATAGAAGCAGCCTGGGTGGGTGAGGATGGAAGGAGGATGTGAGGGAGAACTTGCAATCGAGCAGACGTGAATTACTTTGAGCTGCATAACTGTTTCTCGGTAGAGACAATTGCAGTTGGAAGCCAGATCTGAGCAGCGTGGGGCCACGGGGCTCAAGGTCTGTAAGCATCAGATGCTTTTACTGCTGCCGTTCTTGCTTTGCCACAAGAGTGTCGCTCAGAACAGAGTCCTTCCCTGTGCTCATGAATAAGGCCTGCCTGCCAACACCAGTTCCAGCTGTGAACATGTCATCAGCTCTTCTATGGCCCCAAAAGGGTGGTCCCAGAGGCCTAAATTTAATTTTCATGCATATTTGTCTTCTCCCTCTACTTTATGCAAACACTACTTTGTCGCCAATACAGGCGCCAACTGTTTTGTTTGGATAATTGCTCGAAGTCAACCCCAAACTACAGGGAGCTCCCTTTTTCTGAAAGCCTACTTTGGTAAATTTTCGTTTAACCAAATTACATCTTCCTTCAGCACTTCCTTCGGGGTTTCGCCCAGGATTTCGGTCAGCAATTGATACGTTTTGCAACAGTTCAGCACCAAAGTCAGGTTCATTATCCTCCACACTGAGTCTGGTGGATTGAGCAAAGAAAGCAGGAACCCTGCAGCCCCCGGGAATCATCTGCCACTGCAGTTTTTCGTCTGAATAATTCTCTATTCATCTTGTTACAATCGGCTGGTCCTAGAGAGGCTGTAATGACCAAAGTGAGGGTTTGTGGCCACAATAGGGACGAAGGGCAGGGGAAAATGAATCCCTGTAAAACAAAGATCTTATTTTCATGGAAATGAATAGAAACTCTGAAGTAAGGATGAGACATATGGAAAAGCATAAAATATGAACAGTACATTTAAAAATAGAAGGTCCTCAAAAATGCTCCATATGGCCCTGTAGTATTTAAGGTAACAGAAAACAGTTCTTGTTGCAGCTGCAAGTGTTCATTTCTGGGGTTCAGGACTCAGTTCATAAAACTTTCCAATTTGTCTCCAAGAATGCTTGCTTTGTCTACCTCTTGGGTCTAATTCTTTTACGGCGAGTGGGAGAGTTGAATTAATAAGTTATTAATTAAGATCTCTAATGTTAATTCATTGTATTTCATTCGTAATGGAGTGATAAAATACTCGTAAGTTATTATCATCTCTTCCTCTATCCCACTAAGTCAATACTTATGATCACTTAATGCGGTTTTAGAGCCTATTTGGAGTTTATGGGCTCTAAATATCACAGCATAATAACATCGCAAGTGCTTGTAATTGAAACATAAATCTAAAAAGGATTGAGGACATTAAAATTACATCTCCTAGAAGCACAGTCGACATACATAAACTTTTAGTGCTGATCAACAACAACTATCTAGAGAGCCAAACGAAAAATTATACATTTTAAAGAGAATGTTCTGGCTTTTGCCATAGTATTAAAAAGGACCTGGGAAAATCAGTGTGAGCAGCAAACAAAATTATTATTTAGAACTCTCTAGAGATGAAGTGCATCTCGATATACTCTGTGTCCTGTAGAAGATGAAAGTAATATTTAATTCATCAAATATAATACTAAGTCATGTTGAATGCTCCTGTCATAATATGTGATATGCCTGAATTATCAAAGGAGAGTGCCTCTTTTTACTAACCGGAGCTGGGGTGTAACTCAGTACTTTGGATACTGGCTTTGTGTCTTCTTGATTTTCACTTTAAATTTGAATTCTGAAAATGTAATAGAAATAGGAAAGGAAAGAGAGAAACGTATTCTCTCACATGAATTTAATGAGTCTATTTTTTATGTAGTCAATAGGACTCGGCTTTTTTGACAGTGAGTATCAGAAGACTCACTCTTACTCTCTTCTTTAAGTTTGTAAACTCTGCCAGGAATATAGCCATGCTCTTGGATGCCATTTGTTTCTTCATTTTATTTGGTCTGCACAGTCCTAATCTACTAATTTCATTTTTCTTGTCACTAAACTGTATTTTTTTTTTCTGAATTGACTGGCCGTTTGGCTTTGTGTAAACATAGCCGCACTGTAAGTTGGCTCCTAATTCAATAATTCACCATGAAGACTGGTTTTCATCTTCACTGTGTTGAGCAGGCATCTAATCAGCCATTAATTTCCTTTTTGTTGGATGAACATAATAACTATTTCTGCCTTTCTTTCTGATGGGAAACAGAGACCTAGAGAATTTGGGACTGCCCTTGGTCATTAAGGAAGGTTGTAGAAATCAGCTTCAGGAGTTGTCCTGACAGCATTTAGGAGTGATGGAGGAAAACCCAGAACCAGGTGGGGGGAGAACGTGGAAGAGAACTAATGGATGAGTGTGTCTACAGGATGCTGGATGTTGTCTGAGGCTCTTTAAGTCAAGTCTACAAGACTGCTTCTACCAATGAAAAGTTGAGCAAACTTGGACAAGTAATTAAATCCCTCTAAGCTGATTTCTTCATCTTCTGTAGAATGGAGCACATAGAATGAAAATGAACAACATTTTATAAACCAGTCAGAAACATGCAATTGTGCATTATTTTTACCTTGGGCCTTGTTATTATCACTCATTTTTTGGATTTATCAAGAGATGGTAATAAGTCTTGCCATATTTATGAGGATAAAAAGTCCTCACAACTTATTTAAGTATCTTTTTCATAAGTATTCTATTTTTTAAGAGAAATGGCAGATTAAATCTTTTTTTTTTTTGAGTTGGAGTCTCACTCTGTCGCCCAGACTGGAGTGCAGTGGCTGCTTCCGGCCACCGCAGCCTCGACCTGCTGGACTCTGGCGATCCTTTTGTCTCAGCCTTCCAAGTAGCTGGAACTACAGTTGTGCGCTACCACACCTGGCTAATTTTTTGATTTATTGTAGAGATGAGGTCTCGCCAAGTTGCCCAGGTGGGTCTCGAACCCACAGACTCAGGCAATCCACTCAATTCAGCCTCCCAAAGTGCAGGATTACAGGCTGAGTCACCGAGTCCGGCTGGCAGATTAAACCTTATGCATTCTTGTGAATTTAGACATTTGTGGTAGTGAGAGCAGTTTAAATGTGTAAAGGAATGCAGTTTCTGTTGATGAAATACAATAATAGTGACTAGTTTTATTAAAGTTATTTTGATTAGACACTGCAGAGATTAATCTGAACTACATTGGTCAAAAAAGGAGGTGTCTTGTATATCCAAAGCACATGGAATTTGGGATGAGGTGGGCCTCGGGGAAGAGCTGAGCTGGAGGTTTCAGCCTCCCATCCCTTCATTTGAGCCTCTCTTTTTTCCTGCACATCATCATCTTTTCTTCACTGTTGCCTCTTGGATGAAGACTGGGAATGTGGCCTCTAATAGCTGCCAGCGCAAATCTCACAGGTCCTAAGAACAAAATCCATCAAAGGAGTCTGATTGTCCTAGTACAAGGTTGATTGCACAAACTTGCACCAATCAACTGTGGACTAGGAGTGGGGCGACACCTTGAATGATTTTCCTATTGTAGTTAGAGAAGGGAAGAACCCAAGAGTAAGGAAGTTCTCATTGAAACCAGAGTCATCAGAGTCATAGGATCACTGACTGAAAGAAAGTGTGTGTGTGTGTGTGTGTGTGTGTGTGTGTGTGTGTGTGTGTGTGCGCGTGCGCATCTGAGCAGACAGAAGAAAACATGATTACTCTAAGTTTAATAAAGCATTGTCAGCAAGAGATTTTTTAAAAAAACTTGCTTAAATACTTAGAATGGCTATTTATTTACATTAATGCATTCATCTTATTTTTTTTAATTTTAATTTTTTAAATTTTTATAATCAATATTTTTATTATGATGTTGTGGGGTACAGTTAAGGGTTAGGTATACAGATGCATTTCATTCAGGCACCCTATTGATAAGAGGTGCTTCCCCATCTCCAGACAGATATTTGCTCGTTAATCCCATCTCTCCCCCCCCATAGTTTCCCACTACTGTCAGTCATTTTCTTATAGTATTAGGTTGAATGTTCAAGGTCCATTATATGAGTGAGAACATGTGATACTCGGACCTTTGTTTTTGTGAGAGTTCACTCAGTATTATAGACTCTAGTTCCATCCAGGTTGCTGCGAAATTCATGATTTTGTTCTTTTTTATGGCTGCGTAGTATTCCATCGTGTATATGTACCACATTTAAAAAATCCAGTCCTCTTTTGATGGGCAGCATGGTTGCTTCCAGGTTCTTGCTATTGTGAACAATGCTGAGATAAACATATGTGTGCAGGTGTCTTTTTTGTAGAGTGATTTATTTAACAACTCTTTATAGAACACTCACAGAGTGTGACATGCTAGGCACTGGGCTGGATTCAGAAGAGCATAAAGATGCATATTCTTCTCTATAATAATTTACAACTTTTTAAAACAAATGCATACTGACCTAATTACGATGTGTCCAATGAGCATACAAAAAGAATTAACTAGAGGCTTTCAGAAGGCAAGGAGATTGTTGTGGGCATGAGCTGCAGTGAAGGCTTCACAGAAAGGTTGATGTTACCCTGAGTTTTGAAGACCAGTGGGATGTGGACAGGTAGAGAAAGTTACAGGGGGAGGACACGCCGGGTGGAATAAATTTGCAGAGGTGGAAAGGATTCAATGCCAAGACAAGTGGATGAATGTTTGGAAGTGCCATTGTTTTGATTCGCTTTGTCCCTGATATATTATTTACACAATTAATTTGCCTACAAAATACCTTTTTCAAAGAGAGTTCAGAAGTTGGCTTCTTCCTATTCCTTATTTGATTATGCCTTTCATCTGAAATAATGAGGCATAATTGGAGAGGCTGTGTTGTAGTTGCTTGGTGTCTTCTCCCTAATACAACAAAGGCAAATTGCTCCAATAGAGTATCCTCTCTTCATATGTGTGAGAATTCCCTTAATTTAACACAAACGTCTTAAAAGCCAAGAGGTGACTGATTTAGCGCTGGGCCCTGTTTTATTATTAAAAGTTACTATTTGTGCACAAATTTCTATGAAGAACCTACAATGGTAAAATATACATATTCTGTCTCCCTCCTCCTGGTATTTAGAGTAATTTTGAAGACAAGAAAATTCAATAAGCAATTATAAATGTTGTGCTATAATAAAGCAACCCCCCAAAACTGTGATAAAAACAGCAAAAGGAAGGCTCCAAGGGGTTCATAGGTTAGTAAAAGGAGCTGAAGGAGAAATAGAAATTGGTTAGAGAAACAGGGACCATGGAACATATTCTAGATGGGAAGATAATGTGTGCATGTCAGGAAAGAGTATGCTGTATCCAAGGAACTAAAAGGAACTTTCCTCCTCTCCCTCCTCATTCTTCTTCTCCCCCTTCTCCTCTTCCTCTTTCTCCCCCCCCCCAACTCTCTATGACAGTAAAGCCAGAGTGAGGGAACTGAGATAAATGCTTATCTACTAACCTTTCTCTTGCTTATATTTTTCCAGATCTCTTCAGTAAAAGTAGATTCCAATTTTTAAAAAGATGGTGTTTAATAACCAGAATCTCGTATCTCTAATATTGAATACAGAACTGTTACTAAGCATGATTGTCAAGAACGCTTGTTACCTGCTTTTAAGTTTAGTAGTAAATGCGTGTAACAGCACTTAACTCCACTCCGTTCTGTCATCATACTTTGCTTTGTCTAGCCCAAAGTGGTGTTAGTAGACTCAGGCCTTTGAGTTCTCTTCTATCAATTGTTTTGTCTTAATCTTGCCGACTGAATTTTTGTGGACGTGTTGATCTTTACCATTAAGAGGACCATTCAAGACTCTGAGATGTTAAAATATGTGATTTCTCTTTTTAATATGGGAAGTTATGCCTGTTAGAAGGAGATGCCATTTGGTCTAATGATTACATGTTATTAAATTAATATTTTAATTGGGTTGCCTGGTTATTCTAACCTCCTGTGACCTCGAGGTAGTTTCCTTAAACACCATCTCTTACCATAATGTCTGCTGCTGCTTCAAAGAAATGAAAGGATATTTGTTTAAAAGAGGAGATCATCATTCAAGATCATTTACCTCGTTGGTGTCAGCTGTCAGCTTAATACATTTTATGTAGACAACAGTAGGTTCTGACAGAACCTATAAAGTTCTCTTTTTCGGTTGTGAAATATGATGGATGTGCTATACCAGTGACCTTTACACAAGGCCACATGTTAATATTCAGGACCTCCCTTTTGTTGGCCTTGAACAATGGCTGTCATTAAGAAAGCTTGGTTTGCCAATATGCCCTCTGTTAGGATGCTGGACCACTCCTGATTGGTCACCAGGAAGTATCATGTGCCTTTGATGGAAATGACATGGAAGATGTATGGTCAAAGTGCTGTGCTCAGCACCACTGCTGTGCAGTGGAGAAAACCACTATGACCCAAATAGCCCTGCACTCAAACAATGTCGCACCAACCAAAGACAACATATTGGGAAGAAAAATGCTTGTAAACCGTGTGTGTTAGAAGATGTATTGGCCAGATGGCCATAGGGCAATCTTTGAACTATTGAAATCTTTAGAAATATTGTTTGGTTCTGAAACAATACTTACAAACCTAATTAATCAAGCATAGATGGTTTATTTTCAGGCTTTCCACAGTGTGTTTCTTTAATGCAAGAATAGGGTCTGTCGGGTTCTTTTTGCTGTTTCACAGAGGCACGCAAAAACTCAGCATGGGTATTCTTGTTCATACAAGTTGAAGCTCTAAATTTCAAAATAATATCTACATAGATTTCTGGTGATCCCTTCAACAAAGGCCAAGGTTGGGAGTAGCCTGGATTTCTTTTTCAATTGTTTCTGACTCTATGGGTGACTTTTTCTTCCTACCCTTCCCCTTAATTTTATTCCTCAAGATTATTTACTCACATAATCATTTAAGAACAACCATCATTCCTGTTCAATTCTCTAGATTGAGGGGAAAACATTTTAGCTTTTTACTTGTAGACCAAATATCAAGAAAAGTATTTTGAATATGTGCTGTTGAATGATGTGAGCTAATATGCTCACATGTACAGCCCCATTTTCCAAACTCAGTATTACATTTTTAAAGGGTCATTGGGAAACTGTACATTCTTAAGTGGGGAGAGTGAGAAACATGAAAACAGCTTCATGCAAGAAGGCTAAGGTGCTGTATCTAGGCAGGTAGCACAAGTCTTTTGTGTTTCAAGCAAGCTGTGGTTGACATAAGTTAATCATTCTGATGAAAGAATCTTCCAAGTACCTAATTGCATGCAAAATAGTCCTTGGCCAGAGTTTTAGGAAGATGTAAAATATTACACTGGGTCACGGCAGTTGAATTGTGTGAGTACAATCCCTGCAGGTCAACTCCTGGTTATTCATTTAGAGGGAGATTATCGATGTCATTGATTCTCCAAGTGCTCCCTACTGTGTCCTCCAGGGCCATGCCACTATTCACCAGCTGGTAAGAATGCATGTGGCAGGAGAAAGAAAGGGGCTGGAACTCAATCCATAATTATGCAGTTTGTAAGCAATTCAGATACAAGATTTAGTGGGAGGAGAGACGTTCACGTTAATTCTTTATTAGGAAAATACAAATTAAAACCACAATGCAGTGCTACTTTATACCCATCAGAATGGCAAAAATTGAAGAAAAATTCAGGTAATAGCAAGTGTTGACAAGGGTGTGGTACAACAGAAAGCTGTATACACTGCTGGTGGGAGTGTACATTGGTATAAGCACTTTGGACAATGATGGGTATTATATAAAAAGGTTGAAGATATGCATACCTCATGACTTAGCTGTCCCACGAGTAGAGAAACTAGGGTATATGCACAGGAAGATGTGTACAAGGATGTTCATAGCAGACTTGTTTGATATATAAAACGAACCAAAAACAAGTCTGGACTTCACTTCTATGTCTATCAATAAGAGAATGAAAGAATACATTCATATAATACAATTGGATGAATCTGGGACTATTTGTTTTCTTTAAACTGTGTGCATATGTATTTTGTATATATAATGTTCACTTGTAATATATAAGTTTGCCTATATTTGACCTACAAAATAGCATTTTCATTTGACAATATAATGTCTCAAAAATAAATACTAGAGCAATTAAAGAACAAACAGTTCCGTGTAGTTAAACAAACTGCTCAGAAACTCACAGGCTTATTAGAGTTGGAGAAGTTTTTAGAGATTATTTTAATTCTTCTATATATGAGAAAAACTAAAACCTTGAGACATTCATTCAACGAATCAATGAATCCCAGTAGAACCAAATGTTCTGGTTTGCCAATCAACATGCTTTAAATTATATCCCATGCTTGAAACATTTCAAGGTCTAGCCCAGAAGTTTTAAAACAAAACATTCCAGTACACATCTGTGTCCCTGGTCTGGAGATTTTCTGTGATTTAAGTACATCTGAATAGGACTGATGATGCTATGGGAAGAAGTGGTAGATAACTGAATGCCCTGCTGTTATCTTCTGACACAAGGCTGGCTCCATGCATTCGTCTACTGACACAAGGCTGGCTCCATGCATTCCTCTACTAAAGGCAGGGGCATGACTGAGTGATACTGGGAGAAGAAACATCCCTCCCTAGAAGCAAGGACAGGCACACTTATACATAGAGTGCCTGAGCTATGATAAATGCCTGTCCCTCATGTAACCATTTTTCTTTCCCGCTCCAATGGAGACATCAGTAATTGCCCCATGAACAGAGACATGGAACTAGAACTCTTCCCAAAGAATAGATGCCACAGTTAATTTCAGGGCATGGGTGTTTGAGACAAAACTTGTTTGCCATCCTTGGTAAGAAGCAATGCGCTTTGGCTACCAGAGCTGAACTGGGTGACTATGGTGAACTGAGTGATGTGGACTCATCCCTGAGGAAAGAGAAGTGAAGTGGCTGCCTCAGGCAACTTGGTCAAAGGAGAGGATGAAGGTGATGAGGTGACATGAAGAAGGATGCTAGAATACTGAACAGAATTTACTAGAGAGGTAAGGAATTCATTCATTCTTTTGTTCTCTCCGAGATAAGTTTCTGAGAATCTACTGTATGCCAGGTGCCTGTGATATGACAGTTCTTGCCTTCATGGAGCTTACATTCTAGTAAGGATGATGGACATTAAACTTGTAAACAAATACATATATAATATATTGTTATATTAATTGAGTAAAAATAAAGCAAGTATAGCAGGCATGATGGAGGGCACAGGGGGCATTTTGGAATGAAGTGGAGAGTAAGCTTTTTTTAGAAATAATCATCTTGTAAATTAATTAAGAATAAAAAATAAAAGATTCTATATATTTCTTCTTCAAGTTCTTCCTTTCTTTATGCAGATCTGAGGTTATGACCTATATTATTTTTTCCCTCAAACTTCTGTTAGCATTTCTTGCAGACCAGTTCTACTAGCAATGAATTCCTCATTTTTAGTTTTTTGGTCTTTATCTTTCAATGTTGAAGGATAATTTTGCTGGATATAAAATTCTGGGTGGATGGTTTTTGTATTTCAACACTTTTAAATATTTTATTCCACTTTCTTATTGCTTCCATGGTTTCTGATGAGAAGTCTGCTGAAATTCTTTTTAAAATTGAATTTATTTTTTAAATCGACAAATAAAAATACTGTATATATAGTGTGCAATGTGATGCTCTAAAATATGTATACATTGTGGAATGGCTCAGTTGAGTTAATTAACATATGCATTCTCTCACAAACTTATTTTTTTGTGGTGAGATCATTTAAAATCTACTCTCAGAGATTTTCAAAATATAATACAATGTTATTAGCTATAGCTGCATTGTTGCACAATGACTCTCTCACTGTGATTCTTATTCTTGTTTCTCAATTAGGTGTGTGTTTCCCCCTCACCTCCTTTAACTTCCTTCAAAATTTTCTCTTTGTGTTTGATTTTCTGCACTTTGAATATGATATGCCTAGATGTCAGCTTTTTTGTTTTTGTTTTGTTATTGTTGTTTTTGGCACTTATCCTGATAAACATTCTCTGGGATTTCTGAATTTATTGTCTGGAGTCTGCCATTTTCCCCCCTCCCTCTCTTCCTCCCTCCCTCCTTCTCTCTCTCTCTCTCTCTTTCTTCTTTCTTTCTTAGAAACAGGGTACTGCTTTATCACCAGGCTGGAGAGCAGTGGTGATCATAGCTCAATAAAGCCTAAACTCCTGGGCTCAGATGATTCTTCTGCCTCACCTTCCTGAGTAGCTGGAACTTCAGCTATGTGCCACCATGTCTGGTTAACTTTTTGAATTTCTCTGTAGAGACAAGGTCTTGTTATATAGCCTAAGCTGTTCTTGAGCTGCTACCCTCAAGTGATCCTCCTCACTTGGCTTCCCAGAGTGCTAGGAATACAGACCAGTGTACCTAGTCTGGTCTGTGTCATTAATCTTAAAAACCATAGCAATTTCAAACATTTCTTCTACTCCATTCTCTCCCTTTATTCTCCTTCTGGTATTTCAATTTTGTGTAGGCTATTTTTGTAGAACTCTAATTATGTGTAGAAATTGTTCCACAGTTCTTTTATGTTCTTTTTTTAAAATTCCCTTTTCTCTTTGAATTTTAGTTTGGGAAGTTCCTATTATTCTATCTTTAAGTCCACTAATTTTTTGGCTATGTTATATCTATTGATAAGCCAATCAAAGAAACTTTTCACTCTGTTATAGTATTTTTAAATTTGCAGTATTTATTTTTTTCCATTTAAAAAATTTCTATCACTCTGTTTACCTTACTCATCTGTTCTTTTCTGCCATATACTTTTTTCATTAGAGCCCATATTAATCATAGTTTTTAAAATTTTCTTTTTTGATAATTCTCACTTCAATGTCACATCTGAATTTGGTTCTTATGCTTGCTTTGTCTCACCAGTCTGTATTTTTTCTTGCCTTTTGGTATGCCTCTTAATTTTTTATGGAAAGGCAAGCATAGACCATACCAATGAAGCGATTTCAGATGGCTTCTCCTTAGATCACCACCCTTCCTGCCACTCTCACTGCCACTGCTTCTCCCTGCTGCCCCTTGCCCCAGGTGGGCCAGAGGAGGAAAGACAACAAATAATAAAAAATAAAGGAAGACAAGCATGATATATCAGGTGATAGAAATTGGAATAAATACATCTTTAGTGTGAGGTTTTGCATTTTGGCTAGGTGTTGGGCTGTGTTTAATGTTTAATGCTTGCTGTAGTTGTAGGTGCCAGAGGCTTTGAATTTGTCCAGTGTTCTTACTTTTTCCTATCCTCTGGACTTTGGGTTCTTTTATCACTCTTTTACAGAGAAGTGTATGCATCTTGCAACTCTAACGTAATAGACTGTTATTATACTGAAGCCCTGTTGGTGTGATGTTAAGGTGTGGGGTGAAGGGAAGCATTCTATAACTTTATGATTAAATTTTAATCTTTTAGTGAGTATGTGTCACTGGGATATGTCCTTTAAAAAGTGATTCTTACCTTTTTTCTCTCTCTTAGATAAGACAAGAAGGTTAAAGGAGGTTGGAGTGGGAAAACTGCCCTTTCTTCAGCTGGAATAAGACTCTGATAAGTCTATGTTATGGAGAATACCCTGGGCATATTTTACAATAATTATTCTTCCCTTCTCTTGGTTAGAACCATGAAAGAATCATTCTCAGATCCTCACCTTAAGAAACTGGTGGAGTTCCTTGAGACAAAACCTGCTAAAATGTAGAAAGTCTCTAAAACTCATCCTCAGGAGTTTTTTATTCCCAGGCTTGTCCACTCCCAACCTCCAGCAGGTCACTAAATTTACCATTTAAGTGTTCACACCAGTTTACAGTACTAGAGGTTTTTGCTCCAAGTAAACAGGTCTTAGTTTGACTTTTTGGATTCACCGTACAAAACTACCATGCACATCCAAGTTGCCGTCAACTCTCACTTGGGTGATTGTGGACTGTCTTCTATCTGGCTTTCACTCTTGTCTCTTTCTGCCGTTTTTCCCTGGAGAGTCTTTTCAAAGGTAAATGCTGCTGTCATCACTTGTCTGTTGAAACCTTTAGCAATTTTTCATAGCATGTTGTGTGACCTCCCAGTAACACCTTGCTGCCCCTTCTCTCCAGCCTTTGGGGCTGCTGTCAGTCCTGGGGACACATCTCAATCCTAGTCAAGCTGGGATGATCTTTTTTCCCCTCTTGAAATGACTAAGTTCTTTTCAATCTTCAGGTCATCTCAGATTACTGTCAACTTGACAGGTCTCCACTCACGTTCCTCTGTCTCAGCCCTCTGATTTTTCACTGCTGTTACTCACTACTATTTGTAAACACTTATTTCTAGCTACTTTTGCACCCTCCCCCGTAGACTGTGAACTTCATAAAGGCAAAAACTACATTTACTTTATTCTGTCGTGTCCCCAGGATCAAGTACATGCAAGTACACATAGTAGGTGTTCAATAAATATTTTTGAACGAAGGAAGGAACAAGATGAGTCAAACCCTGGATGGAGAGAAAATATGTAATTTTCTACTTGAGTTTATTAAATCTGTAGGAGGAGAAAGGAACATTTCAGTAACAAACAACAACAACAACAATAATAACAACTAAGATTTGCTGAGTACTTCCTATGTGCTAGGTACTGTTCTAAGCCCTCGTTTATTAACTCATTTAATCTGAATCCCAACTCTGTGTGGATTATCACAGTTCTCGTTTTATGAGTGAGGAGACTGAGGCAGAGAACATTAAATAGCTTGACCTAGGTAACACAGGCAGGAAGGGGTGAAACATAGATCTGGCCTGAGCAGTCTAAGCTCAGAGCATATGCACTTGACATCAAAGCTCTACCACCTCTCTGGGCTTGGGGCATCCCAGACTCTTCCCCTGGACTCAACCTCATTAGCTTAAATGACTTTCACTCCTGGCTAGTTGAAAAGGTGAATGGAAGGTGGCGGATTTTATGAAATCCCTTTAAGTGGTCTAAGACTACTTTTAACAAGTGTAAGTTTTTTGCATCAGTAGACCTCTTAAGGTTAATGTTTGATTTTAGATATGCTGGAGAAGAAATCAATAAACTTTAAGCTCCTATTTGTGCCTACAGGGCAACATGAGCTTTGGGGAATTTTTTGTTTTTTAATTTTTTGAATTGGAGTCTCACTCTGTCGCCCAGACTGGAGTGCAGTGGCCGCTCCCGGCCACCGCAGCCTCGACCTGCTGGGCTCCGGTGATCCTTCTGCCTCAGCCTTCCAAGTAGCTGGAACTACAGGTGCGCACTACCATGCCCGGCTAATTTTTGTTTTAATGTAGAGATGAGGACTCGCCAGGCGGGTCTCGAACCCGCGGGCTCAGGCAATTCACTCACCTGAGACTCCCAAAGTAGGATTATAGGCTGAGCCACTGAGCCCGGCTAGCTTTGGAAAATTAATTGTCTCTGTGTTTCATTTTTCCTTTTAGGACAGCTACCTGTAGTTTTCTCATAGCATGAACATTCTAGAGGGCATATTTGTATACCTAACTCTTAACTGTACCCCACAATATCATAATAAAAAATATTGATTTTATATATATATAAAAAAGCATGAGCGAGAGGAAGAGACAGAATGGAGAAACAAATGCATGGAAGTTGTATCTTGACGGGCAGTTATAAGGGGTGGGTGTGACATGGTCAGCTCCGGTATCTCAGTGGACTGAATATGCAGGAGTGACTGCATTTGTCCTTTTCTATTGAATCAAAAATCAGCATCTGTCATGATGGTCATAAGCTATTTTGCAGTGTTGTCTATAAAAGAAGTTGTGTCTATAAAACACACTCAGCTCTGAGCTTTATTTTATTGTACCTTGAAATCTCCTGTCAGCCACTATATTATTTCAAAGAAAATTAGCAGCAGATGGAAGACTGGTGCTACAAAATGAGAGGTAGAGATGCTTCCACATTAGAAAAACTTGCAAACCTTGAATACTGGGAATAATTTATTTAACAAACAGAACGCCAAAAATACAAGTGTCTCAGTGGTTTGAAAAGGGTGACCCTCACATCAGCAGCCTGAGGGAGCAGTTAAGAAAATGGGCCCTCCTGAGGTACACACAGGCCACCTCTTGAAGACGTCATTTCTTCTGTATGTTAGAAATCAGGCCGATAGCCTTTTGATAGGCCAAGGCATGGACAATCATGCAGGGCCTGGCCAGTGTCAGTACTCAACATTGGAAAGCTGTTATCATGGGGCTACTTGCACCCCTCACCTTGTCAAGACCAGTACATGGGAGTCACACTTGTCCTCTGGCACCACTGGCATTGATTGTGTGGCAGGAAAACAAAACTCGAAGTTCTAAGTCCTGGGTCCCAAACTCAGCTTCTTCACCACCCAATTAGTGGGACAACAAGATACTTCCTCTCTTTGAGCCTCAGTTTCTTCCTCAAACTCATGAGAAAACCAAAAACTTTGTTGAGGTTCAAGTGAGGCTGCTTGTGTGAAAACAAACAAAAAGTAAAGGAGCATGAAAGTTGTGAAGGAGCAGACTATGCTGATTTCTGAAACGAGGACGTCTTTGGAAAGCTGAGGGGAAGACATCGCCAATTTTACAGCTCTAATGTGTTCATAAATGTTTGACTGGATAAAAGTGATAACAGTTCCTGAAATCTCTGATGAACAACTGAGACCAATAGCTTGCTATCCTGGATACACATTTTAATCACTGAAGGGTTTATTGTAGGTGGTTACTTGGGTCCCTCCCTCACTGATTGGTCAGGGGTGGGACCATGTACCTGTATTTTTTTATAGCATATCAGCTATTGTCCAATGTGCAGCCAGGATTAGAAAATATTGCATGAGGCATAGCAAAAAGCACTGGTCTCTTAAGTCACGGGCTATTGATTTTGGCTCAATTTCTGCCACTGTATAGAATGCTAAATTGAAAGAAATTTTTACAAAAGACTGAAAGTCATTGGTGATTTCAAAATGACTTTTTATTTCCAACAGTCTCTGTTCCTGATTTTTTAATGCTAAAATAACTGACCATTCAAACCACCTGGTAGTTGTATCATAGAGTACATCTGAAAGTATTTCAGGGGTCTGTGAAATTGGAGGGTTCTGGTTTACTGTGTGTCCATTTTGCTATAAATAAACTGGTAAATTTAGTCTTAAAATGATCACTTCTATTGCCTGGGTAATTCATTAGAGTTGTACCTAGTATACGGTAAAAACTCAACAAATATTGGTTGAATAACTAAATAAGTAAGCACAATTACTTGTCTGAACATCATATGCAGTGACTTTGATAATTATTCTTTATACCTACACATATATATTTACTCACAGACACACAATGCCTATTATACTGCAAATACAAAATTATTTGCTCTTCTCAGAAGTAGTGAAATCTTTTATTCAGAGATCATATGATCCAGTTCCCTGGAGGTATTTAAACACAGGTGAATGAGAAGGTAGTGGGGGCTAAGTCCCGGGTGACCTTTCAAGTCCCTTTCAACCCTTAACTTTGGGATGTGAAGGTGTAAAAAGTGCCTCAGGTCTTCCATCCTTCCATTCACATAATAGTCATGTTTTATGTATTACACACTACTTTTTTTTTGAGTTGGAATTTCACTCCGTCGCCCAGGCTGAAGTGCAGAGGCACACTCACGACGACCCCAGCGTCGACTGCTGCGCTCCGGCGATCCTTCTGCTTCAGCCTTCCAAGTAGCTGGAACTACAGGCATGCGTAACCATGCCTGGCTAATTAAAAAAAAATTTTATTGTAGAGATGAGGCCTCACCGTGTTGCCCAGGCTGGTCTTGAACCTGTGGGCTCAGGCAATCCTCTTACCTTGGCCTTCCAGAGTGCTGTGATTATAGGCTTGAGCTACCACGCCCAGCCACATCACATTTTTTAAAAAATTGAGTGTTACCAACGTTTAAAATTAAGAAGTTTTCACATATATTAAAGTATTTCTACTTCTCTTGAACATCAGAAACACTATACTGGAAACACTTCATTCCCTCACGGCAATAAAAGATAGGATTTGCAGGTATCTAGCCCCTTTTAGTGGGACACCGAGTTCCAGGATATCCTGACATGGTTCCTTCTCTCATTTCTGTTATCTGCCTGGCTCCTGGAGGCTTACTCTTTGGTCCTCCCACTGCAGACAAGGTTGTGGTTTAGGAGGACTGTGTCCTGGCACGTAGCATGACCAGCATCCTCTTTGCCATTTGACTGTGTCTTGAACACAGGGAGCATGTGTCTTGCCACAAGTTGTCACACTCTGGCATGGCTTCTTCTTCCCATTCCACACCTATCTTTCTGGTTTCTCCTCTTTCCTATTCCCCAAATCTGAAAACTTATTTTGTGAGTGAAAGGGTTGCAATTCATAATTATAGTTGACCCTTGAAAAATGCATAGGTTAGGGGTGTCAGTCACTCATGCAGTTGAAATCTTCATATAACTTTCGACGCCCCTAAAACTTAATGACTAATAATCTCCTCTTTTTTAATCAATATTGTTTTATTATGATGTTGTGGGGTACAGTTAAGGGTTAGGTATACAATTAGTTTCATTCAGGCACCCTGTTGATAAGAGATGTTTCCCTGTCCCCAGACAGATATTTGCTACTGTTAATCTCATCTCCCCCCGCCATAGTTTCTCAGTACCGTCAGTCATTTTCTTATAGTATTACATTGGATGTTCAAGGTCCATTATATGAGTGAGAACATGTGATACTCGGATCTTTGTTTCTGTGAGAGGTCACTGAGTATTATAGACTCTAGTTCCATCCAGGTTGCTGCGAAATTCATGATTTTGTTCTTTTTTATGGCTGTGTAGTATTCCATCGTGTATGTGTACCACATTTTTTAAATCCAGTCCTCTTTTGATGGGCAGCATGGTTGCTTCCAGGTTCTTGCTATTGTGAACAATGCTGCAATAAACATACGTGTGCAGGTATCTTTTTTATAGAGTGATTTGGTTCTTCAGGATATATTCCCAGTAGGGGGATTGTGGGGTCATATGGGAGGTTGATATTTAGAGCTTTTAGGAATCGCCACACTGCTTTCCACAGAGGTTGCACTAGTTTACACCCCCACCAACAGTGTAGAAGTGTTCTCTTTTCGCCACACCCTCTCCTGCAGCTGTTATTTTTTGAGTTGTTGATAATGGCCATTCTGACTGGAGTTAGGTGGTATCTCAGTGTGGTTTTGATTTGCATCTCCCTGATGATTAGTGAGGTTGAACATTTCTTCATGTGTCTGTTGGCTGCTCAGATGTCTTCCTTTGAGAAGTGTCTGTTCATCCTTTGCCCATTTTATAATGGGGTTGTTTGTTTTTTTCTTTTCAGCACGTTTGAGTTCCTTGTAGATCCAGGCCTTTGTCAGACCTGGTGTTGGCAAATACTTTTTCCCAGCCTGTAGGCTGTCTCCCTGCTCTCTTGATGGTTTCTTTGGCTTTGCAGAAGCTTGTCAGATTATTAAGGTCCCACTTGTCTATCTTCTCTCCTATGACCTGTGGGTTTTGGGTTTTGTTCAGGAATTAGATGCCAGTTCCGATTTCCATGAGGGTATTTCCTTCCTTTTCTAAGGTTCTTATGGTTTGAGGTTTTACATTTAGGTCTCTGATCCATTTGGGGTTAACCTTTGTGCATGGGGATAGATAGGGGTCCTGTTTCAATCATCTGTATGTGGTCAGCCAGTTTTCCCAGCACCATTTACTGAACAGGCTCTCCTCTTCCCAGTGGTAGGTGGTGGAGGCTTTGTCGAAGATGAGTTTGGTTGAGAAATTGAGGTTTTTTTCTTCTGGAATCTCAATTCGATTTCATTGATCTATATGCCTGTTCCTATACCAATACCAAGCTGTTTTGATGATTGTAGATTTATAGTAAAGTTTGAAGTCTGGCAATGTGATACCACCTGCTTTGTTTTTTTTTTTTTGCTGAGGATTGTTCTGGCTATTCTTGGACGTTTGTGTTTCCATATGAATTCCTGTGTTGTTTTTTCTAGGTCTGAGAAGAATGTTGCTGGTAATTTGATGGGTATTGCATTGAATTTGTAGATTGCCTTAGGTAAAATGGACATGTTCACAATGTTGATTCTTCCAATCCATGAGCATGGGATATTTTTCCACTTGTTTGTGTCATCTTTGATTTCTTTGAGCAGTGTTTTGTAGTTTTCATTGTAAAGGTCTTTCGCGTCTCTGGTTAGGAAGATGCCAAGGCATTTCATTTTTTTTGTGGCTATTGTGAATGGCATTGTGTTTTTTATTTGGGTTTCTGTTTGTTTATTATTGGTGTAGAGAAATGCGATTGTCTTTTGTACATTTATTTTGTATCCTGAGACTTTGCCAAAGGCCTTTATCAGTGTAAGGAGGTTTTTGACAGATTTTCTTGGGTTTTCAAGGTACACAATCATATCATCTGCAAAGAGAGATAACTTGACTTCCTCAGGATACCCCTGATTGCCTCCTCTTCTCTGATTGCTCGAGCCAGGACTTGCAATACTATGTTGAACAGGAGGGGTGAGAGTGGGCATCCTTGTCTTGTTCCAGTTTTCAGGGGAAATGGTTCCAACTTTTGTCCATTTAGGAATATGCTGGCTGTGGGTTTCTCGTAGATGGCTTTTACTATTTTGAGGTATGTTCCCCGTATGCCTAGATGTTCAAGGGTTTTTATCAAGAAGGGGTGCTGGATTTTATCAAAAGCTTTTTCTGCATCTAATGATATGATCATGTGGTTTTTGTTTTGACATCTGTTGATGTATTTAATTACATTTATGGTTTTACAAATGTTGAACCACCCTTGCATCCCATGAATGAAGCCTACTTGGTCATGATGGATGATTTTTGAGATGTATTGTTGAATCCAGTTTGCTAGGATCTTGTTGAGAATTTTATTATCTATGTTCATCAAAGATATTGGCCTGTAGTTCTCTTTCTTTGTTGAATCTTTACCTGGCTTGGGTATCAATGTGATGTTGGCTTCGTAAATGATCTGGGGAGACTTCCATCTTTTTCAATAGCCTGGAATACCTTCAGTAGGATTGGCATCAGCTCCTCCTTAAATGTCCTGTAGAATTCTGCTGGAAAGCCGTCTGGACCAGGGCTTTTGTTTGTAGGTAGTTTTTTATTACGTAGTTGATTTCCTTGATTATTATTGGTCTATTTAGGGTCTCAATTTCTTCTTGTTCCAACCTAGTTAGGTTGTGTGATGTCAGAAAGTCCTCCATTTCCTTGTTTTCAAGTTTGTTTCCATACAAGTGTACATAGTAGTCTCTAATGATCTTTTGTATTTCTTCAGGTTCAGATGTGACTTCATCTTTTGTGTTTCTGATTGTGCTTATTTGTTTTTTTTTCTTGTTTTTTCTTGGTCAGTCTAGCTAGGGGACCATCAATCTTGTTTATCCTTTCAAAGAACCAACTTTTTGTTTCATTGATTTTTTTTTGTATTATCTTTTTGTCTTCTATGTCTTGGATTTGGACCTTTATTTTGGTGATCTGGATTCTTCTGCTGAAATTAGGGTTTTTGTGGTCTTGCTTTTCCAGCTTCCTTAGGTGTCTTGTTAGGCTGTTAATTTGTGTTCCTTCCATTTTCTTCATGTGTGTTTGTAGGGATATAAATTCCCCTCTTACTACAGCTTTCAAGGTGTCCCAGAGATTTTGGTAAGCCGTTTCTTCATTTTCATTTTTTACCAGGTATCTTTTGATCTCTGTTTTGATTTCATCATTGACCCAGGAGTTGTTTAGCATCATGCTGTTTAGTCTCCATGTCTTTGTGGGTTTGGGGGGGACCTTGTTGGTGTCAATGTTTATTTTTATTCCACTGTGGTCCGAGAAGGTGCATGGTAGCATTTCGGTCCTTTTAAATTTACTTATGCTTGATTTATGTCCAATTATGTGGTCGATCTTAGAATATGTTCCATGCAGTGATGAATAGGATGTGTATTCTGTGGTCTTTGGATGGAGTGTTCTGTAGGTATCAATTAAGTCCATTTGGTCCAGAGACTCATTGAGGTTCCAGATCTCCTTGCTGATTTTTTGTCCTGATAATCTGTCTAGGGTTGTGAGTGGGGTATTAAAGTCCCCAGTTATGATGGTGTTAGAGTCAATATCTTTCTTTAGTTTTCCTAGAAGTTGCTTTATGAAAGTTGGCACACCTATGTTTGGTGCATATATGTTTAGGATAGATATTTCTTGTTGATGGAGTGAACCTTTTATCATTATGTAGTGGCCCTCTGTATCTTTTTAAATTTTTGATAGCTTAAATAGTATTTTGTCTGAAATTAGGGTCGCAACTCCTCCTTTCTTTTGTGTTCCATTCGCCTGAAAATTTGTTTCCCATCCTATTACTTTGAGTCTGTGTATGTCCTTTCTAGTGAGATGGGTCTCTTGAAGGCAGTATATTGTTGCCTGGTGATATTTTATCCATTTTCCCATTCTATGTCTTTTCAGTGGTGCGTTTAGTCCATTCACATTCAGGCTAATTATTGAAATGTGAGAGTTCATCCCTATCATAGAGTTCTTATAGAGTTGTTGTTCTTCCATTTGTTTTTTTTTGTCTTTCTTTTGGTTTGAGGGTTGGCTTACGTATATTTATTCTTTTCCCTGTACTCTTGTGAAGAGCGATGTTCTTTTTTCCTTTTCTTCTGTGTTTAGTACTTTCTTACGTTTTCATGTAGAGATGGTTTGGTGGCAGCATAAGTTCTTAGGGATTGGATATCTGGGAAAGTTTTTAATTCTCACTCACTGATGAAGCTTAGCTTGGACGGATAGGTTATTCTTGGTTAAAATTGTTTATCTTTTAGGACTTTGAAGATAGGGCTCCAAGCTCTCCTAGCCTGCAGGGTTTCTGCAGATAAATCTGCTGCTATTCTGATTGGTCTTCCATGGTAGGTGATCTGGCCTTTTTTTCTTGCTGCCTTTAGGATTTTTTCTTATATGCCTACTTTGTTTAGGGAAATTATTATGTGTCTAGGAGTTGGTCTTCTCATTTGTTGTCTTGCAGGAGTTCTCTGAATCTCTTGTGTATGAATTTTTGCATCACTGATTAGATAAGGGAAGTTTTCTTGAATGGTCTCATGGAAAGTTTGTTCCAGTGTGGTCTCTGTCTCTCTTTCTGCCTCAGGAAGTCCAATTACTCTTAGGTTAGGCCTCTTGAGGTAATCACTCATCTCTTCAACGTTTTGTTTTGTCTTTTTGAACTTGTTTTCTGTGTTTTTAAGAGTTTGGGTTATTTCTATATTTTGGTCCTCAAGCTCTGAGATTCCTTCTTCTGCTTGGGTAATTCTGCTTTCCATGCTTATCAGTTTGTTATTTATTTCATTCACAGTATTCTTTATTACTGTTATCTCAGATATCAGCTCCTTCCTAGTTTCTTCTTGTGTCTCCTCAATTCTTTTTAATCTCTCCATTATTGTCTTGATATCTACGTTTGTAGCTTGAGACCCTTCATTCTGGGGGCTCTTCCTTGTTTGCATTCCGAAGTCAGTTTTCTCAGTGTCTGCCCTCCCATACTCTTCTTTTGGTTTTTCTTCATTCGTGTAGATTTTTCTCTCTCTCCCCCTTTCCTGCCCCTTCTTTAATTCTGTTTTTGAGGGAAGGTGGGGTTGCTTTCATTTCTCTTCTGCAATATCCTGTTCTTCCTTATGAAGGTCTTCTGGCTTTGTTCACTTTTCAGGTTGGAGCACAGGCTGCAATCTGTACTTTTTGAAGTTTTGAGGTTTAATTGAGAGGGAAGCTGTGGTTCAGAATATATAGGCTGATTCTAGCATCCACAAACAGGTGTACGAGCACACTGGAACCTATTTCCCTCTGCCTTACACTCTGTCCATTCAGCAGCATGTAGTCTTGGTCCCTAGATTTAAAAGGGGGTAAATAATGGAGGAAGGGGGGTCAATAGGGAGTTAGATAGAGAGAAGAGTGAGAGGGAAATCAGATATACATATCAACTAGCAGGTGAGAAAGATACACAAAGCCGGGAAGAAGTGAAGAAAGACACATAAGAAAGATTCCCTAAAGAGTACTGGTAGCTACACAGAGACAGGCCAATAAATTCAAGAAACAGTGTAAGTCAGAAGGTAAACAACAAACGTGATCTAAACCAACAGTTTCAATGATAAAATCATAAGTCAAAATAAGCGATCAGACTAAAGTCACTTCTCTGATCTCCGATTCTGGCCTCTCCCCTTTGTTTTTTGTTGCAGCGTAGGGGTGGGGCTTTGTCTCCTGTTTTGTGCAGTTGCCTTGGGAACTGAGGTAAAGTTTGTTTATAGGTGGGGGGGCAATGGAAGTCTCTGCCTTGAAATGGCAAGGTAGTTTTTGCAGATCTGTTTTTCTCTGCTTGTCTGGGTCCCCCAGCTTGGGGTCTCACTCTGTGTGCCTCAGCCAGGGTGGGCCCGGAGTTCCAGAGCTCCAGAGCTCCAAAACTCCAAAGGGCAGGCAGTGAGTGGTGCAAGTGGCCCTGGGCCCCCCACAGGGTACTTCAGTCAGGAATGGGACCAGTGTCTCTGAGGGGCGGTCGCCCAGAGCCTCCCTGAGTGACTGGCGGCTTGGTGCCAGATGCCGGGTTCTGGGCTGGAGATGATGTAGCCAGGGAGGGAGCTGGGAGGGGCTGGGACCCGAGACTCCCACGCATGCAGTGGAACAGCAGCAGCAGGGGCCACAATATTGGGCCTGCATGGGACCGAAGGTCCTCAGGCCTCAGACTAGCTCGGCTGGTGGTGGGCTGGGGGATGGGGAAGAGAAGTAAGAGTCTTTTTGGGAACTCACGTTTGGAGCATCTCACAAGTTCACCTATGCCATCGCCGTCTTGTTCCCGTTCTGCAATAATCTCCTCTTGACGGGAAGCTTACTGATAACGTAAAGTCAATTAACACATATTTGGTCTGTTAGATGTATCTTATATTGAGTTCTTACAATTAAGTATGCCAGAGAAAATACATGTTATTAAGAAAATCATAAGGAAGAGAAAATGTATTTACTCCTCATGAAGGGAGATCATCATAAAGGTCTTCATCCTTGTCATCTTCACATTGAGTAGGCTGAGGAGAAGGAGGAAGAGGAGGGATTGGTCTTCCTGTATCATAGGTGGCAGAGACAGAAGAAAGTTCGTGTTAAGTGAACCCATGCAGGTATAAGCCTGTGTTGTTAAGGGTCAATTGTACTAATGAGACAACATGTGTAAATTGGAACTATTGTGGGTATGTTAGTTTCCTAGGGCTACTATTAAAAAGCATCACAAACTGGGTGGCTTAAAGCAACACAAATTTATTTTTTCACAGTTCTGGAGGCCAAAAACCCAATCTAGGTGTCAGCAGAGTTGGCTCCTTTTGCAGGTTCTGAAGGAGAGATTTGTTCAGTGCCTTACCCTTACTCTTAGCTTCTAGTGGTTGCTATCAGTGCTTATTGTTCCTTGGCTTGTAGGTGCATCCCTCCAGTATCACCACATGGCATTCTTCCTGTTGTCTATGTCTCTATTTTCTCTCCTTATTAGGACACCAGTCATATTGGATTAAGGTCCATCACAAAGATCTTAACTTGATGACATTTGCAAAGATCTTACTTTCAAAGAGGGTCACATGCACAGGTACAGGTACAGGAGGCTAGTACTTCAACATACCTTTCAGTTTAAACCATAGCAAATTACTGCCACAGGCCCAACACCTTTCTGCAAATTGCCCTTCATTTGTCCAAATAAGTCAGCTCATCATTCCACCCAGTCAGATCTCTAAGCTCTGAAAATTCTTTTCCCCTCATCCTGCTCCCTCCTGAATTATCTCATTACACGTCACTGGTAGGCAAAAGGCCACCTTGATAAATGAACTCACAGTAAAGAATGCTAAACCACATTACTCTCTAAGGTTTATCTACATTGTCTAATTAAAGGTGATTTCTGGATTATAAGAGTAATGCATATTTAGTGCATACAATCCAAACATTACATAAAAGTCAGTTTGGTTCATTTTCTTCCAGCTTTTATTCTTTGCATCTTAAAAATTGTATAATTTTATATGTTTTTATACATCAGCATTTTTATATAAGCTCTATTTTACCATATAACAATGTCAATATTAAATACTTATTAAGTGTTTTCTATATGCTAAATATGACTTTAAGCACTTTATGTGTATTATCTAATTTATTCCTTACAATATTCCTAGAGGCAGGTATAATTATCCTTATTTTATGAGTGAGAAATTGAGGCAGGGTAAAGTGAGGGAAAATCTTGCAAGCTACACAGCTAGTAATTTGTAAAATCAGGATTCAAACCCAGCTCACCACACTCCAGAGTTTGCATTCACATCACTATAATAAGCTATAATTCATTCTTTATTCATTTGAAAAAGAGACTCTCAAAAGAATTGGATGGGTACTAAGGTGAAGGTAAATAAATCTTGTATCTTCTCATCCCTTTCACAGTACTCCTCTTCCCAAAAGAGACCTCAAAACTTTCAAATCTGAATCCTAAATTTGCACACACACACACACACACACACACACACACACACACACACGTGCGCGCGCCCTTTTACCAGCCATCCAGCTGTACAATCTAGGTAATTATTCTTCCCTCTTTCTACCTTTCTCCTCCCCACTCACTATCAATTGACTGTGAAGACATTTTTGCTTCTTAGATATCTCTTAACACCGGCTTCTTTCCATCTCCTGCAGGCCACCATCACCTGTGACTGGGAAACCTGGCATTGCACTGGCTCTGCATATGAGTAAACTTTGACTGCCAGGGACCCTTTCTCCTTCTGACTTCCTATTGAGAAGTTAGAGATGTAGATACGAGCAGCTCAAATTGACTGAGTAGCTATCCATTTCTCCAGGGAAGTGCATTAGGTAAAGGACCCCACCTCAACTGAAGGATCAGAATCCAAATGGGAGGCATAACTTTCTCTGTGCTTTTTACAATATTCTAGAGCAGTTTTAAACAATGGATATTGATTTTTACCTTCTGACAGTGCATCTAGGGGAGTGTCTTGAGCAGTCAAGATGGGGCTATGAGGTCAAGAGATGTAGATTCAAGTTCATACTTTGCTAATTAGTATTTGTGTGACCTAGGGCAAGTTACTTGCTCTTAGCCTGTGTTGGTTTCTTAGGGCCATTGTAACAAATTGTCACACACTGGAGGCTTCAAACAACTGAAATTTATACTCTCAGTTCGGGAGGGTAGAAGCCTGAAATCAAGGTTTTGGTGGGACTGGGCTTTTCTGAAGCCTCTAGGTAAAGATCTTTCTTGTCTCTTCCAACTTCTGGTAGCTCCAGGTGTTCTTGGCTTGAGGAAACATGTTTCCAGTACCTGCCTCCATATTCACCTGGATTCTGCTCTCTTGCCTATGTCTTCACATAGGGTTCTCTTGTGTATCTCAGTTTCTTTTCTTATGAGGACACCAGTTCGATTAGATTAGGGATCACCAGCTGGGCTCGGTGGCTCAGCTTGCAATCCCGTGCCTTTGGGAGGCTGAGGTGAGTGGATTGCCTGAGCCCGTGGGTTCGAGACCCGCCTGGGCAGCGAGACCTCATCTCTACAATAAATAAAAAAATCAGCCGGGCGTGGTAGCCCGCGCCTGTAATTCCGGCTACTCGGAAGGCTGAGGCGGAAGGATCGCCGGAGTCCAGCAGGTCGAGGCTGCGGTGGCCGGGAGCGGCCACTGCACTCCAGTCTGGGCGACCGAGTGAGACTCCAACTCAAAAAAAAAAAAAAAAGATTAGGGATCACCTAATATCGTACGACGTCATCTTGATTATATCTTCAAAAACCCTATATCCAAATAAAGTCATATGCACAGGCACAGAGGGGGAGGACTTTAACATGTCTTTTTGGGGGGGAATAGGAGGAAGACACAATTCAACCCCAAAGCCTCAAACTAACTTTCTGACCTATCAAATGATCATTATAATACTATCTGCTAGATACGATTCTTATAAAGATTCAATGACAAACATGTTCAGGGCATTATACAGTGCCTGCAACATAGCTTGAATGCACCAAAAGCATTCTCAACCTTGTTCTTCCCTTTCCAGACCCTTCCCTCCTAACTGTACCCTAGTTCCTGTCTTGTCTGTGATCTCTCTTTTTTTAAAGAGTAGAAACAGAAAACAAGCAACCCCAAATCCATATGTCACCTGATTTCATCCTTCCTACCATTAATTTAGTAGGTAATATTGAAGTGCATTTTTTTCCAACTAGTGTGTTTTCCTCTTACATATTTCCAGAAAGGACTCAGAGTTCAGCGACAAATAAAAGACTACTTTGTACTTGCCAGTACATAATCCCCAGGTCTTCTGTAAGCACGGTTTCTTTTGAAGATGACAGCTATGAAGAAGCCTATTCCTCCCCAGCTCCATCCAGTGAAACTGGTGAGGCCCCATTGATCTTCACTGACAGAGGAGAAAGTGAGAAGAGAGCCCAAGAAGCACCTAAGCAGGCCTGGAACAGTCCATTTGGGGAACAGCAAATGACAAAGAAGCCTATTCGACTACGCTCAGGAAATTCTGCTCACTGGGAAGCTAAAGGAATTCACACTGATAGACACGTGAGACTTCAGAACCAGCCCTTGACCAATACCAAGGAACATTCTGGTAGGTATCACACTGTGGGTCCTAACTCTTCTTGCTCAACTGGCCACAATTTGTGTTTAACTTCAGTATAAACAGTACATGTATTGATGAATGGCAGACCCTATTTTAGATGATGCAATAAGAACTATATTAATCTGTCCTTAGTGAATGTCTACTTGTTGCCAAGCATTATGTTGGAGGAGGTGTGAGTTGATGCCACATAATTTGATGTTTTGCGTATTGTACCTGATAATAACAGCTATTCTTATCATCATCATCATTCTAGTTCTATTTATTAAGCTTTCACCCATGTGCCAGACTCTGTGCTGAGCATGTTATACTATTTTATGAAATCCTCAAGAGGTAATATTATCCCTATTATCTAGATGAGGAAGTTGTAATTTCATAGCACTTGATTATGTATATAATAATGGAGTCTCTCAAAATCACACATCACAATAGGAGGAATGAGTCAAAGTAGGGAGATGGATTAGAAGGAATGAGCTTTGGCTAGGAAGACCCGGGCTCAAATATCAGCTCTCTCCCATGTTAGTCCCGGAGCCATGATTAAATCCCATAAATGCTCTTTGAGCCCAGTTTGTTCATCAACAAACTAATGACAATTACTACTTTGAAGTTATAATTAGAGTACTGATATAAAGTTCTCTAAACACAGTAAGAACTGAATAGTAGTGGTGGTGATGGTGGTGGTGGTGGTGGTGATGTTCAGGCTGGAGGAGGGAAAATGTAAGGAAAAAAGGAATATCTACAAATACTCTAGGAATTGCCATGTTCCAGAAGGATTAGATTGATGTCATGCAGCCTTTTTTTAGGGGTCTTTTATGGTATATTTCACTTTACATGTTTGTTCAGTTTGTTGGAATTGATTAAGAGAAGAAAAATTTTGACTCAATACAAAGGAGAATTTACTGCTTGGGCAAAAGCTATCAAGGGTTCTGGGAGACCTTCTTGGAGAGATGCTGAACCAGGGATGCCTTCATTTCTAGGAGGCTGGGCCTGACCGTGAGAAGCAGAAGATGCTGGTTGGTTAATAGTTTTGGTGTTTGACTATGCACAAGACAATGTGCTAAAATCTGAACATGCAGCTTCAATTTTGACCCACATGACCCTCCTCTGAGATAGGAAGAGTTATTTTCCCATGGTTTAAATGCAGAATCTGAGACCCACAGAGGTTCTGCAACTTTAGGATTGCAGCCAGGTTTCAAGCCCTCCATCCTGACTCCAGATCAGAGCATTCCTATACTGAGGTTCTAAATATGACCATCATGCTCTTGGGTACTGAGCACTTGCTATGTACTTGATGCTTAACAGTTTATCATGTTCTAACTAGCCAACTTTTTGACTTCTTTGATGAAATGTCACTTACCTAGGTCCTTCCTAATGCCCTTTCTTGCTTTATTATTCTCCATAGGAGTTATTACCAGCTGACACTTAAATGTGTTCATTAGCTTACTTATTCGTCTGCTTTTCCTCCCTACTTCCTACCACCTGCTTTATTTTCTTTGCAACTCCAGGTCTAGATCACTGCCAGGCACACAACGACTGCTCAAATACTAATGCATGATGAATGAGCAAACTTAATTTCACTAGCAACCTTGTGAAGTGGATAATACAATTCGCATGTTTCAGATAAGAACAAGTAGACTTAGGCCAGGTGACATGCCAGGACGTGGATCTGTGGCGTCCTGACCCTAGAGCCTGTTTATTCTAGTATACCCCACTGCCCCCTAAAAGAGTTTCTCACAAAATGTACCCTTCAGAATTGGCTTTGGGGAAAACTTCTATTCTTTGGTTCAAGACATAGGAGAGCGTATTCTGTCTAGGTCATGGACTCTTGTTCCAAATTCTACAGCCACATCCTTGTTCTCTGGAGGATTCCCCTTGTGCTAAATAGTGATGACAGTGAATGGCTCACTGTTGACCAAAAATTTATAGTGGTCAATTTCAAGAAAGGAAAATGCAAATCAACAGCTATCAAGCATTTAGTTTTCACAAAGCAATAGACTGGAAAGCTTTCATTTACCTGGAGATACTAACATACCATTCCACCTTCACTTCCAGGAAATAATTCTTACAGTAAAGAAATTAGGTTCACTAAAAAATTTTACCTGCTTAACCTAGGTATGTTGAATATGCAGTGGGGGATGCCCAATACACATCAGGTATGGGACAGTGTATGATGACCTAACTGAATCACCTATTTACACACTGGCCATTAGACACTCATTGTTAGGAGGATACTAGAATTAGACTTTAATTTGTGTGGGTCAATGGACAGAATTTCTCAGGCAAAAACTTTAAGATTTGTATATTATATATAGTGGTATTGAAGTTCATATATATATGAAAATGCAGGTAAAATATATACACACATTATTTTACAATCTTGGCTGTGTGGTTATAAAAAAGAGCACATCTTTTACATAGAAAAGATATTTGGTTTAACAAAGGAAAAAATCAAACATTATTAGATATGAGTGTGTGAATGTGTGTTGTGTAGACCTAGCCTTAGGTTACTTCACTGTTTTAATCTTCAGCTACTTTGCAATTTCTAATAAAGCCCATGAAGTAACTGCTGCTTGGATTTTTAAAAATCATCAGTTGTCAGTTTAAATGGGCTGCAGATGCATCGGATTCTGCTAATCTAACTCCACTAACAATTTACTATTCGTAAGCCTTTCCCCAAATTTAGAAATTGGGGCCCTATTTTAGTCCCCCATTCTTGCTTCCCTCTCTTGAGAAGTTGTGAGCGGGTTTTCCTTGAAATCAAAGGTGTTATGAGGAGCCTGAAAAAATTATTTTGGGGGGAGGGAGGAGGTGCTTTCAAAGATCAGGAAAGGAACAGACAGCACGTATTAAAGAGATGGGGGGAAGCCCGTGGGAATGATGCCAGGGATTCTTTTTCCTCCGCGCACACAAGTTGATTTCCCAGACATCCAGTTTCGGGAGCGATCCCTCGGGAGGTCTCGCACGTTTGCGTATCACGCCCGCCTTGCTCTGCTTTCCAGGCCCCGCCGCGAGACCCTCCACCACCGTGGGCCTCTGCAGGAGGAGCCGGGCCCGCCTCGCCCAGCCCAGTGCCGGGCGGAGCTGCTCCGAGGAGGGCGCGGCCGCCCCAGCGCGCACGCCGGTGCACCCAGACGTCCGGAGCCGGCGCCCAGGCGCGTGCGCAAAGCCTGGCGGAAGTAGCGCGGTTGCCATGGCAGCGGAGACGCGCCCCGAGCATCCTCTGCCCCCGGGGCCGAGCAGGCCCAGGGCAGACACTTCCCTCCTCAGCAAGCTGGCGGGAGCGCCCTCGCCTCTGCCGGCCGGTGCTCCCACCCATCTCCCCTCCAAGAGGTTAATAAAGGTTTGCTCCTCGGCGCCCCCCCCCCCACCCCGGCGTTTCCATACGGCTTGTTCACAGGCCCTTTCCAGGCCGGTGGTGAATGCTCACTTTCGCTGACCGCTGCGAGGGAATTGTTCGGCGAGTGCGGCCCATCTTCCAGTCAATGCCTATGCGGAACAACAGAAAGGGCCTCAGATGTACTGGTTTCCACAGAACCATTGTTTGGCTTTTGTGAAGCAGTTTTGAACCTAATAAATAATGTCAAAAGTCTCTAGCGCAGCCAAAAATGTTCCTTTTGAAGCATCTCTAATAGTATTTTTGTTCTGCGGTGTCTCTCGGTGTTACAAAGACTTTGTGCCTCACAATAGGGATGGGGTCCATCGCGTGCCACTTTGCAACGTGCCTCGGGGGACTCTGAGGACCCCTCTTTGGTTTTGCTTTCGCAGGTAAACGGTTTCACTTGCCAGCTCGGCCGCAGGTGGAAGGGTGTCTGCTAAGTAAGGGTTCTTAGAATTTCTGAACAGAGATTCGGAAAACATAATTGAATTCTGTCATTTAATAGTTAACATGAGATTTGATTACTCCTGGTGTGCCCAGGGGAATTCCTCAGACTATATTAAGGATTTTATGTTTGAAATCTGAAGCTGGATCCTAGTTTGGGGCCCTGAAACACTCGGAACTGAGTTTAATGTAAAAGATGCTGAATTTGCTGATTTGTAGTTGAAAATTCTGGAGCGGCTCAGGGCAAATTTTATCAAACTGGTCATTTAAGACAATATTTTTGATTTTGGTTAATTTAACAGAGTAACATAACAGTTTTTTCATTATGACGGAGTGCTGAGACCAACTTGATCAAATGGTTTTCAGTTTTTCTCTTTTTAATATAGTTTTTTTTTTTGTTTAAGCATTCAGAGAGAAACAGAAGTCAAAGTGATCAATATATCCATATGCAGTTTTGCACTCAAGTTCCTTGTAATTCTCCCACAGGCTTAGATGTATAAAGTTTGATATTTGGAGGCTGTAAAATTGCACTGCCTTTTAAAAACTTTCTTTGCTTCAGTTCAAATTAACATATACAGTATGCCTACATTTAAGACAGCATTGTGTCTCAAGTACAAATTTAAGTCTCAAGGTTT
The DNA here is from genome assembly GCA_027257055.1 of Cephalopachus bancanus. Taxonomy (NCBI): domain Eukaryota; kingdom Metazoa; phylum Chordata; class Mammalia; order Primates; family Tarsiidae; genus Cephalopachus; species Cephalopachus bancanus. The sequence goes on along the minus strand of JAPVLO010000028.1, from coordinate 1,828,703 downwards.
CAAGAGAAATGAAATGTTATAAGTAAGTCTATATACTTCTCTGAAGACTATTTAATTTTTTGAACATGAACATTCTCTAAGAGTAACGCATGTTAGAGAAAAATGGTGTCCCTAAAATTTAGGGCCTTCCTGGCTCCAGATTAATAATTTTTATAATAAATATGCTTTTGATTGTATTATTTATTGATTAACATGGTTTTGTTATAAGACAGTGTACAGGTTATCAGTGATGATTGTTGTGGTTACTGGAAGATATAATGGCATCTGTTCACCAGAGTGACAGCCATGAGTTCAACTTCATGCCATTTGGCTGGGGAGAAGTGTGTGGGCAAACTCATGAATTTTATGTAGAATTTTGATTCTGGGATATATATATATGTATATATATATGTATATATATACATATATATATATATACACATATATATATATATATATATATATATGAATATATATATATATATTTTTTTTTTTCCGGTTGGAGTCTCACTAATTATGAGTCAGCACAACTGTTGTTTTTTTTTTTCAGATCAAGAGATCTTGCTTTAAGTTTTTCTGAATCAACTAACTTTTTATAGTGGTCAATTTCAAGAATAGAAAATATATTTGGTACAGTAGATGGATTCCCTCAGCTGTAGAAGTACAGAATATTGAGGTCCTATGGTTCAAATTTGTGAGTGTATTGAAAACAAAATACAGAGGAAGAAATTCTCTTCAGAATTGAGGAAAGAGACGCAGGCAGAAGATGTGAAATATGTGGTATGCCCTATTCTAAAGCAGTTTCCCAAAGTGTGTTCCATGGAACGCTACTACTAGGAAAATGCTTTGTGAAATGGAAAGTCTATAGATAAACATGTCTGAGAGATGTGGCCCACCATGTACCCTCTTGAAGAGTCATAGTAACATATTAAGTCCCTGAGAAATCCCACGATTAAAAACTCTGCATAGCTCTGTTTGATCCAGTGTTTCTCAACTTTATTTAATCTGGAAACCCTGATAGGGGTGAGTGTGTGTGTGTGTGTGTGTGTGTGTGTGTGTGTAAACACATAAGTGTGTTTTTAAAAGCACCCTTTTATATTTTGGAGCATGAGTGTCCTATAGAACACATTTGAGAAAACATTGCTTTAAATTTTATTATAAGTGTATCAGAATCTGTATAGACTGGTAGGGTTCAAAGTAAAAAAATCTTTTAAAAAATTACTTTTGTTTTATTTTAGAATTAAGAGGTACATGTTAAGATGTTAAGTAAGATTTGCTACATAGGTATGCTGTGTGATCGCAAGGTTTGGGCTCTGATGAACACCTGCCCCTGGCAACCCGGTGGTGAGCATGGTGCCTGACGGGTGTTTCTGCAGCCTTTACTCTTCCTTCTTCCCTCCACCCTTTAGTAGTCCCCAGTGTCTGTTGTTCCCATCCTTTGCCCATGTATGCCCAGTGTTTAGTTCATACTTATGAGTGAAAGCATGTGGTTCAGTTTTCTGTTTCTGAAATAATTCTCTTGGAATGATGGTCTCCAGCTGCATCCACATTGCTGCAAATGACATCATTTTGTTCTTCTTTATGGCTGTATAGTATTCCATGGTGTATAAGTACCACATTTTCTTGTTGGGGGGGCAGGGTGGGACATAATGCAGGGGTTTTCCTTTATAATTATATTTTATTTCATTATAGAGATGTGGGGTACAAGTAAACAAGTAAGTATTAACTGTACAAGTAAGCTGCATGCAGCTGACGTGCGGGCCTCCGACTGACCCTCATTCCCCCATATAGTACCAAGTACGCTTTGGGTTGTTACATGCCCCCCCCAGCAGTGTCCAGTGACTGCCAATCCCTCCCGTGTGCTATTGTGATTAATGTTCAGGTCCCACATATGAGTGAGAATATATGGTATTCAGTTCATTGTTTCTGTGACAGATCACTAAGTATGGTGGCCCCCAACTCCATCCAATTTGCTGCAAAGTCCATGATTTTGTTCTTTATGACTGCATAATACTCCATCATGTATATGTAACACATTTTCTTTATTCAATCCACCATCGATGGGCACCTGGGTTGGTTCCATGTTTTTGCTATTATGAATAGTGCTGCAATAAACCTATGAGTGCAAGTACCTTTTTGGTAGAATGACTTATGCCCGTTTGGGTATATACTCAGTAGTGGGATTGCTCAGTCGAATAGTATCTCTATTTCAAGTTCTTTGAGAAGTCTCCAAACTTCTTTTCACAGGAGTTGAGCTAGCTTATATACCCACCAGTGTACAAGGATTTCCTTTTCTTCTCAATCTCACCAATATCTGTTGATTTTTGACTTTTTAATAATAACCAAGCTGACTACTATGAGATGGTATCTTACCGTAGTTTTGATTGCATTTCTCTGATTATTAGTGGTGTTGAACATTTTTTCATATGTTTGTTGGCCACTAGCATGTCTTTCTTTGAGAAGTGTCTGTTCATGGCCTTTGCCCACTTTTAATGGGGTTACTTTTCTGTTGATTCATTTGAATTCCTCATAAATCCTGGATATCAGGCTATTGTTGAATGCATAGTTTGCAAATGCTTTTTCTCATTCTATGGGTTGTCTGTTTACTCTCTTGACAATTTCATTTACTGTGCAGAAACTTTTTTACTTGATAAGATCCCACTTGTCAATTTTAGTTTTTGCTTCATTTGCTTTTGAGGACTTGGTCATAAACTTATTGCCTAGGCTAATGTCCAGGAGAGTGTTCCCTAGTTACTATTGTTACCTGAAAACAATGCCGAATTAAGTTCATAATTGGGAATGAAGCAATTTTAGGAAATACATAGTATGTGTTGATGTGTAGCACAGGCAGTAAGGTCTAGAATGAGGTCCTATGGTATAAAATAATTGTCATATAGGTTCTGTATTACAGCTTTCTTTTATTCCTCAGAGTTATGTAATTTGAATTATGGTACATTTATTACTACATACTATAAATATATTTTAAGAAACATTCTAATTTTTATGGAAAAATATTTATGGAAAAATATTTTATGAAAGTTGCATTGGAAAATAGATATTAATGATTTTTTAAATGTTGTACAATGAAGAAACTAAGTATTTAAGACAGTCTCTAGTGAATAATGCTTGCAAGTGAGGAATACTTTATAACATATAAAATAAATAATACTTGTAATGACTGCTAACATTTATTGTGTTTATGTACTAGGGGTTCTAAGTGTTTAATATGTGTTAATTCATTTAGTTATTACAATGACTTCATGGAGTAGTTACTGTTGTTATCATTACTTTCTGTATTTTTAATGACAACAGTAATAATTTACAAATATACACATACATATAAATAGACTTTAAAACTATATTGCATATTATAAAATTTTATCATCTATATTATAAAGCTCTATTGTACATTATATGATTAAAACTTGTATGTATGCACATATGAATATGTGTGTGCATTCCACCAACATCTACGAACCAGTTTTCATACCGACTATTGGTACATAAGTGAGGTGAGTATATAAACTCTACTTATATCCCCTCACCTCCTGGGTAACATGGTGGAGAATGGGAGGTGATGATTGTTGGTAGACAACATATAATATGACTGAACTCTTTGAGGAGCAAAGCATGATAAGAGATTATTGTTACATAGTTATTTTTGTTTAAAACAAATCATCCCTGTAAATAAAAGTTCAGGAAAAAAAAGAAGGGAAAGAGGTTTTGTGGGTTATGAAAGATGGCAGTGCTTTTCAAAATTATTGGAGCTGATCAACATCAGACTCGAGAGAGCAATGGGAAGTGGCAGTGGAAGCAATCAGGAAAAATCTCAGCTGCTGGGGCCAATCCAGATCTGAAGAGCCAAGGATGTGTTCCTGTAAATGCGACCTGAACTTCTCGTCACTCACTTTCACCATTAGCCAGAGTTTCTTCACTGTTAAATTGTGATGCCATGTTTTGTTTACTACAGAGAAAAATTTGAGGATCAAGCCTGCTATCAAATCAAAACATTTTGAAAATTCAGAGTAGTGTCCAAATCCAAGTCACTATATTATGACTAATATCACCAATAATTAGTACATATATCATCATTGATTACACAGGGCTAATTTAAGGGCTGTAGATGCAACTGCCAAACACTGACTTTGAACACTGTTTCTGGTGACCATGTCATCATGTTCCTCTTTGAGAAGTTTTTATATACTGTATCCTATACCGTCATTACAGTGCTGTAGGGTCAGTAATACTATCCCATTTACCAATGAGGAAACTGCAACACAAAGAGATAAAGCAATGTGGCCAAACAGTGATCCCCGTCACCCATGCTCACAAACATTGTACTACAACATCATATACAAAGCAAATTCTGTATTAAAAAACACTGCATGCAGTTGATAAATTAACAAATGATTCCGTGTAGAGCCTCCAATTAAGAAAAATTCCGTCTGGAGTCCAGAATTCCAGCTACCATTCTCCAGATGTGATCTTTTAGCCTGCCTCTGTATAAAAGATGAACACTATCCAGACAAGGATAGGAATAAGGCAATGTGTGTGTAACTACACGTGTGATGTTGAGGATTTGAAATCCCGCAGGGACCCAGGAAAAAAGTTCTTGTCAGTGGAAGACTTGACTTAGGAAAAATGCTCCAGAAATCTTAAGGTATGTGGGGGGGTCTCTCTTGCACAGTCCAAATCTTTGTGAATTATGCTTCTCTGCATCCATTCTTTTCCATGACAAGTTTTTTGACATGCTTAGGCTCCGACTTCTACTGCTTGCTGCGTCCTGCCCCCACCCTGGGTTTTCCATATTCTATGGAAATCAATCTGATTTTGTAATTCAGTGATTTGGGGGCCATTATGAAGTGCTTGTTGGGTCTGTACTATCTATCCTAGGTAGTCGTTGTGAGACTTGAGAAGAATGATTCAATTCAACTATCACGCACCCTACTCATTACGAGCCAGGCACCGGCCTTGGTGGTGGGGATGTCCACTAGAAGGATAAAATCCTTTCCCCTGCTGAGTTTCACTCAGTGTATGGCTTATTTCTTTTACTTATTCCTTCTAAAAATTATACTGAACATCCATAATGTGCTAGACATTTTTTGGTGGGAACATAACAGCGAAAAGCTATTTTGATCAATAAACTTATATTGTGAGATGTGAAATAATGACACAATGATATTGAGGTCTATAATCCATTAGCCACGATTCTCAAATCCTAAATCTCTGAAAATTGAAAGTTCTTTTATGGGGTGGGTCAATTATGAACCAAACTAAAGTGGGGATAGTCATACCTTTATTGATCTCACTTAGTGGGAATATTCATGTATTTCAATGAAGATATGGTAATATATTTGATTGTGGAATGCTACCTTGCACCCTATGGATAGTGCTAAATAATACATGATGTATACACCTTTGCATAATATGCAGCTTGTGGCTATAATATGCAAAATGTTCTAAATTCTGAACCCAATGGACATGGAGGATTTGGAAAAAAGAAATTTGAAGTTGTAAAGTGAGTAAGTGCAGTGGAAACTTAGAGAAAGAGAGATCAGTTCTGGTGCAGTAATCATAGAAGTCTTCTGTGGCAAAATTTGAACTTGATTTTGGAGGATTTGAAAGGACAAAGTAATGGGTAAAGTAGGAAGGAGGAACTAGGGAATCCACCACCTTTTGTCAGGCCTGAAGCTTACACATCTTGAGGGGACCTCTGTAAGGAAAAAAATGCAAAAGTACAAATACAGCTTGGTAAAGAGAAGGATCCTTTCAAATAAAGATTCCTGCGGCTTAAATTTCATTCATTTCTTAGTAAAGCCATCTATGAGTAAGATAAAAGGCATGAGTAATCTATTTTATAAAATGAAATATACATGCAGATACATGTTGATATGTGGCCTAGATAAGGAAGAGACAGGAGTTGCTTTCCTGTTGGAGAGGGGAATGATCTTATTCATTTTCTCTTTTTGAATTGTTTGAGACTTTGAAAATTCATAGTCCAAATGAGCCTTCTTTTAGAAGATCTGGACATACATAGTATGTATGACCTTTTAAAAGTAGTCCAAAGATTTTTTTAAGAATAAATCTTACTGTGAATGCATTTTAGAGGGAATGGCCTTTTTTGTGTGTTTGACTCTACAGCTAGCTGGTTGCTTAAGATTTGACAATCATATTTACTTTAAAAGTGTTAAATGGCAAACTCTTCCAAGAAGAGAAAAAGATAAAGTTTATTTTGAAAGTTACCTTTTTAATAGACTACTTGCGGATAGAGTTTCTTTAGATGACAGGGAATAAGCATGAGTTTTAAAGTATTTTCAAGATGAATACTTTAAGATTAAAATGGAAATTTCACTCTCACTATTAGGATACATAGAGATATTCTTCATAGCTTTCCCAAGGCCATGCACAATGTATATTGACTCATGAAAATAATATTGGTAGTGTTGGCTGAGTCCTTACTACATACCAAACACTGCTCTTGTTCCTTTATGACAGAATCTCTGCTCCTTCTCCATTTTAAAATTTTTGGTCTTTTGTTTTGGCCACAAAGGTTTAGCCATTATTCTTGCTTGCTTATATTTGTTTATTTATTTTAACGACTTTATTGCAATATATTCCTCTAGCATGCAAATCATTCATTTAAAGTGTATATTCACAGATAAAGGCAAAATCACCATAGTCTATGTTATAGTGTTTTTATCTATTCGAATAGAAACCCTGTACCTTAAGCTGTCACCCTCTCCGCCCTATCCCCTACCCTAAGAAACTGCCAATATGCTTTCTGTCTATAGATTTTTCTCTTCTGGACGTTTAATATAATGAACTAATAGATTTTGTGGCATTGTGTGACAAGCTTCTTTTGCTAACAACTTTTTAAGGTTTATCCATGTCATATTGTATGTACTTTCTTCTCCTTTATGGCTAAATAATATTCCATTGTATGGCTGTACTGCATTTGTTTATCCATTCATCAGTTGATGGTCATTGGGGCTGTGTTCACCTTTGACTATCGTGAATAATGCTGCTGTGAACATCTGTGGACTGGTTTTTGTGCAGACATTTGTTTTCCTCTCTCTTGGATGCAGTACCTCCTTTAATCTTCCCAGTTTATGATTTGTCTTGTACACAGCTGAAAACTTGAGAATAAAGAGGTTCAGTTACTTGTCCGAAGTCACGCGGCCTGTGCCAGGTAGAACCTGGCCCTAAACCCTGGCAGACAGATTAGCATCTCTCTGCTGCAGCTTCTCTCAACTGGGCTTCTACACTGTCTTTACTCAGGACATACAAGAAATCTCACACAAGCAATAACCGCTGTTTAAATATACTCACTCACCTCCGGCCATCTAACACCACACTGCACAAATTGCTTAAAGTGCATCAAAAATATAATGATCAAAAACGTAATAGGCTGCAACAAATTAGCACCACTTGCATATATAACATCATTTTTTCAAATTCGCATTTTTTTCACTTTGCCCTAATTTGCACTGATCTTTTTAACAGTGTGGGTGGATGTCTGAATGGCAAAGCCATCCCCAAAGTGTCTATTAATTCATCCTCTTGGGACAGGTCTCCTCCCCGCTTGATTCTTCTTTGGGATGAAATCAGCAGTCAGTATTGTGTGTGAGTTCCTTCCTTCCCACACCTCCTCTAGGTTAAAGTTGAATTCTTTGAGATCAAGAATTTGTGTGTGTGTGTGTGTGACTTTAACAATGTTTTCTTCACATGTCCTTGCCTAGGCTCAACAATTGCTTGTTGACCCATTTTAACCTCTTTTGAGCGTCATCTTCAAAGTGAAACTGTCCTTGACAATGAAAGAGACCTTCCTATTGTCTGGTCCTTCCAGGCGATCTTTAGCATGGAGCTCAATGGCTTTCAGATGGAGGAGATGGCTAGAGGGAGGAGACAAAGTAAGCTGTTGTTCCCAAGTGCCTCTGCTAAAGTTTCCCTTTTCTCTCTCAGAATGGTGCATTTCTATAGAAGATGACAGACGTTTTGACAGGTGCAATATGCTTTGAACTGTTGTGTCCGATAATTCTTTTGTCTTGGGTTTTCCCAGCAGAGTGGAACATCTTAGGATGCTGATATGCATAGTGTTTGCCTTTTCATGTAGTGTGGTGAAGCCTTCCTTCGTGCTCTCCCTCCAACTCTCTTCAGGTCCTCTGCAGGCACGTCGCTGGCCCAGATGGGCAGGCAGGCATTAGCGCAGGATCCTCTCTCCTGCTCTCCCCCGCTTTCTTCCCTCAAAACAGAAGCCGCTTCTTGCAGAGTTTTCTCATTATTGTTTAAAAAAGAAAGGAAAAAACTTACCAAAAGAAAAAAAACAGGAATTATCTAGAGACTAGTAACCCAGTAACAGCCACTGTTGACATTTAGGAGTACGTCCTTTTGTATATTTATCTTTGCATATTCACCTGCAGAACTATCTGTGAGAAATGAGGTCATACTACACACATTTTTATATAAGCTGATTTTTTTCCCCACCAAAATGAGCTGTTGACATGTTTGCAATGTCAACAAATGCTGATCTTCATTATCATTTGAAACATCTACACGGACTTTAATGTACCATTGTACCATCATTTAATAAACCAACAATTTAGGAACACTGTTAGTTATTTGAAAATTTCACTATAGTCAGTATTTTCATGATGAATAGGAAGAATGTATTTTACATATAATTGTTACGTATTTCCCTAGTTATTTTTATAATGTGAGTTCCTAAAGTGGAACTGTTTGTCAAAATACATGCAAGTTTTAACTTGTAATATCTTTTCTGCTCAGAAAGCGTTTTCCATTCATTATCTGTTCATCAGTCAATGGGCATTAGGGTTGTGTTCACTTTCTGACTATCATGAATAGTACTGCTATGAGCATCTGTGTTCAAGTTTTTGTGCAGACATGTGTTTTCTTTCTTTTGGATGCAGTATCTCCTTTAACCCTAAGCTTTTTATCTGACATTCTTTTTGACTTGCAGGACTTAAAAAATGGCGATATTAGTTAGAAAAGATGTAGCCTAAGATAAAAATAGACGTAAGAGATGCTCAATTAAATCATTTTGCCTCTTCACCTTTGCCATGGTGAATTAGATCCACACAGATTTTTCTGCTTTGGTATAAATGAGAGAATTTTTTTATCTGACAAATTACTAGGCTTCTCTTCAGGAACTAAAGCCAGAGCCTTTCACGTATGTAATGAAATACCTGTTTCATTTCTAAACTGCTACAAAAATAGAAACTTAACACCGAGCAGCTTGTTTCTCTGGATGACCTTTTGTGCATTTCTATTAAATGCGATTGTTGCACCACACCGTGTTCCAGTTATGACCGTAAATTCCGGCTGAATCAAGACAGGAAGGAATTATTTACCAAATAAAATAAAAATTTCCCCGCTCCTTATAATGAGTGATTTTATTTTTTTGAATGTATATTATTCCTTCATATTGAGAAAATTCTAGAACCTGAGCAAGAAAGAACTAACGGGGAGTTTGGGATTTGGGGGTTTGCTAATATAAAAAACAGTTAAAGGAGATTTTGAGACTCTTCTGAAGACACTGTGGCTTATAAATAAAGTGTCTTACCACATAGGTGGTATCAGAGGGGAGTCAATGAAGAGTGAGACCTTTTGGAAGTCTGACTTAATGGGACCTGTTTTTCACAGCATCTGAAAAATCAGAGTATTATACTCTGTGAAAAATGATAGAATACATCTGTGGTTGGATTGGAAAAAAAGGATGAGATTAAACTGAAATGTTTATGAAGATGACAATAAAAGTATGACAATTTTCAAATAAGAACACATTAAACTGGGTAGGGTACTATGTCATTTTCTATTTCCAACTTAGTTCTTTCTTGAAAGCTGTATGATCAACGTTTCCTGTTTATTTGATGACACTCGCTTTCTATCCCGCCCTCCTAGATTTTCTACTTTGTTTTACTCAGACACTCTCCACAGTGTGAACCAAATCCTCGTTATGAAAAATCAGCGTAGGTAATTTTTACAAAACCCCTTATGCTCTAGTTTCAGTAACAGGATACTGGGAGCTCAGAGCGCAGTGGGTCATGTGATCCGCTGACTCTGCCTAGTAACAATTGATTAATGGTGTAGGGTAACTTTGAGAGGAGATCTCATCAGTTTCCCCGGTGGAAGACTTCCTCATTATCTTAGGCCTTTCACTGCTGCCCTTAGGACATTTTACTCACAAATTAGGTTGAACAAAGTCTTCTCAAAGAAAATTATTTTCGCTGTTTGGTCATCAGGGAGCAGAAGGCTTGATGGTCATTTACTTGATGGTCATTGAAAAGGGGTAAGGGGGCGAGAGGCGATTAGAGGGCGAGGGCAGCCCTCAGGCTTCCTTCCTCTTCGCTCCAGGGCTGGACTTCAGAAGAAGCAATGCAACAGAGACTACTAGTCAAGTGACAAGTTGGTCTCAAACTTTTTTTTTTCCTGAATTGGGGGATTAGGGTGAAGTTTAGAATTTCTGATTTTTGTACTAGGGTAGAGGTCATAAGCACATGTGTTTGTTGAGCTTTAACATTCAATAGTCACCTGAGCTCATGGCAGCACTAATGTGTCTGTTTGATATTTATTCTCTCCTTCCTGTGAACAGGACTTTAGACTAATTTAGGGCAACAATGAACCAGGTTAGAAATATTTTCGTCTCCATACTTCCATGTAGCTAAGGTCGCTTGTTAGCCTGTTCTGGTCAACTGCATGTCAACCGTACAGGAAAAGCTATCATTTTCCTGATTAAAAGGAATGAATTCAGCTGGTATGTCCTTTGTCCCTTACTTTTTCTCCTTTTCCTACCTGAATGACAAATGGAATGGCAGGAGGTAAAGCAGCCATCTCTTACCCATGAGGACAAAAGCCATATGCCAAGGTTGGTACCACTGGAAGCTAGAAGGACACTGGGTCTTGGAAGACTTTCTGAGCTGATATACAGCCCTGATTTTTCTACTCATGGATTCCTTGTTTGGTAAGAAAAAAATTAAACTTATGTTTGGTTAAGCCATCAAAGTGTGGTTTCTATTGCATACAGTTGCGTATAGCCATGTTTCACTTGGGAGTAATTTCTCTGTCATTTTAACTTGAGTAATACTCTCTGAACCACAGTTTTCTCATTTCTCAAATGAGATTGATAATTGCTGTTCCTTCCTCAATGGTTAGTTGTGAGGATGAAATGAAATAGACAATGCATTTTGCGGTCTTAGAATAATCTCTGACACATGGAATGTCTCAATATATATCAGCATATTATTATTAGGGTTTTTAACTCTGGTGTCTAATTGCCTCTGTTGTGCCTCTGTGTCTTGTCCCTCTCTGACATTCAAGTTAATTCCATATTTTTAGGATCCAAAAGATGGTGATATATTTATGTTGAGGGACAAAGATATCACTTATTTCCCAACTATTGCATATGTACTCCGTTCATGGGAAAAATGGCTAAATCCAAGACATAAAGCAAACTCTAAACTGTTAAATGCCATTGGATTGTGATCTCTGAATAGTTGTTTCCATTTCCAGGAGGAAAAACAAACGGGAGTTTTTCAAGTGGAAACAAGCCATGATGTGAACCCAGATCACCTGTGTATTGAGTTAAAGATCCCTCTTTGTCATGGGGGCCAGGAGTCAAGAGTCCAGCTTGGGGCTGAGCTCATGCTATGGGTTATTGAAGGCTTTTAGAAGCAAGGCGTGTCTGTCAGGACTTCGTGCCATTTAAGAAACCCAGAAAACTTTAGGATTCTTTGTTGTTAACATCTACAAAACCTTTACTTAAGTATTTCACCCTCCGTTACCCTTAGCATGTGGTTTTGTAACGAAATTAAAAATCTGGCATAGGCTTTAGGAGACTCGAATTCTAACAGAAATTCTGTATTATCACAAACAAGTTATTCAACTTCTCTGGGTTCTCATTTTCTCATTTGGACAACAAGAAGGACTTCCAGAGCTGATCTTCCATGATTCCATGCTTTCTCCAGCTTTCCCAACCTCCTCTACTCTACCTGCCATAACCCTCTTTTGTCTGCTTTCATTTATTAATAAACATCCTTCCTTTTTGCTGTTCCCTAGGATGACTTAGCCGATTCCAGTTCACTTCCATATGCTATGATCTATTTCTTTTTTATCTTTTTGTCAGACTTTGGAAAAAAGGAACAAAGAGATCCAAAAATTGAGAGATGTCTTGACTGTAAGAAGGAACCACATGCATTTTGCCTCTTTGTTGTAAAATAATATTATTAATAATAATAGCTACAGTGTATTGATTAGTTACTATTGCTAGGCCCTATGCTAAGCACTCAATATGTACCTCATATTGTCTCTCAAAGAGATACTATGATATTCATTATTTTACATACAAAGAAACCAAGACTTAGAGAGTCTAAATACAATTTGTATGAGGTCTGACAATTAAGCTCATGGGCTTGTCCCTGAAAACGTGCTACATGTCTCATTGCTGAATATTGCTGTGGTCACCTTTGAAGTACTCCACTTAGGAAGCTATGCACCAATGCCAGTGCCTAGTCCACCCATTAAAGCAATTTCAGAACTCATTCTGGAATGGTCATCAGAGCTGTCATCGTATACGCTTAACATCCTGAATGTCATCAAAATGTATTCCTTTCAATATTTCCTTTATCTTCAGATAAAGATAAAAGTCATTGGGGGTCAGATCAGGTGAGTAGGATGGGCGTTCCAATACAGTTGATTACTGGCTAAAAACTTCCTCATAGACAGTGCTGTGTGAGCTGGTGCATTGCTGTGATGCAAGAGCTCCTTTGGGACCATTTTTGCATACACCTTTCTCATGCCAAGATTTTCAGTTAAGATTTTCCTAACTGTTTCTTTATCAATGTTTATTTGGTCTGCTATGCTTCTCAGAGTCAGCCAATGATTCTGATGCACAATTGGACAAACTTTTGCAATGCTTTCATCAGTTCTGCTCGTTACCGGCCGTACTGACGTCTCTTCATCAGTGATGCTTTCTCTCTCCTCAGAAAAAAATTTAATCCATTTGTACAATGCCATTTTCTTCATGGCATTATCCCCATAAACTTGAACTATCATGTCCCTGATTTCACTTCCACTCTTGCCAAGTTTAACAAGAAATTTAATGTTTGTTCATTACTCTAATTCAAGGTCCAACATTCATATGACAGCACACAAAAACATGCAACAACAATAATGGACACCACTCAGCAAGATACGGTCACACATTGACAAAAGCACAGCTGTGAGATATTGATATACCAAGGTTATAAAACCTTACTGAGTTGTTTGTACGGTGCTGTCAAAGTAAGCACACGGTGGCAAGGTCATGAGCTTAATTGTCAGATTGTGTATGTCTTAACATAGGAACGGCTGAGTGACTTCAGGGACATCTGTCTTCAAAAACTGTGCTAACAACTCCTTTTATTTTGAGATAACTCTTTATTTCAGAATACTCTTGTTCATTCATTCATTTATTTAATCAACATATATTTACTGCACACTTACTGTTTATCACTATTCTAGGTATTGGAGATTCAGTATTAAGTAAACAAAATCTCTGCTCTCACAGAGTTACGTTTGTGTCTATATGCAAATGCATTGATCTCTACTATGTTTGTGTCAGTGATTTGGGAGGACAAAAACAAAGTTTACCAGTGAAGTTGTGTGTTGCCATCTGCAACAAAGCTGCTGTTCAACCGTGTGGAGTTTTTGACATTATGCTGAGTGGCCGACTTCTTGGCATCAGATTTCACAACACACACACACACACACACACACACACACACACACACACACTTACATATATATATAGAGAGAGAGAAAGAGGCAGGGTCTCACTCTGTCACCCAGGCTGGAGTGCAGTGGTATGATCACGGCTCATAGCAGTCTCAAATTCCTGGGTTCAAGTAATGCTTCCATCTCAGCCTCCCGAGTAGCTGGGATTATAGGTGTATACCAGCATACCCAGTGAATTTTTTTATTTTTATATTTTTTTTAGAGATGAGGTCTCACTTTGTTGCCCAGGCTGTTCTAGAACATCTGGCCTCAAGCAATCCTTCTGCCTCAGCCTCCCAAAATGCTGGGATTACAGGCATGAACCACCACACTTGGCCACACGTTCTGTATCACTCAACTAATTTATCATATAGTCTTCCCAATAATATGTCAGAAGTCTTATCTGAGATTTGCTTTGATAACTCATTTTTCAAATAATCTTTCTTTTTGTAACTATTATTAAAGACTTTCTTTTTATCATAAGACAGTTACTTGTATTCTATTACACTTGTACATATCTATTGTTGAATAGCAAGGTGCTATAGTGGAAAGAACTTTGGAGTTAGAAAGAGGTAGATTTCAATCCTAGATGTGCCTTTGGATAAAACTGTATGATCTTGGGCTGGATATTTAAGTTCTGTAAGCCTTAGTTCCAAATCTGTAAAATGGAGGAAATAATTCTTACCTTGCTGGTGAGATATATGATGATATAAGAATTGCATCAAGTTTCATGCTTTGCACAGAGTAGCTCTACACGAATATATCATGATTATTATTGTTGATAATGCAGCTTTTCAGGAGCTATGATCTTTCTCGAATTGCCTAGAATATAAGCGATGATCTTTAGACAACTAAATATTTTCCAAAGTAATGATGGGTGGATAAACAGCAGTCCCTAGGGGGCGCTTCCACATACTTTGATGGTCTTCTGTTGGTGAGTCCTTCTGTCTTTAGTGTGGCCTCCACCCAGAAGTCAGGCCTTTGTTATGAGGGTTGCTTGTTTGGGGCAATCATTGTAGATAAGGAAATCATTCACTTATGGTCTGGTGAGAAAGCTAAGGCTCATTTATCTATTAGGTACAATAGGCACAGGGCCTGGGCTTTTTAGGGCCCCATGAAAATGTCTTAATCTCATTTTAAAAAAATGAGTCTAATCTAGCAGAGATTATAGTAGTCTTTATGCCAGTGCAGCAAGAGCCCATGAAAGAAAGCATGTAGGACCCACAAAAGTCGCTGCCACTCATTTTTAGAGTTGCCTTCTCAGTATCTCTGAGGTGTGTCTTGGATATACATTTATTCATGCCTTCAACAGATATGTAATGGGGTCTACTGTGTTCCAGATATTGCTCTTGGTGTTAGAGACACAATAAGCAATCAAAGCTTCTGTGTTGGCTTTCAATAAACTCAGATAGTGTATTCCCAACATCCCAAATTCCTGGTCATGGAATAATTGTATTGTGGTCTGGGTATGGCTAGACCCTAGTGACTTTCTAATGGTGATTTGTCTTCCTACCAGGCCTTGAGCTATCTGATGGTTCAGTCACCCATCCTTGTGTCTCCAATTGACTGATGGCTTTCCATAAAGTTGGTGTGATTGTTATCGAATGAGTGTTTATGTTTAATTTCCAATTCAATCTACTCCCCATTCACCAGTTTGTGTCAAGTCAATATAAGGATTATCATCAAGGGATGCTACTTGCTAACAAAACATTCTGTTGCTCTGTGCTTCCAAACATAAACAATGTACTAAAAATAAAAACTCCAGATACTTATTTATATCAGTAGCAGTTTTGAAATTTCAGAAACGTAAGAAGCCTTCACTGTTTCATTTAATGTTCTTGGAGACAGCCCTAATTAGGAGCACTTGGATATCAAGATAACAGAGATTTTAAAGTTCTTCCACAAGTCCTTGATAAGATCCTGCCACTGAAGTTTTTTTTTTTATCCCATAAGTTACCTAAATGGTGTCTAAGTGAAATCAACATAGAGTGTTTCATGCTATTTTTTCCTGTCTTGATCATTAGAATAGCTATTGAACAAATATGCCTGGCATTTGCCCAGAAAATCATTTCAAGTATTTTTTTCTCTTATTTTCCTTCGTTTTTTGGGCCTGAAAAAAGGCAAGCTATTCACCAGTTCATTCATTCATTCAATCATTCACAAAATATGTACTGATTACCATGTGACAGAGAAGGAGTTAGGCACCAGAAACAAACTAATACACGAAGAAGAATTCACCTCTCTCCTTAAGGAGTTTAGTGCCAATGGGTGGCTAACACACGATGCTGTTGGAGAGCATAATAGGAGAAAATGGACTTTTCCGGAAGGACCAAAGGAAAAGAAGGGGAAGGGAAGAGATTTCAGGAAAGAGTATTGGCTGGTTCAAGGCCCTGGAGAGGAAACACGCTGGTGTGTATACTGGAGGCTGGCGTGTCTGCAGCATAGGGAGGGAAGGGATTATTCTGTGTATCTAAAGATAGAAAAGATACAGTGAAAATATGGCATTATGCTCTCATGGGACCACTGTCACATATGCGGTCTGTCATTGACTGTGATGTCACTATGCAGTGCATGACTGTATTCATAGTGTTTCTATTTTTATCCTCCTGTCCCGCCTAGCTTACTAAGACAGAATGATCTTTATTTCTTTTTTCTTTTATTTAGACTTGTTCTGATTTGAGGACTTTATTTGAGGATGATGTTTAATATAAGTACAGTTGAATTAAATCAATTTACAGAATCACAGAATCTTTAATGGCCATTACATAATTTAAGACTCTCAATCTTAAGTGACCAGAAGTGCAACTCTAATTAACATAAACAAAAAGAAAAGTTTAGTGGTTCATGTAACTGAAAAATGCAGGTATAGTTGAAGCATGGCTAAATCTAAGAGCCCAAGAAATGCCATGAGATTTCTTTCTTTTTCTCTGTTCACCGTCTAGAGGAAAAGTTAGTTTTTAAAAAAATCACACTAAAATGGGAGACCAAGAAATACATTTGCATGGTACAGAAACAGCAGAAAGAAGAAAAACTATATAATTCCCATGTTTATGCACTTTATGCAGTAAGACAAGGAGTATAAGAGTTGGGTAGGTAACAAATCTTTTGGAGACTTTGTTTTACCTCTCAGACCTATGTATAAACTAAATTCTCCTCCAAAACACTAAGATTCTTGGGATTTTGAGTAAAGGATATCATAAATGCAGAATTACTCTTTTAAATAGACATTATTTTAGAAAAAGATTACTTTGTTAGGAAAGCATACAGAATCACCTCAAGTATGAAGTGTTAATGCTTTATCACTGTGAATTTCAACTCTCAATTTTGATGTCACTCCTTTCAGGAAGCCTAATCTACCTCCCTCCTGCCTCTGACAAGGTTGGGTTAGTGGCCTTATCATGCAGAAGAGTAGTTTAGTGCTTGGGCTTTAGACAATAACCTCAGTGTTGGAATTCCAGACTTTCCCCTCATTGGCTGGGTGACCTGCAAGTCACTCTTCTCTCCTTGGATGTCAGTTCTCACTCTGTGAACTAAATACAGCACCCTCATCCACAGGTTCACATGGGGAACTAAATGAAAACCTTGGAAAAGCTCTTAGTCCATGCTGGTTGCTCAGGGTAAAATGCTCAATGACACATTGCCTTCATAATTCATCTTATTTATTGTATTTGATCCTTTACCTTATCTCCCCCCTCCCCCACTATTAGAGCTTTGAAAGAAGGAAATATGCCTTTTGTTGTTGCTGTCATTGTTTTGTTTTGTTTTTTTTGAGTTGGAGTCTCACTCTGTCGCCCAGACTGGAGTGCAGTGGCACGCTCCCGGCCACCGCAGCTGCGCCCTGTTGGGCTCTGGCGATCCTTCAGCCTCAGCCTTCCAAGCCGGAACTATAGGTGTGTGCTGCCAGGCCCGGCTAATTTCTGATTTATTGTAGAGATGAGGTCTTGCCAAGTTGCCCGGGCAGGTCTCGAACCCATGGGCTCAGGAAATCCACCCACCTTGGCCTCCCAAAGTGCTGGGATTACAGGTAGAGTCACCGAGCCCGGCCATTGTTGTTATTGTTAAGAGCACAGTCCCTGTGATCAGACTAGATGTGAAATCCCTGCTTCACTATCACAATCTGTGTGACCCAGAGCTAACTACTTAATCTGTCAAAGATTCAATTTCTTTGCCTACAACATGTAGATAATAGTGGTACCTGCTTTTTAGGATTGTTTTAGGGACGTAGTGAGATAATATTTGTCAAGGGCTCAATACAGTGTCTGGGACGTTGTGAACATTCAAGTTTATCATTATTTTTTGTTGTTATTAAATTCCCAAGTTCTTTATCAGTATTCAGTAAACAGTTGGCGGTCAATAAATGTTTCCGAATCAATGAATGGATATTTTTTACACGTTTCCTGTGATGCACTCTTACTTCCAGGCTTAGGCCTTGTGTTTTCTGTCTTCCTTCCCGGTATTAGCCTTGACAAAGCACCACGAAAACAGAAAATCTGTTCCCCAAGAATCACAATTTGTGTCTGGGTTACTTGCTGCCTTTGTGCCATGTGTCCCTTTTCAGTGCAGCGGAGACAAAGCTGGCCTCTTGCTCCCGCCTGTGTTCAAACCCATGAGAGGCAATAGCGTTAACATTTCAAGCTCGTTTTTCAGTAGGGGTAAGTTTATCCTCATCCAAATACCTAGTCATTATGCTGACATCTCATTCCCTTCTCTCTCGTGACACTGACTTTTCTCTATCAGTGATTTCTGATAGGAACAGTGAACTACCATGAGCTGAAGGTGAACTCCTGGGGAAATGAATTTTGTTAGCAATTTCTCTGTCTGACAGCTGTTGTTTCCAAACATTGGTTGCCATTTTTTGCTTTTCTTTATAGATTTACTTGTAAATATAACATAATATAACAAAATAAATACATACATAAGTATATAAATAAATATACAGCTTTATTGAGGTATACTTGCTATACAAAAACCCACACATATTTTAATGTATACAATCTGATGTTTTCCCACACATGCATACATTCATGAAACCATTACCACAATCAATAAGATAAATATCCAACACTTCCAAAAGTTTCCTCCTGCCCAGTTGAGGAGTGTGTGTGTATGTGTATTAAGAGCTCTTAACTTGATATCTACCCTCTAAACTGTCAGCATACAGTACAGTATCTTGAACTCAGCATTATGCTTTTATAGAAGATCTCTAGAACTCATCCTCTTGCACCCTGAAACCGTCTACTCACTGATAATGGGATATTATTCAGTCTTAAAAATGAAGGAAATTCTGCCATGTGTGACACTGGAATGACGTCACGCTAGAGAAATAAGCTGGGCACAAGACAAATACTGCATGACCCCACTTCCAGGAGGAATCTAAACCAGCAAACTGTGCAGCAGATGTAGAGTGGTGGTTCTCAAACGGCAGACAGGAGGGGAAGACGGGGAGTCCTTATGTGCCTGTCTATCCAAACTTGGTTGTCAGGCACCTGCATGATGGCAGGGCTGGGAGAAGCCGCTAGGTTTTATTTTTTGGAGACATATCTTTCAGGTTTTTGGGGAGGAACAGGCCTGAAACACTGAATAGTTTTCCCTACTTTGAGCCCCTGTGAAATGTGTCCACTGCTACATAGAGCAACCAAAGAGGACACTGTCCTTCTCCTCCCTCCTGCCTGCTCTTTGGTGTCAGCACGTGCCAAGGGGCGACAAGGCAGTTCACTTGTGTGCATACCTGGAGGGGGGATGTACCCACCAGGATCCAGCATGTGAGTGGATATGGCTGTCCCCATCTCACCCAGCACCTGTCCTCAACACAGCCCTTCAACGTTCCTCTCCTCCTTCCTCTCAGCCCGGCAAATCTCATCTAAATAAACCCCAAAATGCTGGTTCTGCAATAGCAGAGTCTTGGAGGTTTTTTCTTTTTCTTTAGTAGAGAAAAAAAAATGGATGATTTTCAGTGGAGACAAAATGATTTCTAAAAGCATATTTTGAAATGAGCTAGTTTCATTTTCACAGAAAACCTGACTTTAATGCACATGACTAAAGTGGTTTTTTTTTCTTAAAAGCATAGCTTGATATCTGGCAGTGATAGCCCCTTTTCTTTGCTCTCTTCAATTTACTATTTGTTTACTTTTATTCTAACATTTTCGTTTTTGAATTAGCTTGTCAAGTTCTATCCCTCTCAACCTCCCACAAAAAATTCTTGCTGAAATTCTGCTGACAATTAAAAAAAATACATTGGGAAATTTTGAGGAAGAAATTGGCTTTTAAGGATGTTATTTCCTTCTACCCACTAATGTGATTTCATTGCCATTTTTTTTAAGGTCTTTTCTGTATCCTCTAGTAGAGCTAAAAACTGTGTTGATCCAGGTCAGATGCATTTCCTTATCAATGGTTCTCAAATGTGACCTGGAAGCTCCTGGGGTATCTCTGTTACTCAGGCAGTCTGTAAGATCAAAAGAGCTTTCATAATTATATCTTAAAATGATCGAATTCACTCTCTTTTTCCAGAAGCTAAATAAATCCAAATGCAGAAGGAGATATGACAGGTTAGCCAAACATTAGAGACTCAAAAAATGTTAAATGGTACTATTCTTCTCTTTAATTTTTTGGAAAATATGGTTATTTTTCACTAAGCAATGTTATTAATGTCATTATATAATGGGTTTATTATGATTTTTAAATTGACTAATGTAACCTTTATCAGTTATAATATCAGTTTATTAGTTGAAATATCAATATTGATAGATATAACCCACTCGATGCTCTTCAGCATCTCAAGTGTGTAAAAGTGTCCTAGCTTTTTAAAAGGCGTATCTGTGTCCTGGATTATAGTTTTGTTGCTGCTGTAAGTATAATTTATTTTCTATTACAGTTATTTTTGTTTATTGCTATTTTTTTCAGATAAATTTTTTGTTTTAGGGTAGTTTTAGATTTCCAGAAAAGTTGAGAATATAGTACAGAGTTCTCATGTATCTCAGACCTGTTTTCCCCTATTGTGAACTTCTTACATTGGTAGAGTACATTTCTTACAACGAATAAACTGACATTAACACATTGTTATTGACTAAGTCCATGTTTTATTCAGATCTACTTAGTTTTTACCCAGTGTTCGTTTTTCTGTTGTTGTTCTAGGCTATCGTATTACATTAGCAACAATGCTTCCTTACCCTCCTCTAGACTGTGACAATTTCTCAGACTTCTCTTGTTTTTGATAACCTTGACCATTTTTAGGGGTAGTGGTCAGGCATGTTGTAGACTGTCCACCAATGATGGTTTGTCAGATGATTTTCTCTGATTAGACCGGGGTTATGGGTCTTTGGAAAGAAGACCACAGAGATAGCATCCCATTCTCATTGCATCATGTGAAGGGTACATGCTATCACCGTGACTTACCAGAGTTGATGTTAACCTTGTTCACCCACCTGAGGTGGTGGTGGTCAGCTTCTTCCACTACAAAGTGACTCCTTCTATTTTCCTTCCATATTGCACTCTTTGTGAGGAAGTTGCCATGGGCAGCCCACCCAAATGACAGGGAGTTATGGTGCTCTACCTTGGGGAATGAGTGTTGCTTGTAAGATTTTGATAGCATACGTTTTTGATTTTTGATTGATTTTATGTCCAGCAATCTCCTTGAATGTGATTAGCTCTAGTTGCAAATCATATTATCTAATTATGAAAGTTTTGTCTTTTCTCTTTCAGTCCTTATATCTATTTTTTTAATTTCAAAAATTAGTACTAATCTCAATCCTATTTCAAGTGTCATTATCATTTGACCTAAATATAATATTAAATGACACTATATTATCAATTCTAATAGGAGTATGAGGAGGAAGAAATCAAACACACTATGAAAAGTCCTGTCCTAATCATTGATTGCACAGATAGACTGAATAAGGATTAGAGAAAAAGGAATGGAGAAAAAGGATCTTATGTATTCAATTTCAATATCTTTTATAGGTTGGTACACTTAAGCTTTCTGTTTTTTCCTGTGTCAATACTGGCTTTTTATGTTTTTCTTTAAAATTAATATATTTAATATGAGTTTCAAAATTATTAGTGTATAGTCATCCATGATACTCTTTTATAGTTTTAAAAACTTCTGTGATATCCTTTTTTCCTAGTTCTATCAACTTGTTTTCTTTCCTTTTTGGGGGTCATATTTCTCTACAAAATCACTAGTCTTGAAGCTTGAAGATTACTTACTCACAAAAATAACATTCTGCTTTTTGAGTTATCAGTCTAAGGCTAGTTGTAGAAGATATCAATAAAAATATAAGCATTTGGTATTTAAGGATTAAAACTCAACTGAACCTAGGCAAGGCATTTACTATAAATCTGTTAAATAAAATAAGGATGGTAAAGGAGAACTGTGATTTCTTTTCTTCAAATATCATCTCTTTTCTCGTGAAAGAAACTATAAAAGTGCTAAATGTGACTAGAACCAGCAGTTAAGATGTCAGGAGGGAAAGAGAGTTCTATCCCAGCATGTCAATTAGGAACCTGAAAACTAAAGGAAACTGATTTCAAATTAAGCAGAAAGTGTTTGGCCAGGTTGGAAGCATAGCAGCTGGAAACCTCTGTTTATCAAATTTGAGCAAGCTGTAGTTTGTTCATTTTCTGTGTGTGTGTGTGTGTGTGTGTGTGTGTGTGTGTGTGTGTGCACGCATGTGTGTGTTTCAGGCACCAAACGCTAAACCTTAAGAACTCAGTACCTGCAAAAATAAGGCTTAAAACAAAAGCACGTGTACACACACACACACACACACACACACAGTAAAACAAAGTACCTTTTTCTATGCCCAGATGTACCAACGCAGAGTAAAGCAGTTTCCCAAATCAGATACAATGACACAGGGTAACACACGAGGAAGGATCCGTGAGCAGAATTACAGCTCCATCAGCTGAGAAATGAAGAGATCTGAAACTTCCAAGGGAAAAAGGAAAAAAAACCAACAAATCTCTCCATATAGGCCGTCAGCTGAGAAATGAAGAGATCTGACTGAGACTTCTAAGAGAAAGAGAAAAAAAAGCAGCAAATCCCTCCATATAGGGCAAGAATTAGACATAGTAAAGACTTGCTACAGCCCAGGGAGGTAGGTTTCAGTGTTCTCAGTTTGAATACGTACCCAAGGTTAACCATTTCATTTGGGAAGGACACAGGAGCTCCTGATTCCAGAGTTTCAAGGAGATTGTTTACACTGTCTTGGGTTGAATCCTGCTCTGCTGTTTGACTGCCGTGTGGCCTTGAGTATATTACTTAACGTCTCCGTGTCTCAACTTTCTAATCAAGTAAAATACTAAGAGTACCTACCTTCTAAGGCTGCTGTGAGGATTGGGTGAACGAAAGCATAATAAGCACTTCGCGTGGTTTCTGCTGCCGAGTAAGCCCTCAGTAGTATTTCACGGTGAGTTTGGAAAGGAGAGAACTGGAATGCCAGGGGAGGGCAACAGAAGGCTCTCAGGAGGGTTTTTCTTGGTGCTGGACAGCACATTGACTACTTGCCATGGGAACGGAGAAACCATCTTTCTGCTTTCCCTTCTGGGACTTTGACTTTCTAGGTAAAATAGCCAGCATGAGGAGACCAGCTGTGATGTACCCATCTGAAACTGCTGACCCATAAATGGTGACTCAGACCCGTGGAGTCATCCAGTAAGAGGTAAGGGCATTGTCTCCCCTTCTCCTACTCTTCCTTCTTCTCCTTTTCCGGAACTTCCGGTTTCTTAAAGTAATTTAATTATCGTGTGTCCATATCACCTACTTATTCTTACCTCTTAGGGCTTTAGACAACCCATTCTGTGTATTAGTGTGCTTGACTTGTTTCCAGTCATCAAATTCGAAATTTCAGAGTCCAGACTTTCCATTTCACAGGTGAGAATGTATTCCAGACAAGTTAAAGGATGGCTCAAGTTTACAGTGTCAGTGATGGAGCTAAAATTGCATAACTCAGCGGTTAGTGACACGATTTCCATGACAGTAAAACGTGGCCAATATACAATGGTGTGTTTATTTTTTAAATAATTATTAAAAGCAAGCATTATACACATTAACATTTTATTTAGTTTTACTTGTCTAGTGTATTATGTACACTCAAGGCATTCTTTTTCTTAATTTTTTTAAAACCTAGCAACCCTCAATGGGGAGGGGGGCTTTGTTCCTTCCCTCAGCAAGCTGAATCTGGGAGGAGGTGGGGGCACCCCATGGGTCACTGGTGAATCTACCCCGGGAATGTGGCTTCCATCTCCCAGATGGTCCCACACTGAGTCACACCGGTGTTGAAAGAGTGACTCATATCCTAACAGTAAATGTCACCAGGTGTTGAAGGTGTGGGAGGAAGACAACCTGTGTTAAAAACGTTCTTTTACGTTGTGTCTAATGGGGAGCACACAGGTAGCATAAAAATAAAACTGGAACAAATGAGCTAACCAGTCATTGCAGGTGAATAGAATGGACTTGTGATTTATTGGAAGCAGAGAGCCTGGCAAATACCGAGAAGAAAGTACACCGGGTGACAGTAAAGACAGAGAAGGCAGGTCACACGCCAGCCAGGAGGCCTGAGCTTTCTCTCCCTCTCACTGTGGCCTCTACCCAGCTGTGTGTCCCACAGACCTAAGTTGCTTGCCCTTCTGGGCCCAAGTTTTCTCCTGTGTACGGTGAAGCATTTAGATTCACTGGTTTCTCAATTCTTTTTAGAAAAAGAGACTCTCAATGACTCAAAGTCTAAAGTACTGTCTAGTCTTGATCTCGTACTATTTTCTCTTGGCTCCTTTTTCTCTGAAAAAGAAACCCACTGCCTTCTCTATCATGTATCAGAGGTAGTGCGTTAAAAAATAAGAATGCTTTTTCTTGGAAAGGTATTAAATGAAATCAACTTTGGAGAGCATTTTCTCATGAGGGGCAGCCCTACATAATGGTCAGGTGCCCAGACCATGGAGCAGATGCCTGGCTTCATCCTTGATAAACCGTATGCTCTTCAACAAGGGGTGAAGTTGCTTTGTGGGCCTGTTTCCTCAGTGGGGCTATTGTGAACCCTAGTGGCCTCTCGTAATGCTTGGCACATGAAAAGCACTACAAGTTCCCATCCCTTCATTTCATGGCCTAAACATGTTCAGCAGAGCAGATTGCCCTAGTGTCTCCTTTAATGTCAATATTGTTATGATGCTAAAGGCCTAGAACTAACCCTGCCATGGTCAATGTCTTGCTATGGGAGACTGTGTTTCTCTACCTACTTGCATCTATTTCACCACACCGTCTACACTCATGCTGGAAGTAATTTAGCTTTCTATTTCCATGCCACCTCCTTATTCTCACTTTTTAGATCTTTAGACACAGCATCATGTATAATTATTTCTTGATTATAGGTCGATCATGGCATTAAAGAGTCCACATCTTTCCTTTCATAGATGGGAAAATAGGCTAGAGTTAAATGATGTGTCCAGTATTATGATGGAGCTGAAATTACACTGTTAGGATGTATTCTTTAGCAGTGAGGGTGGTATATTCTTCCTTACAGTAGCGTGTGGCCAATGTTGAGTGCTGAGTTTGTTTTTGAAGCAATGATTAAAAGCTATCAGCTTGGTGGAAAACAATCAGGCCATTTCAGTACACTTCTTTTTAAAAAAATATTATTTATTTTTTAAATTATCAAGATGTGGGGCGCAATTCAGGGTTAGGTATACAAACATTGATTATGCAGGTACCCTTGCTGATGAGGTGTGCCCCTCCCTCCCCTAGCGGTTTCCCTCAACTGCCAATCCCACCCCCCCGACAGTTTCCCACTCCTACCAAATGCTATCTTATAGTATTATAATTGTTCAAGGTCCGCTTATGAGTGACAACATGTGGAACTCTGTTCTTTGTTTCTGTGATAGAGCACTGAGTATGATCGACGCCAAATCCATCCAAGTTGCTGCAAAGTCCATATGTTTGTCCTTCTTTATGGCTGCATAATATTCCATTGTGTATATGTACCACATTTTCTTTATCCAGTCCAGCTTAGATGGGCAACACGGTTGGTTCCATGTTTTTTGCTGATACACTTCTTAGAAGTAAGTGTCAGTAGTGGCGTTTGAGTGCGGACCACAGGGTGGTACCTGGATGATTATATCCTCTTGGTCTTATTCTTCATGGCCATAGTATCCAGGCTTGTGGTCATTCTTCCAGAGCCTCCATTTACTTAACGCTTTCTAGGCTCCTATCACAGTACTAATTATTTGACCTACTCTATCTCATTTGCTCCTCATAAAAACCGAGTGAAATGGGCATTGCTGTACCCATTTTACAGACTAAAGGTTTAAGTCAAGGCTTAAAGAATGCCTTGCTGGAGTCATACAAGTGGTGAATGGCAGAACCAGGATCACAGCAGACAGATTTCACTCCCTCTCCTTGCTCTCTCCTGTCTCTCACTCTGCATCAAAGTCACTGTCTGGGGCTGCCTGTTTGACTCAGCCACCTATGGAAATGCAAAGCGTGGATGCCTCACTTCTATGTGAAAATTGCATCTAAACATCCTGCTTCCCTAGGACTGCTATTTCACAGTGGTTTGTTTGTGTGGTTGTTGTGGTTAGCAATTGTACTTGAAGTATACAGTGGACTGATTGTAAACCTATGCTCACTTAGAGCGCAGACAACGCTTGTGGGTGCTGGACCTCAAATGCAGAGGACTCCCTCCCCACAATGTCCACTTTGCAGAAGCCACCACAGCCTGAAAAACGGCTGTAGCCTGATGTACAACAAGGTGCCGTCTTGCTGTTGTAGAGCTGTGAAAGAGACAAATGAACATTTTCAGAATTACTGCTTCATCCCTGGCAAAGTGAATAAAATAGTTCATGTTTCTGGGTCCTTGCTTTTGTCCCTCCACTTCATAATTCTTCTCTACTTGGCTCAGGAACCTGTCAAAATTATCCTACTCTGAATATCATGAATTATCATGGCTGAAGAAAGATATTATATTATATTTTGATAAAGTGAGAATAGGATATAGTTCCTTTAATGATCAACCTGATTTGGACTTCTTTTTCTTTTTCTTTCTTTTTTTTTGAATTGGAGTCTCACTCTGTCGCCCAGACTGGAGTGTACCGGCCGCTCCCAGCCACCGCAGCCTCGACCCGCTGGGCTCCGGCGATCCTTCCGCCTCAGCCTTCCAAGTAGCTGGAACTACAGGCACGCGCTACCACACCCGGCTGATTTTTTGGTTTATTGTAGGGATGAGGTCTCTCCAAGTTGCCCAAGCGAGTCTCGAACCCACCGTCTCAGGCAATCCACTCACCTCAGCCTCCCAAGGTGCAGGATTACAAGGTGAGCCACCGAGCCCAGCGTCTTTTTCATTTTTACGGCCTAGATGTTGCTGAGTGATTAGAAGCAGAAAATCATAATCAAAATCGAATCAAGGTTTTCTTTAGTTTTTCATAGCTCGGTTGAAGTTTATATATATTTTTTCTTTCTTTTCTTCCCTCTTCCCTCCCTCCCTTTCCCCCTCCCTCCCTCCCTCCCTCTTTTTCTGCCTTTCTTCCTCCCCCCACCTCCTTCTATCCAATAGAAATGAAGCTGGCCACAATAGCTGACACCTGTAATCCCAGCACTTTGGGAGGCCAAGACGGGAGGATTGCTGGAACCCAGGAACTTGAGACCAGCCTGGGCAACATAGTGAGACCTCACTTCTACAAAAATTTTTTAAAAAGTAGCTGGGCATGGTGGCATGTGCCTGTAGTCCCAGCTATTCAGGAGGCTGATGCAGGAGGATCACGTGAGCCTAGGAGTTAGAGGCTGCTGTGAGGTGTGACTGTGCCACTGTACTCTAGCCAGGGTGACAGAGTGACATCCTGATAGGATGGAAGGAAGGAAGGAAGGAAGGAAGGAAGGAAGGAAGGAAGGAAGGAAGGAAGGAAGGAAATGCTTTTCATTCCTTCTATGCCCAGCAAACTTCTACTCATCCTCCAAAGTCCATCTGAAGTGTGGCTTCCTCTGGGAAGCATGACCTCGCCCTTGTCCTTTTCCGTGTTCAGAGTACTTAAGTCGTGTTCCCTTCACAGGGCCCACCATGTTGTACCGTAAGTACTTACTGTCAGATGCGTCGATCACGTGACTTCCCTGCTCAGAATCCTTTAGGCACTTCCCATTAGTGTCACAGTAAATTCCAAACTCCTTGGTCTGAATCTAGGACCCTTTAAGGCGAAGACCCAGTGTTGTATCTTCTCAATCACACGTTCATCCTGAGATCCAGACACAAAGCTCGTAGGCTGTCGGGGGCTGCTTCACTCACCTCTACATCTCTAGCTCACTCTTTTCCCAATGCCGTGAACATCCCTCTCCTTCACTTTTTACCACTTTAATTGTCATCACTCTTAGGCTCCCGTCCTGAGGCACCTGGCTCCGTGGGTGCTCCTTCCAAGCTCTCTGGTGATCCCCATGACAGCGTAACCATGGTTCTGGGTGCACCACCCTGGGTTTGTCTCTCCCCACTAGACTGAGTTTGAGGGTCTGGGTCTTTTGTCTTTATATCCCTGGCACTGGGCTGAGGCCAGGGACATTTTAGCTGCTCAATAAATTCTTACCGAATTTAATACATTAAGAATAGCCATTGCCAATGATGATTCCAATAGAGTTATTGCACGAATATTAAACACTAATTTATAAAATTTTGATAGGATAACAGAAAAGTTACTGTAGGCAGGAGATAGTAATAGAATAGCCTGATTTCCACAACTGTCATTATGATCCTTACTATTGTTATTTTTATCACTTCTATTCTTCCGAGTTTCAGGGGATGAATGTAATATGAGTGTGCCCCTGTCAGTGGGGCTGCCTCGGGGCAGAGCATGACCTCTGAGGAGAACCCTGGTGCCCCCTGGAAGAAGCCGCAGACACCCTTCACCGCTGCTTCGTGTCACTTGTCCACTTAAGTCACTCCCGTGTTTCCACTGTCCAGCTCTCTCTCAATTCTGATTTTTTACTGGTCCTCAACAGGTGTAATAGAATATTCTGAGGTAGTGCATCGTTGTTTTAAAACAGGACTTCATTGTGCAGATTACTAAACTCACAGAGATCCTTAAAATACCACAAAGATAACGAAGACAAAAAGCAAACACCTCTAAAGTTGTAGTCAGAAGTTATTTCCCTCCTCGCCTATGGTTACTCTTCCTCTTAATTCCTGGCAGCCCTGCATGTGCAGAGCTCTGGTCGCCAGCACCAAATGGTAATTTATCATCTTTCTTGGCAGGCTTCCTGCTTCATCCTGCACCTGCCTTCTTGAAAGAAAACAAGACATCAGATACTTATTCAAATAATGGAATAGCTGATCAACTGGGTCTCTGCACAAAGGAGAGTTATCCATGATAAAAGAACAACTTTTTCATGCATTATAAGTGACATATGCATCCTTTCTCTTAAGATTTATGAACCCATGACTACTAGCATTGTTAACATAATCAAACCTTTTCCAGCCTCACTCCGAAGCTAAACTTATTATCAGTTGGTTGCTAAACGGGAGTCGATCAATTTCATAAATGCGTAAACACCTGCACTCTCTTTGAACTGGGGGAAAAATCAATACCAAGTCCTCATTTTTTCCCCAAATATGGTGCAATCAAATCTTGTTTACAAGTTCAGGAGTACTTGTAATTCAACAACCACACCTAAAAGATGCTGTGAGCTTGATCCTGACTGGTGGTGGTAGTGGTGGTGTGTGGGTGTGTGTATGTGTGCGCATGTGTGTATGTTTTAAGTTACTCTTCCTGAACTTTAATGAAATAGCAGAACACTAAAGGGAAAAAAAATGAAACAGCTTTGCTAATACTGTTTGGGATTAAGTCCCCAGTTTGTGGTGTGTGTGCATGTATGTATTTTGCAGCAAACACTAATCAGGTACTTATTAACCAGGTATGGTGCCAGTCCTAATAATACAAAGGTAGCTGAGACAGGAATCCTGCCTTCAGGATACTCACAGTCTCTGAGCGGAAGAAGAAGTACAAGCAACTTACCTTAACTGTTATCTGAAACAGAATAATTTAATTGCAGAGTATGGGAGAAAAGAGGAGGAAACAAAGGAAAGGAATAAAAAAGACAATAAAAGGAAAGTACAGTTTATTTTATGCTGAGACTGGCCAGAGTAGATCTTCCAATTCTGCAATTACACTCAATTTTTGCAATATGTTGTGAAAATACAGAGGGAGGTGTAAGTATTCTCAAAGTGCTATTAGTCCCTTTTTTGTTGTGTATTTTTATTCTTTGTTATTTTGGCAAGATTTTGAGAAGCAGAGTCTAATAGAAGAAGAATTATTCATCACAATGACTTCACTAAAGTTCACTCTTTGCCTTTTCTGCTTCAGATTCTGCTTAAAGGAAAGAACTGGAATGCTGCAGATCAATCTGAAGTCACCTCTGTTCACCTTCCCATTCCACTCTACTTCCTCTCTCACTCTTGAATGTAGTCTCTTTCCTGAATTTGGTTTTAATCCTTCCAGTTCATGTGTTTTTATGTGTACCCCTCTTGCCCTCTCCTTGGCTTTGCTGTCTGCTAAATACCTTCACTGGAACTCGCTGTCCTTCCTTCGATGCTTATTTGAGCATCAAACAGGGTACTGATATGAAGTGGTTTGTAAACTGTAAATTGTTATTGAAATCTTTATTATGTTACTCATTCTAATTGTATTTACAAACAATTGTGATATTGTGTGTGTGCCTGTAATTTACATAAATTCACATACACACGGTTTATATGAATTCACATATATATATATATATATTACTTATGTATGCCTATGTATAGTATATGCACTACAACTGCGTTTTTCTTTTTTCTCAGTATTGTGCTTTCATATTCATTTAGACTAGTGCGTATTGCTAGAAAGGTGCCTGGTCCACCCTGAGGACTTAATATTTGCTGAATCGTGGAGGGTCCCTCTTCTCATTAGACCCTGAGTCTGCAACTTGAGGCCAGTATCTCTTTTCACTGCTGCTGATCCCTCCGTGCCTGGCACAGTGTTGGTGAACAACAAATATTTGTTGAATCGACTCATACCAGAGAATTCTGATTCAGAATTCAATTCAATTCCAGGAACCGGTGACCTCTTCTCCGGAAGGGCACGCAGGAGTTCGCCAGGTGGGTGAAGAATGGCCCAACCCTGCACGCTGGGGAATATCATGAGCGAAAGAAGGAGACGCTAAAGATGATCCTTCTGTCCTCAGTGCTACTCTCTAGATCGGGAAAGGGTGCCTTATTAACATATATTTTTCTAATAGTCACATTGTCTGTGCAGCCAAGTTGTAAATTGAAATGGCTGCTAGAGGTAAAGACAATCACGGCCTAACCTTTCTTGGAATTATCCCCAGGTACCTAGGTTATTTTTCCACTTTTTACACCTGGCGTATGCTGTTTGATAGTGTGACACCTGGTGACTGGAATTTTCTAGCTTCCCACCTGCTCACAAAATATGTTATTTCTTTAATCTAAAAATACTCTACCTTTTTTTTTATAAAGATGTGGAACAGAAAGGAACCAAATTAAAAAGTTTAAATAGTCAAATTAAGCAAGAAATATTCAAGGTTAGCCTGGGCTCCATCTGCCTCATTTTAGCTTTTGTACAACCTTAGATCTAGGAAGAAACTAGGAGAGATAGCTTCTACTTTTGCATATACTTATCTTGACCAAGCTGACACTCCTTTGCTTTGCTTTTTGTCATTTCTTTTCATTTTTTTTACAGAGTTTAGAAACCACAAGGGAATACAAATATAGCTACTTTTACTGTAGATAAAAAAGTCTTGCCAAGGGGGCTGATCGATGAATAGGAGTTTTCCATTCCTGACTTCTCTGATAACACAATCACACACCTTCTTCTAAATGATAGCCATCAGCTGGACAGTCCTGGCTGGGTCATCGCCTTACATCTAAGTGTACAGACATAAAATAACTGGTCCTACAGCTTTTGTTTTATATGGCTTTATCCTATTTTGCATATCTAGTTTTCAGAATGTTGGTATCATTTCCAAATGCAAATACATTTTTTATACTTTAATGATCCCGATTTGCTATTAAAGAGATTTCTTCAATAATAAACTTGTATAATGCTTTTAAAAGCATTTGCAGAAGTTAATAAAAGGAAGGCAAAGCGTCTGTTCTCAAGGAGCATAAACTCTGTCTCCAGTGACACTGGTATACCCTTGCAGGCAAAGATCGTGCTCTCTGTCTTCAAGATCGTCTAATCCAGGGATAGATTACACCATGAAAGGGGTCTTCCCACTAAATTCCAGAGAAAAGTGTATACACTCAAGAAGAACATCAGGCTGGGTATGGTGGCTCACTTCTGTAATCCCAGCACTTGGGAATGCTGAGGCGACAAGATTGCTTGAGCCCAGGAACTCAAGACCAGTCTGGGCAACATAGCAAGACTTCGTCTCTACAAAAAAGGCACACAATTAGCCAGGTGTGGTGGCACGCCTGTAGTCTCAGCTACTCGGAAGGTGGACTTGATCAGTACATTCCCAAAGAAAAGATTCAAGCATGGTGGTTATTAGAGTTGTTCTAGCAGTATGTGCATTGTACAAGCCCCAAACAAAACAAACCAAAAAAGCAAAAAGCTTAAAAAATTTCCAAAGCAATCACGGGCAGTGTGCACGAACTGGATTTCCTCCATCAGACGCTTGCTCCTGTCTTCTTTTCCCCGTGACTTTTCCCAGGTCCTCCCTCCCACATGAGTCTTGGTTTCTACACATCCTTGCGTTGAGTTCTGTTAAGTCATGATGTTCAATGTCTTGGCGTTGCCATCTGTAAAATGACATCATCAGGACTAATCCCCTTTCCTACCCTATGGGGCTTTTTTGAGCATCAACTAAGAATATAAATGTAAAACTGCTTTATGAATTTTAAATAGGCATTAAAATGTTATTTTAATTATTTTGTTATGCAATTTGAATCCTATTAGAGTAGAGCGGAATGAAATAGAATCAAAATGTGCACAACAGTTTTCTACAATTTCAGGTGAAGGTAAGCAGATCAGGGACATTATCAGTTCTGGTGTTTGTTGCATCCCTAGCACTGAGCACTGTGACTGGCATGCAGAAGGCACTTGATCAGTACTTGCTGAGAGAACCAAGGGCTGCGAATAGTGAGTATGGACTGAATGTTTGTGTCCTTGCGAGGTCCTGTGTTGACATCCTAATCCCTAATGTGATGGTTCGACAAAGTGGGGCCTTTGAGAGGTGATGAGGTCATTAGGCTCGAGCCCTCAGGAATGGGAATTAGTCCCCTTATGAGCAGGACCCAGAGGGCATTATCCCTCTTTCTGCTATGTGAAGTCATGTTGAGAAGATGGCATCTGAAGCCTGGAAGCAGGTCTTTATAAGAACCCAGCCTTGCAAGTGCGCTGACCTCAGACATCCAGTCCCAGAACTGTGAGAAATAAGTTTCTGTTGTTTGTAAGCCATCTGTGGATGGTACTTTGTTATAGTAGCCTAAGCAGACTAAGACAGGATGTGGGATAATGCTGTGTGACACTTTCGTTTTAAAGCTATAAGCAAACATATTTTTGGCTCTTGTTTTTACTTGTTTTGTATTCTTCGATCATACAGACCCTACACATTCCAGTTTTTCAGGAAACCACTTAATCCAAAATATAAAGCAATGTGCCAAGTTGGGGATTATTGGATGGGAAATGCCAGGTTGCAGGACTTTACAGGCAAAGCGAATTTGGATTGTGTGGCACGGCTTTAAAGTCCATTAGTAAGTGGGCTAATTCATACAGAGGATGCCAAAAAATGTATACATGTTTTAAGAAAAAACTGTATTAACATTGTCATACTCGATATATACCAATTACAAAGGATGAAATGAATATGAGTCACGTTTGACTTCTGCAATTGCAAGACGTGTTCAAAGTGATCACCATCAGCATCCAGACACTTCTGATGACAGCAAACAAAAAATAATATATAGATAGCATGTCTTAAAATGTGTATGCCTTTTTTTGGCCTTCCCGATATTTTCAGGGGATTTACCCAGTGTGACTGTGCAGTTCACTTCAGACGTCAAAGTCCACAGGGCTCTTTGCCTCATGAGAAGTTGTCCTAGTTGGTAGGTGCACCATTTTCTTTACTTACTCCCTGGGACACTGCAGTCAAATGGGCAGTCCACTCTAAATTAAACTTCTTTTTTCCCTCACCATTTCAACAGTGTCTATAGAGAGCATTTATGTCATTTTCCACTTTATACCGATGACAATTCATTTCACAGTCGCAGCACTGCTCTCTGGCCTGAAGCCAGGTGAATTAAGTGGAGATTGACTCTTGATATACATTTTGGAAGCATCGTTACTCTCTCAGGTTTGATGCTAACAATACAGTGAATTCAGTAAATGTATTTCCAAGATAGTGGGTGTTCTGACAGCGTGAGCGTCACACGAACAGAAGGAAGATGAGGAGGCCAATGTTTTGCAAGTGATAGTGAAAAACAGAGGAGATGTAAACCATATTTCAGGCCCCACTGTAGGAGGTAGAATAGAGACAAAAAAGACACTCTCGCCTGTAATCCCGTGCCTTTGGGAGGCTGAGGTGAGTGGATTACCTGAGCCCGCGGGTTGGAGACCCGCCTGGGCAGTGAGACCTCATCTCTACAATAAATCAAAAAATCAGCCGGGCATGGTAGCACACGCCTGTAGTTCCGGCTACTCGAAAGGCTGAGGCGGAAGGATCGCCAGAACCCAGCAGGTCGAGGCTGCGGTGGCCAGGAGCGGCCACTGCACTCCGGTCTGGGCGACAGAGTGAGACTCCAACTCAAAAAAAAAAAAAAAAAAAAAGACACTCTCTTCTAAGCAATGGCCCCAGATGTCAGCCAGGTTTTAGTTTAAGAATGAAAGTGAAGGGAATCATTGATAATTGACAACTAGGATACTGATGCTGTTGATGATTGACAACTGTCTCTAGGCTGCAATGGAAGAATTTGAGACCATGAAGTAGTGTGAGAGACTGGATCTGCTACACATGTAGACACATAAGGACGAGAGTCCATATTGTATGGGATGGCTTGGGATCACAAATCAGGATGTTGGGGCATGGTGGAATTAGCCTTAGGTTTCAGACGTAGGTTAAGGTGACAAGGCTGAGTATGTGTGGATGGGAGCAGAGGACCTCCTTGCCAGGAACAAGCAGGTCTCCACCCCTCCAATGACCAGGCTGCCAGGATCACTGCTTCCTTGGAGCACATAGGGCTCTGTGAGTGCTTCTCCCACTAAAGGCATGATAACACTTTGGCAGTGCAGTGGAGAGGGGATCTTTGAGAAGTTTAAATTAGCGAGGTTTTATGACTTCACTCAAATCAACTCTTCTTTGTGGGTGGCTATTTAGCTTGTCCCGTGCTGGTCCTTTCTTGAATAGAAGATTTTTTTTAAAGTAATGCTTCTTTTCTCTACCACTATTATACATACATATGTGTTTGTTTTATAAAATTGTAGATAAAAAAATCAATAAGTAAAACTCAAAATCACGGGTAATTGTAATACTCAGAAATTACCCAAGTGATAATTTTGGCTTATTTCTCAAATTAAACTGCACTGGTGTACACATCTAATTTCATTTTACCGAACTGAAGACAGTATGCAATGCGCTGTCTTAAAACCTAAAACCATATTAAGTATATTTTGCTGCATAATTATACATCCTTTGAAAATGTATAGCATTCCAGCATATAGGTGTATGACACTCTATGACTGGAAATTTTGATTGAAAGCCTGCAATAAATAGTCTTGCACACAAACCTTTGTGTGCAATCCGACTGTTTCCCTAGGTAAACTCCTAAAAATAGAATTATTGAGTCAAAGTGTATAAATAACTTTAAGTTTCTTGATTATGATTACAAAAATTCTTACTACAGATTTACTTGTCTTTTATTAAAGTGGCATTATTGTGACATGAAATAACTAGTAACCATTTCCAGCTACAGTGAATGACATACTCTTTAGACCTTCATATCTATAAACATACTTAAAACTTTAAAAAGTAATGCATGCAGGGAAAGTTCTGGCAGCAAAGACAAGAGACCTGGCTATTAGTTCCCATTCTGTCACCAATCATTTTTCGTTCATCCTGGCACTTACCCCGGCAAAGTTTCTTTTACAAATTCTTGCAAAATTTCACCTTCTCTAAAATAAGTGTGCAGAACTAATAACCCCCCAAGTCTCCTTCTAGCTGTAAAATTCTTTGATTTTATTCTTTCTAATTCCATGAAAAAATTGTTTCAAGAGAAATATAATGTTAATGTGTTCCTGGAACATAGTATAGGCTCAATTAAATATTTGTTGAATGAGGGGAAGATAAAAGTTATAGGAGTTAGTACACAAGGTGAAGTTAAAACTTTTAGAAATTAATTACATTTAGTTCCCAAAGAATAATTTACTGAATGTCTCTCTGGGTAATAATCCATGTTAAGTTTTATGGAAGACAGAAATACAAGCAGAAAAAGTTTCTGTCTTGTAGCACTTCTGCATGAAGAACCATCTGTGAACTTTGATGGGGAAAATTTATAAATAAATAGGAATTAAAACACTTGCTCTTAGAGATGTTTGTAATAAATCAACACAGAGTTTGTGGATGCAGATGAAATAGCACTAATAAAATGTCAAGAAAAACATTAAAGGTGTAAATAACACAACTAAAAAATTTTGTAGGAAAGTGTTATGTTTATCTTAAAGGCAAAATATGAGAATAATATTGTACCTTTAGACAAAAACTATTCTCAGTTTTGGTAAGGTGACCACTCGGGAAACTACTGAAAAGCACAATCCCAGCAGAGTTTAGGACTATTCCTTAGACTGAAGATAGAACTTTATATTCACTGCTATATTAAGGTGGCAAAATGCACATTTCAGGTTTCTTGGAAATGGTTTCTGAATAAGCTACATGAAAACAGATATGCATCTGCATGGTGTGCCTAATTTCCAGTTTCATATTTTGCCATGGTTCTGAAGATCTCTTTGTTCACATTCAGTGAGAGCCACGTGGTATTCAGCCAATTAATCTCCTGGGTGTTTTTATTTGGGCTCCTGTGGTTTATTTCTATTATTAATAATTTCTAATTTGCTGGGTCACCTTGTATTGGTTAGCACATCCTAATTTTCCCCAGAAACACTTGAGTACAAAGTCATTACTTAAGGCCTAGCCTTAATGCCCATGACTTAGAAGTTTCACTTGGAAGCCAAAAGAGCAGAACTAATATACAAAGCTTGGTGTATCTGGTTGCCTGGGCAAGTTGACTTGCCTTGCATATGTGAAGATATTAAATTCCTATCCAGTTAATTAAAAAGAGCTTCTTCATGTGTCAGCACAAAACCTAGTCTATAAGTGGGGCATTAGGAGTTTACTCTTGTTTCAGGAAACAGCATTCTATACAAGTTTCTCACACTTTCAAAATCTGGTTTTTTAGAAGCACCTATTGGTCACCTGTGCATTTCTTGTTAGCAGACTAAAAAATTTCTTAGAAATAAAGCCAGTTTAATTTTATAAAGATGTTTTGGGGGAGAAATAACTCGTCTGTTTAAAATTAATTTAGATTGTATATTTTTTACTCTTATTTTAATGCTGCAAACATACCAGTTTGATTTCAAACAGGTTAACAACAATATTTTATAGAGATGCTGTGTGGAGTAGTTTTCAAGAGCTCAGGCGCTGCTATCCAACAGACACAGATGTAAGTCCTAGCTCCATTCCTTACTATCTGACTGACCTTGGAAAAGTGCTTTAAACCTGAATGTGCCAAATGTAAAATGAAGATGATAATTGTACCTGCCTATGAATAAGATTGTTTACAGAATTAACCCCCATAGTCCAAGTACTGTAAAGTGTTTAGTGCAGTCTCTAGACCGTGGTCAAGGCTCCAGCATTATTACTTTTAGCTATGAGTTGAAGGTCGAAGTGAGAATTTTTGAAATGCTTTTGTGAACATTATTCGTCCTATTCTTAAATGAGGAAAGAGGAGTGGAGTCACTCACAATGAACCGTTGACAAGAAACAACACTACAGTTGGCATTTGCTGCCTGCTACCAGAATTTTTCCACTCTGTCATAATGAATGGTTAAACAAAAGTCTGTATTAAAATTGAACATACTGAAATTTAAAGTTATTTTGTGAGGAAAGACAACAAATGGACTCCAGGAGAATAGCTCTTGTGATAATCCAGTTTCAGTTCAGTCTTAGAATAGTGAAATCTGAGCCCTGACAAAATACTGGATTCCAGACTCTAAACAAAATCAACTAAAATAGTTGTGACCAGAGCTTCAGATTTCCAGCTATATGTCTCTATTTCTAGGTTTCCTGCCTTATTCAATGGGTCTATTTGCCTGTCTCTGTACCTAGACGGTGCTATCTAAATCACTACAACTTTCTACATCTTGTAGAGTGGGAACACCACCTAGTTTTAAAAAATTGCTTGGTCATTTGAACTCTTGTGTGAATTTTAGGATCAGGTTTTGGTAAGATTCAAATGGAAAGTAGGTCAAATTTATAGATTAATTTGAAGAGAACTAATATCATTATGATGTTGAAACTTCCCATCCACGAACATAAAATAACTCTTTGTTTATCTCAATCTTCATGTCTTTGAACAAGGGCTTATATATTTTTTTCCTCATTACAGTATTGCACAACTTCACCTATAATCATTTCTAAGTATAACCCAGGTTTTGATGCTATGTTCAAAGGTATCTTAAAAAACCACATACTCTGATTTTTTTATTGATATCAAGAAACACAATTTTTTTTTGTACATTGATCTTATATCCAGACCTTTTGAAACTTTGTTAATTCTGGTAGTTTGTATAGTCTCTTGGATTATCATATGTGAATTATAGCATTTTTTTCTTACTTTTCAATTGCTATATATACATATATGCATTTTTTTTCCTTGAACAATATTGTGCTGACTTGGTATAATATGGAGTTGAAGTGGTGTTGGACATCTTTAACTTTACATTATTTTAAGTGGAATGCTTCATCATTAAATATGCATTAGCTGCAGATTTTTAATACATAAGACAAATATTTTTATTCTGATCACATCTTTAATAGTGGTTTATAATATCTATGTGATCAGACTATTCATCTATTATATACTATCCTCAGTCCCTAAGCTCTTACTTAGTCTTGGTCCTCTGTTTTGATTGTTTAAAGCTTATTCTCTAATAAAGCCCTTAGGAGGGGCTCAATGAAATAATATTCCATAAATTCTTGGATGTTGATAACAGTTTATCTGTGTCTTGTATTCTCTAAAGTCAATTTTAATGAATATAAACACCTCAGCTCATACTTTCTTGTATTCTTAAGTATCTTAATGGCGCTACTTTATTTTCTTTTGAAATAAAATGTTGCTGTTGAAAGTCTAGTGAAATTGAATTTTATTTTCTTTATAGGTCACATGATCTTTTTTCTAGATGACCACAGTATTTTTTTTTTTTGGAGTTGGAGTCTCACTATCGCCCAGACTGGAGTGCAGTGGCCGCTTTCGGCCACCGCAGCCTCGACCTGCTGGGCTCTGGTGATCCTTCTGCCTCAGCCTTCCAAGTAACTGGAACTACAGGTGCGTGCTACCACGCCCGGCTAATTTTTTTTTTATTTATTGTAGAGATGAAGTCTCACCTACCAAGGCGGGTCTCGAACCCGTGGGCTCAGGCAATCCACTCACCTCAGCCTCCCAAAGGCGCGGGATTACAGGCTGAGCCACCGAGCCCGGCTACCACAGTATTTTTTTTCTTTAATTTTCATTAATTTCACTAGAACTTTCTCTTGACATTAGTCATTCTGGGTCAATAGTCTCAGGAACTCAGGATGTTGTTTCAATAATTTTTTTTTCAATGTCAAAAAATTTTCTTAAATGTAATTTTACTCTATTCCCTTGCTTTGGCTTTCTTCTTCAAGGAATCCTGGTATCTGTGTGTTTGATCTTTTTTACCTATCTTTGTATTTGTCACTTTCTCTTGAAACACTTTTATCCCTTTGTTTCCTTTTTATTTAAATAAATGTCCTTTTCTACCTTCTATTTCTCTTAGCTATGTGTTTTTCCACACTATATCCTAGTATAGTCTTAATTTTTAAAGGATATGTTCTTTTATTCCTGATTATTATCTTTTTATAATTTCAGTTCTTAGCTCCAAAGATTTTGATTTGCTGTTTTTTCATGTCTTGTAATACTTTCCTTAATGTTTTTTAGTTGATTTTGAAATAGCAAGCTGCATTTTTGTCTGTTTTTGGGCATAATTTTTTGGCATGCTTTCTTCATTTCTAGAAATTTTACTGTGCTCCTTATGGTCTCATTACTTATTATAACTTTGTATGAGATGTTACACTTGTATTTCTTTGCTGTCCTTTTTAAAATGTGAAATTCATCTTTCTGGACTTTTAGAATGAGGCAAGATTTAGGAAAGTTTTTCTAATATTACAAGATTCCCTCTTCTGCCATGTTTATTTAATGTTTAAAAATATGGAAATATGACCTCTTGTTTCCTGAGATTTCTTGGTTGTCTTCCTTACCTCACTTTGGTCAGAATCTTCTCCCTTTTTTCTCTGTTTTCCCTAACTTGCTTAATTTTCTAGTCCTAGTAGTTTATCCGCAGGGTGTTTCCTGTGATGGAAGAGAGCCCATTTCCGGTTTTTTTTTTTTTTTTTGAGTCTTACTCCTCGCCCTGGCTGGTGCGCAGTGACATACTCACAGCTCGCTGCAGCCTCCACCTCCTGGGCTATCAGATGATCCTTTCTCCCCAGCCTCCCAAGTAGCTGGAGCTACAGGCACGTACCACCACGCACACCCTACTTACCTTTTGATTATTTGTAGAGACGAAGTCTCGTTATGTTGCCTGGGCTGCTTAGGAACTCCTGGGCTCAAGTGATTTTCCTGCCTCAGCCTCCCAAAGTGCTGAGATTAACAAGCTTGAGTCACTGTGCCTGGCCCCTATTTCAGTTCTGAGATTTCAGAGCAGTTAAACTACTCCAACCCCTTTAATCCGCTTTATGTTCCTTGAACTTACCTGGTTGTAAAGAGAGAAAACGCATTTTCAGTTTCATGTGGTGCTCTCAGATTGGTTTGCTTTGCTTTCCAGTAGATGACTGTGGGCTCTGCAGTGGTCTGCTCACCACTCAGCATGGCGCCACTTGCCTTCCTTCCTCCTGCACAGATGCCAATTCCACGTGGGTCTCGTGGCTCTGGTGGTTTGTCGCCATTTGCTTGTATCGGGGCCCACTTTGTTGCCTAGTTTTGTTGTGAGTATTGTCCATGGATTTTTTATCTTGCTGTTTAGCTACTCTAATCGTCTTTTATGCCAGGATTCAAAACCACTGAAAACAATACGGGCACTGTCACCACCATCTTTCCAGAAGTGCTAGAGTGGACTGAAAAAGCAAAAAACGACAGCTACCACAATAAATGTGCATTTTTAAAATAAGAAATATACCAAAGGCATGATTGTGCAGAGACTTTTGAAGTAACAAGATAGAAAAAGTACTAAGCAGTTATAAATTAAAATATGACTAGTTTAACAATATTAATTTCAGACTGCATAGTCCTTAAGACAAAAGATAGTAGTTAAAGAAAGCAAGAGTATCATCATACAGAAAACAATTCACCAGGTTTATATATAATCATAAACCTGCATTCCTCTAAGAAAATAGTCATATATACATGTGCGCACACACACACACACACACACACACACATATGCATATATGTAGCAAAAACTCGATAATTTGAAGGGGAAATAAATAAATATATAATTTAAATAGAAGATTTAGTTTATATATATGTCTCTCTCTCTCTCTCTCTCTCTCTATGTATATATATATTCATGATAAAAATGAATAAGGGAACAGAGAGCTTGACATTGAATTTTATCAATGATAAAATTGATATA
Source organism: Cephalopachus bancanus (assembly GCA_027257055.1). Taxonomy (NCBI): domain Eukaryota; kingdom Metazoa; phylum Chordata; class Mammalia; order Primates; family Tarsiidae; genus Cephalopachus; species Cephalopachus bancanus. The sequence goes on along the minus strand of JAPVLO010000028.1, from coordinate 1,787,081 downwards.
ATAAATATATAAATAGAATATTGCAGAAAACACTTACAGAATAATATTTTTAAAGGATACATTCATAAAACTCGAGTCTGTGGAAGGCCACAAATAATGACTCAATAAATACCCAGGTTGATATCGCACAAATCATATTCTCTGATCAAAGCAAAAGTAGGCAGAAATATGATTCTGCTCCCGAGATCCACATGCTTGAAAATTAAAAAAAACTCTCATAATAGTTTATGAAGCAAAAAGAAATATAATGAAAATTTAAAATATTTATTTACTTATTCTTTTTAGAATTATGGGGTACATGTGAGGATTTGTTGTAAGTATAGTACATGAAGGCAAGATTTTGGCTTCAGACAAACTTTTCTTTCCACCTTCCACCACAGTGGAGCGCATGGTACCCAACAGGTGGTTTTATATCCCTTATCCTCCATTCCTTCCATCCTTTCTTAGCAGTGCCCAGTGTCTGCCGTTCCCATCCTTGTGCCCATGTCTGCCCAATTTTTAGTGCCCCCTTAGGAGTGAGACTGTGTGGTATTCAGTTTTTTGTTTCTGATAATTCATTTAGAATGATGGTCTCCAGCTGCATTCATCTTGCTGCAAAGGACGTAATTTTGTTCTTTATGGCTGCATAGTAGTCTATAGTGTGTTATATACCATATTTTCTTTATCAAGTCCACCTTCTATGGGTATCTCGGTGGGTTCCATGTTTTTGCCATCGTGAATAGGGCTGCAATGAATATACAAGTACAGGTGTCTTTTTTGGTAGAATGGTATGTGTTTCTTTGGGTATATTCCCAGAAGTGGGATTACTGGGTCGAATGGTAGCTCTATTTTTAGTTCTCTGAGAAATCCCCAAACTGCTTCCCACCAGCATTGTAGGAGCATTCCTTTTTCTTTTCTTTTTTTTTTGAGGTGGAGTCTCACTCTGTCGCCCAGAATGGAGTGCAGTGGCCGCTCCCGGCCACCACAGACTCGACCTGCTGGGCTCTGGCGATCCTTCCACCTCAGTCTTCCAAGTACCTGGAACTACAGGCGTGTGCTACCACACCAGGCTAATTTTTTGATTTACTGTAGAGATGAGGTCTCACCAAGTTGCCCAGGCGGGTCTTGAGCATGTGGGCTCAGGCAATTCACTCACCTCAGCCTCCCCAGGTGTGGGATTACAGGCTGAGCCACCGAGCCCGGCTGAGCATTCCTTTTTCTTCCTTACCTTGCCAACATTTGTAGTCCTAGTAGTTTCTCCATGGTGTGTTTCTGTGATGGAAGGGAGCCCATTTCAGTGTTTTTTTTTTTTTGTAGTTGTTGTGTGTTTTTGAGTTAGGGTCTCACTCTGTCACCCTGGCTAATGTGCAGGAATGTTTTTTTGACTTTTTAATAATAGCCATCCTGATCAGTGTGAGGTGCTATCTTGTTGTAGCTTTATATGCATTTCTCTGATGATTAGCGAACCTGAGAATATTTTCATATGTTTGTTGGCGCTTGTATGTCCCTTTGAGAAGTGTCAGTTCATGTCCTTTTTCCATTTTTAAATGAGGTTATTTGTATTTTTTCTCTCAATTTATTTGAGTTCTTTATAGATCCTGGGTGTTAGGCCTTTCTCTGATGCATAGTGCAAATATATTTCCCCATTCTGTGGGTTGCCTCTTTTTACTCTCTTAATGGTTTCTTTTGTTGTACAGAAGATATTTAGATTGGTAAGTTCTCACCTGTTAATTTTAGATTTTGCTATGCTTACTTTTGAAAACTTGGCCATGAATTCATTGCCTAAGTGTTCAGGAGGGTGTTCCTTAGGTTTTTCTTCTAAGATTCTTATAGTCTGAGGTTTCGCATTTAATTTCTTGGTCCATTTTGAATTAATTTTTGTATATGGTGATAGGTATGGGGTCCAGTTTCATTCTTCTGCATGTGGTTAGCCAGTTTTCCCAGCCCCATTTGCTAAATACAGTTTTCTTTATCCAATGTTTGTTTTTGTTGGCTTTGTCAAAGATTAGTTTGTTGACTGTCTGTGGTTTTATTGCCAGGTTCTCTATCCTGTTCCATTGGTCTGTGTCTATCTTTGTACCAGTACCATGATGTTTTGGTTATTGCAGTCTTGTAGTAAAGTCTGAAGTCTGGGAGTGTGATAACACCAACTTTGTTCTGTTTGATGAGGCTTCCTTTAGTTATTTGGGCTCCTTTTTGCTTCCATATTAATTTAAGTATTGTCTTTTCTAGGTCATTGAAAAATGTTGCTAGTAATTTGATAAGGATTGCATTAAATCTCTAGATTGTTTTGGATAATATGGACATCTTGATAATATTGGTTCTTCTAATCTTTGAGAATAGGATATTCTTCCATTTGTTTATGTTGTCTTTGGTTTCTTTTAGCAGTGTTTTTATTGCTGTCATTGTAAATATCTTTCACTACTTTGTTTAGATAAATATGATGTACTTTTTGTGTGTGTCTACTTTGAATGGGGTTGTGTTTTTGATTTGGAACTTGTTGTTGGTGTATAGAAATGCAACTGATTTACGCACATTGATTTTTTATCCTGAGACTTTACCAAAGTTGTTTGTCAGCGCCAGAAGGTTTTTGGCAGAATATCTAGAGTTTTCTAGTTATAAATCATATCATCAGTGACGAAGGACAATTTGATTTTCTTTTTTCCTGTTTATATACCTCTAATGTCTTTCTCCTGTGTGATTGTTCTGGCTAAGCCTTCCAGTACTATGTTAAGTAGGAGTGGCGATGGTGAACATCCTTGTCTTGATCCAGTTATTAAGGGGAATACTTCCAGCTTCTGCTCATTAAATACAACATTGGCCTCAGGTTTATCATAGAAGGCTTTTAATATTTTGAGGAATGTTTCTTCAATGCATAGGTGTTTGATAGTTTTTATCAAGATGGGATAATGAATTTTATCAAATGCTTTTTCTGTATCTATTAATACAATCATGTGGTTCTTGGTTTTACATCTGTTTATGTGGAGGATTGCATTGTTGATTTGCATATGCTGATGCAGCTTTGTATTCTGGAAATGAAACCCACCTGGTCATGATGAATGTTCCTTGTGAAGTGCTGTTGGATACAATTGCTAATATTGTGTTGAGAATTCTTGCATCTATGTTTATAAGGGAAAATGACCTGCAGTTTTCTTTCTTTGTTGGGTTTTTGCCATTTTGTGTTATCAGGATGAGACTAGTTTTATAGAATGAGATAAGGAGATTTTCTTCCTTATCAATTGCTTGTGATACTTTCAGTAAGATTTATATCAGATCTTCTGTGTTTGATAGGATTCAACTAAGAAACCATCAGGTCCAGGGCTTTTTCTGGTGGAAAACTTTCTTACTACTGAATCAATCTTTGGATTATTATTGATCTGTTCAGATTTCAATTTCTTTCTGTTTCAATCTCGGGAGGTTGTGTATTGCCAGGAAATTATCTGTTTCCTCTAGATTTTCCAGTTTACTTGCATATAGATATTTGCAGTAATCTCTGGTAACCTTTTGTATTTCTTCAGGGTTTGTTGTAACAGAGCCTTTTTCATTCCTGATTGTGTTTATTTACACTTTCTCTTTTTCTGTTAATCTGGCCAGACATCTGTCAGTATTATTTGGGAACCAACTTGTCAATCTTTTATATGATTTTATTTGGTCTCTATTTAATTTAGCTGAGTTTATTTTGATAATATCCATCCTTTGACTAGTTTTGGCATTGGATTGTGCTTGCCCTTTCATCTTCCCTGAGTGTGAATTAGAATATTTACTTGAGATATCTCTATTTTCTTGATGCGTGCGTGTGATATTATAAACTTCTCTCTCAGCAATGATTTCATGGTATCCCAGAGGTTTTGTTATGCTGTATCTTTGTTTTCATTTACTCCTAGAATTTTTAAAAATTTGTCTTGATTTCTGTGTTAACCCCAAAATCATTTAAAAGTATATTGTTTAATTTCCATGTATTTAGGGAGTTCTTGTTGATGATAATGCCTATTTTTATTCTGTTAGGCCTGAGAAGAAGCCTGGTATGATTATGACATTTTGAAATTTGTTCATGCTTGATTTATGGCCAAGGATGCATTCATCTTAGGGCATGTTCCATGTGCTGATGAGAAGAATGTACATTTTTGTAGTTATGGAGTTAAATGTTCTATAGTTGTTTATTAGATATAATTGGTCCAGTGTTGGTGATCTGATTAAAGCTGTTAGCAAGGTATTAGTGCCCCCGACCGTTATTGTTTATCCTCTCTTAGATTAATTAGCGATCATTTTATAAATGTGGATGCTCCAGTGTTGGGTATGTATACATTTAAGATGGATACTTCTTACTGGTGAATTGTGCCCTTTATCGCTATGTAGTACTTTTCACTGTCCTTTTTAACTTTAATTAGTTTAAAGTCTATTTTATCTAAGACTAGCTACTGCTTCTCTTTTTTGTTTTCTATTTGCCTGAATGATCTTTCTCCAATCCTTTACCATGAGTCTAGGGGCATTATTTGCAGTGATATGGGTTTCTTGGCAGCAAAAGGATGAATCATATTCCTTTATTCAATTTGTCACTTTGTGCCTTTTAATGGCATGTTAACGTTTAAGTTCATAATTTATATGTGGGGATTTGTTCCTGTCATATTGTTGGTAAGAAGTTACTCTGTGTTTTAGACTGTGTGGTTGGTTTGTGTGGTCTGTAAACTCTGCGCTTACTTATGTTTTTGTGATGGGTGGAACCATTGTTTCATGTCTGTGTTTGGAGCTTCCTTAAGCATCTCCTGAAGGGCTTGTTTGGAGGTTGCATATTCTCTGAGGAATTGCATATCTGGGATACATTTTAATTCATCTTTATTAATAAAGTTTTGTTTGGGCTGGAAATTCTTGATTGGAATTGCTTTTCTTTAAGAATGTGATCTCTCACAGAAACAAAGGGCTGATATCACATGTTCTCACTCGTAAGCAGATCTTGAACAGTTATCATAATACTATAAGAAAATGATTGGCAGTAGTGGGAAATTGCCGGGAGAGGGAAGGGGAAGCGAGATTAGCAGTAGTGGGAATCTGCCTGGGGAAGAAGGGGACACACCTCATCAACAAGGGTGCCTGCCTAATGAACATTTGTATACCTAACCCTGAATTGTACCCCACATCTTTAAAATTAAAAAAAAATTAAAAAAAAATAATGTTAAAGATGGTCTCTTGTCCCTTCTGGCTTGTAAGGTTTCTGCTGAGAGGCCTACTGCAATTCTCATGGGTCTTCCTTAGTATGTGGTCTGTTCCTACTTTCTAGCTGCCTTTATAATTTTTTTTCTCTCGTGCTCACCTTGGCAACATTGATTATTATGTGACTTGGTGATGACCTTCTCATGTAATAGCTAATAGGAGTTCTCTGAACCTCTTGTATTCTGCTCAGCCACCTCTCTAGCAAGATAGGGGATATTTTCTTGGATAACATCTTGAGAGCCTTCCTCCAAGGTGTCCTTTTCTTTCAGAAATTCCAGTTAGCCATAGATTTGCTCTCTTTACATAAAATCAGGCCTCTTATAGGCTTTGCTCATTTTTCCTAATTCTTTTCTCTTTATTTTTGTCAAACTGAATTATTGTTAATTCAATAATTCGATCTTCACATGCTAAGATTCTTTCCTCTGTCTGGTTTATTATGCTATTAAGGCTCACTACTGTGTTTTGAAATTCCAACAGAGAATTCTTCATTTCCGGAAGTTCAGCTTGGTTCTTTCTTAGAACGGCCAGGTCAGTTTTACTTCTTGTTCTGTTTTCATGGCCCAATTTGATTTGGGTGTCCACTTTCTCCTGGATCTCGTTGAGTCTCTTTGCCATCCATAATCTGAACTCTATGTTATCAGGGACAGGTCACTCTGAATAGGTGCCACTACTTGGGATCTGAGAGGACCCTTTGTTGGTGTTAAATCATTATGGATTTTGAAATTGTTGGTTTTTTTCCCACTGGTTTTTCCTCATCTGTGCGGGCAGTCTCTCTCTCTCTCTCTCTCTCTCTCTCTCTCTTTTGTTAAAGTTGCTATTATTAAGGTGACACATTGCGTTGTTTTAATACTTGACACCACTCCTCTGGTCTGCCGGTGGAAGAGCAGAGGTGGGAGGCAGGATGGGAAGTTGGGGGCAGACCAGGTGGCACTGCTTTATCAGCACAGTCTGGTGGGGGCAGGGAAAATTCTTTTCTCCAGATTAGGAGCTTTCCTCTCCTTCTAGCCCAAGTGCCATTGGCCTAAAGACAGAGTTTTTTCAATGCTCCACTAACTAAAGATGCAGTTCCCACACTTAAACTAGTCACCTGGATGACAGAGCCTGGCTACACTACAACCTTTAATTAGAAATCTAAGCTTCAACTTGACGCTCTAGTGTGCAAGGCTGACTTGAACTTATTTCCAGTGTTTCTCAGTGTCCATCCCCATCTTATTGCCCAATGAGAAGCTGTATGCTTTCTTATTTGCCTGTTTCTTTATTTATCCATGTATCCCTGTTAATCATTCCAGGGTTATAATTATTCTGACTTCTCAGTGATGGTGAAAATAAAAATAAACTCACTCCAGAGCAACAAGCCATTCTCTGTATCACCAGGAGCTAATACTATGCTGACAATCAGTATGCCTCAATAAAGTTTGCAGATTAATGAATAAATGAATGAATTGAACAAGCACCAGTGTTCTGGGCATTGTGCTTGTGGTATCTCTTAAGATGTAAATGTTAATAAGATCCATCCATCTCTTTCAAGAGCTTATATTCTAGTGAGGAACCTTTAAAAGATTATCACCCTCTCGAAATGGTTTAGAACATAGATTTCTAAATCAGACAGCTCTGATTTACTTTATTGGACACGAGATCTTTGACAAGTTATTATACCTCTTTTATTCTTCATGTATTCTTCTATAGATTTGGTGTAATAACGTTACCTACCTCACAGACATGTCATGAGGATTAAATGAGATAATGCTTGAATGGCTTTAGTGTAGTAAGTACCTAGCACAGACAGCTGCTCTTGGTTTGCACTTAACTATAGGAGTTCTATTTTCCTAAGCACCCAGGTTCACACACTGGGGGTTGGTAGCTATGTCCCTTGTGTGTGGTACTCTCCCTGCTGAGCTCAGTGGTGGATCCAGTCAAAAAGAGTCCCTGCTGATGGTTCCTGTGGGTTTTCAGTAACGAATAAAACCAGAGGCAGCTCCCCTTGGGAACACTGCAGCTCTCAGGTATTCTGTAGTCTGAGGCTTTTCTGTCTCTACTCTAGGGATTTCATTGACAGACAAGTCTTGGCTGAAAAACACAGTGAACCTACTATCTGTTTCTTTCCAAAGGTCTTCAGGGCTTTCCAGTATCTTTTACATACTGGAAATATTTCTAAGATACCTCCTTGTTCCCCAACATCAGGGCAGCTCAACACTGCAGGGATGTGCTGAGAGCAGGAAGGTCATGCATTTCTGTTGTAAATCCCTTAGACTCCTCTGAGGAAAGCAAACTGAGGGGACTTGTGGGGTCATCCCCACCGTTGGTTCTGCTTTGACTCAGGGAACAGGTTCACTTTTTTGGCTTAGGTAAACTCTCCCCATCCTAAGGGTCCCCAAGTGGTCTAGTCAAAAGAGGATGTGGAATCGAAAATGTCTGGGGTGGTGTACAAGCCTTGGTAACACCCTAGATGCACAATAGAAGCTTGAGTCAGAAAAACTTGTGACTAACTCCCAAAAGCCGTCTTTAGTTTCTCTGTGATCTCAAGTTGCCCAGTCCTTTTAAACACCAATTTTCATATCTGCATAAAAATAACATGACACCTGGAGACTCTCTGGCCCTTGAGATACAGATAAAATTAACTCAAGTACACAAATTCCACATCCCTCCCTTGAATTTCTATGAATCCCTTAAGATGCTTATTTCTTGGGCACACCGCAGTGTGGTTTCCCTGACCTCTCTTTCCACAGTTACATTTCATCCCATCATGTCCATTTTCTTGGCCATCTCTCCTTAATGTCCTTGCTGACGTTCTAGTTCTTAGGGTTCCACCTTCTACTCCAAGTTTTTTAATCAGTATATCTCTCTCCTCATAGTTACTGTCTTAAAAGGCATGTTAGTAGCCACTGTTAGGAAAATGTGTATTTTTATTTTGCTACATTTTGAGAATCAGATAATAATATCTGATAAGTAGTGTCTGGTATAGTGCTGTGTACACAGTGGGGATCAATAAACAATCTCTAGCAGCAGTTGTGAATAGTAATTGATATATAATTGATACGTACATAAAATTATAATATAGTGTAAATGTGAAGGAGTCTCGTGACCAGTACTGGAACTTTAAGTCCTTATAGATGTCATGCTATGCGGGCCATGTTCAAAACTAATTGAGGTCATGAGAGGTCATGGTCAAGTCCCCATTTTACTGAGTTATCACCTTTCCTTTTTATAGATGGTATAATGGGAGATGTAAAGTAAACTAAAATAAAATCCATGGGTTACAGGCTCAGCATGAAGACTGCATTTACCAATTAGAGTTCAAACAAGAAAGCAGAACACTCTATGAATAATGCAGATGAAGTAATACGTTATAAAAGTTGAACTTTTCACTAAGAGGAAAGAGCTGGGCAGTAAAGGTCTATAAAGGAGAATTAGAGCACCAGAGTAAGCCCTGCCAGTCTTTGTGAAGAGGTGTCAATGGGCAAATCAAAGCTTTCAGAGTACTTTGGAAGTTAGGTACATCCGGGTCCTCTGGAGGGACCGTGAAAGGGGGCTGAGGTAGCAGCCAGTTGCTCTTTGTGGGCACCGACTGTAAATTTGCAGCCAGGTATCTGGTGGCGAACTTGGGCTTGAGTTTGGTCAGCAAGGCAAGCAGTCTGGAAGAAAGCAGTATGGGGTAGTAAGAGTGGGAGCAAACTGGAATTTACTGGTATCTGTGTAGCTGAATTCCACCACTTCCAACCACAATGGTCTTCAAGAGTAGAATAGCTACTGCCTCGTTTCTGCCTTCTAGATCTCCCACAAGCTTTTCTGACCAATTCTAACTTGAAACCATGCAGAAAGGGGTCTTGAGAAATGTGATTCCACCTTATCTATGATGATATAATACAAAACCATCACAGTGCATCTGAAGATTTAGTCGTTCCTGGTATGACGTGCTTACCGATAACACTTTTTTAATCTAGTGGAGGAAATGGTAGAGCAGACATCTCATTCATTGGTTTATTCATTCATTTATTACTTTGTATTTAATGATGGCCTGCCATGTTTCAAACACTTACTTATGGCCAGGGAATAGAACAAGTTATGACTCATGATATTGAATAGTTTAATGTCCTATTTTCATTAAGGTGTGTTAAGGGGTACATGCAAAATATCATGGAGAAATGCAGAATGAATTGCAAAGATGACTCCAAGCATTAGGAAAAGCATAGAAAGGAGTATCAAGTTCAGAAAACCTGGCCAGGTGTGGTGGTTCATGCCTGTTATCCCAGCTCTTTGGGAAGCTGAGGTGGAAGAGTTTGAGGTCAGGTTGGGTAACATAGTGAGACCTTGTATCTACAAAGAATGATTTTAAAAATTAGCCAGGTATGGGGTGCACTCCTGTAGCCTCATCTACTTGGGAGGCTGAGGTAGAAGGATTGCCTGAACCCAGGAGGTCTAAGGTGCGATGAGCTGTGAGCTTGTCACTGCACTCCAACCTGGGTGACAGAGTCAGACTCCAACTCAAAAAAAAAAAAATCAGAGAACCTGAAGTTCACTATGGCTAGACTGTAGCATATAGAGAGGAATAATGCAGGAGATATTCAAGATGTAAAAATCAATAAGATTCAGTGATCTATTGACAAAAAAAGAAAGAGATAAAACTTCAAATTTGAAAGATTATGTAATTGGTGATTTTATTAAGCGTACACAGAATACAGAAGATGATCTTTGGGAGAAGGTGTTAATTCAGATTTGTAGAGGTTGAGAAATCACAAAACATCCAGGTGGAGGTGTCCAGGAAGCAGTTCACAGTGTGTGTCTGGGGACCACTAGACTGTCTTGTTCTTTTTTTCCTAGCATTAATTCCATTTGAATATACTTATTCAGCACCTGCCTTTCATGCCAGAATGACTACTCTGTGAGTGCAGAAACCACATCTTGCTTTTGCGTTGTTGTTGCGTATCAAGTGGTCAGTGGCGTATTGCAGGTGCTTGATAAACACTAGGTGAATGAATGATTGAATATTACTTAAGAGCCCAAGAAAGGGGTGATATTTAAGAGAACTAAAGAAAGGTTTGAATTTGAAATATGAATTTGAGCAGTGCTTGAAGTCATGGGAGTAGAAGGACCCATTCAGATACACATACATACATACGCACACGTGATAACAAAATCCCAAGAGCAGAACCTTGAAAGTACACTCACACTCAAGGGAACTCGTAGAAAAGAAAAAGCTTGTGACAGATTCTAAGAAGTGATTAGGGAAAGAAGAGAGCCAAGAAAGAAGGCATTTGAGAAAACAAGATAGCCTTGTAAAACAAAGCTTTTTTTTTTTTTTTGAGTTGGAGTCTCACTCTGTCACCCAGACTGGAGTGCAGTGGCCGCGCCCGGCCACCGCAGCCTCGACCTGCTGGGCTCCGGCGATCCTTCCGCCTCAGCCTTCCGAGTAGCCGGAATTACAGGCATGCGCTACCACGCCCGGCTGATTTTTTGATTTATTGTAGAGATGAGGTCTCGCTGCCCAGGCGGGTCTCGAACCCGCGGGCTCAGGCAATCCACTCACCTCAACTTCCCAAAGGCGCAGGATTATAGGCTGAGCCACCAAGCCCGGCTAAACAAGGCTTTTTATTGAAGTCATGTGACTATCTGCTGCAAATATTTATGGGATTTGACTCTCTTTCTCACTTAACATTTTTAGAGGGCCAGGTTGATTTGCTTTCACATTCTCCCTTCTGGCCTTTGGAAAACACTGGAATCATATTTCATGAGCAAGAGCACTGAGTATTCATTGTTTGCCTTGTCCTTCCCCGGCTTACCAACATAGGGCATCCCTGTGGCCATGATGATTGGTTTCTTCAGGGCGGACACCTTTCAAAGTTAAGCCAATTGGATGCTATCTCAGAGCCTTATGTAGGTGCTGTTGGGGAAAGGTTTGCTCTTTTCCATTGGATATAAAGGTGGGAGATGTGAAGTCTGGGACTACAAAAGCAGTCTTGCAACCACAACATGAGAAGGGACCCAACGTGGAAGAGAAAAAAACAAAGAGACAAGAAAACCAGGGCTCAGTGACATAATTTGAGCCCCCAATTAAGCCATGCCTGAAGCAAACCCTATCTCAGTTGTATGAGCTGATAAGCCTTTTTGCATTTTTATCTCAGCCTAAAGAATCCAAACTGACATTCCAAGAAATGAAATACGCTAGAGTTCTTTTTAAACTTAAACACACATACATATAAATACCTTTGGTTTTTTAAAAGTAGAAAAAAATTTTTTGCATCAACCAAGACCATGATTTTAGCTATGCAGAAACATGGTCTAACTATGTAGATTATTGTCATCACTTGAACAAAAACCTTAGAGGGAGTAACATGACCCAGCCCTGCTGAGTCAATGTTGACATATGTAACTCCTTCCTGAAAGGTTAGAAAATCTGAGGGTCGACTGGTTTGCTCACTCACCCTGGCTTTTGTTTCCTAACGAACGGGTAATATTAGTCTTTCAGCATGATAACATAAAGCAGACTGATTTGCATCACTTGGTATTGTCAGCCCTGTGTGTTTGAGTTTGTTCTCTTATTTAATACAGGCTGTACTGAAACTGGGTAGTCTCTGTTTGTTCAGTGGCCTCCTATGAATGCCTGCCTGCCTTCTTTCCTGGCTTGAACTAGGCCAGGAAAAACAGGGATATGGGATAACGTAAGAAGAGGAGGTTTTCTTAGTTAAAACACATATTCCTTAACTTTTCACCACTCCAAGGACTTCCAGTAGGACCTCTACTAGCTATAGATTCTAGTCACTTCACACTGAGAGGAGTTTATTGTAGTTTCTCCCTCAGCTATGCTGAGATTCTGGCCCTGCTGGTCTTAGTCAACCATCATCTTTTGTTGTTTCTTTGAATCGTGATAGCATATTATTGTCATTCTTATGTCTTTTCTTTTTTTTAATTTTAAAGATGTGGGGTACAATTCAGGATTAGGTACATAAATGGTCATCATACAGGTAAAGTTTGGGTCTTCCTGTGGGCCCCACTTCACCTGGTTTGAGATCAGGTACCCTTATTGATGTTATGTACTTCCCCCACCCCCGGCAGTGTCGAATGTATTCATATTCACAAAAATTGATAAGCACTCTCCAAGTCCTTCTGCGTCATCATCTGAAAGGTGGCAATAGTTATATGCAATGTTCAGGGTTGTTGTGAAAGATTAAACAAGAAAACACAAGAACCTCGCTCCCAATCTCCATGAGTATTCACAGGCTTAGATGGACCACCCAAACACACTCCAATGCTCTAACCCACGGCACCCGTCTCAAGCCCATTCCCTCTAATCAGCATTCCTGCAAACCCCACTCCAGCCTGAGTCCTCTCTCACTCTGCTCATCTCTATGACAACACATGCTGTACTTTGTTTTACTTGCTGTTTGTTTAGTTGTTCTTACAAAAATGTGGACTCTCTTGGAGGCAGAATTCTATCTTCAGTCTGCATTTCCAGGGAATGGATCATGCCTAGAATATTAGTTGGGGTTCGATAATTGAATGTAAAAATGTTAAAAGAAAGAAAAGGAACAACATTTAAAAAAGAAGAAGTCTGCCTCTATGCCAAACACTGTGAATGGCGCTTTTGCATATATAATTATTTGATTCTTTCGATAAATCATTTTTACAGATGGAGGAGACAAAGAGGTTAAGTGGTTTGTGCAAGGTTCCACAGCTAGAGAGTGTTAGACCAGGTTCCCCTTCCCTTACTATTTGGCTCCAAGGAACCTGCCTCAAAGGAACGGCAAATTCAGTTCCTTCATGGCTTCTTTAATCTTTTGAATTTTCTTGGTCACCATCATGCCTTTATGTGTTCAAAGGGAACAGAAAATATTTTACATATATTTTAAAACACTTGGAAAAAAAGACAACTTGATTTTTGAATTAAAAAATGTTTTGCTCACATAGAACCTTTACATGAATAATTACCTTGCCTTGCCTTGACTGGATTATCTGAATTATTGTTTGGCTCTGCTGAAGACTCTCTACTAGAGAGAGTTTAAATCAAACTATTTTGAGTTCTTTATTATTGAATCACTGTAATATCAAGTCATAATGTTTACATTGTCTTACATGTAATCATGTTGATTTCCACAGATGTAAAAGAATAAAGGCAGTGTATGTTAACAATTCATTGTATAATGGCTAAACATTGGCTAAGAAAAATGGATTCATTTTTTTACAAAAAAGTTGTTTTCTTCTCATAAATCCTTCTTATACATTCCAAATTTATTTTCAAAACAGTTTTAAGTCAAGCTTAGAAGACCCCAAGGAAAGGAAATACTGCACGGTGACGAAGAGAACAGACCTGGGTTGAAGTGCTTTTTCTCTCTGCTGATTCCTTTCAGCATGATGTTGAGTGGATTACTTATATTTTTCAAGCCCCAGTTTCCTCATCTGTAAAATAGAATCAATAATAGTGCATACCTGAGAGGAGGGGATAGAATGGCAATCCACAGAAAAGTGCTGAGCTCAGTGCTTGCCCTCCCTCCCCCCACTGAATGTTTAACAGCCATTAGCTACTGCTTCTCTTTATGACTGAGTCTTAGATAGTTGAATTACGGCTACTTGATCATTGTAACACAAGCTTTACATTCCCAATTAGTATAGTCAAGTCTGGTCACTAGATTCAGAGCGGTCAGGAAGCTTGAGCTTGCTTGACTTGGGACTACTGGGGTGGGTCCCATATAGAATTTGATTATTAAGGTGAAGGAGAGCTCAAGAAAGGAGGAGAACTGGGGTGGGTATGAGAAAGACAAGTGGGCCTAGGAATATTCATAGACACTAGGGGGTCAGAGCTTCACTTCTCCTTGTTTGTTTCAACCTCCAGCATTCAAACATTTTATCCCTGAATAGAATGACAGAGTTCCTTTTTGGAATTGTACAAGATATATTATTACATATAACATTTTCTTTGACATAAAATGAACAGAATTTCAGACAGATTTCTTCATCAGGTTTCAAAGTGTTTTATAAAGTCTACAACAAATGAAAAGCTTGTTTGGCTCTATTTTTCAAGCAAGAATGAGTCTAAGAGATTGCAAAGAACTTCATTGTTTTATGTTGGGCTACAATACTTGTATTTCTAGTACATTTTCCCGATATCATTTTAATGAAATATTAATTCAACATATTCACATGATAAGACTATTGGTAACAAATTTCTTTTAAAATGGTACTTATTACTGTGAGAAAGGACCTTCATTTGGCCAATTTAAAAATTTCATGGTTTGAAGTTTCTTACCAGATTTCGATTTTATATCTGGTTCTTTTTTAAAAATCATGAAACTTTTTAGTTTCTTGCAAAACATAGCTTTATAAAGATAGAATATTAAAGGAACTGAAATAACTTATTGCAAATAGAGAAAAATAAAATATGATAATCTTACTTACATCATTGTTTACAAAATTAACTATGCAAGTTAAAAATCAAGCATATCTGCTACTGAATAAATAATGTAGACTGAGAAATTTCATACCCAAAGGATTTTTACGTTTTCTTATACCTGTAGTGATAAGCTTCTGGGCCTACACTGAGTAGGGAAGAAAGCTTTGAAAAACATAGTCCAAATGGTCATTTTAAGCTCTGCATTTTCATTCCTCCCTGCTTTCTCCTTTCCAGATTCAAAGCCTCCATCTGTTGGGCTCCAAAGTGAATTGCTTACTCTGACCATATGAACAGATAATCCCTTTCACCCAGGTCTATGTCTTTAAAAAGATATTAAATCTTTGCACGGTTGAACTACTTTTATGACTTCATTTTCAATATTTGGAATGTTTAGTTTCCAAGGGTTATATCCACACTGTAGGCAAACAGTGACATCTTTTTTAAAAATTCAGTTTAATTAAGTTTGATCACATATGGTACAGAGTCATATGGCATAAGTTCATTTGAATATATTTTGGTATTCTTCCAAATCCTTTAAATCCAGCCCTCTTAAAACCAAATTAATCGCTAAAGAGGTAAATTAATGTATGGTAAATGTTTAACCGGTGAAACTTCCCTCAGTAAAAGTCCCTTTGATTTCTAATTAGAATCCCTTAAAATAAATTTACAAGCCAAATTCATTTGCTAATGGGAAATAGTCTCAATGATATGGCGTCTTTCTGATTCAACTTTTTAAAGAGAACATTTCTTGAAGCTACATAGATTGTTTCCATATTTTGGATTTTAAAATATTAGTTTATTTCAATGTATTTTTTTTTTTGAGTTGGAGTCTCACTCTGTCGCCCAGACTGGAGTGCAGTGGCCGCTCCCGGCTACCGCAACCTTGAACTGCTGGGCTCCAACGATCCTTCCGCCTCAGCCTTCCAAGTAGCAGGAACTACAGGCGCACAGTACCACGCCCAGCTAATATTTTGATTTATTGTAGAGATGAGGTCTCACCAAGTTGCCCAGGTTGGTCTCGAACCCGCAGGCTCAGGCAATTCACTCACCTCAGTCTCCCAAGGCGCGGGATTACAGGCTGAGCCACCGAGCCCGGCTTATTTCAGTGTATTTTGACTGACTCTATAAACTGGAACCAAATTGACAACTTGATGATTCACAATAGTTGATTAGCAATTTACTGCCGATCACTTCTGTTTTGTCAAAAATATGACCCACTTAAGTGAGTTCTGTCCATTATTTTGACTGTTAATATTGACTGACGCTCACATCTGTCGCCCTCTCCCAGATGTCCTTTACTTATATTTTGTCCTGCCTAGCTTCTTCAAGGCCCAGCTTAAAGGTCATCTCTTGCTTCTAGTCTCTGGATTGGGCTAGCTAGAAATTCCTTCTTCTAGTATCTTAAAGCACTCGGTTTTGAGCAGGTATTGGGCACTTGGTAACCAACATACTGTTTGACCCAACAGTTATTTGTATATTTGACTCATGTCTCATCTAAAGTATAACTGATTTAGGGCAAGGTAATGTTGTACATGTTTGTTTGTTTCTTTATTTCTCCACAGTGCCTTCTCTGTAACAAGGCTTATTACATATTTATGAAACAAATTAAGGATTTTTTTGCCCAGTATTTGGTTCTTATAATGAGTAATTTTTGTAGCAACTCTCAATTTTCTGAGAAATAATAATCAATACCAATTATAAAGTGCTTAGAGTGTTCCTGGTATTTAACTAGGCATTTTATTTATGTTATCTCATTATTTTTAAAAGAACTCTCTACATTAGGGTTTCGTTTACATTCATTCTTTTTCACATGAAAAGTGTGTACTCAGAAAGCTTAATTAACTTGCTTATGATTGCTTATCTAGCATTTAACATAAGTGAAATTTAATCATACGTCTTTCTAACTCCATAGCTTGTACTGCTTCTGTGAAGGAATAATGTCCCTTGACAATCATTACCATTGCACAAGTAAGAAAACTGGAGCTGAGAGCTGAACAACCTTGTCTAAGATTATATAGTAAATAACCATGGCTGATGTTTGGGTTTATCATTCTTTACTAGATGAATTTTTCAATGCTTGTTCCAACTGATTTTTCTTATTACTTTTCATACTGTTGGAATGAGGCTCAAGTTTTGAAAAGTACATTCTGTGTATAGTGGATGCTAACATACATGCAAGTTCTATAATGAGCTAAGCAAGCCCAATAATGCTAAAAACAGGAAATTCTGGGGAAATATTGCAGAAATTATTATAGAAAGGAGGATATGAATACCAGGTTGTAAAATGTAAGGGATTGTTTGTTGTTCAAGAAAAAATTAGCTAATTAGAATCAAATCCTAATTTTTCAAAAAGATGTTTTTGTTTCAGAACAGAGTATTTGTCTGTAAGTATAAGCATGTCTTCTTTGGAGCCATAAAAGTGGGTAAATTCCATATACAACTTGACCGCCATTTGCTTTCTAAGCCCTTCCTTGGCTTCAAATCAATTTGTTGCATTTGACTTTTTATCAGCTAGGGTGGGTTTATAATGCATTTGCAATTGCCTTTGTTATGTAGTGGGTTGAAGAAATTCTGATAACAGAAAAATTATGCTATCTACAGGAGAAAATAAAATTATATGTTGTAATGAGGGGAAAAAAAGAAAGTACATTCTTATTATCAGTCCTCTGGGATTGCTTAAGCAATTCTATTCATTTTAGACACTAATTGATTGCATTTATATCTGATTTTTTTTTGGTAAAAAGTAGCATAATATAGTAAAATCCTCTTTCCTTTTTCCCCCTTTGCTTCTGTTTACCCATCATTAACTACGTTCTTTTAAGAGATGAAATAACAAATGTTCTTCTGAAACCACCTCAAATAAAGGTCTACAGAGATGTTCATGTGTTTTGGAGTCATCTTCAGTGATTTAGCAGGATCGTTAGTTTAAAGATGGTGTGTCCATGACACACTAGTGGATTTCTAGAAGGGAATGGACAGAACATTAATGACATGAAAGGGAGTAGGGAGTGAAGTGACAAAAGAAAGTGAAAAGTGCATTGTATCCAAGTTAAAAATAAAATTAAATTCATGGTCTTGGAGTCAAGATAACAAAGAAGGAATATTTTATACATATTTATAGTGTAGTTTTATATGTCCATAACAACAGTGTTGATCAGATGTCTACCTTGACACTAATTTAAAGATTTTTCACTTCTATTTTTCAAAGAATGTTGGACACAGCTTAGGTGAAGAATTATACTTAGAGCTACAGAGAATTGTCAGAACAGGTCGTCAGAGGCCGAGGTTGAACATGGGAGGAGACTCCTATAGTACCTGGAGTGTATACCATCATCACCCAGGTCTAAGCATCTGTACATGAGCCAGCCTACACATGGACTGAGATGCACTGAGCAGATGGTCCAGAGATGCCATGCTGCTAGTGTGGGTACTTGGAGCAGTTAACCATTGTGTTCTGAGAGGGCCTCTGCTCTTCACTGGAAGAGCCCTTCTTGGCTATTATCAGCCCAAATAATTCAGCAGGCAAGGAATTGGGGTCCTTGTGTGTTAGAGGACAAAAACGTTCAAGTCAAGAAGATCCAGGTGGCTGAATGTTTTCTTCGGTAACAGCAGAAAAGTGATCTACCAGAAAAGAGAGAAATAAAGACAGTCAGAAATCAGATTCTTATTTTCTAATGCCTATCCTATAACCCCAGTTCTTAACCTTGGCTACACATTAGAATCAACCTTGGGAACTTTAACAGATGCTGATGTCTTGGCCACACTACCAGAGATTCTTATTTAATTGAAATGGGGTGTAACCGGGCTCGGTGGCTCAGCCTGTAATCTCGCGCCTTTGGGAGGCTGAGGTGAGTAGATTGCCTGAGCCCTCGGGTACGAGACCCGCCTGGGCAGGCGAGACCTCATCTCTACAATAAATCAAAAAAATTAACCGGGCGTGGTAGCGTGTGCCTGTAGTTCCAGCTACTTGGAAGGCTGAGGTGGAAGGATTGCCAGAGCCCAGCAGGTCGAGGCTGCAGTGGCCGGGAGAGGCCACTGCACTCCAGTCTGGGCGACAGTGAGACTCTAACTCAAAAAAAAAAAAAAGAGAAAGAAATGGGGTGTAGCCCATGGAATGGGATTTAAATAAATGTGCAAAAGAGAGTCGCGTTCCTTTTCACCAACAATATACAAACAGAAACCCAAATAAAAAGCACAATCTCATTCACAAAAATAATGAAACACCTTGGCATCTTCCTAACCAGAGAAGTCAAAGACCTCTACAATGAAAACTACAAAACACTGTTCAAATAAATCAAAGATGACACAAACAAATAGAAAAATATTCCATGCTCTTGGATTAGAAGAATCAACATTGTTAAGATGTCGATCCTACCCAATGCAATCTACAGATTCAATGCAATGCCCGTTAAGTTACCAACAGCATTCTTCTCAGACCTGGAAATGACAATACAAGAATTCATATTGAAATGTAAACAACCACAAATAGCCAAATTAATTCTCAGTAAAAACAAACAGACAAAAAACCAAAAAAAAAAAAAAAAAAAAAAAAAAACCCAAAAAACAAACACAAGGCGAGAGGTATCATACTCCTAGATTTTAAACTTTATTATAAAGCTACAATAATCAAAACAGTCTGGTATGGGTACAAGAACAGGCAAATAGACCAATGGAACAGAAGATTCCAGAAGCAAAACCTCAATTTCTCAACCAACTCATCTTCAACAAAGCCTCTGCCATCAACCACTGGGAGAGGAGAACCTATTTAGTAAATGGTGCTGGGAAAACTGGTTGACCACATGCAGAAGATTCCCAAGTAATTTTAATGGGCAACCAACACTGAGAGCCTCAGCCCTGAACTACCTCTTTCTTCCTGATATCCGCACATTTATTTTGCTTCTTTCCCTGACGGCACAGTCATGGATAACATTATTTTTTTTCTAGTAAATCACAAGTGACTTTACATTGTCCTTTCCAGTTGAGAAAAGAGGACAAAACTTGTCATTTTCCTAAAATTAAATACAGTGAGTATGAATAATTACCAGTACCTTGTTAAGCTTTTTTGCAGATAGAGTTTTATTAACAATAAGAAACCTTTTTTACTTATGAGAAGGTCATTGCATGTGTAATTATAATATTAATATGCCTTTCAGAAAGATTATAAAAATGCAGATGGTAGGACACTAAATAAAACAGGGCATTATTCCTGAGTATCTAATTAAAATTAGTTCAATGACTATAAGAAGGATATTGTGAATATTTTTGTGAAGACTGGTGCATGTACAGCATGGGGAAATGTTCAACTACTTGTCTTTTTTTATATTTAATTTACCCACTTTTACTTAATTTCAAATACATTATATAGTAAGATTTTCTATAACATTCAGATACTCAATGATTTTTCATTTAAATCCAGAGTTTAGTTATGATTATATTAAAGTAAATGGTAAGTAGTAGGGTAATAGTCATGATACTATACTGTAAATCATGATTCTGATAATAAACAAGTGCCACCAAAACTAGATTTAAGTGGGATTTGTATTAATAAACTTCCTTTCAATGTATTAGGAACTCTTAATATTAAATACATTTTATTTTTAGTCTTTTCGTAAAGTGAGTCATCACAAATATATTCTTTGTGCAAATTTGGAATCTCATAAATTGTTTTTTTTTCTAAGTAGTCACTAAAATATTTTTCCTTTCTTATAAAAGACATTCAATCACTTAACCCAACTTGATTACCATCTATTTCTACTATATTCCAAATGTTAGGAAGATAGTGTCTTGTGAATACACATCTGATGCTTGTTTTATTACAGATGGTTAGTGGAATAAAATAACTTCTCAGAAATTAGAATTTTGGTGTTTAGTGACCTGTTAAGATTTTTTTTTTTTTAGCAGAAAAAAGCAATAATTTGGAAGTTGCCCTGAACAACATTTTAAAAGACAAAATGAATTACAACAATATATTAAAATAATGTTTCACAGACTAATAAACGTTTTGTGCAAACTACTATTACTAAAAGCGTTTTTCCCAAGGTTTTATTAGTGTAGAAAACACAACTTAGCTATAATTCCAGGAATTTCTGTCTTAAAAATTAAGACTGAAATAAAATCTGGGAAAGTGTTTCATTAGCACAACTGAAAGAAAATAAGCGTAGGTCAAGCACAACTGCAATCTGAAGTGTCCTTATATCTTCCAGTCTTAGAAGAGGTGGGTCTCAGAGCTGGTTCCAGGGTTGACTTTGGAAAGCCCATGTGAAGATAGTTAACGATTAGTTCCTTTGTGATCTCAGTGAAGGCAAGAGGTAGGAAAGTCTGTGTTGTGTGATTCATGTTCTAATACTTGGAATCATAATTGACTCCATGAGCCAAATGAAGGAAAGAAGAGAAAAAGATGCAGCCAGCATGGGAAAATGCTCCTCTCACTTAATGCCTGCCACTTTTACTTGTCCTTGGAAGGAGCTTTCCAAATTGCTCAGGATTCAGCAAGTGTTTAATTAAATAAATGTATAGGCACTGAATCTGTAGGCCTTAACAATAAAGCAATTCTTTGAAAATAACTTATAGCATAGGCTAAATAGGTCGTATTAAAACAGTGAGCTTAACACACGTTTTCAGGCTTCTTTTTGAGCACATGTCAGCTCTCCTGTTAGTTTTAAGCTCTGGGAGGGCAGAGGCCATGTTGTCTGCACCTTTGTATCTCCCACAATGCCCTGCAGAGCACCTTGCTCAGACTGGGTTTTGAGTAACTATTTGTTAAATGAATGAATGTTAAGTTTGGAAAGACGTTTAGAGGTCATTTAGTCTGACCCTCTTATTTTAAAGGCCAGGAGAATGCGAGCTGGGGGAAAAGAGACCAGGCAATGGTCACACTACTCTTAAGATCAAAGCTCTGGCTGTGACCCAGATTTCCTAATTCATGTCGCAGTGCTGTTTCTACTCCACCTTCAGAAGGTAAATAGGGACATTCGCCAGATATTTTTCAAATTGCCTGTGGAGAGTGGTCCAAATGGCAGGTGCAGCCACCGGACGTAGTTACTCGATCTGTTCAGTTGTATTTACCTTTCAATATGTTTGCTTTCTGAAGAAGAGAGGTCAGCTCCATTAGGTAAATGGCTAATCCACTAAAATGGAATCTAAATAAAGTAAGTGGCATCCTAGAGCTGCTGTTATGGGGTGCAGAAAGGGATGTCAGGCCAGGAGGAGGGAGACTCAGGAAGAAACACCTAATAAAATGTTTCTTAAAACAAAATTGCTAGGTTTTTTCATAGAGATTTGAAAATAATACCATTGTGTATTTTGAGACTAAATGATTTTCATAATATTCTTTGTCAATAAACATGTCCTCTTAGTCCAAAAATATAGGTTAATAGAAAATTAATGTGATATGTGCATTTCTTTTACAGTTGCTTACTTTATCTCACTTTTTTTTCACAATGATTGAAAGATATAAGAACGTTGCATTGTTCCATAAGCAACTTGTTTCACCAGTCATTCATTCTTTCATCCATTCAGCAACATGTGCAAGGAATCTACTGTGTTTTAAATGTTATATTAGGTACTTGGAATACGAAATCACAATCCCTGGTTTCTGGGAGCTTATAGCCTTCTCAGGAAAACCTAACTGTACATAATTCCAATGCAATGTAAAGTGCTTCTGGTACCAAGGAAGGTGTGACTCCAATTCTGTGTATGATGCAGGATACAGACACTGAGGAAAGGTTGCAAGAGAGGTGTAATGTTGAAATGATTTTGAAGTAGGAACTGCTTAGCTTTTCTGTAAGCCTGGTATATGGAAACAATGGTCCTGGTATTAAATAAAGACACTAACTGTAAGCCAATTAGATAATCCAACTACTGTTGTGTTTGATGAATGTACCATTACCTCAACTCTGGTGAATTCAGAACAAGTGTGACTCTTTAGAGCTGTGAACTTTGCAGGTATGAATGAGAGAACTCTGGAACCAGACAACCTGATCTATTTGACTTACCCAGCACATGACTTACTTACTATGTCTTTCCTACTATCTCTTAGTTTCTTCCTTTACTAATAGTGATGATAATAGAAGCCATGTCTAGGCTGATGTTGAGCCCATGAGCCCTCGTATGGTCTTCCCAGTTGTTTCTGACTGAAATCTGTTTTGATTATTTGGTATTTAGACCAAACAGGCAGCGAGGCATTTTGAAGATATCTATGCCCAATTCAAAGAGTTGGCGCGAGGTCTAAAAAAGAAATGCATGTCGAGGACTTACCTTAGTGCCTAGCACAAGGAAACACCTAGCAAATGTTGACCTTTATAAGAATCGTAGTAACAGTATTTATTATATGCAATATGCTAGTAAATGCCCAGTGGTGTTGGATAACTGAATATGAATAATTTCAATAAGGCATATTTGGAAATTGTAGAAGTTCCATAACTGTTTCTAAGCTTTTTTTCAGAGCTGTATTACTAGTAATATAACTTCTTTCTTACTTCTCCTGACTTCTTTCCACAGTTCTTCCAAGCTGGGACCACAGCCAATTTCCAGCTGGAAGTTCAGGAGTACTCTGTATCCAGTTCCCACCTCAATTCTGACAATAAAGCAATGGCCTTTGCTATCTGCATTCTTAGTATTTATTCCCCATTCCCAGGCCAACATGGTTTAGAAGAGTACTGAGAAGACCAAGACTCAATACCTGTTTTATGCACTCCTTCCAAGGGAAACCACTCACCCTCATTCAGTCACAGTTGACTGAGTCAAAGATAGATACCCAAGAGGAACTGACCCCAGACTAACTATCTAACCACCTATGGCATGATGCAGAAGATAGGCAGGGTTAATCAGATTCTCTCATCTTGGGACACACAAAGGAGATTTTCCAGCTAGTAGTACAGCTGAAGGTGAGGGGTGACTCTTAGTGCGGCAAGCCAAACACATTTTCAGACCAAAGTTATGAGTGATCAGAAAACACATGGAGGAGAGGAAGTGGCAGCTGGATTGTAAAAAGAAAGACATCCTGAGAGTGATGCAGAGAGAAGAGACAGGTGAGAGATGGGAGATAGGTAAGAAGGCATCCAAAACCATATCTGATCCCAAGACTACCTGGGACCTTAATGTCTTTTGGTTCTTGTTTTGACGATGACAATAAGGTAGAATCCACTTCTTTTTTACTTCAATCTAGGCTTTCCTTGAGACTTGCTTTGACCAATAGAACATGGCAGAAGTAATGTGCCAGTCACAAGCTTGGTCCTAAAAGGGTATACTACCCTCTGCTCTCTTGGATCCCTTGTTCCCAAAGGAACAAATCTGCACTAACCAATGGAAGATGAGGAAGCAGAAGGAGTAGGGCCAAGGCACCCCAGCAATTGCAGCAGCAGCGCTGTTGGCAGATGCGTGGGAGGTCCAGCCACGACCGAACTGCCTAGCTGAGCCCGGTCTCAGCTGCCAAATTTCAGGCTCACGAATAAACAAAATCATCTTTATTTCATGCCACAGATTTGGGGTTGGTTGTTATGCAGTAAAAGCTAACCAATACACCTACGATGTGATAAACACGCACATGATCAAGAATCCTCTCAACTACCCCATACATTTGGTATTATGTCCATTTTACAGCTACCGAGCCAAGGCTTAGCTAAAATGAACTTGCCCAAGGGAGTACAGTAATTAAGAGAAAAAGCTGGAATTTAAACTGACTCTAGGCCCTGGGATAGTGTACTGTACCAACATTATCTGTCATCTCAGTTTGACTTGATGTCCACCTCTTCAGTTCCATCCCAACCCCAATGCCTACTTACAGGCAGGCACGCGCACGCACACACACAGACACACACACACACACACACACACACACACACACACACACACACACACACACACACAGGCTTGAAGTTCAAGCCCACCAGGAAAAACAGCTAACACAGATACTAAGGAAGTTTTGTAAAACAACCCTTCAGTGGTGTGTTTCTCTCAGGTCAGATTGCATGTCTTACAGTTCAGAGCAGGCAAGATTTAACCTCAAATGTAGCCAAACCGACAAGCTAACAAGCTACTTAAGAAATCTTGACATCTGTGTACTAGCTTAAAACTTATAAAAATGCATGATACTTCCTTGAAAGAAATAGTCATGTAACTCTTGCAGAGTGTAAGCACTGGGTGAGGATGTCCTGTTTCCCTAGACACCCTACCTACCATACACTGCTGAACTCTCCAGGTCTACAGCACTTTTTATACAGGATTTTTGGTCTCACAGATTTAATGAAAGGTTGATTTTCTTCTTTCCCTGACAAGGATAAACCTCATGAAATGGTGATTTAATTCACAGCACAAAGCATGAAAGCCCTCCTTAAAACTAAACGAAGTCTTCACACAAAAAAGCAGGTTCATTCACAGTAATAGACCACTTTACTTTTTTTTAAAGGCAATAGAACTTTGCTAATTCTCACTAATGACAGAGGAGGCCCATTGTAGAGGAACCAATTTTACTGATTACTGAATCGTATAAAATATTCTGAGAAAGAAATGAAATCTTGGTCATTCAAGACCCTCCATGTGTCTTGCTGAGAAATAGGCACCCACTGCTGTTTTAATTGGGAGAATAATCAGGTTTGCAGTCTAGTGAACTGAGATAATCACAAATACCATCCAAGTGCAAACTTATATTTCAGCCATTATTAAAGAAGACACTTTCAGGTGGTAAAAATGAGCAGATCCCATGGGGCAAATCAACAACTCACTGAATTCAAGGTAAGCATTTT
Organism: Cephalopachus bancanus; assembly: GCA_027257055.1. Classification (NCBI taxonomy): domain Eukaryota; kingdom Metazoa; phylum Chordata; class Mammalia; order Primates; family Tarsiidae; genus Cephalopachus; species Cephalopachus bancanus. The sequence continues at coordinate 1,761,770 of JAPVLO010000028.1, read as the reverse complement.
CAGAGCTGTGCCTAATTTTTCAAGTCATTGAGGGAGCACAATTTTCCATTATTCTTGACAGACTTTATTCATCTGGCGAAATCCGACCTAATAACGTGTTATCTCCATGTACACGTAGAGTCCCAGTATTAAAACAGCATTTTCACATGTAAAGTCAAAGTCAGTTGTGGACTTCAAAAACATACCAGCTTCGCAGTGCACATAATGGATGACTAAGATTCTACAAAGTGGCAGTTAATTAGAATATTTAAATAAAATTCATCTGTTCATAAAATAAAGGAAAACAATAAAGCATTTGGAAAATATTAGAGTCCCTAATGAACAATCTCAGAGAATTTCAACAGTGGCAGCTGGGAGGAGGATGCCAGCAGAGAAATTGTCTTGCATGCTTTATCTCATTTCCAGAACTGCATGGAGCATTTTCTGAGCTATTTTACCAACATAAGGCACCACCGTAGTTGGCAAGCATCTTAAACTATGTTACTTTAAAGTTAGTGCCTACGTATTTCTTAAGTTCAACTTTATTCATTGCTTTATTTGAAAAACACATAGATTCATCATGTAAATGAGAGGTAGCTGGAGTTGAATCGCCAAGCCCAACAGTGGTGATGAAACACCTATCTCGTGAAAGGCATTCCTCTAGAGCATTGCATATATGAGCTCTCTTAATGCTCACTTCAACACTATCAGGCAAGTGCTATTACGAAGCCAATTTTAGATGAGGAAATTAAAGCACACAGAAGATTTTTATTTGGAAAGCTGCACCTAAGTTCCTGAAAATGGGCCATGTTATAAATCGCAATATAGTAACAAGCCTCAAAAAATGACGATACCAGCAATTCACGAAAGAATTATGCGCTGTGACCCACTGGAATTTATTTCAGGTGTGTGAGGCTGGTTCTTCAAAAAATAATGGGGATGTGAGTTAGGGGAATTTTAGATTTGAGTGAAACTTCTAGAATGATCGCTAGATTACTGTTTTCTTGACCCTCACATTTAATCACTCTTGGTTTCTCTACCTCCTGCCAGCTCAAGTTGAGATAAACATGGGGAAAAATCCAGATAAAAAGGAAATATTTTTACTTGTCACAAAACCTGCAATGGGTGTCAACAGAGATGCCAAATTGATTCAAGTTGTTTTAGTACAACAACTCTGGAACATCTGGGCCTTGAAATACACAATGATTAGCATAAAAATGTCAGTAGTATTTATAGAAGTCTATTCATATCCTACAATTAGTGTTCTCTAACTCAGAACATTTATGATGTTCAGGCAGATGCATGGTTTCAAAATGATTTTTTTTTGAGTCAGGGTCTCACTCTGTTACCCATGCTGGAGTGCAGTGGTACAATTACAGTTCACCACAGTGTCATGCTTGACCTCTTGGGCTCATATGATTCTTCCGTCTCAGCCTACACACCATTACATCTGGCTAACTTGTAGACTTTTTTTGTGGAAATGAGGTCTCGCTATTTTACCCAGGTTGATCTTGAACTTCTGGGCTCAAGCAATACTCCTGCTTCAGCCTCCCAAAGTTTTGGATTACAGGCATAAGCCACCATGCCAGCCTCAAAGTGATTTTTAATTGGTGAAGTCATAGCAACGGAAGTTTCTGCCTTTGAATATGGAAACTTGCATATGATTTTAGCATTTATATATTGAGTTCTTCCTAGGTAATGTTGGAGCTACAAAAATGAACAGATTAAGTTCCAGACTTCAAGGTCCTTAGTAATTCAATAGAAGAAAGAGTATGTGTTCATGAAAATTTCACACAATGTAAAATATGATAATTCATAACTGAGACATTAAAGTAAGTGCTATAGATGTTCAGAAGAAGGAGACATCTGAAAGGGCTTATGGAGGACATGGAAGATTTTGATAGGTGTGTGTGGGTTAGAGAAAGAAGTTCTAAGAGGAAGAAACAGCAGAAGCAAAGGCAAGCCATGGCAGGAAAACACAGCAAGTTAAGTGGTCTAATGTGTTAGCAATACTGTGTGAACAGTTTTGAGAAAAAGTTCTAAGTAAATTAAAAGTAAGATGTAGTGAAACTCATGCTTCTCCAGCACTCTAAGCAGTGAGTGGGACGTACTGTGTGCCAATGGAGTAGGCATGGACAGGATGAGGGTGCATTTCACATTTTTCTTACCCAAGCAGATTGTTTTGTCAGAGACTCTAACCATCATATCAAAAACTCTTTCCTCTGTCCTCCTGCCTCTTCATCAGTCATGACAAATCTTTCTAGAGCAGTAATCAGACAAAAAAATACAAGATATAGAAGACTTGAAAAATAAAATTAATGAGATTATTCTAATAGACATATATAGAACACTGCACCTAAGCACATGAAGAACACTTACACAGATAGATCATATCATGTCTTAAAGGACACATCAACAAATTTCAAAAAAATAGTATAACATAAACATATGAAAATAATTATACATCAAGACCAAGGGGAATTTATCCCCGGCATGCCAGGCTGGCTTGACACTCAAAAATTAATTTATGTAATCCATTGAATCAATAGACTAAAGAAAACCACATATCATATCAATAGATTCAGAAAAGTATTCAACAAAATCCTATACCCACGATGGTAAAATCTCTCAGTAAACCAGGAACAGAGGGAACTTCCTAAACTTGATTAAAAAATTGCAATTAATCGATAGCTAACATTGTATTTAATGATGAGCAACTCAAAGCTTTCCCACTAAAATCAGGAACAAGGCAAGAATGTCTTCTCTTACCACTGCTTTTTAGCATGGTAATGGAGGTCGTAGCTAAAGCAACAAGAAAAGGAGAGGAAATATAGTGCATATAGATTAGGAAGAAAGAAATAAAACTGCCTTGTCTGTAGGTGATATGATTGTCTATGTGAAAATCTGAAAGAATTGACCAAATCTTCTGGAACAAATAAGCGATGACAGTAAGGTGGCAGAATTGAAGGTTAGTATATAAAAGTCAATCACCAGCAATGAACAAGTGAAATTTGAAATTAAAAACGTGGTATCACTTACATTAACACCCCCTAAAATTAAACATTGAGACATAAATCTAACAGAATCTATAAAACTACAAATCACAGATGAAAAAGATCAAACAACTAAATAAGAGAGAGGTATTCCATGTTTGTGATTGGAACACTCAATATTGTCAAGATGCCAGTTCTTGCCAACTTGATTTACACATTCAACATATTCTTAATCAAAATCCTCAAAAGATATTTCGTGGATATTGACAAAATGATTCTGAAGTTTATGTGAAAATACTCAGAATAGCCAACACAATATTGAAAAAGAAAACCAAAGTTGGAGGACTGACACCAACTATCATCAAGACTTACTACAAAGCTAAAGTAATCAAGACAGTTTGGTATCATTAAACTAATAGAGAAGCTCATCAGTGGAACAGGATAGAAAGCCCCAAAACAGACCCACATAAATATAGTCAACTGACTTTGACAAAGGAGCAATGGCAACCCAATGGAGCAAAGATTGTCTTTTCAACAAATAGTGTTGGATCAACTGGACAGTCACATGCAAAAAAAAGAAAAAGAGAATCTAGAAATAAATCTTATACCTTGTACAAAATTTAACTCACAATATATTGTTGACCTAAATGTAAAAACTGAAAACTATAACACTCTTAGAAGATTGCACAAGAGAAATCCAGGTGCCTTTGAATTTGACCATGACTTTCTAGATACAACATCAAAGACATGATCCATAAAAGAAGGAATTGATAAACTGGCTTCATTAAAATTAAAAATTTCTTCTCTGAGCCAGGCTCGGTGGCTCAGCCTGTAATCCCCGCATTGGGAGGCTGAGGTGAGTGGATTGCCTGAGCCCACAGGTACAAGACCCTCCTGGGCAACTTGGGGAGACCTCATTTCTACAATAAATCAAAAATTAGCTGGGTGTGGTCGCACGTGCCTGTAATTCCAGCTACTTGGAAGGCTGAGGCGGAAGGATCGCTGGAGCCCAGCAGGTCGAGGCTGCGGTGGGCACTGCACTCCAGTGTGGATGACAGAGTGAGATTCCAACTCAAAAAAAAAAAATTCTTCTCTGCGACAAGTCATAGACCGGAGAAAATATTTGCTAAAGGTGTATCTAGTAAAAGACAGTTAACTAAAATATACAAAGAACTCTTGCAACTTAACCACACAAAAATAAAAAAAACATGATTTAAAAATAATCAATGACCTTAACAGACACATCACCAAAGAAGATACACACAATCCTTAGCAAAAGAAACAAAGCAGGAGGTATCACACTTCCAGATTTTAAACTTTACTATAAGGTTACAATTATCAAAACAGCCTGGTATTGGTACAAGAACAGGCATATGGACCAATGGAACAGGATAGAGATTCCAGAAGCACAATCTCAATTTCTTAGCCAACTCATCTTCAACAAAGCCCCATCAACAGCTACTGGGGAGAGGAGAACCTATTCAATAAATAATGCTAGGAAAACTGGCTGACCACATGAGATAATTGAAACAGGACCCCTACTTACCACCATACACAAAAATCAACTCTAAATGTATCAAAGACCTAAACATAGAACTTCAAACTGTAAGAATCTTAGAAAATGCAGGAGACACCCTTACAGAAATCAGAGTAGGCAGCAAATTCCTGATCAAAACCCCAGGTGTCCAAGCCGTAAGAGATAAGATAGACAAGTGAGACCTCATTAAACTGAAAAGCTTCTACAAAGCAAAAGAAACCATAAAGAGAGCGGGGAGACAGCCCACAGAATGAGAAAAAATATTTGCCGACTGTATATCAGACAAAGGCCCAACATCCAGGGTCTACAAGGAGCTCAAACATGCTGAAAGGAAAAACAAAACAAAACAAAACAGTTCCATTAAAAAGTGGGCAAACTACATGAATAGACATTTCTCAAAAGAAGATATATGAGTAGTCTACAAACACATGAAAAAGTGCTCAGTCTCACTAATCATCAGAGAAATGCAAATTGAAACCACATTGACATTTTACCTAACCCCAGTTAGAACAGCCACCATTAATAAAATAAAAAACAACAGATGCTGGTAAGGGTAAGGAGAAAAGGGAACACTTCTACATTGCTGGTGAGAATGCAAACTAGTTCAACCTCTATGGAAAACAGTGTGGTGATTTCTAAAGGAACTAGAAATTGACCTTCCCTATGACCCAACAGTCCTCCTACTGGGAATATACCCAGAGGAACGCAAATCATTCTACAAAATAAAGATACCTGCACATGCATGTTTATTGCAGCACTATTCACATTAGTGAATATATGGAACCAACTGTGTTTCCCATCAAAACTGGACTGGATAAAAAAATGTGGTACATATACACAATGGAATAATATGCAGCCATAAAGAAGGACAAACATATGAACTTCATAACAACTTGGATGGATTCAGAGTCTATAATACTACATGATCTAGCACAGAAACAAAGAACAAAGTACCATATATTCTCACTCTTAAGGGGACTCTGAACATTTACCGTAATACTATAAGAAAGGGGTGTGGAGGGGAACACCGCATCCATAGGGTACCTGATCTCAAACTAGGCAAAGTGGGTACCGAAAGGAGGCCCAGACTTTACCTATATGATGTCCACTTGTATACCTAGCCCTGAATTGTATCCCACATCTTTAAAATAAAATATTAAAATATAAAAATTAAAAAATAAATACATAAAAAGATCTATAAAAAAAGAAGATACACAGATGGCAAATAAGCATATGAAAAAAATGCTTCATACCATAAGCTATTGGGAAAATGCAAACTGAAACAACAATGAGATGTGACTACAAACCCATTAGGATGGACAAAATCCAGAACATCGACAATACCAAGTGCTAGCGAGAATGTGGAACAACAGGAACTCTCATTTATTGCTTTGAACTGAAAAATGGTATAGCTGCTTTGAAGAACAGTTTGGTGGTTTCTTACAAAACTAAAAACTTTTACCACATGATCTAGCAATTGCGTTCCTTAGTACTTACTCAAAAGAGCTGAAAACTTATGTCCATATAAAAACTTGCACATAAATTCATATAGCAACTTTATTCATAATTGTTAAGACTTGGAAGTAATCAAGATATTCCTCAGTTGCTGAATTGATAAATAAACTGTGGTACATCTAGACAATGGGATATTATTCAGCACTAAAAGGAATAAGCTACCAAGCCATGAAAAGACGTGAAGGAAATGTAAATGCACATTACTAACTCAAAGAAACCAATCTGTATGATTCCAACTATATGACATTCTGGAAATGGGAAAATCTTGAAGATAGTAAAAAGATCAGTGATTACTAGAGGTGGAGAGGAGAGAGAGGTGAATCAGTGGATCGCAGAGGATTCTCAGGCAGTGAAACTACTCTGTATGACACAACAGTGGTGGATACATCAATTTGTCCAAACCTATAGAATGTGCAACACCAAGAAAGGGGTGTGGAGGGAAACACAACATCCATAAGAGTACCTGATCTCAGACTAGGCAGAGTGGGTAATGCACACTCTCGACTTTGGATGATAATGCTAATAATACAGGTTCATCAGTTGTTATAAATTTTCCACTCTGGTGGGGGATGTTGATTTTTGGGAAGGCTGTGCATATGTGGAGCAAGAATATGTATGGGAAGTCTCTGTACTTTCTGCTCAGTTGTGCTGTGAAACTAAAACTCCTCTAAAGTGTAAACTCCATTAAAATATATATATCAGACCACAACTAAATTTAGAATTGATATAAACAATAATTTTTTAAAACCTTATAATTTTGAAAATTTATAATACACTTTCAAATATTTCATGAATTTTAGAAGAAATTATAGTAGAAATTATATGATAAATATTACATGAATAATAGAAGATAGTACAGAAAAAACTGTGGGCTACAGCTATAGCATGGACATTTATAGTCTTGAATGCTTATCTCTAGAGAAAGAATACTTATCTCTAATAAGTTGTCCAATGAAGTTATGAAAAGAACAGCATAACAATCTCAAAGAAATACAAATAAAACAAAATTAAATGAAATAGAAACTCAACATATAGCTGAGAAAATCAACAAAGCTAGAAGTCAATTCTTTTTTTTTTTTCCTCTCGCAAAGTCATTTTCCTGGAAGACACGCAGACAACACTGGAAGTTAATTCTTTTAGAAAACCAACATTTATTCTTCTAGCAGGATCAGTGGAGGTACTTAGAGAAGGAAAACTTCAATAATTTTAAAAATGGGTAAAGGAACATAACTATAAAGGCATCAGATATTAAAAATATAATAAGAGAAATCATTTGCTGAACCAATGAAAGCAAATTTTTAGAAAAGCACAAATAACCAAGTAGACTCAAAATTAAATGTAACATCTGAGTGGCCTTATAACAATTAGAGAAATTAAATCTGTAGCTTAAAAATCTTCCCACAAAGAAAAGTTCAAGCCCAGATGACTTTTCTAGGCTCTAAAAAATATTCAAGAAATAGCTAATTCCTATCTTAAACTTTTATCCAAGGGGAAAAAAAACCCAGTGGGTTTTACTCCCTAGCTCATTTTATGAGCTAATATAAGCTTGATATCAACAGAAAATTACCACAGAGGGAAATTAGAATAACTCACTTATCAATGCAGATAACAAGTCTTCCAATCTATACACCAATAATAAACAAACAGAAACCCAAATAAAAAGCACAATTCCATTCACAATAGCCACCCCCAAAAATGAAATAACTTGGCATCTTCCTAACCAGAGATGTGAAAGACCTTTGCAATGAAAACTACAGAACACTGCTCAAAGAAATCAAAGATGACACAAGCAAGTGGAAAAATATTCCATGCTCATGAATTGGAAGAATCAACATCATTAAGATGTCCATTCCACCTCAGGCAATCTACAGATTTAACGCAATACCCATCAAATTACCAGGAACATTCTTCTCAGACCAAAAAATGACAATACAGGAATTCATATGGAAACATAAAAGGCCAAGAATAGTCAAAACAATCCTCAGCAAAAAACAAAAACAAGACAAAGCAGGAGGTATCACACTCCTAGACTTTAAACTTTATTATAATGCTACAATAATCAAAACAGCTTGGTACCGGCACAAGAACAAGCATATAGATCAATGGAATAGAATTGAGATTCCAGAAGCAAAATCTCAATTTATCAACCAACTCATCTTCGACAAAGCCTCCACCTCCAACTACTGGGGAGACGAGAACCTGTTCAGTAAATAGTGCTGGGAGAACTGGCTGTCCACATGCAAAAGATTGAAACAGGACCCCTACCTATCCCCATACACAAAAATCAACTCTAAATGAATCAGAGAGCTAAACATAAAACCGCAAACTATAAGAACCTTAGAAAATGCAGAAGACACTCTTACGGAAATTGGAACTGGCAACCAATTCCTGATCAAAACCTGAAGTGCCCATGCCATAAGAGGTAAGATAGTCATGTGGGGCCTCATCAAACTGACAAGCTTCTGCAAAGCCAAAGAAACCATCAAGAGAGCAGGGAGACAGTACACAGATTGGGAAAAAATGTTTGCCAATTCCATGTCTGACAAAGGCCTAACATCTAGGATCTACAAGAAACTCAAATGTGCTGAAAAGAAAAAAACAAACAGCCCCATTACAAAGTGGGCAAAATATATGAATAGAAAGTTCTCAAAAGAAGACATATGAGCAGCTAACAGATACATGAAAAAATGTTCAGCCTCACTAGTCATCAAGGAGATGCAAATTAAAACTACACTGAGATACCACCTAACTCCTGTCAGAATGGCCATCATCAATAACTAAAAAAATAACAGATGCTGCAGAGGATGTGGCGAAAAGGGAACACGTCTACACTGTTGGTGGGAGTGCAAACTAGTACAGCCTCTGTGGAAAACTGTGTGGCTATTCCTACAAGTTCTAAAAGTTGACCTTCCATATACCCAGAAGAACTCAAATCACTCTATAAAAAAGATACCTGCACACGTATGTTTATTGCAGCATTGCTCACAATAACAAGAACATGGAACCAACCGTGCTGCCCATCAAAATAGGACTGGATTAAAAAAATGTGGTACATATACGCAATGGAATATTACATAGCCATAAAGAAAAACAAAATCATGAACTTTGCAGCAACCTGGATGGAATTAGAGTCCATAATACTGAGTGATCTTTCGCAGAAACAAAGAACTGAGTATCCCATGCTCTCACTCATAAGTGGACTTTTAACAACCACCGTAATACTACAAGAAAAGGATTGACAGTAGCGGGAAACTGCGGAGGGGAAGGGAGGTGGGGAGGAGGGATTGACAGTAGTGGAAATCTGCCTGGGAAAGGGGGGCACACCTCATCAACAAGGGTATCTGCACAGTGAATATTTATATACCTAACCCTGAAATGTATCCCACAATTTTAAAATAAAAAAAATTTAAAAGTTAAAAAAATGTAAATAGCAAGTCTTCAAAATTATTAGCAAAGCAGATTCATAGGTGAATTACATAATTTAGGAACATTCCAGAAATGAGTTTGGATCGACATTAAAAAAATATTATTATAAGTCATTATGTAAACACATACAGAAAATCACTTAATACAATTAAAGCACATTTACACAAAAAATCCTTAGCAAACTGGAAATAGCAGGAATATTTTTCACCTGAAAAAGGTATCTAACAAACATCTTCCCCCAAATTAAAAGCATTCCTTTTAAACTCTGAAATGAGATAAAGATATCAACTAATACCAATTTCAATAAATTCTGTATCAAAGTTTCTGGACAGAACAATAAGACAAAAAAAGAATCAAAAATAATAAAAATGAGAAAGGAAGAAACAGATATCATTCCTAGAGCATATTATCTAAGCAAAATTTGAAAGTACAGAAAATTTATTGAGACAGTTTGTGTAGATAACTTAGATTGAAGAACAGTATTCAAAAATTGATTATATATCTTTTTTATTTTTAAAATTTTTAATTTTTTATTTTTTTTTGAGTTGGAGTCTCACTCTGTCGCCCAGACTGGAGTGCAGTGGCCACTCCCGGCCACCGCAGCCTCGCCTGCTGGACTCCAGCGATCCTTCCGCCTCAGCCTTCAGAGTAGCCGGAATTACAGGCACGCGCTGCCACACCCGGCTGATTTTTTGATTTATTGTAGAGGTGAGGTCTCGCTGCCCAGGCGGGTCTCGAACCCGCGGGCTCAGGCAATCCGCTCACCTCAGGCTCCCAAAGGTGCGGGATTACAGGCTGAGCCACCGAGCCCGGCTGATTATATATCTTATAATAGAAGCTAACAGAAAATTCAATTTAAAATACTTGGATATAATTCTGATGAATGATGTGTAAGACCTTTATGTCAAAAATTACTGTAGTGTCACTTTAACAGTGTTAATAACATTACTCCACGTAAAGTGAGGAAATTGTGTTTTTGATCACGTTTCTAGTTCTGATTTATAGTTTGGCCATGAAATAAAATCAGAAGTGAAGAAGAAGCAGTTATTTTCAGGTGGTAGTGTAGTTTGTCAGATGCAACAACTTTGAAGACTACTCTGGAGTGGACGTGTTAAAATGGTCCCTATGATCCTTGCCTCCTGGTATTAATTCATTTCCTTATGTAATCCCCTCCTTTTGAGTGTGGGTAGATCCTGAAACTTCCTATCAAGTAATAGAATATGGCACAGATGGTGAGCTATCACATCTGTGATTATGTTAAGTATGATGCCTTCTTGATAGGCAGCTGGCTCTAGAGTGGCATGCTGTCTGTCTGTTGCTGACTTTGAAGAAGCAAACTTCTATAACTCCCTCAACCATAAAAAAGTGAATCTTCCCAACAACCTGAGGGAGCCTGGAAGATAGTTTCTCTGTTCAGCCTCCAAACGAGAACTCAGCCCTGGCTAACATGCTGACCGTAGCCGTGTGAGAATCTCAGCAGAGAACTCAGCTAAGCTCTGCCCTTACTTTTGAGCCATAGAAATGTGAGATAATACTTGTGTGTTGTTTTTAGCCACTAAGTTTGTAGTGATTCATTACGCAGCATAGACTACTAATATATGTTCCATAAACTCAAGTTTCATCGACTTTTCAGATTTGAAAACTTCTTCACGAGCTCTGGCAGTCTTCATAGATAACCCCCAAATCTCCCACTTCACAGATGTGGTGTGTTCTTAACATTTCTTGCGGTGCCCAGTTGCAGTGAATTTGCATGATAAAATACTAGTTAGTGCTGAAAAATAAATGAACTGTCCCTATGTTCATTAGCATGATGAATCTAAAAATACCACGGAAGACTCAAAGTCATAAGTGATATATTTGTATGGAATTCAAACACCCACATACTTCAGTAGAGTAATTCCCTCTAGGATTTTGGATAGAAAATGTGAAGGAGAAGAAAAGCACAAGAGATTTCAGTGGTACTCTTAAGGTAGGTGTGGTTATGAATGCTCATTTTATTAACATATTTACATCTTATGTTTCTTTTAACAAAAATGGCAAAACTAAAATAATATATACCCAAGTACCCACAACCCAGCTTAAAGAAATGAGATATCATAAATGTAACTTGTTTACTCTTTGATACGATTGCATTCCCTCTTTTTCCTTGCCCTCCTAAATACAATCTCTGCCTTGCCTTGGTGCTTTTAAGTCACTGAGAGCACTCAAAGAATCTCAGAGAAAAGCAACTAGAGCCCTGATGATACTTTGCCTGGAGGCTTTGCTATCACTGAACTTCCTGTTATGTGAGGTAATACATTTCCTCATTTAGAGACACGCTGAAATCATTCCAATTGATAAAGAAAGGTCATGTCCTACTCTAATGCCAAAGTGAAGAAACGGAAAGAGATGCAGAGGTGGAGAAATTGAGATGAAGAGAGGGACATTGAAGATACTCTTAGCAGGGCTCGGTGGCTCAGCCTGTAATCCTGTGCCTTTGGGAGGCTGAGGTGAGTGGATTGCCCGAGCCCGCAGGTTCGAGACCCACCTGGGCAGTGAGACCTCATCTCTACAATAAATCAAAAAAATTAGCCGGGTGTGGTAGTGCGCGCCTGTAGTTCCTGCTACTTGGAAGGTTGAGCCGGAAGGATCGCTGGAGCCCAGCAGGTGAGGCTGCAGTGGCCGGGCACTCCAGTCTGGGTGACAGAGTGAGACTCCGACTCAAAACAACAGCAACAACAACAAAAGAAGATACTCTTGACAAGTGACCTTGATCTCATTAAGAAAGAAGAAGAGGATAGCTGCTGAAAGTGATGAAGACATTTGCTGTTGAAGGTGAAAATATGGCTCCACTTTCTTCCATTCATTTATAGACTGTGTATAGTACACGCTCAATTAATATGAACGAATACATGGGAGAAAGTGGAGCATATTTTCAGACTTAATGGGAGAAGCCTGTGGAGAGGTAGAGACTGAAGGTGCAGCAGAAGACGAGAGAATTGATGGAGCCAACTCATGAGCAAGAAGCAAGAGAAATAAAGCTCCCTTCTTGCAACCCACACTGGGTGAGCTCAGTGTAGCAATATGAGGTACTTATATTATAAGGGACTTATTATATTATATGGGACATCAGGGTGGAGAAAGGAAGTAGATCCACACAGAAATGGGAGAAATTGTCTTTATGGGCAAAATATACTTGGTACAAGGGAAATATACAACTCTTCATTTGTACAGCTAGTATTTCAGCATATGCCAAGCCTGCAGTCTTCCCTTCATCCATGATCCCATTTCTTACACTCTTGCCTGGGGGGCCTATGGTGAGATTGCTTGCTCTTATCTGCAAGCCCCTTGGACACTGGTGGCTGCAGATTTTTGCCCCCAAAATATTCATATAAAATCTGGTCTAGGTCTTTCCTACGGCTCATCTCCCAGGACCACGTTGAAGCCTACCTGGGTTGCTTTTTTACTGCTTCACAGACTCTTGAGTTCCTTTCAAGTGGTAGATCTGGTATTGCAGGACACTGTGTTGACCCTGGAAACTCAGTGAGAATGACAAACTCTGCCCTCAAGGTGGGGTGGTTAACATTGGATAAGGCTTTCCAAGCCTTGCTATTCAGTTTCCTTGCCCCTAGGTCAAGGAATCACAGTCCTTGGCGGTGGAAGGAACCACGGAAAAGGACTCTCCTCATGGTATAAATGCAAAAAGCCAAAGACTCACTGAGCAGTAGGTCAGTCCATGGCTGTCCATGGTAGGGAGAGCTGGAACCAGAGACCCTGATTCCCAGTCAGTACCTTTCCTTGACCAGGATGCTTCATAGAAGAGATGCCCTTGAGCAGTTAGCATTTAGAAGACCAATGTGAAACACAGCATGGAATGGAGGAGAACCAAGGCATAGTCCTTGCCCTCCAGGGTCTTACAAGTAACAGAGTTTTAGGTATTTCTATTCTGTTGTTTTAAAAATGATGAAATGCTGAAATGGGTATATACGTGAATGCAATAGAAGACTTGAAAAAACTGGGACTGGACTTTATTGTCGTGTGGTACTTAGCACAAAGCAGATAATAAATGAATGTTATAAGGATTTTTGAACCAAAATATTTAATGTTCTCAGAGTAAAAATTTCATATACTTTGGGATTTAAATAGGCATATACAGATTATTTTTTCCTCTGGGAAAGAGGGTCAGCTGAAACATATTTTTCAAAATGATGGTAGGCTAAAAAAAATAACAGAAGTACAAATGTTGATAGAGTTTTCAGCTGCCCATGTTCAACTCTCTCTCTCTGAAATATTCTGTAATTTTCTTTTTGTGGCACCTTTCTCCCAAATTATTTCAAACATTCATATGGCTTTGGTCAAAATAAGACAAGTATTTCCTGAATCATTTGACATTCAGCTGAGCTGAAGATGTTAAAACTACAGCAAACCTGCTAATCGTCACCAATAAAGCAGCTTAGTCCTGGCTGACCGGCGATTTGTTTGGGAGTCTTTGGAGCAACAGAGAGATTCAAGTTTATAAAAAGAGGTAAATAGTCGGTCAGAGATTAGAAGCGGGGGAAAAAAAGGAAAAGGCTTCTTTTCCCCAGACCACACACTGATAGGGAATCTTCCTTGAGCAATTGTTCGAAAATGTTTCATGTTCTCCCCCCTCTTCTCCCCTGGCGTCTCCACTGCCTCCCCCGCCCCCTCCCTCCACGACAGAAGGCTTGATTGGCACTTGTCACCAACTGATAGAGAGAGGAAGATGCTTCAGGACAGGGGGAGTAGAGGGACGACAGCCTCATCAAAAGCAGCGGTAGTCAAAAGATGATTCCTTCTTTCTGCGTGTGTTTTGTCTCTCTCTAAATTATTCAAATCTGGGTGGCATCTAGGATAACTGGCATTTTGACACAGCTTAAGGGATTGTCTCACGAATGCTATTGAACTAAAGCTGCCACCCTTTTAAAAAATGTATAAAGAGAGATCTTTGGTATAATCTGATATGTCTACAAATGAAAGGCAGTTTCATACAAAAGGCCTCAAATATTTTTAAACAATTATATTCATTTTAAACGTATTGTTTCATTCCATCTGCCTATAAATATAGTCTTTATTTGCTTTTTTTGCGTTTCTTTAAAGAATATGCATAGTAGCTTGGGATATGATGGTTGGTTACAAAGCTGAGGCAGTTGGTAGAGAAGAAAGTTATGGACATTTCTAGGCTAGAAAAAGTTTATCTTTGTCAGAAATATCTTTAGTGCGTGGTGAGAAAGGAGCATTGAAGTGGGAGTTACGGTGACCTGGTCCTGGTCCCTTATATGTCACTGCCAATTGCAGAGCCTCAGAAGAGTCACACGATCACTCGGGGCCATGGTTTCTTCCTTTGGGAAATGAGACAGTAGACAGGTGGTCCCCACCTCCCTCCAGCTTGAGGGCCATGTCATCACTGAGTTGTTCTTCTATTCATCCCTCTTAATTGTGTATTGTCCGTCATGGTTCTTTGGGCGTGGAGGCATTTAGTGGAATTTTAAAACTCCAAGTTCGCCGGGTTTGGTGGCTCAGCCTGTCATCCCGCACCTTTGGGAGGCTGAGGTGAGTGAATTGCCTGAGCCCGCAGGTTCGAGACCCGCCTGGGCGGCGAGACCTCATCTCTACAATAAATCAAAAAATCAGCCAGGCGTGGTAGCGCGCGCCTGTAATTCCGGCTACTCGGAAGGCTGAGGTGGGAGGATCGCCGGAACCCAGCGGGTCGAGGCTGCGGTGGCCAGGAGCGGCCACTGCACTCCAGTCTGGGCGACCGAGTGAGACTCCAACTCAAAAAAAAGAAAAAACTCCAAGTTCAATCAACAATCATGTCTCGGTGCCTCTGGAGCCGGCAATGTACTGGGAACCACTGGGGAAGGAAGCTAGGCGATGACTGGGCAGATAGGAAGAACAATCTCCTGGTTCCTGTTCTCAAGGACTTCACATTTTCCTACTCTTGTGGCCTTACTTTCTTGTTTCCTGATAGCAAGATGCTCTGGGAGTAGAGTCACCAGGTTAAGCAATTAAAAATCCAGGATGATCAGTTAGTTAAATTTAGATAAACAGCAAATAGGGCTGGGCGTGGTGGCTCAAATCTATAATCCCAGCACTTTGGGAGGCCGAGGAGAGGTTTCCCTGAGTCCAGGGGTTCGAGACCAGCCTGGACAACTTGGCAGGACCAACTCGTCTCTACAATGAATAAAAAGAAATTAGCTGGGCACGGTGGTACGTGCCTGCTGTTCCAGTTACTTGGAAGGCTGAGGTGGAAGGATCGTCTGAGCCCAGCAGATCGAGTCTGTGGTGACCGTGAGCATGCCACTGCACTCCAGCCAGGGCAATAAAGTGAGACTCCAACTCAAAAAAAAAAACCAAAAAAAAACCAACAACAGCAAATAATGGTTATGTAATAATTAAGATATCCACTAAAAATTATTTTGTTTTTTTTTTTTTTTAATTCTCATTTAAGCTGGGCTCGGTGACTCAGCCTGTAATCCTGCGCCTTTGGGAGGCTGAGGTGAGTGAATTGCCTGAGCCCGCAGGTTCGAGACCCGCCTGGGCAGCGAGACCTCATCTCTACAATAAATCAAAAAATCAGCCGGGCGTGGTAGCGCATGCCTGTAATTCCGGCTACTTGGAAGGCTGAGGCGGAAGGATCGCTGGAGCCCAGCAGGTCGAGGCTGAGGTGGCCAGGAGCGGCCACTGCACTCCAGTCTGGGCGACAGAGTGAGACTCCAACCCCCCCCCAAAAAATCTCATTTATCTGAGCATCCTGTGCTTTATCTGGTGATCCTACATGAAATCACCTTTTAAGTCTTCCTTCAGATGCTTGAAAAATTTAGCTCTTACCAGAATTTATTAGCCTTGAGTAAAATGAAGTCTAGGATAACATTATATATATATATATATATATTTATTTATTTATTTATACATATTTATTTATATATAAATAACAAATGTATATATAAATTTAATTATATATAATGAATAAGCATATCTTACCATATATAATGTGTATATACGTAAGGTATGTATATATATATGTGCATATATATGTGTACATATGTGGTAAATATGTACATATATGGTAGGATTTGCCTATTTATGCCATTAGCAATTTGTCTTGGGAGTCTATAAAGAACTGGAACTAAGTTAGGTCCTAGGGACACAGGTGAGCAAGACAGATATAGCCCCGCTATCATAAAGTCTATGGTTCAGCAGGAGGGGAACTGACATTTAAAAGGTAATCACATGTAGTAAGCAATTAACTTTTACTATTACAATTTTACAATTACTTTTACAATTTTACTTTTACAATATTACTTTTACAATTACTATAAAGCCCATGAAGAAAAAATATAGGGTGCGGTGAGAATATTGAACAGAGGTTCCCAACCTTGTCCTGAGGGTTGGAGCAGGCATCCTTGAGGGGTGCTATTGAATCTGAGACAAGTGGGTGCTGGAAAATAGTATTTCAGACAGAGGAACCATTAAGGATTTGCTGTACACACTGGAGAATAAATCTAAGTCTGAGAGGAATTAGAAATGGCAGTTGGTAGTTACTGTTGTTGCTTTGTTTTATTTTAGTATAAATGGATTAGCAGCACAAATATCAACTATCAGGTGATGTTTTCTTCTGGAAAATTTGTCATTTAAAAAATTTTCTACAGAAATAAATGGCTATTTATCTACCAAGATTTCCATCCTAATAAGTCATGAAATTCCTTTCTAATTATAACTTATTTAGGAAATGTCATTCTCTGATAGTGTCAGCTGCTGGTGCATTTAAATCTAGTTCCATACTGAATGTCTTTAGTTTCAGGAAAAGTATGAATGCCAGGTTTCTTCCATACGTTTCCACAGTGACAGAGGTTGGTCTCTCACCATAACAAAGCCTGGGGAAGATAAAGGAAGAAATAAAATTCTATACAAGTCTGACAGCCAAATTTGGGACATCTAAAAGCATACACTTCTTTATTATTTAGTGAGGAGTTAGTCTGCTCGTGAAAAAATATTCATTATTTTTAAACACTCAAAGATGATCAGAGAAAATAAGAACAAACAATAGAGAATCAGTAACTAAGCATATCCTAGCATATATAATAAAATATTAGTATTTGAAATAAATTTGTTTTATTTCAGATTTAAGTATTTGAAATAAAATCTTGCTATCTGGAATCAGAAAGATCTGAGTTAAAAATCTCAGCTCCATCAAGTTCTAGCTATGTGATCACGTGCAAGTTAATGATATCGAAAAATCTATTCAGTACATGTATGTGCCAAATATCCTTCCAAGTAATGTGCACATTAATTTCTTTAAGCCTTCATATTCTTATCTAAAAAATACCAATAATAATAAGGTTTTCCCCGCGTAGATGTGATGAGAATTATACAAGATGAAATTATGTCACCTCAATAAATGCTGACTTTTGTTAATAGCATTCAGGAAAATATTAGTCTGAGTTCTTTTTAATTGTAAACTATCTGCCTTGTGCCTTATCCATTAATATTTTAAAATATCATAGCAATATCCTTCTATCTGGTGTTCAGAGATTGTACAACAGGAGTGAAGCAATGATTCAAGTAAAAAATGGCAGTTATACAAGATTCTGAGATCTTTTTTTTTCAATTCTCACTCTGTAAATTGGAAAGGTCAATCTACTGTGGAAATGGCCAGTAAGTAAAAATCGCTTTTCTCATTTTCTACCTCATTTTTCTCCTTAGTTGGTGCATGTAACAGAGATGGCTGGGTATTGTCTGAGCCACCTGTCACAGTCCACAACTTGACTCCATGATTTTAAAATGGTAGACACTTCTTCCTCTGCTTTCTGCTGCTGGATAGTACCAGAATTACCTGAGACAGACTCAAAGGTCCAGTGAAGCATTCCCAAAAGACAGAGGTCTCAGAACTTACGTTTGGTATTTTTATAGTCAGATTAAAATCCTGCGTTCAGCATTGGCGAGGCCAAAGAGCATATATTTTGGAGCAGATCTTCAGAGGCCATCACTGTCAACTTCAAATGATTGTATTGAGTGCCTACGTTGTACAACCATTTCTGTGACTAAAACTAGATTTAGCCTATTTCACCTGACCTCAGGAAGGATATATTCTAGTGAGGAAAAGGCAAAAATTTATTTAAAAATGAGTGGAAAAGGATGATGAGGTGTGCAAAGAGTCGAATGAGTGGTACAGACAGGGACTGTGTCAAGATTTCAGCAGAGAGGGTGAGGCCATCAGGAGCTCTGATAGGAAATGATGTCATCAAGGACACCCTGAGACAGGACCAGAAGGAGCCAAATCAGTGGAGGGTGGGAGTAAGGAGGGTATCCCAAAAAAGGAAAGGTTGTGGGGGTGGGGGGCGGGAGAGAGAGAGAGAGAGAGAGAGAGAGAGAGAGAGAGAGCGAGAGAGAGAGAGAGAGAGAAATAAGCTTTTCTTTCTCCATTAAAAACATTTTTTTAGCACACCAGGCAAGACTATACTACAGGTCAGATTCCATAATCAAGAAGCATTTCATGAAGATTTTGAGCAAGAAAGTGACCTGCACAGCATGGGTTGACATATCAGTGTGGGTTGGGGAATTCTGGAGTGAGGACGGACTGGAAAATTAGTTCTATCTAATTTTTTTGGAAGCAGCTTCTTTTAACAAACATTTTTGAGAATTTTCAATGTGTTCTGGGCTAGAATTTTATAGCCATATTAGCCAGAAAAATGTGTTGGTTGAAGATGGGAGGACATGGGAGGATTTGGCCTGTGTGACCTTAGGGAATGGTCAGGGTCTCTACGTTTGGTTCTGCATCTGAAAAATGGGACGGAAATAACCTTGGCCTTTCACATAGGATTCTATATTGTGAAGGTAAATTTAAATGATTTTGCAAAAGGACTGTTTTCCACCAAAAGGAAATCTGGGTCTGAATTTCACATTTTAAAGCGTAAAAAGAGAAATTGGACATGAAAGATTATTATACCTCCAGACCCAAACCTGCAGATAAACTAGTCTCCACTCACTAGAACTTTTAGGAAGAATCACATTGCTAGAATTCAATATTAGTGTTGCCAAAGGCCATAACAAAGGCTCATATCCAAGGGAAGAAGGAGAGACAGACAGAGAATTGTCTTGGTTTCCTTGCCAGTATGGCAGTGAGTCCAATCTTGTTACCCAGAGCTCGTGAATTGTGAACTTACTTGTAACTGGGAGAACTTTCCCAGCAAGAGAGTCACTCAACACCACTTTTAGCATGTGTTATAATGACATGGCAGCGGGAGAGTGAACTCTATCCTCTCCTCTCAAGAGGGAGGTGTTTGATGTATTTTTGACTTAGAAAATTTAGAAATTTGCTAAGAAATTTAGAAATGCGCTAAGAAATTTAGAAATTCTTTAGAGGAAGACTTAGTTCCAGGTCTTTCTTTCTCATCTAGCATGTTCAAACACTCTCATTTTAATTCCCCTTTGAGTCCTGTGCTCCAGGGTTTGGGCATTTTCATCCTGCTCAAGTGGACATCACAACATCAGCTTTACTGTGGATGGGGCTGGGCTGGAGAGTGCCTTAGCTGATCAGTCAAATGTGCAGGCTTGCTCTCCTCTTTTAGAGGACCAACCCTCAAGTCCCAGCCCCTCGGCAAGGCTTGAAGGACAGGGCAGACACTCTTATCCAGGATTACTGCCTTTTGTAGATGGTGTCTGGGCAGAAAGAGATGAAAAGAGAACAAATCTTCAAGGATTATAGCTTTTTGATGGATCAGTGGCTGTTACCCATCCATCAGGTTATTCCTTCCTTCTCCATGGGGAAGAATACGCAGGGACGGACGAAGAAGCCAGGAGGGATAGTCAAGTGGTGGTCCCTCCACATGGAAAAAAACCCTGAGAAATATTTTATTAGTGGCGATATCAGCATCAGTACTAGTATTAGTACTGATTTGGGTACACATATTAACTTTGGTGTTAATATCAGTATTCGCATTAGTACTTATGCTAGTACTGGCATTAGCATTATTAACAGTGTCAGTATGAGTGTTAGCATTAGTATTGATATTGGTGTTAGAATTAATGTAATAAAGTATTAATCTTCATGGCCATCATTAATAAAATAAACAACAGATGCTGGTGAGGATGCAGAGAAAAAGGAACGCTTCTATACTGCTGGTAGGAATGTGAACTAGTGCAAACTCTTTGGAAGACAGTGTGGCGATTTCTGAAAGAACTAGAAATTGACCTTCCACATGGCCCAGCCACCCCCTATCGGAAATATACCTAGAGGGAGTCAAATCATTCTACTAAAAAGATACCTGCACATACATGTTTGCTGCAGCTCTATTCACAATAGGAGAAACATGAAACCAAGCATGCTGCCCATTGAAGCTGGATTGAATTTTTTAGAAATGTAGATATACACAATGGAATATTATGCAGCCATAAAGAAGGACAAATATGAACTTCGCAGCAACTTGGAGGGATTTGGAGTCGCTCATACTCAGTGATCTATCACAGAAACAAAGAACAGAGTTCCATATGTTCTCACTCATAAGCAGACCTTGAACAGTTATTCTAGTACTATAAGGAAGGGATTGGCAGTAGTGGGAAACTTCCAGGGGAGGAGGGGTGGGATTGCAGTTGAGGGAAACTGCCAGGGGAGGGAGGGCTTACCTCATCAACAAGGATACCTGCATAATGAACATTTGTATACATAATCCTGAATTGTATCTCACATCTTTAAAATTTTTTAAAAGTGTTAGTTTTCATATAATAAAGTATCTAGAACAATATTTTGGCACAAATAAGGGCTCAAAAATGTTCATTTCCTCTCCCTTCACTGAAACTTTCCCTTTTGTTTTTGGGAAAGATTGACGCTTTCTCTTCCATGCAATAAGTATTTATTAAGAATGATTTTACTGGATCAAATGAGCTGCCACTGGGGAGAGTTGTCTTTGGTATCTAAGGAAGATTAATGACTGAGAGGAACGCTGAAGGGTAAATTCATTCCTGGGGAACATGGTGTAACCCTGGGCAGAGAAGAGAACTTTTGGGGGCAGTTTTGGTGTGATAAGTAGAGAGGTCAGAGTGTCAGGGGACAGTGGCGGTGGAACAGCATGAACAAAAACTTTGTTTCTCAAGGGGCCAACCTTGGAGGGATGTAACAGCTAGAGGACAAGCAATTCAGTAGACTCAGCCAGTGAAAAGGGAGAAGAATTTCCAGTGTACTGTCTCTTCTATGACAGTTTTTTTCCCATACAACCAAACATGGCAGCGGGGGTGTTTCCTCTTAAGATGTCTTACCTGGGGAGGACCCGTTCTGCAGGCTGATTTTGATGTGTTCTTAAATCAGCAATCTTATTACTCAGGATGAATTTTTAAAGGAATGGCTTGTTGGTTTTAGTTTCTCAAATATGTAATGGCACTAGCTGGGTAAACCAGGCCTGCAAGTGAGAGAAACTGAGTTGTTGGCTAACAAGTAAGGTGGGACACAGCCAGCAGAGACTTTGTTTATCAGTAAATTGGAAAGGGGGATGCTCAGACCATTGTTCTGTGCCTCAGTTTCTCCCTCCCACAGCGGGACATCATTCAGTAAACCTTCACAAAGCATCTTCATTAGCGCCCAATCATCTCAACAGAACAAAACATAAAAAGAGAAAACTACAGACTTGTACCAATTTTTATTTTTATGTTCTATGACACCAGGTCGATCTGATATTCCAAATTCTAAGCTTCCAGTCACAGCAGCTATGGTGCAATTATTGATAAGAGGCTCCTCGATCAAACTGGGTAGAGCCAAGTTCAGTATTACCATTTCTCAGCTGTGTGACTTCAGTCACCTGAATATTAAATGAAGTATTATACACAAAGTGCTTGGAAAGTTGCTGAGACCGGTTGAAGAAGTTCTTAAAGAGTGTTAGTTATCATCATTAACTGCAGTCATCGTCCTTTCACCAGATCGTTGGCCAATGGATGGGACTGAAAAATAAGCTAGTCTACTTATTCTCAGCTCACATGTTGTATATAAACCCATGGAAAATGAAACTCATGAAATTCTGTCCTGTTGACAATCTCAGACTCAGACCAAAGGGAGAGAACTCAGATTGTAACTAAAAATTATGGGGAGGGGAGGGGAAGAGCTGTGGAACACATATTTCATCGTCAAAAATGAAACGACAGGACTGCAGCAATCTGAAATTTTCTGGGGAGTTTTTCTCTGCTCTTTAGATTCTTCTTGATGGTTTTTCCTATTTGATTCTTGACTTTCATTTTTCCCACCAGTGTGTAAATGCTCCCAGAGAAAGCTAAAGATGACATGAGCACATGAAGCCCCAGGGGCGATGAAGGAGTGCTGACCAGTCTTCCTGGGATGAGTTCTACTTTGCTGACACAGAGACCATATGTTTTGCTATGTTAGCGAAGCTTAGTGCATCTGCTTTAGATATGCAAGCATCTCTTTGGACTTACAAATGCAAATTTCTAAATTAATTCAGGACTTTCTTGAGTCTAGCTAGCTGATTTTGGGCAAGTTGATTAATATCTCATCAGTAAAGAGGTTTTCTTTTTCCAAAAAGCTTGTGTGATTGAAAGTAAAGATGATCTTGAGTAGGATCTGGAGTTGGACACCCCAGATTGCAAGTCTGATTCCACTGCTTACTTGAGCTTGGGCAAGCAATTCTCTGAGCATCAGTTGAGATGAGATTTCTTGCGGAAAGCATTTAGCATAGCACATACCATATGCAAGCCTAAGGATTCTTCAGCATTGAGCAGCACTGCCTTTGACTGTGGCCCCAAAATATTTTCTCCTCTAGCATTTTAAATTGTGTCCTTATTCTGAGGTTTGCATAGATTTACAAAGTTTGTATAGCCTTTTCATTATTGCATACCTTTAATCATATTATCATTAGAAATATTATACAGGTAGATTACCTTAATTACATATATGTGTATATGTATATACTGTATAGCATATGCAAATGGTGTGTGTGTGTGTGTGTGTGTGTGTGTGTGTGTGTGTGTGTGTGTTATCTCATGTAGAACAGTAGATTACCTAAGACTTTCAAACCCCAAACTACCTGGGACCAAATGCTTACTGTTAAAGTCAGGAGGATGTCGACACAAATTATACACACTGTGTTTCAGGATAGCCAAATAAGTGATTATTTTGTTTTCCTTTATATGAGTACTTTTGCTAATAAATAAAGATGAAATAGTAGAATTAATATCTTACTGTTTCTCATCTCGTAATCATTTAGTGGATATAGGCAATGATTTTTGGTGGCTGCTAACACCACAGAAAGAGAGACAAACAAGCACTGTGTTCCTTCTGATGGATATACCCAACACCACCCATGAAATCCTCATGCCCTTTCCCCCAAAACTGAACCTGGATCTGGCCAACCATTTTACTATAAAGCTGAGAAACACATCCAAAAACACCAGGAAGATCTGCCAACAAAACTCAGACTATTTGGAATACTATGAAACAATTTTTTTCTTCAACAACATTAAAAACATTATTAAACAATATAAAAAAGGCATATAAATTTAAAAAGTAAAGAAATATGACAATCAACTGATTGCATGGACCTCCTTTTGATGCTAATTTGAACAAACTATACAAAAGAGAATCGCATTTATAAGACAAATATGTACATTGACCAGATATTTGATGATATTAAGAAATAATTGTATTATTAAAAATAATTTTTAATTTTTGTGAGTAATAACAATATTGAATTTATGTTTTAAAAAGGTAGCCGATTTTCATCTTCACTAAAAGAAAAAACAATAATCCTCATATCATATTATGCACAAAGTTTAATAAAAAAGGAATCTAATATTTAATTGTAAGAGCTACAACTGTCAACTGGGCGCAGTGCCTCCCGCCTGTAATCTCAACACTTTGGGTGGCGGAGGTGAGAGGATTGCCTGAGTCCAGGGGCTCGAGACCAACCTGGGCAATATGGCAAGACCTTGTCTCTACAATAAATAAAAAACTAGCTGGGCATGGTGGTGCATGCCTGTAGTTCCAGCTACTGGGAAAGCTGAGGTGGAAGGATTGCCTGAGCCCAGCAGGTTGAGCTGCAGTGACCGTGAGCATGCCACTGCACTCCAGCCTGGGTGACAGAGTGAGACTCAAAAAAAGGGGGGCTGCAACTGTCAAACTTCTCTCAGAAAACAGGAGGAAATCTTTGTGACACTGAGTTAGGCAAAAAAAACTAATAAATAGGGCATAAAACATACCTTCGATGAAAGAAAAAATTATAAAATGAACTTTATACATTTTTTTAAATTGCTTCTCAAGAAGCAACATTAAGAAAGCAAAAGGGTAAGACACAGACTGGAAGAAATATTTGCAAAATATATACCTCACAGGTGGCATGTGTATTAGCTATCTACTACTGTATAACCAATCATCCCAAGACACAACATCTTAGCACAGCAAGCATTTATTACCTCACACTGTTTCTGAGGGTCAGGAGTCTATGAATGATTCTGCTGGGTTGTCTGACTCAGCAGCCTTTCACAAGACTGCAGTCAAGTTGTTCTCAAGCCCTAGTCTTATGATTCTCGAGGCTGGAGAATCGACTTTCCTGCTCACCCCTATGATGGCTGTGGGCTTCTGTTTCTCTCTGGATGTAGACTGGATATCTCCATTTCTCAGCATGTGGTCAACTTTACAGGGTTCCTGGCAGCCGGTTTCTCTCAGAGCAAGTGATCTGAGAGAGACAAACCCTAAGTTGGAAGCTGTGGTGTTTTGTAGTAACAGACTGGTGGATTTGGTCCCTCCAAAGTTTATATGTCAATGTCCTAATCCCCTGTGTGACAGTACTTGGAGATAGAACCTTTAGAGAGTAGTGAAACTTAAATAAGGTCATGAGGGTAGGGTCCTACTTATACAAAATTGGTGGCCTTATGAGAAGAGGCAGTCACCAGACATTGCATTAGTTTGCTATTAAACACATTCAGATAAACGAAATGTCCACACACACACCAAAGCTTTTTGTATACCTTCCTTTGGGAATGAAGGGTGAGTTGCACAAAGACGACGATATAAATCGTAGTAGCAGAAGAAAGGAAATCATGACGTGGGATATAGCCCATAAAAGAGGCAAGGACATTTCTCAGGCAATAGCAGTAAGAATTGCCAGTCTGACAGCTCTGCAGAGTGAAAGAGGAAGCAGTTTCCATGCGAAAGACATGTACATGGAGGAATACCTGTCTGTCTTCACAGAATAAACTATTAGAAGTGATTTGCAGTTCAACGGTGAGTTGGGGAAGAATCACAATTATAGGAATATTTTTTAAAAGTATGCAAGTGGAAAAGTAAACTGATTGCTTCAAGGTACAAGCAAGGCAAGGAGAACAATATAATTATAGTTCCCAACTTGACTCAGCAAAGAACATTTACCTAGACACAACCATTGGAATACTTGATACTGATTTAACCAGAAATTGTGATAGAACTATAATTTGGAATAACAGGAGAGGGAAAATAGGCAGGAGGAACATACAAGTGATAACTTGTCGTCTTTCACATTAGGAAGATAATGGAACATGTCTATAATTGACATTGTAGAAGAGACCTATTTTTAAGAAATATGGAAGAAAGAGCTAAGAAACCAGGAGGGGATTGTCTTTAAAGTGTGGCTGAGGACACTGAGGCTGGGAACTGCTGGGTTTGTGTAAACCCACTGGTTCCGTTTATCTTATGAAACCAAGTGTGCAGTTCCTTAATAAAGCAAACTTCAATTTCATTAAAACAGAATTTGTGTGGAGGATATACACGAAAAATTTAAATGGAGAAAGCACTTCTTCTCACCCCGTACATAGACACGTGGTTACTAGGTAAAAAGTTTAAGCCCGACCTGAGAGTTGGCTGGCCACGGACCAGGTGGGAGAGCAATGCCACGACCCCTGGGGAGGAGTGGGAAGATTGAGACCCTCCACACTTCTAGGGAGTAATTTTAGGAATGAGAGTTTCTCCAAGGCTTGCCTTCTGAGACCTCTCCTTTGAAAAACGGTCCCAATTCCGTGACTCAGTGCTGGCCGTTATGTGGGTGTGAGTCAGACGAGGATGGATGACACTGGTAGAATTTTATTCGCTTGCAAATCATTTCTTTTTTTTTTAATCAATATTTTTATTATGATATTGTGGGGTACCGTTAAGGGTTAGGTATACAAATATGCTTCGTTCAGGCACCCTTGTTGATAACAGGTGTCTCCCCATCCCCAGACAGATATTTACTACCGTTAATGCAAATCATTTCTTATTCATCTTATAGCCTCAGCATTGCATGACATGTGCTAACAAATGGCGATCAGAGAAAGAAACTTTGCTGAGAAGGTGCTGACTTGCACAGCTTTCTAATTAATTATATCTGTTTTAAATGCCAAAGCAAGAGTCTGTGTTATTCTCTGTTGTGTCTCCTAGATGAAGACATATGCATTTCTCACATAATAAAATCAATGAATTGGAAACGATTGACATTTTAATGAATTTTTGCAAGGGAGACAAACAACCTGCCTACGTACATGGACCTTATTGTGTGTCATTCCTGTTACATCATTACTAAAATACACATGTAAGGAGCTCATTCTGAAGGAAGTTTATTTTTGAAATTGACATTTTACATTCAACTTGTCACCTCTCACCCCCAAACCACAGTAGGGAGTGGCATTAATGATTCTCGGATTTGATTGTTCCTCCATTTCTCTCTGCTTTTTACCAAACTTGAGAAGGAGCACCGTGGAAAGGAAATTTCTCAATGAAATTGGCTTAAAACATTAACAGTCAACTGTAATACAGGTAAAAGGAATTTCATTTTGTGTCTGTGAAAATGAGTTTAGAAAAACGGAGAAACTCTGTTGCTGAGGATAATTCTTTCTCACGATAAGAGCTGAGGGCTCCTATAGCGAGGAACACTAAGTCCGTTTTACATCACACAGACTTTAGTATTGTCACCTGCTTAGAATGAGAGTGTACTGAGTACAAATAACAAAAATGAATGCAAGGACTTACCCCAAAAGGAGCCCACTCAAAGATTAAAGTGGGGAAAATAGACACATTTTCTTCTGCAAAAATACAAGCGGAGAATGGAATTGCGATTGTTCTAAATGTTTTCCTGAGTCGAGACTGACCAGAGTCCAAGAAAATAGTGTTTCAGACAAGGTCCCCAAAATTACTCTTTCTGCGTAAAAATCAGTCAATTTCCTTTGTCATGATTTGACACTTTCCTCAAACTGTTACATTTTTCTTGAGTCAACAATGTAAAAAATACATTTATTGTGGATCTGAAAACTGTTTTTTGTGGGGCAGAAAGCACTTTGCGGTTTATATAAATGTCGTAATTCTCTAGCTTACCATTTCATGGTACGCTGCACACCAAAGAAAGCAACCTGTGTCTTTTACGCAAGCGTGTGGGTGGGTGGCGAGGCCTGGAGGGAGGGCAGAGTGGGGCACCATCAGCCCCAGAAGTAATCAGATAAAGCTAGCGCTTGGTATTGGTGTGTTAGCTTTGTCTGAGTCCTAGCGTCTTCAATGGGCCAGCCCCTCTTCATTTGTCACCCCAGCGCACCTTTTGTGCAAATAATTTCCCATCGGTATTGCCCAGAGCTTGGAGTCGATAGCCGACTAGCCTCTTTGCTTGTACCATTATTTCCAGCAAGCTTGCTACATCTGCAATAAATCCTGGAGGATTTGTGGGTGGACGGAG
This sequence comes from Cephalopachus bancanus, assembly GCA_027257055.1. NCBI lineage: Eukaryota > Metazoa > Chordata > Mammalia > Primates > Tarsiidae > Cephalopachus > Cephalopachus bancanus. The sequence goes on along the minus strand of JAPVLO010000028.1, from coordinate 1,733,652 downwards.
GAAGTGTGAGTGACAGAATGAGGTGATAAGAGCTGGATTTGGTTGAAACAAAAGCTTCCCCGTCCTGGACCGATGTGGCAGAGTCATAGCATCTGAAGATTTGATTTGATCAAGATTTTGCCAGCTGTCACAGGGAGTTCAAGCAAGTTAAAAATGAAGCCCAGGAGCAATTCTCTCATCCTCTGTTAAGCTTGCCTATGAGCACCAGTGATGAAAATCTCACCCTTTTCTTCGCCTTTTTATGTTGCGGTGGTGGCCGGGGATAGTGGTTCTTCAAGAACATGGGTCAGACGTGCCAAGGAACTGTTTAAAGTGATAGGCCCAGATGAAAAGGCAGGCTCTGGCTTTATGCCACAGTCATTGGCAATTTTCAGGTGTAGGAGCAAGAAATGTGGTTTAATCGAAGTGTCTCAGCTTGGTTGCAGAGGGGCTATGATGAGTTCTTCAAAGTGGAGTCGTTTTTAAGCAGGATCAAATCCATGGCTGTCATTTAATGTACATTTTTCTCCTCTTGGCTTTATTTCTCTTTTATCCAGAAAAGCTTCACTTGGAAGTGGTGTCTGTTTATCAGCACTGCTTATTATGCCTGTGTATGTGCTTGTGTGTGAGTGTGTGTGTGTTCATTTCAACATGCAAAGAAAGGGAGACGGCGTGACTTCTGAAAAGCATACTGCACGAGAACTTGCACATTTGCTCAGATTCTGTATCAGTCAGAATAGTCTGACAACCCAAAAAATGTCGGGGGCTTATAAGAAAAAATGGTTGATTTGTGAATCATGCTGTGTGTCTAAGACCCAGGTAGATGGAGCAGCCTCTATCTGGGACATTACTTGTTTCATGGCAGAGAGAAGAGGGAAGTGACTCTTAAAACCTCTGCTCCAAGAGGTGCATGCCACTTCTACACACAGTCCCTTGACCAAAGAATGTCATAGAACTCAGCTTTTCATGAATGTTGTGAGGAGAGAGAATTCCACAAGAGTGAAGCGGGACTGCATGGGGACACAGTGATGAAATCTCTGGCAGCCCTCAGTTTCCCCATCTGTAATGTAAGGAAATTGGAGTCTCTGATTCCATTCAGTGATTCTGTGAGGCAGCAACTCTGCCTTTAAAGACATCCTGAAGGTGCTTCAGTGCAGATAACACCCATAATGTGGCTGGTCAATGTGAAGCTCCCTCTCGGCTGCCTGAAAGCTACTTTCTACCGTTAAGGAAAAGAAGGAAAAAACCCCAAAGAACCTAGGAGAACGGTTTTCAGATATTACACACACCTCATTTAAATTCAAAATAAATGTATTCCTCCCTCCATGAGAAACGGAAGTCACTTTAATCCCCTTGTGTGTGTGTGAATATAATTCATAGAAAAGATCCAAAAAGATGAACGTATTGTAGCGATAACACCTCTGTGACTACCACTCAAAAAATAGAATGTTGTGCATATCCCGGAAGCCCCAAGGTGTCCCTCTTCTAAACAGCTTCCTCATTTTTCCTCAAGCATCACCAGTAAAGGCTGCCTTAGATAGTTTTCCTGCAAACAGGCTCTAAGATGAGGTGCTGCAAGCAGAATCTTCGCTGGGTGTATTCCTGGGAGATACACCAGTCAGGAAATCAGGAATGCAACATGAGCCATGGATGAAGCTTGTTGCCAGTGTGGCTGTGCCAACCCTACATGGTCTTTGAGATGGGTCAGCCTTTTGGTGTTGCCCTATTGAGGCCAGCAGGGTTGGGTCTTTATATGGGGTCTGACAATTAAGTTTGTGAACTCATCCTGTTTCATTGTTGAGTATCACTATGGTCATCTTCGAAGTACTCCCCCTGGGAAGTTATGCATGAGGCCAGTACCTAGTCCTCTCATCAAAGCGATTTTGGAACTCTTTTTCTGGAATGGCCATAAGAGCCTTCATCTTATTACCCTTGATGCCCTGAATGTCATCAAATATCTCATTTTCAATATTTCATTTATCTTCAGGTGAGGAAAAAAGTCCTTGGGGGGTCAGATTTGGTGAGTAGGAAGGGTGCTCTAATACAGATATTTGTACAGTGTTGCTAACATAAGCACAGCAGTGGCAAGCTCGTGAACTTAATTGTCAGACTTCAACAAATAACAGTGACAGCTCTGATCTCCATTCCAGAAAAAAGAGTACCAAAGTTGTTTTGCCAGGTGGACTAGGTGCTGGCATCGGTACTTAGCTCCCCAAAGGAAGTACTTTGAAGGTGCCTCTAGTGACACCCAGCAATGAGGTATGTAGCGCTTTTTCTAGGATGGTTCATGAACCTAAGTGTCAGATCCCGTATTCTCAAGTTCAGCCAGTCATTAGATGCGAGTCACTAGCCAGACCCCAAGAGGCGGTGGACCTTGGGTGAAGGAGCTCCCTGAGGCCAAGGGTAATTCCCAGTGAGGGATGCAGCTGAGAGCTATCAGTGGAGAATATTCTCAGCAGCTGAGAATTGCGCATGGCATGTGAAGAGACTATCATGGGACCACGGTATCCTAACACTGTTATAGCTACTTCTTTTATCAACTTTTTCATTGGAACACTTGAGTGGGCCTCATGTATTTTTAAAATACCTGGGTTGTTTTACTCAACAGTATTATTTTAAGATTCAACAATATTGGTGGTTGGAATTCATCCCTTTTCATGGCAGCATTGTACTCTATTTTGCAATTTTACCCAATTCACTCATTCTCCCGTAGAGAGACTTTGGAGTATCTGCCACCTTTGGCTACATACATCATGCTGTTATGGCTATTGCTATAAATGTCTCCTGTGTGCATGTGTGTGTCTCTCAGACAGACAGCCAGGAGTGGCATTGCTGGGACATGAGCTATACATACCATTACCTCTCCTAGATGAGGTCAAACAGCTTACGTCCCTAGCGGCCCCAGCAGCATCTGTGTTCCCATTGTTCCACAGCCTCCTGTTTGCTTGTTGCTGTTTGTTTCTAAGTAGCCATCTGATGGATATCCAGTCATGTCTCATCATGGTTTCATCTTCCATTTCCCTATGACTAATCAATTTGAGTACATTTTTATATATTTATTTCTTTTGATTTCCTTTTTCGAGAAGGAATGTATAAATATTTAGATGTACAGATATTACAAATTAAAATATCTCAAATATTTTATTATACTCTGTGGCTGCCTTTTCACCCTCTTCGTTATGTCTCAGAAGTTCTTAATACTAAGGTAATCAACATTTATCAATTTTTTTCTTTTGGTTAGTGCTATTTTTGTGTTTGGTGAAATATTTTTACCTTGAGCTTGCATCAGTGGTTTGGATTCAGACACCTTGTGAAATATACTGTCTCGTTCAGTTCTGTGATGAGAAGAGATATGGTGCAATTCTTTCCTTAAAAAAGCCTTTTGAGTGTCTGGAGAGTAATGATTTTCCTTGCAAGATACGTTTGCCTTCATCCTAGCTTCAGGCTCTTTTCATTTTGACCATAGAATCCACAAGGAAATGGAACTAGTTATTTGAACAAAACAGAGTTATCAACCTGCAAGGATATAAAAATGCCATTTAAATACAGCTATATTTTCAAAGTCGAAATCTCTTTTTAGTAGACAGGATCACTGCAATAGTTAAAAGGAAAAAAAAATTAACTCTTAGCAAGAGGCAGCAAAGAAAATCTGATAGGGTGTATAAGCTGGAAAAATGAGCAGATCTAAAAGGGTTTAAATGAGTTCATGGACTGACGGTTTTGACAATGGGATTATATAAAGAAGTTGAACATTTTAAGGTCTATCTGTAACCTCATAAGAGCTTTGTTGCTTAGGGTGATGGCACCGAGCAGTTCCTTAAAGCCACCTCATTGCCTATTAGTAAGGCTATTTGACCCTAAGATATTCAGAACTGCTAATGTCTCTTTCCCCTTCACATCTCCAACGGCCAAGAATGTAGGCATAAATTTAAGATGGTGGAGACTGAAACTGTGTTTGCAGAGTGGAAGCTGGACTTGTGCTTCTTGTGGGTTTTTGTGATTTTGTCATCATTGATGCTGTAGCTTGTAGAGGGAAGGTAACCTGGTTCTGAGCCTGCGTTTTCCCTCAATAGTGCTCTTTCTACCACATGTAAGTTTCTACTCTTACCCGCTACCTCTTTGCCATTCTCTGTCCTATAAGGTTGGTTGTCATCTTTCCTAGGAATACGTCTCAATTCTTCAGTAGACATTTGGTTATACTTATCTGTGCTCTAACCCAAAGTTAAGTGTCTCTGATATGAGGCAACCATGCCCTTCCCTTTGTCACTAACCAGGTACTTGGTACTACTTAGTGACAGACCACAGCAGAGGAATTACTATGCTCGTTTGTTTGGGAAACACAATCTTTCGTTGTACCATAATATTGCTATTGGTTATTTCTTATACATGTGTCCTTGTCGCAGGAGAGGGTATCAATTGAAAAGTTAAACTTCCATTTCTGTTTCAGGGGGAAAAAAGCTTACAATTAATTGATCCAGAGAGGATGTTCTTTGTAAAGTAATCATGAGATTTCACTGTTCAAGTCTCCAGAAGTTTTGGTAAGGTTAACCACCTTGGCTTCAATAAACATTCAAAATTTTCTTGGTAACCTTTTCTTAGAAACTTTTGTGTGGGCTCAGTAAGTATCATTCTTTTCCACTGCCTGGGTTCTGAACAAAACTGAGAAAGTAAAACAAAACACCAAGGGAACTTAGCAAAAATCCTGTAAGCCTGCCCTGTGATCATGCAGGCTTGGAGATGGGGACAATTCACTGTCTAGCACCCTTTCTTAAGTAGTAGGGGGAGGGGGAATGTAAAGGGAAAAGCAAAGCTAGGTGAACTGGGTGAGGAAACTGCAGGCAACCCCATTTTGACAATGGGGAAGCAAAAGGTGGCCTCCATATCCCTGGCATCCTCCTGCTCCAATATTCCAGAATCAATATGTCAACACAGGTACCACATATCTGGGAAAGTTTGGAGTTGCTGCCGTCACCCTAGAGGCTCTGGACAGGCACAAAAATCTCGTATCAATCACCACCCTCAATGGGGTGATTCTAGGATAGATTTAGATCGCAAATTGGAACACCATGACCAGGTGCCAGGATAAATTTAGATCACTAATCGAAATGCTACACAGGTTCACCTGGTTATTCCATCAATCTCATAATAAACTGACTAAAAATCCTGCAACTGAGCTGTTTATACCCCACTAACTATGCCAATGCAGGGATTTTGCCATCTGTCCTGTGCTACCAATGAAGGCTAAATTGAAGGAAATAGTTTAGTTGAGACAATTAAGCCCTTGGTTGAACTCTAGGGGCAGATTTATCAGCCAGACATAAGAAATGCTCCCCACATTGAAGTTAGGAGAAGGACAAAGCGTAAGACATAGCATGCAAAAGCAGCCCTCTCCAAAGAGAAAAAATGGAAGAACTAAGATAAGCACACAGATTATTCTTTCCAGATCTTTCTATCAGACCTAACTGTTAGAACTCAATAGTCTCTTAAGCAGACACATACCCCCCTCCAGGCATTTTTAGGGTGCATGATCTCAAGTTCTTGTTCCTCACACTTGTAAAATCTTGGAAGCAGTATTTTTTCGGGATACGTCTGAAGAATGAGTAGATCATTTCTCTAGGTAAGCTGCTCTATAAATATGTGTCCCTTTATCTAAAGGCTCTTTAGTAAAATTCTTTTTTTTGAAAAAGTAAAGACTGCAAACAGATTCAAGCAGAGACTCTAGCTGAAGTGAGACTGGGGACACAGATCCCTCTTTACTTTTCCTGATTCCAGCCAGCCTTGGCAAATTCTGGGGAATCACTGGAAACTCCCAGGGCGCCACAGGAAATTATTACTCTAGAGAAACAAATATTTTCCTGAATTAATCCAGGGCTGCAGAAATCTGGATTCCCAGACTCTGTGGATTTGGATATGCTGGTAGATTTCTTCTCACTTAGGTATATTTAGTTGTAATGTCTTCCATTTACACGAAGAAAGGTGAATGAAAAACAAACAGGCACACGAAACGAATTCTACTTATTGTGAGGATGTTTTTGAGGATGTTTACTACATTAAATAAGATCTTTTTTTCAAATTCTACATTCTTTTGTATTTAATTTTTACCTATAAAAAGCTGTACATAATTAAAGCACACAACCTGATGAGTTTGGAGCCAATTATATACCAACTCCTCAATCTACACTACACACCTATCCATCACCTCTAAAGGTTTCCTCCTGTGCTCTTATTTCTTCTTATTTTTGGGATAAGTGCACACCATATCAACCCTTTTAAGTGCATGTTAAAGTATACAATACAGTGTTGCTAGCTATAGGTGCTATGCTTCATGGTATTCTCTATAATTTATCTTGTATGACTGAAATTTTGTACCTTTTGACTAATGCCTACCTGCTTCCCTGTCCTTCCAGTCACTGGCAATCACCGTTCCACACTCAGCTTGTACGAGTCTGACAAATCTTAGATTTATCATGTAAGTGGTACCTGTATTATTTGTCCTTCCGTGTCCAGCTTATTTCACTTGGCATAAGGTCCTCTAAGTTTATCTGTGTTGATTTCCTTCCTTTTTACTGCCAAATAATGTTTTGTTATATTCATACACCACACTTCCTTTATCTATTCATCAACTAAAGAACATTTAGGTTGCACTCGTGTCTTTGCTATTATGAGTAATGCTGCAGTGGATATGGGAGTGCAGCACTCATTTCTCTTCCAGATCCTGATTTCAATTTCTTTGGATATATACCCAGGAACAGGAGTCCTGAATCCTATGGTTTTCTATTTTTAGTTTTCCAAAGAATGTCCAAGTTGTTTTCCATAATAACTGTGCCAATTCACATACCCATCAATATTGTACAAGGGTTCTCCTTCCTCCACATCTTCACCAGCCTTTATTATTATTATTCTTTGTATAAAAGCCATCCTAACAAGTGAGTTGATACTTCATTGTGGTTTTGACTTCTATTTCCCTGGTAAGTTATACTGAACACTTTTTCATACATCTGGTGTCCATTGATGTCTTTTTTGCAGAAGACAATGTCTATTCAGTTCTTTTGCCCATTTTAATATCTAGTTATTTGATTTTTTGTGATTGAGCTATATAAGTTCCTGACACATTTTGGATAATAACCTTTTATCAGATATGGTTTTCAAATGTTTTCCTCCATTTCATAGGTTACCTTCTCACTTTGCTGACTGTTTCCTTTGCCGCAGGGGAGCTTTTCAGATCAACTTAGCTCCATTTGCCAAATTTTACTTTTGTTGCCTGTGCTTTTGGTGTCATATTCAAAAAAATGTTACCAATGCCAATGTCTAGAAACTTTTTCCCTATGTCTATTTCTACAAATGTTATGGTTTCAAGTATTATGTTTGAGTCTTTAATTCATTTTGAGATGATTTTTATGTACAGTTGAGATAAAAGTTCAATTTCATTCTTTCAAATGTGGATATTCAGTATTTCCAAAACTATTTATCAATAGACTATCTTTTCCTCATTATGTGTTCTTGGAACTTTTATCAAAGATTAGTTGACCCTGTATGCATCAATTTTGTTTCTGTGCTCTCCATCCTGTTCCATTGGTCTCTATGTATTTTTACCGTGGAACCATACTGTTTTGATTATTGTGGCTTTTTAAGACATTTTGAAATCAGGAACTGTGATGTCTTCAGCTTTGTTCTTTTTGCTCAAAATTTCTATGACTATTTGAGGTCTTCTGTGGTTCCATATATATTTTATTATTTTTATATTTCTCTAAAAAAATGCTATTGAAGCTTTGTTATAGATTGCATTAACTCTGTAGACCACTTCAAGTAGTGTGCATAGTTTAACAATGTGAATTCTGCTAATCCATGAACATGGAATACCTTTCCATTTATTTTGTGTCTGCAATAAATTCTTTCATAAGTGTCTTAGTTTTCAGTTTAGAAGTTTTTCAACTCCTTGGTTGAATTTATTTCTAAGTATTTTATTTTTTGATACTACTGTAAATGGAATTAAAAAAATCTCTTTTTGGATGATTTGTTGTTAGCATATGGAAATAGAACTGTTTTTTGTACAGTGGTTTTGAATGCTGCAACTTTGCTGAATTTATTCATTACGTTTAACATTATTTTTTGTGGTGTCTTTAGGTTTAGCATAAGTCACTCAGAGACCACCTATGAGGCAGAAGATTAGCTCAAACCTACCCAAGACACATGGGTGAGAGGGCTGGAAATTCAGGGTATTCCTACCAGAAGGAGAGAGATGAAGGCACCAAACCGAATGCATTTACTATCAATTTCCTCCATGTACCTACATTTTAAAATTTGGAATAATTGCCTATAGTTTTATAAACCTCCTTTAATCTTCTTTTGGTAATGGGTAGTGGAGCACTCAAATAAATGGGTTATGTGGTAACTAGTGCCATTACAATGTAGCTAGCAAGTGCTATGAAAGTAAGGGGAACAATGAATTTTCTCACCCAAAACTTCATTTCAGGGCAAATCTTGTTGTATTAATAGCAGCTCCTCAGAAAATGACAGATGATTCTAGCCCTTTGTTGCCTTGGGACATTATTGACTTCCTAGACACCCCCAAGGGTAGATAGCAGAGACACTTAAAAGTCAATTATTCATCAGTCTTTTTCCAGCTGTTCCCCCCCCCATTGATATAAAAAGGCCACACACTGGCTGTGCCACTTTAAAAAATATATATCTATATATATCTATTATCTATCTATCTATTATAATTGTATTATAATATATTGTGTCTTCTGTTCAATAGATATATATATATCTTTTAAAGGGGCGCAGACATCTTTACTTGCTGTGCAAATGTCTGTAATGTCTATAATGGAGTCCATTGCATGATTTCAGTGGTCATTCCATCGGCCCTTCGTGAGATGCACCATAGCTTAGTAGCAAAAGTTGACCTCTGGGCCAGACTTCCTGGATTTGAATCCTGCCTGTATTATTCATTAGTGCTGTTACTGGGGGAGAGTTCCATAACTTCTCTGTAGTATAGTTTTCTTATCTGTAAGACTGATAATTGTACCCATCCCATGGGTGTTTTATGAGGAGTAAATAAGTTAATCTATAAAATGCAGTTAAAAATAGCATATGACCCCTTAGTAAGTATCATATTAATAGTTTTGTTCCTTATCCTAGGCAAGACAAAACATTCTTGTACATTTTTGAACCCTTTCTCCCCAACAGAATGAGTCTAGTACTCGGGGTTAGCCCTAAGCAAACCAAAGAGTTAGACAAATCTAACTAGAGTGTTCTTCCAGGATTTGGTGGTGTAATATGTGATGCAGTTACTGTATTTTTGTGAGGTACAGTTAATCTTTCCTTGGAACAAGACATAATTTAAAATACAAATTAACAAGTGAGAGAAAAAGTGAGTACCATAAAAGTAATGTGGAAAGGGCAGAAAACTTAGGGTTCTCAGCCCCATCCTCCTCTTTGGAGTCAGCTTCCTCTTTTGCTTAATTAGAAAATAACAGACCGGGCTCAGTGGCTCAGCCTGTAATCCTGCACCTTTGGGAGACTGAGGGGAGTGGATTGCCTGAGCCTGCGGGTTTGCAGCCCACCTGGGCAGGCAACACCTCATCTCTACAATAAAATAAAAAAAATCAGCCAGGCGTGGTAGCGCATGCCTGTAATTCCGACTACTGGGAAGGCTGAGGCAGAAGGATCACCGGAGCCCAGCAGGTTGAGGCTGCGGTGGCCTGGAGCGGCCACTGCACTCTAGTCTGGGCGACAGAGTGAGACTCCAACTCAAAAAAAAAAAGAAAAGAAAAGAAAAGAAAAGAACAGGATACATCTTTCCTATATCAGATAATGTGTTGGAAGGGAAGACAAGTGAAAAATAGCTTTAGAGCCTAGAATACCCTTAGGTCACTGGCTCCCAAGTGTGTGACCCCTAAGGGTTTACTTCCCACTTGAATGCTGTATCATAAGATATTGTGTCTTCTACTCAATGCACTGATTAATTTGTTATTTTCCTGAAATTATATTTTAAATTAATCAGTCACATCCATAATAGCCAATAAAAAATAATCAACACAAGTTTCTAGTGTCCTCATGAAGAAATGATAAAGTTTCTGCTCAAAATAAATTATTTATACCATTTTGATTAGACAGTGTACCATTTTTAAGCCTTTAAACATAATGAAAACAACTTTTGACACATATCACCCACATTTTGTGTTTGGTTAAGAGACAAGATCTCTGAATTCTTATTCTCTTGCCACCATTATCTCTGGATATTTATGAGGGAGACTCACAGAAGAAAAACACTTGGAAAGCTATTTTTACTATTAACTAGACTTTGACTTCACACCAAAAGACAGTCCCTGAGTAAGGTGGACTGCATTTAATGGAACCATATGAATTCGTTTCCCCAATTGATAGATTGTCCTGAAGCTCAGAATCCTAAAAACAGACCTGATGGACTCTTCAACCTAATTCTTCAGTCGTTATCTAAACTCCTTTGCAGAAGAATGTGATTATAAGAAAAAGAGCAAGAGGGCAACCCCTTCGAGTCCCCTCCCACTGTGAGAGTTTTTCTGTCCTCTCAATAAATCCTGGTTTCTCACAAAAAAGGAGAAAGAAATAAAGAACTTCCCTTCAATTTCTAGTCCATGCTCCAGGACATTTTCTTGGGTCCCACTCTAGGCCCACTTAATTTCTTTTTCTTTTTTTTCTTTTTGAGTTGGAGTCTCACTCTGTCACCCAGACTGGAGTGAAGTGGCCGCTCCCGGCCACTGCAGCCTCGACCTGCTGGGGCTCCGGCGATCCTTCCACCTCAGCCTACCAAGTAGCTGGAATTACAGGCGTGCTCTACCACACCCGGTTAAATTTTTGATTTATTGTAGGGATGAAGTCTCACCGAGTTGCCCAGGCAGGTCTCAAACCCGCGGACTCAGGCAATCCACTCACCTCAGCCTCCCAAGGCATGGGATTATAGTCTGAGCCACCGAGCCTGGCTCCACTTAATTTCTTAAAGAAGGAAGCAGTTCAGAAGGATGGCCAGATACAAGAAGACTTTGACTCTTTTACATACAAGGATATGGAAGACTGGATTTTCCAAGAAACTTGTCAAAGAGAGTGAGTTTCAAAAGCCTAGCAAGAGAAAAAAAGAAGGAAGAAAGAGACAAGCTGTGGTGGATGTTATTGATAACAACCCATTTGCCCATGGCCTATGCCTAGGTTCATCTGCAACTATAGTGGACAGCAGTCATACACAAGGATAGCTTCCCACCACAAGTGCTTGTAATTTTTGGCATATGCTTCCAGGCTGTTTCTAACACCAAGAAAACTGGTTTACCTAAAGCACGAGGTAGCCCCAAAATGCCAGGAATTTATCACCTGCCCTAGGAGTAACCTTTATCCAGAGAAGGACAGAAGAATCCAGGATTAAATCCTGGATGACTTCAATGGAAAACCTCTCATGAATGCACTCTTTATTGCCTTTTCTCCCTGCTCAGCTCATTTATACTATATCCTTACTGATTGTATTAGTTTTCTAGGGATGCCATAACACAATGCCACAAATTGGGTGACTTCAACAGCAGAAACGTTTTTTTCTTATGGTTTTGGTAGCTGGAAGCCCAAGATCAAAGTCTCAGCAGGTTTAATGTCTTCTGAGGCCACGCTTCTTGGCTTGCAGATGACTGTCTTCTTGCCATGTCCCTAAACGGTCTTTCCTCTGTACATTCACATATCTGTGTCCTCGTCTCTTCTTATAAGAACGCCAGTCATATTAAATTAAATATCATTCCTATGACAGCATTTTACCTAATTAACCTTTAAATGATTTTTTCTTCAAACATAATCACATCCTTAGGTACTGTGGGTTTGGACTTCAACATATCTTGGGAGGAGCACAGTTTAGTCTGTAACACTTACGTTTTCTGTAATCATCTTTCCTCAAATCTTTGACTTGAGGTCTGCTTTTAAGAAATCTAAACTAAGAGAGAAACCAAGAATCAACCTACCACAGAACTTTGTTTCTGGTATTCAGAGTACTATATGCTTTTTCCCACCCTTATCCATAACTTTCAGCTCAGAACTCTATTCTTCAACATTCCTTGGCAACTTTTCTTTCAAAAGGGTGGTTTATCATATGCTATTTACAAAAGGTTTGTTTCAAATTGAATGACACAGGATTGGCAGTAGTGGGAAGTTGTCAGGGGAGGGGGGGTATTGGAATTGGCAGATGAGAGAAACTGCTAAGGGAGGGAGGGGTGTACCTCATCAACAAGGGTACCTGCATGATCAATGTGTGTATACCTAACCCTGAATTGTACCCCACATCTTTATAATACATTTTTTAAAAAGACAGACAAAGGTAAATAATACTGTTTACATACTTGAGTGATAAGACCATAGAGAAAAGTAATGAAATGATCATCATAACAGACAGGACTGTAGGCCTCTGATGGGGAAGTGACTGGGAGGGAAATGTGGTGGGTTTCTGGAGTGGCTGACCTGGGATCATCTCCTAAAATGGCACGATTACCATGGCATCAACCTTTCATAGAATTTATTAAGCTGTGCTTCTGTGCGGCTTCCTCTATTTGTGTTATTTTTAACAACAAAAATTTTAATTACAGGGACTTTATAAACCTAATCACACCAATCAGTCTACTACCCAGGAACATGAAAGCAGCTTTTGGAATCCTTTGGAAAACAATATTTATAATTCTTAAAAAATAAGGTGATCCACTAAAGTATTTCCAACCATGCAGTCAATAGCATTATCTATTATTGAGATGGTTTTTATATTTGAAGATGCAAACTCCATACTGACTCGTTTGCTGCTGTTGCTGCTGTGTATTAAATCCTCCAAATCCCAGTCCAGTTCCCAAACCAGTACCTATACCAGTACTACTTCCTGGTGTTGGGCCCAAATCGGTACCAAATCCAAAGCCTTTGTTCTGAGTACCACCGAAGAGTCTTTGGAATGAAAAGTTGAATTTACATACATTAAAAAAGTGACCTCTACCTCATTTACTTCTACAAATGACTTACAATGACCTCTTACCAGTAGTGCTTGTGTTGGCTGGGGCAGATAAGCTGAATGCAGAACCTGCAGTTGTAGATTTTGTCCCAAAACCTCCAAACGCACCTATTTAAGGAGGATACAACAGAAGGAAGAATCTTTTGTATACATAAAGGAAAATTTTCAAATTATTGTATAATAAATTGTTACACATAAAATAAAAAGAAAAAGATATACTTTGAAAATACTTTTTAATTCATAAAAAGTAGGAGTGATATATTAAACCTGATAAAGCAGACTTCACATTTAAGAAGGTTACTAAAGACAAAAAGGGATATTATGTAAGCATAAAAGGATCACTCCAACAGGAAAACAGTGATCTTATTTTATTTCATTTTTTTGAGTTGGAGTCTCACTCTGTCACCCAGACTGGAGTGCGGTGGCCACTCCCGGCCACCGCAGCCTCGACCTGCTGGGCTCCGGCGATCCTTCCACCTCAGCCTTCCAAGTAGCTGGAACTACAGGTGTGCGCTACCATGCCCGGCTAATTTTTTGATTTATTGTAGAGATGAGGTCTTGCCAGGCTGTCCAGGCTGGTCTCGAACCCTCAGGCTCAGGGAATCCATTCACCTCAGCCTCCCAAAGCCTGGGATTACAGGCTGAGCCACCGAGCCCGGCTAACATAGTGATCTTATATAGGAATACATCAAACAACAGAACCCTAAATATATGAAACAAAAACTGCTCGAGCTAAAAAGGTCAATTCTTGATTATAGTTGGAAACTTCAACACATACTCCCCTTAAGAATGGATAGAATTAATAGACAGAAAATGAGAAAGTCTATAGAAGATCTGACCAATATAATCACCAGTATGAGATAGATATATCAACAACAACAGAATACACAGTTTTTTCAAGCACCCATGGAACGTTCATCAAGATAGACTATATCATGGAACATAAAGCAATCATCAACAAATTTGAGGAATTGAAATGTTGAGTGTATGCCTTAACCATAATAGAATCCAACTACAAAACAATGACAGAAAGACAACAGGAAAATCTCTAAATAAAACAATACATTTCAAAGTAATCCATAGGTCACAGAGTAAACCTCAAAAAATTTCTACAGAGAACTAAATGAAAACAAATGTACAGCTTATCAAAATAGGTAGGACATAGCTAAGGCAGTGCTGAGAAGGAAATTCATGACATGAAATGTTTACATTAGAAAAGAGGAAAGATCTCATATGAATCACCTTAGCTCCTGTTTTAAGAAACTAGAAAGTAGAGAGAAAACAAGCCCAAAGAAGGAAGAAAGGAAATAATAAAGATAAGAGCAGAATAAAATTTTAAATGGAAAACAGTAGAGAAAATTAATCAAAGGAAAAGCTGGTTTTAGAAAAAAATCAGTAAATTTAATGGACAAAAATTTTTTAAATGACACAAATAACCAATATTAGCAATAAAATTCGAAAAAAGTAGATAACACTACAGATCCTGCATCTATTAAAAAGATAAGAGGAGAATACTATGAATCATTTAGTATACATTTGAAAAATAGAAGAAATGGACCAAATCCTCAAAAACAACAAAGCACTAACAATCAATCAAAATGAAGCATAATTTGAACAATTTTATATCTATTAAATAAATTGCATTTGTAACCAAAAATTTCTGTCAAAAGGAAGCTTCAGGCTCAGATAGTTTTACTGGATATTTCTATCAAACATTTAGAAAATAATTGAACCAAGTTTATATAATCTCTGCCAGAAAGTAGAAGGAGAGAAAACAGTGATGATAAAGGGCCCTGTTGTATTGATGGAATTGTTTCTTGACTCTGGAGACTTGAACATGCACATATTATAAAAGTGTATAGAACTAAATGCACAAACCTCTGTGGAAAGCAGTGTGGCGATTCCTAAAAGCTTTAAAAATTGACCTTCCATATGACCCTGCAATCCCCCCACTGGGAATATACCCTGAAGAACACAGATCACTCTATAAAAAAGATACCTGCACACGTATGTTTATTGCAGCGTTGTTCACAATAGCAAGAACCTGGAAACAACCATGCTGCCCATCAAAAGAGGACTGGATTAAAAAAATGTGGTGCCTATACACGATGGAATACTATGCAGCCATAAAGAAGAACAAAATCAAGAATCGCAGCAACCTGGATGGAACTAGAGTCTATAATATTGAGTGACCTCTCACAGAAGCAAAGATCCGAATATCACATGTTCTCACTCATATAATGGACCTTGAACATCCAATGTAATACTATAAGAAAATGACTGACGGTACTGGGAAACTATGGGGGGGGGAGGGGGATGGGATTAACAGTAGCAAATATCTGTCGGGGGATGGGAAAACACCTCTTATCAACAGGGTGCCTGAATGAAACGTAATTGTACACCTAACCCTTAACTGTACCCCACAAAACCATAATAAAAAATACTGATTAAAAAAAAAAGAACTAAATGCACATACAGAAGCAAATACAAGTAAGATGGGAAATATGAATAGGATCAGTAGATTGTATCAATGCACCAATTATAATAATACACTAGTTGTGATAGTGTATTGTTTTGCAAAATGTTACTATTAAAGGAAACTGGATAAAAGTTATTGGTTATTTCTGTATGTATTTTCTACAACTTCATTTAAACCTATAATTATCTCAATAAAAATTTTAATTAAAAAAATAGAGAGAATAGGGAGAAGTTGAGGGTAGGGTGGTATTAAACCCCCTCCCCCCTGTGGTTGGCATGTCACTAACAAACCTTTATTTGTATCCATTTCAGACACCCACCCCCACCTTTGGGCACCCCCCACTGAAAGCAATGCCATGACATGGGTAGAACTCGGTAGAATGTTGCTCTCTTGACCTTACCACTCCTGTTCTGCCCCTCCCCCATGCCATTTTCTTCAGAATTTGCCTACTTCATATCTGTTTCTTTGCAGGTTTGCCCTGAGCTAGGATGGGTCAATCAGATAACTAATCCCTGCTCAGCTGGTAACTTCCAGATAACATAATGCTTTAACCCCATTTACAAGTCCCTTAAAGACCCATACATGCCGGGGCTCTGGCACGTTTTTTATTTAAGGACTTCCAGTGGAAGTAAGAACAAAGTTAATAAAAACACAGATAGCGATGAGTCCCTTCTACTTACTCTTGGCGGTGAGCATGTCTGGTTTTTGTTTTTTTTAGCAATCCAAATGAAGAGGGAGAAGAAGAGACCAGTCATGTAATTCCTGGTGTCCATGAGATTAAAACAAAATAACGACATCAGAGGAACCCTACTCTTACTCATTATCTAACAGAAGCAGCCAGGGAAAAGTATACTGGACAGTGTAATACGCTCATTCAACAGTATACTTGTAACTGACATGGTGACAACATGGGAAGGATCTTTCTTCATAGGGAAATGAAATATAAGCCTATGGTGTTTTCCAGAGGCAGTTCAGGATTTTACTAAATGTGCCTTAGCTCTTCTGCTCACCTGTGGGGCAGAGTAGGGGCAGGGGTACTGGGCATGATAGTCCAGCTTCATGGAAGGGTGCATGAGTGGACAACTTTCAGGCAATCTCCATAAACGCTGTTTCTTTGGTGAATTTCTGATGAGTGTGGTTTAACTCCAGAGTGAAGGCAGTAGTACCTGGCCCAGAGTAGAGTTTGTAGGGCGGATGAAGATCATGCCGGACCTTTCACAGCTAATGTGGAACTAACCTCACTAGGGCCCTTGTGAGAATTGGTGTCTGCCAGTAAATTAACTTATTTTCAATTTACACAGGCCATGAGTATTTCAGGCCGAAACAACTACAGCCACGTTGCCAGAGCTTCCTCCATTTTTGTCCTGCTCCCTTTTGTGGAGTGACTTATTGCCCCTTAAGGTCTGGAAAATGGGACCCTTGCTCCCAAGTTCCATTCCTAGAATGCTAGTGCTTTTATGCTGCTTGTTCTGTTTAAAATTTCTTACCCACCATTAGAATATTGTCTCCTAATCCAGTCTCAGATCCCCGCATTTTAAATTTGGTTATGGCAGGGTGTAAGAAGCAATCAGCTATTTACTCAAAATGCAGATTCCTAGGCTCCACATGCAAGGCACTGAATCAGTACCACAGAAGGTGTGAGTCCCGGAATCTGCATTTCAGTAACCAAGCCAGATGATCCTGACCCAAGAGGACGATGCTAAGCAGTCTAGATTCCTCTTCTCCAATTCAAATCCTGCTCCAAATGCCATGTTAGCCAATGCAATCAGCTCCCTTTCAGGTTTTAACACCCAGTAATAAAACCATAGTTTAAGTCAACGCTTCTCAACCTTTAGTTCCTGATTGCCATTCAAAGAAGCTTTTTAGGGTTTTTTTTCCTACTTGCCGTCCAACCTTCTCTCCTCCTCACTACGAAATTTTAATAACACTATAGACATATTTATAGACGCTTTGACCGGCCAACAACGCATTGTAATATTTAAGAGTGTCTGGCCTACTCTCTTCACCAAAAATAAATTTTCACCATTTTGTGGAACATGTTAGCTCCATTGGGAATATATGGTTTAGATTACAGGCTTTTTTGAAGCTTGCTGTGCATCTGTCTGACTGCCTCCTCACCCACTGTTCTGGTGGGTACCAGAATTCAATATGCTCTCTACCCATTAAATCCCCTGCCTTTACCTTCAGACCATCCTTCTTGGATGTCCTCTTTTGGTCAACAGAACAGGCCACCATCCTGATCTCTAAGCTAGAAATCTGGGAATTGTCCTAAGCTCTCTTTTCTACTGATCCTGCTAATTTTGCCTGCCACACACTTTGCAAACATGAATTTTCCTCCTCAGTTGGCCCACCAGATCCCTCATTCCAACTTTATTCTTTCTTCCCTGGATGGTTCCAGTAGTCTGCTAACCATTCTCCCATGGCCAGATTTCAAATCCATCTACACAAAGATGTAACTAAATTCAAATTCTATCTCCTCGTGCTTCTGCTTTAGCCTTTCAGTGGCTCCCTGTTATCCTAGAGACGAAGTGCAGATGTTTTAAAATGGTGGCCAGATCCCCACAATTTAGTCCTCTGCTCTTTTCATGCTCTTGACTGGACTGTTAATTCTGCCATTTTGTGCCTCCTTGCCATTTCTCACATGGTTCCTTTTTCCTGAAATTTCTTTCTCACTCTTTGCTAGTTGGCTTATTCCTCCATATTCTTCAAAACCCAACCCGTTTTTCGCTGCCGCGAACAAACATTGCTGAGAGTCCCAGACTGTGCTAAAGTCTGCCCCTAGCCCCTCCTGCTAGTAGTCCCAAACCACTTTGAGTTTCTTTTCGTGGCATTTCTTCAAACGGTGTCTGTGTCCCCTTCAATTCCAAACTCGTTGATGGAAGCGATTATCATTTTATCTTTCTATCTTCAGAAGATAACAGAGTGTTTGCCACATGACAGATGTTCACTAAAACATTAGTTACGTTGAACCAAACTGCCCTTCCCAAGTTTGGGGTACTGATTAGTATTAAAATGGACCAAAGAAAGCAGGTGCCCAGGAAGAAAATAGAAAGAAAGCAAAGGCCTTGATAGTTCACCAACGGGGTAATTACTTCTAAATAATTCAGATTGAACTAGAGTTGTTTCTGAAAGATGCCAAAACAACTGGTCGGTTCATCAGAAAAGTCAGCCAGTTGGCATCATAGAGACCAAAACATTCAACCAGTCATTTCACTGGACTTGTGACTTTCCAGCAGGTGTTCCATGCAGCTTGTGATGGAAGAAGTTACTGATCACTCTGTTTATTTCTACTTTCTCCTCTTCCCCTACTCTCTCACACTCCCCACAATTTTATGCCGGTATTTTAATGCCCACTTGAAAACATAAACATTGGAAAACATTCATATTTGATCAAACTCCCCGAAACGCCTAGAGAACAAATGCAGCCCACATAGAAAGCCCCACATATGAAAAGGCAAGTTTAACCACGTTGCTCTAGCCCCTTTCAGGTTTTGGACACGTGGCCTCTCTGACTGAATGGACAGAAAGTCTGAATGTGTAAGAGCAGCTCAAAACAACAACCACCCAAACAAGACGACCATTCTCACTCCTCTCAGCCCACTGCTCTGAGAGGCTTGCTGTCTGACGGGTTCTACATGCTAAGTAACTCCTATTCTTAGTTCACGTTGACTTGGTGGCCGGAGCCAGGTGAAAAGACAATTGACCCAAACAGCCAAAGCGAACTGAAAACTTCACTAACGAGGCGGTTTATTTTCTAATCCTAGTCAGCCTTGGAGGGCACTGAGTGCCACTTTCTAAAACTGTGTCTTTTATGCAAAAGAAAAATTATTAAAAGAAGGTGGGGGCGGGCAGAAAGCGAGTCCTTTCATGGACCGTTTTATGCTTTTGTTGTGTGCTTTCTTGCAGGCGACTTTTTGGCAAATACTGCATCTTCAGCTAGGAGAAGTTGGCTGAACACAAAAGGGCTTTTGAAGCGGTGAGTGTAAATTCAGACTCTTTTCTTTCTCCCTTCCTTCCTTTCTTCGCCCTCTCTCTTCTCCTGTGTCTGGAGACCACTAAGGAGAAATAATAAGCACCATTGCTTGCAGTTCACGTCTCATGAATTACTCAAACATCAAATGTAACTTTAGAAAGGAGACACGCTTTATTCTTTTCTGCAAAAGTTTCCCTATCCATTCTTTATTTACTTGTGGTCGTGAGGCTAAGAGATGCACAGCTAGTCAGAACACACACACACACACACACACACACACACACACACACACACAGGAGGCCATTAAACAAATTAAAAGGGATGAGGATGACTAATACAGTACTCTTGGAATGCCCAATTTGATTAGTCTGAGTTTAATACACAAAAGCAGCGCCGGAGAAGGAGGGGAGGCGAACCGCTCTTTAATAACCTGTACAATTAAATTATGGTGATGAATTTGACTATTCTGTACTTCTTAGAGAAGTCTTATTATCTGATTGCTTATAAAGAAAAAGGTCATTTTTTTTTTCGACAGGGTTTCTGGGCATGCCCCTGGAAGGTTCACGGTGGCAGTTCTATGCTCTAACTGCTTTCCTGTTTCTCAAGCTTTGTCTCTAAAAATTATTTCGTTTTAGATCTTTGGGGGCCCTTGCCTATCTTTAGCCTTTGGAAACCTGGAGTCAGAAAGGGTAGTGTGGGGGCTAAGAATTAGTTTTGCCTTTGGTAGCTGTAGGCAGATATTTTGGGGTAACTTTTGGTCAAAGGCCTAACAGTGCGTTCTGCTTTGTACTTTATGAAGACCCATGTTACCTAAAAAATTGAGGCACCTCAACGAACATCAGAGGGCTATTATGCCAAAAGCTGAGGTGATGGAGCTTGATTTTGTAGGTACCAGGCTTTCATATTTGTTTTCCTCCTGGGAGTCATCATTCTATTATGAAGCAGGGTGTGGATGTCCACACATGGTTCTTTATAGAATCAGTCAGGCGCACACCTATAATCTCAGCACTTTGGGAGGCTGAGGTTGGGGGTGTTATTTGAACCCAAGAGCTCAAGATCAGCCTGGACAGCATAGTAAGGTCTCATCTCTACAAAAAAAGTAAAAAAATAGCTGGATGTGGTGGCTTGTGCCTGTAGTCCCTGCTATTTGGGAGGCTACCATGGTAGGATCACCTGAGCTCGGGAAGTTGAGGCTGCAGTGAGCCATGAATGTGCCACTGCACTCCAACCTGAGTAACAGAGCAAGACCTTGGCAGGAAAAAAAAAGAAATGTCTTCCATTTGTCTGAAAAGTTACAGTTCAGGCAGGTGCTATCCTAACAGAAGAATATAGTTCAGCACATTCCCACCAACACTAGAGTGAAGAACTGAAATGGAGCGAGAAGCACAGACAGAAAGCGTGGGGACAAGTTTTTTACTGCTGCCCTCACGCATAGATTCCCCTGGACCTCAGTTACTGTTAGAAAATCAGTCTTACCTGTTTTCACCTCACGTGTAAGTGATGGCTGGTAATACTCACAGGGACATCATTTTCAGATGCAGATGGTGGAATCTCTTATTGGCACGTATGTCTGAGAGAATCCCATATGGTCTCCTTGTGTGGTGGCTACACTGGACTTTGTTTCAAGTTAGTGCAGCAGAGGGATGAGAAGCACAGACCCAGGGGCCAGTCGGCCTGGCTTCAAATCCTGGTTCTGCCATGACTGTCTTCAGGACCTCATCCATGTTGTATACCTCTCTGTGCCTCAGTTTCCTCATTGCAATGATACCACAAAAGGGTGACAGAAGGGTTAAAGGACACATGAAAAACCACAGAATGTGGATAGGGAGTGTGAAACGAGTCTTCTTTCATATTCCTTCAGTGTGACTTTGCATTTTACCGCACTGATATTATTTATATTTATATTCATTCATAAACCCTTATGCGCATTGTTATCTCATTTACCCAACAGTGCCCACATTGTAGCTGTTATTTTTTTCTCTTTTAAAGATGAGAAACTGAGGCACAGAGAGACTCAGCGGCTGCCCAAGGTCATTGGGACAGAAAGTGGTAAATCTCAGAGTTAATGATCAGGTATTTTCAAGAGTATTCCAAAGGTATTGAATGAGGTGGGCAAGTGTGACTTGGTGGAAGGAGTGGAGAAAGGGAAGTGCCACATGACTGCTGAAGCCTGCGAGACCCCAGCCATCTGGCACATGGAGTGGTGGTGAGCCATTTTAATGGTCTCAGTAGAGGATCAGTGTCTAGTGCCTAGTGTCCAGTGTGCTGATCCAGGGAGGTCAAAGCTTAACCATGGGGAAACGTGCCAGCTGTAGTTACCCTGGCTGCTTCATCCTGCCCCTCACTTAGATGTACTTATTAGTTGGCTAACTTCATCATCCACGTGGTTTGGGTCATGGTGCCCGGTCACCTTGCCATAGATTAGCATTGAAAAAATATTCCAGGGCAGGGTCAACTGATAAACGTTGTCTCTCTTATACCATCTCCCAGTGCAGCCCGAAGAGTTGTGCAAACCTTCTCTATATTTCTCACTGCTCTAATCCCTCTGAGGAGGTTAAAAGTGGGGCGTACCAAGGAATGATTCCACGTTTCCCTTTGTGTTCTAAAACTTGGTGGATCCAGGAACTTCACTCCACTCTTTTGGCAGTCCAGGTTATGTCAGCTTGTTGAGCTTTATTTTTACTGTGGTCGGGATGGGCACCCAAGTTTTGGGGTACGTGCATGGTAAAACTTCTAGCACATCAATTCTTTGCTGGGATGAGCTTTGCAAAATTTCATTGTTTGAATTATTCCTTCATTGTGGCTTATTAAACATAATGCTGAAGAGCTGAAGAGTGGGTGTGTGCATACATAATTTTTGTCTTTACCTGGTATTTGTAAATGTGGGATGAGGTTGACTGTGCATTTTGTCCCACTAATATTGAGAAAGCAAAGGAGAACATAGGCATTTATAGAGATTATATGCAGAATATGGTTTGGTCTGCCAATTCATTTTTTTTTGAGTTGGAGTCTCACTCCATTGCCCAGATTGGAGTGCAGTGGCACGTTCACGACCACCCCAGTGTGGACTTGCTGGGTTCAGGAGATCCTTCTGCCTCAGCCTTCCAAGTAGCCAGAACTATAGGCGCACACTGCCACACCCAGCTAAATTTTTGATTTATTGTAGAGATGAGGTCTTGCCAAGTTGCCTGGGCCGTTGTCAAACCTGTGGGTTCAGGTAGTTCCTTCATCTCAGCCTCCCAATGTGCTGGGATTATAAGCTTGAGTCACCATGCCCGGCTTCAGTTCAGTTTTTAATGAAACCAGGTAAAGATTCTCATGGTATAGGCGATAGTTATGCTCCAGAACTAAGATTAAAGTATACATTTATGGAGTGTAACTGGATTATCTTTTAGAGGAAAATTTCTCTGTAGCGTATCATATCTTTACTTTTTTGTTTTAAAATCATAGGGTACATGTGAAGATTTGCTCTGTAAGTATATTGCATGAAGGTGAGATTTGAGTTTCTGATGAGCTCTTTCACCACCAATGGTGGGACTGGCACCCAGTGAGTGGATTTGTGTCCTTTATCTCCCTCTCTCGGTCTGTTCTCATTCTTATGGCCATGTGTGCCCAATGTTGAGAGCCCACTTATGAATGAGAACGTGTGATACTCAGATTTTTGTTTCTGTGTTCACTTAGAATAATGGTCTCCAGCTGCATCCATGTAGCTGCAAAAGACATGATTTTGTTCTTCTTGATGGCTGTGTAGTATTTCATTGTGTATTTGTACCACAATTCCTTTGTCCAGTTTACCTTTGATGGGCATCTGAGTTGGTTCCATGTTTTGGTTCTTGTGAATAGTTCTGCAATAAACATATGCATGCAAGTGTCTTTTTTGTAGTGTAATTTGTGTTCTTTTGGGTATTCCCAGAAGTGGGATTCCTGGGTCAAATGATAGCTCTATTTTTGGTTCTTTGAGAA
The DNA here is from genome assembly GCA_027257055.1 of Cephalopachus bancanus. NCBI lineage: Eukaryota > Metazoa > Chordata > Mammalia > Primates > Tarsiidae > Cephalopachus > Cephalopachus bancanus. The sequence continues at coordinate 1,710,258 of JAPVLO010000028.1, read as the reverse complement.
ATCTTCAAACTGCTTTCCATAAAGGTTGAACCAGCTTACATTTCCACCAACAGTGCAGAAGTGTTCCCTTTTCTCCACTGTCTCACCAATGCTTGTTGTTTTTTTGCTTTTTAATGATCATCTTCCTGACCAGTGTGAGATGGTATCTCGTGGTAGTTTTGATTTGCATTTCTCTGATGATTATTGATGGTGAGCATTTTTTTCATGTTTGTTGGCTGTTCAAATGTCTTCCCTTGAGAAATGCCTGTCTTTCCATTGTGAACATACATAAATTAAAATCCATCTAAATTTGTTGGATATTAGTTATTATTATTTTTATTTGTGTTATCAGTTTGTCAAATACTAACCAGAAGAATATCATCCAAGAGTATATGTGAGGCTGCTCATAACACAATTTAATTTTCACTGTATACATAAAGCAACTATCAGTAAAAACAATATGCATGTAATTTTGGCTTATTTGGAGTAAAATTCAAGGTTTTGTGAAATCTGACATTACTTGATGAGATTTTACAACACTTTCTCACCACTTGTCATAGAATGTTTTTACTATTATTTCATTTAAAACTGTTAGAAGATATTAAATTGGACTCAAATAAATTAGGTATGCCTTCTAAGTATGAGATGGAAAAAGATCATACTTCCAGACTTTTATCTTATGATTGTTCTCATTCAAATTTATTTCCAAAACAGTATATGATATGAGTCTTTAAACTTCTTGAAGATACAAATATGAGAAGAAAAGTATACATAACCTGTCAGTCAACTTAAGCAGGATTATATACAATCAACTGTAAATAATATCCAATGGGATTCTAATATTAACCTACAACCAGTGTGTAACTCTAATAGTGTGTCTTATTCTATTAGGCTTAGATTTCTTTTCACCTAACTTAGGTTTTGTTGATCTTCTTCCATATAGGAGTTATAATGAAACTTAATGCACCAGAGAACTGATGCATTTCAAAATAGTGAAAGGAATAAAGACCCATGCTTTGTTATACATTGTTTATGACATGGTACTGAAATCTTAACTAACAAACGAATTTGAGAGGGAATGGTGATTAGTGATTTGGAACCAGTCTTGGAAACAGACTCCCTGAGTTTGAATCCTAATCTATCCCCTATTTGCTATGTGATCTGAGGCAACATATTTATCCTCTCTGCCTCCACTTCTTCATATGTAAAATGAGAATGTTGATGCTAGCACCTACATCATCGTTTGTTTGGATATGTGTATAACTTAGCACATGTAAAGTATGTAGATCAGTGCTTGGCATGTGACTCTCAAGTCAACTCTCAGGCTTTGCTCTTTTGGCATATTTTGACCTTCAGTGGTTCTTGTGTTCTTACAAAGTGAGTACTTTAAAAATACAAGTAGGCTCATTTGACCCTGGATTCAAGCACAGGCTCTGCCATCGGTTGTGTGACCTTTGGCAAGGCTTGAGATTTCTAAGTTCCTTCATCTATGAAATGGAACTAATGATCATGCCCATATAGGATTGTTATAGTAATGAAATCAGATAATGTGAATAAAGCACTGGGCACGGTGCTTAAAACACAGTGAATATTCAGCACATGTAACTGTAGCTTTTATTAGCCAATAGAGGCAGCATTGTTTTGGGAAATGGGTAGTGATCTGAAAGTCTGAAGAGCCGGCTTCTCATTTGGATTCATAATCTCATGTATGTGGGCAAGCAGATTCAGCGCCTCGTCTTCTGCATTTGGGAATGCAGATAAAATGTTCCCCTTTATTTAAACCCATTGTTACTTCCCAAACCTGTGAATATCTAGAATGACAGCAATAAGAGGAAATAGAGGAAATGCTTGAGTGTCTGCAGTGAACAGACGCAGTGGAACAAGATGAGAGACAATTGAGCCCACAGTGGAGAAGGAGCCATAACACTAGTTAGAAGCCGAAAGTGATGACCAAGTGCTGTCCACTTAAGGAGGATCCCTGGGAAAGGGCTGTCAAGAGAGAACGAAGCTTTTATTTAATGGAAGACATTGATCCAAGAACAAGGAGTAGAAGTCTAACGAAAGAAACAAGGGTCTTTATTGACTTTCCCCTGCAAAGGTCAAAGATTCAGCAAAAGGCAAAATCGTCTTGTCACAGTATGAGACACTCAGACCTGTATGACAAAATCATGATTCAGGAAGTCCACAGTGGGAAGGGTAGTTTCTTTAAAACCTGAAGATGTCCATGAATTCCAGAAAGTACTACACCCTGTGAAAACTTCACTATAGGGAGACCTGTAGTACAGTTTTTCTACTGATTTTCCATGACTCTCAGACTTATCACTTAGTTATTCTGAGCCTCTGTTTCCTCTTATGCAATGAGAGCATTAAACTGGATAATTTCTGATCAACTTTATTTCATGACTTTACCTATAGGACATACAGGCACCAGTAAAAATGCGCAACGTGGATTTAGTAAAATGCACTAACAGCCCTGGGACCTCGAGCAAATCACTAAACTCTTTGGTACCTTAAGTTTGACCTGTCACTGAGGGACCTAAATTGGCTTATCTCTAACAGCCACTGTGGTACAGATCTTCCCCCAAAACTGTTTATTTCCTGGCAAGAAGAGGACACATACTTCAAAGCCTTGTTTGGGGGAAGCTCTGTTCCTAGAGGCCAATTATTGGTCATTATCAACTAACACACCATGGAGGTTACGTGATGGAAACTTTAACTATTAACTCATCGGGTATGCGTTCAAGAGGTGAATTTGATGAAATTCAGATTCTAGGCAAAAAGGAGGTTGATGTTAGCTTTTACACTGGGTTATTTCACCGTGTTCTTCTTTTGGATACAGTTTCAGGGGAAACAATCCAAAGCGGTTGGAAATATTTTATAGAAATATTTCTTTTCTTTGAAAGAGGACAATGCAATCTGGTATGATCTACTAGGAAATAAAATGACATCAGCAGGGGACTTTTTGAATTTGCTGCATGACACTGCAGTAAAATGTCTCACCTCCAACTTACGGTTGACTTGGGGTTGGTGAAACTTCAGGCAAGGTGTTTGTTTCTCCGAGCTTCTGTTTTCTTACCCAGAGGACTATTATGTACCACATAAAACATTACAAGGAATGAATGAAATATGTTGACAGGAACAATGTAAGCAGATAAAAAGTAACTGAAAGTTTTGCAAAGTATTATACTTGCCATTATTGTCATAATTGTGCTTGCAACTGTGGGATACTCATCTCTGGCTCATTCCATGCACTTTCTGGCCCCATCTTACCACTTAATTACCTCACCACTTACTCCTAAGTCGACTTTCTCGGTGCTGCTGCTTTTGTCTACTTAACTCCCAGAACTTTCCTGCTTTCTTTCACTCATTATTCTCTTCTGTTTTTCTTGCTATCACAGACTGGGAAATCTATGAAGGCAGAAGACCTATCATATTTATGAATTTCAGTAGCCATCTTTCTACCCAAAATTTGGGGAATGAATGATGCCCATTCCTAAAAGCAGTCTAGACTCAACCTTTGTCTCTAGACTCTCCATTCTGCCCTACCTTGCATCCCACCGAACTCATAGTATTATGAATAATAATTACTTCCAGTGGCTCCCACAAGCCCTTTTCTTATTTCACATTCCTGGAGTGTTCAACACAGGGACTCCGGACTTTCACATTTCCTCCCCGAGTGATTCCCACCTCTTTAACCTTCCTGTGTCACCTGCACTGTGCTCCCTTTGTTGTCCCTAGTCTACCAACTAACTCACCTGTAGTCAGGTAAATTTTCCAGTTGCAAGATACCAACTACAGAGAAGAGAGAAAGAAAGCCTGTCTCTTCCTCCCCATCCTTAAGCATAGGTAGGCCCCGAGGACTGAACCCTTTGACCATTTACTGTTCCCCATCTTTGTTATCAAAGTCTGAAAGCTTATCAAGCTTTATGCTTCCACGCCACTGTCTCTCTAATAACTTCAATGCCCTTCTCTAGCACTTATTTCTGTTTCTCAACTCTTTAGTTTCTCAAAAATACTATTCTTGGAGCTGCTGAGACTCAAAATCTTGGTATCCTCTATAACCCTTTCTTTGCCCTTGGACTCTCAGATCCAGTCGGTTACCAGGGTTACAAAGTATCCCTTCACAAAGTCTTTACTTCTGTTACGTCCTTTACTTATACACTTAAGATTATTTCTCATGTTTATCCATTTATTCATTCATTCACTCATCTAGTCCTTTTTCCAACAAGTATTTATAGATGGCTTTTTAGTGAACAAGTCAAACACTATCTCTGCCCTCATAGAACTTTCACTCTAGGAGGGGATGATAGACAATAAACAAATTAATTAGCATATTCTTAGACATTTATATGATGTCAAGTAGTGATGAATGATATAAAAAAATTATGCAGGGTGAGTGAATAGATGGTACTGAGATGGCTGCCATCTTAATGGTCCCTTTGAATCAGTGATATTTGAGCAGAAATTTCAGTCAAGGTGAATATAGAGGATGAGGGTCATCATCTAAAATAGCCATCTAGTAGCTCCAGGAGAGAAGGTTCTTAGTATGTTCTAGAAACAATATAGAGAGTTAGGCAGCAGGAGCATATAACATAAAGAGTGAGTATAGCATGGTGGGAAGAGTATTGGGTGGAAAGATAAAGGATGTGGCTTCTTGTTCTGATGAGCAATCTTAAGAAAGACACTTTACTTCTCTGGACTAGATCGTCTCTAAGATATCATCAGGCTTTAAAGAATCTTATCAGCTCAACTAGATTGCCGGCTATTCTAAGGCAAGATGCCAATTTGCATTTGTAGCCTTCACAGTTCACAAAGTAGTAGCATTCATCGAATTGAATTGAGTACACTGGGAGTAAACAGCGATGGTAGGGGTTTGAAAATAAGGACAGAGATGGCTCATGTAGAACCTTGTTGAGGATAACAGATCTTGGATTCCACCAGGTTACAAAGTATCCCTTCATAAAGTTCAAAGTCATTAGACTATGAATTTATTTTGAGAATTTTGAGCAAGACAGTGTCAGGATTTGACTTTTTTTTTTAAAGGATCACTCTGATTACTATGTAGAGAACAGTATTTATGTGGGAAGGATGGCTTAGACAGGTGAGTGAGGAGGGTGAAAGCCTGATGGGAACTTGCACTAAGAAAACTAGTGCAAAATGGCCAATTGTTAAAAATAGAGCCAGTTTGCTGACACAAGGTGTTGAAAAGGAGAGTCAAGAGTAAAACACGAATAGATGGAAATGAGCAAATTTTGGAGGAACACCAAAATGTCAGTTTTTTTACCTGGCTACATGTAAGGCTAGATGTTCAAGTGAAAATGTGAAGTATGCAATTAAGGATTCTCAGTATATGGAGAGTATTTAATGCCATGGCATAAGGGCCTACAGATAGATAGAAGAGATATTTGAGAATGGAAATCTGGGACACTCTGAAACTTAAGGGTCAAGAAGATGAAGTAGACCTAGGAAAGGGTCAAAGGCATAGCCAATAAGTTGAATGAAAACCAGAATATTCACCACCCACACCTGGGTTAATGCCCTGATGTCTGCCTTTCAGCTTCTTAACTTTCTCTCTCTCCCCTCCTTCTCCCTCTCTCATGTTGCTACTGGTTTCATCCATATAAATAAAATATACTTTTTCAGTGTCAATCTTCAGCTCAAAAACTCAGTGGGAGATCCTTAGTCCAGTATTAGAGGTTCTGTGTAATTTCCATCTGTATCTCCTGTACTTCTCAGAATGAGCCATTACTCTTGCCTTGATTTGTTCACTTATCTATAAATGTCATGCCTGTTTAAGCTTTCCTCACATTTATCCTTTTATTTTATTTTTTAGCATATAAAAATCCTATATTTATATATTTTCAATGATATATCCTATCTCATCCAAAACATCTTCTCTGATAACACTGTAGTGATTTTGCCTACCACAGCACTGTAGGGGCATTTGTTGATTGATTAATTTATACTCTTGGAGATAGTCATGCAATTGTTTAAGAGCATTGTCACTGGAGCTGAATTTTCTGGACTCAAAGCTCATCTTGTGTACATACTAGCCATATGACCTTGGATAAGTTACTTGTCTTCCCTGTACTTCAGTTACTAATTTGTAAAAAGCACATTACAATAATGTCTCCCTCCTAGGGATGTCCTGCTATTTAAATGAGTTGGTAAGTAAACTTAGAATGCGCGCTCAATAAATAAGAGTTAACCCTTATCAAATCCTGCCTTGCCATGTTAAACTTTTCAAATAAGTATTAAAGCAAGTATAACATAGTTGGAAGAACATATTTAGATAAAAAGAAAAGGATGTGGTTTCTTGTCCTCATGTAAAACCTCAAGAAAGTCACTTCAAGAGTTGAACTAGGTAATCTCTAAGGTATCATTGGGCTTTAAAATATCAGCTGAACTAGGTTGCCAGTTATTTGAGGGTAAAGTACAGAATCATATTTATATTTTCCATAGTTTACAAACCAGTAGTAGGCATTGAATTGAATCAAGAACATTGAGTATAAATTTATGAATGGTCTGATGGATTGGAATAAGCTAAAGGAAACTGGAAGGGATCTTCTCTAGATGGCATACCCTGGGTCTTGCATCTTCTTAAACAACAGTCTTATGTTTAAAGACTTCCATTGTGGAGAATAAAAGTATAACTTATCTAGAATAGTGTAATCATTTCCATTTTTTTCCAATCTTTCTCACTCACCAATAAAAATATGCATACACATCTGAATATAGACACAACTCAAAACAGAAATTATGTAGAATTCAGTTGTAAGACAGTGTTGTTTATAAACATTTTCAGTATAAACACACTTATGCACATACCCCTCAGGGAGCATTTATTATTTCTTTCTGTTTCTAGCTTACTTTTCTTTATACCGCTAATCAGAACACATTTTTTTCACTTACTGTCAGTTTGTCCCACTCCATTGAAATTTCCTCAAGAATAAGTGCAACTTATTTTTTGCGCTGTCCAGTGCTTAAGTCAAGAGATGCTTCCTACTGAATGGCTATTAAAATGAAATTTTAAAGTCTCTTTCAGTGGGCAGAAGACATGCAACAGGAGATTTTGGTCAATAGTGGGTGAGGCGCAGCATATTTCTTTCAGGAAAATTCACTGGGTTAAAGCAGGAACCCAGCCAGTGGCTGGGTCTCCAGGCTGAGGGAATTGCAAGAGGTAGGAGTGTGCCAGGACCTCAGTGGGTTCAAGACAACACTCAGCTGAGCGAGATGGCTAGTGTACAAATCAGGGTTCAGAGATTTGTAGTCTGAGCCCATGTAGAGGGGATTAGTGGGAGAAGCTTCTATTTGGGAGAACACAAAATTGTCCTGTGAATCTTCAAGCACCCTGTAGTCCAGACTTAAAAAAGCAAGGACAAATGTGTATGAACTTCTGGTGGAGATGCACCCATAATCTCCTGCCCGACACAGTTCTCTTTGGAGAGGGACCTTGGTGATGCTGACTTGAGCCTAAAGGACCATGGTACCTGGGGCTAGGCCAAGTTGGAAGAGCACAGGACATACACCAGAGAGGATCTGGATATAGAGAAGAATATGATTGTGCAATCACTGAGACTATTGGGGTTAGAGAGACCTGCCAAATCAGAGATGTCATGTGAAACACAGAGGCCATATATACTGGCAAGTCGAGCAATTTGATTCAAAAGCGTGAACGTTTGGACAACACAAGGATAAGTTTATTTTAGAACTATCAACATCAAAATGTTGTCAGGTAACTGTGTTAAAAGAGTCAGGAAAGATAAAGACTAACAATCACAGCAGCAAATTTCCTGAGCTGTTAATGAGTGCCAAGCTCTGTTCTGGACTTTTTGTATTACTGAGTAATTTAAAGAAAGACATCAACAGATGAAATTTTGCCTTAAGAAATTAATTTGCAGGTTTAGAAAAATATACTTGCCTATCTCATCATAAAAGTAAATCAAATAATATGGAGAGAGAGAGAGAGTAAAGATAGGACAAGAAAAAAGAAAAGGATAAATATGAAACATTTCCAGTCATTTCAGGTGAGAACTTTAAAGACAGATAGAAGAATTTATTGCTTTTAAATTCAACAAATGATTAGATTAGACCAACAAATTGAAATAGCATGACTTTGGGAGCAAACAGACCTGGATTTAAATTCTGACTTCAACCCTCATATTAAGTGAACTATCACCAGAAACAAAGAACTGAATACAGCATGTTCTCACTCATAATTGGCCCTGAACACTAGTCACATTAGCACAAGAGTGGGATCAGCAGTCGCTGGGCACTGCTAGGGGAGGGAGAAGAATGGAAGGAGGCATGACAATGGGGACCTGGTCCACTCCCAGGGTGACTGAGGGCCATCTAGAAGCCCAGACTTCACCTCCCTACAGCCTACGTATGTAGTAAAACCACAGCTCTGTAGTAAATAAATAAATGATAAAAAATAAAATCAATTCTCACTCCATTTATTCTATGATCATAATAAAGCTATTTTTGGCAGATTTTGTGGTCTTACTTAAACTCAAGTAGAATGTACCCATGAGCTGTCTATTCATTTTCTTCACTGTGCAGCTGGGGATTCGGACTGGTGACTCTGAAGGCTGACTAGGCTACTCTTTCCACAGTGGCTTTGCAGTTTCTTCGAGGAAAAGCTGTGAGCAATCTCAGTACAGTAAGATGTGTTGCACATCAGCGGTACTTCCAACATCTTAACACTGTGGGCCAGGAACTTCCAGAAACTGGGCAGCATTTGCTTGGTTTTCTTGTTGCTTCCACAACCAATGTTGGACATCTCCATCTGGCCCTTGAATCTTCTGATGCACGCTGTTGTCAGTACCTCTGGGTTTCTGCCAGTTATGCTCAATCTTGATATACAGTTCTGACTGGTGCCAGAAGAATAATTGGTCCTCTTTTTAATGGTCTTGGGCTTCACCAGGGGTCTTCACATCTGTGACTGTAAGCAGCACCGAGGAAGCGCAGTTATTTTAAATTCTCTATATCTTTGCATTCTTGTCCATAAAACCTGGATGATAATACTTACCTCATTAGGTTGCTATGAAAGTCAAGTGGAATAAGATAAAATGCATAAAATGTTTTTTAGAGTGCCTCACTCTTGAGGTGAAGGACGTCACCTTTCTTTAACAATAATAATGTTGTGGGAAACTGCCAGGGGGGGCAGGGGAGGAACACACTTCATCACTAGGGGGACCAAAGTGAGGCTCAAAATTTACCTGTGCAATAACCATTTGTATACCTAACACTGAATCGTACCCCACATCTTTAAAATGAAAATAAAAAACAATAATGACTGACCTTTATTAAGCATTTAACAGAAACTTTGCTAAATTCTTTCTCTATAATTTCTTATTACATATTCAGAATAGCTGCCCTATGAATCTGATCCTCTTTTCTCTACTGTATAGGTGAGGAAAGTGAGCTGCAAAGACATTTAAATTACTGACACAAGGACTCCGTGCTAGAGTCTTTGCAGGAGAGTCAAGATTCGGACCTAGGAAGGCTGGGTTCAGGGACCACTCTCCTGAACACATCTCCTCTGATTTCTTCACATGCACTGTGCTTTCTTTGGATTATAAGCTCCGAAGGGCAGTGATTTTGCCTGCTGTTTCGACGGCACATAATTAAAAGACTAACCCGTGTGACTGTTTTCCCATTGTGTTTGTTAAAGAAAAAGCGAGGAGACAGTCCATTACTTGGCTAAGTTATAGCTACCTACTATTGTTTCCACATGCTTCTTTCAGACCTTATAGACCTATTGTTATTTTTGACATATATGTACTTGCAACCCTCTCCCTTTCTTCACGCGTGGATTTCATCAAGATGAAAGGAGCTTAAATCCACTGAAAATAATTTTCTTTTAAAAAAGAAACTTTATTCCGGATAACAATTTGCAAACGGGAAAACACATCCTTCGTGCAAAACAAACGTGCGTTCTGAGAACAAAGAGAGAGGCTGTCTTGTTTAGGGAAACCTCCCACCCAAGTTCCCACTCTGGTCTGCTTTTGCAAATGAAGAACACAAATTTGTTTAGCTCTGATTGGTGAGGCTTGTGGGTTCTGATTGGCTGATGTTGGTTAAGTTCTGATTGGCCAATGCGGGTCACAGCCCACTGGTTGAGTCAAGTGGCCTAAACAGGAACAGAGAGCCATGAAGTCTAAAAGTTAAGGACACGTGGGGATTTTCCAGAAACACAGAATGTGTTTGTGACCTCTAGTCAGCAAATTGCCACTTGACTATTTTGAATTTAGGCCCAACTAGCCACTCAGGATCCATCTTAAAGAACTAGCTCTTTCACATATGTGACAGTAAACCTTAATTTCTTTGTCTGAAGATATTTGTTCCATCTAAGTATCACAGGTTCTATTACTTTAAATTCTCTCAATTCTGAGCATATTTCATCCTAATATCTTAATATTTCATATTTGGGGGTATACTAATATATGTGTTAACTTCCAGTTTATCTTGTCTCTCCTACTGAGCCAGTAATTCAATTCAATATGACAAAATGAATGTTTACTCTTGTGCAGGGTGTGGTATGGAGTAAATAAAGGAGTATTCTTCATGGCACCCATACCGCAAGAGCTTTGAATCTGGATGGAAGAAAAGACTTATTAAAGCAACACAAAGAACAATGCAAACTTGAAAATATTAGTATGAGTACATGAAAAATATTAGCTATATAAATTTATTTAGGACAGTATCTTTTATACTGATACCCCTGCCCATTCCTTAGACAAGAGCTATGCAAGCAACACACAGTTCTTCCATGGTAAGTAAAGGAATGTACTCATCTGGCATCTGTTTACTCAGAACTTATCATGAAAATTCTAAGCACTATGCCAGGTGCAGAAAATTCAAATATAATTTGGTCACAAAATTGCTTTCAAGGAGATGCTTCCCAGAAGAAGAGAGAGTCATACATGATAACTTCCATGAAAGGGGAGTTGAGATTCTAGGAGGATATACAACACCTATGGTATCAGAGAGCATCAAGTGACTACTGAAAGTTTTCCAAGACTCAAGTTTGGTGGTGACAGAGATATATGGAGATAGGAAGAGGACTGTTGCTGTCTGAAGTGACACAGAGCCTCTTTTGGAAACTCTTGCTTTAATATGGTCATTGCCAAACATTAGTGTCCATTGTCTGGGCTGTTTTTGAGAAGAAAAATGACATATTAGATCTTCTTTGTCTCTCTTGACGAATCTTTAGCACAGGGCATGTAATGATTGCTTTTGACTGTTGCAACATGACCCGGTGGAAGGTGCATGGGCTTTGGTGTCCAGTAAATTTAGTTTGGACTCTCCCGTTCTGTGACTTATTGGCAGTGAGACTTGACACAAGTCAACCCCTCTGAGTCTTTTCCCGTTCCCTGAATGATAGTAGGAAACACTGCAAAAAGTGTGTGTGGGGGTGTGTGTTTTTTTTTTTTTTGATAATTATCATATTTAATTCTTTCCATGACCTGATGATATAGGCACTTTTACTAACCCAATTTTACAGATGAAAAAAATTCAAGGAGCTAAAAAAACTTGCCTCAAATCACACAGCTCATCACTAGGAACTGGGATGCACACCCAGGCAGACCTACTCAATTATACTTGATAACTGACTTTCCAGGCCAGTGACGTGAAAAATAATTTTGTAAAGCACCTAGTTCTGTGCCAGGAACATAGAATGTCCGCTTTGCTGTTGCGTTTAGTTGATTGGCGAAGGAGGGTCAAGTACAGACTTAGCAAGCTGGGGACAGAACAAAAGAGAAGTGTCTCGATCTAAGTTCCTGGTTCTCCCTTTCTGAGCCCAATGGTGACCAGCCCTCAACTCAAAAGTAACGGCAGTCCTGGAGCTGACGATTCCAGGGCCTTGGTGTTTAGGGGGTAATAAAAGTGGCATGAAACGGAGGTGTTTTTGCTCTTTGAAGCCAGACTCCTATCCTAGAACCAGTGGGCTGCCTGATTCCTTCCGCTTTCTTCACATCACACCTCAATCTGCTGCTGATTGGATCTAGATGAGGTAGCCTTTCCATAGAGCAGAATCAATTTAGTCAATCTGTCTCATTCAGATGCTGCTGAGAGCAGTTCCTTGAAGCCCAGGATTGGCAAAGGGCAAGCTTCTTTATGCAATTCTGTATTTAATTAAAATGCCCCTTGTTCGACTAGTAAAATTCTTCCCCTGGTTGCCAGACACAGATGTCAGCAAAAAGTGACCTCTGGGGTTGGACAATTGATGCTAAATGGTGCAACCAGGCAAAAAGCGTGGCTCCTGGAGGAAAAAAAAAAGAAAAGGAAAGATTTTCCTATCTTCAGTAGAAATGGATTTCAAGTATAATTTACTGTTTCTACCTGGTGAAAGGGCATCTCTCCTCATGAGTCTGTGGGATGCTGAGAGGAACACTGTTTCTTTCCAGAAGGCCACGTTTCCAAATTAACTTGTTCAGATGCTAAGCAGAGAAGCAGCCGTGTTGCTAGGAAGAACAATTGCTTTCCCTGGGTTGCCCACACGCTGGTTCATTCAGTTCACTTTGTGCTCCAAACCTTGACTGGGTCTGGAATGGTGGTTTGATACTGTGGGGGCTTTGAATTTTTATTTGAGCCAAACTGGTGACACAAAAGATGAGAGTCTGGCCAGAATCTTGTGAGATGCCAGGTTGTGCAACCTGTTATCGGAGTCAGTCAGGCTGACTCCCAAAAGGAAAGCTGAGAAACACAGGGTAGCTTTGGACTGGCTTCCCTTTCTGTAGGCGTGCACACGTGTGCTCACACATGCACATACAAACAGACACATTGGCTTGACATCTGTATAGCCTCAGAGTTGTAATCGAAGGTGGCTTTGAAAAAGAGACAATTTTTCTGTGGCTACAGCTTCCCCTTGGCCAACCTTGCAAAGCAGGCCCTACGGGGGGTTTGGACCCAAACACTCTATCCACAGCATTGTCTGGTGAGGCCACAGCCTGTCCCAGTGGGTACTGAGCTCAGGGTAGAGGTTGACAGGGCTTGGGGTTGTGGGGTGGCCCCACATGCCTGCTCCCTACTGTCACTGTCACTGCTGATGGCCCAAAAGGTGTCGCCTCTTTACTGAGCGCTGCTGATGCCAATCACTCTCGGGGGACACGGAACAAAGGCGCATGCTGGATCTTCACATTTTAGAATGAGGATAATCAATCTTACTCCACACATAGAACAGAGCCAATGTCAGGGAAGAGCAATAAACCCTACCAGCTGCTCTGGGGCATTGGAAGGGAACAGGAAGGGGGTGGGGTAATTGTAAGCTTGTTTTATTCTTCCCCAAACCTGTGGGAACAGATTCTATAGTAGATTACTACACAAAGAAAGTGTGAGAGGAGACAACATACTGGTGTAGAATGGAGTTCAACGATGTTTTCTTTTTCTTTTTCTTTTTTTTTTTTGAGTTGGAGTCTCATTCTGTCGCCCAGACTGGAGTGCAGTGGCTGCTTCCGGCCACCGCAGCCTCGACCTGCTGGGCTCCGGCGATCCTTCCACCTCAGCCTTCCGAGTGGCCGGAATTACAGGCATGAGCTATCATGCCCGGCTGATTTTTTGATTTATTGTAGAGATGAGGTCTCGCTGCCCAGGCGGGTCTCGAACCCGCGGGCTCAGGCAATCCACTCGCCTCAGCCTCCCAAAGGCACGGGATTACAGGCTGAGCCACCGAGCCCGGCTTCAATGATGTTTTCTAAAAAAGAGACCTTTCTTCTGAAAAATCAGAATTAAGCTCATGCTATTTGTGCTTAATAAATACATAAAGTTCTTAACAAATAGGTCATCTATGTGTACATGGCCCTTGCCACCATGCCAGAGTCAGCAAGACCAGGAAAGTTCATTTTGTGAAAGGAGAACTTAACTGTGTCCAATGCCAACCGCAGAACACATTTAAAGATGTTTTCTTCCGAGAAATGACAAAGTGAAATGCTGGGTATTTTCAGTAGCATCATTTATTGGTACTACTAATGGAATCTCCTCCATTTCCAGTGTTTTTTCCTAACAACACAAGCTCCAAGATATTAACAATGTGTCTGTGCTAGAAATAAGTGGTAGAAATCCCACATGGGACAAAGTCAAATAGGTTTTTTTCCTACGTCTTTTCATACCTTTCCTATATGGACATGTAGGAAAATCCCCAAAGGAGATGCTAGGTAGGACGTTAAAAAGATATCCGATCAGGGGAAGCTTTTCTCAATGAGCAGAACCAGCACCAGGCAGAATACACTTCAGGATATGCTAGAGTGATGACTGGTCTCTGAGAATTACTTTGAAAGGACATATTCCCTATTACGCAGCCATAAGGAAGGACAAAATTATGAACTGCACAGACAACTTGGATGGACTTAGAGTCTATAATACTGAGTGATCTGTCACAGAAGAAAAGAACGGAGCATCACATGTTCTCACTCATAAACAGACCTCGAACAATTATTTTAATACTATAAGAAGAGGATTGGCAGTAGTGGGAAACTGCCGGGGGTGGGGGGCGTACACTTCATCAACAAGGGTACCTGCATAATGAACATTTGTATACCTAACCTTGAATTGTACCCCACATCTTTAAAATGAAAAATTTTGAAAAAAGAAAAGACATATTCCCAAGCCAACCTTTCGATGCTGACATATTTGGAGGTTATAAGATTCCTCTTCTGGTTTGGGATTCAGGGCTAAGAGGTGCAGATTTTCCCTTAGACTTGAGAGGATCTTCAAGAGAACCCCTGAGAGTTAGAATCCATGCAATGACAAAAGTGAGAAGTTTGTCCCTCTAACCTCCTGCCCCAGAATGGTATGGGATTCCTTTCATATTTCGAGTATGAGCTCCAGTAGGATGGGACAAGTAATAATCGACTGAGCACTTGTGTGCAGGATGTTATGTTCAGTATTGCACAGGGGTTGTCTAGTCTTCCAAATAGTTCGGTGAGTGTGGTTGCTATCATTTTACAGCTGAGGAAATCGAAGTTAAGCATATTACTCCACAGTGGAATTGTTTAGGGAGTGGAGAGGCTGAGACTCAAACAAATCCAATGTGTCCAGAGCAACATGAGGCAATCTGACTTTTAGCCACAACACCATGTTGATACATCTAGACACACGGCCTCATCCACGGCCATATTGTAGTTGAGTCTTGGAACTTCATTTTTCCCACACAGATGGAAATCATCTGAGATATGAAGATTAGTTTAGTAGGAGTCTGACTGCCTTGGAGCCTATGGGCTGTGATTCAGTCAGGGTTTGGAGTTCTCTGGTGTCTAGGGATTGTTTAGCAGGGAATTTTAGGAGCAGATGTGGAGAGTGTAGTTTGCAGTAGCTTTGAGAGCACTGGCTTGAGGAATCCATCCTATACCTTGCAAGTGGTGACCTCAGGTACCACTCCTGCTTAGTCTTTTCTTTGTTTGGGGAAGAATATATCTGAGAACAACGGAGAATTAGTGTATGTCATGGGGCATGTGCATCATTTGGCATAGGGTTATGATAAATCTTATAAATCTTTCCCACCATCTAGAATAACAGGATTCCTTTCTAAGAAGGAGGGTGTAGAATGGAATAGTGCCGAACAGTTTTGCTCAGAAGAATGCTACACATTTCCCTATGGTTCTGGGAATTATTCCACTTTACTTTGTTATAGAACTCAGGAAGTTTTGATATCAAGCCAGTTCTGGAAAGAACCAATGATAATATTTTTATTTAATTGTAAAGGACTCTTTTTTTCCCCTTGCTGAGATAGTTTTAACAAGGGAAACCAGGTGTTCATTATAAGTTACTTTTGGTGAACTCTTGGCATCTGATTACCCGTCAAACACCATGAGGTTAAAACCGCATTGCATCGTGCTCTGTTGTTTCACCTCACCTGGCCTCATCCCAGAGAGCACTGTGGATCAGACAAACTGTTTTGAAGTACGGGACAGGTGGTCTCAGAGTCATTTAATTAGTCAGTTGATGAATAGCACTTCTTAAACTAAATGGGCTGTGAAAACTAACTTTGAACAAGGCATTTTAAGTATGCACTAGCTAAAAATCAGAGGTCCTTGTCTTCAAAGAGTTAGGGAGATGACACATGTGCACACACATGTTCCTAAGATAAAACCGGAGGGCGCTATGAACATATCACCTGGAAAAATGGGACAATGAAAAGGAAAGAATTAACATGAGTATGGAGGAGAAATTAAATAATGGACACCAAGCAGCATTTGTTGCAGAAAGCAGATAACTTGTTAAACAAAGAAGCAGGGAGGTTTGGGGGACGTTGAGGCCGACTCCGTCTCAGAAATCTTAATCCGTGTAAAACCAGTGATTCTAGGAGTTCTGAGTCTATAAATTCAGGTCAACTCTGAGGTGGTTTTGAGGGTCCCAGATCCCAAACCCATTAGTGACAAGGCTGGAAGCTTCTTGAGGGCAAGAAAAATATCCGACTCACCACTGTAGACTCAGCATGCAATGTGTAGAACATCTGGTATATGACGGGCATTTAAAGAATTTTTTATTAAAGATTCAATTAATCTGTGTCATCCCTAGCATAGCACAGGAACTCTTTCTGTAAACATGTGCCATTAGGGCTGAAGCAGAAGTCATGTGATTGCCGGGAAGAGGTAAGGGGGAGGAAGAGGTGAGGGAGAGAAGTTTGTCTATAAAGCAGTCATGCCAGTCTGATTTTGGTCTTTATGTACCAAAAAAAAGTCAATGTATGTAGCTTTGCTTCCTCATCTTCTTGCGAAGAGTCAGATAAAACATCCTGTTTTCTCTTCCAAGAGAGTTTAAAAGTCTTGTGGGAAGAGCCATGTGAAGGTCAAATGGAGTCCATGTTTCCTGTTTTGTGATTTGACTAAAGATTTTTTTTTTCTCAAAACTTAGTTTAAACTGTATTTCCCACCACCCCAACTAATTTTACGTACTATACTTGTTAAAAAAAATCAGCTTTGACATCGAGATAATCAATCCACTTTTTATTTTCAAAAAGCAAACGCTGAATCGCCAGCACATCATCGTGGTGCTCCAAGCTTGTTCTAAGCAGGAGGAATATTGACTTAGGAAGACAAGGTACAAAGGCCACAGCTGAAAGATTTGCTAGGAAACGGAAGTGGAACCCAAGTTCCCAGTCGAGAACCCAGACGAGTTCCCAGCCTCCAGACAGCAGTGCTGGTGGTTAGCAGGAAAATTATCTTCACAGCACATTTCAGCAGAAGGGCACTGTCCTGGGGAACAGATCCATGGGCACTGTCACGTGTGCAATAGAACAGGTTTGGGAATGAAATCTGACTTACACATCTGTGTGGCCTTGGGCAGATGAATTAAAATCTCCCAGCCTCAGCGATTCCATCAGCAAAAAGGAATAACAAAACTCATCTCATTGGATGTTGGGAGTATCAGAGACAAACCATGCAGTGCTCAAGACACATAGTAGACATTTGAAAACCGGTAGCTGCTATTTTTATGATTGACAGCCTTGCCACCAGAATGATAAGACTTTTTCCTTGTTTCTACGTATCCTTTTCTGGAACATAGCAGAGTGAAAATTAAAACACAAAAACATAATCAAGCAAATATTTCATAGTACAAATGACAGAGTGATGGAGAAACTTTTATAGTACAACAGAATTTAATGAATTTACAATTTGTAAATTTCCATACCATTTAACATATATAGTCTTTTTATGTAAATCATTTATAGACAATAACTTGAACAGATAATCTTTTAAAATTTTCCCTTTTATCAGAGTGTAATGTTTATGTAGAGAAGTGCACACTGAAATGCACAGCTCAGTGGATTTTTTGCAATCAGGACCCACTCATGCAATCAGCACCCAAATTGAGAAAGAAGAATATTACAGCACTCCAGAAGCCCCACCCCACTTCAGGCCCCTTTCCAATCACGACAACCCCCACAGGTGACCACCATCCAGACTTAGACATCACAGATTTGTTGGGTCTATTTTCACACTTACGTAAATAGAACCATACATTAGGTACGCTTTTGTGACTGGGTTGAACAAATTACATATTTTAATGTCAAAAGAAACTGTGTGGCCTGGTCATTAAAACCTACAAACTTATCTGGAAATGATAATTTTTCAGATTTGACCTGCCCAAAAGGCAGTACTCTTCAATCTATGCATAAATAATGTACAGTGTGATGATAACACTTCTTAGTAGAATTATTGCTATCATTAGTAATTATTGATTGATAGACAATAGTATTATTAATAGATATTCATAATAAATTAGAAAAGATCTGTTTTATACTAATACAAACCAAATACAAGATGTAGAAGATAAAAGGACGATTTGTTTCAAGAGGTATAGATATGTGTATATATATTTATATACACATATATTATATATGTTTTCCATTATAAGAAAGGAAAAACTGCATTAAAATTGTAGTATTCAATATATACCAATAACAAGTCATACCTGGTAGATGGTTGCACTGGCCAGTTCTACTGTCATGGCTGTCGCATAGTGACACTAGCACTTATTTGACCAACGCTATCTTTTGAACAAATGTGTCTACAACTCTTTGACACCCTGGTATATATAAAAGATGGTGACCCACCAGCAAGTCATCTCAATACATTCTTCAGAAACAATCTGCATGAGCAGCCATGTGCTTTTTTGGGAGAGGGGGAAGGAGCTGCGATGTGACCCCACCATTTTCCTGCAATGCAGCCCACTACTCCTGGCCCTCAAAATCAGCTCTCCATTGAGTGATTAAACAGTCTGTGTTAAGACATAGTGGAGGACCAAAATCAGCAAACTTGTGACCAGACATTACCTTTCACTATTGAACAACCACAAAATATGACAGTCTCAACAGCTTGTGGTCTCATGGCCTTGGATGTTCTTGCCTCCTATCCCCAAACCCACCTGTTCAAATGGGATTCCCCTCAGCGCTCTGGATTGGCTATGGCACTGGGAGAAGGAGAAACCACTGGCAAGAAAATACTTTAGGAGGTCATTGTCCAAACATGATCTTAAAGGACTTGAGCAAAGGTGGGGCAGTGAGGACGGAGAAGAGAGACTGGTATATTCAGATGTATTTCCAGTTAAATGTCTAGTTCCATACAGATTTCTATAGCAGAACAGAGAGGGCTTTATACTGGTTTAACACAGTGACGGGAGAGAGAGAGAGATGAAACTTTCCATCTCTGAGCTCCAGCTCACTGACAGAACACAGGACAAAATATGTTTTCAAGTAGTAATGATGTGAGGGTGATGGGTTCAGTCACATGAAATTTAAAGAACAGCCAAAATCCAGTAGACAGTTGCAAATCTATAATCATAAATTCAACTCACTTTTAAAATGGAAAGGTATTTTTAACCAAGCACAGATTATGTCAAACACTATTTTTTCTCTTTGTTTCTCTTTGTCTGAGCAGAATGTTATTTTCTTCTGGAAATTTGTTTTATTTCCTTGCTTTTTCCTTTATAAAAGTAATTTATCATGAGTTCAAAAATTTTTTTAAAAAGCATTTACCTTTATTTATCCAAAACAGTTACTATTATTGTTTTGGTATATTTCTTCCTATTTAACAGTGTATCACAAAAATTTTCCATGTAATTGACATTTCTTTTTTAAATTTGCATTTCTCTGAGTACTAATTAGGCTGAAACATCTTTTCATATATTTTGCATTCCTGCAAAAAAAAAAATGTTGATGAAATTTAAAAGTAGGATGGGTCATGTCATACAGTGTGAATGAGCTGTCTCCTATTGATTGCTTGTTATTGAATTATACTTTTTTTTAAGTCACTGTCTCACTTTGCTGTCCAGTGTCTGGAGTACACTAGCACAATCACAGCTCACTGCAACCTCAACCTCCTGTGCTCAGGCAATCCTTCCACTTCAGCCTTCCGAGTGGTTGGGACTGCAGGTATGTGTCACCATGCCTGGCTAATTTTTTTTTTTTTTTTTTAGAGATGTGATCTTACTATGTTGCCTAGGCTGGTCTCAAACTCCTGGGCTCAGGGAATCCTCCCGGTTCAGCCTCCTAAAATGCTGGGATTATAGGCATAAGACACTGCACCCCGGTCAAATTTTACTTTTTTTTGAAGTATAATATTCCTACAAAAAGTGCACATATCATAAGTACATAGCCTGACAGATTTTCACACACTAAACCTAGTAGAACAACCAGCGCATAGATTAAGAAATAGAATGTTACCAGAAGCCCAGAAACCTCCTCTGATTTCATGCCCCATTTCAATCACTCCCCCCTACAAGAGTAGCCATCAGCTTGGTATGCCAACAGAAATTAGTTTTGCCTGTTTTGTACTTTTTATATACATGGAATGATGTAGCTTGACATCACATGTGGCTTCTTTAATCAACATTCTTTTTTTCTGAGATTTACTTGCAATCATATTTGATTCGTAGATTGTCTCTTCTCAAAACAGTGTAGTATTACATTGTATGACTATATCACAATTTACTTATTTATTCTGCTGTTGGTGGAGAGTTTGGAAGATTATGGTTTTTTAATTAATATGAATAGTAATGCTATGAAATATTTTGGCACGTGTTTTAGGCAAGTATCTGTCTGAGTTTCTGTTGGGCATACCCCTACGAGTGGAACTGCTGAGTGTACATACATAGTCCCACATAGCTTTTCAAGATGGTGGTACCACTTCATCATTCTGCCATTAGTGTATTAGTTTCAATTTCTGCACATCTTTGTAATTACTTGGTCTCGCATGTGTCTTTTTCATTTTAGTCATTCTAGTGGCTCTGTGATAGTTTTAATTTGAATTTTCCTGAGGAGAATAAATTTGAGCACCCTTTTATAAATTTGTTAGTCATTGAATACTCTCTTTTATAAAGTATCTGCTCAAGCTTTCAGCTCATTTTTCTATTGGAATATCTGCCTTTTCTTATTGATTTGGGATGTTTTTTATAGGTTTAGCAAAGACAGCTTTATTCATTTTTTTCAATTCTTATGCTTTTTGTTTATATCTTAAAGTTTATTTGTTGTGTTGCATTTGCTAGAGTGGCCAATGCAGTAATTAATGAAAATGGAAAAAAATGAGCATTCTGACCTCAGGAAAGTTATTAATAGTTGTCATTGGCTATGATAGTTCCTGTAGATTTTTAAAATACAAAGTTGTGTTAGTTTTCTACTGTAGCATAGCAAATTGCTGTCATTTCAACACCTCGAAACAATACAAAATCATTATCCACAATTCTGGTGGTCATAAGTCTGGGCAAGGTTCCACTGAAAACCCTGCTTGGGATCTTACAAGGCTGAAATCAAGGTGTCATCTGAGGCTAGGTTTTTATCTGGAACTCGATCCTTTTTAAAAGATCATTCATTGGCAGAATTGAGTTCCTTTGAATTGTAGGGCTGAGGTCTCTGTTGTTGCTTTCCTGGCTATCAGCTGAGGTTTTCTCTAAGCTCCTACTGACTACTCTCTAGGTCTGGTCATTTGGCTTCCTCCATTTTTGAAGCTAACCAGGGAGAATCTTCTTTGCATTCACATTTCGGTGACTTCAGGGAGTCCTTTATCAGTCTTTCTAATGGCTCACCTGATTAGATCAGGCCCACTTGGATAATCTACCTTTTAATTACTTCAGCATCAACAGATTAGAAACTTAATCATGGGACTGATAACCCATTATACTTACAAGTTCTTCCCACACTCAAGGAGAGAGAACTATACAAGGCATGCACAGGACTGTGTGGAGATCTTGGCAATTATCTTAGAATACTGCTTGGCATAATATTCTTTATTGACTAACAAAGCTATAGCTAGGTTGCCAAGAGTTGTTAACATGAATGTGTTTCATTTTACCAGATGCTTTTTGTGCATCTATCAAGATAACAATTTTTCTTTTCTTATGTGCAATTTGCATTGGTCAATTTTTTTCAAAACTCACTTGGTTATGATGCTACTCTTCTTAAAGATAGCTAGTTTTTACTAATGTTAGTGTAAACAATATGAATTGGCTGACCTTGATCATATTTGACCTACAAATGGTAATTCATATGTTTCGATCTAATTTTGAAATAATTTTACATCTATTTTTACTAGAGATATTGATACGCAATTTCTTTGTTAAAATGTTCTTGTTTGTTTAAGAATTGAAGTTATTCGGGCTTCCTAAAGTGTTGGGAAATAAAGTCGGGCTCAGTGGCTCAGCCTGTAATCCCACGCCTTTGGGAGGCTGAGGTGAGTGGATTGTCTGAGCCCGCGGGTTCGAGACCCGCCTGGGCAGCGAGACCTCATCTCTACAATAAATCAAAATAAAATCAGCCGGGCGTGGTAGCGCATGCCTGTAGTTCCAGCTACTTGGAAGGCTGAGGCGGAGGATCGCTGGAGCCCAGCAGGTCGAGGCTGCGGTGGCCGGGAGCGGCACTGCACTCCAATCTGGGCGACAGAGTGAGACTCCATCTCAAAAAAAAAAAGTGTTGGGAAATATTCTGATTTTTTTTTGTTCTCTGAAAGAGTCTGTGCAGGACTCGTATTATTCCATTCTTAACTGTTTGAATTAATTCACTGTGGTGAATGAATTAAGGCCTCTGGGTATCTTTCAGGGTCAATCACTTTGAAAGATACTATCCGTTTCAGATGTTCGAACTGATGCTGAGGAAATCTGCGTATACAGGTTAAGGCTTCCAGGCTATAATCCATGGTTATTTTCTTGAGCAAAATAGTGATGGTGAAAAAAATATAATATGGGTCAGTCCAGTAGAGAAAAATTCAGGTATAATCAAATATTACTCCAACAATATTCTGACCTTTCTTGTGTTTTTACATTAGAAGTTCATGCTCAAAGAAACAAAGCAGAAGGTATCACACTTCCAGACTTCAAACTTTACTATAAGGCTACATTAATCAAAACAGCCTGGTATTGGTACAAGAACAGGCACATAGACCAATGGAACAGGATAGAGATTCTGGAAGCAAAGCCTCAATTCCTCAACCAACTCATCTTCGACAAAGCCTCCACCAACAACCACTGGGGAAAGGAGAACACATTCAGTAAATGGTGCTGGGAAAACTGACTGACCACATGCAAAAGATTGAAACAGGACCCCCACCTATCACCATACACAAAAATTAACTCTAAATAGATCAAAGGCCTAAACGTAAAAATCTCAAACTATTAGGATCTTAGAAAATGCAGGAGACATCCTTATGGTAATTGGAACTGGCAACCAGTTCCTATTGAAAACCCTAAAGGCCAATACCTTAAGAAATAAGATAAACAAGTGACTGTGTGATCGTTTTAATTTGAATTTTCCCGAGGAGAAAGTTTTAATAAGCAATTAATTATTTTTAGTATGTCCCTCATTCTGCCTTCTGAAAATATTCAAAAACTAACCTAGTCATGAAATTAAATTTTATTTTTATTCACTCTATTTTTTATTGAAGAAGAATTTTGAGGTTGAAATGAGTAAATCCGAGTCGTTTCTGTCTCATAACGATATCAATTAATATTGCTTACTGCTTTTGTAAAGTATTCTTTCCTATAGCTCATCAAACTAATGAGCTTCTGCGAAACAAAATAAACCATCAAGAGAGCAGGGAGACAGCCCACAGAATGGGGAAAAATACTTACCAATTGTATATCTGACAAAGGCCTAACAGCTAGGATCTACAAGGAACTCAAACGTGCCCAAAGGAAAATAACAAACAGTCCCTTTAAAAAGTTGGCAAAAGATATGAATAGACACTTCTCAAAAGAAGATATACGGGCAGCCAACAGCTACATGAAAAAGTGCTCAGCCTCTCTCATCATCAGAGAAATGCAAATCAAAACCACACTGAGATATCACCTAACTGTAGTAAGAATGGCCATCATTAATAAAACAAACAACACCAGATGCTGGCAAGGATGTGGTGAAAAAGGAACGCTTCTTCACTGCTGGTGAGAATGCAAACTAGGGCAACCTCTTTGGAAGACAGTGTGGTGATTTCTGAAAGAAATAGAAATAGACCTTCCATATGACCCGACAATCCCTTTTTGGGGAATATACCCAGAGGAACTCAAGTCATTCTACAAAAAAGATACCTGCATATGCATGTTGGTTGCAACTCTATTCACAATAGCAAAAACATGGAACCAACCATGCTGCCCATTGAAGCTGGACTGGATAGAAAAATGTGTTACATATACACAGTGGAATATTATGCAGTCATAAAGAAGGACAAACATATTAACTTCATAGCAACGTGGATGGATTTAGTCTATCATACTCAGTGATCTATCACAGAAACAAAGAACAGAGTACCATATGTTCTCACTCATAAACAGACCTTGAACAATGATCAGAATACTATAAGAAAGGGATTAACAGTAGCGGGAAACTGACAGGGAGTGGGGATGGGGGTGGGGAGGTGGGATTGCCAGTTGAGGGAAACTGCCAGGGGAAGAAGGGGCACACCTCATCAGGAGGTGCCTGCATAATGAATATTTCTATACCTAACCCTGAATTGTACCCCACATCTTTAAAATAAAGGAAAAAAAATTAAAATAAATAAAAATTAACCATTCTATAAGGAAGAATACTTTACAAAAGCAGTGAGCAATATTTTTTTGACATCGTTATGAGACAAAAATGACTCAGATTTACTCATTTCAACCTTAAAATTATTCAATAAAAAATAGAGTGAATAAAAATAAAATTTTGATTTCATGACTAGGTTAGTTTTTGAATGTTTTCAGAAGGCAGCGTGAGGGACATACTAAAAATAATTAATTGCTTATTGCAAATTCAAATGTAAATAAATGTCTGGCATTTGTACTTGCTAAACTGACAACCTTAAGTATATTATTTTTAATGGTGAAACCTCTTGATATAACATGTATAATGCAAAGTTTTGGGGGACACATTTTAAGAATCACTACTTTTTTGGTCCCAAATTCAAATGAAAATTTCTGTTGTGGCCGGGCTCGGTGGCTCAGTCTATAATCCCAGCACTTTGAGAGGCCAGGGCAAGTGGATTGTCTGAGCCTGCAAGTTCAAGACCCGCCCGGGCAACTTGGCGAGAACTCATCTCTACAATAAATCAAAAACTAGCTGGGTGTGGTAGCGTGCGCCTGTAGTTCCGACTACTTGGAAGGCTGAGGAGGAAGGATTGCTGAAGCCCAGCAGGTCGAGGCTGCAGTAACTGTGAGTGTGCCACTGCACTCTCTCTGGATGACAGAGAGAGACTCCAACTCAAAAAAAAGAAAGAGAAGAAAAGAAAAGAAAATTTCTGTTGTTCTACTTACAGAAAACTAATTCTAAGCAGGAAAATTCTTCTTAAAATCAGTGAAAGAAGGATACAAATTAAGCCCAATCTTTGGAAATTGTTTTGCTTCAGATGGACTCCAAAATGAATTTTTGAAGACAAGTAAACATTTAGGTGGCAAGTAGTTGGGTATTTGGGCCACCTGATCCACCACGAAGGAAACTTGATTTTCAGGATTGGTGAGTACTAGCACCAACTAGTTCAAATCCACAGTTTTTCAGTCTTCATACAAGTTTGTATCAAGAAATGCTGTGATATACAAATTTCTCCTTGAGTGGTAATGCATGAATAATTCCCTGGAAGCACACACACACATCGGGGTGTCTGTTCTAGAGTTTCCCTGGCCCTGATTTTGACAGGTACAAGATAGAGCATGATTTTGTATAACACTTGACTGATCTGTGTTTAGTTTCCCACATGGAAATTGAAACTATAATCTTCTCCCACCCACATTTTAGACACAATGAAATACTGAGATAACATGAAGCTAATGTCATTTTATTTCTCGGTTATTGCAAGATACCTCATTTTGTTAAAATGAGCACTACTATTTATATCTGCCAGCAAATTCCATTAGCCAGGGTGATCATCTGCTCACTCCATGGTCCACAGACTCAGGGAACACTACCGAGGGATGAAGTAAGAACTTGAACTAGACCTTCCTGACCTAAGACTAACCATAAAATAGGTACTTTCTTTATTCACACTCTCCAAAAATACTCTAATATTTCAAACAAGGGTGGTAAATTAAAAAGTAATCGGAAGAACAAAAGGCACTGAACAGTAAATAAAATGGAATTTACAAAGAATATCCAACTAGGCATTTCTGTCCATACACTATGGGCCAAACTAGACCATAAAAAATCATGGCCATCAATTAGGCCTTTTAAAACATAATTGGAACCGTGGTACTGCCTTGGATTAAAGCAAAAAGTACTTTGGATTGAGATGGGTAACACTGAGGTCAGATTCAAGGGTTTGACTCTTGACAGAGTCATAGAGTGATAAATGCAGTGACAATCATTATTAATTAACAAGGCCTTTTCATGGTAAGAGCCTAAAACAAGTGGACTTCTAGCAGATCCACACATAAACCTGACCATGCCTCTGATGTATCACAGTAAGCATCCAGTTCCAGAAGTCCACATTGTTTGCTTTTAATGAATGAAGCCAATTCCTTTTTCGATCCACATTATTGTCACCCGTCAATAATACATAGAAAAAAATATGGTTCTGCCACCTGTGCTTGTCTTTTTAAACTTCAACGGTCCTCTTCTGCATGATTGATAAAACAGGGAGGGGAAGCTGCCAACATCTATTTCTTCCATTGTTCCCTCACAAGCTTTGTCCTGTGATTTCTGCTGTAAGAAAAGTTAAACCACAAAGTTCGCCTGGCTATTTTGACTGCT
This sequence comes from Cephalopachus bancanus, assembly GCA_027257055.1. Lineage (NCBI taxonomy): Eukaryota > Metazoa > Chordata > Mammalia > Primates > Tarsiidae > Cephalopachus > Cephalopachus bancanus. The sequence goes on along the minus strand of JAPVLO010000028.1, from coordinate 1,683,632 downwards.
GGTCCATGCGTCTTGGGTAAACAAACTTTGTCTGCAGTCTTTCTCCTCATTTTGCTGGGCATTTTGTTTTCTCTTGCAACGGCTGAACAAGGTTTTTCAAAGCCAAGATAGAAAAGGGGGGCAGGGACCCAAACACGATGATATGTACTGTACCAACGTTCCAAGTGAACACCAGCTTTGTACAATTGTAACTTTACAGAGCACACTTTGTGTCGTAGTTACTGTTCTGCACGACAGAAAAGAGAAGGAACCAGCAGCGGAGTCTGGTGGCTTGCATTCAATGTAGACACAAAGACAACAGGCAGGATAAAAAGCGCGTGCAAGAGAAAGAAAGATAGTTTCATTAGAAAGAACTAAAAAAATTTTTTTTGTAAGAAGGAAGGAAGGGGAAAGAGAGAGAGAGAACAAATTAACCTCGACATTGCCCCCTGGGTCATAGCCACTGATTTCTGTATAGAAAAAGTTCATTCATTGCAAAGGCCCAAACTTTAATTCTAGTTGTTTAATTTGCAAAGTGTTTTTCATCATTTTGACCTGAAAGTTCTTATTAGGCAACTGAAGTAGAAAACGATTGTTTAGAAAAATGAAAACAGAGGTAAGGAGGGAGAGGCAGGCCAAATTGTTTTCCTCCTTGAAATTTAATTTTGTCCACAGCACAAGGAAGCATCAGTGCTTGATTTCAGCGTGCTTTGTAGGAATCCTTATTTGCCTAAACTAGAGGCTTACTTTAAATAAAAAATGTTCAAAGTTGGCCCTGAGCTGCTCTAGGTGGATGAGCGTATCTTTGGCATCTCTAGGGGCCCTCTGAAGTGTGCTCCATGAGCTTACCTTGGCCTTCTAGAAGCAGGGACCCAGGATATTTGGCCTGCTGCCTTATGTACTGGGTTCACATGTAGGCCATGCTGAAGAGCACTAGATGGAAGCACTCTGGGTGCCTTAGTGGGCTCTCTGTTCATGTGACAAAATTCTACAGTTTTCTCATCTTCTATCCATAGCCAAAGGAAACTCGGTGACTCCCACTGCCCCATGGTTTATGCAAACCACAACTGGTAAATAATGTGTGGAAAAATGCCTTAGACTCATGGTGTGAACAAAGACATGAAGGACAGCATCTCCTCTGTCTCACAAACACAACATACACAAAACACACTTTCTGAAATATTAGCTGTGACAGTGGTCATGCCTCTTTGTGCACTTATGTGATCTTATATTTTTTAATGTAAAAAGTTTTATAAATACCTTTTATTATGCTTAGATTAGATATTTATTACATAAAGACAAAAAAAGTCAAACTGAAAACACAAATGAAAACATAAAAACCACCCATAATCTCAGCCCTCCTGATTACTATTAGCATTTTGGTATGCAACTTCTCAGATTTTTTTTCTCTCTCTATTTGTAAATATTAACCCATGTATTCTGTATTTGCATTTTTAAAATCAAAAGGCCACCATGCTTCACATATTTTTGATCACTGTTTTTTTTTCTATCACAGCATGTCATAAATAACGTAAGCATTAACAAAAACAATTCCATAATATCTTCCAGTGACTTCAGAGTATTTCATTATATATTGCACCATCGTTTAATCAGCAAATTCACTTCTACTGAATATTTTTGCAGTCTCTAATTTTTCACAATTATATACAATGTTAATAAATATTTTTATAGCAACCTATTTATTTTTACATGAATTTTTTCTTTAAGATAAATATCTGGAAATGGAACTAGTAGGTCAGAGAATTTTTAAGCTCTTGATACATAATGCCTAATTCCCATCAGATGAGCTGCACCAATTTCATCTCCTATCAATAATGTATGAAAGTACCTGATTTGCTATACCTTCATACTTGCTGTTTATTATTCTATTTTATTCATTGACAAGAAAAAATCATTTTAGTCCATCCTTTCAAAGCAGTAGAGGAGAGCCTGGACTATAGTGTGTCTCAATAACCACAAGCATCTCTGCCTCTAGGGCTCTTCAAGATTGATAAAGATCTACACTTAACTGTATTGAAACTAGAAAAGTCAGTCTGGGCGTCATGCTGTAATACCAGCACTTTGCGAGGCTGAGGCAGGAGGATTGCTTGAGCTCAGGAGTTTGAGACCAACCTGGGCAACATAGTGAGACGTCATCTCTACAAAAAAACCAAACCAAAACAAAAAACCCAGAAAAATTAGGCATGGTGGTGCACAGCTGTAGTCCTGACTGAGGTGGGTGGATTGCTTGAGACCAGGATGTGGAGGCTTTGGTGAGCCATGATTGTACCACTGCACTCCAGCCTGGGGGATAGAGTGAGACTCTGACTTAAAAAAAAGGAATTAGAAAAGTCAGAACTCTAATAATTACCTTTGTAGAGTAAGCATATGCATTTTTAAATGTGAGAAAGACAATGACCATAATTAGAAATAACAGAATTTAATTCTAAGTATTTTGGGATGTTTTGGAAGTGTGATATAAAAATTTTTTGGTTTTCTATTTTTGGCTGTCCAATATCCCATACTATTCCTCATAGCATCCTGATTGCATTTCTGGATAATCCTCCATTGTACAGTCATGTGAAAAGATGGTGCCCACTGAAGAGAACACAGCCCCAACACAATCCCAATGCATCCAGGGGTAGATCACACTTCTAGACTTTGGCCAGTCATATACGTTCTCCCAGGACTTTGAACCTTGGGGGAAGAACACAATAATATGAAATGGTTGTCAGTCGTGCTTCCAAAGCAGCAGTGACTTAACCCTCCAAAGTTTCCACGGTTCTTGCTCATTCTAGGAATAGTCTCCCTCAGCAATCTCTCTACCCTTGCCCCAAATTCCCTTCTGATTAAGTCCCCAAGTTCACTTTCTGTTGAACACAGCCAAGAACTCCAGCTATACACAAATGGATAATGTGATTTTTTGGAAGTTGTGAATGCTAAGTATTTTTTTCCTTCAGCCCCTCAAGATTATATTACCCCTTAAAAAGCTTCCACTTAGCATCATGAGGAATGCATATTAAAGCTCAGGCCTCAACTGTAATCAATCCATTTTGGAAGTGTTTGCTCATGATGAAAGCGCTTGCGTGATGAAAGCTGACACCACATCTACTTTGCCTAGCCCATTGGAACACCAGGAAACAACACTCTTTGGCACTATGCTATCTCATTTTTCATTAAGGGACTTACCTTAGGTACTTAAAATATGGCTTAAAGGTGGGAAAATACCAGGGGACTTTCCTCAATCTTGCTAAGGTGACTGCAACTAGCCACAAGATTCTGGAAAGAGAAAGCCTTTGTGTTCAGAGCTGATTGCCTACAAATGCACTTTTACCATTCTACCATTTTTCCTTCCTCTTCTCCTTCTCTTCTTCCTCTAACTTCTTTTTTTCTGCTGACAGAATGAAGCCAAAGTAACCTACTGTACAGCATTTCAATCTGAGCTCCACAAACTACACGCTCAAGATTCTTTAGCTAGGAGTCTCCCAATATACATATATCTCTCAAGTTTATATTTTCTTTCTGACCCAGAAGATTATAATAATGATGGGCACAGCAATAATTAAGTTATTATGCACTTGAGATCTGTAGCACATTGTGGTATGCTGTACCGGCATTACCTTATTTGATTTTCACCATCACCCTATGATAATGGCAATGATAAAAATAATAATGATTGGTAGCAGTGACAGTATTTATTATCCCCATTTTGCAGAAGGAAAAGCTGAGACTAGAGATATAAAGGGCTAGCTCAATATACATAAATAGCAAATGGCAGAGGGGGATCTCGTTCTCAGGCAGTCTGACTCTTAACCAATGTTTGGTTTGTTGGTGTTTCACAGATTATAATTATATAACGTTTTCCCAAGCATTTCTGTGATTTCATCAGATACATTCTTCAAGGTCCTTTTCTCCAGTTAGAGGAAAACATTGTAGACAGTGCTTAGAACTACAAGTCTTTGGAGATACTCATGAAATATTAGATAAGTTTTCTTTCTGTTCTTGCCAATGTGATGAGATCTTGAAAGTCTATGTCGATTCTGCAAAAACAATTTGGCAACGAAGGGCCATGTTTCTGTCACTCTTCATAGAGCATTTTTCTCAAGTTCCCATATCTGACTGGTTCCAAATGTCCCAGTTCCTGGTTCCCCATTGATTCTTCAGGACTGGGATGTGACTTGAACAAAGAGAAAGGAGGGTCAAAGTCCGTGAACGTCAGTCGTGATAAACCACCCACCAGAGAGCCTAGCCTCTTCCAGATCCTTCACCGTAGTTTGCTCTTATAAATTGTTCCTACTTTTACCCAGTCATTTTCCAATTCTTGATTCCAAACCAGCCATTTGGTGAGCATTGAACTCCCAACACCTCCTTTTATGGGACAGGGTGTTGAAAATGCCGGTACCAGCTCAAAAAAGACCTTGCTTGTTCAAAGGCAGAAAGTTGCTCAAATACTTTCTCACTTGTTTTCATCTCTTTTTATTTCCTGGGATGAAGACTTGCAGACAATAACCTTTTTGCCCGCCACGTTCCAGTATAAATTTTGCTACTCACAGACAGATATTTTTGAACTAACCCAAGCCTCCAACGTCGCCCCCTTCTGTGTGACCATGTTCTGAGCTCTGAGACCTCCCCACTAAGCAATTTTGTTTATCAAATGGAATTGCATATGTTTTCATTTGATATTCAATGCCTTGTGCTTTAAAAGCATCTTGACTTGTACAAACTTGGTGGACTTGGTATATATATTTTTATATATATACGTATATGTTCTAGTTATTACTGAAAAAATAGTTTGCTACACATGTCAAGTGTAAAATGCCCTGAGCGTGGAGATTAAGCCCTTTCTGAAACACACATGCTCATGGAAATTTGAAGTTTACTTTTACAGTAAATGCTATCCCCTGCATTTCTTCTTCCTTTCTGATTTCTCCTATCACTGATTCAAGACTGCCATTTCATAGTTTAGCTCAAATTGATGGGTAAAATGAAGTCTTAGAAATAAAATTTCTCTCACTTTCTGACACAAAAGAGTTTTGACTTTGGAGCCAGTCTCCCAGTGAAAAAAATAAGTCTACCAAATGTTGTTATGTAGATTCATTGAAGGCTTGCAAGAGCAATGCACCAGATGAAACTACCTTGACTTGGATGAAATTTACCAAAAGCAAATTCATCCTAAACACCCTGAAATATCTGAGGTTTTAGACTGATTTTTGTTCTGTTTTATTTTTAAGTGACTATCAATCAGGAGAAGAAACTTATGAGTTGTGAGGAAGAATTAAGAACTTGTGCTGTTCTTAGAGCGAATCCATTTGTACAAAAGTTACAGTAGAATCTACTTTGGGCAAATTTTGTACTGAATTATGACTTTTGCTAATTTCATTGGTTTTAGTTTATTAGAACTAACAATAACAAAACAACATCCACAAAATAGCAACAACAGCGAAAGTAGTCACTCAAACTTGGTAATCATATTCTTTAACTCATTTCTTTCATCTCTACTTTGAGCTACACATTTGAAAACAATGTCATATGAAAGAGAAATGAAAATTAAAGGAATACCTAACTAGACATTTTCAAATATCTAGAATTTTAAAATTTCAATGCTCATTCTATTTTAACTTTTGGTGTTGCAATATTTATTTATCTTTTCCCAACATTTTATTATGGAAAATTTCAAAATACAAGCAAGATGAAAGATTTGTGTGGTGCATGACATGTATTCACTATGTAGATTCTACAATTAACATGTGTCTATCTTTGTTTTATTATGAATTAATGATTTCAACTATCCATAAGTTCATTTTGCTTTTTGGTGCATTTCAAAGTTAGTTGCTGATATCAGTGGGCATCCCCTTAAATGCTTCAATCTGCACATCTTTAAATAGAGTTCAATATGTGCCAACTAGTTGGTTTCGAACACACTTTCTTATTTTCCTATATTTTGAGGCTGTTTGCTGACATCATGCCTTTCCTAACTTTCTTATCTTCCTTTCACTATTCTGTCTCTTACCTGGAGTGTCTCCATCTCTTTTTCTTTCCTCTTTGTTACCTCCAGTTTCATTCCTCTTCTTTAGAAATAATATTTCTCAAGTCGAATGCTATAGGTCACTGCTAAAGCCTGATTTGTGCCTCATTAAAGATTACAAAGTAACAGGCAGCTAAAGCTGGGGATTTAAGAATCTACTAGTCAAATGCGGGGCCTGAACTTTGTTAAAATAGTCAAAGTAGGCCTTGACTCATCTTGTCCCAGGCTGAAGACATTTGCTTGTAAGATGGCTAAGCAAAGTGCCTTTCCCAGGTCTGCAAGATTTAAAATCCAAGTACAAGCTTGTATTTAGTTTTTGAATCCAACAGCAATTTTTCAGTGGTTTTGCTCGTATGTCCAGGATGTCATACATGTCTGTGTGTATGATGCATGCATTGTGCATCGTGTGTGTGTGTGTGTGTGTGTGTGTGTGTGTGTGTGTGTGTGTTGTGTATGTGTTTCTCCCTCACATTTGAGACCGCTGTAACCTGCAATTCAACATGGGGTTTGTCACCCAGCCTCTTTAGACTGTCAACTTTATTGGTGCCATTTTTAAAGTTTGTTTTGTTCCCTATGCTAATAAAGCTTGTCTGTGCTACAATCAAAGCATATCATCTCTCCCTTTTTATTCCTGTAAGCAAGGCAGCAATCTGTTCTGTTTAAATGCCTCATCATCTTCTCTCTCCCCCTCCCTGTTTCCCTAGATTTTTGAGATTGTTGACTATTATGTAACAGATGGCCCAACAGACCTCCGACTCTTTGCGGTGTTGGCCAGCTTGGCTCAGAAAAATAGCAGCACTGGAGTAAGTATTCCCAGGCATGGGACGCTCATGAATTTTAACTCCTGTGCAACAAAGGAATTCAAAGGGGGTACTAGCCAATCTATCAGGAGCTGAGGCAATTAAGAGACATAGGTTGGCATTCTGCTGCTGAGGACTCCCTTCCCGGGTTCTGAATATTTAGAGTAGATTAGGTCAGCCTGGCTTCTATTCATCTCTGCCCTGCCACAAGGTATCCAAACAATGAGATGACTCAAAAACAGAAGCCAGCAGGGTTTTAGCCTTTAAAGAAAAACTGCGGGTATTGTGTAGGAATACAGCGGAGGAAGCCATAAAGATGGCTCCCATCTTTCCAAGGACATCTCCAGTGACAGCCAGGAAGAGGACATTCTTCTGGCTTGGATTAGATTCCCAAGACCCTGGTTCTTAGTGCTTTAGCCACCCTAAGGTTGGGCTTAGGGATCAGGTTGCTTGTACTTTGACAATTCTTTTAGATCATGAAGCTAGACCTATATTGAAAAAATGAGGAAATGGGGTGGTAGCTATTTATCTGTGTTTTGACCTAAGATGTACAGAAATGAACAAAGAAAAAAATAGCCATTTTTCATAGTTTCACCTCTATAAAACACTTAGGGCATATTTGCTTCCTGTTCTTTCTTTACTTTTACATTTTATTTTGAACTTCACATCCTATATAAGCATTGTCTGCATTGCCTCTTTAACAAATGTGACCATTACAGAGAATGCGGCACAGACTCTGCCCCCGAGCTTTCCTGTGTGACCCAGTGCTATCCTCAACTTTCTCTGAAACTCAAGGGAAGCCCCTATCGCTTCTGAGTTTTCTGTGTGCTGCTGTTGCTTCTTTCTTTTTCTTTTTAAAGATAGACACACACATTATAATGTTTTTGGTTCCTGGAGATCTCCCTCCGTTGCTTTTGGTTTGGAGCTGAGGTCTATGTTTATTAATATTTTGAAATGCTGTCCCCTATCATTTCTATGAGTGTCGGAATAGAATGAGGATAGTTCTGTCGGTGCTCAGGCCTCCATCTGGAATATCCGGAACAAGATCTCTAAAGTTACTTTTTAACTTGGAATAATAAATGGCGAATTCAAAAGTCACACTTTCAATTCACTGAATAGCATTGTTTTAAAATGAAAAACAGTATGTCATCTACATGTCTAGGAAATAGTTTTGAATAACAGCAATGACAATTGTTATTATTATGATTATCATCATCATCATCTGGTTCAATAATGTGCTTTATTGATAAAGAAAATGAGGGCCAGAGAAGTGAAGACTTAAGTTCATTCAGTGGATTACGAGCAGAGCTGGGGCTGGAATTCTACTTTTGTATTCTTTATTTTGTAATGAAGTGTGGTATCCATTTATGCATCCACTGAGTGCTAGATCTTATGGGGAATACAAAAATATTTCAAGACAAGGGCACTGTTCCTGCAGAGCTGAAAATCTCGCTGGGTAGACCAAATGAGCTCATATAGCACCATCAAGAACAATACAGATAATGATTGTGCTAAATTGTATGGCACTGATGGCAAGGGAAGTAAGAATTCTAAGCAGGTAGAGAATTAGCCTCATAAATATTAGATCTGAGATGAATCTTGAAGAACAGAATTGAAAAAGGATGGCAGAGGATAGACGGATGCAAGAGAGAGGCAGGAGGTTGTACAACGTGGAGAGTGAACTGGCTTGGGTGTCAAAGGAAAGGGACAGTCTGATGGGTCCCAGGAATTTTGTTTTTCTGACTTCTTTTCTTTTGGGAATTATGTAGTTTCCTGGGAAAGAATTTTGAGTGAGCATTTCAGATAGGGATTTTTTTTTAATTGATACAAAAATTCGTATTTATCAGCTACATGTGTGATATTTTGTTACATGCATAGACTATATAATGATCAAGTCAGGATATTTGAGGTGTCCATCACCTCAGTGATTTACCATTTCTATGTGTCAGAATCATTTCAAGTTCTCTCTTCTAGCTATTTTGAAATGCATAATATATTGTTATTACCTATAGTCACTCTACTCAGCAATCAAACATTAGAATGTATTCCTTCTATCTAACTTTATGAGGCATCCGTTAACCAACCTTATTTTATCCCCTGTCCCCCACAACCCACACCCCTTCCCAACACTTGGTTGTCTATCATTCTATTCTCTACCTCCATGATCAACTTGTCCAGCTCCCCCTTATAAGTGAGAACAAGTGATATTGATCTTTCTGTGTCTGGCTTATTTAACTTAACAGAGTGACTTACAATTCTATCCATGTTGCTGCAAATGACATGATTTTATTCTTTTTTAATGGCTGAATTATATATATATATATATACACACACACATATATATTATATATGCATATAATTTTCTTTATTTATTCATTATGGATGAGCACTTAGGTTTATTCTGTATTTAGCTATTGTGATCAGCATGGGAGTACAAGTATCTTTAATATGCTGATTTATTTTTCCATTAGCAGGATTGCTGGATTGCCTGGTAGTTCTATTTTTAGCTTTTGAGAACTCACTGTACTGTTTTCTATAGTGGTTGTAGTACTTTACATTCCCATCAACAATGTCCAGAGTTTCATTTTATCCATATTCTCACTAGCATCTGCTATTTTTTGCCTTTTCATAAGAAATCATTCTAACTGGGTTGAGAAAATGTCTTATTGTGGTTTTGATTGCATTTTCCTGATGATTGGTGATGGTGAGCATTTGTTCATATACCTGTTGGTCACTTGTATGTCTTTCTTTGAGAAATGTCAATTCATGTATTTTGACGTCTTTAAATAGTCTGCTATGTTGAGTTTCTTATTTATTCTGAGTATGAGTTTGTTGTTGATAAGTGATTTGCAAATATTTTCTCCCATTCAACAGATTGTTTCTTCACTCTGGTGATTGTTTCCTTTGCTATGCAAAAGCTTTTTATTTTAATATAGTATCATTTGTCTATTTTTGCTTTTGTTGTTTGTGCTTTTTTGGAAAGTTTGGGGTCTCACTCAGTCACCCAGGCTGAAGTGCAGTGGTGTGATCATGGCTCACTACAACATCTACCTCTTGGGCTCAGGTGATCCTTCCACCTTGGCCTCCAGAGCAGTTGGAGCTGCAAGGGTGCGCTACCATGCCCTGTTAGTTTTTAAATTTTTTTGTAGAGATGAGATCTCACTGTGTTGCCTAGGCTGGTCTCAAACACTGTGATTGAGCAATCCTCCAATATCAGCATTTCACAGTGCTGGGATTACAGGCATGAGCCACTGTGCTCCAGCCTACCTCTGCTTTTGAGATCTTAATTATAAAATCTTTGCCTGGAAGAATGTCCTAAAGTATTTCCTCTATGTTTTCTTCTAGTAGTTTTATAGTTTCAGGTCTTCATTTAAATATTGAATTCATCTTCAGTTGATTTTTGTGTATGGTGAGAGATAGGGGTCCATTTTCATCCTCCTGCATATGGATATACAATTTTTTTGGCATCATTTTTTGAAGAAAGTGTCCTTTCCCCAATGTATCTTCTTGGTGCCTTTGTCAAAAATTGACTGGCTATACTGATAACATAAATTATAGAGGAAACAAACAAATGGAAGAAAATCTCATGCTCATGGATTGGAAGAATCAATATTGTTAAAACAACCATACTGCCCAAAATAGTCTACAGATTCCTTGCAATCCCTATCATTTTACCAACATCATTTTTCATGGAACTGAAAAGAAAAATCTTAAAGTTTATATGGAACTAAAAGTAACTCAGGATGGATTTAAGACTTAAATGTAAAACCTGAAACTTTAAAAATTCTAAAAGAAAACCCAGGAAAAACTCCCTGGACATCAGCCTAGGCAAAAAATTTATGAAGATCCCAAAGCAAATGTGACAAAACCAAAAATAGACAAATGGGACTTAATAAACTAAAAAGCTTCTGTATAGAAAAAAAACCACAGTGAACCGAAAACTTATGGAATGGGAGAAAATATTTGTAAATCATGCCCTAGACAAAAGACTAATATCCAGAATCTACAAAGAACTCAAACAACTCAACATGAAAAAAAAAAACTCATTAAAAAGAGGGCAAGGAACATGAATAAAAACTTCTCAAAGACACACAAGCAGCCAATCAACATATGAAAAAATTCTCAACATCACTATTCATCAAATAAATGCAAATGAAAACCACAACAAGGTATCATCTTACACCCCTCAGAATGGTTGTTATTAAAATGTCAAAGAACAACAGTTGTTGCTGTGGATGCAGAGAAAAGGGAATGTTCAGACACTGTCAGTGGGATTATAAACTAGTTCAACCTCTGTGGAAAACAATAGAGCAATTTCTCAAGTAACTAAAAAAAGAAGCTTCATTCGACCCAGCAGTCCTCTACTAGGGATCTACTCAAAGGAAAATAACTCATAAAAAGGTACGTGTACTGCTGTGTTCATTGCAGCACTATTCACAACACCAAACTGATGGAACCAACCTAAGTGTCCATCAATTATTCACTGGATAAAGAAAATATGGTCTATATGCACCATGGAATACTATGCAGCCATAAGAAAGAATGAAATCCTGTTTGCAGCAACATGGATAGGGCTGGAGAGCACCATCTTGAGTGAACTACCTCAGAAACAGAAAACCAAACACTGCATGTTCTTACATATGCAGGAGCTAAATGGCCACAAAAATAGAAATAGATATTGAATACATTAAAAGGAGAGAGGCAGAGAGGAGGGTTAGGGTTCAGAAGTCACCTATTCAAAAATTGGTTATTCCAATCCCTCTACCCCTGAATAAAAGAATTAAAGAAGACAGTGATGTGGAGGGAAGGAAAAAGTGGAGGGGGGGGCGCACAGATGAAGAAAAACCAAAAGAAGAATATAGGTCTCATACAGACCCCTGGGAGATCAGACACCGAGAAAACAGATTCTGGAACACAAACAATGAAAAGCCCCCAGAATGACTGGTCACATGCAACAAACCCAGACATTGAGACATTAATAAAAAGAATTTTAAAAATTGAGGAAAGACAAGAGGAAAAAAGGAAGGAGCTGATGTCAGAAATAACAGCAGTAAAGAGTACTGTGATAGAAATAAATAACAAACTAATAAGCATGGAAAGCAGAATTAGCCAAACAGAAGAAAGACTCTCAGAGCTCAAGGACCAAAACACAGAACGAACCCAAACTGTCAAAAGCATAGAAAAGAAGCTCAAAAAGACAGAACAAAACCTTCAAGAGATGAATGATCACTTCAAGAGACCGAACCTAAGAGTAATTAGCCTTCCTGAGGCAGAGAGAGAAACAGAGGTCACACTGGAACAAACATTTCATGAAATCATTCAAGAAAACTTCCCTCATCTCATCAAAGATGAAAAAATTCAAACACAAGAGATTCAGAGAACCTCTGCAAGACAACAAATGAGAAGACCAACTCCCAGACATATAATAATTCACCTAAACAAAGTAGGTATAAAAGAAAAAACCCTAAAAGTTGCAAGAGAAAAAGGTCAGACTATGTACCAGGGAAGACCAATTAGAATAGCAGCAGATTTATCTACAGAAACTCTCCAGGCTAGGAGAGCTTGGAGCCCTATCTTCAAAGTTCTAAAAGATAAACAATTCCAACTGAGAATAACCTACCCAACCAAGCTAAGCTTCCTCAGTGAGGGAGAATTGAAATCTTTCCCAGATATCCAATCCCTAGGAACCTACGCTGCCACAAGACCACCTCTACAAGAAACACTTAAGAAAGTATTGAACACAGAAGAAAAGGAAAAAAGAACAACAACGTTCTTCACAAGAGTACCAGCAAAATATTAAAAACACACATGATCCAGCTCTAAAACCAAAAGAAAGACAACACACAGGAAGAACAACAACTCTGTAACAATATTATGATAGGGATCAACTCTCACATTTCAATAATTAGTTTGAATGTGAATGGACTAAATGCACCACTGAAAAGACATAGAATGGCAAAATCGATAAAATATCACCAGACAACAATCTATTGCCTTCAAGAGACTCACCTCACTAGAAAGGACACTCACAGACTCAAAGTAAGAGGATGGGAAACAAATTTTCAGGTGAATGGAACACAAAAGAAAGGAAGAGCTGTGATCTTAATCTCAGACAAAATACCCTTTAAGCTATCAAAAATTTAAAAAGATACAGAAGGCCACTACATAATGATGAAAGGTTCAATCCATCAACAAGAAATATCCATCCTAAACATATATGCACCAAACATAGGAGCACCAACTTTCATAAAGCAGCTCCTAGGTAAACTAAAAAAAGATATTGACTCCAATACCATCATAGCTGGGGACTTCAATACCCCACTCAAAACCCTAGACAGATCATCAGGACAAAAAAATAGCAATGAGATCTGAAACCTCAATATGACTCTTGATCAAATGAACTTAATTGATACTGACAGAACCCTCCATCCAAAGACCACAGAATACACATTCTACTCATCACTGTATGGAACGTACTCTAAGATCGACCACATACTTGGCCATAAATCAAGCATAAGCAAATTTAAATGGACTGAAATTTTACCATGCACCTACTCGGGCCACAGTGGAATAAAAATAATCATTAACACCATCAAGGTCCCCCCCAAACCCACAAAGACATGGAGACTAAACAGCATGATGCTAAACAACTCCTGGGTCAATGATGAAATCAAAACAGAGATCAAAAGATACCTAGAAACAAATGAAAATGAAGAAACATCTTACCAAAATCTCTGGGATGCCATGAAAGCTGTAGTAAGAGGGGAATTTATATCCCTACAAACGCACATGTAGAAAAAAGAAGGATCACAAATTAAGAGCCTAACAAGTCACCTGAAAAAGCTGGAAAAGCAAGACCACAAAAACACTAATTTCAACAGAAGAATCCAGATCACCAAAATAAAAGCCCAAAGCCAGGACATAGAAGACAAAAAGATGATACAAAAAAATCAGTGAAACAAAAAGCTGGTTCTTCAAAAGGATAAACAAGATCGATGGTGCCCTAGCTAGACTGACCAAGAAAAAGAGGGAAAAAGCTCAAGTAAACACAATCAGAAACAAAAAAGATGAAGTCAGCTGGGTTCGGTGACTCAGCCTGTAATCCCCCACCTTTGGGAGGCTGAGGTGAGTGGATTGCCTGAGCCCGTGGGTTCGAGACCCACCTGGGCAGCAAGACCTCATCTCTACAATAAATCAAAAAATCAGCTGGTTGTGGTAGCACATGCCTGTAATTCCGGCTACTGGAAGGCTGAGGCGGAAGGATCGCTGGAGCCCAGCAGGTGGAGGCTGCAGTGGCTGGGAGCGGCCACTGCACTCCAGTCTGGGTGACAGAGTGAGACTCCAACTCAAAAAAAAAAAAAAGATGAAGTCACATCTGATCCTGAATAAATACAAAAGATCATCAGAGACTACTATGTACACTTGTATGGAAACAAACTTGAAAACCTTTCGGAAATGGAGGGCTTTCTGTCATCACACAACCTGCCTAGGTTGAAACAAGAAGAAATTTGGACCCTAAATAGACCAATAACAATCAAGAAAATTGACTACATCATAAGAAAACTACTACAAAAAAAAGCCCTGGACCAGAAGGCTTTCAAGCAGAATTCTGCAAGACATTTAAAGAGGAGCTTATACCAATCCTACTGAAGGTATTCCAGGTAATTGAGAAAGACAGAACTTTCCCCAAATCATTTTACGAAGCTAACATCACATTGATACCCAGCCAGGTAAACAAAGAAAGAGAACTACAGGCCAATATCCTTGATGAACATAGATGCTAAAATTCTCAACAAGATCCTAACGAACCAGATTCAACAACACATCTCAAAAATCATCCATCATGACCAAGTAGGCTTCATCTCTGAGATGCAAGGCTGGTTCAACATTCGTAAAACCATAAATGGAATTAAATACATCAACAGATGTCAAAACAAAAACCACATGATTATATCATTAGACGCAGAAAAAGCTTTTGAGAAAATTCAGCACCCCTACTTGATAAAAACCCTCAAACGGCTAGGCATACGGGGAACATAACTCAAAATAGTAAAAGCCATCTATGAGAAACCCACAGCCAGCATACTCCTAAATGGACAAAAACTGAAAACTGGAACAAGACAAGGATGCCCACTCTCACCCCTCCTGTTCAATACAGTATTGGAAGTCCTGGCTAGAGCAATCAGAGAAGAGAGGGCAATCAGGGGTATTCAGATAGGAAAAGAGGAAGTCAAGCTATCTCTCTTTGCAGATGACATGATCATGTACCTTGAAAACCCCAGAGAATCTGTCAAAAACCTCCTTACACTGATAAAGGACTTTGGCAAAGTCTCAGGATTTAAAATAAATGTGCAAAAGACAATCGCATTTCTTTACACCAATAATAAACAAACAGAAACCCAAATAAAAACCACAATGCCATTCACAATAGCCACAAAAAAAATTAAATACCTTGGCATCTTCCTAACCAGAAACGTGAAAGACCTTTACAATGAAAACTACAAAACACTGCTCAAAGAAATCAAAGATGACACAAACAAGTGGAAAAATATCCCATGCTCATGGATTGGAAGAATCAACATTGTGAAGATGTCCATCTTACCTAAGGCAATCTACAGATTTAATGCAATACCCATCAAATTAAGAGCAACATTCTTTTCAGACCTAGAAAAAACAACACAGGAATTCATATGGAAACACAAACTACCAAGAATAGCCAGAACAATCCTCAGCAAAAAAAACAAAGCAGGCAGTATCACAGTACCAGACTTCAAACTTTACTATAAAGCTACAATAATCAAAACAGCTTGGTATTGGTACAAGAACAGGCATATAGACCAATGGAATGGAATTGAGATTCCAGAAGCAAAACCTCAATTTCTTAACCAACTCATCTTCGACAAAGCCTCCACCACCTACCACTGGGGAGAGGAGAGCCTATTCAGTAAATGGTGCTGGGAAAACTGGCTGACCACATGCAGAAGATTGAAACAGGACCCCTATCTATCTTCATACACACAAATTAACTCTAAATGGATCAGAGACTTAAATGTAAAACCTCAAACCATAAGAAGCTTAGAAAAAGAAGGGCATACCCTCATGGAAATTGGAACTGACATCCAGTTCCTGAACAAAACCCAAAACCCACAGGCCATAAGAGATAAGATAGTCAAGTGGGACCTCATTAAACTGACAAGGTTCTGCAAAGCCAAAGAAACCATCAAGAGAGCAGGGAGACAGCCTACAGACTGGGAAAAAGTATTTGTCAACTGCAGGTCTGACAAAGGCTTAACATCTTGGATCTACAAGGAACTCAAACGTGCTGAAAAGAAAAAAACAAACAACTCCATTATAAAATGGGCAAAAGATATGAACAGACACTTCTCAAAGGAAGACATCCGAGGAGCCAACAGACACATGAAGAAATGTTCAACCTCAGTAATCATCAGGGAGATGCAAATCAAAACCACACTGAGATACCACCTAACTCCAGTCAGAATGGCAATTATCAATAACTCAAAAAAATAACAGTTGCAGGAGAGGGTGTGGTGAAAAGGGAACACTTATACACTGTTGGTGGGAGTGTAAACTAGTTCAACCTCTGTGGAAAGCAGTGTGGCGATTCCTAAAAGCTCTAAATATCGACCTCCCATATGACCCCACAATCCCCCTACTGGGAATATATCCTGAAGAACCAAATCACTCTATAAAAAAGATACCTGCACACGTATGTTTATCGCAGCATTGTTCACAATAGCAAGAACCTGGAAGAACCATGCTGTCCATCAAAAGAGGACTGGATTAAAAAAATGTGGTACATGTACATGATGGAATACTACGCAGTCATAAAAAAGAACAAAATTATGAATTTTACAGCAACTTGGATGGAACTAGAGTCTATAATAGAGTGACCTCTCACAGAAACAAAGATCCGAGTATCACATGTTCTCACTCATATAGTGGACCTTGAACATTCAACGTAATACTATAAGAAAATGACTGACAGTGGTGGGAAACTATAGGGGGGAGGGGAAGGGAGATGGGATTAACGGTAGTAAATATCTGTCTGGGGATGGGGAGACACCTCTTATCAAGGGTGCCTGAACGAAGCATGTTTGTATACCTAACCCCTAACTGTACCTCATAATATCATAATAAAAAATATTAATTAAAAAATTTGGTTATTAATTTATGGGTTAATAAATTGTAAATGAAACAAACAAATGGAAGAATATCTCATGCTTATGGACTGGAAGAACCATTATTTTTAAAATGACCATACTACCCAAAGTAATCAACAGATTCAGTGCAACCCTTATCATTTTACTAACATCATTTTTCAGAGAACTGGAAAGAAAAATCTTCAAGTTACCTATTGGGTACAATGTTGGCTAGCTGGAAAATGAGTTACTTGAAGTCTAACCCCCAATAGTACACAATATGTCTGTGTAACAAACATGCTCCTGAATCTAAAATTTTAAAAAACCAAAACCTTTTGATAAGATTCAGTCAAAATATTCACAAGATTTCCCTTCTGGGAATGTACCCAGAGGAACTCAAATCACTCTGTGAAAAAGGTACCTGCACATGCATGTTTATTGTAGCATTATTCACAACAACTAAAGCATGGAAACAGCCATACTACCCATCAAAAGTGGACTGGATTTTAAAAATGTGGTACATATACATGATGGAATATTACACAGCCATAAAGAAGAACAAAGTTATGAACTTTGCAGCAACTTAGATGGCTTTAGAGTCTATAATATTTAGTGATCGATCACAGAAACAAAGAACTGAATATCACATGTTCTTACTCATAAGCAGACCCTGACCAATTATAACACGATAAGAAAGGAATTGGCGATAGTGGGAAACTGTGGGAAACTGCCAGGGGAAGGGAGGGGCACACATCATCAATAAGGGTACCTGATCTCAAACCAGGTGAAGTGGGGACCAAAATGAGGCCCAAACTTTTCCTGTACAATGACCATTTGTATACCTAACCCTGAATTGTACCAGTCTTTAAAATAAAAATTAAAAAAAGTCAATTCCAGTTATGGGAAAAAATATATTCATATGATTTTAAGAAGCCTCTTCTAAAACAACTTTATATAAAAATTAAGATTAATATTCCAAACCTCAAAAAATTGATTAGCCATAAGTATGTGGATTTTTAGGTTCTCTGTTTTGCTCCATTGGTCTGTGTCTGCTTTTATACAAATACCATGCTGTTTTGGTTACTGTGGCTTTTTAATTTATTTTGAAATGAGGTATTGTGATGTCTCCAACCTTGTTTTTATTGCTCAGGATTGCTTTGTCTGTTCAGGCTCTTTGTTGGTTCCATCTAAATTTTAGGAGTGTATTTTTTTCTATTTCTGTGAAAAATGACATTGGTATTCTGATACAAATTTCATTGAATATGTTGATTGCTATAAGGAGTATGGTTATTTTATTGATGTTAACTTTTCCAGTTTATGTTTATGGGATGTCTTTCCATTTGTTTGTGTATTTTCTTTCAACATTGTTTAGTTTGTAGTTTTTTAGGTAGAAGTCTTTCACTTTCTTGGTTAAATGCATTTTATATTTGTATAGCTATTATCCATAGGTTTGCCTTTTTGATTTCTTTCTCAGATGATTCATCATTGGTGTATAGAAACACTACTGATTTTTGTATGTTGATTTTGTATCCTACAAATTTACTGAATTCATCAGATCTAAGAGTTTTTTGGTGGTGCCTTTATGTTTTTCTATATATAGGATTATGTAATCTGTGAAAAGAGACAGTTTGACTTCCTGCATGCTGTTTCTTTCTTTCTTTCTTTCTTTCTTTTTTTTTCTTGCCTGATTGCTTTAGCTAGGACTTTCAGGACTATGTTGAATAGGAATGATGAGCGTCCTTGTCTTGCTCCAGTTCTTAGAGGAAATGCTTTCAGTTTTTCCCCATTCAGTACGGGGTTAGACATGGGTTTATCATATATGACCTTTATTATGCTCAGGTATTTTCTAACAATGCCTAGCTTGTTGAGAGTTTTTATCATGAAGTGATGTCGACTTTAATCAGATGCTTTTCTGTGTCTACTGAAATAATCATATGGGTTTTGTCCTTTATTCTATGTCATATGTATTACATTTGTTTATTTGCATATGCCAAGCTATTCTCAAAATTGGGATAAATACTACTTGATATGGTGTATTAACTTTTTGATGGGCTGTTGGATTGAGTTTGCTAATAATTTGTCGAGAATTTCTGTGCCTATGCTCATCAGGGATATTGGCCTGTAGTTTTTTTTTTTTTTTTTCTTTTTCTTTCTTTCTTTTTTGTTGTTCTTGTTGCATCCTTTTCTGCTTTGGGTTTCAGATATCACACAATGAGTTAGAGAGAATTTCTTCCTCTGAATATTTTGAAATAGTTTGAGGAGAATTGATGTTAGTTCTTCTTTGAAAATTTGGTAGAATTTGGCAGTAAAGTCATTCAGTCCTGGGCTTTTCTATCTTGGGAGACTTTTTATTACTAATTCAATCTCATTGCTCATTATTGATCTGTTCAGGTTTTCTATTTTTTTCCTGATTCAATCTTGTTAGGTTGTGTTTGTCCAGGACTTCATCTATATCCTCTAGGGTTTCTAGCTTGTTAGAATATAATTGTTTATAATAGTTTCTAATGATTATTTGTATTTCTGTGGTATCCGTTATAATGTTTCCCTTTTCATTTCTAATTCTGTTTTGGAGTCTTCTCTTTTTTTTGGTTAGTCTAGATAAATAGTGGTTTATCAATTATTTTTATCTTTCCAAAAAAAGAACTTTTTTTTTAATCCTTAGTATCTTTCAGTATATTTTGTTTAGTTTTTGCTCTGATCTTTATTATTTCTTTCTTTCTACAAATTTGGGATTTGATTTGTTCTTGCCTTTCTAGTTCCATGAGAGACATTGTTAGATAGTTTGTTTGGAAACTTTGTACCTTTTTCTGATGTAGGCATTAATTGCAATACACTTTCCTTTTAGCAAAGCTTTTGCTACATTTCATAGATTTTGGTATACTGTGTTTTGATTTTCATTGTTTCAAGACATTTTGTGATTTTCTCTTTAATTTCTTCCTTGAACCAATGGTCATCTAGGAACATGTTGTTTAATATCTATGTGTTTTTAAATTTCCCCCAGTTCCTCATTATTGATTTCTAGTTTTATTACATTATGGACTGAGAAGGTACTTGATATTATTCTAATTTTACAAATTTTTGAGACTTATTTTATGTCCTAGTATATGGTGTATACTAGAGAATGTTCCATATGCTGATGTGAAAAATGATTATTCTGTAGCTTATGAATGCAATATTCCATAAATGTATGTTAGGCTTATTTGGTCTAAGGTTCAGTGTAAATCCAATGTTTCTTTGTTAGTTTTCTTTCTAGATAATCTGTCTAATGCTGAATATTATTATTGAATTGAAGTCTCTTACTTCTTTTATATCTAATAATATTTGATTTATTTATCAGTATGTTCCAGTGTTGGGTGCATATATGTTTAGAATTGTGATATCTTTTTGTTAAATTTATCCCTTTATCATTGTATAATGACCTTCTTTGTCTGATTTTACTGATTTTGAATAAAGGCCTATTTTACCTAATATTAAATATAGCTACACTGACTTTTGGTTTCCATTTGCACAGAATTTTTTTTCCACTCCTTTACTTTCAGTCTATACGTGTCTTTGCAGGTGAGATAGATTTTTTATAGGCAGCATATTGTTGGGTCTTGTTTGTTTAAATCCATTCAGCCAGTCTATATCTTTTAAGTAGTAATTTAAACCATTTATATTCAAGGTTATTATTACTAAGTGGGAATTTATTCCTGTCTTGTTATTTGTTTCTGGTTGTTTAGCATACCCTTTGTTCTTTTCTTTCTATTTTATTGTTTATCATTGTTGTTTGGTGGTTTTCTATGGTGGTAACATTTGAGTCCTTCCAATTTTTTATTTGTGTATTTATGTATATGAAATCAGTAAGTTTCATCATTTTGTTTTTATGATGGTACATATTGTCTCTTCACTTCCAAATGTAGGACTGTCTTCTTCAACATTTTTTTTAGGGCCAATCTAGTGGTGATGAATCCCTTCCCTATTTCCTTGGTCAGAAGAAACTTTATTTCCCTTCATTTATGAATGATAATTTTCTGGGTATAGTATCTTTGATGGAAAATTGGGGATTTTTTTCCTTAGAAATTTGAATATATCATCTCATTCTCTCTTGGCCTATAAGGTTTCTGCTGAGAAATATGCTGTTTGCCTGATAAGTTACTACATGGGTTCTTCTTGCTATCTTTAGAGCCCTTTCTTTGTCTTTCACTTTTGCCATTTGGCTATAACGTGCCATGAAGAAGCTTCTGTTGTATTGCGTTTGTTTTAGGATCTCTGAGCTTCCTGTATCTGTATGTATAAATCCTGCTAGACTTTAGTCAGTCATCCTGAAGCCATATGTCTCAGAAAAAAATTCCACCCCATTCTGACTCCAATTTTTGAGGAGTGGGACAGGAAATACATACAATGGGGACTCCCCCCGCCAACAAAAAACAGAATTATGTTTTGGTGGGTGGACCCCTTGTAGTACACGTTTCCCCCACTAGGTAAGTGTTCTCGGAACCCATTGCCATCAGTGTAACAGAAGCACTAAAGGGCAGCAAAACCGACAAGTTCATTGTTGGGAGATGCTGTGGTCAGCCTCAGTGGACTTTTTTATTTTGAGCCTTTCAACGCGTTTGCCCATTTCATGATGGGTGATTTACTTACACGTACACCGCTCACACCATACTGAGTGTTCCAAAGTTTTTGGCCCAAAACACCATAACCTCCATGCCCCACCCTCCCTATTCACCCACTCTCACCCAGAGTGACATTTTTTTTGTTTCCCTTATGAAAAAAGGAAATATTTTGCCTATGTGGAAGAGGTGAAACAAAAAACACCAGAAACACTAAAAGACATCACAACTGACAAGTTCAAACCCCATTTTGAGCAGTGGAAAAAGCATCTCAATAGAGGTATTGAATCAAACAGAGAGTACTCTGAAGGTGACCGAAGTTTAAACATCTAAGAGTAAATACACAATTTTTTATAAATAAATTCCATTTTTGTTGGGGTCCCCTCATATGTCTCATTCATATTTAGCTCATTCTTGATAGATGGTCTGAAGTGTGACCTTCAGTTTGAGAACCAACACCTCCACCTGCACCAATAAAAACATCAGTCCCACTGACAACGACACCCCCTTGTCACACCACCATCATCAGTAATGTCACCTTCACCAACAACATCGTCTAAGTACTACCAACAACGACACATCATTCTCTACCCCCACTATCAGCTTCACAAGCAATATCACCCCTCAACAACATTATCCAACAGCATTACCCTACCGGCAGGAACTATATTACCACCACCATCCGCAACAAAGCCTGCCACCATAAGCCCCACTCAAATGACTTTAATTATCCAGGTCACTGAATAAAAATCTTCAGAGAAGGGATTTTTTCTGGATTAAATTTCTTATAGATTTCTACTGAGAAAACAAGATTTAGAATGAGCAGAAAGAGTTTCAGTAATTCGAAGAATCTTGGAAATTCAAAGAACAAAAGACTTTAACTAAACTACAGGTGAATTGATTAAAACCACCAAGAGGAATCTCTTATGAGCTATGTTGCATGAAGGTAAATAAAAGTGGACTCTTCTCAGACTATGACTTTTAGATTGAAATGTGGTTTGGGGACTGAGAAAGTAAGAGCTTTAAAGACAATGTTGACTAGAGAAATAGAGTACATTTATAACTTTTAAAAGTTAAAAGTTAGGACTAATCATATTTATGCATCATGTTTTGAACATACTTCCAAATAATTCAGATTTGTTTTCTTCTTCTGTGAATTTTCAAGGACATCAATTCACCAGTGACTCACAATTTGTTCTAATTCAGGAAATTTTATTCTTCTCTCCTCACAGATGGAATGCTGTGGCATAGGCTCCACTTTCATCAGCTTTAATATGCTGCAACTATCACTCCCACTGGGACACCCACCAGTATCCAGGTTGGGTACCTATGTCAGCAGCTGAAAGTGTTAAGATGATCGGTTCCAATTATTGGATTCTGACTTTGCTTTACAATCAAAATAGAATTACCAATACTTGGAAAGTCCTTCATGAGAGATCCAGTGTGATGCATGGACAAGGGTGTGTATATAGGTGTCTGAGGACCAGATTCTTATTCTGGTTGCACCACTGACAAGTTGGTAGGTACAAGAGACAATGCAATGTACCACTCATGTGCCCCTCGGCTTCCAGCCTCTACAAGGATTGCAGCAGTAGCAGCTAGCTGACGGACACAAGGTCGCACAACTTTCTGGAGGCAATTCACATCCAATGGCCCACCACTTGAGGGGAAAAGGCCGAGTCTTTTGACCCCACTTAGAACCATTCTATCTCCAGAGCTCCTGGGTTTGGTAGAGGCAGCCTTTGAGGCTGCACAGAGCCTGACTCTTACCTCTGCCTAGCCCTGCTTTCTTTCCCTCCCTTTCATGGGTTTTGATCTACAACCTACTCCCTGATAAATGCCCTCCACCCTAAACTCCCCCTAGGACTCAGCTTCCTGGAAAAACCAACCTGTGACATTATTCCTGGTCTTCATTCTCAGTAAGTTTGAGAGCAGAACTGAGTGAGGTTCTTCCAGGTCCTAGGGCTGTTGTGAAGATCAAATGAGATGGTCCAGTAAAATCTTTTTTGAAAACCACAATGTAAGTTTTGTTTTCCTTTTATTGGACTTATGATTAAAGATAAATCCTCACTTGAGCCATCTAATATGGAATTTTTAGAATGCAGACTCTAAAGGCAGAAAAACTTGACTTAGAATCCCTGCATCACCACCTGTAGCTATACGCCACACTTAATTTCACCCATCCTATCTGTAAATTGAACGCAATCAATACATATTAAACCCACTTTTGCTAATCAGAGGATACATACTATTTAAAGGGCTTAGCACAGAGGTTGATTTGGAGAAAGTGTATTTCTGTGGTCTGCAACTGGGAAGAGCAATGATAAAATGTCATGTACCCACCCATTTCTGGGAATGAATACTACTACTCTCAATGGGATAAGGCACTTTTCCCATGGGAAGGGGATGGGGAAAATCTTCAGGATTTTTAGCTGGTTGGCATTCTTGGTGTTTGCCTGGAAGTTTCATGGGCCCCAAGGGTGAGAGGCAGGCAGGACAGGGAGAGGTCCACACACTTATGGAAGGCAAAGGACCAGTCAGGGAGCAGTAGCTGGCAGGAGATGTCCCCACGACATGGTTAAGGAGCCATTTGGATGGTGAACTGAATGGTTCCTTTGTGTCAGAGGCTGGGTTATGGCATTAAAAGACAGAGTTATTCAGCTTTCTGGAGTATGGAGGATCATGAGAGCTGGGCTACAATGCCTCCTCATGCTGTCTAAGAAGGTGGGAGTAGAGAAAAACACACCATAAAAGAGTGTGTTTAAAAAAAATAAGGAGAAAGATAGAGGTCATTAAAAAAGTGGGGGGCAGAAGGACCTTGAACTCTAAGTTATCAAAAGGCAGAAAAACAGTCACTTAGGATAAGCCTGATATGTAATAGTTGCTAAAGCAATACTTTGGTTGATTATTGATTGGGAAAAGTGGGGGAGGCAAATTAAATGAACCAATGAAGTAAATCCAGAGAAACCCCACCCCAAACATTTGCCTTTCTCCTATCCAATCTTTCCATCTTTCTCATCCTTCATCTGGCCTGACTCAGCTCTGGCCAAGTTCCAGGATCAATATACTCTGATGCCACTCCTTCTCATGTACCATGACTCGCTGGGATTGTGTGCAAAGTCTGAAAAATCAATAGTTGCTCCTCCCATATCTGGTTTTTTTTTTCCTTTCTTTTTTGAGTTGGAGTCTTACTCTGTGGCCCAGACTGGAGTGCAGTGGCCGCTCCTGGCCACCGCAGCCTCGACCTGCTGGGCTCCGGCGATCCTTCCACCTCAGCCTTCCAAGTAGCTGGAACTACAGGCCATATCTGTTTATGATCTCTTTCCCATAGTCCCAAGCACTCTCCTGCGCCTTGTCACAGCAGTTTCTTTCCCCATATCCCTACTCTCTGTTTTTGGCCAAGTATGGCCTCCAGGAGTATAGCACAGAGTCATTGTGCTTACCAAGGATCAGGGAGAGAGTCGTTGAGACAGATTGCAGGGAACACGGATGACAGATACAGGGGAAGTCTGTCCACTCTTTTGGAGACCAATTAATGTGCTAAATCTGGGCAGCTGCCTCTCTTTCCCTTCATCTCCTCTGTATTATTTGCACCAGGTTTTGCACGCAGCCAGCCAGGAGCACCTTTCCAAGAAGAAGATGACGTTTCTTCCTTTAAGAGTGTGTAAACGGCTATGATACTCTCTAACAAGAGAGAAAAGATGTCAAGATATATTTTAAATCTTATAGTCTATTAGGCCAACCAACAACTAATCATCTGAAAAGACTTCATTGGATGATCAGAATGATGGGGATAATGACAATGCTGACGGTGATCACCCCATTTTTTAGGAATCCACCACGCATCATGCCCTGTGCCTAGCACTTCACATACATTGAAACTTTACAAGAATCCTGCAAGGTACTATTGTGCTCACTTTATTTGTTTATTTTTTATCATAAAGATGTGGAATATAATTCAAGGGTAGATATGCAAACATTGATTATGCAGGGATCCTTGTTGATGAAGTATGGCCTTCTCTCCCCTAGCAGTTTCCCTCAACTGCCAATCACACCTCTCCTCCCCTGACAGTTTCCCGCTATTGCCAATCCCTTTCTTATAATATTATAATAATTGTTCAAAATCCGCTTATGAGTGAAAACATACAGTACTCCATTCTTTGTTTCTGTGGTAGATCACTGAGTGTGATCGACTCTAAATCCATCCAAGTTGCCGCAAATTCCATATGTTTGTCCTTCTTTATGGCTGCATAGTATTCCATTATGTATATGTATCACATTTTATTGTGCTCACTTTAAAGATGAAGAGTTAGGACCTGGAAAGCTTCATGCATATGTCCAAGATGACACAGTAAATATTTGCAAAAGTTTAGAACAGTGCCTGGCAAATCGGAAGCACTGCGTGTTTACTAATTAAAAATGAAATAAACATAGGCCAAGAGTGGTGGCTCACACCTGCAATCCCAGCACTCTGGGAGACCAAGGCAGGAAGATGAATTAAGCCCAGTAGTTTGAATCCAGCCTGGGCAACATAGTGAGACCTTGTCTCTACAAAAAAATTAAAACAAAAAAAAACTGGGAATGGTGGAATGCACCTGTAGTTCCAGCTATTCAGGAGGCTGAGGTGGAAGGATCACCTAAGCCCAGGAAGTTGAGGCTGCAGTGAGCCATGATTGTGTCACTACACTCCAGCCTGGGCAACAGAGCGAGACCAGCAACAGAGCGAGACCCCCAACTAAAAAAAAAGTAAATAAAAATAATGAGTTGCAAGCTCAGAATTGAAACCCACCTCTCTAACTCCAAAGCCAGTGCCATTTCTGCTATGCTACACTGCTCTCACCCTATAGTATGCTGCCAGTTACAGGGTTGCCCGGTGCCAGGTGCAGGGTGGGAAAGAGCAGGGAGAAACATACAGATTTATTAGACGAGCAGCCTTTCTTCTTTCTTCCTGCCTCCCTTATTTTCTCTCCTCTCTCCTTCTTTCCTCTGTCTCTTGCTTTCCCCTGTGCTGGGCGTTGGGATGTCTCCCCTCAAATCGTCCGTGGTTCCTGATTTCAAGGGGCTTATAATTTAGTTGGACAATGAAGATGAAGCATGGAAAACTATATCATAAGAAAACCAAATGGACTATAATTGTCTTAAGTGGTATGATACCAACTAGAAGTATTATAGACATCCAGAAGAAAAGAGAGAAAAGTTAGTCAAGAATTAAGAGGCAAGGAGGACGAAATCCGTTAAGGACAATCTCCCCGATTAGATATTATTTCACTGATTTTTCTGACTCTAAAAATAATCTACAGTTATTTCCAAAGTCATTTAAACTACATAAAAATATAAAGGAACAAAGAATATTTAAGCAAATAATGTTTTTCATAAGCACTGCAAATATAAATATATTCATATATATATCAAGATTTCTTAACATGAGCACTATTAATATTTTGATTCAGACAATTCTTTGTTGTGGAGTCCCATCCTGTGCATTATAGAATAATTTTTAGTGGCATCTCTGGCCCTACCCATTAGATGCTAGTATTAGCCCCTTGTCCAGTTGTGACAACAAAAATGTCTTCAAACTTTACCTAATGTTCTGGGGAGCTAAATTGCCCTGGTTGAGATCTCTCACTCTCTCTCTCTCTCTCTCTCTCTCTCTCTCACTCACTCACACACACAGGGACACACACACACACACACACACACACACACAAATATTTATCCATGTACATGGATACATAGATACATATATACATTCCTATTTTAATTCCATGCATTTGTCTATGCAAATAATATACTTCTGTATGTCAAAAATTGGATTATACATTGTTTTGTAATCCATTTTTGTATATAGGTTATAACATCTGCATAATACACTAGGCATTTTACATTTTACATGAATGTTGCATTTTATGCCTAGTATCATATAATACTGTATTTAAATTCTGTACCATTAGCTAAATAGGGTATGGAATTTTTGACCACTGTCTTAATACACTCTCTCTCACTTTCTGTTTATTTTTTTAGTGTCATGAGGTTTTCTATTACATCATCTGCAAACAACAGTAAGTTTGCCTCGTCCTTTCCAATATTTGCCTGTCTTCCCATTCTTGAAACACTACATTGATTAAAACTTCCAGAAAAATGTTGATCATAGCTCTCATAACGGGCATCTTATCTTGTTCTTGACATTAATAGATCTAAAATGAACGTTTCACTGCTAGGTATGATTATTGTGATTTTTTTCAGAATGAAACCCTGTTATATTAAGAAGTTGCTCATTCTTAGTTACAATGTAAGCTTTCCTCAGTTGTTTTAGAATCAAAAATGAACTTTCAAGTTTTTCAAGTTCTTCTACAGGTGACATAGAAAACGCCAGAGCTGTGAGCTTTCCCGTCAGTGGGCTGCCTGGGTACCATTTGTCTTCTACTTTCAATAAAACAGCCATCTCTAGGATATTAGCCCTAACAGGACCTTCCTTCTGTTTTGAGCTAGCATCCTGGGCAGACACTGGTGGTAATGTGGCCTAGACTTCTTCCGTGTGCTGCCATCTCAGCCCGCAGACAGCTCCTGCACACCGCAGTCAACTCCTGCCACCACCTTCGTGGGACATCAACTCTGAGGTGGCCCAGAAATACCAGCTACTTCTGATTTCT
Source organism: Cephalopachus bancanus (assembly GCA_027257055.1). Classification (NCBI taxonomy): domain Eukaryota; kingdom Metazoa; phylum Chordata; class Mammalia; order Primates; family Tarsiidae; genus Cephalopachus; species Cephalopachus bancanus. Next base: position 1,655,423 of record JAPVLO010000028.1, on the reverse strand, counting down.
CTCAATGTCCTGGATTCTCCACTTCCAGCCTAGCAATTCTGAGTGGGGGAACTACACGAGAACTCTTTCACTTACGTCCCTGCATCCCAAGGTGCTGTTTATTCTCAGGATGAGGAATCAGGAGTCGTCAACGTCTCCCTACAATGGCCTCCATATGCCATTTGTGGCAGAAATGTCTCAATGTCTCCAGTGTGGTGAAGACAGTCTTTTCTAGTTTTTGGTAGGGATGTCAGTCTCCCACCTTTATTTCTATATTTGGTTTTAAAGAGAGTTGGGAAAGATAGAAATGATCCCTTGGGAAACATTGCCATCTGTCCCAGAAGTCGTCATCAACTGCCTGTTCATGGTAATTGGTCTACTATAGCCAGGATAGAAACCGTACTTCCTAAGATACAGTATAGAAACATGTGAAAGAGAAATCCTGCTTTCTATGTCAACTGTTGGCATTATAGCAAGAGCTGAATCCATGTATTCCTTTTTATCTTTGACCTTTTGTAGTTTCCTTTTTTAAGTCTCTGCAGTTTTTTCTAGTATTCTGGATGTTGATCTTCTCTCGTCTTGCACAGTGTAATCTTCAGTTGTTTTTGCAACTGTCAGAGCTCACAGGAAAGTCTCCCATGCTGTCGTGATGCTGACGGGAACCCCTCTCTTCTTCCTGCATTGAGATTGTAGGTGATTTTATTTGCAGCATTTTGTTTCTTTGGTGTCACTCTCAGGTGTCTTGGATTATTTCCTAAATTGAAGTTTCTGACTTTGAAGTCTTAGCTACATTTTCTCTGAACCTTTTTTTATTTTTTATTTTTTTTGAGTTGGAGTCTCACTCTGTCGCCCAGACTGGAGTGCAGTGGCCGCCCCTGGCCACCGCAGCCTCGACCTGCTGGGCTCCGGCCATCCTTCCGCCTCAGCCTTCCGAGTAGCCGGAATTACAGGCGCGCGCTACCACGCCCGGCTGAGTTTTTGATTTATTGTAGAGATGAGGTCTCGCTGCCCAGGCGGGTCTCGAACCCGCGGGCTCAGGCAATCCACTCACCTCAGCCTCCCAAAGGCGCGGGATCACAGGCTGAGCCACCGAGCCCGACTGAACCTTTTTTAAAAAAGCTTCATTTTTCATATCTAGGTTGCTACTAACTCAGGGTGAATTAATTCAGCCTGTAGACTTTCTCAAAGTGTTTTTTGCAAAGGACCAAGAAAATACAATACAAAAGAATGTGATTTCCCACATCACTGGCAAATTTGCATAAACAAAGCATTTAGAGGAAAAGAGGAAATTTTTATTGAGCCTCTCAAGTGTCAGCTCCTAGACAAACATTCACTAGACCAAATATTGCTCCTACTCTGATCCCAAATATCTGTCTATTATTGTATCTGTTTCAACACCCAAATATTTGAAGATAATGCTACTTGATAATGAATTGGAATATTTAAGTATCAAAGTCAGTAAAGAACCAACTGCATATTTTATGCTGGATATAACCATAAATAAACATAGACCTTTAACTTACATCTTGCATCTTGATTTGTTAAAAAATACTGAAACGCTCACAATGGTTTTGAGCGTTCTGATAGCAAGATCCATTTAGAACCGTGAGAGGTATAGTGGTAAGTTTCCTTAAGCATCTGCAGTGACACCGATGGCCACCCATGCCCAGAGGCTATGTGATGTCACAACCCTCACTGGTCTTTCTCAACCTTCTTGTGGAAACTGATATGTTTTCTGATCCACATTCAGACTGTCTGCTACAAGCACCCATTCACCTCTTATCTCAGCATAGGAACTCAGTAACTTTTAGTTTCTCTACCTTCTTTCCATTCTATACCAAAACCTAATGGAAATCAAAACCTGCTTATCATGTGAAAATTGATCTTGGAGTCCTAAGGAATTATATATGACCATCTTAGTTTTGGGGGTCACAGTGGATACAAACTGTAGACAAACGGGCAGAGAAGGCACTAGTCATGAACAAAGCCACCATCAAGAGACAATTTCACTTCTTCCAGGAGAAGCATTGATGCCCTAGCCACGGTATACAGTTTTCTGTGAACTGTGGTGCTTTAAGTACATTGATAATGAGGACATCAGATGTGAAGACGGGATACATCTCTACAGGACAAAAGGCTATAACTTGGAGAAGGATTGCTGTCTTGATATGAAAGCTGTTTCCATGAAACAGCCTATGTTTAAATTGGACCAAATGTAAAGTGATTAAATTACTGAAAATCAACTAATTATCTTGGCTTCCATTTTTGAAACATAGTCTTCTTATCAGGGTTGACAGAACAAGAGTTTCAACCACTGGCTAGGGATCCCTTTTCAAGAATTCTCAGAACCTGAACTTCTTTAAGTAAAAGAGAGTTGAATGAGCACTAACCCTGAAGTATTGTGTTCCCTCATGTTTGTGAAAGTACTTTGCATACTTTGGGCAGTAATACCCAATAGAAATGTGACGTGGGCTCCAAAGGTGAGTCACATATATGATTTTTAAAATTTTCTAGCCATTTTTTAAATTAAAAAAAGATGAAACTAATTTTAACAATTATTTTAATATATTTATTTAATATTTATGCAATATACTATCATTTCAGCATGTAATCAATTTAAAATTATTAAGGTGATATTTTATTTTCTTACTAAGCCTTGGAAATCAATATGTAGTTTGCACTGTCAATATGTCTCAATTCAGGCTAGCCACTTTTCAAGTGCTCAATAGCTACTGGTGGTTTAGGGCTGCCATATTGGAAAACACAGCTCTGCAGCATTAAACATAGGCTACCTTTTTTTTTTGTTTTGAAAGCACGAATTATTTCTTACCAAGCTGTTTAAATTGTCCTTTGCGTTAGGGAGTAAGGGTCTAATTCCCATATTGTTTATTCCTTCAAATCAGATACATTTTTCTGACCCAAGGCGGGGACAACCATGCCTGGTATCACCCCAGAACAGTCCTTGGAACTGACTTCCTGCCACCTGCTACAGTTGGCAGCCTGCTTTCTGAGCTTGTCAATTTGAGACTCTAAACAACACTGAAGGCTTCAGCATTCCTTGCTTGCAAATTGCTTGTCTGCAAGCATTTGCCAACTGGTTGAACTTTTCCTAGGTAGTCTCCTCAATCTAGGATGGGGCGTGACTCACTAGCGTTACAGGAAGTATATCAACATCCACATGGAGCATGACAAAGTCCCTGAACATTCCAAAATTTTAATCTACCAGCTTTCCCTGACTTACATCAGTCTCAACAGAGGCTCCTTTAGACATTATTTCCAATGAAATGATGCGACTTATCCTGCTAGGATGCAAGGCAGCTCACGTCTCTTCTCTGCCCACAACCTCCAGGGTTTTCCATCTCACTCATAATAAAAAATCAAAGTCCTTATATTGGCCTGCAAGACCCTTCATGATCTGCCCTATCAAAAACTTTCTGACCCTCTTCCATGCTTTAGACCTTGCTGTTTTTTTAACCACACCACACTAGGCAGGTTTCTTTTTGTTTTTTTTGAGTTGGAGTCTCACTCTGTCGCCCAGGCTGGAGTGCAGTGGCTGCTCCCGGCCACCGCAGCCTCGACCTGCTGGGCTCCAGCGATCCTTCCACCTCAGCCTTCCAAGTAGCTGGAACTACAGGTGCACGCTACCACACCCGGCTAATTTTTTATTTATTGTAGAGATGGGGTCACGCCAAGTTGCCCAGGCGCGTCACAAACCCGCGGGGTCAGGCAATCCACTCACCTCAGCCTCCCAAAGGCGCGGGATTACAGGCTGAGCCACCGAGCCTGGCTAGGCAGGTTTCTAAGTCAGAGAGGGCACTTGTGTTTCCCCTGCCTAAATGCTTATCCTAAAGAATGCCAAATGATTTGCTCTTTTGCATCCTTCAGACTTTAATTCAAATAGTGCCTTTCAGTGAGTGCTTTCCTGATAAGTCTATTAAAAATGGCAACTCTCTGCTAACACTTCTTATCCCTCCTTCCCATTTTATTCTTGTCTGGTTTACTCCTGAATTCCCAGAAGCTGGCACATAGTAGATGCTTAATAAATATTTGTTGAATGAATGAATAAAACAATGGCTAAAACCTTACCCCAAATTGCCCTCCCAGGTCACAAAAGGAAACAGAAATACCCTGGTGGAAACAGAAAGCCTACTGCCCTCCCTGCCAGGAAAACTTGCTCTACTCTAATGAACCTGAAATGGATTGGACATGAACCCTACCACATATCCTTGCCTTTTTCTTTTTAACATGGAGAAGGTAGTCAAAGATGGAAACAGACAGAGAAAAGAGCAGGTAGGATGGAAAATCAAAGTGTTTGCACCCACTGGCTCATTCTCTTGAGAATTCAAAGCCATGGCTACAGTTTTTCCTTCAGCATGATGCCAGCTCTGTTATCCTTCACCAGTTGAGCACCGTTTGCATTGGTCTTTCACGGGATTTTGCAGAAGGAAAAAAAAAGAGTACAATGGCCATCTTGATCAGACACAAGGGCTGTGTCTACACATACAAAATAAAGTAAACGATCAAGTAGTTTTTCAGGTTAGAAAAAAATCAGAATTTATCATCTAAAATGTTTGTTTAACCTAAATAATTCCTAAAATCTCCTCACTTCACCAGAAATCGTTTTGCCCAAAGCTCACATATTTTCTAAAAAAATATAGAAGTCTATCCTATCTCTGTTAGGTAACATAATTTCTATCGAAATTTCTCTATAAAATGTTAAAGAGCTTGTGTTATTAGTCTTTTCTGCTGAGTCGAAATGCAAATGACTTGGGCAACATAATGGAATAATATAGATATAAAACTCACCAAAACTACCAAGGGCTCATTTTCTTCATCTTGTCTGAGTCAAAGTTTGAACACTGGGGAGTAGCAGTTGTTGATCGTTGAGGTCATTCAGATCAGACTCCACATGTGAGAAATACCTGAGAGTGAATTAGTGGAGAATCATATTCCCATAGGATCCGTGGGATAATGGAAATATGGTGGCTGGTCATAAGCCTTCAGTGTTGGCCTGCTAAGTCAGATGACAAAGCTTCTTCCTCCTGCATGTTAACTCGATCCATCTGTTCCTCCACAGCCAGATGGTACAGAAGTCAAGCCAACTGAGGACATTTAATGTGATGCATCTCCATGTTCCTGGATTTCATGGAAACTCCAGTGAAATAACATTCCTCTAACTACTGTATTTCCTAAGTCATTGCTGCTGCATTCCAAAGTCACAAGGGAAGGCATTCATCCAGCCTCTGACTCAGTCCTTCCTCTTTGATTAATTTGACTTCCCTTTTGTAAAGAACCATGACTATCCATTTTTAAAATGAGAATTACACTTTCATTTGCATAAATAAGTTCAGGAACCATTTAAATTGGTTATGATCTCTCCCTAAATATGACAGAAGACAACAGGGTTCATTTTTATTATTTTGATGTACCTGTGCCCTAATTTTAAACTTCAACTCTATACAGATAAGGCACCTTGGCAATTGTTTGAAAGTAGGATTTAATTAAGTTTACATTTTTACCTGCTTTAACTGACTTAAATGTTTTTGCCATATTGGGTGTCCCCAGAAATTCATGATCTTGACCACAATGCTAGGCATTTAATCCATTAACTTCTGGAGCATTTATGTTGACTGAGGTTTTTGAGGTAAAACATTTATACTGAGAAGCCATCATCCATTCTTTGTGTCACTCTGTGAGCATTCTATTACTTTCTTCAAATCCAGTATTCTTCTAAAAATCTCCTTCTACAAAGCTTTTCTAAGAAACTCCTCCCAGACCCCAAGAAATAGAACTTATCCAGAATGACCTGTTCCTGACATAGAATTCAGACTATGGATGGCAAAACAGCCAAGGAAAACTATGAGAAGATTGAGAAGATGGAAGCACAGATCACTCAAATAACAAAAGCAGTGCAGGAAATAAAAGTTGAGCTGACCAATACAAGAAAGGTCCAATCTGAAATCCTGGAAATAAAAAATACTGTCCCAGAATTTCAAAGCACAATGCATAGGCAATAGAATTGACCAGGCAGAGGAAAGAATCTCAGAGCTTGAGGATTAAAACATTGAACTAACTCAGTTTGACAAAAACAAGGAGAAAGGGCTCAAAAAAGAATGAGCAAAGCTACAAGAGGTGCGGGATTATGTAAAGAGACAAAATTTACAGCTGATTGGCATCCCTGATTCAGAAGGGGAAACTGAGAACACCCTGGAACAAGCCTTCTGAGAGGTCATCCAAGAAAATTTCCACTATCTCATTGGAGAGGTTACTGACCATCCAAATGCAAAAGATCCAGAGAACCCTTGCAAGATATCACCTAAGAAGACCAACCCAAGTCACCTAGTAATCTGTCTCCACAAGCAAGCATGAAAGAAAAAAATCTTACAGGCAGCTCAAGAGAAGGGATAGACTACCTAGCAGGGAAGACCCATCAGAATTACAGCAGACATCTCAGCAGAAACCCTACAAGCCAGAAGGGGCTTGGGCTCCGTCTTTAATGTTTTTAGAAAGAATTCCAGCCAAGAATTTCCTACCCCACCAAGCTAAGCTTCATCAATGAAGGATAATTAAAATTAATCCCAGATATCTAATGCCTAAGAGAATACGCCACCTCCAGACCAGCCCTTCAGGTGATGTTTAAGAAAGTGCTGAGCACAGAAATGAAAGAATGGTTCTACCCATCGCAAAAGCCCAGGAAAAGACAGAGTTAATAAATCATACAGATCAACCACAAAACAAAAAGTAAAAATTAATTTTTTAAAAAAAGCAAAGCAACATTTTAAGAGCATTATCTCAGGGATAAACCCTCACATATTAACTTGAACATGAATGGAACAAATGGACCACTCAAAAGGCAAAGAGTAGCAAACTGGATAAAGAAAAATATTCTGCTGCTTCCAGGAAACTCATCTCACTGCAGAGGACACAAGCAGGCTCAAAGTAAGAGTTGGAGAAAGATCTTCCAGGAAAATAGAAAACAAAAAAGAGTAGAGGTAGTTCTTATATCAGACAAAACAGACTTCAAACCAATAAAACTTTAAAAAGACACTGAAGGACACTACATAATGATAAAAGACTAAATCCACCAGCAAGAAATATCCATCTTAAATCAATATGTGTGCACCCAACAAAAGAGCACTCAGATTTATAAAACAATTGCTACTTAAACTAAAAGAATATATAGACACCCGTACAATCATAGCTGGAGATTTTAATACTCCACTACAAGAACACTTCATCCAACAACTACAGAGTATACATTCTATTCATCAGCACATGGAACATACTCCAAGATTGATCACATTCTGAGACATAAATCAAGTATGAACAAATTTCAGAGGTTGAAATAATACCAAGCATCTTCATAGAACACAGTGGAATAAAAATAAACATCATCATCAACAGGAACTTCCCAAAACACACAAATACACATTAAACAACATGCAATTGTTGGGATGCAAGCCTGGTTCAACAGTCACAGTCTGAATGACTTTTGGATTAACACAGACATCAAGGCAGAAGCAAAAGGATTCCTGAAAACAAATGAAAACAAAAATACAAAATATCAAAACCTCTGGGATATTATGAAAACAGTACTGAGAGGGAAGTTTACAATTTTACATGTATATATCAAGAAAATAGAGGGATCTCAAGTAAACAGCCTAATTTCACACCTAAGGGAAATGGAAATGCAAAAACAATTAAATATAAATTCAGCAGAAAAATTAAAATTACTAAAATTAGGTCACAATTTCATGAAATAGAATTCCAGCACTTTGGGAGGCTGAGGTGAGTGAATTTCCCACCTGAACCCAGTGGGTCGATGCTGGGGCGGCTGTGAGTGTGTCACTGCACTCCAGCATAGGTGACAGAGTGAGACTCCAACTAAAAAAGAAAAAGAAAAAAGAAAAGAAAAAAAGAAAACTCTCTGCCAAAAAAAGTACCAAGCCAGAAATTTTCTCAGTTAAATTCTACAAGACATACGAGAAAGTGTTGTTACCAACCCTATTGAAATTATTCCAAGCAATCAAGAAGAAAGGAATTCTCCCTAGCTCATTCTGTGAAGCTAATATTATCCCAATACCCCAAATTGGCAAAGACCCAATAAGAAACTAGAACTGCAGGTCAATTTCCCTGATGAACATAAATGCGAAAATCCCCAGCAAGATTCTAGCAAATTGTATCCAACAGCACCTTTCAAGGATCATCCATCATGACCAGGTGGGGTACATACCTGGGATGAAAGACTTGTTCAGCTCTCATAAGTCTGTAAATTAATTAATTGCATTAGCAGGTGTAAAGTCAAGAACCACACAATTATTTCATTAGATGCAGAAAGATCATTTGATAAAAATCCAGCATTCCTTTTTGATAAAAATCCTTAAACATCAAAGAAACATTCTTCAAAGCAATAAGAACCGTCTACGACAAACCTTCAACGAACATCCTGCTTTATGAACAGAAGCTGGAACAAGAATGGAACAAGACAAGATGCCCACTCACACCCCTTCTTTTCACAGTACTGGAAGTCCTAGCTAGAGCAATTAAGCAGGAGAAAGAAATCAGGGAAAAGAGGAAGTTAAGGAAAAGAGGAAGTTAAGTTATCCTTCTTTGCAGATGATATGATTCTATATCTAATAAAAACCCCTGGGGAGTCTGTCAAAAACTTCTTTGTACTGATAAATGACTTTGGTAAAGTCTCAGGATACAAAACTAACACACAAAAGACAATTGTGTTTCCATAAATCAACAAGCAGGCTGAAAACCAAATTAAAAAAAAAAACAATTCCATTCGCAATAGCCACAAAATGAACATGAAATACCTTGGCATCCACCTAACCAAAGAAGTGAAAGACCCTCATTTACAATAAGAATGGCAAAACACTACTCAAACAAATCAAGGATGATACAAATAAATGGAAAAAAATCCAAATTTTATGGATTGGAAGAATCAGTATGGTCAAGAGGGTCATCCTTCCAAAAACAATCCACAGAGTTCAATGCAATTCCCATCAAATTCTCAGCATCACTTTTCACAGACCTAGAAAAGCCAATACCGAAAGCAAAGAAGAGCCCAAATGAGCAAAGCAATCCTCTGCAAAAGGAACAAAGCTGGAGGCATCACACTTCCAGACTCTAAACGTTATTACAAGGTACAGCAACCAAGACCTCGTGGTATGGCACAGAAATAGACACACAGACCAATGGAGCTGCACAGGGAATCCAGAAATAAAAACACTGTCCTTCAATCAACTCATCTTCTACAAAGCAATAATAATATGACTAGTTGCCATTTGCCATTTATCTTATTTGTTTCTCACAAACGACCCATGCTATTGGTGTTTTTATCATCCCCATTTCATTGATGAAAAAAGTGAGGCATGAAGAATTAAAATGATGTCCCTTAAGTCAAGCAGCTAATATATTAAGACAGTAGCATCTCCCTCCCCTTTCTCACCTCTGCCTCTGATTATGCAAACATTCTTACCTACAGAGGGTTCTTGATCACCTCCCACACTGTGAGCATTGTTCATCTCATGCCCCTGGAAATGATGAACTCTTTACCTATGCATGTCCTTTCTGCTATGCATCCTGCAAATCCTCTCTTTTAGACTTAATTCGTGTGTCCCCTTCTCAATGAAGTCTTCCAAAATGCTCTTGTGAAGAATTGACCACCTGCCCTCGTCTATGCTCCTATTATGTCTTGCATGACCTTCTATTATTGCATTTAACATACTGTCCTAGAAACATGCTCCTTGTCTTCCCTTAAACTCAACTTTCCATCAAGGACCTTGTCTGATTTATATCTGTGTCTCCTGTACAGAATACAGTGCCCAGCACATAGCAGGTACACCATAAAAGCTGGTTTTGTAATTAACTATGTGTGTTTTGGAAACACACAAAGTAGCTCTTTCATGTCTCTTTTTCTTTTCCACCTTTCAGGCCTCCAGTGCTATGAGAACTTCTCAGTGGATAATTCAGTGAGATGGCAAACTTCCTCAGAAGCAGAAAGGACCCAGGGCTGTACCATCACATTGAGGATCCTCCACTAACGACAGGGATAAAGACCAAATTTGGATTCAGGTGGCAAAACTGATGCTTTAATCTTCACACCATGAAGAGTAGTGCTTGAATTAGAGGTGGAAGGCTGGAAATGGTGACTCCGTGTACGTTCATCCAGGCACGTGTGAATGGTGCCCTTCCTTCTAGCCCAATTTATTTATATTTGCAACTAATCTCCATTAAATGTCTTCTATATACCAGATGTTGGGCTAGGTACTGAGAATGTCATTTTTTTAAATGGCAAAAATAAAAAGTAAGATATGGTTCCTATCCTCATGGAATGTGTAACTGACTGGGGAGATAGACATTGGATAATGATTTCAGTCTCTGAAAAGTATCTCAATCTGTCCGATCATGATTTCTTATCACCTGTAAACCAGTTACTTTTCTCTGCTGTCACAGCCTCTGTCCTGGTCTCTTCCCCCTACATACAGCTGTGCTACAACTCAATGGGACAAAAAATGGGAGGGAAAACTGCATGGCGTAGCTAATAACCAGTATTTATTCAGTGAACATTGTACACAAGGCCCTATGCTCCTCCTTCTCATGTATTATCTCATCTAATTTTCACAATGACTGTGAAGCACTCTTCTTAACGCCGTTTTAATAATGGTAATTATTAATAACATTTAGAAGCATTAAGCAATTTGTCCAAGATTACACAGCTAGTGAATGAAAGGGAAAATATTAAAGTCGGGCAGGCAGTTAGACCCCAAAGCCCATATGTGCCTAACCATTTAGCTACACTGCTTCCGTCGGCACTCAGTGACAGCAAAGGAATCGGGCAAATTATATCCATCTCAGTTTATGTTTCATTGTCCAAAAGAGAACACTTGGAGAATGGAAAGTTAACTCTTAATAATTGCCCTAGGGGCAACCCCCTTGGGTTCCCTCCCACTGTGGGAGCTTTTCCGTCTTCTCAATAAATCCTGATTTTTAAAAGTAATAATAATAATAATAATAATCACCCTAGGACAGCAGATAAAAACTTGGACTTTGGGGGGAAATTGTGGCATATAACCTATTTTATAGGCTAAGTCAGGGCTAAATCTTTGGAAATGTGTAAGTTTAAATCATAAAATTGTAAAGTATTAAATACTTCAATTTCCTTAAATTCATAACTCTAAAGTAGAACTTAAGATGATATAAAAGCTAGTGTTTTCCTAGTTCCAGATACCTAAAGGTATGTGATCTTCGTGCAGCTCTGGTGCTAGTAGTATCAAGTCAGTAGTGGAATGAGCTGCCAGGGCTGGGTGTTCTCTTCCCATTCGTACCTTCCAATGGACATTGGATTCCTCAATCCATTCATTCATTCTTCAAAATATTTGCTAAGTGATAAGTATTATCACTTCATCATCATCCATCCATCCATTCTTCAAAATACTTATTAAGTGATAAATATTGCCATTATGTATCCATTCATTCTTCAAAATATTTACTAAATGTCTCTTTTTGTGTGTGATAAAAAGAGGTGACCAAGCTGCAGTTCCTGACCTCCAGATTTTCACCATCAAGTGAGAAAGCAGATACAGACAGGATCACTGAGTGCCATATTAAGTGCCAACATTTTTCTTCAGATATGAGCTCCCTCGAAGCTGTGGAGCTAAGAATACACTAGTTTGTTATCATCATAAATCTGTGCCCTCAAATTGCAAATTTAAGGACATCAAAGTATTTACTGTTTCATTTTCCTCTGTGATTTATAAGTCATAAAACATTTTACATACATTGTCTTACTTAATCCATACAATAGCAATGGAAAATAAGTACACCTATCTTCCTTTGATAGATGAGGAGAACAAATCTAAATTTTCCAAGCTTATAGGACTAATAAGCTAAGAAGCAAAGATATGAAACTTCAAGGTTTCTATTTACAAAGTATAGTCATACCTGTATTGCCTGCATAAAACACAGTGGGGAAAAAACAATAATCCAGAATCTTTCTATAAGTAAATGCCTGTGTAATTAAATTAGACCTTTTGGACTATCATAGCTTCTCTTCCATCCACTGGGAGATTATTCTTCAAATATTGCAAAAGTCATTATCAACTACATGCATATAAACCTATTATAAGGACCAAATAACCCCTGGCTCAACTTAAGTTGTAGAACCTCAGCATTAGCCAGAAATGTTTGTTAAAAGGAGAAAATTCTGAGCTGAAGAGGCTTGATCTGCTTGTCTGGCCCTCACACACTGTACACAGTCACACAATCACATTTACTCATCCCCGCCCCCCAACCCAGCTCAGGACAGAAGTCAAATCCAGTGCACAAAGTTGGAGGACTAGGTTTGAATTTCAGCATTTGGACTTACTCAACTCTGGGGTTTCGGTTTCCTCACCTAAAGACGTGGATAAGAACAAGTAAAAACACTTGCGGCACTGGATTGCAGCGAGAATTAAACAAAGAAATGTAAGCAAAAACCCCACGGTGTCTGGAATGTATTAAGTAACCTGTGTGTGGATGCCAGCCATCGTTTAAACCTGGAAACAAGATTGAAACAAAGTTAAGTGCAAAGATTTATTCTGGATCTGCAACTGCTCCATTAAAAGAATATTTAGAGTTGGTAATTCTCACAACAAAAAAGGCGAAACACTAAATATAGTTGAGGACAGCATAGCATTTTGAATATGGTAGAGCATAGTAAGTGAAATAAGCCAGAAACAGAAAGTTAAACACTGCATGTTCACACTCATATGTGAAAGCTTGAAAAAAGTTGATCTCATGGAAGTAAAAAGTAGAATTGCAGTTAAGTAGAACAGCAGTTACTAGAGGTTGGTGAAGGGGGAAATAGGGAGTGATGCATTAAAGGATAAAGTTAAAAGCCGGGCTCGGTGGCTCAGCCTGTAATCCCGCGCCTTTGGGAGGCTGAGGTGAGTGGATTACCTGAGCCCGCGGGTTCGAGACCCTCCTGGGCAGCGAGACCTCATCTCTACAATAAATAAAAAAATCAGCCGGGCATGGTAGCTCATGCCTGTAGTTCCGGCTACTTGGAAGGCTGAGGCGGAAGGATCGCCGGAGTCCAGCAGGTCGAGGCTGCAGTGGCCAGGAGTGGCCACTGCACTCCAGTCTGGGCGACAGAGTGAGACTCCAACTCAAAAAAAAGAGGATAAAGTTAGGTAGGGAAATACATTCGACAGCACTGTAGAATAATTATCATTAAAAGTAATACATTTTTTACCTCCACCTCCCAAAATACTGGGATGACAAGTGTTAGCCATAAAAAAAAGTAACATACATTTTTTCAAATAGCTGGAGGAGGAAATATTGAATGATGCTGACACAAATAAATGAGAAGTGTTCAAGATGGTGGATCTGCTGATGACCCTGACCTGATCACTATGCAGTATGAGAATGGAAACATTACTAAGTACCCCATAAACATGTACAATTATTGCATGTCAATTTAATAAGTTAAACTTTTCAAAAAGAGTTAGGCAAACCTGAATTTGAATCTGGCCTCTGACATACACTTGCAGTGTGATCTTAAGCAGGTTACTTCACCTTTCTGAACCTCATCGTTCTCGCCTGTGAAATGGGGATAAAAATATCTTCCCTACAGGGAAGACCACAACGGATGAAATTGGATCAATGGATACTCAATGAGTGGCTGGGTTGTTTATATATATTGCTGAATTCCCAGCATGGTGTCCAGTGTCTCCACACAGCCATCACTAGTTGAATTAGTGAGAACACTTTGTTGGCACAGGTTGAATACTCAAAGCATCGTTGCTATTTTTATTAATGACCCTTGCTGGTATTAGACACTGGGGGCCAAGGTAGGGGAAGGCTTGTTACAATGCCAGTGAACATGTATGATTGGCCAGAAATCTCTGTGACATACTGACCAAGGCAGATACCTTATCTTTCCAAATTTTGTCACCAGGAGGTGAAGGGAACTGTTATCAGCACCCCATTTTGGCAGTAAAAATTCTCTTTATTTGACTCTCCTTATCAGAGGTGTAATGATATGTTCACATTGATCTATTTTTTTCACAAATGTTCTTTTATAACCAAACAGCAAGTTCAGAGCACGTCATGGCTGAAATCCTATTCTCTTACCTACTGATGTGGATATCTAGACCCAAAAAGCTATTGGTTTAAAAACTCATCACTCTATACATGATTTCCATAAGTGAATCCACTGACATTTACCAAGAAAATCCAAACACTGCATAGAATTGAAATAAGTCTCTATGTTCTCAAAAGCAAGACTGCGTCTTTGAAATGACCTCTGGAGACGTACATATTCCTAAATGAGCACTTATTATATGTCAACTTTTGCATTAAATCCTATACAGGTAGCTAAATATCTGACTCTCTTGCTTTTTTAAGTGAGAAAGCAGGATTTATTGAAAGGACAGAGAAGCTCCCACAGTGGGAGGGGACCCGAAGGGGTTGCCCCAACTCTCTTATTAAATTCTCAAAACAACTCTGGGAAGTAGGCAATGATATTCTACTTTTATAGATGGATAGTGAGACCAGTTGTGAATAAATTACTATCGTCTCTACCTGCTCTAAATAGAAATAACATTTACAATGATTTTATTTTGGTGACCATCCAGTTTTCTCTGATGTTCTTTTGACTATGGAAATGAGTAAATAAATAACTTAGAACTCTTAATTACCAGTGTGTAGGGGCTTTGCTAAGCTATAGTTGGGGTCGGGGGAAGGATGAATGCTCTCATAATATCATGTTGAAACTTCAGCTAGAGCACAAAAAGATCTCCAGATATTTTATGGACATAATAAAAAATAATCCAACGACCCCTTAAGGTTCCAATTGTAGTCCCACAATTTGTATGTTTCTGAGAGCATTTCTGGCAGCTTAGCAATGAAGAAGGAATAAGAACCCATGAGATCAATTTAGAAATTATTAATTTAGAGGTTAACATAAAGGCTGTATTCCTTTTTTGCAGGATGGTGGGTGACCAACCACAACTAAATGCCATTTTCACAGGGTACTTGTAGTCCTCAGACTTTATCAGTGAGACTGAAGTTCAGTGTACAATTTGTTATCGACAAAGACCAAGTACATTGAGATGCAATTATGTCAGGATGCCAACAGATGTTTGGGGGTGCCTTTTTTGCCTGGCTTGCAAGTTTTCTTGCTTACGCTGGTAAACACTGAGTCATTTCCATGAATTCTCTATCTGATTGATAAATGGCCTGAGCCTCTGGCCTGGGGTGAGCATGTCCACAACAGAAGAAATCAAAGATACATTTGTAAGTGAGATCCAGGCCTTCTGTTCGCAACAACACTGATTCTGATTCTGATTTGTTGTTCTTGTGTAAGGAGACAAATATAAAAAGAAACTGAGGGGTAGAGGAGATAACCGGCTTGCTTGTTGACATAAGTAGACGCGAGAGAGGTTTTATCTGCAGTTCCCAAACTTTGGCGTGTTTCAGAGTCCTCTGGATGGCTTGTGTGTGGGGTGGGACTCGAGAACATGAATTTCTCATAAATCCCCAGGAAATACTGATGCTGCTATAGTTGCAGGGACCACATTTTGAAGGCCACTAGTTTAAGAGGCAGGCCTTTTTGAGTTTTCATTTGTAGATTTCTAGGTCACACACCCAATGAACCACAAGTGGCCGCAGCTTCAACTGGCTAACACCACTGCCATTTTAAAATGAATCTTTCTTGAACATGAAAAGCACGAAGTTTTATTTGAACATTTCAATCCTTTAAAACAAAATGTCTTCCACCTTAATGAAACATTTTAACAAAAGATGGACAATATCTTTCTTTTTTTCTGCTAGGAAGGAAAGAATGATTACTAATCATGGTATTAAAGGCTATTTGAGTGTTACAGCTATTTTAGAATTTGTCTAGCAGGTTTTCTGTGAAAACCAGAAGCCCCTGAAAATACAGACAGACGAACATTCACACATAAATCAATGCTATTTAAAGAAAAACTATGCTTTAACAAGAAAACTTGAAACTTTGGAATGCATTGTAGCATTCATGTAAATGACTCCATTTGCCAAAAAAGAGATATATAAGAGATAAAATACAAGTATGTTCTGGTTAGAATTCGTATTTCCATCCCCTGAACCCTGTGCAGCTGTTCACAAAATAAGGTATCTGAGACATGTATTTGAACAATTCTGCAGTTCTAGGGAAAACAAATTATTGCAATTTAAAATGAAGTTAGTGTATTCCAAATGTCCAATATTAAACTACACTTGCTTTAAACCAGGGTATCTCGATCTTAGCGCTACTGACATTTTGGGCCTTACAATTCCCTGTTGGTGGGGCTGTGGGGGTATTCTGAGCATTGAAGGATGTGAAACAGCACAAAGGCCTCTACCCACCGGACGCCAACAGCACTTCCTTAGCTGTAACTACCAAAACTGTCTCCAGACATGTTCGAAGGTTGAGAACCAAGATTTTAGGAGAAAGGAACATAAATCAGTTGAGTTCCTATCCTGGGTTCCAGGGTGTGGGGAACATTGTGATTTAATTTAATGAGGATTGAGAGATGCCGGGGTGGTCTCAACCCCAAAATATATCCTCTTCTTGGTTACTATACCTGAAATCACATTGAATATCTGTTTTCCTATAGACTAAACACTACCCATTTGTTTCTATGAAGTTTGTTAAGGGTGCAAGGACTCGGAAGTAGTAACACACTACCACTTATATCTCAGTATTACTTCAGATTAAAGACACTCGATAACAGGCAGAGGTCGGGACGGGGGCCCAATGTCAGGGAGGAAAAACTCGTAAGAAGCACTGAACACATTTCACTTTCTCCACATTTGTGCCAGTTTCTGTCCCAACAAAAATGACAGGTCAAGCTGAAGTCCCCAGATGTGGCTATCTAAATAGGCAGATGGTCTCAAGCATGCCATCTCACAGCCTCAGGACTCTACAGGCTTAGAAGTCTCTTTTTTTGATGTTCATTCCCGCATTCAGTCAGTCATGGAACAATGTCTATTGAACATGTAAATGGTGATGCAATCAGAGGTAAATAGCAGACACAGCACTGTGTGGTGAAGGCTGTGGCAGAAGGATGCGGTGTGAATTAAGGGGTCACAAAAGATAATCATCAACCCTGGTTGAGCAGATCTGAGAAGGCTTCCTAAAGGAGGTGCTGGCTGAGCTAGGTCTTAAAGGATAGGGGAGAGTTAGACCAATGAGGATATCCCAAGCAAAGAGAGCAATGGGACGCTTTGCCTCTCAGGAAAACAAGAAGTTAAAGCTGACTAGATCGTGAAGCCTGTGGCGTGCCACATTGAGGACTTCGTTTGTATTTTATTTAGAGTCTTAGGGGAATCAATTTCAATCACGGAATAAACTGAGTGCCTATCAAAATCAGTGAGGTAGAAGTTGATATAGAAACAGAAGGCAAGTTCCTAAGCTAAAGTCCTAATTGTTCTAAGCTAAATACTTTGTATCATTTCATCCTTTCCTTCACATCCCAAGACTATATCTGTCCAAGCATCTCATGCAGGTCTCTTCTTGGTCAGCCCTCGCACCCACACCAGGTCTGCAGCCTAGAAAGCATGCCTCACGTGTTGTTGAACACAGCCCCGTGAATCCCACCAGTTGACTGTTCACACAAATTTAAGGTGGGTGTAATATATAAAGGGATGGCAATATGCTTGCTTTAAGTAATTTAATAGGCAGATAGACATGAACAGACACTTCTCAAAGGAAGACATCCGAGCAGCCAACAGACACATGAAGAATTGTTCGACCTCACTAGTCATCAAGGAGATGCAAATCAAAACCACACTGAGATACCACCTAACTCCCGTCAGAATGGCAATCATCAATAATTTAAAAAATAGCAGTTGCTGGAGAGGGTGTGGTGAAAAGGGAACACTTATACACTGTTGGTGGGAGTGCAAACTAGTGTAACCTCTTTGGAAAACAATGTGGCGATTCCTAAAAGCTCTAAATATCGACCTCCCATATGACGCTGCAATCCCCCTACTGGGAATATACCCTGAAGAACTCAAATCACTCTATGAAAAAGATACCTGAACACATATGTTTATCACAGCATTGTTCACAATAGCAAGAACCTGGAATCAACCATGCTGTCCATCAAAAGAGGACTGGATTTAAAAAATGTGGTACATATACATGATAGAATACTACACAGCCAGAAAAAAGAACAAAATCATGAATTTTGCAGCTACCTGGATTGAACTAGAGTCTATAATACTGAGTGACCTCTCACAGAAGCAAAGATCTGAGTATCACAAGTTTTCACTCATTTAGTGGACCTTGAACATCTATCGTAATACTGTAAGAAAAGGATTGACAGTGGTAGGAAACTATGGGGGGGAGGGGAAGGGAGGTGGGATTAATGGCAGTAAATATCTGTCTGGGGGTGAGGAGACACCCCTTGTCAACAAGGGTGGCTGAACGAAACATATTTATATACCTAACCCTTTACTGTACCCCACAATACCAAAATAAAAAATATTGATTAAAAAAAAAAAAGACCACAGTCTAAAGCTCATCAGTGTCCAATCAGAAGTTGCACCTATTTTGACATGCCAAAGCTTTTTGTGAAGTATCAGATTAGAAATCGAATAAATTGGATTTTTTATATCATTGTAGATTTTCTTCTATGAGAATACCTCAGAACAAATAGAAATCATTTCAAGTGCTGACTTTTCAAGTCCTATTTTTCTATGCTTTGTAATAATGTAGGTGAATTTTATAATTGCTCAGACTTATAAGGTCATAACTATCAGAATTCTGGATGAATTATCAGCATGGATAAGAGTATGCTTCTGAAGGTGCTTCAAGTTGGCACCAGGGAATAAGAGACACCAGAGCAGTGAAACAGTGTGACAATATGTCTCCCTGTACCCCAAAACTCCAACATGAGGAACTGCCCTGAAACAGTTAAAAGAAATGCAATGCTTCTGAATCTGTTTCCTATTTTTCAAGGCCAATCTGTGCATGACATCATCACTTTCCTTAGACGTCATGTTTCTGGTGACTTTGAATGTCTTGATATGTGCCTTGAATGCACATAGTAAGCACTCAAGAAATACCTGTTAAATTAGTGAATGATTTAATGAATGGTAAAATGATGTAAACTTCCACAAATGACTAAAATAGAATACATAAAAAAGATTGTGTTGGAACAAACCAATTTGTGTGAATTCCAATTGCATTTTTTTGGGGAAGTGGAATTTACAACTGCTGACTTCATAAAGTGAAAGACCAGAGCAAATATAAGTCAGAAAAAATTTTAAAACACTTAAATGAATATTAACATAAAACCAAAAGGAATAAATATTTTTGTTAATGTTGAAATTTGTTTTTTAATGTCTTAATTTTGTGTTATATTGCTTTTGGAATTGATTTAAAGAGAAAAACAAAATCTGAGTAAAAGAAGAAATAAGTAAATAAGACCCCAAAGGAGGTTAAATTGACTACACTGCAAATGATTCAGTGAGCTCTGAGTTTCCTGGCAGCCAAAGTAAAAAGGGTTTTGATAAAAATCAAGAACTGCTAGTGCTGTTTGACCCTGTCAACTATTATTGATGCTGGGAATGTGAGAAACATGACTTTTAGCAATGACCAAGTAGGCCATCTGGTGTTGCACACTTAAAATCTATTTGCATATTTGCTGTAAATGACTAACAGTGAGTGCTTCCAGGATATAAGCATTATTTGTAAATATAACCCTTGACAAATCTCTCCTTTCAAATGTGCAAACCAAATTTAAAATAAAACAAGTTATTATTTTCCTGTAATTTGGAATTTTGAAAATAGATAATAAATGGATAGGAGCTATTCTAACACATAAAGATTTTCAGTATTTGCATTAGCCAGAACATTTCTATGACTTTTCAAAACTTTTTAAAAATTATGATATATTTTAAACATGAAAAAAGGTCAGAAATGCAACATATCAGATTCTCTGTACCCACGGATTAGATTCATCAAAATGTGCTTCCATCATTGTTCAGAGCTTTGTTTTAGATGAAATGGGTTTGAAGGTAAGCTTCCCTCCCCAACTCTCCTTCCTCATTCCCAGAGAGAACTCTTACTTGGGTGTACCCTTCCTCTCCTCTTACCACACACGTTACCATTGGCATCAAGAAATCTTTGTTTTGTGTTTCGATGCTTTCATACTCCAGGTCCACTTTTGATCATTTCTTTGCATACTCAATAAGTTTGTCTAGTTTTAACCTTGATGTGGATACTTGTAAATCTCTTTCCCTGATTCCTCTACCCTATAGTATTTCATCATGTAATGTATTTATCAGTTTTTCACCAGTCAATGGGCGTGTGGGTTATTACTCGCCAAAGAGTTTGCTGCAGACTGTTTGGGAGATCCTGATTTCACACATCAAACCCTGACCCTGAACATCACCAAATATCTGACATCATCAGAATTTTATCTTTACAAAGTTGAGGTTCTTACATTATCTTACTATTGCATTATTGATTTTCCCTTGGTTCTCGTTGATTTTTTTTATACTTTAATCTTTTCTCCATGAATTAGTTCATTAACAACCTTTTCTCATTGTGGAGTTTGGGAGAGTGGGAGGAATCATTAGTCATTTACTTAACATTAGTTGAATTATTCATATATTTTGGATGCTAATAAATTTTCTTTAATGCTTTCATTCGAATTTTTAAAAAATCTGTGACTTCCTTTTTTATTTGTCCATACATATATCTACTTTATATAGATATTTACATTATAATGCAGTTTCATTTATGATCAGTCTTTTCATTTATTGTTTATGCTTTTCACATCTTGTTTACTATATAATTATCCAGAAATTATGAATGTATGTTCTCTTTTTTCCTTTTTTTTTTTTTTTTTAGTTGGAGTCTCACTCAGTCGCCCAGACTGGAGTGGCCGCTCTGGGCCACCGCAGCCTCGACCCGCCGGGCTCCGGCGATCCTTCCGCCTCAGCCTTCCGAGTAGCCGGAATTACAGGCGCGCGCTACCACGCCCGGCTAATTTTTTGATTTATTGTAGAGACGAGGTCTCGCCTGCCCAAGTGGGTCTCGAACCCGCGGGCTCAGGCAATCCACTCTCCTCAGCCTCCCAAAGGTACGGGATTACAGGCTGAGCCCCCAAACTCAGCTTCTTTTTTCCTTTTAAATGCAATAATATTTTGCATTTTACTCTTGGAGCTTTAACCCACCTAGAATTGCTTTTTTGTGAAAGTTAGAAGGTGTAGATTTAATTTGGTCTTTTTTCAACATGTTAAGCCAGTTGTCCCCAAACTATGTAGTGAATGTTTCTCCCCCCCCCACCACCACCTCTCACACCCCAGTGATCTACAATGTTACTTTGACCACATGCAAGGGAGGACCCCAAGAAAACCGGAATTTATATGTAAAAATTTTTGCATTTATTCTTACATGTTTAAACTTCAGTCACCTTCAAAGAACTCTCCGTTTGAGGCAGCACACCTGTCAAGATGCTTTTCCACTGTTCAAAACAGTTTTTGAACTCACCAATTTTGATGCCGTTTAGTGCTTCTGCCAGTTTTTGTCCCACCTCCTCCACTTGGGCAAAACTTTTCCCTTTGAAGACATTTTTCATCCAGGGAACCAAAAGTAGTCAGTCGGGGAGAGATTGGGAGAGACAGTGGGGCGCAAGAGTTAAAAACTTCTGAACCTGCCTGAGTTCGCTGGTTCGAGACCTGCCTGGGTAACTTGGCGAGACCTCATCTCTACAATAAATCAAAAATGAGCCGGGCGTGGTAGCGCGCGCCTGTAGTTCCAGCTACTCGGAAGGTTGAGGCGGAAGGATCGCCGGAGCCCAGCAGGTCGAGGTTGCAGTGGCCAGGAGCGGCCACTGCACTCTAGTCTGGGCTACAGTGAGACTCCAACTCAAAAACAAACAAACAAAAACTTCTGAACCCTCAGTGTGGTGTGGGCAGGTGCACTGCCATGGTAGAAGAACTGGTCACCTGTTTGTCACAACTTGGGACGTTTCTTCTACAAATCGTGATGCAACCTTCTCAAAACTTCCAAAAAAACTCTCATAGACCATTTGATCCAGAGGAACAGATTCTGAGTGTATTACAGGGAACTCACCCTCCAAAAGATAACTCCTGTTTTTTTGCCCCCCCTTGTATATCAGCTTTACACACACACACACACACACACACACACACACACACACACACACACACACACACAGCCTGTTTGTGTAAAAGTGTTTGTTTCTGAGTTCTCTATTCCGTTTCATTGATTTGTTGGTACTGTGCCTATGACAATAGCATCCAGATTTTATTAATCAACTTCTAATAACTTAATATATTACCAGGAAAATTTCTCCTAATTCTTCTTCAAAATTATTTTGCTTATTCTTGGTCCTCTATTCATTCATGTTAGTTTTAGAATTACTTTTCTGTCAAACTTCTCGAAAACTCTGTTGGGGTGTGATTTAGTTGCACTGAATTTAGAGATTTATTAGATGAGAATTGACATCTCTATGACACTAAATATATATATATATTTCAAAGTTTAACATTTTCCCCTGTGTGTCTCAATAATTTTTTATAATTTTCTTTACAGGATCTTTCACGTGCTTTTTTAGGTTTATTCATAGATAACTTATTTATGTATTCTGAAAAAAGTTGTTTTTATGTTATGATACAAGTCATTTTTTGGATATATGTTTGCTATAATTTTATCCCAGCCCATGGCTAAGCCACATTAGTTTTTATTGCAACTTCCATACAATGTTGATTAGAAGTTGACAGCTGGAATCTTTGATCTCTTTGTGATTTTAAAGGAAACGCTTCTATCTATAATGTTTGCTTACAGTTTGAGGTAGATTCTCTTTATCAAATTAAGAAAAATTTCTATTTCTTCAATTTCTATTCTGCTAAACGTTTGGAAATAATGACTGGATTGTATTTTTTCAAATTATTACATTTTTTTCTTTAATTTGCCAATGTGATAAATTACCTTAACAACTATTTCTAATGTTACATCATCTTTGCCCTCCTGTGACAAAGCCTACACACACACACACACACACACACACACACACACACACACACACACACACAACGAGCATCTTTCTCTCCTGAGCATTAATCAGTACATTATCTTCTGACTTCTACTTTTATGGCTGGGAAGACTTTCATCAGTCTACTATTCCACAGGAGGGAATGTCTTTTTGATTATGACTACACATGAAAATAAGTGTTCTCTACAGTTCCGTCATGACTATCAGGTGTGGATTAACTCTTTTTACCACATGTTCTTAATAAAGACTGGAAAAATCTCGATCATTATAACTTCGAATAATTTCTCTTATCCATTATCTAATCTCTTCTTCTGGAATGCCCAATAAGATGGTTTTCTATCACCATATTCCCTCTTCCTTGTCATGAATATCGCTTCTAAATTTCAAATGTCCTTTCACTGTATCCCTCTCCATAGTATTCTGTGTAGTTTCCTCATATTTTGCTCCAGATCACTATTTTTCTTCTAATATGCTCCTACGTTGTCTATTGAATTTTTAATGTTTTAAGTAAAAGATTCCATTTTACACAGTTCCATTTAGTTTTTCTTCAAATCTGCTGTTTCAGTTTTCAGTCTATTTTTTTTTAAATTAAGATTTTTATTTTAAATTTTGTAATTTCCTTTAGACATAACAACCTCCAAAATGTCAGAGGTATTCATCCTTCTCTTCATTGTGTCTGCTGCTTCTTCCTTCCAGTGGGTCATTTCTCCATATGATTTACAATTTTTGACTGTGAATTCACCTTCATCTGTATTTTCTTCCCTTGGGTTCACACATGCCAGGGTAGAAGTACTTCTGTGTGGTATACAACAGGTTCATTTGCTGTTTGTGAATATACCAGCTATTTCTATCTAAGACCAATGCTTACATGTGTTTCTTTGCTTGGATACCAGTGGGAATGCACATACAACTGGCCATACCTTCAGACAGTTCAGGCTTGGATTCTGATATTTCATGGGGTAGGTGAGGACCGTTTTATCTTGCCTAGAGTCCCAAGCAAAAACGAAAGTCCTTTCTGCTTTCATGGCCTTGTGAGTGAAGATGTTCTCCCTTTTCTCGCATTGTGGGGTAGCCTTGCCAGCGTTAGAACATTATGCGGATGCCCCAGTTTCAGCTGCACATCTTGAGTAGAGCCAAGGTTAATCTCCTCTGTTTTCCTATGTGCACATGAAAACCACAACCTCTAGCTATTGGGAAATGTATCTGAACCCAGCATCCTCTGAATCGCTGTAGTATTTGCTTGTGTAGTCTTCACTCTGGCTGTTTATTCTGGTATCTAGGACTTTATCTATCTTTATTTTGAATTCATGCATGTTTAACAAAGCTATGCTATATTTTATCCAATATGTGTGTATGTTTAATCCTGGAAGGACTCTGCACTGGGTCTATCATGCTGCCAGACTGCAAGCGCTCACATGTAATCTTACTTAGGATAGAATTTCATTTTTGCCACTTATTAGCTGGGATCCACCTAACTCTTCTGCTTAAGTTTCCTCAATCAGATCATGGAGTTGATCATAACTACTGCATTTGATTGTCTTAAGAGTTAAATGAAATGATGAGCTGGGCTCGGTGGCTCAGCCTGTAATCCCACGCCCTGGGAGGCTGAGGGGAGTGGATTGCCTGAGCCCGCGGGTTCGAGACCCGCCTGGGTAGCTTGGCGAGACCTCATCTCTACAATAATTCAAAAATCAGCTGGGCGTGGTAGCGCGTGCCTATAGTTCCAGCTACTTGGAAGGCTGAGGCGGAAGGATCGCCGGAGCCCAGCAGGTCGAGGCTGCAGTGGCCGGGAGCGGCCACTGCACTGCAGTCTGGGCGACAGAGTGAGACTCCAACTCAAAAAAAAAAAAAAAAAAAGAAATGAGGTCTATAATCTAGGCACAACATCTGCATATAATAGTCACACAATAGACGTGAGTTAGTAAATGAAATTGAATGCTATTTATTATCTGTATGTGATTGAGTATTTATAATTGTACAGGTTTTACAGATCACTTTTGATTATTTTTAATTAATAAAAGTGTATGTTAGTTTATGTAGTATAGTATGCTTGCATTTTACTTCCAAAATCTTAAAGGAAAAGGAGAAAAAAAGAAACATTTGGCCCATGATATCTTGTTTCTGATTATTTTTGTGAGTGCATAGGGGTTATGATTAAATAAAGTAAAAAAAAAAATCAAACAAATAGTGTGTTTTGAGCTCCAATCACTCATTTATTTATGTGTGGTTTGTCTGCTAGCCTATTCACCTCTCTGATTTGATATGCTACATTCAAAGCAGAGAGCCTTTTCCCTGTGTCCCATATTATATGAGAAATACTTTCAAGGGAAAGATTCAATCTGCCAGGAAGATCTTTATCCTAATAAAGACAATAAAAATCTAGGAAAGGGTGAGAAGCTGAAGACATAGTATAATCTAGATTGTGTTCTGAAAAGATGGCTGTGTTTGGAAGATGGATTGGAGAAGGATATGGAAGACAAAATTCTAAAGTGATCCCCAAGATGTCCACTTCCTGGTGTGCACACTTCATATAATCCCCTACCCTTGAGTTTGGAAGGAACCTGTGAATATGATGGGTTAGTTTCTCCGTTGGATAGGTTACATTATACAGCAAATGATGACAGAAAATTTACCCCTGTGCTTAAGTTATATTATACATAAAACTTTCTTAGAATACTGGGGTGGTAGAAGGATGGAAGTCAGTGATATGAGTTCCTACTGGCCTGAAAGAAATCAATTGTCATGTTTATGGAGAGGACCTATGGCGGGAACAACAGGTGGTATCCAGAGCTGAGGATGACTTCTAGTTGGTGACCAGCAAGAGAGCAGGGACCTCAGATTACAACCACAAGAAACTGAGTTCTACCAATATCCACATAAGCTTAGTAAAAGACCTGAGCTCCGGAAAGGAACATAGCCCAGCCACCACCCTGATTTTATTCCAGCCCACCTGTACCTGACAGAATCCAGCCCACCTGTACCTGACTCTGACCCATGGAAACTGTGAGGCAATAAATGAGTGTTTTTTTAAGCTTCTAAGTTTGTGGTATTTTTTTTTCTTCACATAGCAATAGGAAACTAATAGAGAGAAACCAGCTGAGTAGTTGTAATGGCCAAGGCCCAAATGAGAAAGATCAATAGTAACTTTGAGTCTGCTGAAATGGAAGTAATGGGTAAACATTAATGAAGAAGACAGATGCAAACTCAGTCATCCACTAAATGTCAGCATAGGATGTGTCAGAATGACCTTAAAGTTTTGGGGTAGATCTTGATGCTTTCAACTAAACTGGGGAAAACAAGGGTGATAAAAAGTTTCATTAGGAACATAATGAGTCTGAGACAGTTTTGGATGGCTTATAAAAATGGTCCCAGGTACTTCTCTCCATGTATCCACACTTCTCTGCAGTGAGACTTTGCCAGATATTTCTCTCCATGTATCCACACTTCTTTGCAGTGAGTTTTCCCCAGATATTTTTCTCCATGTATCCATGCTTCTTTGCAATGAATCTTTGCAGTTTTTACCACAAAAAACAGAAACCCATTCTACTCCTTCTGGTTTTCTGGCTCTATCCTGACCTTGAGACCTACATTGGCCACTAGAATGCAGAGGGAGCAATGATGTGTCAATTCTAAGCATTGGCCTCAAGAGGACCTGCATATCTCTGCTGTTTCTCTTGGTACCATGCAGCCCCCATGTGAGCAACTCAAGGCTAGCCTACTGCAGGATGGAAGGACACATGAGGTAGAAACAAGCCATCATGACTGAGTCCATTCTGGACCAGCCAGCCCCCACCTACCAGGTAGCTGACCACAGAATCATGGGTGAGCCCAGACAACACCAGAAGAACCACCTCACTGAGCCCAGCTTAAATTGCCAATCCACACAATCGTTAGCTAAACCAACAGTTATTGTTTTGAGCCACTACATTTTGGGATAGCTTTTGATACAACAAAACTAACTTTTACAGACATGTAGATTTTGAGACACAGATGAAACATCCATTTACATATGTTCAGTAGAAAGTTTGGAGTCTAGATTGGGAGTACAGGAGAGCAGATGATTTTCTGGATAGATATTTAGGAGTGATCAGCATAGAGATGGACGTTGACGTCAAGAGTGAGCATGGGTATGTTTTTAATTTTCTGAACGAGACATTAATTTTCTAATGATAATGGGTACTGTTAAACATTGTTCTTCATTCAGCCCATTGTCATTATTTCTCTCAATAAACTATCGTAAGATGAAAGATTCAGAGAAATGCCTCTAGCAGAGTAACTGATTTTTTCCTTTAGCTCGTCTGAGATGTTCTACCACTTGACTCGTTTCTCTCAGATTGCAATGTCTGGAAAACAAAGTTTAAAATTGCCCTCATGCTAGAAAACGTTTTACTTTTACTTTTCTACAGGTTAGTTGACCCCCCCACCCGATGTTTATATCACATTCATGCATAATGCGTGTCATTCGAAAGTGAGAGATCTCCAACAGTTGTGCGATTCAGCACAACTTACAAGGTCTTACTCATGATCCTTGTGATAACCTTGTGAAGTCGACGTTAGGATTATCTCCATTTGCAGGTGGAAGACAGCAGCACCTGCATTTACAGTGATGCTCAAGGTCACCCAACAAGTACACTTAAGAGCCAGGATTTTCTAATCAAAGTCTTCCACACCCCCTGCCACATTACAACATCCCAAAGAACTTCCTACTTATATAGTTGAATTCTGTTCTCACCCCTACCTTTTGAGGTATTGCTAGCCATCCAAGAGCCCCTATGTTTTCTAAAGCTTTCCTTTTGTCTTCCCCAATACGCTATTATACAGATTATTTTACCCTGTCTAAAATCTCATGTTATCCCCTCCACATGGTGCAAGAAATAGGGCAGAACCAGACTGGGTTATGCTTCCAAGTGAGTCACGCTAACCTATCTTGTCATTAGAAATGGCTCTGCGTCTTTATCTGCCCACAAACTCTAATTAATGATCATTTAACTGTACTGTCAACTCTGTTTAAATTTGAGTGATACCAGTTGTTTCTTCCTTGGGCCAACCAATAGCAGCAGGGGAGGGCATTCATGCATGCCATTGTCCGGGTGGCTCTGGGCCTGTGGCAGCCCAGTTTAATGGGCATTCAGAGCTCATTAGTGAGGAAACACATCAGGATTGACCGCTCCGGTGCCACACGTTGCAACTAATAGCCCTGCCGAACAGAATCGTTTCTGTTTCTGCTCAGTTGTTGTGAAATTCTTTCAACGTCAACAAGTGGTCGTGTCGGCAGGAGCCCGCCATCCTGCCCAGCAGTTTTATCCGTTGCTCTCCTGAGCCAGACTTGTGTCCTCCTCCATTGTCCAGCCCCACAAAGGAGCCTGAGCAATCACAAAGCCTTCACAGCCATTCATCATCAGCTCACCGATTCTGTGGGCAGGCTTGCCCGCCAGAGTTTAGGCCAGTCCTGTGGGGATGGCATGTGTGGATTCACAGGCAGGACACCGGGGCTTCTGCCCCCTGCCTTAGGGATTTGAACAGCACAGACAGAGAGAGTTTGATTTCCTCCTCCACGAGAATACCAAAATGACATGTAATATGCAGCATCAGACTAGAAATGTACCTTTGAGTGTCATAGAAAAATTGCAAGTGTGGCAAGATTGGGTTAATTATTTCATCGGGCAACAATTCTATAGTTTGAAAAAGAGAGGAAACTCTCTAATCAAAGGGGACACTTGGCACCAAGTGTCAACAGTCTACTCAAGGGATGCATATTTTTTTATTCATGAAAAAGTTTGTACATTTGCCCAGGACATAGACGTGAAAGTTGTCTATGAAATATCATGCAAACTTTCTAAGCTTTATTAGATATTTAGAAAGAAAGGCAATACTCCTGTTTGCACACTATTTTTATAACCAGGTTTTGAGAATTGGCCCTATTTGTTTGTAATACAGAAGCACTAGAAAATGGATTTCCCAACACAGCATTTTATACCCACAGGAAAAATGCCTTAGATTTTAACTAAAAGAGCAAAATCTGCTCTCCTTGGATGCTATACTTTCTTCATTTTTTTCAGAGCTCACTGAAGGAAGTGGCTGTGGTCATTGGTTTTGTGCTTAATGAAGTAGGCAGTGATCAAAGTGAGAAAGATTGTTAACTCCTCAGTTCATCCTCCAAGCCCCAGTTCTCACCTCTGCATACTTTCAAACCCCAGTTTCTAGATGCTCCTGTATAGACTCTTTCCTGCTCCTGACTCCACTGGTTTTTTGAATTACTGGTATATATTTTGGAAATTTTTTCCTAGACGAAGGACGGCTAAAAAACTGTTTCTACTTCTTGCCCATTTTGCTTGACTCAATGCCTAGAGATGAGTATGTGCTCAATAGCTGTTTGTTGAATTAAGTAATCCATGCTACAGAGTTGTCAGAAAGTGAATTATTTGCATTTTCAACCAGGTGATACCACGAAATAGGCTCAGACTATTAAATATTTTGGAGCATTACATACCGTTCACATTCCTTACAGGGCTTTGGGATATCATAGTTAGATAAAAATCACTTCCTGATCAAATATTTATGGCAGGATGAGCACATTTTTAAATATCCATGTTATGACAGACAAATAATATCACCAAATTCTTTTCATGTTTTCTTTTTAAGATGCAGGTTCTCTTCTGTTATGTCTGTTATCACTGTTATCACCACCATAGCTTCCAGTAACTGAGCACTTACTATGTGCCAGGTACAGCTGATGAGCTCTGTCCTTGCTCATTCAAGTTCACTCAGCTACCCTGATTCATTGTGTATCAGAGAGCATGATGGGTCTGCAGTACCTCTCTATGCATTAGTTATACGTGGAGCCCTTTGCAAAGCCTGCGTTTATAAAAGATTCTGAAATACTTCATGGTGTCCTGTTTCTAATGCCGGAAAGATGCTAATGTGCCCATCTGGTTTTCTTTTTGGTACTTCTCTGATGGGGCACTTTCAGAAGATCACAGACTTATTCATGGGCTTTACCTCCCTAGATGAAGCTGCATGATGTCAAGGTAAGCCTGAGATATTTGTTCCTTTTTAGGGTGAGAGATGATATTCATTGGTTTCCAAAGGAAGTGCCCAGATGATGGCTGAAACTCAGGCTCTGAGTCGTTTGTGTAATTATTAAAATAAGAATAACAAAGAAACATAAACTATGTCGTGTTTACTTTTTTAAAAGCTTATCTGGTACCCTTAGTGGGTCAGCTCTGACTTTCACAGGTATGATGTGTTCATAAAAGCTTTACATGAATTACCTTCTTTTATCCTTCTAAGGATTTTATGAGGTAAATCTTACTATTATCTCCTTTTCACATGTGAAAACACTGAGGCTTAGAGAAGCTAACCAACCTGCCCATGGTTAGGCAGCTAGTAGGCCATGGAGCCAGAGTTTAAGCCTCCTTCTAGGGCCTGTGTCCTTGACAAGAGTATATGCCTCCATTGAGTTTCTTTCTGAGGCCACGGCTGAACTTTAAATTTACCTTGCATTCTTTAACAGTTGCAGATGGGAATGTCCTTAAATAAGTCTCTTGTAATGCCAGAGCTGCTTTGGCCATAATGGCCCAATATTCCTTGCAGGATGTTGTCCAAGAAGGCCTTTGTGCATGCAACTTGCTAGTCCCTGTTCTTCCAGTCATACAAGAACAACTCTTCACCTGTCCGACTACCTTGAACATTTCACCATAGGACATTAAGGTGCCTGTTTTGCTTTTTGGCTTGCATATCACAGGGGAAGCGATACAGAACTGTTATTAAAAGCAACTCTGCTGTCCCATCTGCATGAGTGGGGAATGAAGGGTTTTGCAGTACGTTTCTTTGGGAGACTTTGAAAAGGGTAATTGAATTGTTTAAATCAGATTTGCGGCCCCTGTCACAAATCATTACCTGTCTTCCCTCTAACTATCTATCTCCTTGTTCTTCAAATTAATGGCACATACCACACACTGACCTCCATTAGCTTAATTTGGTAGAGACATTTTCCAGCCCATATCATCAAAATGAGAGAGAAAATTATGCCAGCCAGAAGACCATCTGTGGAGTACAAAATGTTAAAGCAGCAGGCATTTCCCCCTATTTTCTTATTTCCCATTTTTGAAATTACTCTGTATTCAACTGTAGATACTTACAGTGACTAAGTGTACACATTTCTCAGATTACTGACTTGGATTTGACAAATGAGACTGGTATACTATTGGCTAGGATGAAATCTAAAATATTCTCATCTTGAAATCCTAATACATGAGCTACATTTAAAAAAAGATAAAGGCTTTGACGTCTTAAGCAAATGTTTCTCCTAATGGAAAGTGCTATATATAGCTCTCTAGTACTACATTTTCTCTTGCACTTTACAGGAAGTACTGGGGAATAAAACCATCTCCTAGCCCACTAGCTCCACCCACTCCATTTTTAATGCATTGACACACTAACTAGCACTGATTGCATTTGTCTACAGACTATGTGGTTTTCTGACTTTCCTGTGGGGTTCATTATTTATCAGTATATACTCGAAATTAAGAAATATGATATATAGAATAAATGATCATATATAATTCAATTTAGCATGAATTGTTTTGTATGTGTTCCAGGAATTTGTGCCAGATCCCAAGGGTATATAGCACTGAGAGGAAAGTGCACTTCTTGACAGAGAGAACGAACATTTCAAAATTACCATGTATTTAACAATCTCTTTATAAGCTGTGTACGGGCATAAGGAGGAAGCCTGTTAAAGTACACTGGAAAAAGGCAGAAGAGTAGTTGCTGACCCTGATCTGTGTGACTGTGATCACGTCACTGCATTTTTCCAGGTCTCAGCTTCCTCATGTTTTAAACCAGAGCCTTGGACAAGAAGTAAGATTCTCGACCTGTCCCCCACTAAGGACTCTTTAAATATCTTTTCCTCCAATTACTTATGTTCTGAAAGACTTAGTCTAAGAAGAAAAATCCATTCATTAATGACTAATTTGATGCTGTTCCTTAATAATTTATTTTCTATTAAAAACATTTGCAGTGTTGCCGTTCAGAACTTGTCATAAATGTGAGACCACAAGGTTGCCACACTCATTTGATATAATTGTAACTGAAACCAAGAAAATAGTACATTAGTCAACCTAGATCACTGATGCGCAAATTATTTTCTTAGTTCATGGCACCCTTGAGGCCTGGAAAATTTTGTCATGGTGCCCCAAGGCCAAAAGAACTATCTCAGAAGTTCTGTTTAGCTAGTGCTAATGTCCAAACAATTTCATAGGTGTTAGTGTTTTGATGACTTGGTAGCCATTTGAAAACAATACACCTAAGTTGAAAAAAAAGTTTTTTCTTCCTTGTAAAACCATGATTATTGACTAACAAGAAATGTATGCCTGTTGGGCACTTACAGATCCTGCAATGAGATTATTTCCTGCTCTGCCCTGATTTTCACTTGGCATTTGATTTTTTTTAATGCATCAATGAATGAAAGCTCAATTTCATGAAGGCAGGAAGTTAGTAAAAGAAATGTAGCACAATTTCATATAGAGACTGTGAACTGTTTTGAGCTAGAAATTTGTCTGGTGTCTGATAGATGTTGAATGTTGCTGTGCTTTCCAAAAATTTAGAACGATCCCTTGGTGTCTCTCCGAGCTCATTTCAGCACTCCCCCCCCCAGTGTTCCTTGGCACACAGTATGGGAACCACAGGACTAGACAATTATAATATAAAATGCTTAAAGATAAAGGGGCCAGAAATGAGTTGCCCATGAAGTGCTGTGGAAAGTCAGAGGAAGAAGGGATGACTTCCAGCTTTTGATGTGGAAGGAGGGTTTCAGGAGAAAGGACTCATGAATTAAATGGGCCTCTGGGAATGCATAGAACTTAATCCTGTTGACATTACAAGAGGAAGAGTAACCCCTGAGGTCCATGAATTAAGACAGAACCAGGCATGGGTGGTTCCCTTTAAGGTTTATAGGGGTAAGGTTAATTCTGATGCCTGTATAGTGAAGACATGGATGAAGTTTGGACTTGATTAAATGTGAAGTGGAGAACAAGAATGGGAATGATGAGAAACTATGATGTAATGGCAGAAGTAGGATGGTAATAAAGACCTGCTAGTGGCTAGTGGCTGGGACACGAGAGATACAGTCACACACTGAAGAGATTTTAGGGGCAGGAGGTTGCTCCCGTCATTGTCTTGATCAGGGGGAACATCTTGAGCAGATCCCTCTCATATCTAGCCAAATACACTTTGGACTTTTCCTCCCAAACCACCATCTCCTCTCTAAGTATACAGACTAGAGTCTGTTCTTCATCTCAAAGGATGGTGTGAGGGAAGAGGTTTACAAGGCCAGTAAAGGAGTCTGAACACACAGAGGACAGAGCAAAGTCATAGGACTGAGGATACCCAAGTCCTAAGTCATTTCTACTGGTTACTATCCATAGATTAGCACCAGGTGACGTTGTAAAGAACCATGAATAGAGCTACCCAGCATGGCCATCTACATTGCTCCCTGAGGTGAAACCTTGGTGAGCAGTGAACTCATCTTCTGTAGTTTATGGGCCTGGCTCAGAATGACACATCCTTGAGAGTGGAGACTGTGCAAGCCCTAAAACGCACCAACTTCCCTCCTTATTCACATTTACTTTGTTTCTCTTGCCTTTCCTTCCAACCCAAGATGTCCTTACCTAGTGGATGTGGCCAGGGAAAATGACCACGAATTTGAACAAATATAGCACTCATACACTGGATTTTCTTGCAGTCTTGGTTTTTGAACCCAAAGACCAAGAGTTGCTTTATTCTGTGGCATGCCTTTACTGCCACCTGAATGATGGCCACTGTAGGACAGAACATACATGTAGATACATAGGGTGGGAAATGGGAGAGCACATTCTCTAGTTCTTTGCAGTAATATCCTGCTGCAAGAGGCTACAGAGATTGACTCTATAGGTGTTGGTGACCAATTACAGGAAATGGAGCAGTTTTAACAAAAACTAACTTGAACGTGGCCAAGCTGAGTTGGAGACTCATGATACATTCTTGGGAAACAAGAAACCAGGAGTTAGAAATGAATGACTGCTGAAACCTGGGCCTGTGGTTGAGATTTGGAGTTGACTTTATAGATGAAATATTAGGAATCGTGGGATAAGATAACATTGCTAAGAAGAAAAGTGTCAAAAGAAAAGAGAAAGATTTTTTAAAAAGGCACTAGGCATAGTCATAAAAGATTAAAAATGCTCAAGACAGAAAGTTCTACATGTGGGGACCGGAAGCAGTGAGAAGAGTTGGAGAAGAAGTGAAACAAAGAGGAAGGAGATCCAGGAGGGTGACACATCACACAGGTATCAAGCTAAGTGTTTCTGGACTGAGGAGAAAGAGTTATTCATGTTTTAGCAAGGTCAAGGAGTTTGAGGACTGTGAAAAGGCTTTGGCTGCTACGAAAACCTGATAATAATCTTGACTGCATGGTAATCAATTATGTCAATGTGTGATTATCTTATCCTACAGCCTTTTAACAAGTGCTGCAACAATGGCTTGAGAATTATTTAGTTGGTATTTCATGATAATCAATACTGGTGGATGGAGGGTTGGAGGGGAGGGTGGAAATGGGGTAGTGAGTATGGGGGATGCAGAAGAACACATTGCACTAAAGTCACTGGTTAAATAAACAGCCTTCCTGGAAAGAATGTCCCAGATGAGTTGCAAATTGCTGTAAAAGATGTATTATTTTGCTGTAGTAGTAAGAGAAACAGCAGCTCAGTGCAATTAAGATGTCTGTTAACTTAGACCTAATAGTGAATATTTTCATGCAATATCGAAAGGACTGGAAATCCAAGGCTACTTTCAACTAGGAGAGTGTCGCAAAATTCCAAATTCAAATTTTGTTTTTCTTTCTGTAAACTAACAAAAGTGTGTGTGCAAAGAATATGAGATTATTCCTGTCTATTTTTAGCTCCCTGCATCTTCAAAGCACACCCAGTGGAACCATGCTACCAAAAAGCAGTGGACAGAAACCACTCGTTTGCTTTCTGTTCTGTTCGTCAGTGACTGAGGCATGCAGTGACAGGTAATAGAAATCTCTTTGGTCTGGTAGCTACTGGAGGAAATGAACATCCTTTGTGGTGTTCCCAAGAAATGTTAGTAATCAAGGAAAGCTATTCTTTAACAAATGAAAACAAGCTACACAAAAAATACATCTGCGTTTCTCTGTACTTTGACCCTCCTCACCAAGTGTTGGGATCAATTACCACTACAGCATCTGTCATTAGCATTTCTTATACCTTGTCCCACTGATAGACTTTTACGGAATTTGACAAACCAATATATGAAGTAGTTTAACAGAGACTTTTTCATCTTGGAAAAAAAAAGTGATTTCAGATAAAACATATTATTGTTTTATTCACGTGCACTTTAAAAGATAAAAAAAGGATGAAAACCCCAAATGGCTTTTAAATGAAGGACAACAGACCTCTAGGCTTGGTAACTGATGCATGAGTAACAAAAATATATTTCTTCCTCATACTACATGTGACTGACAATCAAATGATCTCAGTTTTCAGATTATTTACATATTTGCGTTATCTTCTACTAACATTAGAATTTTTGGAGATGAGACTTTACATTTCTTCTGCTTCTTTCTCCTGTTCCTATTCCAAATCAGAGAGAATTGCTCTCCTATCATATTGCCATGCCAGATACAGAAACAGAATATGAGTAGAAGATATCAGGAACTATATGAGTGTTCTGTGACCCCAAGGAAACATTTGTTCTTGTATCTTTTTAAAATTTAAGACAAAAGAAAAAAAACTTCACAGAGGAGAGTAAACCTGAGACACTGATTCGAGAGCCAGACAGTTCAATGAACAGGATAATCGGGGTAGTTTTTGACAGGTGCGGCTGCCTGCCTATAGCTGGCATATAATCATTACCATTTTAATAAAGCTCTAATAGGGGGCTGATCATTCAATAGGGTGTGAGGATCCTAATTCAGCTCCCAATCCCACATGAATGTGCTAGAATTTGCAGGCTTTGTTTTCCTCTTTTGTACCCCTGAATGCCAATAATTACTGGCTATAGATTCAAAAATTCTTAGAACTGGAAGCTAAATTAGCTCTCCTAATACTGCACAAGAATGTCAATACTTATAAAAAAAGAAGCAAGTGGTTTTTTTGTATTCTTTTTTTTTTTTTACACTTGTAGGCATTGTGAAGACCAGCAGTTGAAGTGGGCTGGCTTACAGCATGAATAATGACATTACTGTCTCTCGCATGGAGAGCTCTCCCATTCTCAGGAACAAAAAGTTATCCATTGGTCCAAATGAGATAAGTCTTCTAAAATCATACATTGCTTTTTAGGTTTCTGCTTTTCTTGCAGTGAAAGAATCTACCTCATTTCTCTGGTCTTGTTTAGAAGCTGGATTTGTAAGTATTCTATATCCTATATTTGTAAATATTCTATAAGTATAATGTCAGTATCTCTCTAAAAAACAAACAAGCAAACAAATAAAACAAAACAAACACAAGCTTTCACCTCCCAGGACCTATCTTCAAAGAGAGTATTCGTAGTCAAACCACTTGTGTTATAAGTAAAATTTTAGTCATAATTATGATGATATTGGATATCATTATTTAGTCAGCACAATGCATGGGACACCATGCTTAATACCTTATATGGGCTATTTCATCTGATCCTTCAATACAGCTATGAGGTAGATATGATTTTTAAGCCCATTTACAGAGGATGACACTCTGAGCAAATAAATACGGTACCCAAAGCCATTCATTTAGTAAGCGTTAGAGCCAGGGCTCAAACTTCCTACTTCAGCTGGTATTTCTTATAGGTAGCACTTGCCTGAAACTCCTCAAGGCTTCACCCCGAATTCCATTCAGTGTCACAGGTACCACAGTCAGTCACCTCCTTGGCGTCACTAGAAACATTCCTTCATGGAACTAAGAGACCTGGCTGAGATCATGGTCTGTCTGATGCCAGAAGCTGACTCTCAGGTACGTTTGAATTCCCTTCCTTTGTGCATCAGATGACACTAAATAATTTGGGGAGAATGAAATATTGGAAAGGAAATTTCAGTTGTTAATGCTAATCGTCAAAATGTGATTTGTCTACACTGTTGACTTGCCATGTTGCTGTTCTTTGGGATCCATGCCAGAAGATGCCCTGCTGGCTTCTAACACAGGGTGTCGAGGTAGATAGGTGGCTGAAACTGTGCATACGCTCACCTTAAAACCAAATCTCTTCTGTGCTAATTAGAGACATGCTGAGCTTGCAGGTAACTGTCTTTAAACTCCAAGAATACCGGTTAACCGATTATCATGGCCAGGCCTTGTTTTGTTCAGGGGTCTTAGATATACTTGATTCATAACTTTTTGTCTAAGAGACACTTTCAGTTTTACAAATAAGCAAACTGAGACTCAGAGTTGAAGGGTCCTGACCAATATCACACAGCAAATCAGACACCATAATCCAGTTTTCATGGTGCTTCAGAATTATTTTCACTGTGAATCAGGATCACTGGGGAACTTTTATACACACACACACACACACACACACACACACACACACACACACACACACATTCCTAGTAAGATCTCCCCAAATTGCACCTCATCCCATGTGAAGCATCACTAGGAAAAGATACTGTTAGGTCTGATTCTCATATGTAAGATTAATGTCTCATTAACTGCTTTGTGATGGACCAGTACAAATAGAAAGAAGAGAAGCACCATTAAAAAGTGCCAATTGACATTACGTTTATTTTCCTAAGTGTCCAAGTCTGACTCTGTCACTTAATGCAACTCTGCAGTCATTAGCTACTGCTGCAAAATAAATCACCTCAACATTCAGCAGTTGGAAGCAACATACATTTTTTTTTATATTATAGTATTTAAGTATTATTGATTTTATTTATTTATTTATTTATTTATTTATTATTTATTTATTTATTTATTTTTTGCATTGGAGTCTCACTTTGTCTTCCAGACTGGAGTGCAGTGGCCGCTCCTGGCCACCGCAGCCTCGCCCTGCTGGGCTCCGGCAATCCTTCCACCTCAGTCTTCCAAGTAGCTGGAACTATAGGCGCGTGCTACCACGCCAGGCTAATTTTTTAAAATTTATTGTAGAGATAAGGTCTTGCCAAGTTGCCCAGGTGGGTCTCGAACCCGCGGGCTCAGGCAATTCACTCACCTCAGCTTCCCAAAGCACAGGATTACAGGCTGAGCCACCGAGCCTGGCCTAAACTTTTTTTAATACATATTTTTTATTTTAAAATCGTGGGTACAGTTAAGGGTTAGGTATACAAATATGCATTGTGTAGGTAGCCTTGTTGATGAGGTGTCCCCCCCATCCCCAGACAGATGTTGACTACCGTTAATCCCACCTCCCTTCCCCTCCATAGTTTCCCGCCACTGTCAATCCTTTTCATACAGTATTATGATAGTTGTTCAAGGTCCACTTATGAGTGAGAATATATGATACTCAGATCTTTGTTTTTGTGAGAGATCATTTAGTATTATAAACTCTGGCCATTATCAATAACAAAAAATAACAGATGCTGGAGAGGATGTGGTGAAAAGGAAACACTTCTACACTGTTGGTGGGAGTGTAAACTAGTGCAGCCTCTGTGGAAATCAGTGTGGAGATTCCTAAAAGCTCTAAAAAGCGACCTTTCATAGGACCCCACAATCTCCCTACTGGGAATATATCCTGAAGAACTCAAATCATTCTATAAAAAAGATACCTGCACACACATGTTTATCACAGCATTGCTCACAATAGCAAGATCATGGAACCAACCATGCTGTCCATCAAAAGAGGACTGGATTTAAAAAATGTGGTACATATACACAATGGAATATTATGGAGCCCTAACAAAGAACAAAATCATGAATTTCGCAGCAAACTGGATAAACTTTTTTTAAATCCCACAATTTGTGTGGGCCCAGAATTGGGAGCAGCTGAGGTGAGTGGCTCCAGCTCAGGTTGCCTCATGAAATTGTTGTCAAGATGTCAGCTAAGGTTGTAGTTATATGAAGGTTGGCCTGGGGCTGGAAGATCTGCTGAAGACAGCTCACTTACAGGGACACCCAATGGATGCTTTGGTGACTCACATGTGTCTCTCCAGAAGTCTGCTTAAGTGTCCTCACAGCATGGTGGCTGCTTTCCCCAGAGTAAGGGACTTCATAGAAAACATGGTGAAAGCTGTGGTTCTATCACCTCACCTCAGAAGTCACACTTCATCACTTCTTTCATGCCTTATGGGTTGCAGAGGTCAGACCTATCCAGTGTAGGAGGGGACTACACAGGGACATAACCCCAGAAGGAGAAAGTCACTGAGACCATGTGGACACTAGTTACCACAAACTCCACGGCAGAGCACTTTGCTCTACCAGAGATTTTGGCAGGAAGAGGAGAGCGATGATTTCAACTCAACTAACGGAAAGTCCAACTTATTAATTCTCCACATACCAGTCTACACAGAAGCAGGAGTCTCAGACAAAAATTGCAAGCCATCCCAAAATGCTTCCGATTAATGTCCAACTCAGGGCCATGGAATAGAAAAGGCCCCTATTTCTTATTTACTCATCTATTCATCCTTTCAGTGAAAATTCATGGAGAATCTGCTACCCGCCAGGAACTGTGCTAGGTGTTAGGTAACAAAAATTAAAAGAAAATGTATAGAGAATGTACCCTCTAGAATTCTATCTTCACAGAAGTGTTTATCTGAAGTAGTGTTTCCTCATGGAAGATTCTGTTATTTTAGTTTTGTGGCTCCTTATTTTTTAATCCCTAGGAGAAACCTGATTTGTTTGTGAGTCCCATCTTAATGGCCATGCCCCCTGAGGATCAAACACTAGCAGCCCCAGAACAATGTTAAACAAAGAAGATGCATCACCAAACAAGTGCAGGAAAGGAGATTTTTTCAAAGGCTGGTGGATGGAGCACATACTTGCAAAAGGTATATTTAGTACTGTGGTATTTGCTGCTATCACAACAGAGATAACTGTGGTTTTTTATTCATAATGACAAACTCATAACATGACCTAGAGTGTTTATGTCTAAATGCTAGACTATCCATAAATTTATTTTATTTATTTGTTTATTTGAAAGATGTGGGGTACAATTCAGGGTTAGGTACATAAGCGGTTATCATACAGGTGAAGTTTGGACCTCCCACTGGTCCTTATTTCACCTGGTTTGGGATTAGGTATGCTTATTAATGCAATGCCCCCCCCCAGTTCCTCTCCTGGCTGTAACTCGCTACTGCCAATCCCTTTCAAGTAGTATTATGATAAATATTCAGGGTCCATTTATGCGTGAAAACATGTGGTACTAAATTTTTTGTTTCTGTGAGAGATCACTGAGTATGATGGACTCTAGAGCCATTCAAGTTACTGTGAAATCCATAATTTTGCCCTTCTTCATAGCTGTGTAATATTCCATTGCGTATATATGCCACATTTTTTTCATCCAGTCCACTTTTAATGGGCAGCATAGTTGGTTCCATGTTTTTGCTATTGTGAATGGTGCTGCAATAAGCATGCATACATGAGTATCTTTTTTGTAGGGTGATTTGAGCTCCTCCAGTATATTCCTAGAAGGTGGATTGCTGGGTCATATGGAAAGTTGACTTTTAGGTCCTTTAGAAATCACCACACTGTTTTGTACAACAGAGGTTGTACTAGTTTACATTCCTACCAACAGTGTAGAAGCTTTCCTTTTTCCCCGCATCCTCTCCAGCATCTGCTGTTTTTTGAGTTGTTGATGATGATGACCATCCTGCCTGGAGTTAGGTGGTATCTCAGTGTGGTTTTGATTTGCATTTCTTTGATGACTAGTGAAGCTGAGCATTTTTTCATGAATCTGTTGGCTGTTCATAGGTCTTCTTTGGAGAAGTGTCTATTCATAAACCAGATAAATGAAAGATGTGTACAATGAAAACTACCAAATACCGCTCAAAGAAATCAAAGAAGACACAAACAAATGGAAAAATATTACATGCTCATAGACTTGAAGACTCAACGTTGCTAAGATCTCCATCTTACCCAAGGCAATCTACAGATTCAATGCAACACCCATTAAATTACCAACATCAAAAAATAATAATAAAAAATAAATTACCAGCATTATTATCCTCCGACCTGGAAACAACAATACAGAAACTCATATAGAAACATAAACGACCACAAATAACCAAAACAATCCTCAACAAAAGAAATAAAGAGGGAGGAATCACACTCCCAGAGTTTAATCTTTATTACTAGGCTACAATAATCAAAACAGCCTGGTATTGGTACAAGAACAGGCATATAGACCAATGGAACAGGATAGAGATTCCGGAAGCAATTTTTCAACCAATTCATCTCAACCAATTTTGTCAAAGATGAATTTCTCAACCAATTTTGTCAAAGATGAATTTCAACCAATTCATCTCAACCAATTCATCTCAACCAATTTGTCAAAGATGAATTTCTCAACCAATTCATCTTTGACAAAGCTTCCACCATCAACCACTGGGGAGAGGAGAACCTATTCAATAAATGGTGCTGGGAAAACTGGCTGACTATATGCAGAAGATTGAAACAGGACCCTTACCTATCACCATACACAAAAATAAACTCTAAATGTATCAAAGACCTAAATGTAAAACTTCAAACTATAAGAATCTTAGAAAATGCAGGAGACATCCTTATAGAAATTGGAATAGGCAACCAATTCCTGATCAAAACCCCAAAAGTCCATACCATAAGAGATAAAATAGACAAGTGGGACTTTATCCATAAAATTTTAATTATGCCCTATGAATAAAAATGTATTAATATAAGAGATGACTGAAATAGCCATAACTGACCTGATAAATAATCTTTCCCTGTAAATTGTTGAGTGTTACTTTGTCTAAAAAATGATCATAAAAGCAGTAGTGCCTACTTCATAGAAATATGTGAGGTTTTAAAGAATTAAATTTTTATGTAGTACTTAGCACAATGTCTGGCCCATATAAATGCTCATTAAATGTTATTATAAGCCAGTATATTACTGTCAACTACTCACAGATAACTGGCTTTACTTTAATGTTTCTCAACTATTATCACTCTTTTAGAGAATTTCCGTGACCAAGAATGCACATTTCAAACCTTGAACTTTTTTCTTAAAACATCAAACTCCCCCAGGGTTAACGTGCTCTACTATGACCCAAAGTGGTTGTCTATTTTTCTACATTTTTTTTTACCAGTGATATATGATTCAGGAGCTGGTTATATGACTCAAAGTAGCTGGTATTTTTTTTAACAAATTACAGTGTCTTTTTATACTAAAATAAGTCACTTTTGTCTATGACAGTTTTTTCAGTCTACAAAATGGAATGGATTGTGTTTCCTAAGATCATTTACTATGTGAGAGTTAGGATCTTAGAAAGCAGAAATGTACATTTTGATGAAATTACCAAACAGACGAGTCAGTGAAATTAACCTATGACACATTCTCTTGATAATTTCCTTGAGTTTTTCACTTGACTTTCCTGCTTGTCTGGTGCTGCAACAAAGGCAAGCAGCATAGTTGGCCAACTCTCAAACTTCTGCTGATTTTGTGAGTGTGACCTTTAGAACCAACCTTAAGCCTCCCCTGCTTCCAATTCTGCTGAACATGAAGAAAACGTGATTCCCTGGAGCCAAATAAAAAGCTTAGAAAGAAGGCCAAGAAGACTTCTTAGATAT
Organism: Cephalopachus bancanus; assembly: GCA_027257055.1. Taxonomy (NCBI): domain Eukaryota; kingdom Metazoa; phylum Chordata; class Mammalia; order Primates; family Tarsiidae; genus Cephalopachus; species Cephalopachus bancanus. The sequence goes on along the minus strand of JAPVLO010000028.1, from coordinate 1,612,690 downwards.
CAAATAGCTCTTACAAAACACCGTTTTGATGAAGCCGTGTAAGCGAATCAGAAACAAAAGTATTAAATTTCCCTTGAGTTACCTGAGGTTTCAAAAAGAAGGAATTAAGAAAGTGGCAGGGCTGCTGTTTAGTTGCACAGTACCCTCTGAAACCCCCATGACGTGCTTTGGGGGAGAGATTTAGGCAATCCAAAACTTCAGGATACTCTCCACCAGCGTGTATTCAGAATTCATATGATCATCTCTATTTTTTTTTTTTAAGTCAGAGTCTCACTCTGTCTCCCAGGCTGGAGTGCAGTGGCACGCTCATGCCCACCCCAGTGTCGACCTGCTGGGCTCCGACGATCCTTCTGTCTCAGCCTTCGAAGTAGCCAGATCTACAGGCATGTGCTACCACGCCCAACTAATTTTTTGATTTGTTGTAGAGATCAGGTCTCACCAAGTTATCCAGGCTGGTTTCGAACCCTCAGACTCAGGCAATCTACTTGCCTCGGTCTCCCAAAGTGCTGGGATTTCAGGCTGAGCTACTGAGTCCAGCCATATGATCATCTCTTATTGCCAAATTGCCCTCTCATTTCTAGATCAAAGAACTAGAATTAAGTACTCATATTCTGGGAGGCTTATCTGTACCGAAGTAATGATCCTTTCCTCAGGTTTGTCATGAATTAGAATTAATCCTCTCTTGTTTTCATCTTAAAACAGAAAAATATCAAACACATCTTTCTTAACTGAGTTCCACGTTCAAAAATATTACCCTCAGAATAATTTGTTAAATTGGATAGTGTCACTAGCTCATCTTTCATCTAGATTAATTAAGTAAAGTAACTCTTTGGTGCCTAGCATCCTAATTCTCTCATTGTCCTGGGGGTGTCAACAGTTGTCTCAAATGGATGTTGGGGAATGCTTTACAACGGTCTAATTATATTGTAAAACTATATTTTAAGCAACAAACAGATTTTTAATATCACTGTTAAAAAGGAGCAGAGGTAGGAGAAGGAGTAAGGTGTCCAAAAATCTAACAACAAAAGTTCTGCTCTGAGGTACTGGAGCTCCCATGTGCTGAACAAATTCAGATTAAATTTAAATCCTGCAAGGTTTGGAGCTTGGTGAAATTGGCAAATCAGCTATTAAAAAATAAGACTGAAGTGTTTTATCTGTGTTGTCCTTTGTAATTAGACTGCTGAATAACAGAAGTATTATCACACCAGGGTTAGTGCCAGAGGATTACCCAAAGTTTTACAAATGGGATGCTAAAGTGGCCTGAACAGGTGCACACACAAAGACCAAGGGAGGGGGAAAGTAAGAGAATGAAAGCTGAAGCCTACTACTTTCAGCCACATAGTAAAATTAATGGTTTCTGTAAATGAATGGCACGGTTAGATTACCATTGAACTTGTAAAATTAGAGGAAGGAGTCAGATTCTTCATTACACTCCTTTTTCTCTTTTTTAATTTGAGCGGAGGAGGTCGACCTTAATTGTCATTTTACCTAAAAAAAGAAAAAGAAAAAGAAAAATCTTTTCATTTGAATAATTTTGCAGCAGGCACAGTGACTCCTCAAAAGAATTGTGCTTTCTGAAATCTTTCTTTTTTCCTAGTCTACTCATGTGACCTGCAGACTGGAGAGAAAAGTGAGTTCGAATTCAATGAACTTATGTTAGAGAAATTGGTGAATTTAAAAAGAAGTTGGGGGGACAGCTACTACCCTTGAAAACATCAGTGAAAATGGAAAGACAAACAGACTACTTGTAGGCAAATCAAGGATTCACACATTTGAACAAAAACTAAAAACATTGCTTAGAATTAGAAGCAACTGTGTAGGAACTTACGGATTCTAAACATCCCCAGTTGGGCTCTTTTAATTTGTCAAAAATGTATCTTTCTCCAATGTAATGGTCATTCCATCCATTTATCACAGTTACTTTTTCATTATAATTTCCTTGCAAATAAAAGACCACTAGATTATTTGCCTTTGGAAACTTAATGTTTTGAGACTGCTATACAGAGATAATTCTTTTCCATTTCCGTCAACACTTCAGTATTCTGTAACCCAGTTCTCCTGGAGATGAGTAGCATTTGTTTATTACTTGAATATCTGGGTAAACCAAAGACTTGATTTTGTATGAATGGTTTTAGATTCTAAGAATCTGGAGTTACCACCAAGTCTCTAGGCCTTCTCAGGATACCACAAGTATGTACAAAACGTAGCCCCTGGCAAATGACATTGTCTCAATACATGTTTGGCTAGTATTGTTGTTGCTGTTGTCATTTGCCTACACATCCACACATCCTCAAACAAATCCCAGTTGGCTTCTAATAGCAACAGTCTAGTGCTTTGCATACAAAACAGAATACAGTGTGTGGGTATAACCTGTGGCCATAAAGCCAAGTCATGGGTATCCACTTTCAAAACCTAGATATACATTCTGAATTTCATCATGTACTAATCAAATGATCTTATCAGTCATGTGGAGATTATTTATGTAGCTGTTTAAGAAAAATATCAAAACATTTATGTATATCTGCACCTGAATCTTAAAGTTTATTTGTATAGAAATTTGAGAATTGAAAACTGTACTTATCATTTACTAAGTACTTACTACCTTAAGCAGTCTGTCAAGCATGTTATATACAATATGACACTGCATTTTCCAACAAGCTTTTGATAAAAATACTGTTTCCTTTTCCATAGTTCAGGGGTTCGAAAGTTAAAAAGCTTAAGAACTTTGCCAAAAGACACACCCAGTGACAAAGTCAGAATAGTCACCCAGGAATATCTAGTAAATAAAGATATAGTACATTTCATTGCTTTATATTATATTTCAAAATAATGTATTTATTAATCAAAATCAAAAGACTGTTCACATGTTCCCTGAAAGCCACAGAACTAAGTAGAAACTTCAGCTTCAGTTCTTTATATGAAACTGCCAACTACAGTTTTGTCTATCTAAAGAGCCATATGTTTTGAAATTCATACCTGAGATAAGAAACAAATGTTGTCATACAACTGATAGCATGAGAATTTAGGTAGAGTTTTCACGAAATTTCTAGTAAAAAGATGAACTAACTTGCCCTTGCCTCACACATTTCTTGCAAATGAACTACTCATTTGTATGGTTAATGATTAAAACAGAAGCTCTACCTTGAAAAAATGATCCTGGGCATCAAATTGTATGCTGAATTTTGCATGCTTGTTACTTTGGGATCTGCACTTGCCTACTTTCTACCTGAGGCTCCACTTCATATGCCGATCCTCGGTCAGCAAGCTCCTGAAACTTGCTATAAAGCTCTTCCTGAAACTCCCACTGTAGAAGTTTGACAGTGCCTTCACAGAAACCTACTTAACTACCTATACTCTTAGCTGGTTGTCTGTCTAAATCATGGTGAGTGATAATACCCTAGTTTATTTGTGTCATTTACCAAATGGTGCCAGAATTTACCTACCTACTTATTTGAATAAAATAGAGTGACATCAACCTCTTTGGTAATTTTCTACTGTTTTTTTTTTTTGACTTGGAGTCTCACTCTGTCGCCCAGATTGGAGTGCAGTGGCTGCTTCCGACCACCGCAGCCTCTACCTGCTGGGCTCCGGTGATCCTTCCACCTCAGCCTTCCAAGTAGCCGGAATTACAGGCATGCGCTACCACACCCGGCTGATTTTTTGATTTATTGTAGAGACGAGGTCTCGCTGCCCAGGCAGGTCTCAAACCCGCGGGCTCAGGCAATCCACTCACCTCAGCCTCCCAAAGGCGCGGGATTACAGGCTGAGCCACTGAGCCCAGCTTCTACTGTTTTTTTGTAGCTTTGTACACATGAGGTGTTTTAAATGGAAGCTAATAGCAAATGCTTTTATTTATTTATTTATTTTTTTGAGTTGGAGTCTCACTCTGTCGCCCAGACTGGGGTGCAGTGGCTGCTCCCGGCCACCGCAGCCTCAACCGGCTGGGCTCTGGTGGTCCTTCCGCCTCAGCCTTCCAAGTAGCTGGAACTACAGGCGTGTGCTACCACGCCTGGCTGATTTTTGAATTATTGTAGAGATGAGGTCTCGCCAAGTTGCCCAGGTGGGTCTCGAACCCGTGGGCTCAGGCAATTCACTCACCTCAGTCTCCCAAAGGCGCGGGATTACAGGCTGAGCCACCCAGCCCAGCAACAAATGCTTTTAAAGGATAGATAAACTGTTAAGTATCAGAGGTCAGAGTAGAAGTTCAACAAATATTTGTTAAAATAATGAAGGAATATAAAAAGCAATAAAGTGATGTGAAAGATGAAACTACTAAACAGAGATTGGCTGTAGGTGAAGTTAGTACAAAGTAGAGAAACAAGAGGAAAAAAACACTAGACAAGAATTCCAGGACTTGTTTATGCCATGATTGCCATAGAGTCATCATACACCTTAGTTTTCTCAGAACAGTCCTGGTTTGCTTGGTTTACACTTGCCATTCTGGTATAATTATTAATATCACCCCCTTTCACTCTCAGAATTGCCCTGGTTTTGATGATAAATTATATGGTCACTCGATTAGCATGTGTCATAGAGCAAATTCTTGAAACACTTCCAATTGACTTTTCTCTCCATAAAATAAAACAACTGAGCAAGATGGACTGTATCTCTCCTCAGCTTTGGTACAGACTGTTCACTGTTTCTGAAATATCTTCACTCATTTCTTCTCCAAATTCCTGACAACCGGTTCCCATTTTCTATAAGAGGAAGAAAAATAATGACAACAACAAAAGAGCCTCTGTATAAACAAATTGGGTTTTGGGGGAGAGGGGACACATATATATTTGTGTTTAGCAATAAGAGTGAGGAAAACTCACAGTTGAACCACCATGCAAAATATATCCAGGCTATCACAAAATTATAAGCCAAAAAATACAAAGGTTAAAAACATGCAGCTGTATTAACTATAGATTAAACAAAATAATCATTATTAAAGCTAATTTAATAAGAATTAAAAATTAATTTGAATTTTTAATAATAATTACTTGATAATTTTTCTAATGTCTGATTCATGTACTACATGGAGCTAAGAAGTAGGATAGAACTAGACCACTCAAAAGCAACACTGAAAGCTAAAAAGTATGGAATCATGCTTTCATAATTAGGAGGGAAAATTATTTCCAATCTAAAATTCTATACCCAGACAAACTATCATCTAAGTGTTTATGTAGAATATAACATTTTCAAAAATGAACATTTTTGATAAATTACCTCTCAGGCATGTTTTTTTAAAAAACTACTGGAAGAAAGGTGTGTCGCCAGGCTCAGTGGCTCAGCCTGTAATCCCACACTTTGGGAGGCCCAGGTGAGTGGATTGCCTGAGCCTGCGGGTTCGAGACCCGCCTGAGTAACTTGGTGAGACCTCATCTCTACAATAAATCAAAAAATTAGCCGGTCGTGGTAGTGCGCACCTGTAGTTCCAGCTACTTGGAAGGCTGAGGCAGAAGGATCACCAGAGCCCAGCAGGTCGAGGCTGCAGTGGCTGGAAGCGTGCCACTGCACTCCAGTCTGGGCGACAGAGTGAGACTCCAACTCAAAAAGAAAGAAAGAAAGAAAGAAAGGTGTGTCTAAGCACCCTTTTTGGAAAAGTCACTGGAAAAAAAGGTGTGTCTGTCTTAACCAAAAATATAATGAGCCAAGAAAATAGAAGATATGAGATCCTAGAAATGGAAGATCCAATACAAAAGAGGTGAAGAAACTATGACAGCTTCTCTATGGAGAGAGATCCAATAAAACAACTTTGAATTAAGTCTAGAAAATAACCTGTTCAAATTAGAGTAATCCAGGAGACTCTGAGAACAAACTTCAAGAAGATGTAGTCTACAGAATACCTAACATGTTTGAATGTATAAAGAGGAGGTTTATGCTACTTGGGGAGATTTTAAAGTTAAGTTAGTGGATCATCTATGACTATCGTTTACATAGATATAATAATCACTAAATATTTCTATAGCCCATGGAAGATGGGGAATGAGAAGTGTGCTTGTGTGTGGCAAGAAAGAGTGATACTGGCCAAGTGGGAAGTCAATAGACAAATGCTTAAGATTGAACAATCAGAATGCAAATATATGTATTCATGTAGAGACACAGTATGTCATAATAGTTACATGTGCAGACTCTGGAGTCAGGCTCTCTGGGTTCAAATTCTAGCACCACCAATTGTTATTAGCCATGTGGCTTTTGGCAAGTAGCTTAACTATTTGAATCTATTTTGCCATGTGAAAACTGGAATAATAATACTTTAGCTCTTAAGATTTGTATGTAGGCTATATTTTTAGAGCACTTAGAACAGTGTTTTACCATAAATAATCCAGTGCTTACCAGAAAGAATCCTCTCATCATGTTGCTTTATGTCACTAGTCCCAGTTAAAATTCCACCCAATGCATATGATTGGGTGGGGAGGCTGAGAAGGCAAACAATCTGGTATTTGTAATTTCTATGATAGGAGGCAGACTCTGATTCTCTCCTAGGGCCATTCAGTACAAAACTGAATGAGATAGGCTGTTACTCTTCATTTGTATTCATTGTCCCTCCATAGGAGAAGTCCTTTCATTTTTGATTGACTCAAAAATGTAATTTTGGCCAATTAAATATGAATAGTAACAGTCATATATGTCATTTCCAGACAGAAACAATAAAAGCCATGATATGATTCTCCCAGTCTACTTTTTCCTGCCCTGCAAATACAGAAAGCATGCCTCTGTTGACCTGAATCCCTGAGTGACTGTAATGAGCAAAGCATCCTTGCCAACTTCTGGAGGACATAGTATGAGCAAGAAATAAATGTGACTGTTTAAAGCCATAGCAATTTTAGAGTTTTTGTTACTGTCGCTTAACCTTGCCTATCCTGTCTAATAAAGATAATTCAGCTGCTGGTCAGCAAAAAACATGGCAAATGCTTATCATAGCACTTGCTGTCAGTAGGTCAAACATATTGAAATTTATCCAGCAATACACGAATGTTCTGAATATCATCTAATAACTGTGAGTGCAACTGCTCTTATGTTATTCCAGACAACTTTCCTCAGCTATGTCTTGTCTGCCTTTGACCTGTACTCTCCATTTTTGTCTAGTTACTATCTCTTATCTTTGTTTCCTACTTATGCCCTGTTGGACTCAGCCCTGATAATTGTTTTCTTTCCAAATCTTGACTCTATTAAGAGTCAGAAATGAGTATGTGTGCCTTGGGTTTGCCCCACTATTTTGTCCATCTGAGATTACCTAGATTGGAGTACTGAAAACTCATTGGCTTCTTGGGACTCAACTCTGACAAGTTGGCCTATACAAATACATGAAGTAATTTTAAAACTTCATAATATCTATTTATTAATTCATTCAGTGACTACGTATTGGGAATTTAAGTCTATACATGTATTGTTCCACAATAGTCTATTCTGAACCAGGGATAAAACAGTGAACAAATGATCACAATTCTAGCTCTTGGGAGCTGACATTCTAGTGGTGACAGATGTGCAGTCATCACTTGAAGGCATTTGATGAGATACCCTAATAGAGGAAAATAGTATGAGAGTAGATGGTAAATACTACAGAAATGAATTAAACCTGTTACAGAGAATGCAGAGTACTGTGAGCAGGTAGGAATGTTTGTTTCCATTTAAAGCCCAACTGGTAAAGTTAGGCATCCTTAAAAAGGTAACACTTGACATAGATTTGAAGGAGCTGAAGAAGTGAGCCATATGACTGTCTGGAAGAAAAGTATTCCAAGCAGAAGAAAGAAGAAATGCAAACTTTCCAAAAGAAATGTACACCTAGAGTTTTTGAGAAACACCAAAGAAATTTTCATGAGAATGCCTGTTAACTGGTACACCTAGAGTTTTTGAGAAACACCAAAGAAATTTTCATGAGAATGCCTGTTAACTGTACACGTAGATGTCCATTTTCTCTTGCATTAATCTCTTTATTTTTTCTCTTTTATGATTATGCAATTTGAGTCTCTGTTTTAACCTTTGCTAATATCATTCATAGGTTGCATTCATCCTTATAGGAGAGCAAAGTCTTAGTTCTGGTTATCTTACGTTCACATCGGTAATTATCCCACAAAGTCTTAGTTCTGGTTATCTTAATTTCACATTGGTAATTGTCCTGTAAAGTCTTAGTTCTCGTTATCTTACTTTCACTTTGGTAATTATCCCAGCGAATGGAGTAGGGCAACTTTTCTCCAGTAGATTACATATTATTTTAATAACCCATTCCACTCACATTCTTTCTTGGGAGTCATTAAGAGCGTATATTTGGCTTTGTCACTAATACCCCCAAACAACCACCACTGAAACAGTAATCTCTGTCTGTAATGGAAGATGTTTAAGTGCTTGAATATCTGATGGCCATTTTATAAAAATGATAGAAGACAAAAAGCAATAAGAAGATGTGTTCATAGATGTCTTCAACCATGGGACCTGTTGCATGCAATATGAGAAAGCACACTGGAGCTGACCTCAGTTTTCAAACCAGATACACATTCCTATAGCTGAGTCATTTGAAGTTTGCCCCTGTGTGGTTTACTGTGCAGTATAAGATATCAAATAAAGCATAGTATAGGGTGTCAGTGTCCTTTTGGACAAAGCAAAGCAAATTCCGAATTTTCAACAGGGACAAGATTACATTCATAATGGAAAACACTCACTGCCAAAAACTAGTGCTTTCTTGTCTTTTGACCAAGTCTTTTCAAATATTTCAAGATTAAAATAGACCATGAAAACAATACCTATAATCAAACTTTTTTCCTAATACCTGTCACTACCTAGACATAAATTAGCCTCCTAAAGGAATGCACTTTACCATAGCGGATCTCCATGCAAGGAGGGACCCTCCCCCAAAAAACAGAATTATCTTTTTGGAGGGTGGGTCCCTTGTAGTATACTCAGAATTTGTTCCTCCGGATCAAATGGTCAACCAAAGTTTTTAGCCAGAAGTTTTGAGAAAGTTGAATCATGATTTGCAGAAGAAATGTCCCAAGCTGTGGCAAACAGGTGACTGGTTCTTCCACCATAACAAGGTGCCTGCCCACACCACGTTGAGTGTTCAGCAGTTTTTGACCAAATATGGCGTGACCTTCGTGCCCCAACGTCCCCATTCACCCGATCTTGTCCTGCGTGACTTTTTGTTTGTTTCTCTGGATGAAAAAATTCCTCAAAGGAAAACATTTTGCTGATGTGGAAGAGGTGAAACCAGAAACCACAGAAGCACTAAAAGGCATCACAACTGACCAGTTAAAAAATGGTTTTGAATAGTAGGAAAGCATTTTGATAGGTATATTGCATCAAATGGAGAGTTCTTTGAAAGTGACTAAAATTTAAACATGTAAGAATAAATACAAAACTTTTTTTTTTTTTTTGAGTTGGAGTCTCACTCTGTCGCCCAGACTGGAATGCAGTGGCCGCTCCCGGCCACCGCAGCCTCGACCTGCTGGGCTCCGGCGATCCTTCCGCCTCAGCCTTCCAAGTAGCCGGAATTACAGGCACGCGCTACCATGCCCGGCTGATTTTTTTTTTTTATTTATTGTAGAGATGAGGTCTCACTGCCCAGGCGGGTCTCGAACCCACGGGCTCAGGCAATCCACTCACCTCAGTCTCCCAAAGGCGCGGGATTACAGGCTGAGCCACCGAGCCCGGCTACAAAACTTTTTATAAATATATTCTGGGATTTTTTTTTTTTTTTTTTGGTTTCCCCTCATAGACCACTCTGTGAAGCATAGTGCATACAGTCATCATATAGCTGACTATAATGTACATTTTAGTAGTGAGGCCAAAACCATTTTTCCATTGTATTTAACAATTAAATCAGACTCCAAGGAGAGCTCTCAGGAGGTAAAGATGACAACATGGTGATCACTTAAGTGGTAGCACTAGAGATTATGGAATATAGTAGCAATAACACCATATTCCCCTTTGCATTCTTCTAAAACACTGAAATTATAAGTTTGCAATAATGAAAGGGAAGTGAAATGTAAAATAAAAGCAAAAAAGCAACAAACCTATCAACTTTGATATTTCAAATCCCATTAGCTGGGTGACTTTAGACAAATTCTTAGCTTCTCTAAGTCTCTGTTTTCTGAACCTCAAAAATGGGCAGTAATCTGTCAATTACTAATATTGTAAGGATCAAATTAATCAACGTATGCAAAATTTCTAAAACAGCACCTTGTACGTAAAAGACAATAACTGTTGACTTATTTTTATCATATTTAACAGATGATTAAACGAAGGTTCATGTAATGTCAGTGTCAGAAATCTAAACTCTGCATTTAGAGTCCATCATAGCTCCCTCCATCGGTGACGTTCATTCCTAAAGCAATCATAACTTGAATCAGTTTCACTTTCACTGTTGCAGGGCGGCAAATGTAAACTTAATTTTGACAAAACTAGGAGGGCAAGAAAGAGTTGATGGTAATGATTTGCACAATATTAATGGAACACTGGATTAAGAATTAAAAAATCTGCCTTAGCTCTGCCACGACTAGATGACCAAGGGGGCAATTCTCGTACATTGCATCATCTTCATTTAAATGCAGAATTTAGATTCCTGACACTGACTTTGTGGTTGAAGGTGCAAATGACCTAGCTGGATCCCTTCCATGATCCCTTCCCTCCCGGGTGACACACTAGAGAGACCCGTTCTCACCCTCATCAAATTTTAGTGGGTTATGAGTCTGGACAGTTGTTCTTTTGTATCTTAATGTGACTGCCTGGACCTAGATCTCTCCAGGAATTCTCTTGGCTCCCTGTAAGACTTGTTCCAGAGAGCCTCAAGTGGAGGACGCCAAATCGCATCTCTTTTTAGCACTACCTGCTGTGCAGCTAGCCTAGATCAGTGCAGCATTGTGGGTCAAAAACCAGGGTTTGGGGTTGGCTTCCTGGCGCAAACCCAGTTTCACCATTTCCTCGTTGGGTGAGCCTGGGTAAATTATTTAACTTCTCTGTGCTTTTGTTTCTCCATCTATAACTTTATTCCCTATGTGCAAAGTCTCTGGACAAATACCTAGTACACAGTAAGTGCAATGTGCTTTCTGCAACCAATCTTATTAGGCTTCCTCCAAAGTGCAGATCTTTCCTGACTTTTAATCTCCAATCTCAAAATATTTCCACCTTTCTTCTCTGTGGGCTGGCATTTTACATTGCTTAATGGATATTTTCTATATAAGGTAACCTAACAAGCAATTTAAATTCAATGCCTCCAGATTTGTAGAACATGTAATTGTATCTTGAATTATTTTTAGAAAAAGAGAGGACCTAAACAAGCAGACAAATCCATTTTTATAACCATCTTAATAATTTGGTATTAAAATGAATATAGGGCAGATGGGTCTAGAATAAAGTGCCAAGGTCTTATTGTACACAGTTTACATACAGGTGCCATTGTATTTTTTCAACCTAGAAACTCAATTTGAATTATTGACTGGTTAATATAAACAGCAGTATGGTGTAGACTTCCCCTGAGCCTATGTTCTCACACCGCTTGGTTTTGAATCTCAAGTTCACTAGTTACTATTTTTGCAACTTTGGAAAATTTAATTAACCACTTTGTATTCAGTTTGCTTATCTATAAAAGGTGAATGATAATTATACCTAATGATAGGGTTGATATAAGAATTAAATGAGTAAGTATTTACAAAGCACTTAGCACAGATTCTGGTACCCTGTGAGTGCTATATATACATTTCTTTAATTATATTAATAAGCATTAGGTATCATTATAACATCACAGAGAGTGACGAGAATAGAATAATCTCAGTTACAGATTCTAGAATAATTCTCACTGGGCTTTCTTCAACACATTCATCAAAACCAAGAGAGACTTCAATCATTCACTGGAGTCACGGAATAAGTACTCCTTGTGACTCTGTAAAATTGGCCAATTCTAGTATGACCCAATTCTAGTATGAATTCTAGTTCATACCAATTCTAGTATGAATCTGAGAAAGGCTTCCCTGGTCCTTTCTAGGACCCAATTCTAGTATGAATCTGAGAAAGGCTTCCCTGGTCCTAGGACATCCACACTTCCAGCCTCACAAGGCTGCAGTGCAGAGTGGGTTTGAAGTGTTGATGTGACAGTGGTCGCCCATGTTTCTCGGTCTCTTGTCATCTTCTCATCACACAGAGCATGAACCCCCTATAAGTACCTGGCGAGTGTCCCAGGAAGTCTCATACAAGGCCTTGCTTGTATTTGAGACAATAATTGTGGATAATGATGCATGTCTTAAATACGTTGATTTCCCGATCTTTGGAAATCACATAGGTGTCTCAAAGCATGTCGAACTCCACATATCCAAAAACAAACTCTAAACTAGCTAAACACTTCACACTAAACTAGCTCCTCCTGAGTTCTCCAAGTCCTCTTACTCAAACTAGAAAAAGCGGAGGCCTTTTCAACATCTTGGTCTTTCTCTTTACCCCACCCCCACCCTGATCATGCATAGAATCCTAATAATAATAGTTCTAAAGTGTCCTCTCATTTTTTTCCTCTCCCACAGTCACTATCTGGTCTGACCTTCTATTGGTCATAAGTGAGGAGGTATCATCCGAACTTTATTCTTTTTTTTTTTTTTTTTTTTTTGAGTTGGAGTCTCACCCTGTCGCCCAGACTGGAGTGCAGTGGCCGCTCCCGGCCACCGCAGCTTCGACCCGCTGGGCTCCGGCGATCCTTCCGCCTCAGCCTTCCAAGTAGCTGGAATTACAGGCATGCGCTACCACGCCCGGCTGATTTTTTTATTTATTGTAGAGATGAGGTCTCGCTACCCAGGCGGGTCTCGAGCCTGCGCGCTCAGGCAATTCACTCACCTCAGCCTCCCAAAGGCGCGGGATAACAGGCTGAGCCACCGAGCCCGGCTCCGAACTTTATTCTTACTAGACTGTTAGGTGGTCAAAAATGGAATGGATGAGCATAAAGGTACATAATAGAAATAGTTGGTTTAAAGAATTAGGAAAGTAAGCCTGATGGAACAGCAGAGATCCCATGAAATGAGTTAAAAAGTACAAACTAGCACAAAATCTGAACTAAGTCCGATTTTAATTAAATTTAGATATGGCCTATGGTTATATTATGCTTAGGCTTTTAGTGATTATTGGATCAATGACCTCACTACTATGACTATGACACTAAAAACACTCTTGGAAACCCAATCAATCAGGCAATGTTGGTGGGTGCTTACTATTTGTAAGCATTTATGATGCCTTTGGAATCAACTTGATCTGCACAGAATCTGACAAATTTAATGTTCTGGTTTCCACGTTTACAGCAAATTAAGATGATTCCATCAAAAGTCAAGAGAAGAGAATGAATATTGATGGCAGCCAAAAGTGACATCTAACAACCAGGAAGAGAGAGAAGTGTTGCAAAAAGTAGGTATAAAACCTAAGGCAGCACATTTCTGGGGCATTTAATTTGGGGGAAAGTAAAAAGAAATTTTGCTATTGAAGGATAATGCTCCAACTCATACCTTTTCATAGCTTTTCGTAACAACTAATTTCTCAAGGATTCCAGGTCAGATTTATTATGTATTTTCAATTCATGTCTATTAATTGTTGTAGAAATGACTACTTACTGCTTGCCATAAGACAACTCACTCCCAAACCTAGGGATGCCCCTTATTTTAGTTTTCAATTTCTGAGAGGTTGTGTGTATGCTAGTTTTATGGATATCACAATATATTTTTCTTATCTCTTCTCATTCTAGAGCAGAATCATAATCAAATTATTTATAGACAATTCAGAAGCCATTCCATGGCTCAGGCATTCTGGTTTCCCTTAACAGTACTTTTTCTACGTGTAAAATTTTTACCCAGCACCTCATCAGGAGATGCCCTATTACTCCACAAGGACAGGGCAAGGTGTTCATCCTGTATTCCTTGTTTTCTGTTTGGTAACATTTGGTGGCTTACCTATTCCCTGCACATGCTGCTCTACTCCGTGATAAGCTTTTCCCAGGAAAACCCTGTGTCTAATTGAGCTCTATTCTAACCTAACTATTTTCCTGGTGCCTGAACAACAAGTATCCATAAAATAAATGAATGTCATGACACTTGGAATAAAATTTCTTCCTAACCTAGGGGTCTATGACCCTCAGGCCACTGGATCATTTATTTGGGTCTATAAACTTTGCCTCACAACTCCTCATCATCCTATTTCACCTAGGTTTGTCTGCTTTACACATCTCTTACCTAGTATTTGTCTGTAGAGAAGCCCATTTATCTCAATTTCATTTGTTCATGAGGCTTTTGGAGGGCTTCCTACTGGAGGGGGTTGTGTTATACGGCATGGGCATAAACTGTGGTGTTGGCTCTCTTGGGTTCAAATACTGCCCTGAGGAGAATTAGCTGTGTAACCTTAGGCAAATATATTAACTTCTGCAATTTCCACTCATGTCATCTCTAAAAATGGGCATAATCGAGAATCCTCCATAAAAGAAATGCATTGGGAGATTAGTGAGCGACTATGTTGACATTCTTAGCCTATACTTGAGACTCAATCAACATTAGTTCCCCTCCTTTGAGACAGTTTGGTCAGTACTTATTTTCCCTGAAAATGTACTTTCTTGCTGCTTTTTTTTTCTAATGAAGCAGCATGTGTTTCCTTTTTGGAGGTCTTTGGAAGTTTATGCAAACAAAGCTCCTCCTATTACCCCTTACATGTTTGAAGGAGTCACAAGCCATGCCCAAGGGTGATATTTCTGAAAATTCTCTCAACTCTCCCACTCTTTTGACTAAAACATGTTTGGCTTTTTGCATTCTTATAGTTATCTTCCATATTCTTAGGAGTAAACTGATAATAGTGGAGGTGTCACAATTTTAAGCATATCAATCAAATTATTGCGTAGAATGTATGGTCTGGGAGTAGAGATAAAAATAAGAAAACATAACTGCCCTTTGCTGACATAACTGCCCTTTGCTGCCCTTCTGCTGGCCATGGGCCATGTTGGCACTCCTCTTTATAAAATCCTTGACACTTTCTAGTGGTTTCCAAGGGCAGGTACTCCCACATAGCAAAGTGTGCTGCTATTGTAGAATGGATGGGTTGGTGGCTAAAACTATCGATTTCAGGTGACCAACTCATAAACTTTTATTTCTGTGAAAACTTTTTTTTTTAGACTGAGACTGAGAGAAAAAAAAAGACAAGAGAGTTTTTCTTTTCTTTTTCTTTTTTTTAAGAAATTTCTGAGATAGAGGTTAATGAGAATAAATGGGATAAAATTCATTCTTCCATCTGCTAAAAGGGACTTGTTTTAAGCCAATATAGACATTTTGAGCATTAGCATTTAATCCTCCCAAAAGAGAACAGAAGTATCCAATTGCCATTATGTTAAAAAACAAACAAACAAAAAAACGAGTTGAGAATGAATGATGAACTCTCACCATGAGTGCATTAAGGAGCAGAAGTTCCAGCCTTAAAGAGTCATCCTTGCCAGGCGAGGTGATGCTCAAGTGCCACAGAAGAGACAGGCGTTTGTTTTATGAGTCTTGCTTGGCACCATTTTATTATGAAAGGAGATGGCAAGAGACAGGCAAAGCTGACTCGCTTGGACTCTCGTTTTTAGGAGCATCAGACTGATAACAAGGATTGATAGTGGTGATGCCATAAACACCTATATACTATGTGCAATGTTTGTAACCAGGAAGCAAGGGGAGACACACAGCTGGGCTGGACCATGATCCATTTTTGATCCATTTTTCTGCTTTCGTACCAAAAGAAAGCCTTAATTATCCTATTCATGGTCTGGTTGCAAAATACAGGCTGATACCAACATGGGGTTTGCTCTCTGGTTGTGTGTATGATTTCAACTCCTAAGTCAGAGGTGGAAAATTTGCCAATTGTACCACGTGGGGTGACTGGACATTACTAGTGGAGCAGTAATAGACAAAGCATTTCTTCGAGTGCATTTCTTCTCTCCTCCTTAAGGGATGGTTCAGCCTTTACCCATTTGGAAAACATTTAAAAACATATACATTCTGTGTAGTTCTTTAGGGAAGGGTTATAACAGAGAAAAGAGATGGAGAAGGGTTTAGGGCATAATTTCACATTTCTGGGCAAGCGTTAAAAATAAGAAAACAACCTAGCTCCATGACAGGAACAGAAATTGCAATTTCAGATGAGAGCAACTTGAGTGTGAATTACCAGTTCCCACCTGGAGTATCCATGGAGCCAATTCTCCCATAGTTATTTTCTAATGAGTTGAGAAGGAATCAGAAAATCCAGATTCACTGGCATTTTACCTCACTCTGATGTGGTCCAACATTAAAGCAAACAGAATCAGACACAGACTTTATGATTCACCACTTGAAAAATAAAATCATGCTATATTTAAGAAATCTTTTTCATGATTCCTATTTCATAAACAATTTCCTTTATAGAAGACATATTTCAGTGTTATAACAATCACATGTTGACACTCCTCTTTATAAAATCCTTGACAGGCTACCCATATTTACAAAAGAAAAACATAGCAAGACTACATGGAAATACAGACACAAGTCATAAGGTCACCACTGCCCCTGACCACCCAATCAAAACTAGACACTTTCTCTTCCCTAACTTCATATTATTTTCATAGCACCCCGTTTTGTTTTTCTTTTTACTTTCTTGGTACATACCACACTCTGCAATTCTATAAGCATGTATATTTATTTATGCAAACCTTGTATTTGAACTTTCATGCCAGATCGGTGGGATTAGGAGACCATGTCTGGTGTGTGTGTGTTTTTAAAAGTATCAGAGGACTACTGGAACAGCTAGGATTTGAAGGTCAGGCTCCTGGAGAAAATGGAGTTCCAAAGATGTAAGCCAACATTGCTCTTTTGGGTATTTGAAAAATCTTGGCTTTGTGGTGTGAATGAGGCACTGTTCAGCCAACACTAAAATGTAGACACCCTAGTAGAGCTTTTCCTAAGCTTATAGGGATAGAAACACAAAAATTAGGCTATGAGGCTGCTGAAGAATTACAACTTGGAGGTGCAAGATACCGAAGAGCAGAGAAATGAGCCAGACATTCTGGAGTTTTCCACTTCAGGACATTTGCCAAATTGTAAAACTTCCCAGGACAGGGCCAAGAAACTAAGAAGATCCATGGAAAGCAGTATATATATATGTGTGTGTGTGTGTGTGTTGTGTGTGTGTGTGTGTGTGTGTGTGTGTATTTCACAGTGATAAAGAAACAAATATTGGAATTCAGAGTCCTCCAAGGAGAGAAAGCAAATTAGTAAACACCCAGGTTGTTAGCTGGAGTTCCTGAAAGGCTGCCTCCTAGGATCAGGAGTGAGTTAGTGAGACTGAGACTTATAAGATCTACACTACACTTTGAATCTGATCAGTCCCTGATTGTATTAAGGAGACTCGCCCTATTTAACCTATCACCAGAGGACATGGTGAGGCTTCTTGGAAGAAAAAAGTACATCACCCAGAATTCTAAAATTATTCATACATATTATTCAGCAATCAATGCTTATTTGCCTGGCATGTCAAGAAATAGAACCAAGAGAAAAAAATGTATAGAACAGGCCTAGTTAGTTGGTCTAGTTACAGGAAATATCAAATACAGACAGCCCCAACCTACAAGGGTTTGATTTACAATTTTTTGACTTTACAATGGTGCAAAAGTGAAATGCAGACAATAGAAACAGAACTTTAAGTATCTATAAAACCTTCCTGTTTTTTTTTCTTTTTGGTTTTTAGTGTAAGATTTAATAAATTGCATGAATATTCTACACTTTATTATAAAGCAGGCTTTGTATTAGATGATTTTGCCTAACATGTAGGCACATGTAAGTGTTCTGAGCATGTTTAAGGATCTACTAAGCTATGATTTTCTGTAGGTTAGGTGTATTAAGTGCATTTTTGACTTATGATATTTTCAAATTATGGTGGGTTTGTTGAGATGTAATCCACTGTAAATCTAGGAGAATCTGTGTAAACATTAAAATAACTGTGATTAAAATATACAAAAAATATATTGCAAGACTATAAACGTTAAAGGACAACTAGAATCTATAAAAAATAACAAAATGGGTACTCTTTAACTTAGAAAATTTAGCAATTGAGATTAAGAACAAAATTGATGAGCTTAGCAACAGATTGAAAGTAGAAGAAAAAGAATTAGTAAAACTGAAAATAAGTCAGTAAAAAATATCTAGGCTGAGTCATAGAGAACAAAAAAGCATTTTAAAAATACATAAATGAACAAAGGAAACACATGCAACATGGTGAAAATATTTACTATATGTGTGGTTCATTAACAAGAAATAGAGAGAGGATGGAACAGAAGTGGTATTTGTAAAAAAAAAAAAAAAAGATTAAAAATGTAGAAGAAGGATTTTTCCAAAACTGATAAAAGAGTCAAGCCTCAGATTTAAAGAACACTGAAAACTCCAAGTAGGATTTAAAACACGGAAAACCACATCTAGCCTCAGGATACTAAAATTACTGAAAATCAGTTTCAAACAAAATTTTTAAAACAGCCAAAGAACAAAGATACGGTATATTTAAACAGCAATACTAAGAATGACGGGTGACTCCCCAACAGAAGCAAAGTAAAGGACAATAAAGTAGTAGTTTTTAAAATAATGAAAAATAACATTTGCTGACATAGAATTCAGTATCTGGTAAATATATATATATATATTATTTAAAAATAAAAGTGGGCAGGGTGCAGTGGCTCAAGTCTGTAATCCCAATACTTTGGAAGGCCAAGGCGAGAGGATTGCCTAAGCCCAGGGGTTCAGGACCAGCTTGGGCAACTTGATGAGACCTTGCTTTTACAATAAATGGAGAAAAATTAGCCTGGAGTGGTGGCACGTGCCTGTAGTTCCAGCTACTTGGAAGGCTGAGGCGGAAGGATCGCCTGATCCCAGCAGGTCGAGGCTGTGGTGGCCGTGAGCATGCCATTGCACTCCAGCCTGGGTGACAGAGTGAAACTCTGACTCTAAAAATAAAATTAAATAAAAATAAAAGTAACATAAAGCACATTTCTAAGCGAACAAAAACTAAGAGAATTTATCACCAGGCAATAAAATATAAGAAACACTAATAAGTTTTTTCTCTAAGCAGGAAAAATATATGCCATAAATAAACACAGAACTGTAGAAAGCAAGAAATAGGAAAGGAAAGAATAAATGTGAATATATAATATATATAATTATTTTATAAGACAATAATAATAACAAAATTTAAAGGCATAAAAACATAAAATGTAAGAATGTTTAAATGAAATTCTAATATCATAATAGCATTAACTTGGAGGTGATAAAAATATCCACTTATTTTAGACTTTAACAAGTTAAAGATGCATGTTAAAGTTATAATTCCTAGGAAGTTATCTAAAACAATACTAAACAAGTATGCAAATAGCTAAATAAGTATATAAATAACAAGTCAAGGGGGGAAACGGATAATAAAAAATCCCTGAATAATCAAAAGAAAATAAGAATGAGATAGAAAAATCATAGAAGAGAAAAATAATAAAATAATGGTATATATAAAATTGGCTATATAAGTAATTATATCAAACATATGTGTACTAAATACTCTGTTTTAAAAGAATCAGGTAAAAACACAACTGCATGTGCCTTGTAAGAGATACATCTTTAATCTAAGATCGTTTGAAAATGAAAAGATTGAAAAAGATTTATTCACAAACGTTAGTCAAAGAAGGCCGATATAGCTATACTATTATCAAGGAAATACTTTATGGTGAAAAGCATCATTATATATAAGGAAAAATAGTTTATAATAATAAAAGGGCCAGTCTACCACTTAGATATAGTAATTTCAAGTTTGTGCATATCTGCTAAATAGTTATAAAATAAATATAAAGCAAAATTAAGCAGAAGCAAACAGAGGAATATATGAATTCAATGATGGTGGAACACTGACACACCTTATTTAATAATGACAGAACAAGTAGAAAACAAATCAGTAAGAATATGGAAAATGGAAACAACAGTTAATCATGTACTTACATGACTTGTATAAAGCATTGTACCCATCAAGAGAGCAAACATTCCTTTCAAATACCCATAAGATACTTACCAAAATTGATCATCTGCTCAGACGAGCAAATATCAACAAATGTCAAGGGATTTAATCATACAGAGTATGCCTTCTGACCACTGTGGACTTAAGATAGAAACTATTAAGGAAAAGATAATTAGAGAAGGCCCAAATGTTTATAAATTAGATTATATACTCATACTTCTAAATAATCTACAGATACAAAAATAAAGCAAAATGAAAATGAGAAAATAATTGTAACTGGATTATAGTAAAAATACAACACTATAAAACTTGTAGGGTGCTTCTTTTTTTGGTAGGGTGCTTCTAAAACCTTACTTAGAGGGGATTTTATACCCTTAGTGCATAAGTTAGAAAAAAAAAGACGTAAAGACTATTATCTAAGTATCTGTCTCAAGATGTAAAAATAAAAGCATAGTAAGTTAAGCCCAAAGAAAGTAAAAGAAAAAATATGAAGATAAGATCTAAAAATCAATGAAATAGAAAACTACAATAGAGATTTTTTTTTAAAGTTGGTTCTTGAAAAGATTCATAAAATAGAAAGTTACTGGTAAGAAAGTTAAGAGTAAAGAAAGTATTTCCAAAAATAGGAATGAGAAAAAGGACTGCACTAAAACCCTAGAGATATTAAAAATATTTTAAAATAATATTACAGACAATTTTGTGCCAATAAACTTGAAAATTTACATGAAAGAGACAAAGCCCCCAAAACACACCTTAGCAAAACAGTCACAAAGATAAGTAAAAAACATGAAGAGTTTTATATCAAAGAAATTAAATCTATACTTTAAAGCTTCCCAAAAATAAATATTCAATATTGTTAGGATGTTAATTTTCCCCAAATTGACTTCTTGATCCAATGTAATTTCAATCAAAATCTCATTAGGAATTTTTGAAGAAACTGTAAAGCTGATCCAAATATGCATATGAAAGAGAAGAGTTACACTTCTGAGAAGATGGAGTAGGTACATTTCATCCTGTTTATCTACTAAGTTTCACTAAAACTCTCGAGTTTTATATATCATATAAATATGAGAAGACTGAGAAATGGAAAGTAGGAAAATTGGCCAGAAATTTTGAGAACCACCCCCCCCCCCAATCTAGTACTGTTCCCTGGGTTTCTTTTAGACTTGGTGCTGAAGAAAACAGAAATCCAAAAACACTAACAGGCATAGACAACAAAAGCTCCAACCAAAGCCTACTCTCTCTAGCCAAGGAACCAGGAAAAGAGCTACCTAGCAAGATAGAAAGCATGTGGATAGTAGGTTTTCCGTGTTATTCAAATACAAAACATAAAACTGTGGTTCTTATTTCCCCCTAACCCTGTGCCAGCAAAGGCTGAGTGGAAGAGCTAGACTTTCAACTATACCAGGCTGTTAGTGAGGTACCTCAATAACCCTCAGCCCATAGTTGGGATGGTATGGAGGTCTTTCATCTCTACGAGATGGTAGCAATGCCTTTCCCATGGTTTCAGTAGAGGTCACATGGGGAACCTAGACTTCCATCCCATCTTGCAGTAATGAGGGGTCTTACCACCTTCCTGACTGGATAGTGTCAAAGGAGGCCCAGGGAAAGTTGGGATCTTCTTCATCACCCAGCAGGTGACACCTCTGCCCATAGTATCAGTGGAGGCAATGTGGGGAACTGTAATGAGATACTCCTACCTCCACCAGCCAAGAAGGTATCAGCAGAGGCCTAGGGGTGAGCCAAAAGTTCCAATCCCACCCTGCAGACACCAGAAGCATAACCTTCAAGTATTAACAGAGAGTAGGTTGGACTCCGTGACTCAGCCTGTAATCCTAGCACATTGGGAGGCCGAGGTGAGGTGAGTGGATTGCCTGAGTCTGTGGGTTCAAGACCAGCCGAGATAACTTGGCAAAACCTTGTCTCTACAATAAATAAAAAATGAGCCGGATGTGGTAGCACGTGCCTGTGTACTTCTAACAGCCTGGTATAGTTGGAAGTCTAGGTCTACTACTCAGCCTTTCCAAGTATCCTCTACTGGCTACTTGGAAAGTTGAGGTGGAAAGATCAGCTGAGCCCAGCTGGTCGAGGCTGTGGTGACTGTGAGCATGCCACTGAACTCCAGCCTGGATGACAAAGTGAGACTTTCAACTCAAGGGAAAAAAACCCAGAGAGTAAGTGGGAAACCTGGACTTCTAATCCCACCTGGCAACTTTCTTCTTCCCATGTCAGAGCAGTGTCAGAGAAAGCCAGCTAAGACCAAAGGTTTAAATGAGTGCAAAGTCTTTAACACAATGTGTCAAATATTCAGCTTTTAATCAAAAATTTCTTTTTATGCCAACAAGTGTGAAGAGCTCAAACTAAACGAAAAAGACAACCAATACATAATCTTGGCTAACACCAAGATAATAGAGATGAAACCATTTTAAAAATGCTTCAACATGCAATTGTGAACAGGCTTTAAGCAAGCAACAAAAAAATGAAAAAAAATCAGCAAAAAATAGAATGTCTCAGAAAATAAATAGTCTCAGCAAATAAATAGAAATTATAAAAAAAGAATCAAATGAAGATTTTAGACCTGAAAAATACAATAAGTGAAATTTAAAAACTCAGTGGATGTGCTCAACAAAAGAATAAATAGAATAGAGGAAAGAATTAGTAAAGTGGAGGACAGAACAATAAAAATTACCCAATCTAAACAAAGAAATAAAATGCACTAAAAACATAAATAAAAAGAACCTCAGGAACTCATGGGACTAAAACAATATATCTAACATTCATGTCTTCAGAGTCCTAAAAGAAGAGGAAAAATAGGATAGGACTAGAAAAGTATACAAAGAAATAATGGCTGAAAACTGCCAAAATTTGGCAAAACATACAAACCTACAGATTCAAAGAAGTAAACATAATTAAAACAGGATAAATCTAAAACACACACACACAAAATGAAGACATACATACAGCGAACACATACACACACACACATACACACACACACACACATACACACACACCAAGGCACATCATATTCAAACTTCTGAAAAGTAAACACAAAGAAAATATGTGAAATGCAATGAGAAAGAAATGACATCTACAGAGAGAAAATCTTGTGGAAAAGAGAAAGTTTTTCACCAGAAACCATAAAGGCCAGAGGGCAGCACAATACTTTTTAAGTGGTAAAACAAAAGAAGACAGAGCACTCCTAAATGTGTAGATGTCAAATAACAGAGTGGCTAATAGAACTGAAAGGAGAAATATAGAAATCCACAATTAGAATTTGAGACTTCTGTATATTCCTCCAAAAATTGATAAAACAGACTAAAAATTAGCAAGGGTATAGAAGAACTCAACAAAACTATCACCAATAAGATTTCATCAATATTTATAGAACACTTCAGCCAACAAAGCAGAATACAGATTTGTGTCAGTGCTTGCAGAAAATACATCAACATAGACTATATACTGGGTCACAAAACAAACCTCAAAAAATTTAAAAGAATTGAAATCATATAGAATGTGGTCTCCAACTATGAAGGAATGAAAGCAAAAAATCAATAACAGAAAGATAACTGTAAAATCTCCAAACACTCAGAAATTCAACAACACGCTTCTAAATAATGAAGTCTCAAGGAGCATTTAAAAATATATTGAACTGAATGAAACTGATAATACAGCATATCAAAATTTGGGGGACACAGCTAAAACAGTACTGAAACAAAAATGTATAGTACTAAATTTATACATTAGAAAAGAGGGAAAAGCTCAAATTAATAATCTAAGTTTCTCCTAAAGAGCAAAATAAACCAAAAACAAGCAGAAGGGAGAAAGAATTAAGATTGTTGTAGAAATGGATGGGGAAAAAAAGAAAAAAATTAAAAATAAATAAAACAAAGATCAATAAAATGGACAAACCTGAAACAAAACTGACAAAAAGAGAGAGGAGACAAATTAATAAGAAGAAGAACGAAGTAGATATTTTATCTGCTAGCAATTAATATGTGAAAACCAAAATTAAAAATACAATACCATTTACAATCACTCAAAAAATGGAAATTCTTAAGTGTAAATCTACTAAACCATTTACAGTACTTGTATGCTAAAAATGACAAGAAGCTTAATTTAAAAAATCAAAGATGTAAATAAATAAAGGTATACCATGATCATGGATTGAAAGACTCAATATTGTAAAGATGTAAATCCTTTCCAAATTGATTTATAGGTTTAATGCAAACATCATCACAATACCAACAAGATATCTAATAGGTCTAGACAAGATTATTCTAAAATTTAAATGAAAAGACAAAGAAACTAAATTAACTAAGACAATTTTTAAAAAGAAGAATGAAGTGGAAGGAGTAAGTCTTTTGGATTATAAGACATTATGTAGCTATAGTAATCATAACTCTGTGGTATTGGCAGAGGAACAGACACATACATCAATGAAATACAATTTTAAAAAACAATAAATAAACCTGTACCAATAAATAAATATACTCCACTAAGTTTGACAAAGTGCAAAAAAGATTCAATGGAGAAAAAATAGACATTTTAGTAAACAGTGTTAGAGTACATGGACATCTATAGGTCATAAAATAAATCAGATTTTACAGTTATCTTTCTGTTATTGATTTTTTACTTTCATTCCATCATAGCTGGAGAAAACATTCTGTATGATTTCAATTCTTCTAAGTTTCTTGAGTTTGTTTTGTGGCCCAGTATACAGTCTATGTTGATGTAGTTTCTTCAAACACTGACATGAATCTGTATTCTGCTTTGTTGGCTTACATCTTATATGAAATTTAGCTTAAAATGGATCATGTGCTTAAATGGAAATGTAGAAATACAAAACTTTTAGAAAAAAATAGGAGGAAATCTTTAGAATCTGGGATTTGGCAAAGAGTTCTCAGACTTAATACCAAAAGTATAATCTTCTTTTTAAAGTACAATAATTTATACTACATCAAAATTGAAATATTTGCCCTGTGAAAGACCCTGTAAAGAAAACAAAATTCAAGCTACAGACTAAGAGAAAATATTTGTAGACCATATATCTGAAAAAGGACTAGTGTCTAGAATATCTTAAGAACTCTCAAAATTCAACGTTAAAAAAGCAAACAATCAAATTAGAAAATGGGCAAAAGATATTTTGTCAGAGGATATACAGATAGAAGATAAACCCATGGAATAGATTAGAGTCTATAAATAAATATTCTCATAAGAGACCTACTGACTCAAAACAGAAGTGTCACTTTAAGAAGCTGAAGAAAGAGGGGATGGGAACAAGATGGAGATGGCATAGGTGGACTTGTGAGAGTCTCTGAATGTGAGCTCCCAAAAAGACTCTTACTTTTCTTCCCCCATCCCCCAGCCCACCACCAGCCATGCTGGTCTGAGGCCCAGGGACCTTCGGTCCCACGCAGGGCTGGATACTGTGGCCCCCTGCTGCTGCTGTTCCACCATGTGCATGGGAGTCTCGGGTCCCAGCTCCCTCCCTGGCTACATTGTCTTTCCCCCAGCACCCAGCACCAAGGCCCCAGTCACTCAGGGAGGCTCTGGGTGCCCGCTCCTCAGAGACACCGGTACCATTCCTGGCTGAAGTACCCTGTGGGGGGCCCAGGGCCACTCTTGCCACTCACTGCCTGCCCTTTGTAGCTTTGGAACTCTGGAGCTCTGGGCCACCCTGGCTGAGGCACTCAGCGCATGACCCCAAGCTGGGGCACACAGAGAAGCAGAGAGAAATGGATCTGCAAAAACTGCCTCGGCCATTCTCCAGGCAGAGACTTCCATTGCCCCACCCACCTATCAACAAACCCTACCTCAGTTCCTAAGGTAATGTTGTGAAACAGGAGACAAAGCCCCACCCCTACACTAAATCAGACAAAAGCAACCCCCAGGCAGCCGACTAAACAAACAAACCCAAACTGCAAGTAAATCTAGCTGCCTGCAACGAAAAACAAAAGGGAGAGGCCAGAGATCAGAGCTGAAGTGACTTTAGTCTGATCACTTATTTTGACTTATGATTTTATCGTTTTGACTGTTTTGATCATGTTTGTTGTTTGCCTTCTGACTTACACTGTTTCTTGATTTTATTGGTCTGTCTCTGTGTAGCCATCGGTATTCTTTAGGGAATCTTTCTTATGTGTCTTTTTTCACTTCTTTCCGGCCTTGTGTCTCTTTCTCAGCTGATAGTGGGTATGTATGTCTGTTTTCCCTCTCTTTCTAACTTTCTATTGACCCCCCTTCCTCCATTATTTTCCTCTTTTATGCCCCACTTCCTCCATTATTTTCCTCTTTTATACCCCCCTTCATAATCTAGGGACCAAGACTACATACTGCTGAACAAAAAGATTGTAAGGCAGAGGGAAATAGGTTCCAGTGTGCTCATACACCTGTTTGTGGATGCTAGAATCAGCATATACATTCTGAACCACAGCTTCCCTCTCAATTAAACCTCAAAACTGCAAAAAGTACAGTTTGCAGCCTACGCTTCAACCTCAAAAGTGAACAAAGCCAGAAGACCCTCATAAGGAAGAACAGGATATTGCAGAAGAGAAATAAAAGCAA
Organism: Cephalopachus bancanus; assembly: GCA_027257055.1. Taxonomy (NCBI): domain Eukaryota; kingdom Metazoa; phylum Chordata; class Mammalia; order Primates; family Tarsiidae; genus Cephalopachus; species Cephalopachus bancanus. Next base: position 1,586,146 of record JAPVLO010000028.1, on the reverse strand, counting down.
CCCCACCTTCCCTCAAAAACGGAATTAAAAAAGGGGAGGGAAAGGTGGAGAGAGAGAAAAATCTACACAAATGAAGAAAAACCAAAAGAAGAGTATGGGTCTCTCCCAGACCCCTGGGAGAGCAGACGGTAAGAAAACTGACTTTGGAATGCAAACAATGAAGAGCCCTCAGAATGAAGGGTCTCAAACTACAAAACGAGATATCAAGACATTAATGGAGAGATTAAAAAGAATTGAGAAGACACAAGAATAAACTAGGAAGGAGCTGATATCAGAGATAACAGTAATAAAGAATACTCCATTCAAAGACCACAGAACACACATTCAACTCATCACCGCATGGAACGTATTCTAAGATCGACCACATAATTGGCCATAAATCAAGCATAAGCAAATTTAAAAGGACCGAAATTCTACCATGCACCTTCTCAGACAACAGTGGAATAAAAATAAACATTGACAACAACAAGGTCCCCAAACCCCACAAAGACATGGAGACTAAACAACATGATGCTAAACAACTCCTGGGTCAATGATGAAATCAAAACAGAGATCAAAAGACACCTGGAAACAAATGAAAATGAAGAAACATCTTACCAAAATCTCTGGGTTGCCTTAAAAGCTGTAGTAAGAGGGGAATTTATATCCCTACAAACACACATGAAGAAAATGGAAGGAACACAAATTAACAGCCTAACAAGCCACCTAAGGAAGCTGGAAAAGCAAGACCATAAAAACCCTAATTTCAGCAGAAGAATCCAGATCACCAAAATAAAAGGCCAAATCCAGGACATAGAAGACGAAAAGATAATACAACAAATCAATGAAACGAAAAGTTGGTTCTTTGAAAGGATAAACAAGATTGATGGTCCCCTAGCTAGACTGACCAAGAAAAATGAGAAAAAAACCCAAATAAGCACAATCAGAAACACAAAAGATGAAGTCACATCTGACCCTGAAGAAATACAAAAGATCATTAGAGACTACTGAATACACCTGTATGGAAACAAACTTGAAAACCTTAAGGAAATGGAGGACTTTCTGATATCACACAACCTGCCTAGGTTGAAAGAAGAAGAAATTGAGACCCTAAATGACCAATAACAATCAAGGAAATTGACTATGTAATAAGAAAACTACCTACAAAAAAAAGCCCTGGTCCAGATGGCTTTCCAGCAGAATTCTACAAGACATTTAAGGAGGAGCTGATACCAATCCTATTGAAGGTATTCCAGGTGATTGAAAATGATGGAACTCTCCCCAAATCATTTTATGAAGCCAACATCACATTGATACCCAAGCCAGGTAAAGATCCAACAAAGAAAGAGAACTACAGGCCAATATCTTTGATGAACATAGATGCTAAAATTCTTAACAAGATCCTAGCACCCGGATTCAACAATACATCTCAAAAATCATCCATCATGACCAAGTAGGCTTCATTCCTGGGATGCAAGGCTGGTTCAACATTCGTAAAATCATAAATGTAATTAAATACATCAACAGATGTCAAAACAAAAACCACATGATTATATCATTAGATGCAGAAAAAGCTTTTGATAAAATCCAGCACCCCTTCTTGATAAAAACCCTCGAACATCTAGGCATACGGGGAACATACCTCAAAATAGTAAAAGCCACCTACGAGAAACCCACAGCCAGCATACTCCTAAATGGACAAAAATTGGAACCATTTCCCCTGAAAACTGGAACAAGACAAGGATGCCCACTCTCACCCCTCCTGTTCAACATAGTATTGGAAGTCCTGGCTTGAGCAATCAGAGAAGAGAAGGCAATCAGGGGTATCCAAATAGGAAAAGAGGAAGTCAAGTTATCTCTCTTTGTAGATGATATGACTGTGTACCTTGAAAACCCAAGAGAATCTGTCAAAAACCTCCTTACACTGATAAAGGACTTTGGCAAAGTTTCAGGATACAAAATAAATGTGCAAAAGGCAATCGCATTTCTCTACACCAATAATAAACAAACAGAAACTCAAATAAAAACCACAGTTCCATTCACAATAGCCACAAAAAAAATGAAACACCTTGTCATCTTTCTAACCAGAGATGTGAAAGACCTTTACAATGAAAACTACAAAACACTGCTCAAAGAAATCAAAGATGACACAAACAAGTGGAAATCTATCCCATGCTCATGGATTGGAAGAATCAACATTGTGAAGACGTCCATCTTACCTAAGGCAATCTACAAATTCAATGCAATACCCATCAAATTACCAGCAACATTCTTCTGAGATCTAGAAAAAACAACACAGGATTCATATGGAAAAAAAATGTCCAAGAATAGCCAGAACAATCCTCAGCAAAAACAAACAAACAAACAAACCAAAAAAAAGCAGGTGGTATCACATTACCAGACTTCAAACTTGACTATAAATCTACAATCATCAAAACAGCTTGGTATTGGTATAGGAACAGGCATATAGATCAATGGAATAGAATTGAGATTCCAGAAGCAAAACCTCAATTTCTCAACCAACTCATCTTCGACAAGGCCTCCACCACCTACCACTGGGGAGAGGAGAACCTATTCAGTAAATGGTGCTGGGAAAACTGGCTGACCACATGCAGAAGATTGAAACAGGACCGCTATCTATCCCTATGTACAAAGGTTAACTCCAAATGGATCAGAGACCTAAATGTAAAACCTCAAACCATAAGAACCTTAGAAAATGAAGGACATACCCTCATGGGAATCGGAACTGGCATCCAATTCCTGAACAAAACCCAAAACCCACAGGTCATAAGAGAGAAGATAGACAAGTGGGACCTCATTAAACTGACAAGCTTCTGCAAAGCCAAAGAAACCATCAAGAGAGCAGGGAGACAGCCTACAGACTGGGAAAAAGTATTTGCCAACACCAGGTCTGACAAAGGCTTAACATCTTGGATCTACAAGGAACTCAAACGTGCTGAAAAGAAAAAAACAAACAACCCCATTATAAAATGGGCAAAAGATATGAACAGACACTTCTCAAAAGAAGACATCCGAGCAGCCAACAGACACATGAAGAAATGTTCAACCTCACTACATCAGGGAGATACAAATCAAAACCACACTGAGATACCACCCAACTCCAGTCAGAATGGCAATTATCAACAACTCAAAAAATAACAGCTGCTGTAGAGGGTGTGACAAAAAGGGAACACTTCTACACTGTTGGTGGGAGTGCAAACTAGTGCAACCTCTGTGGAAAGCAGTGTGGCGATTCCTAAAAGCTCTAAATATCAACCTCCCATATGACCCGCAATCCCCCACTGGGAATATATCCTGAAGAACTCAAATCACTCCATAAAAATGATACCTGCACATGTATGTTTATTGCAGCATTGTTCACAATAGCAAGAACCTGGAATCAACCATGCTGCCCATCAAAAGAGGACTAGATTTTAAAAATGTGGTACATATATATGATGGAATACTAGGCAGCCATAAAAAAAACAAAATCATGAATTTTGCAGCAACCTGGATGGAACTAGAGTCTATAATACTGAGTGACCTCTCACAGAAACAAAGATCCGAGTATCACATGTTCTCACTCATATAGTGAACCTTGAACATCCAATACAATACTATAAGAAAATGACTGACAGTAGTGGGAAACCATGGTGGGGGAGGGAGATGGGATTAACGGTAGCAAATATCTGTCTGGGGACGGGGAAACACTTCTTATCACCAGGATGCCTGAATGAAACGTATTTGTATATCTAACCCTTAACTGTACCTCACAACATCATAATAAAAAATATTGATTAAAAAAAAAAAGAAGCTGAAGAAGGGTGGGCTTATGATATATGGTAATGGTTCAATTGATTATCCGTATGGAGAGAATCTTGACCCCATCTCATGTCACACACAAATAAATCAATTCCAAATAATTCATAGATATAAATGTAAAAGGTAAGATAATAATAATCTAGTTGATATCATAGGAATATATTGGACTTAATGAAAATGAAGAACTTATATTCATCATAAAACATTATGAGAGTGAAAGTCACACAGAGAGGAGTTTACAACATAAATATTTGGCAAAAGACTTTTATATCCAGAATACATAAAGAACTCCTTTGCATTAGGAAAAAATAAATCCAGACAACTGAATAAAACATGGATAAATGCCTTGAACAGGTTTTGTACAAAAGAAGATTCTAAATGCGCAATAATATATGCAATGATTTAAACACCATTCGTTATCAGAGAAATGCAAAATAAAACCATTATACACCCATCAGGATGTCTAAAACAAAACATGAAAATACCAAGAACTGGTGGGAATTTGGATCACCTGCACTCGCATAAATGGCAGGAGGGAATGTACGTTCTGAATAGTAGTTTGGAAGCTATCTTTAAAACTGATTATCTGCATACCCCATGTCTTAGTAAATTCATTTCTGGACATACACTCAACAAAAACACATACATGAGTACACCAAAAACATGAAAATGTTCACAATAGTATTTTTTTTAATAGTCTACAAGTGGAAGCAACAACTCCATCAACAGTAAAATCAAGACCGTCTTAAATATTTATGTATAGAATATTAAACAGCATTGAAAAAGATACACTGTTACTACCCACAACAACATGATAAAAGTCATGTACAAACAGTGAAGGCAAGAAAACAATCATAAAAATAATTGAATCATGTAATTCCATTCAGTGAAGTTCAGAAACAGGCAACATTAGAACTATTTTATCATTGAGTAATAACTGGAAAGAAGTTCAAGAGAGACTTCCAGGGAGGTTGCTGGTAATATCCTTTTCCTGTTCTGGGTTGTGGCTACTTGAGTACACACACTCTCTAAAATTCATGGATCTGTTCACTTCCAAATTATGTTGCTTTCTGTGTATACTTCATACTTCTATAAAATGGTTCCCAAAATTATCAGGATTTGGTAGTTTGTTAGGTGCAGTCCAAAAGGAGGGGCAATGCTGGGTCTCTAGTTCAAATGATAGGGTTCATGGTGGAGCTGCCCGGTGTGATAGACATACCTCAGAGAAGCACCGCTTAGTGAATCTGTGCACAGGCTCCAAGCTAGAACATCTTGGTTTGGATTCCAGCTCTGTTACTAGCTCTGAATTTGGGCAAGTTATGTACCCTCTTGTGGTTGAGGTCTAACTTATGCTCTATTCAAAGAGGTCTAAAATTCTCCCTTATTAAAAAGGATGATGACAATAGTAGCACCTACTTCATTTATAGGGCTAGTGTAAAGACATCTGTAGAGTGCTTAAATTAGTGCTTTATAGAGTGTAAATACTCTGTATGCATTTGTTAAATAAAAATAATACTGAGGGAGCCAGTGTAGGAAGTAATTTAGGCAGATTGAGTCTGAAACACACACACACACACATAGATGAAGTCATGGGCTTAGAGGTGTGGTAACTGAAACCCTAAAAGTGTATGACAGAGCTCTGGAGAAAAATGTGTATTAGGAGGAGCCATAGAAAGTGGAAGTAGAGTCATGGAGGAGTCAGCAGTGCATATCCGCCCAGCAGAAGGGCACAGAAACCAAGGAAATACAGCACTTTGAGGAGAGAGGCAGAACACAGAATTTGGTTGCCTATCAGAAGGTCAAGGGTGATCTTAGCAAAACGATTTTCACTCAGCCAGGGAGTGGGAGGCTAACTGAAGAGGCTTAGGCAAGCACCAGAAGTGAGGAAAAGGGAAAAGCAATCATGGCTTCACTTCTGAAAATCTTGGAAGAGACAAAGAAAGAAATGGTAGAGCACTGATTTGCTCAACATGCTGGAAACCTGAGCGTGTCCTCAGACTGAGGAGAAGGAGCAAGGAGACTGGCAGAGGCTGGAGAGGCGAGAGAGTGAGCAGACTGAGGGACAAGGTTGAGAAGGACAGGAGGAAGTGGCTTGGAGGCTTACATTTCCAAAGCCCTTCTCACTGATGAGTGAGTGACCCGGCCTACCACCCACAACCAGGAAGCCGGCCCCATCACACGAAGTGAGGATGACTTTCTGTTACCAGTTTGGGGTGTCCGCCTTTGGTGCTGAAACACAGCTATCCCTAAAAGAACAATATTTCTACTTTATGTATCAATAGTTAGGCCCCAGGGTGTTGAGAAAAATAAAACAGGCGGCATATTTCTGGATTTTGGACAGATTGCTACGACAACTGTCATTACCTCCCTTGAGGTCATCTCATCTTGTCCGCTGAACAGAGAAAAAGAGAAATGATGGTCCTTATGCTCCTGAGGCTCACAGGCTCTCCTCCCAAGTTCTGACCTCTGACTCAGCTAAAGGGAGAGGCTCCCAGAAAATGTGTCCTCTGATCCCCCTCCTCAGGGCTGGCCGCTGAAGCATGGTTCAACCAGAAATGGCTCATGGCTGAACCTCAGTCCTACCCTGTTACTTGGTAGATGGTTATCGAGCCCATCTGCATACACTTGCTGAGGATTTGTACTTTTTTCTCTCTCTCTTAAGATTTGCTTACCTCATTCCATCACTGGTTATTACAAGACACTTTTAATTTTATCTTTTTTCCAGAGAATTGCCCTTTTCAAATCTCTGAAGGAAAACCATTAAGCACACTAAAAAATAACAAATAGGCCATTCAGAAATGTGCAGACAATGTTTGATTGTCTAGAAAACAGAGCTGGGTAAGGCGGAAGGTAACTGTAACAAGAACATACCAGTTTTTAAGCCCTTCCTTTTCTTGTATTTCTAAGACCGTTTATAATGTACAGATAATAATGCCATGTTTGAACAGCATTTTTGGAAGCTGGAGGAATTCAAATAAATTAATTTTCTAGGGGTTTGAAGTTTATTCTTTAAGATGAAAAAACTTTTTATATATGTTTAATTATTTGGTGTGGAAATCTTCCTAAAATGTATTTCCCTTTCTTGATATCCAGCATTCCTGGACCACTAACCTTTTCTTCTTGGCTGAAGTTTGCTTACCTGAGTCTCTGCAGTGATTGCCCTGTACTTGGGAGGGGTCTAGGTCTGCACACCCTAGTGCCAAATGGTCTTAGGTGACCATGATTTTTGAACCATATGGCTATTCTGTATAGGGTTTGTCTCTTATATAAAGCCTTGAAAACGCAGTAAGAACATTTACTCTTATGTTAAATATGATTCTAGTTACTTGGTCATCTGGATTTCTAGCCCACAACAGAGAAGAAGTGTCTTCACTGTTAGAGCAAGCTATGTCTGGTCCGGTGTCTGTTTTGGCAGCTAATCCTATCTACATCTCTGCTCAAAACCCACATGGGCTAGGTCCAGGGCACTGTGGTAAATGTAGCAGTAAAGGTAGTGGTGATTTAGAATTGTGTAGCATTTTATAGCAGTATATCATGTCTCATTCATTATGTCATTTGATCTTCACAAAAGACCTGTGGAAGAAGAAAATAGCATTTGTTGAACATCTGCTGTGTGCCAGGTACAACACTAAGTTTGTCATAATTGTTGTTTTGTTTATTCACTCAATAAAGTTTTACCAATTGGCTACTCTGTGTGAATCACTATTCTAAGCTCAGGGGATACATCTCAGGGAGCAAAACCCAAAAATCTCTTCCTTCATGTAACTCACACCTTAGGGGGTGACAGATAACAGTCGACCAACCATGTAAATAAACATATGAAGTGCTTATAGAAAAATAAGACAGAACTGCCTATTCATATCTTTTGCCCACTTTGTAAAGCGGTTGTTTGTTTTTTTTTTTCTTTTCAGCATGTTTGAGTCCCTTGTAGATCCTAGATGTTAGGCCTTTGTCAGACCTGGAGTTGGAAATATTTTTTCCCAGTCTGTGGGCTGTCTCCCTGCTCTCTTGATGCTTTCTTTGACTTTGCAGAAGCTTGTCAGTTTGATAAGGTCCCACTTATCTATCTTATCTCTTATGGCCTGGGCACTTCGGGTTTTGATCAGAAATGGGTTGCCAGTTCCAACTTCCATAAGGGTGTCTCCTGCATTTTCTAAGGTTCTTATAGTTGGAGGTTCTCAAAAGAAGACACATGAGCAGCCAACAGATACATGAAAAAAATGTTCAGCCTCACTAATCATCAAAGAAATGCAAATTAAAGCTACACTGAGATACCACCTAACTCTAGTCAGAATGGCCATCATCAATAACTCAAAACACAACATGCTGGAGAGGATGTGGCAAAAAGGGAACATTTCTACACTGCTGGTGGGAGTGTAAACTAATACAGCCTCTGTGGAGAACAGTGTGGTGATTCCTAAACGTTCTAAAAACCTGCCTTCCATTTGACCCCACAATCCCCCTACTGGGAATATACCCGAAAGAACTCAAATCACTCTCTAAAAAAGGTACCTGCACATGTATGTTTATTGCAGCATTATTCACAATAGCAAGAACATGGAACCAACTGTGCTACCCATCAAAAGAGGACTGGATTTAAAAAAATGTGGTACATATACACGATGGAATATTACGCAGCCATAAAGAAGAACAAAATCACAAACTTTGCAGGAACCTGGATGGACTTAAAGTCTATAATACTGAGAGGTCTTTCACAGAAACAAAAAACTGAGTATCACATGTTCTCACTCATAAGTGAACCTTGAACAATCTCGGAATTCGACCTCCACTTTATTTCTGCCCATACTGGGGTTAAGGTCAGGGCTAAAGATGGGTGATCATCTCTGGAACACACAGAGCATCTTGATTTTTTTTTCAACTCTTTGAAAATCATAATACCATAAGAAAAGGCTTGACAGTAGTGGAAAATTGCAGGGGCGTGGGAGGTGGGGAGGTGGTCAATTAAAAGGATGGTATTGCTGTTTACAGAAATGGCAAGCTAATGGGAGGACAGCTTTGGAGGGAAAACGTACGATTGTTGTTCTGGACATGCTGACTCTGGGATGGCTTACTCACATACATATGTATGTCAAGGAGGTATGGTTATATTTATCTGGAGGTCAGTGAAGAAGTCTAAGTTGTAGCCATCCATTTGGGCTCATTAACACAGAGATTGATTTAAAACCAAAGGACCAGATGAGATCAGCAGGAGAGGGAGTTAGGGGCATGAGGACAAAGCCTGTTTCACAAATTGCACTAGGTACACGTGCAACTGAGCCCTGGATAGGTGGCCACTGTGACTTGAGGGATGAGGGAGGTTACACGAGAGAGAATACATACAGAACAGTGTGGAATGAGAGGCTTTGGGGAGAGATGTATTCTGGGATTTCTGGCTGCTTGTGATGACTGAGGTAAACAGGAATAAGGCATAATGAAATTAACCCTGATTCTGTGCAAGGCTGTAGGGTAATCCAGAAGCCTGTGGAATTCGACCTCCACTTTATTTCTGCCCATACTGGGGTTAAGGTCAGGGCTAAAGATGGGTGATCATCTCTGGAACACACAGAGCTTCTTGGTTTTTTTTTTTTTCAACTCTTCGAAAAGTTAATTTGAGGTTGTTATTATTATCTCCATTCTGCAGATAGATAAAACTGAAGTTCAAAGATTTAAGTAATTTACTCAAATTTACTAGATTGTAAAAACCAGATCTGGGATCATGCTTTGAGTCTCGGTCAGGTGCTCAATACATGTAATAGAATAGGTGCATGTGTGGGGGGTGGTGTGATGGGGGGATGTTAAATCCCTCATGTGGGTCAAATCTGTTATGCATTCTACCTATCTGTCTATAATCTCACAACCACTTTGCAATCTAGATGATAGTATTCCCATGTTAGAGGTGAGAAAATTAAGTCCTAAAGAGTGAATTCCTTCCATTGCATCATGCTTTTCATTAAAGGTGATGGGTTTTATGGTTTCCTCCCCCACAATCTGTCATTCTCATGATACCCCCTATGCTTTACACCATCTAGCTGCATGCCCCTTTCCATTATCATGGCCTGGTCACCATCTGCCAGGCCCCATTTGCCCTCACTTACCTTCCTGCACAGCCCATTAAATCACTTCGATAAATGACTGGTAGATTGTTCTAACGGTTCAAGATTGTTCAAGATGGTTCTAACAGCTCCCTTCCGACTCCAGGCCCTGTGCAGTGTGCATTTGCAACTCCCCTAGTAAGAGTTGAATCCCCTTTCCCCGTCCCTTGAAACGGGACTGACCTTTTCATTTGCTTGGACCAGGCAGAGGTGACGTAGGGCCTGTTCTAAGCCTGAGCCTCAAAAGAACCTTACTGGTGTCCACTCTTTCTAGGAATCCAACCCTGCTACCATGTGAACATGCTGGGCTGGTCTTCTGAAGGACTGCAGACCTCGGGAACAAAGATGAGCTAGCCTAGCAGAGGCCAGGTGAGATATATAGCCCATGACCAATCCAGCAGCTGACTATCAGGCGTAAAGCAGCTCAACCAAGTTCAGCCAGGCCCGGCTGGGTCAGGAGAATCACCCCGTCAGCACACAGGGCCGAAGCCAAATAAATGGGTTTTGTTTTAAGCCACTAAGTTTTGAGATGCTGAGCTAGCAGCAACAACTAATGAATAGTGTTACCCTATTTTATTCTTCCCTTACCACCAACAGTCTTCCATCCCATATCCCAGAACCTGAACATTGCTATAAAAAAATTTAATTTGCAAATGAATTTAGGCTTCCTTTAGGTCTCTGAAACTGCTCAGCATTTCATCCTCTTAAGATATTTCCCAGAACACTTGTTATACACGTTCCAAACATGCTGTCAGGAGATGGAGGAAGTTTTTAATTTTTCAGCTCAGGGGCAGTTGGGAGAAGAGAGGAATGGAAACAAGAGTGAAGGGGGAGAAACCAGCTTTGGAGAAGGCACCTCTTTTCGAAATCAATGATTTATTGAATTGACAAATAAAAATTACATGCAGGCAGTCCTCTGTATCTGCAGGTTCATATCCACGGGTTCAGCCCACCAAGAATCAAAAACGTTCAAATAATAATAATAATAAATAGCACCACAAAAATATACAAATTTTAAAAAAATATGGTATGACAACTATTTCACAGTATTTCCATTGTATTAGGTATTATAAGTCATCTAGAGAGGATTTACAGTGTACGGGAGGATTACGTAGGTTATATGCAAACACCATACCATTTTATGTCAAGGACTTGAGTGTCTGTGGGTTTAGGTATTGGGGTACCTGGAATCAGTCCCCTGTGGATTCGGAGGGATGACTGTAGATTTATCATGAAAAGCAGGTTGTTTTGAGGGAAAAAAATCTTTCCCTTAGGCTGGTTGCTCCGTAGGAAAGGCTAGGTGAGGGCAGGAAATAATGAGGTAGAGAAGAGAGAACGTGGGGTGCTCATTTCTGGTGGCCTCAATCTTCCAGATGAAATACAACACAAGTGGTAGGAATAGAACCATAACCTCTCAGGCAGGGTGTGCAACTATAGAGCCAGAGTGCAAGCCCCTCCTTTCAAGCACCCAGTTGAGCCATCATTCATCGACTATAGAGTTCGCCCCTGCTGCAGCTAGGTGCAGTCTCAATCCAGCAGGCCCCCTTGGTCTCATCCTCAGTCCAATCAGTTAGATCTTGAAATGAAACCGAGGAGAAAATCTACTCAAAGGTGGGCTCAGAGTTTTGCCAACTGCTCGCTCCATTCTCAACAAAGAATCAGAACCAAGTCCAGAATGGAGTCGTCATGGACACAGAGCTGGGCTTCCTTAAAGAGGGATGGTACTCATGTCAGGAGGATGGAAACCTCACATGAACAGAACTAGACAGCAGCTCTCTGCCCTGGTATCTCCACTCACCCTCTGCTGTCTGCAGAAGGGAGGCAGAGGAATTGCGCTTGCCCTTGGAAGGGCAGTTGGAAATCTCCTTTATTATTTTCTTAATGGTTTGGTCCCTGTTTTAAGTAGCTCCATTTCAAGAGGTGTTTTGACTGTGATCTATACTTGGGCCTATAGAAACTTGTACATATAAAACCCAACAGTTAGAGGAGACACGGAATTAATCTGACTGTTCAGGGAGGGCTTCCCTGAGGAACGGCATTCTGTGCATTCATTGACTAAGTGGAAAATGAGGGAGAAAATTGCTCTAGGGAGAGGATCCGTGCATGAAGGCCAAGAGGCATCAAGGAATGTGGGTCCATCACTGTGAGGGTGGGAAGAAGGAGCGAAGATACAAAAGCCAGAACTAGACCAGTAGGTTGGAGTCAGATTATAAAAACACCAACATGTGATCTGACTTGCAACAAGGTGCTGCCACTTTTTTAAAGCTGAAGAATGGCAACCACATGTCTTATTTTCTCATAACAAAAATGTCTGCCCTTTTAATGACTTACTATAAATACTAAACATTTTACATACATTATTCATTTGATCCTGAGGCAACACTATGAGGTATAGTTATAATCCCCATTTTACAGATGAGGAAACCAAGGCACTGAAAGGTAAACTGATCCAATGTAACACAGATGGTAATTGATGGAATCAAGATTTATAGTTGGGTCATCGAGCTCTATAAGTCCTTTGGGGATAAGATCCATGTAGGATTATTTTTTAAAAAACCCACCACCTAGGAAAGTCTATCACGGTGTCTGGTATATTTCAGGCACTCAATGATCTTTGCTGTTATCCATCAAAGACCGCTCTGTTAACTTCACACGTTCAACCTCTTTCTCTAATAACCTTAACTAGCCATAAAGCATTATTTTATGGTGGCATTTGGAGATGCTAATCCTACCAAAATTTGTCTGACTGTTCAGTGTGTACCAGGCTCAGCGTTAATCTTCTCTACAGCTGAGGCTCAGAGAGGTGGAATAATTTACCCAGAGTCACACAGTAAGTTGCTGGGCTGGGACCCCCACCTGAGGTCTGGCCATCCCCAGCACCCACACCCACCACACATCCTGCCTCCCTCGAGACCCTCCCACCTTGTCCTTGCAGAGATGTGTCCTGCCTCTGCAGGCCCCCAGTAACAGCCTGCTTCCTGACGGCTCCCCCACAGCGGAGGATGGATTTGTGAGGCTCTGGCTGGGCTGTTTTGTGCAGTGACCAAGGGCACACATTTTGTTAGACATTGGGCCTGAATAAGGGGCTCAGGCCTTTAGTCTGTGGCTGGGGAACAGAGAAAAGCTAACTGACCCAGAAGGGGATTGAACTTGTGACCTAGGCTTCAGAGTGCCAGGCTCTGACATCCCGGCTGCAGACATAGCACCTCCAGAGGGCCGTCTGATGGGCGACTCGCCTTGCATTTTAAATCTTGCGCCGCTTCTCCCCAAAGCCTCCTCCCCATTGCTGAAGACGAAGAAACTGAGGTTCATGCAAGAGCAGAGCCAGAAGAAAATAAATCGTGATTTAAATTCATGCCTCTGGACGCACAGCTTAGCCCGCTGAACCGCTCTCGCTTCATCTCTGCCACCTCCTTTCTGTGATTTATTTCAGGCGATGGCCCTCTGTGTATGTGTAAAAATCCCTCTGAATGCCTTCCCCTGAGGGCAGTCAATGCGTCCCTCTGAAGTTTAGCGCCAATGCTGATGTGTGCAAAGGGATGAAAAACGTACATTTTCAAGTCTCCCCAAAGCTTCGAGCCAAAAGGAAAAAAAAAAAGAAAAAAGAAAAAAAGTTGTCCATTCCCCTTTTTCAGCCCTCACACTTCAAATGCTAATGAAAAGTGTGTTGTCTTGGGCCTTGAATAGGCCTAAAATGCTCTGGTTTGGAAGTATTTGCATACCCTCCTGAATAGGGAGGCAGCCAGCAGAGAGGATTAGGGCTACACATCAACTCCTCCGAAAAGGGGCTGACAGGGCCGACAAAAATGGAGTGTCAGCAAAAGCCTGACTGTAAGGTGGGGGGAGGAGGGGGCTCCTCCAGAAACTCATCGTTTCCTTCTTTTTTCCTGGAAAATGTTAGTAGGGATTTTTAGGAGAAAAATACATAGAACAAGTAAAATAATCCAACTAAGGGAGTCTGCAGAAAAAGAGAGGGAGGGAGGGAAAGAGAGAGAGAGAATTTTTTTATGTATTGCTCTAAAACCCCTTGCATATTTTTGGTTTTGCAAATCACCACGTGCAAACAGTTTTTAAATCTCTGGAACTGCATATTTGATATTAACGTTTAATAACTATTCTTTTAGATTTCTAAGTAGTTTTTATTAAGTACTATTTTTGTTGACTACTTAATCTTCCTTTGCTGTTTAATATGTTTCTCTCCCTTAGTTACAACAAGTATCGTCATGCTTTTTGATTATTTCCTTTGGATACATCCCTCCATAGTTTTTCAGGTCCAAATAGGATGAATAGCTTTATAGTTTTTTCTGTTTTATCAATTTGTGAGTTACCAATTTAGAATATCAGAATGGTAAGAATTTTTCAGTTTTTCTCCAAACGTGAAATTAGTTTGAATGCTAATTTTTAATGAGTGTTTATGTTTTTAAGTTCTTAACTTTTTAATATAATTTAGCATTTCTAAATTGATATATCTTTAATTTGACTATCAATTTCTTTAACTTCCAAATTTTCTCAGTAATGAGGATCAGAATTTTTTGTTTTGTTTGTTTATTATTTGTATTTACTTCGGATGAACTGTCTGTTTATGCCTGTTCATACCTGTTTGCCCTTTGATCTATGGGGGTGCGTACTTCTAAAAACTTGAGTGAGTCCTTGAAAATTATAATATGAACACTTTGGATGCAAACATATTGTCTTTGTATGTTGCTGTTTTATTGTAGTTTTATTCTTTATTATTGTATAAGCACATGTGAATCTTTATATTTTCCAACCACTCTGTTGTTTGTGACCACACACGTATTTCATGTGTGTCACTGAGTTGTACTTGAACACATGACAGTGGGCCAACTTAGCCTAAAGGTGAAGGTGGAGTTGTTGAAGGTGGAGTCATTGAAGGTCATCGGACAGCCATGGGGAAAGAATTCAATGCAGCACACCCCCATGCTTGATATCCTGGAGTCTATGACATGTCTGACGTCCCTCTCTGTCTTGCTGTAGAACTCACTCTGCAATCACCAGCAGATTGGATAACTGCAAGAGAGTCTGGTTTACAGCTCTTGAGTTCTGAAGAGAGGAACCAAGTGCTCATTTTTCCCACGATCGCTTTGATAACTTAAGTTTTAGGTTATACAAATGAAGTCAACCATATTCACTAAACAATTATTTTTTGTTTGTAGTGAACCTAAGGTGAAAGTTCACTCATTAAAGAGCTTTCAGCTTGCTATGGCTTAAAATAAAGGCTATTATCAGTTTACATGGAAAAAAACACTGTAGATTTTTTGTAGATCTTGCCATTAGAGTTTTATAGATGACTTGGGAAAACACATCTTAAAAGCAGATGAATTGGGCATCTCGGCTTTGTTTTGTTTTTTAGTTTTAGTATTGGATTTTTCATCAGGATGGTTAGGTGATACAATAAATGTATCTTCCTCCTTATAAATATGATAGATATGTTTTGTTTTGTTAGTAATGTTAAGCAGGATTGAGACACTAAGTTTTGAGTTTCTGTCCCCAAAGGATCTTTAAAAGCAAGACATCTACATACAAGTCTGTCAATGTGCAGGTACATTTTTTCTTTTAAAATATAGACCTTATTTTCAAACTTTCTGAAACTATTGTTTTATGACTTTGTGTACATCATAAACATTATGTCCTGTAATCATTTTTCTTTAGTTTGGAAATTTTCTAAACAGAGTTCTTCAGTTCCCTTAGTAAAACTCTCAGACATTGATCCAAGGAGTATAAAAAGCTCTACATCTGTCTGCGCATCAGTCTATCTGGCTGCCTGTCTATCTGTTTATCCATCCATCCATCCATGTATTCATTGATTGATTGAGAGTGTGCATATCAGCACATTTTCATTGCATGTATTCATTGTACCTTGTCTGTACAGTGTTTTCTTCTAGAACTTCAAGGACACAAATAGATACCTCTTGCTGTCAAGGAAATAAAAATATAAATCATGATAAATGCTGGTATATGCTACACACTAAATTAGTGGTAAAGACAAGGGCAGTGCTGGTCAATAAGCAGCCCACCAGCTGGGGCTGGTCTTCCAACTGTTCTGGTCCGAGATGGTATAAATACAGCATTGAGAATGAGCATTTAGGAACCTTTAAAAAAACTTGATGAAATAATTTCATGCTTGTTAAATGCAATTATCAAATATCTGCCCTTGTATTTTATATGGATTTGTTTTTAAATTTCTTTATTTTAGTATGCTATTTTTATTATAACTTTCAAAAACATAAGTCTGTGAATGAAAATTTCAAAAAACAAGCCCGGTCCTTCACTCTGAGCAACACTAACACAGAATATGCCTATATTAATATATATCATATATATATGATATATTTATATGATAGATATGCACATGCATAGCTAAACAGCCTCTCTTTGGAAGAGCATACATGTAAATTACCCTTATTTTCAATTGTCGTCAGAAAGCCCTCACCTTTTCTCCCCGTTTCAGAAGAAACAAACTTCTACCTTTCTATCTTTTTCTATCTCCTCAGTTATTATCGCCAAACTTAAAGGTGTAGTACCAAAGTGTGACAGTCACATTTCTTGCCAAAACACAAATGTCTTACAGATTTTAAAATTTTAAGGAAAAGAAAGTCCAAAAAACGTACAAAATTTAGGAGATCTACTGTCAAAGTATGTTTTATCATAATTCAAACTTACTTGGATCGGAAAAGCACTCAAAGAGTAAATTCTTATTTTCATATTTGCAAGGCAAGCTTCCTGCAAAGTAAAAGGAAAATGACTAAAGATTCAAATCTCTATGAGATATGATACCTACATAAGTTTATTTTATTATATTACATATATCATATAACTTTGCAACACATAAACTATGTTATTAAAATATAAATTATATAATTCGATAGAATATTAATATAGATATCTGAGTATAGATTTATGGAATTTTGGTGTTGAAAGAGATTGTCAAGGTTTTGCACATTTTAAGAAATGTCTTATGTGGAAATATTGTGAAGAGTTATATAGAAGAAAAAGAACTTCTGTGCTCAGATAAGTTTTGAATGACTTCAACTTAACGTTTGAATGACTTTGACTCACTTCTGTTGGAGTTCTCTGAGCTTTTCTTAATATTTCATGAACAAGGGATCCCTGCATTTTCATTTTGCACTGAGTCCCACAATATATATAGCCAATCCTGCTGGGAAGGTTTAACTGTGAAAGTAACATTTGCATAAAAACCTGAAGAAGCAGCCCCATTAATCATCAGACAAATGCAAATCAAAACCATAATGATATATCACCTGATTGTAGTAAGGATGGCTATCATCAATAAGTCAAAAAAAGAAAGAAAATAAATGCTGGCGAGGGTGCAGAGAAAAGAGAACACTTCTACACTGTTGGTGGGAATGCAAGCTAGTTCAACCTCTGTGGAAAGCAGTGTGGTGATTCCTAAAAGAACTAAAAATTGACCTTCCATATGACCCAGCAATACCTCTCCTGGGAATATACCCAGAGGAGCATAAATCATTTTGCCAAAAAGACATTGACACACAGATGTTTATAGTTGCACTATTCACAATAGCAAAAACATGGAACCAACCGCACTGCCCATCGAAAGTGGAATGGATAAAGAAAATGTGGTACATATACAAAGTGGAGTATTACACAGCTGTCAAGGGAATAAAAAGATAAAGAAGAGCAAAATCATGGAATCCACAGCAAATTGGATGGAGTTGGAGACCGTCATCCTTAATGATCTATCACAGAAACAAAGAACTGAATACCACATGCTGCCACTCATAAGTGGGACCTGAACATTAATCACATGAGCCCAAAGGAGGGACTGGCAGTTGATAGACACTGCCAGGGGAGAGAGGGAGAGAGAGGAGGGGCACACAGCATCACAAAGGTGGTCCTAAACCAAGGGAAGTGAAAGCCATTTGGAGGTCCAAACCTCACCTGCATCAAACACGCTTGTGGAATTAATCCTGACTAGTACCCCACATCTTTATAAGAATGGCTTTTTAAAAACCTGAAGAAGGTAAGAGGAAAATGGTGAGGCTTTCTGGGAGAAGAGAATTCCAGGCAGAAGGAAGAGCAAAGCAATGTCCCTGAAGCAGAAGCATGACCAATGTGTTCTAGGAAAAGCTAAGAGGACTAAAGAAAAATGAGTGGGGAAGAGAAAACGCAATCAGGGTCTCAATGGTATGAGGTTGAGGAAAAAAGGACTGGAAATCATGCAGGGTCACGGAAGCCCCTGTAGAGACCTTTAGCTTCTCTCTGAGTAAAATGGAAACCTGAAAGAAGAAGGCTTTGAATAGAGGAGGGGCATGAACTGACTTACCTTTTAGCAGGTTCACCTTTGCTACAGGGTTGAAAACAGACTTCAGCAGGGGTGAGGGCAAGGGTTGGGCAAGACATTAAGATCAAATCGAGGAGACCACTTAGGAGGCCATTGAAATAATCCAAGCAAGAGATGACGGACGCTTGGACCAGGGAAGCAGCAGTGGTACTGGTGAGTGGCAATCCGATTCTTGAAATATTCTGAAAGGAACACAGACCATCTGTGCGAAAGATCGGTTGTAGGATGTGAGAGAGAGTCAAGATGACTGCAGGATTCCTGGCTTGCCACAAGGAGAAGAATGGGATTGCCAGTAAGTGTGGTAGGGAAACGAGGTGGGTATTAGAATGATCAGGGTCTTCATTTTGGATACTCTGTATTTTAAGTTTGAAAATGTAGAGTAAACACCAGGATATAAGCATCTAAAGCTCAGGAGAAATGTTGTGGCTGAAAAAAACAATTTTGGAAGTACTTAATTTAGGCCATCGCTTTGCTAAGCTTTGGTGTGGCCGTGTGCTCTTTGAGCTATGGCCGGGTCATGTTTTCTCTCTCTCTCTCTAATTGACTTTCTAAATAAACTATATTTTCTAATCTAAAAAAGAAAAGAAAAAGAAAGGAATTAGTTTATAGATGGTATGTAAAGTCATGAGATTTGGGTGAGAGTCTCGAGGAAGGGGAATTGGTAGAGATGAGAAGAAGCAGGACACAAGTCTGAGTCTTGGGATACTCCAAAGTATCCAAGGAGATGAGACAATACTTGCAGTGCAAGCTAAGACTATGCAGGGGCACCAAGGATAAGCATTTCTTCAATCCTCATCTTCTTTTGACATCCAGATCACTAATAATATCTGCCTTGTAAAGATTGCATGGCATAAATGCAGATATTTAGAATCTCATCTCATAGTAAGTATTGAAAACATTATAGGTGTTTATTATTAATACTTCAGAATTGCTTTCTTCATTTCACTAATGAGAAAACTGAGGTTTAGTAATTTCCTGAAGTTCTCTTATCTAATAACGGACACAACTCGAGTCATGCTCAAGTCCTTCTGTCTCCAAAACTCTGTACTTTTCCCCACTACTTTTCCTGAATGAATTTTGTTCCAAATATTTTTACCTAAGCCAAAACTAGGAAATAAAATTTGAAATGCATAATTTTCAAGCACATATTGAACATTTTAATATCCAAGAAACAGATTGGAAGGAAAGTAATAACTGCTACCATTTACAGAGCACATAATATGTAGCAATCACTTCTTACAACAACCCTATGCAAGAGAAAATATTATAACCATTTTTCACAAATAAAGGACATGAGTTTTGAGGCAGTTAAGTAAGTGTACAGTATCTAGAGATGTGTGCTTAGACTACAAAAGAGAATCATTATCACAGTAACCTATATGTCTTGTTCTTGGCATAACATTTTGAGTTTGGTTCCTGGTGATCTGCAGTTTTGGCATTTAGTACGAGGCGAGATCCCAAAAACAAACTAGAATTATTTTTTGGAGAGTAGGCTCTTTGTAGTACGGGCTTTCCCCACTAGGTAAGTGTTCTAGGAACCCATCTGCATCAGTGTACCAACAAGCGTTGTTCTGAGAGGCTGTGTTTGGCTTCAGTGAATTTTTGTTTTGGAGATTCTTTCAGTGAGTTTGCCCGTTTTATGATGGGTGGTTTACAGGCTCACCTGCCCACATCGCACTGAGTGTTCAGCAGGTTTGTTTTTTTGTTTTGCTTTGTTTTGTTTTTACCAAAAACAACATGACCCTCATGATCCACCCTCCTATTCACCCGATTTTGCCCTAGTGACTTTGTTTTTGGTTTCCCCAGATGAAAAAAAGTGCTCAGAGGGAAGCGTCTTGCCAATGTGGAAGAGGTGAGGAAAAAAAAAAAAAAAACGCAGAAGCACTAAAAAGGCATCAAAATTGATGAGTTAAAAAATCTGTTTTGAGCAGTGGTAAAAGCACCTCGATGGGTGTTTTATATCAAACGGAGAGGACTTTGAAGGTGACGGAAGTTTAAACATGTAAGAATAGAAGCACAATTTTTTTATTAAAACATTCTGGTTTGGGGGTATCCCCCTCCTATTTACCAGCTCACCTAAAGACATGAGCTATTGGCCCAGCTTCTTACGGAAGGTATATCTGCAGAGTGGAAGCTTAAATTCTATCAGGAACTATTCCTGAGATTTTTCTTCTCCTTCTTTCCTCCGGTCCTCCCTTTTTTCCTTCTTTCTTTCCTTTCTTGAAGAGAGAGTTTCTGAATTCAGTTCCAAGGCAGCTTTATGCAGGGTTACAGAGAACTGCAAGGTTACTCACCTCAAGGTTTACACAAATAAGCAGAAATGACTCCAGCAGAAGTAGCAGACAGTAGATTTTCAAGTGTTTCTTTGCTGAGTCAACTTTCAGTATGAAATTGTGCAAGATGCCCTTGGCCTCTGTTACAACCTCCTCTCCACAATGTTGCAACTTATCTACTCATGTAACCTTCGGTACTACTCTCCACCTCAAGGGTTAGGACTAGGTCTTCAACGATTGAAAGCATTTGGAAAATTTACTGTTGGGAAAAAAATGGTGATAAATCCAGTAAACAGATAAAACAGGTTCAGAGAGTGGGGAACTGAAGATAGAGGGCTTAGGATTGAAACTCGAAACTTGGTTTTATTTACCAGTTTTACAATCACAAACAAGTTGTCTAATGTCCGTGGCCCTCAGTTTCCACATCTGTGAAAGAGACAAAATATGAGGTTCTTAAGAGGATTGAGTATGTAGCACTTAGCATATGTAGTGAATGATGCTGTTTCCTCTTCCTGAAACACTGTTCCCCCAGGCACCTGCAAGCAAATTCCCTTGTCTTCAAGAATCTGCTTGGATATCATCTTTTCATGAGCCAGACTCTGCCCACTTATGAAAGTTGCAGTGCCCTTCACCCCTCCCTTGCCTCCTAATTCCCCTTTCCCTGTTCTGATTTTACTATTTTATAGCACTTATTATCATCTTCCAATACACTATGTAATCTACTTCCTCATTATGTGCTACTAAGATAGAAATTTGAGATTTGGGACTTAAAGAAATTCTAGTTTAAAACAGCTTATGTCTTATTACCTGTTGGACTGCTTACTGAAATGTGACCTTAGCATGTAATGACTGAGGCTGGCTTCATCTGAAATAAGTCCTTGAACACCAAACCTTCTAAATATTTGTTCCTGAAGAGTGAAAAGAATATTTCCCAAGAGGTTTCTGAGCAGGGTTATTTGCGATTGTTAATCTCAAAAGTTCCAGCTAGTCTGCTACTTTTGGTCATGGCTGAATAGCTCCTATAGGACTAACCCCTCTGAAAATAATAACCATAAACTCTGAAAAAAATGTAAGAAACAATTACCTGAAGATACTGAAAAGTCACCCCAAACAGACTGATTCTGGAGGGGTACTGAGAGGGAATAGCACTAAGTGGGTTCCTGTTTTGAAGACAAGATGTTGTGTCACAGGCTTTAAGAACTAGAGGAAAGACTTCCAAGTAATTTCAAGAACTGGAAAATGAGGCCAAGGGTGGAGGAGGGCGAGGTTCCTGAACGAAGAGAGCGGAGAAATAGAGCCCTTAAATTCAGCGTATAAAGTCTGCCCAAGTCTCTGGCTGACCTCTGCGTGTGTGTGGGGCAAACTCTAAACAGCCCATCCAAGGTTAAAACAACTGAACTAAAATTTCAGCAGCTTCCCACTGCAGGGAAACAAAGTTTACAGTTTGAGTTCAGCTCGGTTAGCTACCTGAAAAAAAAAACCTCAAACGAACAAAAATCAATATTCTCCAAAGAAATACAATGCCATCCAGAGTCTAGATAATGTATCATTCAAAATTTCCAGAATATAATTCAAAATTATTTGGCATATTAAAAATTAGGAAAAAGCGCTGGGCTCGGTGGCTCAGCCTGTAACCCCAGCACGTTGGGAGGCCAAGGAGAGAGGACTGCCTGAGCCCACGGGTTCGAAACCCACCCTTGCAACGTGGTGAGACCTTGTCTCTACAATAAATCAAAAATTAGCCAGGCGTGGAGGTGAATGCCTGTAGTTCTGGCTACTTGGAAGGCTGAGGTGAAAGGATCGCCAGAGCCCAGCAGGTCGAGGCTACGGTGGCCAGGAGCATGCCACTGCCCTCCAACCTGGGTGACAGAGTGAGACTCCAACTCAAAAAAAAAAGAAAAAGTGACCCATGATGAAGAGAAGAGCTAGTCAATGGAGACTAGACTTCTAGGGTGCTCAGATTTTGCAATTATTAAACAACAATTTTTAAATAACTTGTTAAAATCAACTGGGAGACAAAACTCTCAGCAGAGAAATAGAAACTATAAAATATGAATGGAAATTTTATAATTAAAATATAACAGATGCAATAAAAAAAATCACTGCATGGGTTTGATGTCAGATTGAAGATGAAAAAGAGTCAAGTAATTTAAAGATAAATTAATAGAAATATTCCAATATGAAGAACAGAGATTTAAAAAAAATTTAAGAATAAACAAGACTTCAAGACCTGTGAGGCAATATCAGAAAGTTTAACATACATGTAGTTGAAGTCCCAGGGGAAAGGGGAAATAGAATAAGAAAAAAAAATTTTAAGTCATAATGACTGAAATTTTTCCAAATTTGGTGAAAGGCACAAGTTTATAGATTCATGGTGACAAGCATACATTTATAAATTCAAGAAACTCAGCAAACATGAGTCAGGATAAATAGAAAAGCAATCACATGCAAAGACATTATTTTCAAACTGTTGAAAACCAAAAATAGAGGCAATATCTTGAAGGAAGCCAAATGAAAATGACACTTTATATAGACTGAGGAACAATGATTTGAATAACTATTCAAATGATTGAAAAATTTGAATTTGAATGGCCATTGACTTCTCATCAGAAATAATGAAGGCCAGAGAATAGTAGAATACCTTTGAAGCACTGGAAAAAGAGTCAATTCAGAATTTCATACCTACCAAAATATATCCTTCAAGACTGGAGGCAAAATAAAGACATTTTTAGATAAAACAAAGAATCAATTGGTGACACATTTGCTACAAAATCACGAAAGAAAATTATTCAGGCTAATAGCAAATGATGCCACATAGAAATATGCACTTTTGAGCTGAGCTCAGTGGCTCAGCCTGTAATCCCGCGCCTCTGGGAGGCTGAGGTGAGTGGATTGCCTGTGCCCGCGGGTTCGAGATCTGCCTGGGCAGCAAGACCTCATCTCTACAATAAATCAAAAAATTTAGCCGGGTGTGGTAGCGCATGCCTGTAATTCCAGCCTCTTGGAAGGCTGAGGCGGAAGGATCGCCGGAGCCCAGCAGGTTGAGGATGCAGCGGCCGGAAGCGGCCACTGCACTCCAGTCTGGGTGACAGAGTGAGACTCCAACTCAAAAAAAAAAAAGAAATATGCACTTTTGGAAAACAATTAAAAGGAATGAAAATGGTAAATATGGGGGTAAATAAAAAACACTCATTTTTCATTTTAAATTCTTTAACAATACATGAGACTAATCCCAAGATGATGGCATTGCATTGTTGAGTTAGTAGCTTACGCATTGTATTATAGCATCAGAAACATCACTACCATACAGCATAGAAGGATAAATGTGTCTTCATGGTTGCATACATTTTACATAAAAGTGCAACATAAACTTATAATTGACTGTGAAAAGCATGCTGTAATTCACAATGAACACTTAAAAATAATGCAAAGAGGTGTAATTTGAAAGCCAATGGACAAATTAAAATGGGATTCTGAACCTTGCATTTACTTTTTTTAAAGACAGAATACAAGAAACAGAGGAGAAAAAAAAACCAGAAAATACATAGTAAAATGAAAGAACTAAATCTAATTATATCAGTAATAAATATAATAATGAACTAAACATTTCAATTAAAAAGCAAGGACAGTCCAAATAAGTTTAAAAAGCAAGACCCAACTATTGCTAACTACAAAAGATGCATTTTAGATGCAAAAATGTAAATAAGTTTAAAAAGATGAAAATATGTACATCATGCCAACAACAGGAATAAGAAGACAGGAAGCCTATATCAAACACCCAGATTAGAAACCCTTTACATACTCCAGAAGCAGTTTGGAGTTGCAACCTTGGTTTTCTGATCAAACTTTTCCTATGGTGTATTACTCAGGTCTCTCCAGAGAAACAGAACTAATAGAATGCTTACATGTGTAGGAAGAGCTTTATATAAGGAGCTGACTCATACAACTATAGAGGCTGGGAAGTCCATGTCTGCATGTGGACCAGCAAACAGAAACCCACGAGAGCTGATGGTGCAGTTTTGGTCCAAAGGCCAGCAAGCAGAGACTCAGGAAAGCCAGCCATAAAAATAAAGTCTGAAAGCCATCCCATCTACTAGAGAATTACCTCTTACTCTGGGAGGACCTGTCTTTTTGTTCTATTCAGTGCTTCAACTGATTGGATGAGACCACATTGTGGAGGACAGTCTTCTTCCTCAAAGTTCACCAATTTCAATATAAATCTCATCCCCAAACACCCTCCAAGTTGACCGATAGAACTGACCTTCAC
Source organism: Cephalopachus bancanus (assembly GCA_027257055.1). Classification (NCBI taxonomy): domain Eukaryota; kingdom Metazoa; phylum Chordata; class Mammalia; order Primates; family Tarsiidae; genus Cephalopachus; species Cephalopachus bancanus. The sequence continues at coordinate 1,561,372 of JAPVLO010000028.1, read as the reverse complement.
ATATAGTAATCTGCACATTCACTGTTTAGATGCAAACAACATTGCATTATTCCAAAGTTTGGTGGTCGTGTTGAGAAAAGAAAAACTCTGGAGCCAGGCAGTTCTGAATTTAAATCCCGAGACTTCAGGAGTTTAGCCAGGTGTATTAAGCTTTTTGAAACTCATTTGTTTCTTCCAATGGAAACTTTTTTGATAGATGCAGTTGCTGAAAAAATTCCAGTATAGAGTAAAACTACCACAATGTCTGTCCCATGGAAGACACTGAGTAAGTGTGAGATCTTTTCTCTTCTTATTTCCCATTTTCTATAATTTTCAAGGGCCAAGAATATTATCTTAAGATGCTTGTCCTTTATCTTATTTGGAGATTAATTCATTGTAAGCTCATAAAAATGTGTTGAAATTATCTCAACCAAAAAAAGTATGAGAAATGAGGATGACAATATTATAAGAGGCACTCTCACTTTTTTAAAAAGGAAATTCTGAGCCGGGCTCGGTGGCTTAGCCTGTAATCTCGCGCCTTTGGGAGGCTGAGGTGAGTGGATTGCCTGAGCCCGCGGGTTCGAGACCCACCTGGGCAGCAAGACCTCATCTCTACAATAAATAAAAAAAAATCAGCCGGGCGTGGTAGCGCATGCCTGTAATTCTAGCTACTTGGAAGGCTGAGGCGGAAGGATCGCCGGAGCCCAGCAGGTTGAGGCTGCGGTGGCCGGGAGCAGCCAATGCACTCCAGTCTGGGCGACAGAGACACCAACTCAAAAAAAAAAAAAAAAAAAGGAAATTCTGTTGAACTGAAACTAACTGGGAAGGCACTGGGAATTTACTGGGCATCTATGAATGGATGCCCATTAATCTCTATGGAGTAGCTGCCTCTTATTTCTTTTTCACCCATCACTTCTTCTCCTCCTTCAATTCAATCTGCAATTAGTTTTGGCTCACCACGAGAATGACCCTACCCTCACTGTCTTGACCTCAATACTCACAAGAGTGAGGATGGGATTGGTTATAGGCCAACCGACAGGTTTTCCAAAATTGACTCAAGTATCCATCCTGCTCCTCCAATCAGAAAAATGACATGGCACAAATAGCATTGCTTGGTTTTGTCTGCCAGTGAAAAGAGTAGTAGAAAAAAAAAGGCTTCTGTAGCAGAAAGCACCCTAAAGCAATGTTGACCATCACCTCTGTGTCTTCCCTTGGGCTGCCTTTACCAAATACAATAGACTTAGTGACTTAAAAAACAACCATTTATTTCTCAGAGTTCTGGAAGCTAAGTCAAAGAGCAAACGTTGGCAGATTCAGTGTCTGGAGAGGGCCTCTTCCTGGTTTGCAGAGGGCCATCTTCTAGCTATGTTTTTATATGGCCTTTCTTTGGTATGTGTACTATGGTGGGGGCAGGGAAGAGGGGGTGAGAGAAAGACAGACAAAGACAGGGAGAGGAAGAAAACTCTCCTATTTTTATAAGGACATTGACTTCATCATGGTAGCCCCATATTAATGGCCTAATCTAACCCTAAATACTTTCTGAAGGCCCCATCTCCAAATACCATCACTTTGGGGGTGAGGACTTCAACAAATGAATTTGGGGGGGACCCAAGCATTCAACCCATAGCACCCCATCTCTGTCACTTTCCACCCTACAAATACTGGTTTTTTTTAATTTACATTGAAGGAAGATGAGCACCCTTTACTCTCCTGAAGAGGTTTTCCTCTCTTTATGCTCACCCCCGAGAATAAAATTCTGTTTTCCCAGGAGAACTGTTTTATTTTCTCAAGCTGAGATAACACCAGTTTATTCATCTTCTTTTTGAGAAGACATTTTTTCAGTGTTTAAGCTGACATTCTCCCAAGAGACAGGCCTTTTGTAGGCTTACTTTCTTATGTATTGCTGAGCCACCTAATTTAATTATGTCATCTTGTCATTGCTACACATCATCTCAGGGAGCCCTGGAAAATCAGGCTATGCTGAATGCTTTGCATATGAAGCGTCTCATTTTCTTCTCATCAAATTGTAACTTTCCACACTCTGATGCTGGTTATACGTATAACCATTGCAAGATGGTGATGGTGACAAAGTTGAATGGAAATTTAAAGTAACTATCTGGCAAATTTTAACCTTTTGGGTAGTCAGTTCAGATAATTAGGGCGAGAAGGAAAACATCTGTTCTTACCCAAAGATTTTCTTTTGTGCTAAGTTATTCATGTCATAGCTTTATATCTCCCTTTGCTTGATAAACACACCTATATTTTCTTAAGCCACAGAGGTTATTGGCTGGGCAACTTGGTAGTTTTTCAGTCTCGACCAATGATTTTTGTATTGGGAAGAAAAATTCAGTGGGTAAAATTATTCATTCTGGAGTACACAAGGCTAAAACTGAATCTGGTATCCTACTAGATGAGACCAAAGTTTAGATGAAAAAGATCTACATGCTCTGCAAATACATTTTTAGTGTTTCTATGTAGCAGTCATAAAGCTGTACCCTCCTCCCTCTTGAGTAATGTGCCTGGGTCTGAGATAGGTTAATTTAATTAGAACTCCATGTTCTTTTCTGAAGGCATCTGAAAAGCTCACTCAGCATGGCCAAACACTGGTGTGTTATTCACAGGGCTGTGCGGCAGTGTAATCACACTTATTTATCAGCCTTTGCTCAAGTACTGGGCTAACTTAGAGACTGAATTATCTCTGGCCCTCAGTACCAGATGCCAGGTTTCTGTGAAGGTGGGGAATATTGTTTCCAGTCATTATTGGGAAGTTATCTCCACACCTGCCAAAGCCTATGGAGCAAGTAGATTTAAAGGAAAAAAAAAAGAATGCTGTATTCCTCCCACCAACGCACTCCAGCCAGAATCAAATTCAGCATGAAATGTAGAAGCTATTGCCACCTTTACTTACTAGTCCCATTTGACCCCAAATCTCTCAAATACTCTATATTTTGAAAAAGGAAAACTGGGTTAGCTATCACTTTCCATGCAGGTGCTTATGTAAGTCTTTTCTTCTTGTTGTCATTGTGAAACGGCATGGTCAAAGACAGAGAAGAATGGGAAAACACTCATGTGTAGGTTTACCAAAGTATTATTAAAGAGGAGGAATTGCTTTGCATCAAAGGTGGAGATTTACAATGCCCGTATAATGTTTCTAAAAGGGATAATGAAAGGTTTGGTCAGAGTTCTGCTTCTTGTGCTGACAGATTTTTTTTTTACTTGTGTGTGTATATTAAAACACACACACACACACACACACACACACACACACACACACACACACATGCTATGTAAATAATCTATGGATTGAATATATCCTGCCTGGCTCATTGGAGACATGAAGAATGCAATTCCTTCATTTTCTCTATTAATAACTACATTCAATGGAAGGAATACAAAAATGGAGAAGACATGGTCTCATTTCCAAAGGAATTCATTTGGGAGAAAGGATTAAATTATGTATTGATATTATAATTTAAGAAAGTAGTCATTGTGCTAACATGCTTCCATACTTTATAGGTCTTTTGTTTTCAACAAGAAATACTACATGTAGGCATTTTCAGAATTATTGGAGCAGGATGGTTTATGGCAAAGACATATGTTGAGTGGGCATTTTTTTATAGTTCTATCTATAGCATCTTGTCATTTTTTTTAACAAGAATGCCTCTCATTTTCCTTTTACTATATTAAATTAATAAGAAAAATACTGGAAGCATAAGAGAAGAACATGGGCTTTAGAACCAACCAGACTGCTTGGTTTCACCAATAACTCACTGGATGGACTTGGGAAAATTACACAAACTTTATTGTCCTCATCTGTTGAATGGGAGTAACAATCCCTTATTCTCAATTTTTTAAAGACTTATATACTATGTCATATTTAAAGATCACTGAGGAGAATAAGTGGTTCTATGAATGTCAAAAATATAGTGGCCATATAAAACCTAACATTTTCATATGACAAATCGATTGAAGGCCTCAAATTGACACTTTTCCAAACCCAATTCTTAAGAATCCTCTCCACAGAGCTTTAAAAAATTGTTAAAGCCATATATAAATATCCCAGGAGATTTTTACTATGTTATATAAATTAGTTCAAAAAGTCATCTTCATGACATCCTTCTCAGTCTGTTAGGGGGATACAAAATGCTAAATTGAACACAGGATGAGGACTTCAGACCGCTGTTTTTTGTTTTTTTCCCAAGACGGATAGCTCTTAATCAGAGTTCATTCTCCATTCAAAATAATCTGTGAAGATTGGCATGAAAATGCAGATTCCTAATTGAACAAAGACAATTATTTCCAGATTGAAGTACAGTGGTGAATAGCTCTGTGCTCCAATTATCGTTAGACTTTTATTTCAAATGGGAGGCTAAAATCGCAGACGTGTTAGCCTTAATTGGGAGAAATGGCTGAAATTGTACTTTTAATACCATACTGTACCATTGTGTATGTAGGTCAGCTTTCTCTCGTGTATACATGATGATGCCCTGTTTGCGTGTCCATTTGGGACAGCAAGCTGAAATGACAGGAGGAACAACATTTCTCAAAAAAGGTAAAAGTATTCAGAAGTTAATCAGAGCCATAAGACTGTATAGCTTCTAAATAAAGGAGTTGAAGAGCTTGTTATCTATGATAGCTATGTGTGTTAAATCATAGACTAACGTGAAAACCTAGCACAAGACAGTGTCAGTTTAACCAAAATTTTCCTAGAACCTCACTATTTTTTCTCAATACATCCACTTAGAAACTATTTCAGATGGTAGCTCAACCATGAACACCTGGCCCAGAAATCCAGGGCACATCTAGCTTAAGAAAAGAGGACTGAAAAGAAAGTACTTATGGAATGCAAAGGCTTTGCAAACTCTGTGCTTCTCAGAACAACAGCAAGAGCAAAAAGAGCGGGCAGGGTGTTTGATTTAGAGAAGTCGGGTTGGAAGGATGAGGTTACCGAACCTCTGTCTGTCATGATTTCTGTCCTCAGATTCTTCTTTGACTCCAGTTGGGAACACCAGACTCAGACACGCGGACAAAGTCATCGACCGCCACGAATAATCTGCACTTGTGTAGACATTCCCAGTTTTAAAGGCATCTCACAAAACTCTATATACGTCACGTGATCCTCATCCCAGAAAGCTAGGCTTGGGGGTACCATCATCTCCCATTTACAAATGAGGAAATTCAATGCAGACCCTTCATGGGGGTTACAGAACAAATGAGCGCAGAGCTGGGATTAGGAGCCAGCCGTTGATTGATGATAAATAGCCCAGTGTATAAAATGTCACTGGAGGAATTGTAAATGACCTCAACACCTCCTTGTGAGGTACACAACATGCCACTGCTTTCAGCCTACAGAAACAAGAACTAAACACCTGTGCTGATTTCTAACATTCATTAACCGTCACCATGATAAGATATCCTTTCATTATTCCCATTGATGGATGTTGTTATTCCCATTTTATGGATGTGGAATGTGGGGCTTACATATCACAATTTTTTCCAAAGTCATCCAGCTGGTAAGCACTGGTGCTAACCCCCAAGCCCAAACTCACTGAATCCCAATCCTGTGCTTTTTTCCTTTCACCAAGAGAGACCCTGGGTGTGACCTCCATTCTTCATGCTTTTGTTCATGAATAGGTTCATTCATTCAGCAAAAATCACAGCAGTGGACAAGGCAGACACTCGCATGGAGCTTACAGTCTAGTGAGAGAGACAGACAATATGAAAAGATATCCTGTAATCCCGTGCCTTTTGGAGGCTGAGGTGAGTGGATTGCCTGAGCCCGTGGGTTCGAGACCCGCCTGGTCAGGCGAGACCTCATCTCTACAATAAAATCAAAAAATTAGCAGGGCGTGGTAGCGCATGCCTGTAATTCCGGCTACTCGGAAGGCTGAGGCAGAAGGATCGCCGGAGCCCAGCAGGTCGAGGCTGCGGTGGCCGGGAGCGGCCACTGCACTCCAGTCTGGGAGACAGAGTGAGACTCCAACTAAAAAAAAAAAAAAAAAGAAAGAAAAGATATCATCTATTTGATGCTGGCAAGAGCTCTAGAGAACAACGAAGCTAGAAAAGATTGACTGGGGATGGAGAAGTTGCAATTCTAGATCAGGTGGACCATGGAGGCTTCACTGAAAGGTGGCATCTGAGCAAAGACTAGGAGGAGGCGAGGGAATAAACCTGCAGAAATCAGCATATCATACAGAGGGGGCAGCAGCAGCCCTAAGCTGGGTGCTTTCCTGGCTCGGTTGAGAAACGATACAACAGCTAAGTGGACTGTGGTTGGTAGGCCAGAGGTGGAGTTATGAAAGAAGAGGGATGGCTGGGCACAGTGGCTCATGCCTGTAATCCCAGCACTTTGGGAGGCCGAGGTGAGGGGATTGCCTGAGTTCACGAGTTTGAAAACAGCCTAGGAAACTTGATGAGACCTGTCTCAACAATAAATCAGAAAATTAGCCGGGTGTGGTGGCGTGTGGCTGTAGTTCCGGCTACTTGGAAGGCTGAGGTGGAAGGATCACCTAAACCCAGCTCGAGGCTGCGGTGGCCATGAGTGTGCCACTGCACTCCAGCCTGGGCAACAGAGTAAGACTCTGTCTCAAAAAAAAAACCAAAAAACAAAAACAAAACCAAGAGGGCCAGGAGCAGTGGGAGTCACACAGAACCAAGCCTGCAGGCTCATGGGATGGCTTTTCTGGGTGAAAAGGAAGCTCTGGGAGGATTTGAGTAAAGGACGTTGTTATCTGATGTCAGAAGAATATAGCTCTGGATGTCGTCCTGAGAACAGACTGAACAGTCCAGAAGAGGAAACGTATTTCGGAGGCAAATATGAATAACAGTAATCAATAATAATTAATAAAACGCAAACAGACAAAAGATGACATCGGTGTTGGCCACGGAGATAGTGAGAAATGGTCCGAAAGATGAAAGATCAGGCTAGCTCTGCTTCCGTTGCTGTCTCTTTGCCTGGCCAGGTTGCTGAGTCCCTTGGGACGCTGAGCAAGACGGAGTCCTCTCAGGGGTGGCGTGCAGCCATTGCAGAACCATGCTTGGGTTTCCCTGCGAAAAGGAGCTCACTATAAGGAGCTGCACCCCCAGGACTCACCACCGCAGCATTCTCACTAGAGGCATGTTCTTCCCAGACTGCTACATCAGGGTCTGAGCCCAGCAGAGACTCTGGAGCCGGCCTCTCTGCCTGACTCAGGGCCCCTCTGCCAGGTGATCTCTGCTGTGAGGTAGGTCTTCCCCAGAGCTGCATGACAGCTCAATCTCGCTTTGTCCCTGCCCGCTTTAGACATCCCACTAGCACAGTAACCCGAAGGTGTTCTCACCTGCTTCTCTTCCATCCCCCTTTCTCTTCTTTATCCTTCCTGGGCATTTTCCTCCATTAAATCTCTTACACTTCTAATTTCATTTCAGCATCTGCTTCTCAAAGGCTCCTCAGCCTCAAGCATCAGTAGTTCTGTTTTTCTTTCTGCTGAAATTTTTGGGACATCCCCATCTCCAACTGGCATGCTCTGTTGTTTGCTCTAGTCGACAGCAGAACATGATAATAACAATAGTAATTAATATAAATTTAACCCTCATGATGCGCCAGAATCTATGCTAAGAAATCTACGTAGAGTATATCGTTTTCTTCTTTATTACAACCCACTGAGAAACGCGCTGTCTTGCACATAAGGAAACTGAGTGGTAGAAAGCTTTAAGAATTTACTTAAAGTCACACAGCTGGTGTCTTATTCTGTTTGTGCTGCTATGACAAAAATGCCTGAGACTGAGTGATTTATAAAGAATGGACATTTATGCAGTTCTGGAGGCTGGGGTTCCAAGACCAAGGCCCTGGCGGGTTTGGTTATCTGATGAGAACGACTCTGCTTCCAAGATAATACCTCTGTTGCTTACATGGTGGAAGGGAGAAGGGCTAGTGAGCAAAACCCTGCATGAAGCCTCTTTTATAAGGGCCTTCATCCAATTCTCAAAGGAGGAACCCTCGAGGCCTAACCACCCCTTACAGGCCCCATTCACAACGCTATCACATTGGCAACACCTAAAGTCTGAAGCAGACACACATTCAAACTACAGCAGCTGGTCAGTGAAGGAGCCATCATTGACCTTGGGCCACCTGGATATAGAATCTATATCCTTGCTTCTGTATGAGTCTCGGGAGAAGGTCTTCTCATTGCCCTGCCCCCACTGGCCTTATGCTTTCTGGGTACTTGAGGCTAGTTCCTGAACATCACCATGAGATTTTTTTTCCTTTTTTTTGTTGTTTTTGAGTTGGAATCTCACTCTGTCGCCCAGACTGGAGTGCAGTGGCCGCTCCCGGCCACCGCAGCCTCGACCTGCTGGGCTCCGGCGATCCTTCCGCCTCAGCCTTCCGAGTAGCCGGAACTACAGGCATGTGCTACCATGCCCGGCTGATTTTTTGATTTACTGTAGAGATGAGGTCTCACTGCCCAGGTGGGTCTCGAACCCGCAGGCTCAGGCAATCCACTCACCTCAGCCTCCCAAAGGCGCAGGATTGCAGGCTGAGCCACCGAGCCCGGCTCACCATGAGATTTTGATCAAACTTGTTCTTAGTGCTCAGAAAGAAACTAGGGTCCCTCCCCCGTAGTTATCCTTCCGACAGCTTCCCAGAGCTATGCAATCCCACTTCTCCAGAAGAAGGGTGTTCTCATTTCCTGGAAAATATTGATCTGCTGCCTGACTAGTGTCTTTATCCTATTTTATTAGTGGTCTTTTATTAATTTAAAATAGCAACTGTTTTATAAATTATCATGAGGTGAGAAAAGAACCCTGAACTGGGATCAGAAAACCTGAATTCAAGTCCCAGTTCCAATATGAAGGCAGGTTGGGATGTTTCCAGTTGCACGTCACAAGACTCCATCTGGACTAGCCAAGGCAAAGAGGCAATTATTTGCTTTCCAAACTGGAAAGACCAAAGGGTGACTCTAATTACAAACACTCATGTATCCAGGGATTCAATTAACAGCATTACGGTTCTATCTCTCTCACTGCGTCTATCTGCTACTATTCTGGCTTTGTTCTTGGCAGACACTTTTTTTGTTGTTGTTGTTGTTTTTGTTTTTGGTTTTTTTTTGTTGTTTTTTTTTTTTTTCACTCTGTCACCCAGACTGGAGTGCAGTGGCCGCTCCCGGCCACCACAGCCTCGACCTGCTGGGCTCCGGCGATCCTTCCGCCTCAGACTTCCAAGTAGCCAGAATTACAGGCATGCTCTACCACGCCCGGCTGATTTTTTGACTTATTGTGGAGATGAGGTCTCAATGGCCAGGCGGGTCTTGAACCCACGGGCTCAGGCAATCCACTCACCTCAGCCTCCCAAAGGCACGGGATTACAGGCTGAGCCACCAAGCCGGCTGGCAGACACTTTTTATCTCACAATAAAATGGCTCCTCCCAACTCCTATATTTTTCTTAACACTAGAGATGACCAAAGTGGAGAAACTCAGTATCCATGTAAATCCTTAACTGAGGACTTTACCAACCTGTTTCAGACAGGTGCTTGATCATGAGCTAGTCACTGGTCCAGGGCAATGGTGGCTTCAGAAAGGCCAGTCCAGTCAGGTGTGCACTTCTATAGAAAGATTGCGGGACCAAGTGGTCAAGCACCTCCTCCAAGGAAGGTATTTCTTCCTTCAATTATACAATTTAAAAAGATACTTGGCAAGTATATACCACAATGCTCCATAATATCCTTGAGATCTTTCAGTCATAAAGCACATTTATCTCCACCCCAAGATAGGCAGCCCAAGACCTCACCTATCTATGGTATCCAGCTCTAGGACCCCATTGTCTGGGTGGTGTTCAGGCCTCTTCATTAAGTCCAGATATGGCTCCTTGAGATCTAGCAAATTAAAACTAAAAACATGTTACCTGACCCCATGTACCCTCCCAAAACATTCAGTACAGCTTAAGGATCCTTAATTTGAAAATTCGAAATCTGAAATGTTCCCAAACCTTAATGTTTTTAGCTCCAATGGGACACCATACGTAGAAAATTCCACACCTGACTTCATGTGATGGGTCACAGTCAAAACGCAGTCAAAACTTGGTTTCGTGCACAAAATTATTTAAAATATTATATACAATTACATTTAGTCTATGTGTTTAAGTTATAGGAAATATAGCTGAATTTTGTGCTTAGATTTGGGTACTATCCCCAAGATATCTCATTATGTAAGTGGAAACAATCCCAAATCCCAAACAAACAAACAAACAAACAAGAAAAACGTGAGACAGTTCTGGTCCTAAACATTTTAGATAAGGGATACTTACCTGTATACACTGGTGAAATAGAATCAGACTATTTGCAATAAAAATCTTCCACTTAAGACAGAGAGGAATAGTAAACTAGCAGCCTTTAATCCTCAGCAGTAATGAAACGCTTCACCTTGTAGTGAAGTTTCTCGATTTGATTCTGAATATACATTCTAGGGTCTAATTGCTTTCAGCCAGTTCTATGAGCCAGTAACCAAATCCAAGGTTCTTTCCTAGACATGGTTGTAAGGCGAAGGTTCTTGATTTGACTCTGAATACATGTTCTAGGGTCTACTTGCTTTCGGTCGGTTCTATGAGCCTATCATTCAGTTCTATGAACCAAACTCAAAAGTTCTTTCTTAGACTTGGTTGTAAAGTCTGCATTATTATTAATTTTCTTTCCTTGTAGCTCTCTCTTCCTCTCAGTGTAGGGATGAAAGGAATGGATGCCATCTCAAGCAATAGGCATGGCAAGGAAGGCAACACACTTAGCCTGGATTCTGCTACAAACCCAAGTCTTTCTAGGTAACTGAGAACTCTCTGGGGGCCCTTGTCATTCAGCATCTTCTCACTATTACTTCCCGCAGTTTGGAGATCCAGAGATAGATAGCTCTTTATTCCGAAGATGGTCCACAGTTCCGGCATGTGTCCATTTCCTTTCTTTTCTTTGCAGTTCTTGCCTGAGAGCGTCTCTTTCTTGGAGTCCCTGAAATATATCCAGAATCAGTCATCACACACCAGCATCTGGTTCTCCCAAATTCTTCGCAGCTCTGTCTGTTTCTCATCCTCTGACAACCAAATGCAAAGTATTAGTAGGATCACTATGGAAGCTAGCCTTTCATTTACATATTAGTCTCTAGTTCTTGGGTGGCTCTTCACCACATGGGAAACCAAAACTCAAGTTCATCAGGTTATTTTTGTCTTGCAGAGCCATCATCCCTTAAAGCATTGCTATCATCTTCATTCAGTCAATACAAGGGGAAAAAAAGAGCAAGAGAGGTCTTACTCACTTTTTTTGTCTTACTTTATCTTATTATTAAGATGTGGGGTACAACTACATATTCACAATGGAATATTATGCAGTCATAAAGAAGGACAAAATCATGGACTTCTTAGCAAATTGAATGGAACTGAAGACAATCATTCTTTTTTTTCTGAACTGAGAGATTTATTAAAGGGGCAGTTACACGAAGGGACTGTAACGGAGGAAGGACGAGAGAGAGAGAAAAAGAGAGAGACCGAGAGAGAAAGAGAGCAAGAGAGTAAGAGAGTGGCGGGGACAGAGAGAGAAAGTAAGAGAGAGAGAGGAGACAATCATTCTTAGTGATCTACCACCATCATAGCGTCAGGCATGTTGACACGAGTGACTTGATTCTGCTCCTGTGTGTTGCACCTTCTAGCAGGTCAGCTGGAAGAGAACAGGGGAGGAGCGAGAGAGTGAGTAGAAAAGCACAGTTGCATCAAGCCAGCCAGCATCCTGTTGTCCAAGGCAAAACACATAGCCAAACGAGAAAGATCGAGGGTGGGAAGCATAGTCTTACCTTTTGATGGAAGGAATTGAAATGTTACATTGGGCTGGGCACGGTGGCTCAGGCCTGTAATCCCAGCACTTTGGGAGACCGAGGCAAGAGGATTACCTGAGCTCAGAGGTTCAAGACCAGCCTGGGCAACTTGGTGAGACCTTGTCTCTACAATAAATCAAAAAGTAAGCTGGGCGTGGTAGCGCACGCCTGTAGTTCCAGTTACTTGGAAGGTTGAGGCAGAGGGTTATTATTATTATTTAACAAAGGGTTAAAATAAAAGAGCAAAGGCCATTTTGACCAGGTAGGAGAGGTGATCTAGTGTAGGGACATGTTATAGGCTGAACAATGCTCCCTCCCTACCCAAAGAAATACGTTGGAGTCTAAACTCCAGAACTTCAGAATGTGACCTTATTTAAAGTCAGAGTGCTGTAATTGTATGCTTGTCTTCCTGAACTGCATGCTGAAATTTGCTCATTAGTATTGGAGGTCGGCCTGATGGGAGGGTTATGGATCCCTCATTAGCAGAATAATGCCCTTCCTTGGGTGGAAGGTGAGTGAATTCTTATTCTTAGTAGTGCCCTTGAGAGCTAGTTATTATAAAAAGATCCTGGCACTCTCCCCTCCCACCTTACCTACTATCTTGCCATGGGTCTCTGTACATACTGGCTCCTCTTCTCCTTCTGTCATTAGTGGGGGCAGCCTGAGACCTCACCAGAAACATGTTTCTTATAAAACCAGCAAAACTCTGAGCCAAATAAACCTCTTTTCTTTATAAATTACTCAGACTCAGGTATTCCTTTATAACCACACTGATGGATTAATACAGAAAAGTGATATCCAGGAATGGGATGTTGCTATAAGTATACCCCAAAATGTGAAAGCATCTTTGGAACCGGATAACGGGCAGAGGTTGAAAGCGTTTGGAGAGCTCAGAAGACAAAAAGATGCGGGAAAGTTTGGAACACTAGTTAAGTGGTTGTAACCAAAATGCTGATAGAAATGTTGACAGTAAGCCGGGCGTGGTAGCGTGCGCCTGTAGTTCTGGCTACTTGAAAGACTGAGGCGGAGGGGTTGTCTGAGCCCAGCAGGTCGAGGCTGCAGTGTCCGTGAGTGCACCACTGCACTCCAGCCGGGGCGACAGACTGATGAGTACTCAAGGAGAAAAAAAAAACGTAGAAAATAAAAGAAGGAAATGTGAACAGTAAAGGCCAGGCTGATGAGGTCTCAAGTAGAAGTGAGGAACATATTGGCAACTAGAGCAAAGCTCACCCTTGTTACACTATAGCAAAGAACTTGACTGTGTTGCGTTTATGTCTTAGGGCTTTGTGGAACTCCAAACTTAAGAGTGATGACCCAGGGTAGCTGGCTGGTAGAAGAAATTTTTAAACAACAAAGCACTGCAGACATTGCATGGCTACTTTTAATAGCTTATAATAACCTAAAGGACAGCAAAGGAATAACCTAAAGATGGAATTTATAATTAAAAAGAAAGAAGACTATGAAAATGTGGAACATTTGAGCCTTGCTATGTGGTAGAGAAGAAATAGTATTTTCAGGAGAGAAATCCAAGGGTGCTAAGGAGCAACCACTTGCTAGAGAGGTTGGCATGGATAAAAGGGACCCAGGTGCTGACAGACAAGACAATGGGAAAAATGTCCCCAAGACACTGCAGAAATTTTCAAGACGGCCCCTGCCATCAGAGGCCCAGAAGCCTTGCAGGACAGAATGGTTTTGGGGGAGGCCTGGGTGCCACTGGCCTGTGCCACGCCAGGATGTTTCGCCCCACTCCTGCTCCAGCCACATTTGAAAGGGTCCTGGGAACTGCTTGGACTGCTGCTTTGGAGAGCACAAGCCATAAGCCTTGGCAGCGTCCATATGGTGCTAATTCTGCAGGCATTCAAACGCCTCCACTTAAATTTCAGAAAATGTACCAGAAAGCCTGGGTGCCCTGGGTGCTCTGCAGAGGCAGAGTCACTGCAGAGAGACTCTACTAGGGCAGTGCCCCATGCTGCTGAGGGAGCACCTTCTAGACCCTAGAATCATGAAGCCACTGGCAGCTACCGTCTCAGCTTGGAAACACTGACACCAAACTTGCATCCAGCAAAGCACAGGATCAGGGATGCTTAAGACTTTGGAAGCCCACCCTTCAGGATATAGAACATGGAATCAAGGGGGATTCTTTTGAAGAGATAACCTCTGGGTTTTGAAGTTGGATTGGTCCTCTTACCAACTTCTTTTGGCCAATTTCTCCTTTTCGAAATGAGAATGTTTATCCCAATGCCTGTACAACCATTGTATATTAGAAGTAAGTAACTTGACTTTGAATTTATAGACTCACAAGTTCCCTTACCCTAACTTACCTTGAGTCATGGATGAGGTTTAGACTTCAACTAAATCTAAATTTTAAGTTGACGTTGGAACAAGTTAGAACTTTGGGGGATGATTGGAATAGAATCGTTATATTTTATATGTTAGAAGGACCTGAGTTTTAGGGGTTGAGATGGAATGCTATAGTTTGTATATTTGTCCTTCCAGACCTTATACTGAAATTTTAGCCCCAGTTTTGGAGGTGGAGACTAATGGGAGGTGTTTGAGCCATAGGGGTGGGTCCTTCATACATAGATTAATTCCCACCCTTATTAGTTGCCGTGAGGGCTGGTTGCTAAAAAAAACCTGGCCCTCCTCCTCTCCCTTGCTTCCTCTCTTGTCATATGACCTCTGCATATGCTGGTTCCCTTTCACCTTTTTCCATGAATGGAAGTAGGAAAAGCAGGTGTTGGTGCCATATTCTTTCACGATCTGCAGAACCATGAGCCAAATAAAACTCCTTTCTTTATAAATTGCCCAGCCTCGGGTATTCCTACATAACTACACAAACAGACTGAGACACCGGGTCTTAACAGAGATGATTACATTAAAATGAGGTCACGAGGAGGAGACCCACCATGACTGGTACCTTATCAAAGAGGGATATCTGGGCACAGAGGTAGCATGCAAAAAGGAAAGGCCATCCAAAGAGACACAGGAGGAAGATGACTTACAGTCATGGAAAGAGCCTGGGATAGGTCCTCCAGTCACAGCCTCAGGAGGAACCAACCTCTAGACCTGTCAGAAAACGTACTTCTGTTGTTTAAGCCACCCAGTTTTTGGTATTTTGCCATGACACTAGTAGCAAACTGATACACGCCATCTGTTGTTTCTGCTTGCCTGTGGTTCATTTGCCCTGTGATTCCTTTGAAGAAACTCTCCTCGCCTCCTCTCAGTCCATGTTTCTAGATCTAATCTAATTTGTAGCTTCCAGAGGTAGCACGTGACTCAGGCCTGGCCAATCAGTGTGTTCTAACGCCTGACCACAGTGATTAGTGTGTGAAAACAGGCCAGAACTTTTGCTGAAATTTTTCTCGGGAGTTGCTATTTGAACACCTAGATGCAACTGTTTCTGAAGTTGTATACTCTTGTAATTTTCCATATAGGACCAACAAATGCCATTTCATTGTTCACATTGGTTTGATTTAGGTTTCTCTCAGGAAAAATGAAAGAGTTTTGATTAGAGAGCTAGTTATTCCAAGCCGCATTCAACTGCGTAACATTTTTATACCTCTTCTCCTTCATAGTTTATATGAAACTTGAAAGAAAATGTCTTGTACTCTGAGCTTTTGTAGGTTCCCTTATCTGTATTTCCCTTTTAAGGGCATGATTAAACTCAATTAGAGCAAGTTTTGCTTTAAAGTATCCAGGACATTTTGAAGAAAAAAATTTTTTAAAAGTTAGCTCTTGGTTAATCTTATCACTCATTGAGTGATACATTGAGTAATTAAAATTGAGATGATATGCTAACAATGAATAAAAGTGAGAAAAATTAACAAAAGAGCTGGTGTTCTCAAACATGCCATTTTCTTTTAGAGTGAAAATATAAATTTGAAAATAAGGATTGTATAACTAAAATATATATAAAATTTAACTTCCGACTATGAAATGAAATACATGGGGCAGAAGGTGGAAGTAAAATAGACTGAGCTGTCTGTGGTCCTGAAAAGTCCATTATTAAAAACACAGACAATTCTTAGTATTTACTTTTATTGAAGTAATCGTAAGACATTTTTCCAAAATAACAAAACTAGTCTTAGAGAATTCTGGATACAGGGAATTTAGTTTAATCTCATCTTCCTTGATTTCTTCACTCCCGAGCAGATAAAGTGATGGAGCAGATTGCTTGCCATATTCTGGCACACAGCCTTAAATTACCGTAATGTATAGCTACAAGGTAATGATAAACACAACCAGTAAAAGAAAATCACTAAACAGGACCTAAAAGGTCATATCTTCTTTTGGTCTGAATGCAAGGCTTTCTTATAAATAAAAACATTCACCTGATGAATTTGGAATCGATCATACTCAGTGATTTATCACAGAAACAAAGAACAGAGTTCCATATGTTCTCACTCATAAGAGGACCTTGAACAATTATAATGCCATAAGAAAGCGATTGGCAGGAACAGGAAACTGATGTTGGGGGGGGGTGGGCTTGGCAGTTGAGAGAAACTGCTAGGGCAGGGAGGGCATACCTCATTAACAGGGTACCTGCATGATCAGTGTTTGTATACCTAACCCTGAATTGTATCCCACATCTTTACATGACAAATTAAAAATAAATAAATAAAAGAAAAAAATATTGCTTATGAAAAATAAATAAGTAAATAAATACATCCAGCTAACCTATCAAAGCTTAAATATTGTCACATAATCTTCTTTGTTAGATTGTTCTTTCTAATACAGCATAAACAAAAGCCTTTCACAATGATGTTATTCTTTTTATAATGAATGATTTGATAAATAAATGTAACTCTACATTCTTGATTCTCTTTCTATCTGAAACTATTTTTCAGTTTGTTTTGGTTTCAATTTTTGTCTCAGGTTTTTTCTTTTTCTATTAAAGTGATGGGGGAGAGAATATTTCTCCAATGTGGTATCCTCCTTGGTCACATGTCTCCATAAGGTGGACAGCAGAAGTGTACTTGTGAAGAAGCATTTTCCACTCACATTATAGACTGTCTAGCATTAACTCTAGCATTAGCTTTCCTCAAGCAGTCTTCTTGGTTACTTACTAAGGTAACATGCTCTTTCTTACGTTGCACTTGGTCACTCTTCTCCATCATTGCAAGGAAACAATTTTTTCTTCCTAGTCAGGCAAGAGGTTCCTAAAGACTTCAACTCACATTGAATCTTCTTTGATAGATAGAAGCCTGAGGGCAACCTTTGAATTGGAGCATGGGCTTGGCAGTTGTCCAGGCCAGGTTTTAATTCTTGGACTTCTGAACTGTTCTGAGCCTCTGCTTCCTTATTTTTAAAATGGAGTTAAAGATAACCGCCTTATATAATTATGTGCGAAGAGTTTAGCAAAGCATCTGGTGCATCATGATATTCTGGAAATGTTAGCTTTTATCTGTGTTACATATGTGTATAATAGGTGGATACATAGAGAAATAGATTGATGCTAGGATGGATACTTAGCACACAGTTCCTAGCAAACAAACAAAAAAAATTCCTAGCAAACAACAAAAAAAAGCTATGATTTATTGGGCATTGTGGAAGCTATTATGTGATAACTTAGATATGCAAGCAATGTCAAATGTTTTTATTGCATGCCAGACATTCTGCTAAACTCCAAAGACAATAAAAGAAAGCATACTATCACAGTCACTCTAGCTCTCGGTGGGGTCACGATATTTTTTTGAACTTGACTTAAATGTCGATCTGCGTGCACAACTTCTCTTTGCCTCATTCTACACACACTCTTTTGGCAATTTATCTTGTTCCTGTGCCTCAACAATTATTTCTGGATGAATGTGTAAATTCAGCTAGGTTATTTTCCTTCGAGGCACAGCTGCCTCCTCTTGACGTCTTCTGCACCTCACGCTGAAAGAGCCCTTCTCTGGCACGTCGATCAGACAACGTGCGCATACCCATCTGGCTGCCACGGGGCCTGACCATCGTTTCCCTGCAAGGCAGAAAGCTACTTGAAGACAGGTACCAGCCCTTCATCTTTGAATTCCTAAGACCTAGGACAATGCTTGGCACAAAGAGTTACCTCTCATAAATATGCAGTGATTGAATGAATGTATAGTAGACCTCTGTCATTTTGCCTGTTCAGCATCTCAGTCTCTCTCTGTATAGAAGCAGCAGTTTGATTTTCCTTTAAAGGGCTCACTAATACCTTCCTACTCTGACCGCAACAGGGCCTACATGACCCACTTTGAATTTTGAGCAGAGGAACTCAAAAATCAAAGGGTAGGGTTTATTAATTTTGATGATGGAGCCCAAATGTGCCTAGCAGATAATGAATAATAAATGTCTGGGGAAAGAAAGGAGAAGACAGAGTGGGAGGGAAGAAGAAAAGAAGAAGATTCAGGACCCAGTCTGGATCAGGTTAGTAACTTACTAATGGTGGGGTTCTGGAGCCCCTAATCCTGTGCTTTTCCAGGAAGGAAGAAAAAGAGGAAAGAAGGATTGGTTTAGGATTGGCTCTGGTCAGCTCTGCGGGGACAGCCCGGCTGAGCTCGGACAGAGAGGAGAGAGCCCTGGGGTCTGGATGCCTGGTGTCTTCTCCACTAAACAGCTCTGTATCTGAATGGCTGCTTCCTCGCCTGGACTATTTTGGTACATCTATTATTGGCTCCCATTTAGTGTCTGTTTATTTAAATCTGCTTTCAACTGGAGCATAATTCTCTTGATTATCGGTTGATGCTGCGACACAGTAGGAATACAGATAATTGTCACTGTGCACATTCTGCTGGAAATGTAAAATTATTATCTTTAGAGCATGGAGTAGGGTGTTTGAGCATGAATGTCATGCCGCTCAGGCACGTGGAGTGTGTAGAGCCTAATTTGTTGGCTTCCTTGCCTTCCTTCACTGGCTGTCATCTGAGCCTCCCCCAGGAAGGCAGGCAGACACCCAGCTCCCTGGAGCTTCCTGCCATGGGCTCAGTGCTGAGTGGAGTGGGGGTTCTTCCGTGGTTATCAGAGACTAAAGACACTAGGGAGACAGCTCAGGCCTGGGTGCTGCTCCCTGCCCAGGTGCCCCTGACTTTCTGGGGTTGCCTCACCGGGGAGCAAAGTCAGAGCGGTTGGGGCAGCTGCACAGCCCAAGTGAAAAGCCTGAAGGTATGTGGTTAGCCAGATTGGGGTCACAGCTGCCCGAACGTTCAACCCCTCCCTCACCTCCCCTTCACCTCACCCACTCCCAACCCTGTCCATCCTCCTCACCTGCTTGCATCCCCCACCACCTCCTGCCCACCCCTGCACACCTACCTCCAGCCCTCCGCTCCCCACCCCAAACTAGCTGCCTCTTCATTTACAGGCAGCATCACTAATTGCTTTTTAGGGTCCTTTTACTGCTCTCTGTTCAAAATTCACGGGGCGTTCCCCAGCTCCTTTTATGCTACTTTTCTGAACCTTTTCAGCCTCTTTTACAAACTTAGCACTTTCTGTGCCTCTTTTAGTCTTCCCGAGAAGAAAGAGACTTGAGAGGGTTTTTTTTTTGGCAGTAAAGCTCCTTCTCCCCAGTACCCCCTCCCCCGCCCACCCTCCCCCTGTCTCCACCCCCACTGCCCCCAAAGCACACGCATTGGCCCTCCTCCCGCTGAATGGGGCTTTGTGCAGGGAATTTCCGGAACATAGCCCAGTGCCCAGGCCTCTGTGTGAGGAGAGGAGGGGCCCAGCCGGGCAAGGAGACCCTTAAGCCCACCCCATTACCACGGTCACTGTTTGCCCTGGATTCTCTAAAAGGCCTATTGTTGCCGGTTGCCAGGTATTCCTTAGCAACACTTAAGCCAAGCTGCCTACCCTATTTAGGCCCAAAACTTTTCAATGGCCTCCAAAACCCGTGCTTGTCAGCGCTGTAGACCGCTCCTCAAACAGCCTCAGAGGGGAGGGAGAAACCACACCATCCCCCAGCGTCTCTGCCTTTCAAATATCTGTGTTGGAGGCTGCTTGGAGGCTTCTTGTCATTTGCCTAAGATCAGCAGGCCAAACAATCGCAATTAAAATTTCTTTCTCCCCTACCCTCCATCTCCCTCCGCTCCCCCTGCCCCCCCATCTCCCCCCCGCCCCCACCCGGTTGCAGACCCCTCTCTAACTTAATATTCAGCTGGGACTGGGTTTCATCACATGCTACAAGGGCCTCTCGACTTTTCTTCTCGGCCATTTCCAAGGAAATTGCATTATTATTTTAGGATGGTTTTGGTGGGCTTGCATGTGAGGATTCAGACTCCTTCCCAGCTCTGGCAAGAAGGAAAATAATAGAATCACAGAAAGAATCTTAATGATGGCTCCATATGAGCATCTGGAGGCCCAGATCCGGGAACAGTCTGGGTCAAGTTAGCAATTTACTAACAGATGGGGTTCCAGAGCCCCTAATCCTGTGCATCTCTACGTCACAAGGCACTGGAGTGATATGAGAAGCAGATTGTCGGAGCGAGGAAGAAAGCCTGTGCTCATCAAAAATGGAAAGTGTGCAGAGGTCAGGTGCTGGCCTCAGCCGAGCACAGCACCCAGCCCCGAGGGCTCTCTACTCCTTTCTTGCTCCACACTGCATGACAGTCTCTTGTTTCTTTACTACCTTTCTTTCCTCACTGGGAAGATTCAAAGGCATCTCTCCCAGGTCCTGAATCAGGTGAGGTTAGCATTGGCATTCCAGCCAGTGGGAGACATTCAGCTGCTTCACCCTCACCACCTATATTTGCCATCTGCTGCAATTGGAAGAACGGAAATCAAGAGCATTGAGACTAACACCAAACTCTTCACCACTGCCTGCCAGCCCAGGATGATCTGGGCCTGGCCCTCTCCTGACTCTGCTCATTTCAGCCACATCTACCTTCTTCTGTCCCTTGGACACAAGAAGCTCCCTGCATCCTCAAGCTCTCTGACCCTGCTTTTCTCCTTGAATAGAAAGCTCTTTCCTGTGATCTTTTGGGGACAGTACCCCTCTCGCCACTCGAGGTCCAGTTCATAGATCATTGTCTCAGGGAGCCACTTCTGTTCTCACTCACCAGCTTAAGTTTGTCTGCTGTCCTTTCAAAATTTCGATAAAGCATTTATAGTGATAAAATATTTAGACTGTTATTGACTCTAGACAGTTATTACAATTGCATTTATTATTATCACCGCCATCATCATTGCTGATAAACATTTAGAGTTTATGTATTGTCTGCCCCATCCCCAAATATAAATTCTTTGAGAATAGAAACTTCACCTTGTTTATCACCTGAATTCCAAGTCTAACACAGCGTCTGGAACGTAGAAGGTACTCAAACACTTGATAAATAAATGAATGGATGGGAGTATTTATTGGCAGCAAATCTGAAAATTATAACTCGTTTCCTAATCCCCAATATAATATCTTGGGACAGTGTGAGGATGAAAAACAGAACAGTGCCAGTGTGTTTTTAATCACTTCCTTATTACTCAGTGTTTCCCAATCTTCTAAAAAAGACATTATTTTTATTATTGCTGCTCTCATAAGGAGACTTTCTGAGTCATTTTCCCTAACTGATTCCCATGAAATTATCAGAGGTACACTGTATATCTATTTATGTACTGAGTCCTTCAAAGGCCTATAAATCATTGCAATATCTAAGACTTCCCCCACCCTAAAAACTAATTTTCCCTTCTTTAGGAGGGATATCAGCTCCCTTGAAAATGCATGTCACAGCCAGTAGAGTCATTCAGAGTAAAACTATACAGATTTCTGAGGGTGCCACAACACTATGGAGTTAATTCTGTCCCAGATGAAATGGAGGAGGGTTGTCGCAGAGCTTTGGTGTGGAAGAACTCGGTCCATAAATAATGACAAGAACGGGCAAAAAGGACAGTAGATGTGTTAACCTCGGGCTTCAAGCCCAGCCCTCATATTACATACTTGACAAAGGTTTTTGTAAGATCTTTAGAAAAAGCCTTTCAGCTTAGGTAAATGTGGTGTTAAACCACTAATCGCTAACCCCTTGCCTCTCCTTACTTAGCTCTTAATCAGATTATACAAAAGCGTTCAGATGTTCTTGCTTTCTAAAGCCGGTGTGTGAGGATGAGGTAGGGTTTCTAACAGGCTGTCTTGGAAGTCTACATTTTAAACTTTCACTGCCGTACGTATCCACAAAATAAAGTCCTCGTTTTGAAAAATGAGTTCTGCCTCCTGAAAGCACCTGTAGATTAGAGACTGACATATCGATATTTATTATGTTCATTCATGCACTCATTAATTCAAGTATTTCCTGAGTCCCTCCTGTGTGCCAGGTACTGTGTTAGGAACCACAGAGGTTGTTCTTTTCAGTGTTTATACATAAGTCCCAGATACTGGGGAATGGAGCCTACTCTTTGTAGTTTGCACAGTTAAGGACATAATAATAATTTGGTCTCTCTGATATCGATTGCCTATACACGGAGTTCTTGATAACGCTACAGAAATTCCATCATCTCTTTAGTGGAAAAATGTGAAGTCTAAGTGTAGTGGGCATCTATTTTATTGCTGGCCCAGTACACATCCTTTCCTTCTTGTGTTTATAGCAACTGCCTCTCCTTAAGGGAACCTCTATTCCATGTGGTTGTAGAATTATTGCAATTCAGAGTATTCCTCTCCTCATCTAGATGGACAACTGATAATCCCTTGCCAGGGGATCATCCCAGAGAGGGAGCACATAACCCCAAAGTGACCAAAAAGGCTTCTTCCCTGGGCCCTTCTACTTGTCAAAAGGGGAAGTACGGCTGGGCTCAGTGGCTCAGTCTGTAATCCTAGCACTTTGGGAGGCCGCGGCGAGTGAATCGCCTGAGCCCGCAGGTTCGAGACCCACCCAGGCAACTTGGCGAGACCTCATCTCTACAAAAAATAAAAAAATAGCCAGATGTGGTAGCTCATGCCTGTAGTCCCCACTGCTTGGAATGCTGAGACGGAAGGATCGCCGGAGCCCAGCAGGTCGAGGCTGCGGTGGCCAGGAGTGTTCCACTGGACTCCAGTCTGGGCGACAGAGTGAGACTCCAACTAAAAAAAGGGGCGGGGGAGTACAAGAAGTCCTCACTTAATGTCGTTGATAGGTTTTTGGAAACTGCAACTGCGACTTTATGTAAAACTACGAATATCAAAACCAGTTTCACCATAGGCTAATTGATGTAAACAAAAGTAAGGTGTGTATGGCATATTTCTGCTCACAAAATATCACCAAATTTTTAAATAAGCGCCAAAGCATTTCTCATATAAATACTGAAATAAAGTGAGCTACACATTCATTTCAGGAAGATGAATTAAAAATAGGTTAAATGATTACCTGTTACTCTAATTCAGGGCTGTGGTGGCCTGGAGCGCAGGACCCAGGTGGGAACTGGCCCTGGACATGATATCATCCCACCACAGGGCTCTGACACACACCCATGCTCATTCAGACGAGGACCACTTAGAGATGCCAGCTCATCTGCCATGCACAGCTTCGGGCTGTGCGAGGAAACCAAAGTACCCAAGGAAAACCCACACAGACAGGTAAGAACATGAAAACTACACATAGTCTGTGGCTCCCCGCCAGAATCCAATTTTTTTCTCATTAACATTACAAAGAGTCTATTAAATGAAGCAATGTCATCTGAGGACCCACTGTACTGAGTGATGACATCAGTCTCCGTCATTCCACCTCTTCTGCTCAAGAGGCCTAAGGGAAGGAAGAGACCAATTCCAGAAGATGAAGTACCCTGTGGATCGTGAAGGCTATTGTTGCTGATACCACAGTGAAAGAAGACAAGAACAGGAGGGCAGGCCAACCCGAATTCTGAAAGGGAAGACCAAGGGATACATCAAGTTTACATCCATCAAGTCTAAACCTGGGATTACACCGGGAGTTCAAAGTTGATTAGCCCAGGCCTGAAAAGCAAACAAATCAGGAACTGGCGAATAAGCCTGGATGATTGTTTTGTATGCCATTTGGTGTTGGTGTTGATATCATAGGCCAGCAATAAGGTAAATCTAGTCACCAGCAGGCTAGCAGGGCCACTGGCAGAGAAGACCTTTGGAAGGTTTCAATTCTTTCTTTTGGAAATTTCCTAATCTGTTGATTTCCAAGAAACAGTCATTGTGCAAGTGTCTTTCTTTCTCTTTCTCCATATTGCTGTCTCCCAGATCATTGTACTCTGCCCTTCTCTTTCTTCCTTTGCTACACCTTTCCCATTTACTCCTGTGGTAGGCTGAGCAATGACCCCCATCCCAAAGGTCTCCACATCCGATTCCCCAGAACCTGTAAATTTGTTACCATAGATGTCAGAAGGAATTTTGCAGATGCATTAAGGATCTTGAGATGAGAAAATTGTGTTGGACTATCTGGGTCAGCAGATGGGTCAGAATCAGACAAGACAACAGAAGCAGGGGTTGAGTAGTGCACTTTGAAGATGGAAGAAGGAGCCATGAGACAAAAGAATGAAGGCAGCATCTAGAAGCTGGAAACAGTAAGGAAACAAAATCGTCCCCTAGAGCCTGTGGAAGGAGTGCAACCCTGCTGACGCTGATGCAACCCTGCTGAACCAAGCCTCAAAAAACTGGGTTCAGGTCTGTGAAAGATAATATAATTGTATTGTTTTAAACTTCTAAGTTTGTAGCACAGTCATCTCTCCTTATCTCTCCTTATCTATGGGGGATACATTCTAAGACCCCCCAGTGGATGCCTGAAACCACAGATAATACCAAACCCTATACACCATACTGCACACACATACATATGATAAAGTTTAATTTATGAACTAGGCACAGTAAGAGATGAACAATAACTCATAATAAACTAGAACAATCATAACAGTATATTGTCATCAAAATTATGTGAATGTGGTCTCTTTCTCTCAAAATATCATAGTGTACTGTACTGTGCTCACCTATTTGTGTACCACAGTTAATTGCTGGTAAAGCACAGTTAATTGCTGGAAAGCGAAACTGCAGATAACGGGGACTACTATAATTTGTTATAGCAGCAGTAGGAAACTACCACAGCCTCTATCTTCTAATGGCTCCCAAATCTGTAGACTTCTGTTTTGATCTTGCTTGTGAACACCACATGCCATTAGTGACTGATGATTTGGACGTCTCTACATTGGTATTCCCCATTCAACCCAACAGTGTCTTCTCCATACTTGCTACCTGTGTCATTGTAACAGCATCACAGCCTACCTGGAAGAGGCTCATTCGGGAAACTTAAAGCATGCTTTGAGTCTTATTTGACTTCTTGTTTTTCACGAAATGTGGATCCACCATGTTCTCAATGTTTCCCTGCCACACCAACTACCTTAGTTCAGCTCTTCACCTCTAAAAAATAGAGTATCCTAACAGCCTCCTAAGTGTCCCCTACCTTCAATCTCTTCATAAGTCACATTCAACAATGCTGGCAAGATTATTTCTGGTAACTGAGCACATCATTCTCCTACTTAAAAAAATAAGGCAATTGTTTTGTTAAGCACTGGCCGGGCCATGTGTTCTCTGAGCCATGGCTGCCATGTTTTCTTAGTTTTGGCCCCCTCTCCTACCCTGTGGGGGGAATGAATCTTCTCTCTCTCTTTAATTTACTTTCTAAATAAGCTATATTTTCAATCTAAAAAAAAAAGAAATGAATTGACTCTGTTGCCTAGAGCCAACATATCAGCAAAACCAAGTCCACACTCTTTAGCATATTCATATATTTTTGGCATCTTGCTCTACCAATTTTTGCCCATTTTACTCTTTTTTTGCTCATTTTGCTCTTTTTTGTGTGTTTTTTGCTCATCCCCATCTCTCCTCCTGCATGACATGCAAACATGTGAGCACACATGCATGCTGTAATCATAGACTACACACGATTTTTCACTCTAAGGCCTCTGCTTCTTGGTATATGCAGCTTTCTATGCCTCACATTTTGCACTCTTCTTTGCCAGGAAAGCCTCATCTAAGTCTTTACTGCTCAATGCCCAGTGAAGTTTCTCCAGCCTTTCCACCCTCCCATCCAGGTCTGCTGTGCGGTTTCACACAGTTTAGTCAGTGCCATAGTACTTACCAGATCGCGTGTTTGCCTTTTGTTTGTTCACTTGAGTATTTCCTGCTGAAAGGTGAAGTCCTCGGCAACAGGAACCATGCCTAATTCATCTTCCTTAGTACCTGAAAGCCCAATTTCCTGCCTTATCTGGACCTGCTTCTGCAAGAGTTCACAGAAGGGAAACAACCCAGCAATGGGCTTGTGTCTTGTTGAAAGGCACGAAAGGGCATAATACAGAAATCATGGGGTGAACTCAACTTCTCTGCATTACAGTGCCACTTTTTTTGACCCTGGGGCAGGAGGTCCTTTGCAAGTTATCAGCCCATTGGGTAAATATGGTATTCCTCATTATGGATTGGGGGGTTGGTAACACAAAATTAATGGTTTTCCTTCAGAGATATGATTATATGCTTAATGAAATAAGTTAAAGTTTATTTGCAAAATATTAAAGAAAATATTGTGTGACTGTAATTTTCACTGATAGGGTGATTAGAGATTACAGGGTGATCTCAAAGGAGACTCCTGGAAGTTTTATGCTGCTCTGAGGTTTTCTATGAGACTTGGAGACCCAAATCTTAGCTCAACCTCTTCTGTGCAATCCAGGGTGCCAAAGGTCACGGATAGGCCTTCTAAAAAGCCCACAGCTTCCCCCATATCTCATCTAGAATGTTACCGAAATGAAATGACACCAAACTGAGAGAAAGGACCACTTAAAGGTGGATTTTTCAGGGGCAGTTTTCTTGCTGGGGAGCAGGAGAGTGAGAAAGATTAAGAACTGAGGACAAGATGGCCAAATTAAAATCTTGAGATGTGTTCACCCTTCATATGCATCTAATGCCATTCCTGGAACATAGTAAATCTCCAAGAATTTTTTCTTGAGTTAAAAATAAAGGATTTAGTGTTTTATAAGCTTTTCCTTGGACTCTGGGAAAGTCATAATTGTCATACAGCTTTTAGACTTCCCCTTCCAACATTATAATTTTATCAAATTACTCCTCAACCATTCATTCAGGGGAGCTCTGATCACTCCTGTGGCCATGTGCAGAGTGGTGCTGGCACAGTCAAGGAGAAGGATAGCCAGACAACTGCCTTATGTCATTTCTCTGTCGTGTCCTACAACAGATCAACCAGTGGCTCACAGCTAGAACTGGAGTAACAGAGGATGCAGGACACCAAGAAGCAAATTCCAAAACTCAGTTCCAGAGAACTAAGAGGAAAGCTCCAATTTTTCCAGTTACATATTCAAAGAAGCTTGCCCTAGGAAGGAGGATTAGAGAGGTGGGAGGTGATACACATTGGGGTGCTGGAGTCGGCTGGTGTAAACCTGCAGTACTTATTGCTAAATTTTGCTGCTCTTAAATATATCTATTATTAATAATTAAATGAGATAAGCTTATAGCAAAATTAATTACATTAGAGACAAAAGTAATGAATAGACAAAACTCATTACTTCCTGTTTTACTCTGTGTTGTCATTATCTATGTTTCAAAGGTTTTTTGGGTCTACTATATCTGTATGAGGAAATGTTGTATAATGGTGTGTTGCTGTTCATCTCCTCACAACTCTGTGTTTAGCAATGTCATGTTGAAATCAGTTATGGTGGGAGGATTTTCACCATGGATCATGGCAAATGCTAGAAATCCAGTTGCTTTCTGTTTTTTCATCAGAACCAGTTGTTAACTGTTTTCAACCACTCTACTAGTGAATCCCAACTCTAGGCCATAGAAAAAATTGCCAGAAAACTTACTATGTATGAGAGAAAGGGAGACTCATTGCTAAGTCCATGGCGTGAAAGGCACTGGGACATACTTTGGCTAAACTGCAGCATTTAATAAGCCTCAGAATAATCTGATGATATTCTCTATTTTTATAGAAAAGGAAACTTGAGACTCAGAGAAGTTAAAAAGTTCCCAAGTCACTCTGTCACCTACTGCTTTTAGTTGTAAGGAGAGCCACCAAGAAATGCTATTTAATTCTTTATTTATAAGAATAACTTTAAGAGAGGAGTCAAATGAGTGGGAAAAGTTTAATATTCTGGTAACAGATTACTAATTTCAGACTAATTAAATCAATAAGACAATGTGTTGGTTCATGAAACTGGTAAGACCAGAGGTAGAGATGTCATTGGTTATGATTCAATACATCTCTATCACTGGTTCTTTGTGATTCTATTAGCTGTTTTCACCTTCATCTGGTAGGGATACTACTGCACACTTTCAGGTCTCTCCTCTGCTCACAGCTCTGTCCAGAGGAAAAATGCCCATCATTTTCTTTTATCCTCTCTTAAGGGTGAGATAACTCCTCACAAAATCCCCAGAAAACTTTTCCTGTATCTAAGTCAAAACTGAGTTGTATGTCGATCCTTGAAACAAGCTTGGTGACTGAGTTTCTAAAGTCAACGAGAATATATTTAGAACATCCAGACTCATCCAAGGAAGGTGAGATGAACTTTTCCTGAAGGACATGGGCTCTAGTAGCAGAAAGAGAGATCTATGAATGAGAAACAAGGGGCTTGATTTCTGATTTCAATTAATAAGGGTTGGCAGAGACTAGATTTGCCCTCCTGACTTAAACTACTACAAAAAATGTAAAAAATAAATAATGGCTCTCAAGACACTGGATGTCAGACAAGATGAAAAAAAGAAGAGGCAAATTCTATAGTTATCACAACTCGTTCCAGAAGAAAATTTCTGGGCTGCATTGTGAGGGATGTGAAAGAGCATGAGCAGAGTGTGGCAGTATCTCCAAGTTGAGGACAAAAAGCTGGGAATCTAGGGAAACCAGGGCAAATGGAGATCACAGGACAGAGTACCAGAGAGCAGAAAGTCACACACACACACAGAATTCTGGAGCTCTCTAGAGAGTCCACCACAAGTAGTCAGTAGAATAATGAACAATACTTCAGTGTGAGAAAACTACCTGAAGGGCTGAGAAATGGACCCCCTGGAAAAATTAGAGGGACCAATGCCAAATAATAGGGCCAATTATAGTGTCTGTTCCCAAATACCGGATTCAAAAAGCTCATCATTTACAGGGCATCCATTAGAGTTCCGTAAAGGATTTTACCTCTTAATCACTGAAACTCCCAGGATCTACTCAAACCACATTTAAGTCATAAACTGTAGACTACTTGAGTAATTAACCCTAAATTAAAAGTGGTTCTGGTCCCACCTAACAAAACTTTAAACAATACCCTCAAAAGAGAAAATTTTAAAAGTAATTTAACCATGACCCAAAACAGAGTTCAAAAATATTTTTGGAATCACAAAAATATCTAGCAACTAGCAAGGCAAAGTTCAAAATGTCTGGAATCCTATCAAAAATTAGCAGACATGCAAGTGACCCAGAAATGTCACAGATTATAATTAATAGACAAGAATATTAAGATAGTTATTGCTGTCATATTCCATACATTCAAGAAGCCGGAGAAAAAATTGTACATGTTTAACAAAGACACAGAAGAGACAAAAAAATCTATATTGAACTTCTAGAGAAGAAAACTACAATCCCTCAGGTGAAAATAAAACTGAATAAGATTAATGGCAGACTAAACATTGAAAATTGCTGAATTTTGAACACAGTAATAGATACTATCTAAAATTAAAAGAGGGGAAAAGATGAGAAAAATAAATTTCATCAATGAGGTGTGAGTCAGCATATGTGGTCGTATACATATACTTGGAGTCCCCAAATTGCAGAAAGTGAGGGCATCTAGAAAAAAAAATTTTTTAAATAATTGCCAAAATTGCCCAAACTTGAAGAAAATGGTAACCCCAAAGTTCCAGGAATTTCAAGTCTCAAACCAAGAGACATGCTGCAAACTACATCAAGGCACATTATAATCAGATTGCTTAAAACCAATGATGAGAAGACAAACTTAAAATTAAGCAAGAATAAAAGTATATATATATATATATATACACATAACAAGAGTCAGTAGCCTTGGAGATAAGCACGTGGTCCATCCGGATTAGACAGATTAAATCATGATGTACAGCACTACATCCATGACAAATATTAAATGTGTAGTTAGAAAACATCTTCCACAAATAAAACTGGATTTAGAGAGTTTCACTCATGATTCTACTGAATGTTTAAGGAGAAAATCATATTTATTTTACCCAAAATCTCCTGGAAAATTGAAAATCGAAAAGAGTAGTATACAATTTATTCCTTGAGGCTAGCATTACTTTGATACCAAAACCAGACAAAGACATTGCAAGAAAAGACAAGTGAAGTATATATATGTGTGTGTGCATGTGTGTGTGTGTGTGTATGTGTGTGTGTATATATATATATATATACTGAGTAAGAAATATAAGGATTCCATAAATATCTAATCACAAAAAAAAAACAAGAGGCAAAAATAGAAGAGCAACATCCTTATAGCATGGGGGAAAAAAACTTGCCAACTTAGAGTCCTATACTTGGTGAAAATACCCTTCAAAATGAAATAAAGATTCTTTTCAGGCATGCAAATGCTGAAAGCATTCATAATCAGAAAAGAGATGTTAAAGGGATTATTACAAGTGAAGGAAAATGATACCAAACAAAAACCAGTGTCTACTAACGGAATTATGAGCATTGAACGCGGTAACTATGAGTAAGAAATATGGGCATAGAAAGGGTTCCAGAAGTCTCGTGTGCAGACTTCTTTTTCCTTCCACCAGTGGATTAATTTGCACAAGAGTAGCATAGTCTTTAGGTCTTTAACCACCAGCAGCATGTGTGCAAACACCTCAGTACAAGGAAGTCAGAAATCTGCTTCTAGTGAACTGGTCATGTAAGCACATTCTAGGTATGTGAATGACCAGGCTTAATCATTAAAACACTCAGCATCCACTGAAACCACATTCATGTCATAAATCTAATTATTATTACTCAGAAATGCTGAAAATCTGAGGATCCTGCTATGAAACAACTCTTGCAAGATTACTAAGTATGATGGGCTAAGAGTCAGTAGCCCTGGAGATAAATATGTGGTCCCTCCAGATCAGATAGATTAACTCATGATGTTACTATATCCATGACAAAAACCAATTGTGTAGTTAGAAAACATCTTCCACAAAGAAAACTCTGAATTTAGAGGGTTTCACTCGTGATTCTACTGAATGTTTAAAGAGGAAATTCTGTTTATTTTACCCAAAATCTTCTGGAAAATTGGAAACCAAAGAGAAGAGAATAGTATGCAATTATTCCTTGAGGCTAGCATTACTTTGATGCCCAAACCAAGCAAAGCCATTGCAAGAAAAAACAAGTGAAGACCACCATGCCCCAATATGT
Organism: Cephalopachus bancanus; assembly: GCA_027257055.1. NCBI lineage: Eukaryota > Metazoa > Chordata > Mammalia > Primates > Tarsiidae > Cephalopachus > Cephalopachus bancanus. Next base: position 1,530,301 of record JAPVLO010000028.1, on the reverse strand, counting down.
GAAGACATAATATACCAAGACCAGGTGGTGTTTATTCCAGGAGTACATGATTGGATTACTATTTCAGAAATCCATCAGCATAATTCACCATATTAGTAGACAGGAAAATAATATGAGAATCTCAATAGAGACACAAAACATATTTGACAAAATTTGACAATAATTCTGATTAAAAAAGAAAACCTCTTAGAAATCCAGGAATGGAAGGAAGTCCCTAAGCCTAATAAAATAGAATCTATGAAGAATAGCTTAATGGAGAAAGACTGAATACTTTCCAATTCTTTTCACATAAAAAAAGACATTCTGTTTAACATTGTGGTGGAGGTTCTAGCATGTGCAATATGGCAAGAAAACAGAGAAATGAAAAACATCCAAATTGGATAAAGTAAACCTGCCATTATTTGCAGATGACATGATTGTTCATGTAAAAAAAAACTATGTAGAAAAGTAGGTGAAATCTACAATGCAGAATATAAGATCAAATATAAAATTAATTGTATTGCTGTATACAAGTAATTAACAACCAGAAACTTAAATTTTACAAAAGCAATACCACTTATAATCATATGAAAAATTATATCAACAGAGAAAAACTGGAATGAAAAATCTTGAGCAGAGCCTCAGGAACCTGTAGAATTATATCAAAAAATTCAGTGTTCATATTAATATAGTCCCAGAAAGAGAGACAAAAAGGGATTGGTTGGCAACAGTGGGGAAATTGTTGGGTGGCGGGGACACACTTTATCAGTAAGGTACCTGATCTCAAACCAGGTGAAGTAGAGACCAAAGTGAGACCCAAACTTTACTTGTACAATGACCATTTGTATACCTAACCTTCAATTGTACCCCACATCTTTAAAATAAAAAAAAAAAAATTTAAAGAAAGACAAAGAAGAGTGAGTAGTGAAAGATGATAAGAAATAATCACTGAAAATATCCCTAATTTGGCTAAAAAGGAAAAAAAGTAACCCACAACTTACTCACCCAGAAAGCTGTATTAATTCCAAAGAAAATAAACCTAAAAAAAACCCTATAGCTAAACTTTTGAAAATTAAGGACAGAAAAAAACATCTTGAAAGGACATGCTACCTACAGGGAACCACAAATTAGAATGGCAGTGTATTTCTCACCTGAAACCATGAAGATAAAAAAGAAGTAGCAAAACATTTTTAAAATGCTGAAAGGAAAGAACTGTCAACTATGAATTATAAAATAGCTAAAATAATCTTGGCAACGAAGAATAAAGAGGGAGGACCTACTCTACCCTGTACTAAGGCCTAGTATATAGCTATAGCAATTATGACAGTGTGATACTGGTGAAGAGATCCATACTTAGATCAATGAAGCAGAAGAAGAAACCCCAAAGTAGTCCCACAGATATATGACAAAATACTTTTTTTTTTTTACAAAGTTGCAAAGGCAACACAAGGAGGGAAAGATAGCCTTTTCAACAAATGGCACTAAAAAGGTTGGATATCCATAGTCCTAAAAAATAAGCCTCAACCTAAACTCCACACTTTTAGACAAAAATTAACACAAAATAGACATAAATTTAAATGTAAGACTATAAAATTTTTAAAAATAAGAGAAAATTATTGGGATCTAAACTTAGGCAAGGAGTTCTTAGACTTGACACCAAAGCACGATTCATAAAAAGAAAAGGTAATAAACCAAACTGAACAAAATTAGAAGGTTTTACTTTTTGAAATCCCAAGTGAAGAGGATAAAAAGACAAATTAGAGCCTTAGGCAAAATATTTGCAAACCACATATCTGATAAATGACAAGTGTCAAGAATATATAGGAAACTTTCAAAACTCAAGAGTAAAAACAAGCAAGCAAAAAACAGAGAAATTAGAAAAGAAACCAAAGATATGAATAGATATTTCATCGCAAAAACTATAAAAATGGTAAATAAACCTATGAAAAGGTTTTCCACATCAGTAGCCATCAGAGAAATACACAGTAAATCTACAATGAAATATTATTATACCCCTATAAGAATGGCTAAAATTAAAAATAGCTCCAACACCAAATGATGGTGTAAATGTGGAAAAACTGGGTAACTCACACATTGCTTGTGAGAATGCATGATGTTACAGACACTCAGAAAACAATTTGTCAGTCACATTCAATTACCGTATATCTAGTAACTGCATTCTTTTTTTTTTTTTTTTTTTTGAGTTGGAGTCTCACTCGGTCACCCAGACTGGAGTGCGGTGGCCCCTCCCGGCCACAGCAGCCTCGACCTGGTGGGCTCCGGCGATCCTTCTGCCTCAGCCTTCCAAGTAGCTGGAACTACAGGCGCGCGCTATCATGCCCGGCTAATTTTTTGATTTATTGTAGAGATGAGGTCTCACTGCCCAGGCGGATCTCGAACCCGCGGGCTCAGGCAATCCACTCACCTCAGCCTCCCAAAGGCATGGGATGACAGGCTGCGCCACCGAGCCCGGCTGTAATTGCATTCTTGGGTATTTATCCCAGAGAAATGAAAATTTACTTCTGTACACAAACATTCATTGCAGTTTTATTTGTAATAGCTAAGAATAGGAGTCAACTCAAATGTCCTTCAGCAGGTAATGGTTAAACAAAATGTGACACATACACACTATGAAATCTTCTCAGGAATAAAAAGAAACAAACTAGTGGCACACACGTTTTGGATAGATCTCCAAAAAATTACATACTACATAATTATATTTCTTTAACTTTGTTTTGAAATTGCAAAATTCCAGAAATGGAGGACAGAGTAGTAACTGCCAGGGGTTATATATCCATGGGAAGATGGAGCGGAAGAATAAGATCAGAAAAGGATAACAAAAGAGGTCTTTGTGGTGAGGTGGGTAGTCAGTATCTTCACTGTGTTGGGAGATGCACTCACTACATGAGTGATAATATTGTGTAGAATAACACCCATACACATGTCAAAATTGAGTATAAGAATAAATATACCCACAAATGAGTACACTGAGTAAGACTGGTGGATTGTATCAATATGGATATGCTGAATGTTATATTATATTAGAGTTTTGCTAAATGTTACCTTTAAGAGAAACTAGGTAGTGTACATGGGACCTGTCTATACTATTTCTTATAACTGCTTGTGAATTTATCACTATCTCTGTAAAAATTTCCATTAAAAATGAAAGAAACTCATATACTACCATACAATCCAGCCATCCTATTCTTAGGAATTTACCCAAGAGAAATGAAAGTTTGTCATACAGAGATTTGCATAGCAGTTTTATTGGTAATAGTCAAAATCTGTTAACTGAAATACCCATCAACAGATGAATGGAAAAACAAATTGTGTATCCATATGATGAAATACTACTAAAAATTTAAAAGAAAAGAATTATCAGTAGACACAACATGGATGACTCTCAAAATAATTATGCTGAGTGAAAGAAGCCAAGCAAATAAACAAAATGAATATATACTGTTAGTTTTCATTTCAATAAAATTCTAGAAAATGCAAACTGGTCATAGTGACAGAGAGCAGATCAGTTGATGCCTGGGGATGAAAAGAAAGTTGAGAAGAAGGAAGGAATTAGAAAAGGTCACCAGGAAACTTTGGGATGATGAAAATGTCCATTATGTTGGCTATGATGATGATTTACAACATACATGTGCCAAATTTATCAGATTATACACATTAAACACATGTAGCACACAGTATATCAATTATTCCTCAATAAAGCTTTTAAAACGATGCTTTAGAAAAAGAAAATAGAAAAGGAATTATTGATTCCATTAGCCTAATAACTGAGGATCAAAAAGATTAAGTTTCTCTAAGTCTTACAGCAAGTAGATGTTGGATCTAGAAATTCAAACCAAGTCTATCTTACTCCAAAACCTGTGTTATTTCCATTACACTCTGCAAGGTGCATATGTTAGCTATTACCATGATAATGCTCTATAATAAACCATCCCCAAATTTAACATTTATTCTTGCTCATTCATCTGCAGGTCAGCTGGAGGTCTACTGATCTAGGCTGGGTTCGAATGGGCTCAGTTCCTGTGTGTAGGTTATGCCCAAGTGTGTGTCATAAAACTGTCAATGTCCTGGAACCAGGAGGCTACCAAGAACACGTTACTCTATTGGCGATGCTAAAAGTTCAGAGGAGCAAAGCCCAACTGCTCGAGCACAGTCCAAGCCTCTGCTGCATCGTGCCTGCAAATGTGTCATTGACTAAAGCAAGTTACATGACTGACTCCAAACTCAAGAAATAGGAAAGTAAATTTGGCCTCTATTGGGAGGACATAGAAAGTAACATGACAATAGCAGTAGATACAAGGAAGGGAAGACATGGGAATAATCATGTGACCTACCAACAACTGACCAGTAAAAGGAAGAGAAGACAAGTATCATTTCAGGATGGGTAAGCTTTGTCAAATTGAAGAAGATAAAGGAGAATCATGTCTGTGAACCTTCAGGGAATCTGAGGTGACAGGAAATTACAGACATCAAGATGAAGCTTCGGAGGCCATGTCAGCAACCACACAGACAAACTTTGGAGAACAAGATAAGTATTTCTTTGCCCTCACCAATATCCAGGCCCCTGTATTTTAGTCAAAAATAAAAATAAAAAAGTAAAAAGCCTAATTTCTATCAACCAAGATTTCTGGCAAGTTTATAACCACAGGGCAGGTCCAATGGGACATTCAGACTATTTCAGTGTTGACTCTTGAGTGGAGGATGGTCAGAGCTGACTCACTGCAGAAGCAGAACTCCAGAGAGCCTTGCTTCCTGGATTCCGAGATACCTTCCTTCTGTTTCTTCAGCAATTTTTTGGTTCTAAGAGTCTTCCCACATTTTTCCAACACACTTATTTTTTTCCTGAAGTTGTCAGAATTAATTTTTGTTGCTTGCAATCTAGTAAAAAGAAATAACAACAGTCTACCGTACCGTGTGGGATGTCTCAGAAATTCAAATTATCTGGATCAAGTGGCCTTAGTAACAGTCCTCTCAGTGGCTGCTCTTTTCACAGCTCCTTACCCTTGGGGCTCATTCCCTTTCTGTCTGTTTCCGCTTCTCTCTTTACTGGCCTGCCCTCTGCCTCCTGGTGGCTTCTGCTCACTGCCTTCCCTCAGTGGGACTGCATTGTCCTCATGTTCCTTTATGGGTATCTCCAGTCCAACTCCTCAGGAGAGAAGAGCAGTCTGTGTGCACCACGACCACTGCAAGGCATAGAACTCCCTGGCTGGCAGGAAATCCTAAGCCACACTACCTCTTAGACTACAGATATCTTCTTTGGGGGAACACACGGGTCCCTGGTCTAAATAGCTAGGTCAGATTCATGTGGGTATAAAGCATCAAGTATGATGCACACGGTGACTTCTCTCAGAAGGGGTGGCTGTAGGAATGACAGGCACCCAGAACCCTGCACCGATCCCAGCCTTTGTCCGAATGAGAAAAAAAGTGAGAGGAAGATTGGGAGAAGAGATGAGGCTAGAAGCTAAGGGCTAAATTTACAAATGAAGGTTCCCTAGGGGGATTGGTGGGGTGGGGAGCCTGGCAACTGCTTCCAAGCTTATTAGAGTACCCTGGGGAACACTTTGATAGACACCGTGTCTCAGCCTGAGTCACTGAAGCTGAAACAGGTCTAGGCAAGCCCGTCATGTGAGAGCTTGGAACGGCTACAGAGATGCCGGCTGCACAGGTCACAGAGCAGGCAGACAGGGATGAGCTAATGAGGCCTTGTCAAAGACTCCGAGACCTTGTGCAGCCTAGACATCCTGGCAGGTTGCCCTCCACTCCAAGAGTGAATGAGGCATTTGGGAGCTCCGTGGCTGGAGCTTTTATCCTCCTACCTGGAATATCCCCAGCACAGGTCAGATCTGCTCCTTCAGTTGTTTGGAGGTGTGAGCTACAATTAGGCATCAAACCAGGGTGATGTTCAGTTAGAAAAACCCAGGGAAGTTGCCCTGGCTTCCGAGAGCATGTGATTTCATAGAGCATCCCCCCAAGAAAATGCAATTTTAATAATTAGCATTATTTAGACCTCTGTGCAATAGAAAATGCTTTTAAATACCTCATTATAGATCGTCGTTGAGGGCTTACCATGGCCAGCACTGAGCTAAAACTATGTTATGAAAGGACATAACACAGCCTGGCTCCATGGCTCAGCCTGTAATCCCGCGCCTTTGGGAGGCTGAGGTGAGTGGATTGCCTGAGCCCGCGGGTTCGAGACCCTCCTGGGCAGGCGAGACCTCATCTCTACAATAAATCAAAAAAAAATCAGCCGGGCGTGGTAGCACGCCCCTGTATTTCCAGCTACTCGGAAGGCTGAGGCGGAAGGATTGCCGGAGCCCAGCAGGTCGAGGCTGCGGTGGCCGGGAGCGGCCACTGCACTCGTCTGGACAACAGTGAGACTCCAACTCAAAAAAAAAAAAAAAAAAAAAAAGGACATAACATGAATTTAATTACCCAATGAGCAGCCATTTCAACATGACCTAAATCTCATGTTTTTCTAGCAGTTCACTTAACTTACCCTCTAATCACCAGCCAAGTAGAGAACCAGTTTCTCAGAGATAGCTATTGAGAATTGTTTTACAACGCTCCTCCCCAGCTTGTTTTGTACCAATTAGCTTTTCCGTTTCAAGTATGTGCCTCCACCCATAAGACCCAAGTTCACCTAATCTGCCCTTTGTGACCTTTTCATGACACAGACCCCACCATCATGGCAACAGTCATGTGACTAACCCACACATCTGCCTGCTGCCCGTCACCTGACATCAATACCTGCGCTTACCTGCCCCTCTGTGATAACGTGGAGCAGACCACCACCCAATCACATTAATGACCTTCCGCCATCAAAGGGAAGCCTCAAAAGGATTCAACCACAAGCAGCCAGTCACCATTGCTTTACTAGACTCTGATGTAGCCATGAACTCTTTGAGCTATGGCGCCACCATGTTTCCTAGACTTTGTCCTCCTCTCCTATCTTAGAGAAGTGAATCTTCTCTCTCTCCCCAACCTCCCAATTACTTTCTAAATAAACTATATTTTCTGATCTAACTTCTGCGCGATTCTTTGTATCTTTCACAAGGCACTGGATCATACATGTTACATATGTAATCTTATATAATCGTCACGATAAACATTAAAAATAGGAGATATTATTATCTCTTTTCTACAGATAAAGAAATTGAAGCTTCAAAAGCTTATATGGCATGCCCGGGGTCACATAGTTGAAGCCAAAACTCCAACTGAAGGCTGTCTAGACCCACAACTCAGCTCCTACCCCTGCATTCTGCTTTATCCTTCTAGACACTCATAAAAACCACGAGGATGGTGTGTCTTAGCTCCATTTTAAAGAAGAAGAATTTCAGCAAAATTAAGAGACTTACTCAAGGTCACACCACTTAGTAGAAAATGGACTGGCCCAAATGTTCTTACACTGAAGGAAATGCACCAAGGTGGAGTGGAACCATCATGTCTTCAAAATCAGACAGACTTGTATTCAGATGACTATTGCAGAATGTAGGGCTGAATGCATTTACTGTGTGATGTAGAAAAACTTCTCAACATCTCCTAGGTGTGAAATGGGATTTTCATACCTATGTTAAAGGGAATTGTAAGGATTCAGCGAGCTGATTGACATAACGTAAATGTCAACTTCTTTCTTTCTCTCCAATATTTCAGATTTCCCTACCAAACTGAATAAATGGAACAATCCCATCTCAAACCCTCAAAACCTTTAAAAATAGAAAGGAGACTCAGCTTACCAATGAATGATGTTCCCAAGATTCCTCTAGCAGACATTCTCTGGATCCCGGATTGTGTTTTCCAATATAAGCAATTTCACAGTGTGTGTTGAAGATTACTTGTAGTCTCCCGAAAATACATGCTGAAATTCTAACCCTGGAACCTGTGGATGCTACCTTATTTTGAAATAGAGTCTTTGAAGATGTAATCAAGTTGAGGTCATCCTGGAACAAGGTATGACATGTGTTCTTCTGAGGGATATTTCAGCACACACAGAGAAGAGACTGCCACATGCTGTCAGAGTCATGCACTGGAGTGATTTATTTACAAGCCAGGGAGCGTTAAGGTGTGTAGGCAGCCACCAGCAGCTAGGAGAGAGGCACGGGCAGCCTTTCCCTCCAAACTTTCAGAAGAAACCAACTCTGCTGATACCCTGATTTCGATCTTCTCGTCTCCAGAACAGTGAGTGAATAAATTTCTGTTGCTTTAAGCCACCCCATATGTAATACTTTGTTACAGAAGTATTAGAAATCTAACACAGTGTCTTAACTGGAGTGTCAGCTTTTGCTCCCTAAACCATAAAACCAGCATAAAGCTTAGTGGTTTAAAGCAACAGCCATTCATTCGGCAATCAGACCTGGCTCCTTCAAGCAGTTCCTTTCTCTAGGCTGGGCTCACTCTAGGTCGCTGCTGGGTCAGCAGGGAACAGCTGATCTCTGGTGGCCACAGCTGGGATGGCTGGTCCCTGTTCACTAGGTCCCCTACTCCCAGCAGGCCATCCTGGCCTAGTTCTGAGGGCAGCAAGCCGGGTTTCAAAGGCATACAGAGCAGAAACACACAACACCTTTTGAGACCTTGATTTGGAATTGCCCTGCCACTTTGCCACATTCTATTGGCCAAACAAGTCACAAGGTCAGTCCAAATTCAAGCAGCAGAGAAACAAGCTCCACTGCTTGATGGGAAGCTCTGCAGGTCATGCCGCAAAAGGGCTTGGACTCAGGAGTGAGATAATGGTGGCCATTTTTACCGTCAGTTCACTTGAAGGGGGTTAGAAAGCCACTGTCTTTGCTCAAAAGGGATTTTCAGCTGTGTTCTACTCATTCCCTCTAGCTACCCTCCAGCAAATTTCGGAACAAGGGCTCTTCCTTTGCTCCCCACCCAGCTCTGCTGGGTATCCAGAGCCCTACCCTTCTTCTGCTGAGTTTCCAATCTCCTGGGAATATAGGAAGAGATTTTGTCCTAATTGGTGTGTCAGATGGGGTGAAGCAAAGTCTTGGGGCACACTGCCGCCTCTCTTTCCCTGATTCCTGCCTAAGGCAAGGTGCTAGAACTGTAGAAACAAAGTCCTTGTCAGATGCCAGCCGTACGGTCATCTGTCCCAGTCTTGGGATACCAGGGATGTTGGGTCATGCTTACTGAAGTGAGGGCTTGGTAGCTTATGGGTGATTCACTTCCTGGAGCCTCCTAAAAGGTTCTGCATCCCCAATTCCTGGCCGCATGGCGTTTAGCTCTGATCTCCTCTCTCAAACCCCTCTGCCCTCCTTCTTTCTTAAACATTACATTTTACCCAAACTTCCTCCATTCTTGAGGAATGCAAATCAAGGTGAATGAGCCAACTGGACAAGTTGGGGACCACGGCCCACTGGGGACCCTGTCCCTTTGGAAAGGGACCAGCACTATGAGCTCCTGCTAATTGCTTCCATGTGGAAGGGTCAGACCTCGTTCTCAGACTTTTCAAGTTTTTAAAAAGAAGCCAACAATCTGAAGGCTTATGTTAAAATCAAGGATTTTTAAATATGGGCAATTAAAATTCTAAGCATGTGTGAATATAAACTTCTAAGATGTGTTGATCAGAACACATCTTCAGGCTAGATTCGGGCTAAGGGACACCAGATTGTGAAATTTTGGAGAGGAAGTAATATTCCTTTATTTCTGCCTCCAGTCCTCTCCCTCCCTCCCCCAAGACAATGAATACAGAACTGTCTTCTTGACATCAAACCTGAAAGGGAGGGGGCATGGGGGGGTGGTGGCAGGGAAGGATGTTGGAAAACCATGAGCCTGGAGAAAAAAAGCTTGTATTGTTGTGAGTGGCCCAGCCCAGCTGAGGCCAGCCAACCTGCTGGGGTTCACATCATGGCCCTGCCAAACGTTCACCCTGGAGTCGGGCAGGTGGATTGACCCCTTGCTAATCCAAGTGTGTTCCAGGCCCTAGCAGAATCAGTACCATCTGGGAGCCTGTTGGAACCAAACGTGTCAGGAAACAGATTCTCATGCAGATTCACAAGGTACAGAGTCTCAAGTTCTAACTGAGGCCTACCAAATCTGAACCCACATCTCTAGAACATCTATCACATGGGGTCGGGGAGGGAGGGGAGAGGGTGGAGGGAGGGGAGGTTGCTGGTTTGTCTATTTGTTTCTAGATTGTATATCCTTTGCATTTTTCTGCTTATATAAATAAAGCATATGAGAAATATAAAAATATATAATTAAAACCGTTTGAAAACCCTCTACCCAGGAACGTAAACATGCTTTTTTCTAAGTGGAAAAATAGATATAGATAGATATAGATATAGATATAGATATAGTTAAAGATATGGAGATAGAGAGAGAGAGAGAGAAAGGATATTTACACAGTGGGCTTTATGTTCATATTGAGTACGCAGTTTTGCATCCTGCTTTTAAAATTTTACATAAAATTTTATTGCAATCATTTTTCTATGTCAATAGACTTCAAAGAATTTTTTAATGAAAACCCAATAGTTATGATTCTTTTTTTTTTTTTTGAGTTGGAGTCTCACTCTGTCACCCAGACTGGAGTGCAGCGGCTGCTCCTGGCCACCGCAGTCTTGACCTGCTGGGCTCCAGCGATCCTCCCGCTTCATTCTTCCAAGTAGCTGGAACTACAGGTGCACACTACCACGCCCAGCTAATTTTTTGATTTTATTGTAGAGATGTGGTCTCGCCAAGTTGCCCAGGCGGGTCTCGAACTCGCAGTCTCAGGCAATCCACTCACCTCGGCCTCCCAAAGCACGGGTTAACAGGCTGAGCCACCGAGCCCGGCGTTATGATTCTAACATCATTCATGATTCCCCTGGTTTTGATCATTTAAATTATTCCCAAGTTTTTTCTATTAGAAGTAGTGCTTTAGTTGAGGTCTTTGTAGCTAAATCTTTGGCTACATATTTGATTGTTTTCTTTATGAGAGTTTTTCAGGATATTAATCTCAATGAAAACAATGTCTGGTTTAAAGGATATGAGATCGTCAGCATTCTTGGTATGTGTCACAAAATTGCTTTCCCCAAATTGCTTTATGTCAATTTGGATTCCCACTAGCCATTGTGAAATACTTGTTTCCATGGTCTGAGTTATTTCCAATTCTTTCGGTCTTTAAATTTTAAATAGACAAAAAATATCTCATTTGAATTTTTGTTTCTTCAATTATTAGTGAGGTTAAATAGTTTTCTGATATTTATTGACCATTGTCATATTTAATGAATTATCTATTTGTAACTTTTATATTTTTCTATTATAATTCTTCAGTATTTTCTATTGATCTGGGGAAATCCTTTTCTTATTGAAAATAATAGATATCCGTATATATGTTGCAAATATTTTCCCAGTTTGCCCTTCACTTTGATTGTGATAATTTAAAATACTAAATTTAAATATTTTATAGCTAAATCTATGGGTCTCTTTTCTTGTATGGTTTCTTCCATTGTATTTATGCCTGTGTGTCACAAATCAGCTAAAAATCGCTTATCTTATTTTTTAAATTGTATTTTATCACAGAATGTGAGGCACAAGTGAGGATTAACTACATAAGGAGGCCTCATGCAGGTGAAGTTTGGGCTTCTAACCAGCCCTCATTCCCCCTGGTAGTGGACCAGGTACCTTCTGTGTTGTCTCATGTCCTCCACCCTCCTCCCTTCCTCCCCTAGCAGTGTCCAGTGACTTCCGATCCCTCTCTTGTGCTAGTGACTAATGTTCAAGGCCCACTTATGAGTGAGAACATGTGACTCAGATTTTTGTTTCTGTAAGAGTTCTCTTTAAATCTCTTATCTTCTGTTGCTTTTTAAAAAATATACTCAGCTCTTAACTCAAGTTGAATTTCATTTTGCATTATAGAATAAGGACAGAAACTAACTTACTATTTTCTCCTCAAATAGCCAATTTTATCAACATGTTTTGTTGAATAAATCATCCGTTCCCAAGTAATTTATGATGTTTCCATTATCCTCTGCTTCTGTTTTTGTAAACATTGTTTCAAAATGCTATATTCTGTTCCATTGGTTAATCTACAGATTTGTGGATGACTACCATACTGCTTTAATTATTGTAACTTTCTAGGAAGCTTTAACTCCAGGAGGCTGCAGCCAGACTTTTGATGAAATTATTCTATTAGGACTTCTAAACATTCTGGTTGCACATAATACAATTATTCATCACAAACTATTTGAGATATTAGAAATCTTGCATCTCATATTTCATTAAGCATACAAGATTATTCTGGTCAAAAAAGGTAGATGTGATTGTCCCAAACTTCCCAGCTCACTAAAAACAGGGCTAGAATTTGAACCCAGACCTCTGCACCTGCTCTTGAGTACCTTTTCCCACCTCATACTTTTTTCCCTCTTTTTCTACGTCTCAACAAAATGCAGCATTGGGCAGTCCCAGTTCAGCAAGGGTGAACATCAACTGTGATTCCAGCACTGTGTTAACCCAGCACGCACTATAATATGTCTCCTAGCATATGGTGGGGACACTTATGCCTTACAAGTTTCTTCAATAAAATATCAAATGTAAGAAATTCGGAATAAAAAGTAGGGAGGTAAAGAGAGATTCATTCCAACCAGAGGGTGGAGGTTTCCAGCAAGACGTGGACTTTGAACTGAGGCGTGAAGAATGGATTGAGTTGAGGAGGCGGAATGAACCAAATCATGAAGCAAAAAGTAAATTGAAAACTACCACGGTATCTTCAGGGGCTCTTTTACTTTGCTCCTTGACCCCCACCCTGCCCAGCTAATCCTTCCACTCTGTTATTGCTTCGACTCTCAGAATAAATTCTGACTTCTCCAGTGCTGCATCACCACTGTCTTGGTCCAAATCATCACATCTCCCCTGAAGACAGCTACAACTTCCCAGATGCCCTTTCTGCTCCCACTTTCACTCCTTCTAGCCTTTTCTCCCAATGAGAAGTCCTCCTCTTAAAACATGAGTTGGGTGCAGAGGCTCACTCCTGTAATCCCAACACTTTGGGAGGCTGAGGCGGGAGGATGGCTTGAGCCCAGGAGTTGAAGACCAGCTTAGGCGATACAGCAAGAATCCATCTCTAGATACTGAGGAGCCTGAGGTGGAATCACCTGAGCCCAGGAGGTCTACGCTGCAGTGAGCCATGATCGTGCCACTGTACTCCAGTCTGGGCAACAGAGTGAGACACCAACTCAGAAAACAAAAACTATGAACCAGATTATTTCCCTGCTTGCAATCACCCACCGGCTGCCCATTAAACTTATAATACCAGCCACCTACAATGACCTCCATGACTCTTCGCCCCACCCTGCCTTCCTATCCAACCTCATCTCCCAGCACCTCCCCCTTGTTCCTGGGCTCCAGCCCTTTTCTCCTGCTCCTGGAACTGACAGAGCTGACATTTCTGCTTTTTTTCCCACCCATCCTCACCTGGTTGACATTCAGTTCCACACCAGCTCCTCAGAGACGCCTCCCAGAACACCCTCGCCAGAGCACCTACATTTGCACCAATCACTCTATCCTATGACTGCCTTAATTGTCTTCATTGCACTTACCACAGCCTGAAACTATGTTCATTATTTATTCGATCACTAGAATGCAAGCTCCGTGATGGCAGAAACGTGTCTGTCTTGTTCACTGCTTAAATTCCCTCCCCCTGGAGCAGTGCATGAAACATTCTATAAACAAACAGTTCAGTAAAGAGTTGTTGGATGAAATGAGTGAATCAGCCATGTCTAAAGTGTGATTCCTTGTGGGATGTCATGGGAGATAAGTCTGGAGGGGCATACTAAGGTTAGGCCATGAATGGCTCGGAAGGTCAGTCTGAGGAGGTCTAGGTTGCTTGCCCATCTTTCTCCCTGATATATCAGACACATATCCTCACAGTCCCAGAGTTCCTTATAATCCCAGGGATCCTCATTACCTGGTCCTCACACTGGGTGAATAATAATAGTTCAAGGAAGGAAGGAAGAGAGGGAGGGAGGGATGAAGAGAGAGAGACATTCAGAACACTCAGAGAGATTTAGAGTTTCCCTTTTCATTCAGGAATTGAAAACTGTATGTTCTCACTCATAAGTAGGCCCTGAACACTAGTCATATTAGTATAAAGGTGAGATCAGCAATCCCTGGGCACTGCTAGGGTGGGGAATATGTAACAATACAACTCCACTACTGGGGGAGTGAGGACCAGTTAGAAACCGAAACTTCACCTGCATGCAGCCTACTTATGTAGTTAATCCCCACTTACACTTCATAACTCTATAATTAAAAATAAAGAAACCTAGGAGCTTGGACTAATAGGTATGAATAATGCATGACATAGTTATAAGATGCCATAATCACCAGCTTATTAAAACAATAAGTTAGATCTTTATTTATTCAAAGAGAATAATATCTATGATATTTTGATAAGTGGGAAATAAAACAATTAAAAACCCCACAAATCCTGCATCCTTTATGCCACAGGAGATATTTGTGAATTTGCAGTTATAGCCCCCTCACATATGCAAGTGCAGCTAAAGTAAACTGAATAGGAAAAATCCAACTAACACATCTACTGAAATTCCACTTGTTTTGGGTGCTTTGATTTTTTGAGATTTCAGAAAATTTATTACACTTACAATCAGAAAAAAAAGCGATTTAGTTTGGAATTAATTCGTTGTTAAAAATTCAGATAATAAATGAAAAATACAAAAATTAAAATCACCGAAATAGAAAAAAAAAAAAAAAGAAAAGAAATGGGAAAGCAAAACAGCCGAATGAGTCTGTAGGGTTTCCCTTCCCGAATGGTAACAGCATAGGCTGCTCTGGCCAGAGGAGGGACGTGTATCTAGTGACAGCCATGCTTGCCTTTGACAATAAAACTGGAACATAGGCAATCAGCAGCACAGACTGGCTGCCTGAAGGCTGGCACAGCTATGGATCTTTTGCCTTGTGACGCATTGTTACGATGTCCTTGAGCCTGTTTCCACATGTGTCAAAATAGAATGACAACTTCCACCTCCTAGGGTTTTTAAGAGAATCCCAATGGAATGACCCAAGTGCTGTTACTGGAGTCAGTTACATAGCAGGTGCTCAGTAAATGTGAGTTGCATGCCTTCTGCATGTAGTCCTTGGGAATGGAAAAACTTTCCTCTTGTTTTGATGACTCCGGTTGAACAAGAAGGTAGAAGTGGGAAAAGTGAAATCCCGTCCACTGACATACATTTACAGCAATCATCAGTGCCAACCTAAACCTCCACCCATGCTGGTGAGATTCCCAGCAAAAGGTCCCGAGCATGTTAGCAATCATCTCATAGAACCATCCCTTCCAGACACCACTTGTGCCCACGGCCCTGCCTGTTTACTTAGCTCCTCAAGGCCTGCCTCCGTCTCCTCTTTACATAGTGATTCTCAACTAGTTTTTGCTACCGCATCCAGAAAGGAAAGATCACTACTTCTTTCGGAACGAATGTCTTCTTTTGTGGAATCACATCTTTGGGACAGTGGAAGTATGTTGCATTAATGACCAAATGAGACGCTTTAAAAAAAAAATAAAGATGTGGGGTACAATTCAGGGTTAGGTATACAAACGTTGATTATGCAGGTACCCTTGCTGATGAGGTGTGCCCCTCCCTCCCCTAGCAGTTTCCCTCAACTGACAATCCCACCCTCCCTCCCTTGACAGTTTGAATTACGCAGCTGACATCAGCTGTTGAAAGTGCACTTTTCTAAACTGTCAGTCTGTTGGTTTGAGTTCATCTCCCCTCACTTCTCCAATTCACAGGACGATGTGAGATTGAAATGAGCAACATAAATGAAAGCATTTATTTGATGTAAGATGTACATGACTCCAGATAAGCACCTTGCCACTGTCCTTATTGTTGAGATACCATAGAATGTTCCCTTGATATATGAAGCAAGATTGCTAATATCTGCCAATATCTGTTCTTATCTTGTTTTTCATGGTAGGAGTATCCTTGATTTTTGGCAGGGTGCATGGCCACTAAAAATGTATTGTGAATAAGCCACATTTCCCAGACCCTTTTACAGACAGATGTGGCCATGTGACTCAGTTCTGCATATGAGCAGATGGAATGTGACTTCTGGAGGCATCCTCCTCATCCTCTTGACTGGAAGATTGGTATGGCTGTGCACCATCTTGGACCAGATAAAAGAGGTCAGCCCCTTAAGGAAAGGGGAAGCAGGCAAGAGCGTCTGGGTACTATTACCACACATCTTTAACCAGACCTGAATTGATTATATTTGAACAGTTGTGCGAAAGAATTACTTTTATAAACTTATTTTAGCCACTATGATTTGGGGCCTCAGTTTTCTGGCCTAGGATCCTACATCCTGATGAATAAACATGAAGGTGCCAAGGTTTTCTGATGACTAATTTTCAGTCCCTTACTCTGAGATGCTGGCCACTGCTTCACTCTGTTCATCAAAGCAGAGTGTAGGATAAGAAGTATCTGGGCCAGATAATTCCACACTGCTTTCAACCACTTCCATCCAATGCCTCTGGACTGTAAACGAGAATATGGATAGGTCTGAGCAAATATATCCCCACTACTGTGGGTAAGATGATTTCAAGGAATACACTACCTACAAATAGTGAAACTACATGAAAGAGACAACTAAGAGGTGTCACATGGTCCTACAGAATGGTGAAAGCTGTCAAGTTACTAGGGGGAACAGTTTGGCAGTGTACATCAAAGTTAAAAGTGCTCATGCTTATAATCCAGCAATTTCATTTTTTGGCATTTACACTGGAGACAGACCCACAGGGGTATGACAAGGTGGTGTGCAAAGGGAGGCGTTGGAGAGTCAGGCAACATTGTTTGTTGTGGCACAATGACCATCTCTAGAATAAAGGTGCAAACTTGGAAACCTTGGGTTTTTAAATTTTATTTTCTATTTTGATTCAGGGGTTACACGCGCAGGTTTGTTACACAGAAATATTGCATGATGGTGAGGCTTGGACTTCTATTGAACCTGGCACCCAAGTGGTGGTCATGGTGCCCCATGGGTAGTTTTTAGCCCTCTCCTCCTGCAACCCCCTTTAGGAGTGCCCCATGTCTGTTGTTCCCACCCTGTTCCCGAGTACGTACTTACAGTGTTTAGCTTCCACTATTAGGGAGAGAACAATGGCATTCAATTTTCTGTTTTGGTGATAATTCACTCAGGATGATGGTCTCTAACTATATCCATGTTGCTACAAAGAACGTGATTTTGTTCTTTTTTATGACTTCCATACTTGGAAACTTTGCATAGCTATTTTTTTTAATGAGGTGAATTCATTGGTACTGGCCTAGTACATTTTAAGACATATATACATAAGACATGTTGCTCAGTGAATAAAGAAAGTTGCAGAATGACATGAAAAGTCATGTCATTAACATTAACATATATCATTAACATCATATAAACTTCTATAAACCACATACACATGCAAATCAGATCTTCCAAAGCTTTATATCTATAAATACTTAAAAAGAAGAAAGAGCCAGCAAGTTTCAATACCAACCTGGCAGCAATGACTCTCTCTAAAATAAAGACAATTATGGGAAACTAAAGTCATTATCTGCAGTGCCTAAATATTTTACAGTGGGAATTAATCTATTACTTGATAATTAAAAATAAAAATATTTTTAGGAAAAAAGACACCAGTACCATGTGTCTATTTATCTTATTGAGGAATGTACAGATTCTAAAAGTATGTGATTATCTTTTCATGAGGATGGATAAGGAGAGAAAGGATAATTTTTTAATAAACAAACACTTGAAAACATGAGCATTTAGAAATTTGCCTCAGCCAGTAACCAAAAAATAAAAAAAAGAAAGAGTTTTTTTTTTAACATGTTTTTCTCTCAAAGGTGAAAGTAAGGTCTTCAGTAAGATGAAACCATGAGACCAGAAATGATCACTTAATGTTTTTTCTAAACATACTAGAGTTTTCGCCTTGGGCTCCACTGAGTTCACGTGGCATGACCTTGGCTTCCCGACCACAATGCTTCAACACAAAGAGAGAAAAGCGAAGTCTGGCCATACGGTCAAAAGCAAATGATGTCTGATGTTTGGGAATTTCAAAGAAAAATCCATCTGCTAATCATCCAAATGGTCCAAAACTGATTAATGGCTGCATAATTACAAAGCCTCCCCCAGCCACTCAACTTTGATTCTCTTTTGTCCAACAATGATCATTTTCATATGTAAATAAAATAGAAGCCACGGGTTCCTCCACCCCGAATGTTCTCCTCTTCTCTTTGTTATTGCCACCTCAGCTCATTCAGCTGTATTTCCAAAAATGTTGCTCACTTTCCTCTGATAATCATCCTGAAGATGGTGTTAGATAGCATACAGACAAACTTTTGCCATTTTTACAATTATATACATAAAATTTTATATACATAATTTGATACATATCAAACTTGTGATACATAGCATATAACCCAAGAAATTTCACAGATACTATTATTAGGACAATGGTAAAGTAAGAATTAAACAAAAGGCATGAGTCAGTATTACGCAGACAAAGTGAACATAACAAATATGACTGATTTCACTGAGTTGTGTGTGAGAGAAACTGACTGTCAGCATCCTGCAACATGTTTTGCTGCTCTGACACATACTCAGGTTCTCAAGAATCGTGGTCACATATCCATCTTTATGCTCTGGCCTGGGCCACCTTGCTCTCCTTTGCATGAACGGTACTGTGCATAGAACCTGGTGCATACTGGGGTCTTGATAAGGTATTGCCTGTGGACTGGGTGATAGTCACTTGACTATGTGAATTTTAAGATTATTTTCAGCCGGGCTCGGTGGCTCAGCCTGTAATCCCGCACCTTTGGGAGGCTGAGGTGAGTGAATTTTCTGAGCCCGCGGGTTCGAGACCTGCCTGGGCAGCGAGACCTCATCTCTACAATAAAAAAAAAAAAATCAGCCAGGTGTGGTAGCGCATGCCTGTAATTTCGGCTACTTGGAAGGCTGAGGCAGAAGGATCGCCGGAGCCCAGCAGGCAAGGCTGCGGTGGCCGAGAGCGGCCACTGCACTCCAGTCTGGGTGACCGAGTAAGACTCCAACTCAAAAAAAAAAAAAAAAATCATTTTTTCAGTGACAAACAGCCCTTGGAAAGGTGATGGTGGAGTTGACTGCTTGCATTCAAGGTCAAATACTTCTCTTCCTTGGCTGTATCTAGAAATATCCGGGGAGCTTTGAAAACCCTCAGTGCCCAGGCTACACCCCAGACCAATTAAATCAGAATATCTAGAAATGAGGCCCAGGTTCCTGTATTTTTCTAATTCCCAGTGTGCTTTCAAGATGCAAACCAAGGTTGAAAAGCAAAGAGCTGACTGACAAACTTGCCGTCAGCTAACTAAAGGACTGAAGCCAGCCAGTCTCACAGAAAATGACACCACCAACTGTCTCCTAGATCTAGTCTTACCAGGGCTTGACTCTAGACACCTTCTTGCCGAAATGCTCTCCCTTCAGACAAGTGCTTGGCTGACTCACACGTTTCCCTTGGGTCGCTCCAAATCTCAGGACCACCACACTTCCCATTGCAATCTGCCTCCAGTCGCCTCCCCACACCATTCCTGCTTCCTCTTACTCTGTTATACTGTCTCTTTCCCATAGTACTTATCATCCTTTAACATCTGCAATTGACATATTACCTTTATTGTTAATAACTGTCTCACCCCTCTGGTAGTGAGCTTTGAGAGCACAGGGATCTTTGTTTGCCTTCTTCTCTAAATACCGCGAGAGCTAGAAGGGTGCTAAGTACATGATGAATGCACAATGCATATCTACAACCTGAATGAAAATGGAAGCTAGAAAAGGCCTGCTAGATGGTTTGCTCAATCCGTCCTTCTCATTGAATGGATGAGAAACCTGCAGCCCAGACACGAAACGAGTCCAGGGTCACAGAGCGATGCCATGGCTAAACGGGGCTGGACTCGACCCGGTGACCCCCGCGCAGGGCCCGTCCACTCTGATCAGCAGGTTTCGTGTTTAGAAGTGTGCACACACAGCACACACAAACAGTTCCAAACAACAAAGCTTGACAAGCAGCCTTCTTTCCTGCCTGGGGTTTTCAGAAATCCACTCTTTGCTTCCAGACGCATCGCTAGCAGTAAGCCTTGGAGAATCCAGTTCAAAATCTGGGAATGCCACTGTGCTGTCTGCAGAATCACCGAGAGCCTAGAGACCACATAGAGAGATGGATTTTCACCAGCCTCTTTTTTTGTTTTGTTCTTTTTAATTTTGGAGCTATTTCTGTTTGTTTGGGGCTTTTTGTTTTGTTTTGTTTCCCCTAATCTGGGCTGAAATAAAGAAGCCGTGAGATGGAGGCTTTGAATTTTGTAAATGAGCCTGCCGCTCACTGCACTTTCCAGCAAGATAAGGCCCAAATGGCATTTGCAGAAATGCTTCCCTATCTCTTGAGCAATCCGGCTCCTCCACGGGCCCCTTGGTAACAGCTTGGCAAATCTGCAAAAGGAATGCGACTATATAGTTTGTGTGTGGACCGCGGAGTTATTACGGCTTCCAAATTGCCTAGCAGGTCATTAATCATAGGCCAAGATAGGCCATCGCAGCAGCCCGGAGTGAAAGCGCCCAGCATAATGCCAGCGAAATCATGTTTAACATGCAGCCCTTGCCGGCTCAGATATGGAAGGGGGAGAGGGAAGGGAAAAAATCATTCCCCTTTTAGGAAAGAAAACTTCTACTTATCTTTGATTTGCATTCAGTCCTCCCTCAATAGTCCTTAAGCCTGTTATTTAATTCATTTTGGTGGCAGGGTTCATCACAAAGCAGAAACCCTAAGCGAAGCCTATGCAGTCTGTGACCTCCAAACCCCCTGTCTTTTCTTGTCAGTTCTATGTCATTTGTGCAGTTGAACTCCACCAATTTGAAATGCTGACCTCTTCCATAGACAACCTTATTCTCCTCGAGTGAAAGAAAGGCCCCAGGGCCAACAAACCACTCAAGCGGGAGACGGCAAGAAGGAAGGAGAGTGGTTGACTCGTAAATCAATTTCCACAGCCCACCCAAAATCCACACACACATCGCGTTTGTATAAATGTTTTAAAAACCGCTGAATGGGTTTATAAAGACGAGGGCTTCAAGAACAAAATAAAAAATTATGAATCGGGGCCAGAAAGAATGGGAGTTGAAATCCTCATTTCAGGGGGTCTGGACAGTTTCCAGGGCCCTCCTCTGTTTTTATACCTGGACTCCCTGAGGTTGTTTGAAAAGTTGGAAATAAAATACAGGAATAAAGTTCTGTGTCACTGGCAAAGGCAACAAAAGAGAAGAGGATCCCAGGACTACCAGAAAAATAGGACTTAAGGTATGGAGCCTGAGAGTTGCTAGGCACAAAGCTTGGGGTGTGTGCAAGATCCACTCGCACTGTGCCACATGTGTGCACGTACAGTCCCTCCTGTTGCTGGGCCAGGTCCTGCAGGCTGAAAACATAGAACTCCATGTACCCTGAGATCTGTTGTTTCATATAGCCAATGTATTTTCATGCTATGCCTATCGCC
Organism: Cephalopachus bancanus; assembly: GCA_027257055.1. NCBI lineage: Eukaryota > Metazoa > Chordata > Mammalia > Primates > Tarsiidae > Cephalopachus > Cephalopachus bancanus. The sequence goes on along the minus strand of JAPVLO010000028.1, from coordinate 1,508,819 downwards.
TCTCTTAGATTTTAGATCTTTTACCGTTAAAACTTGTCATCAGCTCGATGATATTATTTCATTAAAATCTATATTTACTGAGTACCTACAATGTTTCTGCCCTCGGCACTGGGGATACTAAAAATAGTCTTATTCCCCAGAACTCAGCAATCTAACATGAAAACAACACATGAAACCTTCCTGTTACAGAAAAAAAATATGATAATAGGAATATGAATTCCTTTAGCACATGAATCAGTTTTGCTGAGATTTTCCTCTCCATATCCACCCCCATGTTCTTGCTACCAGGATTTTTTAGGCTGGAAAAAAAGTCCCAAATCAGTTTGCATTTTGCTATAGACTGTTCTTTCTGTTCCCCAGACCTCCTGACACCTAAAGAGAAAAAAAGAATAGTTCCCTTCTTGTGTTCTGAAAACTGAGTTTCCCCCGTTATGAAGCACACACTAATGAACTCTTTTATTTCAGTTACTTTCAAGATTCATGAAACATTGTTAGACAATTAATGAGGATTCACACATTGTTATACTGGAGTGAGATAAAGCATAGCTTCATGGAGTTTCCTGGCTCCTCTTCTTAAGAGCTATTGTTCTCAGAGCTACAAAATGCTCGTTGTAACTCCTGGTGGTCAATATGAAAAATTTCATCCTTTCTCTTTTTGATACAGCAGAGTCTACTTAAGAAAAGTGATTCTGGCAGCTTTTCTGAATTCTAAACACAATTCAAATTCCTTTTGTTTTGATTATTTCTCCCACTCCAGGAAAAAAAAAAGAGGGGGGAAGGTTTATAAACAAATAAATTAGGGACTATGATGGAAAGGGTAATTAAATAACAGAATATAGTTGTTCCTTGGTAGTTATAAGGGATTGGGTCTAGGAACCCACTTGAATACAAAACCCACAGATGCTGATATATCACAGCCCCTGATGTAAAATGACATGGTGTCTGCGTATCACCTACATGTATCCTCCCTTATAATTGAAGTCATCTTAGATGACTAATACAATGTAAATGCTATGTAGCTGCTATACTATATCATTTAGGGAATGATGACAAGAAAAAGTCTGCACATATTCGGTGCAGATGCAAATTTTTCTTTAGAATATTTTGGTCTGCAGTTGGTTGAATCCATGGACGTAGAATCCACGAATATGGAAAGCTGACTGAATGTGAAAGTTCCAGAGAAAAAGTGATTAGTCTTTTTGTAAAGTGGGATCAAGAAAGACTTCCAGACCAACAGAGAAATCATGCATAGGAATACTAAGAGGTGACAAAGCAGAATGTGTGCAGAAAGAATGAGAGATTGGTGCTGCTGCGGTATAAAGGTCAACAGGAAAGAATGGAGACCTGAGTGGGGCAGCAGACAGAGACTAGGTCATCAAACCCTTGTCAGTCATTCTCTAGAACAGAAGTGCCTTGAGAGTAGTCCTCATGGTCACCTTACACTGGCACATACTCAGAGCTCTATGAATATTTGTGGGGGGAACAAAGTAACCGTGTCATGGGCAATGGGGAAATCACAGGAATGTGTTAAACAAGAAAGATGAATGATTCCATTTCAGAAAGACCACTTTGGTGGCAGTCATGTGGTCTCTGTGTTATCTTTTTCTTTTTGAATTGGAGTCTCACTCTGTCGCCCAGACTGGAGTGCAGCGGCTGCTCCCGGCCACCACAGCCTCGACCTGCTGGGCTCCGGCGATCCTTCTGCCTCAGCCTTCCAAGTAGCCGGAATTATAGGCATGCGCTACCACGCCCGACTGATTTTTTGATTTTATTGTAGAGATGAAGGTCTCGCCTCCCCAGGTGGGTCTTGAACCCGTGGGCTCAGGCAATCCACTCACCTCAGCCTCCCAAAGGCGCAGGATTACAGGCTGAGCCACCAAACCCAGCTGTGTTATCTTTAAAGTACCCAGGTAGCCACAGTGTGGAGGGTGGGTTGGAGTGACAAGAACAAAAATACTACTTAAAAGGCTAACGTCCAGAGAGCATGATCAGATCCTGAACAAAGGCAGAAGCAACGGGGTTGAGAAGGAGGGAGCTGAATCTAAAAGACAAATAAGGTTATTTTAAAAGTCTGGGGCCAGGCTCAGTGGCTCAGCCTGTCATCCCAGCACTTTGGGAGGCCGAGGAGAGTGAATTACCTGAGCCCACGGGTTCGAGACCAGCCTGGGCAACTTGAAGAGACCTTGTCTCTATAATAAATAAAAAAATTAGCTGGGTGTGGTCGCGTGTGCCTATAGTTCCAGCTACTTGGAAGGCTGAGGCAGAAGGATGGCTGGCGCCCAGCGGGTCCACAATCAGGTGGCTGTGAGTGTGCCACTGCACTCTAGCCTGGGCAACGAGTGAGTCCAACTCAAAAGAAAGGAAAAAGAAAAAGAAAAACCTGAAAACAGAAAAGCAATGTATGCTTAAATAATACATTAGTTAGTTTTGTAGTAATATGCTCAGACTGTTTCCTTCAACCTCCAAACACCTCTACAGGCAAAATACCGCTAAATTTAAAGCTTGCTGGGTCTAATCATTAATTTGGGTTAAGTATTCAGTACATGCTTTTAATGTTTTCCCTGATTTTCTAGACTTTTAAGACATAATATTGAATCTTCTGCAGCTGACTGGAGGTTGGTTGGAGAGAACCAGAGAGGATCAGATACGACTCTTGGGTTTCTGTTTAAAATACTGGGTAGGTGAAAATATCACAAACCAACATTTGGAAAACAAGTTGGGCATGTTCTCTCAATCAACTCTTTTTTCAGAGACTACTAAACACTTAGTAAAAGCTGGGTTATGGGCCTTGGAGGCTCTAGAAATGGAAAAAATAGAAAGGACTAGAAAGGTAGTTCAAACATCATTGCCAGTGCTATGGGTGTAAATGAGGATCCTAGTAATGAAATAAGCTTAGTTAGAAAAGATCACACCTGGTTTTGATGGTTTGAAATTCTTATAATCTGGAAATATGACTGATACAATAGTCTTATGAAAGACTGTAACTGGACTTTTCTCCATGTCGCCCAATCTTGGTTCTCCCACTTGCTAGCAGTATGATCTTGGGCAAGCTGCTTAATATCTCTGGGCCTGTTTCCATCATCAATCAATCAAGGGATTGAAGACAAAAAACAAAGAAGGAAACCTCTAAGGCAATCCTGACTTTTAACATTCAGTGACTCCATAAGTGAAATTGATGACACTCTGTTAAGAAATCTGATCCTCCTTTTCGACGTTAAAGTTCAAATAATGAGGACTAAAAGGATTAGAACCAGCTACCAGCTCATGGGTGGAACCCTTAAATTTGTGCAAAGTGGCTCTTAGGGTAAAATTTACTGTAGAGGAAGCCTTGAGTCTCTGAAATCTGAAACCCATCCTCCCCTTCTCCCTTACTAACCGAACTGTGTTTGAGGCAGGAACATTCCTGGATTAAAAAGTCAATGCCCAACCACATTTTACAAGAGAGCGACTTTCAGCTGGCATAATCCTTTTTCAAAGCAGACAGGATCTGGAGATGGAGTTGTTATCCTGGGACCACAAGACAAGAAGACAAATGTTAAGGATGGATGAGTGGAAAACTAGTCAGCACCTGTGAGCCTGAAAGCATTGTGAGCTATCATACCGCCCCATGTGAGTCTATATCCAGACTTCTTTCTCAGAGAGGGAGGAGGTATGGAGAGACAGAAGGGAAGAGGGAAAGAAAGAGAGAACATGAGAAGGGAGGAGGGAAGGAGAAAAAAATGAAAGAAGAAGAAAGGGAAAGAGAGAGGGAGAGAAGGAAAGAGGAAGGAAGGAAGGAAGAAAATCATTTGATATTACCATCATAGGTTTCTGTACCATCAAACTATTTCTGATAAAAGTGATGATTGAACTCCCTCATTCAATGATGAATAGCTCATGTCCCTGCAATACTTAGTATGCTTGGGAGCTGCAGATGTAATGAACAAATGCTTCTAGTAAAATAGCTTGGCTATGAATACTAACAAAATTAATCAAGTGTCTTCCAGGACAGAGGCCACATTTTCTCACCTCTCTAGCCCTATTGTCTAGCATAGACATGACATGCTTTATAGCCACCATTCTTATGGGTTGCATAAATGATGAAAAGAAAAGAAACTTTCTTTTTCCATCAAAGAGTTATTGCATCTTTATGACAGCAACATTCACATCTGCTTACTCATCTTCAAGTCTGTGGGGTTGATTCTTTCCCTCCCCAGGTCAGTCGAACCAGGCTGTAGGAGCATCCCATAGAAACTGTAAGAAGTTACTGGTGAATTCTACCAAGGTGTTGAATGTGCCCTTGGAAACATGGTGATGCCCAGACTTGTGGTGTACACTAAGTACTCTTGCAATGCCATCCATGCAGTCAACAATGAGACTTACCCTAGAAGGTACAATCATGGAGTAGGGAGCTACCCAGGAAAGATCCTGAGTGATCCTGCAGAAGGGTAGAAGGAAGGAGAAGGCACCTCTTCTGTCCCTGCTCAGATAGGGTCTCAACTCATGCTCAGATCTGAACTGAAATTATGTTTAAATGTGAATAGTCTATGTATTATTTACCCCTTAACAGGAAAACAGTTTTCAGAATGAAACCAGCAGTGATCAGAGCAAGATAACCGAATGAGAGAGACCACTTTGCCAGCACTCAATTGAAGGGATTGCTACTGTCTCTGTCAGCCTCCATTTCCAGCTACTGGTCAAAGGAGTTATAAAGTTGACCTAGTTGTCACCACCATCACCACTCTAGAGCAAGAATCAGCAGGGCAGAACCTGAGAACCAAGCCCATTGCTGTAGGTAAGGTTTTATAGGGCTGTGTTCAGAGCATTCCTGGCCGCTCTTTGCACTGCAGTGCAGAATTGAGTAGTTGCCCATGGGGCTGAAAATACCTTGTCACTTTAGAGAAATAGTTTGCAGAATCCTGGTCTAAAAGATATTTGTCCTTTTTTTATTGTTTGTTGCTTTGCTGTGCTTTGGGCTGCCCATTCTTAAGCCTTTTGGTAGAAGCAGAGCCCGTGCCCTTTCTTGGCCTCCCTTGTATCCAAGTCTTCACCGGCCTGCAGCTCTCACCCCAGATGTGAGCATGATGGCCAGTGGCACAGAAGCAGGAACAGGGAAAATCCATTTTAGTCCAGTGGCAGCTGGGTCCATGGTTGCAGCCAACTGGCTTCCAGGCAGTGGCACTACCCACATCAGCAGGACGTCCAATTCCTGAGGCTGTGTTGGCACAAATGGTGGCATCCAGAGATCAGAAGCAGTGGTGGCTGCTGCCTCATCTAGCTATTCTGGGAGAAGGTTTTAGCTGTGGCTTGTGCCGCTTCTCAGCCATAACTTGTCTGGCCCATGTTCTAATCCCGAGATCTACCTTTCCAGTACTTCTTTGAACTACTCGAAGTTCCTTCTGTAAGTCTCATTGTATTTTAAATTGACCGGCATTTATTTCTATTGCTTGTAGCTGAGAACTCTGACTAATAAAACCATGGTTTTTTTTTCCATCTGTGTACGTGAGTTAGCAGTTTACAAACCACCTTCACCCGTCTTGTTCTTGTGACGACCCTGTGAAGTATGTTTTCACACCAGTCAACAGGTGAAGAAGCTGAGACTGAGTGAGATCAGGCAATCTCTTTGACTCAACACTCATCTCTTTTGACGAAAATAGGGAATGTCTTTTGATGTCAAGCAGGCAAAAGTCCTTTTGTAGCACCACAGTCACTGCGTTCACTTATAAATTAAACAAATCGCATCTCCTCTTCAAATCCAGTGGAGAGAGCTGTTAACGCTTACTGGCATCTTGTCATTTTTTGCCTTCTTTATTCTCATCCAGTTGGCTTTATTTTTTATCTGAAAATGTCATTGCCACGTCATTAGCGATGCACTGTTACCTGACAGTAGGAAGACATGTCCCCAGGCCATATGGCTGAGTTTAATCTACATGGTCACGGTGTAATCCCGTTGAAATGGCTTCCCTTTGCAATCAAAACCGAATTTCACACTTTACCGAGATGGGGGCAGCTCCTGTCTTCCCCGGAGTCATACAGATCTCCCCAGGCAGCCAAGGCCAGTGGAAATGGCTTTCTTCTCCTGGCCAGCAGCAGGTGGGGGGCAGGGCTGGGAGGTCAGCACAAGTGGGAAGAGGCAGGAAAGGAGAGGCAGGACCCCAAGGGCAATCAGAGTCCAAAGTCATCCTCCCCACCCACCTCCAACAGATTGCCACCGGGACACTCAACCCCTGGAGCTATAAAGAAGTAAATTTACAAGCTAAGTCACCTTTGTGGAATTGGAGGTTTTATCCACAATTGTCACTTCTCAAATTATTATCTGTCTTTTTTTTTTTTTTTTTTTTTTGAGTTGGAGTCTCACTCTGTCGCCCAGACTGGAGTGCAGTGGCCACTCCCGGCCACCTCAGCCTCGACCCTCTGGGCCCCGGCGATCCTTCCGCCTCAGCCTTCCAAGTAGCCGGAATTACAGGCATGCGCTACCACGCCCGGCTGATTTTTTGATTTATTGTAGAGATGAGGTCTCGCTGCCCAGGCGGGTCTCGAACCCGTGGGCTCAGGCAATCCACTCACCTCAGCCTCCCAAAGGTGCGGGATTACAGGCTGAGCCACCGAGCCCGGCTTATTATCTGTTTTATCTCCCCAGAAAAGTTAAAATTAAAGACCAAGACCGTTGTCCACAAAGGGGCCTTATATCAGAGCCACCTACTTTATTATACTCTCCAGTAGTATGTATTTTAAACAAACCTCCCCCCATGCATTACAATGCAGCAATCTTAGCCCACTGTATGACAGTTCCTGGTGTAAACAGATCAGAAAAGAAAATTGAATGTCACTGGTGACGCAAGAGAAGCGGAATGAAAGAATGAGATATCACTTTTTAAAAAAACTTACCAACTGGTAAAACTGTCTATTTAAATATAGTAATACTCAATGAGACTGTGAGAAAGTTGATAGTCATATCCTTGCTGGGGAAATCATAGCTGATTGAAACTTTCTGAAGGCCACAAAGAAATATGAATTGAAAGGTCTTCAGAAAGCATGTTTTCTTTGACAAGGCAATTCTCCTTCTGTAGATCTGTCCTAAGGAAATAGTCATGGATGTGTATAATTGTTGGGTTATAAAATTTTTCATCATAGGGTTTATTCACAAATGGCAATAAAAAAATAAAGAAGCCTCTTTATGTAAGAATACACAGATTGGGTAAAATGTAATTGCACATTTAATTAACATTTGCAATTCTGTTGCAGAAGTCTAATGGTGCAGAAACATGAAACTACTAGATTTTTAAATTTCTGTTTAATGGGGTGACATGAACTGTAAGCCTGGGACTGTGTTGGTCTTTTTCACCACTGTATGTGTCCTGAGGGTCTGGAACAGGGCCTGGGAAAATATTTGTTGAATTAATAGCTAAATTAATTAGTGTTCATATTTTCAATAAAAAATGAAATATCTGATACTATTTTTAAAACATATAGATAGATAATTCGATGTTGACTGATTTTCTCTGACTGGTTGAATTTTAGGTGATGGTTATTCTCTTATTCTTACTTATGTATGATATATCGCAGATAGGTTTCCATGTTAACAAGCATATCGACATCGCCATTTAAAATTCGGCACCACATACCATGATGTGAGCTTACAAATATTTATTTGAACCAACACTCAACATTAAAGTTTCCGATTTTTCACCATTTAAAAAAATACTCCCACAAACACCCTTGACTGTGTGTCTTTTGAACTTGTCTGATTTTGTTCCATTAGAAAACAATCCCTAGATTTAAAATTGATACATCTATTCTCACCTGTAGAAGATCTCTAGCAACAAGTTAGCTGTTCGTTGAAATGTATCTTCTATTTAGAGACCACAAAATAAATCCCCCTCCTTTGTGGGGACCTTCCTCAGGCTAAGGTAGATGGAAAACAGGCCTCTTCTCCTCCAACAGGAAAAACTATTTGGAAAGAGAACATGCCCTATCCATGTGCTGCTTTTTCTTTCAAATGCAGTTTCATCTCTTTTTGAAGTTGAGACATCTCCCCAGGGAGTCTGAGCCTGAGCGCTAAAGCTGGACTGGTCCAGCCTGGTCTTCCTCCCAGGACTGAGATATTTGGTCATTCTGCTTTTTCATGGATACTCAAGAGAAAAGACCTCACTGTTAGTTTACATAAGTGACCACAGCCAGGCGCAGTGGCTCATGCCTATAATCCCAGCACTTTGGGAGGCCGAGGTGAGAGGATTGCCTGAGCCCATAGGCTCCAGAACAGCCTGGGAGACTTGGCAAGACTTCATCCTTACAATTTTTTAAAAAATGCAGTTGGGCGTGGTGGTGCATGCCTGTAGTTCCAGCTATTTGGAAGGCTGAGGCAGGGGGATCGTCTGAGCCCAGCAGGTCAAGGCTGCTGTGACTATGAGTAGCATGCCACCGCACTCCAGCCTGGGTGACAGAGTGAGACTCCAATTCAGAAAAAAAAGAATAGTCTTTCTCTTCCTGTGTTTATAAATATATATAATCACCTACATAAGTGACCACTGTGGTTATACAAATGCTACAGTTTTTACAGCTTTTATTTTAGTTGTCCTATATTATATGCTTGTGGACAGGGCAGAGTTGATCATAAAGCCAGCCGATATTTCCAACATGACTGTACTCTGAACATATTCAGATGATGCAATTAATTTCATAAAATATCTAAAAGGTAGACCCCGTGTTTACACCCCTCCATTATTTCTAGTCAGCAGCTCATGAGGTCACTATTACATATCAAGGACAGAATCTGTCTTCTGGAAGACAAAGAAAGAAGCCCAGAGAAGGAAGAAAAAAGTGGAAGAGACCAAAGAGGACATGTGGAAGACCATCCCTGCTTTCTAGAAATCCACACATCACATGAGGACTCTGTGAAGAAGTAATGAAATAATGACCAAGCTGTAGCAGAAAACTGTCAGGGGAGGGGGGTGGGATTGGCAGTTGAGGGAAATTATTAGGGGAGGGAGGGGCATACCTCATCAACAGGGGTACCTGCATGATCAATGTATCCTGAATTGTACCCCACATCTTTTTCATAAAAATAAAAAAGAAACAATGACCAAGAAGCTGACCAACTTTTGAAGAATTAGTAAACATTCCCAGGGTTATAAATGGTAGCTTTTCTTCTTTTCCTTTCTATTTTTTTTAAACTGGTGTTTTGAAACTTGGAAGAGCTGATTAGTGGGTAGAATCAGAGGGAGATGGTGACGGTAATCCTGGAGGTCTAGCTATTGAATGATCTCACCAGCGTTCCAGGAGAGAAGGCCATCCCTTGAACCTCTGTGAATGGTTTCCTGAAATTTTTCTTGTAAGGCATGGAGAGGAGACCAAAGTTCTGATCACTCCAAAAATTTGAGCGAATATGGCTCCTGGGAGTGAACTGCAGTCACCCATTCTAACATCCAGTGCTTATTTTATCCTAGCAAAGTATTCGCTTCTCAGGGTTTCATTTTTCTCTTCCACAAAGCAGGCTGACGATCTCCTGTCTGCTTCACCAGGAAGGCATAACAATCAACTCATCCTGCTTTACTTCCAGATCCCAGCTCACTTCCCGGAAGCCCCGACACTCGTCCACACCACCAGCTGGTCTTTTTAAGATCAAAAACATGGCCTCACAGCCTTACCTCACACCATCCTGGTGGCATGAACAATGTAGAACGATAACACATGCAATTCCCCGAGGACTAACTACAGTGCAGCATTTTTCACAGATGTAATTGCATGCATGATATATATTTTCCCAATGCAAAAAATAAAAGACTAACGCTGATTTCATTTCCAACTGAATCTTTTGAGCATCTCCTGGGCACTTTTCAAAGTTTACCTTACTCTATCTTCATCATTACCATAAAAGGTACTTATGACCTCTACTTGTACCCACGAAGAACCAAAAATCCAACTCCCTAACCAACTGCTGGTACAGTAAGAATCCCAACCAGCTCTCTGGACCCCAACCCAGAAGTCTTTCAGAACAAAATGATGTTCCAAAGAACTTCCTAAGGAAAAGGATGGGAAAGATCTTTCTTTCCTCTCTCCTTTCCCTTTTTCTTCCCTCTTTCCTTACTTCCACAAGTTTATGAGTGTCAAGCATGTGCCAGCTACTGTTTTAAGGGTGGGAAATATTCTTGGTAATATAAAGAAGATGACAAAGAACACGCTGAAGTATTGGTAATACTTTCAGAAGCAAGCAAGAGTTGGTGTCTGGATCTTATTGGAGAAACCAAGAGTTGGCTTGTAGTGGGAAGGGCAAAAAATCTGGAGTCAGGCAAATCTGGAGAGTTCCCATCCTCTCTACCACCTCCTAGGTGGGTGACCATGTACAAGCCAGACAGCCTCTCTGAGACGCTCAACCTTTTCTACTTACAAGGTGAATAGAATAAAACAGCACCTTAGAGGAGTGTTCTGACCATTAACAAAATAAGGTGCTGGGCACTTGAAACACGCTCAGTAAACAAGAGATGAGGGTGTGGCCATCTGTATGTATTTCAACAACTTCCGTTTCAGGAAAAGACACTGCTCTCCTGCCTTGGTCTGGGATGTCTGTTCACCTGCCCACCTGCGGGACTGTCCTGTACGACCTCTCCTGGGCGTCCAACATCTACTCTTAGAAAGCAGAAGCCGGGGCCTCTCCCCGAATCAGGACGCAGCCGAAACTGCGCTGCGGTGGGCTTGCTCCGTCTCCTTTGGCTTGCAAATCCCTGCTCCTTTGGCTGGCGGGCACTTCACGGGGTGGAGGGCCAATTCGCCATGGCGGTTTGTATCTGCAGCGGGCCTGACAGGCTGGGAGAGGAAGGCGTTAATGTTTTCTGACAGGCGACCCCTAATTGTGGGAGCTTTTCTTCTCGGGCTTTCTGTGAAATTCTGACTTAGGCGAGCAGCATAACCAAGTGGTAGGGCATTGAGCGTGGCTTGCACTACACTGAGCTGGGGGGGCTGGGGGCGGGAGATGGGCTGGCCCAGCATTATTCATGAAGACTTTCAGCTGTTTTTGTCTTTTAACTAACCTTTGAGTTTGATCAGAAGGCTGGCCGGCCTCCCTTTCGCCCAAGGCCCTGCTGGCACCTGGACAATGGAGGCAGACTGTTTTTCCTAGTAAAGAGAGATAGCTGGGGGAGCCCAAGGGTTGTGTGCACTGGAGGGGGGTGGCTGGGGAGGACTCGCCAGCTTTACTTCTGTCTGGTCTTGGGAGGGGGCGGTTATTGATAGAATTTCCAGCTCCCTGACACGCCTGGTTTTCCCTTCCATTTTCAAGACGCCAGGCCTTCTTGCCCTAGCTGTGTCTTTTCCCTCTGCCCTTTCTGCCCCCCCCCCCACCCAGGGGCCATTGGCTGCAGGAGCAGGGCTCCCATCCAGAAGAGTTTGGGGGTGTCTTTCCTTGTAAATGATGGTCGCGAAAGGAAAGAGCCGACGAGCAAAGCCAGGCGAGGGAAACAGAGGTCAGAGAGGGGAGAGAGTAACCCAGCCAGAGAGACAGACCGAAGGAAGGCGGCAGAAGCGTTCGGTCCCGAGGACGGGGAGCCGGGCCGAGCTGGGGTCGCGTCCGGAGGCGGCAGCCGCGCCGGCTCCCGCGGGGCCGGGGCGCGGGCGGGGGCGGGGCGCCCGCGGCGCGCTCCGGCTTTTGGCAGGTGCGAGCTTTTGTCCCGGCATCTACTTCCTGCGCCGACGGCCCGGACCGCGGGCCCCGTCCTCTCCAGCGCGCTTTGCAGAAAGCGACTCCCTTCGAGGAGGGTGGGTTGGCGGCTTTCCCCCAGCTCGTCCCCGAAACAGCCCCGGGAGTCCGCGTCAAAGGCGGCTTTGTGCGGCCGCCCGCGGGCGGCGGGAGGAGGCGCGGGCCGTCCCGCGAGCGCGTCCCGGACCCTCGCCAGCCTCCCGCCCGGCTCGCTCCCGTTCGCGCGCCCTCCTCGCCTTCGTTCCCTTTTCTCCCTCGGGTTTTTCTCCGCTTTCTCCGCTAACCCTCCTCCCCACCCCGCACCCGGTCCTGGATCCCCCCCTTCTCCACCCCCACCCGCCTTCCTCCCCCCCCCCCGTCTCCCTCTCCTTCTGCGTTTCCCCGTTCCTCTGTCTCCTTTCCTTCATCTCCCGCTCCCGCTCACCTCCTACCTGCTCCAGCTCTCACACCTCTCCCCCTCCCCTCGGGGATCGCTCCCCCACCCCCCCACCCCCTCCCCCCCGCAGCTGGCCTGCGGGCCAGGCGCGCGCCCCTGACAGCGGACGCATGCCCGCGGCCAATCAGCGCCCGCGTGCGTCCGGCTTGAATAAATCATTCAGCCTGACACGCGCTCCGGGCCCGCGCTCCGCGCTGCAACTTGCTTCCTGCCATTAACCTACACACCCTCTTTTGTAACAACCTAATCTTGCATACAAAGGAAGAAGGAATATAACGTCGACCTGCGCTAGAGCCTAGCCGGCCGCCTCCGCGGCGGGAAAACGTAGTGTCGCTGAATCCACTTTCCGCCTTACCTCTGACTCTGGATATCCTGGAGTTTCGGGGGAAATCCGAAAACGACCCTTTCTCGGCTCAGGAGTGAAGAGGAGGAGAAGGAAGTTCAGAAACTTTTCAGCCATAAGTAAACTGAAATAGGGTTGCGGGCGTTTCGTGCACCAGAGAAGCATCTGCAGTGTTTAAAAATGAGGTTGCAATAAGAACATTCTTCTTGGAGATTTCTCTCTAGAAGATACAAAATAACACGATTAAGCTCTAGAAATGTTGACTAAATTTAGTCAATATTTAGTCATCCCTCCCTTTATTTATTTGTGTGTATCTTTATTCATTAATTTATTTTGGAGATGGGGTCTTGCTATGTTGCCCAGGCTAGTCTGGAACTCCTAGACTCAAGTGATCCTCCTGCCTAGGCCTCCCGAGTAGCTGAGACTACAGGCGTGACCCACCGCACCTGGCATCCCTCCTTTTTTTTTTGAGTTGGAGTCTCACTCTGTCGCCCAGACTGGAGGGCAGTGGCCGCTCCCGGCCACTGCAGCCTCGACCTGCTGGGCTCCGGCGATCCTTCCGCCTCAGCCTTCCAAGTAGCTGGAACTACAGGCACGCGCTACCACGCCCGGCTAATTTTTGATGTATTGTAGAGATGAGGTCTCGCCAAGTTGCCCAGGCGGGTCTCGAACCCGCGGGCTCAGGCAATCCACTCACCCCAGCCTCCCAAAGGCGCGGGATTACAGACTGAGTCACCAAGCCCGGCTAATGAGTGCCAAAACTGCAGAGTGAAGGGATGGGTGAATGGAAGTGGGGGTGACGTCCAAGCTGCAGCAGCTTTGTTTATCCTAACGGGTAACAAATGGCGAGTCCACACATCACCTCTCTACCTGGTTCAGGAGGCCCCTGAGAAGTGGCTGCTTCTTGCACGGGCACAGTCGTGGGTAGCTCCAAAGTCCTCTCGCTTTCCAAAAGAAGGTATTAGGATCCTCATCTTCCAGAAAACAAACTGCAACTGGCTTCCTTCGCAAACTGTCCAGCGGGTCATTCCTGGCACCCAAAGAGGAAGGGGTGTTCTGGAGTTAGGTATTGCATAGAGTTGGGTTCACCCCTACTCTGGGAAGTATCTTGCTGGTGGTCCTGTAAGTCTCTGAACATCTCACACATATGAGAACATCCATGAGTTTCTGGGGGTTTGGGGGACAGCAGGGTCAGCAGGACAGCAGACCCACCAGGGTGGCTGGAGGGAGTTTAAGAGAGACAGAGGCACAGGTGAGGTTAAAGGGACCACAGTGATGTAGCACCCGGAGACTGGGGGTGTGGGGAAACTGTTATCACCTCTGGGCCTGAAGGGGTGGAGAAGGAAGTCATGGCCTGACCTCAGCCGGCCATTTTGCTCTCGGAGGGAAGCCTCTGGACAGGAGTGGTGGGCTTAGACCAAGAGGCAGAGTCATCGCCCAGGTCACCGAGTCCAGGCAGAGAGGCCACACGGGAGAGTAGACATCCCAACCTTCTCCCCTCCTACCTTGAGGCTTCCTGTTGGTGTCTCCTGCAGCCAAACCCAAAGGGAAGCCAGAGAACACAAGCCATGAGCTCCATGAATGTCAGCCTCCAGGAACAGAGAAGGGTGGAGAAGGGAGGGGAACAGATATGGAGGTGAAGAAGAAGGATAAGAAACACAGCTTTTGACCCACTGAGCAGACCACCAGCTAGTCCATTCAGTCAACAAATGCCTATTCCCAGGGGCTAGGGAGACAACAGTGAACAGGACAGGTATGGTCCCTGTCCTCGGGGAGTTTACCAACTAATAGGGGACAAATGGCAGCCATCCTATAAACAAAGCTGCGGCATGTTCAGAAAATGATACATGCCAGGACAGACAGTGATAGTGGACAGAGGGGACCGTGGCAGATGAGGGAGTTGCTTTAGGTAGGGTGGTGGAAGAAAGATTCTGGAAGGAGGTGGCATTTGAGATAAGGCAGCCTGGACTTTCTTGACACCACATCTACTCCCAGCCTTCCTGCTGTGTGGTTTTTGGGTAAGAATCAGAGCTGAACGTCTGACCAACGCCCAGGAAAACGCGGGACAGATCTGGAAGGAAAGCACAGCAGCAGCGTCAGGGACTGGCATGAACAGGTGGCCCGTCGTTCCTGCCGCTGGGCCCTGGGCATTGGTCCGTCTAGCTGCCGTGGGCCCCAAGGCCCTGGGCTGTTGATTCTGTGTTGGAAGACCCCAGCCTCTCCAGAACGGCCCGTGGAAATGCACCCTGCGCCCCTCTCAGGACGCCTCCGCCTCATCTCTTCTGAAATCGCACCCAGACGCAAACCAGGTTGCGCTCTCCTCGTGGGCCCGGAGGAAGTGAACTTGGGAGGGGTTCTCCCTGCGAGCCTCCTGCTCTCGATTTAACGCGTTAAGAGGCTGGGTCAGGAGGGCAGCGTGCCGGGCGTCCGGTAACGGCGCCCTCCGCAGCTCTGCGGCCCTGGCGCCTCCCTCTCCTCCTGGGTGGCTGCAGGTGGGTCCACGACGCGGGTCATTTTTGAGTAGGTGAGATTTCTTGGACCTTCGAATCAAAGCAGTTGTTCTCCCCCGCACGCCCCCTCCGGCAACACGACAGGGCGGAGGCTGGTCGGGGAGGCCGCGGTGCCCGCCCCCCCCCCAAGCTTGCGCTGTGCGCTTCGCCTGCAGCCAGGCCGCGCAGCCCGCGGGCCGAGGTGATTTATGGAGCCGGCAGCGGGACGCGCCGGGCGGCGCTGAATGGCCTCGCTCCGCACAGGCCGGGCTTTGTGTTGCCAAGCGATTCGAGCAGATGCAGCGACGGTGCGCCCAGCCCTCGCTTCGCCCTTCCCTAGCCTCGGCAAAAAATGACGTGTGTGGATTTTTCGAGTTTGCCTTCGCACCGCGGCCAACAATGGCCAACTTCGCCTCGAGTTGAACGAGGCTGGAGACTTCCCCTTCGGAAGTGAGTGAGAGAACACCTGCCCGCGCGGGAGAAGGGAAAAGTGTCCTTCGCGGGAGAGGAATCGTTATCCTGACGTTCTATTCCTAGCCATAAATGACTCGATGCACTCTCTTTGCGTACCTTATCGGGAAACTTGCAAAGGGGTTAAATTAAAGGAAAGAGAGAGGGAGGGGGCACCCCTGCTCCTCCAAACCAGAAGATAAAAATAAAAGCAGGCATCACAAAAGCATTACTTCTCTCAAGTAAGCTCTAAATTGGACCACTGCTGGCAGAAAGTCCGATTATTTATGGCGATGAGGAATTTACTGATTTTTTCCCCCTTAATTACGCGCATCTCTTTGAAAGGGGCTGCAGCCCGATGCGCATTCTATAGAGGGTCATTTAGCAAAATGACATCAGACGCTGCAGCGTGCTCCGCGCATCGCGGCTTTAAAAAATGATTATTCTGCGCCACTAAATGGTATAGATGTACCAACACAGACTAGATTTTTAACTCTGGAAGACGTGCCGGCTACCCGTTCTTTGTTGGGTTTTGTAAGATGCATTTTGCGCTCGGCTTTCCGCTTGGCTGGAGACACGCACGCTGAATTTGCAAGCGATGCAGGCGGCGAGCGAGGAGCCGGGAGGGCCAGTAGGATTCTAATCACGTCCTTGCTAACTGACAAGAAGCAAGCCAGCCAAAAACCCACCAATTTCTTTTTGAATCTTGGTAATTGGGTACTTTTACACGCAGCTCACGCTATTCGGATAGAGCCACAAGCTTAGATAGGCCAGTGTCTCAAAGCGACCACACAGTTCCAACGCGACTGTTGATTAAAATCTAACTCCTTCTGGAAGGAGTTCGCCTCATACATGCCTTTTACTTCAAACCAACACGGGAAGTGTGTGTAGTGGGGAGTAGTGGAAGACGTGGGCCTGGAAGTGAGGTGAGAGGAACAGAGCACAGTGGAGTGGAGAGGGCTGCTCCCCCCAACCCCTGTCTTCACCACCACCCCACCCCCGCCGCTGCCTCAGCTCCAGTATTTCATCCAACCCTTCCAAAGTTTCACAATGAGAAATGCAGAATGGGGCAAGGACTGGAAATTGGGGTGGTGGACGTAGTCACTTATCAACACCTGTTCTCTTAGTGGGCGTGCATATTTGCAGCATAGAATGAGATGAACTGTGTGTGTGTGTGTGTGTGTATGTGTGTGAATGTACATATACCCTCATCACAAAGTCACCCATGAGGCTTGGGCATAGCACCGTCCTTGGCATTCCCACCGCTGGGCAAGTCTTTGCATCCTCTCGCCCCCTTTCCACCCACCCACCCAGTGCTTCCCTTTGGTATTTTGATAATAACTTGGTCAAGGGCATCAGAGTCAAAGAAGGTTTAGAGGCAGTTGATTATTTTCATTTTTAAAAAAGGAAAAAAGTTTTATTACGAAACTAGTTTGTATAAAACAGGGTTATACATATTTTTGTAAGTTTGTAATAAAACAGTAAGAAAAAAAAAGGCAGTGATAGAAATTTCCAAAAGGCAAAACCAACCGGCTGCCACTTTGCGTTTGGACAGTAGCTGCATAAACTTTGTTCTTCTTGAACAGTATTTAATAACATCATTAATACATTAACAACGTTTCTATAGAGTAAGACACATTGGTGCTGAAGTACAACTGGTGGCCTTTTGAGCTCGCCTATGAGGAGAGATCTTCACAAAAACCACGTAGGGGAACGGCAGTTGTAAGGTGAACTACACGTCTAAAATATGCAGAGGTAATAGCATTACATGTTAAAGTATCAAGATATACACATTTAAAACCATTTGTACAAAACTTCTATAAATTTTTCTCTCTCTTTCTCTCTTATGTACAAAAATATCTTAATATATCCCCAAACTGGTTAGGATAGATACAAATAGATTTTTCTTATAATAAAAAAATTCACAAAAGATTGGAAGCATTCTAGGATGAAAATGGTAGAAAAGACAGCGTGAGGGAAAGCGTGGGGCTTGGGGACCGGGCCCTGGAGGGGGAGCCGGGCGGCAAGGGGCGAAGCGGAGCCAAGTTCCACTGCAGACCAACGTCGGCGACGCACAGGGGTGGGGGCTGCCGAGGGGGGAGACATCAGCTCATTTCTAGAAGGCTGGGGCCCGCGCAGTGAGAGGGCGGAGGCGAAGGCCGCGCGTGTGAGGCGGGGAGTCGCTGTGTCGCCCCTGCTCCCTGTCGCCCCCGGAGCTGCTGCCTTTGCACACGAGCTGCCCCTGCGGTGGGCTCGGTCCTCGGCGCGCTTCACGTCTGCGCGAACGCCTGGAGTGCAAAGCGTGTCCCCAGCGCAGCGCCGTGTTCGGAGAGCCTGCGCCCAGGCGTGCGTCGTCGACTGGTGGGCGCTGGGGTCGGTGGACTGTTTTTGTTTTCTGTCGTTTTCTTCTTCTTCTTTTTCTCTTCTCTCTCGCTCTCTCTCTCTCTCTCTCTTTTCTTTTCCTCTTTTCTCCCTGCCAACGTCGCTGACGAGAAAGCACGAAAGATGCAGGTTGTGCGATCACCCTATAACAGAGGAAGAATAACGGCAGAGTCAGTCTGAACTTGGAGGTGTTAGGGGAGGTGGGCACCTGTCCGGGAGGCAACTCTTCTGACCATCGCCGGCATCTCCGCCCCTCACCCTGTCCTTCACTCTTGGAGACCCGGCAAAGCCACTCACAGAGGCTGGCGCTGAAACTAGCACACCAGAATTTGAAATCGACACACTTCAACAGATCCTTTAGCTAAAACGCCCCTCCCATCTCCTTGGAGACAGCCCCCCCAGGCACTCAGAGGGAGGACCAGGTGAGAGCCCTTCCCGCCCCAGGTGCTCAGGTGCTACCCACCAGCTCCCCAAGTCCGTCCGCACGGGGCCTGCCAGGCCGCGCCCTCAGAACCAGTTGGTGAAGTCCAGCAGCTCCTGCTCCTCGGGGCTGAGAGGGTCGTAGGAGCCCTCGTCGGACGAGTAGGAGGACACCGGCGAGCCGGCCATGGAGTTCAAGTCGTTGGAGTAGCTGGGGGAGATGGTGGGCGACAGGACGCCCGCCTGGAAGGCGGCGCTCACCGCGTCGTGCTCGTCCAGCAGCTGCTGCAGCGCGCGGATGTACTCGACGGCCGAGCGCAGCGTCTCCACCTTGCTCATCTTCTTGTTGGCCGCGCCGTTGGGGACGTGCTCGCGGAGCGTGGCGAAGCCCAGGTTGACCAGCTTGACGCGGTTGCGCTCGCGCTCGTTGCGGCGCGCCACGGCGGCCGGCTGCTGCTGCGGCAGGCTGTAGCCGAAGCCGCTGAAGTTGAGCCGGCGCTTGCAGCGCATCAGTTCGGGCGAGGTCGAGCGCTGCCGCTTGGCTTGCTTGGGCGCGGGCTTGTGACCGCCCCCTGAGGGCTGGCCGTCGGCCGCCGGGCTCGGCTGCGGCGCCGGTGGCTGCGGCTGCTGCGCGCTCGGCGCCGCCGCCGTGGCGAAGAAGCAGGCGGCGGGCGGCAGGAAGGGCGGCTGCGGCTGGGGCTGCGCGCCGGCGCCGCCGCTCTCCATCTGGGCAGAGCTCTCCATGCGCGGCGGCCACCGAGGAGTCGCGGGCCCGGGCGAGCGGGCGCGAGGGGGACGCGCGCGGGGCTCGGGCGCACGGGCGGGGAGGGAGCGGAGGGAGCCCCGGGGAAGTTCTGGAGGGCCCGGTCCCCGGAGCCTTCCCGGAGAGCGAGCGAGGAGGGTGCGCGCGTCTGCGCCTCTCCCCGTGCGCCGCCTCCGCCCTCCCCTCCGCCCGTCGCGGGCTGGCGTCGGGAGCCTCGCGTGGCGCTCGCGTGTGAGGCTGCCGCGGGCGCCTTCCTGTTTCTACGGGGAAAAAAGGCAGAAGCAGCAGCAAAAGTCAGTGCCGAGTGCGCGCTGCCGACGCCCGCTCCTCTCCCACTGGGGCTGCGCCCTCGCGCCGGGTCTCGCCTCCTCCGGCCGCGGCTCGGGCTGTTTTGTGATTTTGGAAACCCCCTCTCTTTCTGCTTCCTCCTTCCACTCGCCCTCCCCGGCGGCTCCCCGGCGGCGCGCCCTCCACGTTCCCTGGCCGGCAGAGCGAGTGCTGGGCGGCCGAGAGCGGCCGCCTTTTCAACGGGACACCCAGCCCCACGCGCAGCCCTGGCCCCGCCTCGCCCCCGCTCCCCGCGGCTGCCGCGAGCGGCGGCAGCCCCCACCCCCTCCCGCCTTCTCCTTCACCCGCCCCTAAACTCCCCTCCTCCGCGCCTCTGCCCCTCCCGTCCCTTCCCCGCTCCTTGCAAACTCTCCATTCAGCCGGGTTTGTTGTTGCAGTGCGTGCGCCTGGCGCGTGCCGGGCTCCCGGCTGAATAAACAGGCGGCGCGCTCGGGGCGGGCTGCAGCCGGGGGTGGCTGGGGGGGGGGGAGGTGCGGCTTCGCAGGAGGGACAAACGATTCTGAGAACTGAGGGGCACAGGTGGAAAGATTTGGGGTGAAGCGCCCTTAGATTTCCTGAGAACTTGGCGCAAAGCGCAGGGAAGGGTTTGGGCAGAAAAAGTGGCCCGGGCGGCGTGGAGGTGAGGAAGGAGGGAGACTCCATTCGTCCTGGTTCCTTCTTCCTCCCATTGTTACTCTCTTGGGGTTCTTCGCTGACCTTGGAAGTTGAAGCAAATTAAGACTGCAGTTCAGAAAGATGGGGGGAGGAGGGGTCTCCATCTAGGACAGTGAGAAAAGTGCTGCTGGTCCCAAGGCGTCCTCTCTCCAGCTCTGGGGCTCAGAGTTAGCTGCACACTCTCCGAGTCTCCGTGTCCCACCCAGCTCGTAGGAACCGGGACGTGCCCCCGCAATCGCAATCGCACGAGTGTGTGGGGGCCCAGGAGAGGGGACACGGAGACCGCTTGCGATCGGTGCTGTAGGTAGGTCTAGACTGCA
Source organism: Cephalopachus bancanus (assembly GCA_027257055.1). Taxonomy (NCBI): domain Eukaryota; kingdom Metazoa; phylum Chordata; class Mammalia; order Primates; family Tarsiidae; genus Cephalopachus; species Cephalopachus bancanus. Next base: position 1,488,543 of record JAPVLO010000028.1, on the reverse strand, counting down.
GGGAGGCCCCCTCAGGATGGCCTTTGCCCCTGATGCGTGACCTCCCAGCGCCCAAGGGTACTTTCCAGATCGGGCGGGGAATCCCACGGAGGGACCGCTCTGAGAAGTAGGACGCTCACAGGGCGGTGACGGCGCTGGGGGACTGGAGCAGCGTAGGGTGTTCGGCGCCGCCACAGGCACCTCCGCGGCCTTGGCGCAGCCTCCATCCCGCCCCAGGCGTGTGCCCGGCGGCCGGTGGCAGGCGACTGGGAGCTGAGCCCGGCGGGCCGCGTGCTGGCGCCGCGAGGGGGAGGCGCTCGCCCCGCCGCTGGCCGCTTGGACAGCGCCTGCCCAGGCGCCCTTCCCGGGCCCGCGGCCCTGGCGCGCTCTGGCCGGACCCCGTCCAGCTCCGGGACGTCTGGGGACGCGGCAGCGGGGAAGACAGACCCGGCACAGGTCCGTCTCTTTAAGGCTCTGGTGGAGAGAGGCTGCACGCCTCTCAGGGCGCGTCTACACAGGCAGAGTCAGGCCAAGGCAATCATCCGTTTGGTGTGCCCGGTAGAAATTGTCAGTTTTGATCAGAGACCTGGGTGCTGGAATGATTGCAGTGGATTACCCAGACAATTTCTTCTAATTGAACTTCCCTTTGTGAGGATGGGTCTTTCTAAAGGGCCCATGGGGGTGATCCAGGGAACCGCTCTGGCATGTGGTCTGACCCAGCGTTTGGGGAACAATAGTGAAGGCTGGACTCCCAGACTTTGCCCACACCCATAGGACTTACACCTTGGGCCTTTCTTCCCACCCCTACCACGAGAAATAAACAGAACTGTGAGTGTCTTTTCCTCCTGCAAGTGTAGGGGCCGATCATGCCCGAGCCAGAGCCCGGCCACCCGCCTGGGCATCTTGCACTTCTCAGACCTCCTGGATAAACAGCAATGATTTGGGCACCACCCACAGGCCCCAACCTGGAGGTGTCCTGGCGTTCTGTCCACTCCACTTCAGCAAAATAGTTAGGGTGGGAGAGGGAGGGGATGTCGCTAACATCTAAGCATCTCTGCATTTTCTGCCCCCCCCCAAGCTGAATCATGAACCCTGAGCTCCCTTCAGGTTCAGGTCATTCCACACTTGACCAAAGTCGAGTCCCAGCACGACCACTCCTGTGCCTTGTGACCTTGAACAAGTCCATCCTCCTCTACTGTCCTATCCCACACAGAAGGGGTGTACACGAACTGATTCTAAAACTTGTGTCCAGGAGCTTGGAAACCCTCCTAGTAGCCAACATGTGTTCCCAGTTTCCCTCTGGGGACACCTTCACAGGGATCCCAATTACCAGGAACTTAAAGACCAGACCCCCGCCACACACACACACACCCACATTCCATGAAATGAGCATCCAAATGGGAGCCCACTGTACGGCAGCCTTGCAGTCTCGTCTCGCAGTGCCCCACGCATTGGCCTCCACCCAGGAGTAAAACCAGTGGGCAGGCACTAGGATCCTTCTGGCCCAAACCGCCAAAGCCTCTGGCCCGTTCTCCTGCTCCAGCCCTGAGCCTGTCTTCACTCTCCTCACTCTTGTGTGCTGGCCTTCTTCCTTACAGGCTTTGCAAACTTCCCAAGAGCCCAGGTGTTCTCTCTCCCCAACTAGGGTAAACCTAGAGGACCCAGAGGACAGCCCTCAGCACCTGCAAGGGTTGACCTCTCTGCCCTTGGGGATTGTGCATTGTCAAAGAGAGTTTCCCATGGATTTTATCTGTGTGGAGCAAATGCCTGAAGTTCAAGAGCCAAACTTTGAATCCTGCCTCTGACCCTGGGACCTAGGTTATAATCCACCTCTCTTGATCTCTCTCTCTCTCTCTCTCTCTCTCTCTCTCTCTCTCTCTCTCTGAGAAAACTGGCCCCTGTTCTCCTAGGCCCAGGGAATTCCACACAAAGTGGATAGACTCGCCATGACATCCAGGCCCTGTTGCTTAATGGCTGTGTGCATTTGCTCCATGTGTGCTCTTGGTTCCAGAACCCACCTCCAGCATTGTGAGACTGCAGGTGAGCACTCCAGCAAAGGCCTAAACGGGAAGGGACTGACATGGAAACCCTGCTGCTCATGCAGTCCGCCAGAAAACGGTTGTGGCAGAAAGAGCAAAGCACTTCCTGAAACCACACTGTGATCTTTGCTGCAGCCAGCAGAGACCCCAAACACCACTGTCTGTCTGTCCCAGCATCTGCGGTGAGTCACTCCTGTCACGTGTGAGGACCGTGGTGAAGCTGGCACATCAAGGATGGGATAGGAACCCAGTTGTTAACATGAGCAGTAGCTAGTGGACACAATGCAGAGCTGCTCCGTGGCCTCCACCCGGAGGACTGCACAGAGTCCCCTGGCCCTGAAGTCCACATGGCCTTCTGTGGCTCTCTTGCCACCCAGTGGGCCTGACTCTGAGCAAGCCCCGGGGCTTTGCTTGGCTCAGACACTGGAACAATGTCCCATTTATCTGGACATGGAAGGAGAAGAGAACAACCCACAAAAGGAGGGTTTGATGCCTTCATTCATAAATGGGGCGGTGGCACCCCCTTTGCCTGCACGTCAAGGCTGTTATGAGAATTAAATCAGATGTTGTTGGCTAATTTGCTTTGCAAATCTCTCCACGTATATCAGGGGTTGCCTTTTCACTCCTCCAAATGGCAGCGTTCAAACAGTGTTCTGTCTTGTGATGGGGGGAGGTAAGACACTGACAGTGCAGAAAGATGGGACAACTTTCTCCTCCAAACAGTAAGAGACTTAACGTCTTCACCTTCTGGCCCCTTTCCCCCGTCAGAACTCTCTGTAGCCGAGCCATACTTTAGATTAGAGCTTGTCTTCATTCAGCACCAAGGTCTGCAGGGGAGAGGGGGCTTTCCTAGTGACCCACAGGGGTCTGCTGCCCTGAGATAGAGACCCTGACCCTGAATGTCCTGCCACCTGTATGTCCACTCACAGTTGAGGGCTGGTTGGATACCACCTGTCCTCACCCACTGTGCTCAAATTCCAGTCCTGTGCTTTCTCCCTGTAAAAAGGAGACACGCCTCATCCCTTCAGTAAAAGCTTCGATTGTGCTTGGGGGTAGGCTGAGTTGGGAGGTTAATATTAAAAATGAAACTAGAATTTCCATGGGACAAATATTTTGATACATTCATCTTTATAGTGAATCCTGGATAAGAGGCAAAGAGGGTACGAAAATGAACACAAGCCTTGGGTTCTGAATGTGGGTGCAACATTTTTTTAGTGCAATCCTCACTATGGAAGAGAACGGAGTTCCAGAAGTCATAGGTGAGAAAAGTGAGTGTGTGTGGCATTCATAGAAAACACTTGGTCTCCCATGGCTGTAATTAATCTAGAGCTCCTGTGCTGGGTGATGCTGCTCTCAGCCTGTGCTAGACACTGGCCTGCCTGGGGAAAATGAAGAGGACATCACTGCACAAATTACAGTCTCCAAGAACAGCCTTCCCGAGGTAACTCCAGAAAAGGCTGCAGCCCGGCCTGAGCCAAGTCTGCACTGGGCTCAGAGGGCCTGTTCAGAGGGCAGAATACATGAGCCATGGACTTGACTTGGCTGGCTTTCCTGGTCACAGCAGCCAGGCCTGCACCTGCATCAAGGAATCCAGGCTTCTAACAAATCTATTCGCTTTTTCAATGATGCCTTAAAAGAAAAAGAGAGTTGGAGAAACAAGACAAAAAAAGCACAAACTATATTTTATTGTGGCCCTTTGGATCGGGAGGGAGGGGGGAGGGGGAGAAGGCAATTTGCAGCCACCCCCATAAGTCCTTTTGAAGTTCTCCAAATGAGGAGAAGTAACGCTAAGTCTTTATTTTTTTTCTAAAGCCCCATTTACATTATGATTAAATACCTTCCTCGGATAAGCATAAAGAAAGTCGTTAATCTATATAGCTCTCCAAAGAATCAATACATTCGGAACTTTTGTAGGATTTGTTACACCCTATTTTGTTACAGTAGGCCCCTCCTCTCTGTCTAGGCACATGGCTGTTCTTTCCTCCCCCTTCTCCACCTCCTCCAAGAATGAAAATAAAGTAAAGGTCTTTCACGGTAAACAAAACCAGCTGATTCTTCACAGAGGACCCCTGAATAGCTGGAGAAGAAAAAAAAACTTACAATAAATGCTGCATTTTTTTTTTCTCTGCTGGGTATAGTATTCAAGGATCAGGGCAGTATTGAAACAGAGGTCCATTTTTTGCTCAGCAAGAGAGTTTAGAAAAGAAGCGTGGAGTCCATTCAGAGGCCCGGCCTGCACAATCGCAGGGCTCTATGAAACCTATCTTCCATGCCTTGTCAGAGTGTTTCTGGGGACCAATTAGTGCTTTGTTGCTCGGCTTCTTTGCTGAATCTTTGAGCAGCAAGAAAAAGCGCTCTTGAGTCTCCCCTTATTTCGACCATTTCAGTCATTACTCGGTGTAATAATTAATATGACAACTGGACGCTCGAGTTTGTATAGAAACACCTCGGCCGCAGGAGCGAGCGTGCAGTGGGTGGTAACGAGCGGCACATCAGCCCGAAGAGCCACACACACAAAAAGGGATGCATGGCGGGGGAGGGAGAGGAGGAATGAAGACGGAGCAGTTGGCACGACGCAGGGGGACCTAAAGCAGACTCGGGTGGGGGGCGGGAGGGGCGGGGACGCGCGGGGGCTGACTTAGCCCGAAACTGTTTTCGCAAGAGGGCCGCGGACACGCGTGGCCGGATCTCGGCCCATCCTGTGCCTGCCCCCAACTTTGTGGGTCCTCCCGGAACGTGGGGTGGCCAAGCGGCTCGCGCGAACTTCAGTTTTCCCGGAGTCTTTCCGCAAGGACTCAGCAGCTACCCAGGCCGAGTTTCCAGCCCCTTGCTCCGTGTGTGTGTGTGTGTGCCCGCGCGCGTGCGTGTGTGTGTGTGTGGGGGGGGCGTTCTGGTTATTTTCTTTTCCAAAAATGCTGTTCCCCTTTGCTCCAACTTTGGTCTTTGGGGTTGGCCGCTGGAAACTGGGGCGCGAGTGTAGACGGACCAGGCGAGCGCAGGAACGCCACTCTGGGGAGGAATTTTGGTGAGAGGGGTTCCAGACAGACCCCAACCACTCTGAGAACAGCACCCCGCGGGTCTCCCGAGCCCAGGGGTCTTCCGAGCTGAAGGATCTCCCGAGCCCGGAGGTCTCCCGAGCCCAGGGGCTCCCGAGTCCAGGGGTCTCCCTGTCCCCAAGAGTCCCCAGCCGCTGCAGTACCGCCGGGCCCCCGAACCCCCTCCTGGCGCCCCGCGGGGCCGGCCAGCCCCGCAAGTGCGCCCCGGGGTGGGGTTGCAACCCGCTCCGTGACGGCATAATAAATAATTAGAGGGTTTAAGCGCGTTAGCCACAGCTCATGCTAATGAGCCAGATAAGGGCTCCAGCTAACCCGAAGTGACAGTTTGCAAGCAGGCGGAAAGGAAAAAAGCCCCGCTATTTTCCCCTCCTCAAATTCATAGTCCTCCATCCCGTCCCCGCCCCCATTTCCCTCTCCGCACTGTCCCCATCTCCAGCCGCTAACACGCGCGGCCCCACCGCACCGCGCGTCTCGAACCCCGGGCCCGTGGTGGCCGCGCGGGACGTGCGCTCTCGGCGCCCCCCGCCAGCCCCGACCTGGGACGGCTCCTGGGACTTTCGGTCCAGGGTGCACCGCCCACCAGGAGGGGCTGTAGAGTCCAGGGCTAGGGGCCTCTGGACGCTCTGGGGCTCGCGCACCCTTGGGTGCTCTCACATCCAGCAGGGTGAGGGGGAACCACCGGCGGGGGCCAGGGGCTCAGGCGCCCAGAGCCCGGGAGCTCCCGGGCCGCCCCCGCCGCCTCCGGAAAGCAGGGGCAGTTTACCAAAGTGACTGAGGTCAGTCGTGTGTCCCCATTGTGTGGCCACGTGTCCGGTGTCCATCACGACCTCCTCCAAGTCCAGGCTCAGCCCGACTCCTTGCGGCGCGGCCCGGGAATGCTCTGGCCCGTGGCTGCCAGCGGTTGCCACCTCGGGCAAACCTGGAGGCTCTCCCGGGCCAAGGAGGAAGTGCACCCCCCATCCCGAGATTGGTGAGGGACAGCGGCAGTCCGAGGCGAGGAGCCTGCCAGGAACACGAGGCCCCAGGTTGGCTGTCTCCTCCCTCCCCGACTCCCTTCTGAGCCTAGTGTCCCCAGCTCGGGAAGGGACCAGTGACTGATTTCCAGTTCCTTTTGGAGGAAGAGTGAGAGGGAGACAATGATTTCTAATAGGTGGATAATCCTGGACAGGGAACCTAAAAGAAACAGCCACAAAGACAAGATTAAATGAGCTGGTATTTGCAAAAGGCTGACAGCAGTGGCTGGCACGCAGTCAACGCTGGATGTGTGTGAGATAAGTCCAAGCACGGTGAAGTGCATCCCCCGGTGTATGTAGCCTGTTTCTCTAAGATGTTGGAAAATGCAGTTTAGAGCTAAAAGTGATCAGGTTTCATACGCTCATTGATTCATCCAATAACTACGGAACATAATTAAAGATCCATATGACACAATCATGGCCTGCATTGAGTTTGTAGCTAGATGGAAAAGGAGGGGTATATAAGAAGAAAATCCACAAAAAACACCAGTGGGAGACACAATGGAGAGCCTTCTCCCCCCATCTAAATATGCAATCCAGGCAAAAGGGCGGCTTGTTATGCAAACACGTCCTAAAGTCACCAGGACAATTCATGAACAGACACGCATGAACCACACACACACACACACGCACACACACACAGAGACACATACCTTTCACACATGTCAGTGACAGGTGCAGCAAAAAGGCAAATCACTTGAAGAGACAGGTCCCAGGAAGTTCTGGAACTTTCTAGCTCTGTGACCTCGGACAAGCTGGTCATGCTCTCTCAGGCTTTACAAAATGAGGGGTCTGAGTAAGAAGTCTCCCCTCCGGTCCGGACGATATAGACACTACAGGCACGCCCACATGACCCTCCAGTGGTAACCACCCCTCCCTTGGAACGGGAGAACATGTTTTGCTTTTTCTTTATCTGCAAGAACCTTCCGAAGGCAACGACGGCATCCGTGAGACCAGACCTTGCTGGGGCCGGGATGACTGCTCCTGGTAGCTCCTGGTGACGCAATGGGGTCAGCATGGCTTTAGCTGGGGGACCAGGGCAAGAGGTGGGCCGCTGGGGCATCGGGATGCACGTGCAAAGGGATGAAACTCACCGCTTGTCGGTAGCTTCGGTTGGGAAAGAGAGATCTCCACTGCCCTGGCAGTTTGGGGCCAGAGATTTGGGGGCCTGGGAAGGGGTTCAGCCTCTTGTCCGAGTTGTGTGGGCCGCCCGCCACCTGCCGGTCGTTTGTCAAACTGCTACAGAAACTGAAAATCCTGCCATTGGAATCGATGAGTACTACTCAGTTCGACGCTGTTCATTCTACTCCGAACGAGTCAGTTCAACCGCAGGGCACCGTGCCGCCTGGGTTACGGGCTCCCCACAATCCCGCATTAGAGACGTCTGAGATGTCTGTTCACGCGCAGATTCTGAAACTTGGTTCCAGACTCACCTGGTCCAAATCCGGTGGGTCGGTTCTTTGAACGAGCTACCTGGTAGTCCCTCCGAAGATGAAGTACTACTTCTCAAGAGGTTTTCGGGATGACACGACAGTTTTCATCACTGAGACCCGTCAAGAATGAATCTCTTCTGACAAAGGAGTCACCGCTAGTCCTGTAAATACACTTTATGTGGGTCAGGAGATGCCTTTTGGTGACTTGAGGGAGAGGAGAGGTGAGGGCGCTTATTCCAGGGATAGCCTTCGATACTGGCCCTGACGAATGGTCAGAAACTTGAGGCAGGAAGAAAAGGGCCATGGGAACAACTTCCCAGCGAAGGGGCTTCTCGCTTCCTCAGCTTTCTCCACTTCATGGCCTTAACCTCCATCCCATACACGAAGGGGCCCAGGAGAAGGAGTAGGAACATATGCTGGTGATGCTAAGGGAATGGGTTGGCTGGGATGGCGGGCTAGGTTCTGGGAAGCCTTGAAGGACAGACAAATGACTTTGATGTGATTATCTGAGAGATTATTATTCTATTTTATTTGTATAGCTTTAGGGGGTACAAATAGTTTTTGGTTACATGGTTGCATTGCAGAGTGGTGAAGAGGCCCGGGCTTTAAACGTACCCACCGCTCCCACCTGTGCACTTTGTACCCAACAGGTGATTTTTTTATCCCTTCACCCAAGATTTTTTAACAGAGAAGTGGCACTATCGTATCTATGGAAGATGGGTCTGTAGCTACCTCAAACTCTTTCTAACTTTGCTTCTTCTGTGCTGGCTCAGCATGCATGCCGCCATCCATTTATTCCTTCAGCAGACATTAGAATGGAAGCCACATGGCAGGAGCTGACTAACTATCACTGCATGTACATTTATTGGATACCTAGAATATGCCAGTGATGTGGTAGCTTCTAAGAGGCAAAAATTTTAAAAAGACTCAGTCGCCGTTTTCAAGGATTTCAACACATTTCTTTTTGCAAGAGGACCAAGAAAAAGACAATTCCGAATGCAAAACCAGAATCTCTACAGTGTCCTGAGAGAGACCAATGGAAGGGCACACTGAATCTCCACAGGGAATCCAGGCAAGGGTTGCAGCAGTAGAAGACGAGCTTCCAAGCAGAAATCGTCCCAGCCGAGCCTTGGAAACAATTTACAGAACTTGCATCAGTAAGTGAGATCAGTGTTATGTCTACATGAGACCCAGGTTAATCTGAAATCATCTCTGCTTCTGCCTGGGCGTCACCTTCCTTCCCTAACCATCACTATTCACCCCCAGCCAGGCAAGGGTGACTACCATGGTCCTCTGCCCAGAGCCAGCCTCCGCCCAGCCGAAGACTGACCCGCCTTGCTGGTAAGACCTTCCCACGAGCTTAAGTTGGGTGTCAGTAGGGTACTTTCTGGTCTGGCTCACATAGTTCCTGTAAGGGGGTATAGCCACATTTTGGGAGCCTGAGGCTTATAAAATTTGGGGGCTCTATTTAAAGAAAAGAATAAAAAATGTTAGATACAAAATGAGGTTTAAAAAATATGTCTTTAGAACAGAATTCTGAGGAAATTTCACATTATTAAAACTGGCAAAATGCTAAACATTCCAGATAACTTGACATAATATTTTTATTAATGGATGACCAATAAACTTCTACAGTAACTTTTTCTATATGTTTTGGTGCATACTCTTTGCTCTTTTTACTCTCATTATCTTTAGAAAGAATAAGAAGATACTTTTTCTGTAATATGTAATTGAAATTGGTTTGTGATTGTTGGTGAATATGGATTTTTTTTTAAGAGACAAGATTTTGTGCTGCTGCCCAGGCTAGAGTGCAGTGGTGTGATTATGTTTTGCTACAGCCACTACCTCCTGGGCACAGGTGATCCTCCCATCATCCTCCCAAAGTACTGGGATTACAGGTATGAGCCACCATGCCCAGATAACTTTTACTTTTTTTTGTAGAGACAAGGGTCTTGCTATGCTGCCCAGGTAGATCTTATACTCCTGGGCTCATGTGAGAATCCTGCCTCAGCCTCCCAAGTAACTAGGACTACAGGTATGAGACACCATGCCCAGATACTTTAAAAAAAAAAATTTCATAGAGATAGGAAACCTTGCTATGTTGCCCAGGCTCATCTCAAGCCTGGTTTCAAGTGATCCTCCCATCATGACTTCCCAAAGTGCCGGGATTATAGGCATGAGTCACTATGCCTGGCTGATAGTATGGATGCTTAAGGCATACCGCTTCACACACCTATACACTAGACCTAGTAGTTGTAAAGTCCCTATAGAGTTGTGTCATACAAACCCAGGCATTCTGAGAAATTGATTTCACACAGTTCATATAAAAAAGGAAAAAAAATGTGTGTTTATAATTGTTTATGCTTTATTATCAAGTATATTCCTGAAAAGAATTGAAATTCTGTTTTGACTATGGGTGAGAGAAAACAAGACCCCGTAGAACATGTTCTCAAGAATTCTCCTTTCAAAGCCTTGAGACCCAGGGCCTCAGCTGAGTGGACGACAGGAGTGTTCCTGGAACTCTTTCTTACACCGGTCAGCCAACAAACAACCCTCTTTGAAAGTGGCTGCAAATGATGTCAACACGTCCGCTGAATGCACACTAAATGTGTCTTCATGTCACTTCTCCTTATCTCCATCTCAAAGCTGTCTGTGGCCCCTGGACACGAGGACAAGTGTGACAGAGAGGATGTCAAAGTGGAGAGAGGTGGCAGTCCTCCCCAACTGTGGTTTGTCTATTTTACTTTGGCGAATTTTACGTGACTAGATGGCCATATGGAACCAGGTAAACCCATTTCTGGGGTCCCTCGAAGAGCCTGGGAGCCCATGGAGATGCAGGGCCCTATAGCTGAAGCTTCATCAGCTCCATGATGAATCTGCCTCTGGTGCCTGTGAGGACGCGATAAACACACCCTGGATGAATGAATAAAGGAATGGCTGAAGTAAAGTGAAAAGAGCATTGAATTTAGACTCGATGTCCTGTGTGACTTTGGACAAATCACTTGACTATCCAGAGTTGTTTTCCTATTTTCTTAATGGGAAAAACCATCGATGAGGGGAGACACCTCCCCCCAAAACCCACAATTATCTTTTGGGGGGTGGGCCCCTTACACTTGGAATTCATCCTTTGGGATCAAAGGGTTAGCCAAAGTTTTTATCTGGAAGTTTTGAGAAGGTTGCATCACGGTTTGCGGAAGAAACTTCTGAAGTTGTGGCAAACAGATGACTGGTTCTTCCACCATGACAATGCACCTGCCGGTACCATGCTGAGTGTTCAGCAGTTTTTGAACAAAAAAGCCATGACCCCCATGTCCCAACCTCCCTATTCACCAGATCTCACCCTGAGCAACTTTTTTTTAATGTTTCCCCAGATGGAAAAAAGTTCTCAAAGGGAAACGAATTGCTAATATGGAAGAGGTGAAACAAAAACAGCAGAAGCACTAAAAGGCATCACAATTGATGAGTTCAAAAACTGTTATGAGCAGTGAAGAAAAACTTCTTGATAGGTATACTGCAGCAAATGAAGAGTACTTTGAAGGTGGTTGATATTTGAACATGTAAGAATAAATACACTTTTTTAAATAAATAAATTTTGGATTTTTGGGGTCCCTTTGCATATATTTTTACAGATAGTGCATTTTAAAATACTCTGTAAATCAAAAACTAAAAGACAAATAGAAAAAGTGTTTTTAGAAATACCCCAGATAGGCCGGGTTTTGTGGCTCAGCCTGTAATCCCAGCACTTTGGGAGGCTGAGGCAAGTGGATTGCCTGATTCCATGGGTTCAAGACTAGAACGGGCAACTTGACAAGACCTCATCTCTACAATAAATAAATTTTTAAAAATTAGCCGGGCGTGTTGGTGCGCGCCTGTGGTTTTGACTACTTGGAAGGCTGAGGCGGAAGGATCTCTGAGCCCAGCAGGTCGACACTGGAGTGACTGTGAGTATGCCACAGCACTGCAGCCTAGGCAACAGAGTGAGACTCCAATTCAAAAAAAGAAGGAAAAAAAAAAAAGAAATACCCCAGAAAAAGGAAGGCCTAGGTTCTCCTCTAACTTAATATCTCACTGAGACCCTCCACAAGGACCTTCTCAGTGATTAGCCTGGAGAGGCAACTCAGATGTACCTCTGAGATCCTTCAGAAACAGGATGGAACCATCTCTGAGAATGGCATTGTCTCCATCTACTCAGCCGTGTAGACAGTGAGAACTGTGGCGAGGAGTTTTTATCTTTATCCTGAAATACCTGGGACGTCCTCAAAGTATGGAATCCAAGGTGGCTGTGTGAGAGGTGTGTTTTGATCACTCTGGCTGCAGTGTCGGGAGTGGAGTGGAGTGAACCAAGGGCAGCTAGGTGATTGCACTTGCCCAGGTGAGACATGGCCATGAAGAGAATGATTGGACAACAATTCAGAAGGTAAACAAAAAAGGCTGGGCTCGAGGGCATTATGTATTCCTCCTTCGAGGCACTTGTTATGAGTATATGTTCATCTAATGAATACTCATCTCCTAAAAGAAATATAAGCTCAGGGAGGCAGTTATATCCTGGGACCTAGAACAGTGGCTGTCTTATACAATAGATTGGATGGATGAAATTCCCTCACTTCTAGTCCCCTCAACTGTCTTAACCTTAGTCCAAGTTCAGCCAGCTTTTTTCCCTGCTGAAACAGACAAGGATGACCTGGAGAAAGAATCCATTCCCAAGATCGAATCTGCTCTTACCAAGAAACTGAGCCCCCCGGGGTCTGGTGGACAGACTGTCTCTGTATCTGTGCTTGCTATAATTTGTACTAGATAAGTAGTGGCTGCAGCCCACCAAGCCTCAAGCTTTCATACAGTCAAAGCTACCAAGTCCCTACAGTGGCCAGGGGTCTCTGGATGGACAAAGTGTTTAAACGACTCTCCTTTCCCACGAAGTACTCAGCTTCCCTCAAGAGCCAGAGGGAGACAATACTGGAGACTTTTCTCAGACCTGACACCAGCATCCAGGGCTTCTGCTCCCTATTCCACAAGACTATAGCACCTTGGGCTCCTCATCTACCCATGGGACCCCCTAGAAATCTACCTCATGGGACTGCAGAAAATGTTAAGTAAGATAACCTCTGCAATGTGCTGGTACTGAGCCAATATTTACGTAGAGAATTAATTATGGTTTCTCTTCCCAGAGGGAATAAAATAGAAGAAAGCTGAGGCGTATCTTATTCATGTCTAACTAGAAACCCAATATAGCTTTGGACAACTTCTCTAAGCAAACTATTTTTCTTTGCAACTTTCCTCCCCTGTATACATGTAAAGAGAAAAATATCAATATGACAAACAAAATAACACTCCTATTTCCACAATCTAGACAAAACACCTCTTCCTAGTTTTTTTTTCCCCCCTTCTTCTTAATGTGTTTACATAATGGGCATGTAAGGCTTTATATCTTACTTGTATCAGTACCTAGCTTAATTGTGTGGATTTTGAGATAGCATATCCTTTATGATTTCAAAAAAATTGTGACTGCATCTATTATGTGAATGAACTGTAATTAATTTAATTATTTCCCTGTTGCGGATGATTTCGTGTCTCCCCACACTTCTGGGAATAATGTTGCTCTAAACACATTTGTACACATTTTTCTACATTTCTGATTACACCAGGAAGAACTGAGCACTTAATAAGCATCAGGCGTCATGCTGAGTCTTGGGAATTTAGAAACGCTAAGATGGAGTCTCTGACCTGAGAGCCTAGTCTAGGAGAGGAGGCGGTTGAGTGAAAACAAGACCGTAGGAAGGTTTGTGGGTTCACAGAGGGAATTTCAAGGCCCTCTCTGAGCCCAGGAGGGGAGCTCACCTCTGATGAGGAACAATGAGACAGAGAAGGCTTCATGGAAGAGGCGTTGCTTCGGTTGACCCGTGGCGTATTGGCCCTCACTCCTAAACCTTGCCCTGTGGCAGCCTCCCTGGCTTTGACCTTGGATTCTTCTCCAGCCCAAGCTTTGGCCTGTTCTGCTGGAATGTGGTGTTCCCTGCTTTATTGACCAGTGGCAGAGCCTGTGCTGCCCCTAAGAGTTTCAGTTCTTAGTGAGCTCACACCTCCAGGCTCAGCACACCTCTATCCCTTCAATCTCTCCACTCCAGCTACACCTGACCTGTACGTGCTCCTCAAACACGTCCCACCTGCTCATATTCAACCCGCCCTCCAAGACAGCTGGCTCTAATCTAGTCCTACTTGAGTCTTTGCTATTGTAGTTACGGTCAGTTGGGTGGTGGCAAATCTTTAGTAACTCACTCCTCCCACCCCACCAAAACAAACAGGGTTTGCTGATTTCCATGTTGTAACTGATTATTCTTGGAGTGATGTCAAGCTACCAACATGATGTCACTGAGCACAGAATTGGGAAGAGACACGCAGTAGTTTATTAGTACGTCCTTTTTCTACCACAAGATACAATGGACATAAAATAACCTTAAGAGCATACATAGTAACAAAATACAGTGAAATAACTGTAGGTAGAAGGTTTATAATATGTATTACCTTTGTTTTTAATATAACATATTTTAGGCCACGTATGGTGGTTCATTCCTGTAATCCCAGCCCTTTGGGAGGTCAAGGCAGGAGAACTGCATGAAGCCAGGAGTTTGAGACCAGCCTGGGCAACATAGCAAGACTCCATCTCTTCAAATAATAAAAGAAAACTTAGCTGGGCGTCCTGGCATGTGTAATCCTGGCTACTTGGGAGGCTGAAGTGGGAGGACTGCTTGAGCCCAGGATGTCTAGGCTGCAGTGAGCCGTAAGTACAGCACTGCACTGGGCAGTAGAGTGAGACCCTGTCTCAAAAAATAAAAAATATATATATAAATAAATAACTTCTTTAACTGCAAGCTTACGCAATTTGGTTTTTAACTGTGGTGGTGTTTAGCAACATGCCTCTGGAGGATCTGGAAGCATGAGCTGGCTTGAGCTCCCCACTGGTTCTGATGAACCAGAAACATGAGTTGGGACTGCTCACCCCTCCAGGCTCAGCACACCTCCATCCCCTTCACTATCTCCACTCCAGCTACAACTGGCCTGTACATGTTCCTCAAATATGTCCCACCTGCTCATATTTTAGAGCATTTGTACTGGTGTTCCCTCTACCAGAAGCCTCTTCCCCAAGATCTTCCCATAATCCAGTTCTCAGCTCAAACATTACCTTGTTGGATAGATCTTCCCTCAGACCCTAACTCGAGCCAGTCTCCCCCAGATGATCAGTCTCGTACCACTCTTTAAAACCCTATGTCTCCTTTTTCACTGAAACTATTGTGTTTATTTTGCCTTTTTTGTAAGTGAATTTGCTTACTGTTCATGTCACTTAGTAGAATGTGAAATGGCTGTGAATAGTAACCTTGACTCTCCTGTTTATCATGTCTAGAACAGTTGAAAATAAACACATAGTTTATCTTCAGCAAATATTTGAACAAATGTGTGCATGAATGTCAACGCTCAGTGATCTCACTCTGATGTTTGTGAGAACGGATGCCAGTGCAATGGCTAGACAGTCCTCAGGATCATATGCGGTTCTCTATTTAACAGACCTTTGATCCAATGCACTTGCTTTACTAATTGATTTTATTATGCCCCAATGTAATGTCTAAGTTCTGTGAAGAATTCCTGGAATAGCCTGCCTGAAATCTTATTTTGATGAAAATCATGACTTCATACCTTAATTGCACTAAATTCGTGTGGACTTTGGCTGACAGTGTTCTTCAGATTTCTGGGTTGTCTGTGTGAGAAACGTTAGACTAGAAAGAAGGATGCAGGGAAGTGAGGTTCTGAAGAAGTTCAGGAGCCAGGCTGACTTTGCAAGATTGGGATGTCCTTAGTTTCTGCAAGGACACCCCATGTTCTTTAAAGTCTAATGAGGAAATAATGGTTCTAGGACACATGAATCCGTCGTAATTATCACATCCATGTCTCTCATATTGTTAGGATTAGATGTGGCTGTGAGTGACATAAACTTCAAAATAATGAGTTTAAACAAAATAGAAGTTAATTTTTCTCCTATATCAAAGTCTAAGTCAGCAGTCTGAGGCTGCTGGGGTGACGCTCATGGCATCAAGAACTGGGCTCTTTCCATCTTGACCCTTCTCTCTTTTTGTTCTGAGGAGCATTGCTCCATTTCTAAACTTACTTCATAATCCAGTATGGCTGCTTCTGCTCCAGGTGTCATTTCTGCATCCAACATGCCAAAAAGGAGAAAATGGAAGGAAGAGGGTGCGCCTCCATTGAGGGCACTTATTTTTATTTATTGCTGTGTTTGTTTTACTTATTTTTTCTTATACTAGATCAATGTGGCTTATTCTATTTATTTATTTTAAATTTGTATAAATTTATAAGGTGTGTGCAGTTTGTTACAGGCATAGATTTCACAGTGGTCAAGTCAGGGCTTTCAGGGTATTTATTCATCACTTGAGTAATATACTCATTGCACCCATTAACACCCTCACCCTTCTGAATCTCCATTGTCTGTCACTCTACTTTCTTTGTCCATGTGAACACATTTCTTAGCACCCACTTATGAATGAGAGCATGTGATATATGTCTTCCTCTGCCGGTTTTATTTCATTTAAGATAATGTCTTCCGGTTCCAACCATGTTGCTGCAAAAGACATGATTTCATTCTTTACACCTGAATAGTATTCCATTGTGTATATTATACCACACTCGCTTCATGCAATCGTCCTTAGGTGTTGCACAGATTACTTCTCCTTGCATTTCTTTGGTCAAGTATTAGACCTATAGTTACACTTAGCTGCAAGAAAGGCTGGGAAAGGCTGTTTTTATTCTATGAAGACTTGGAGAGAGCTAGTATTGCATTTCCATTTCCATGAGAGAGAAGGAAAGACAATGGGGCATTAACCACAGCTTCCTTTCTCTGCTGTCCAGTGGTCAGGCAGTTCCTAACCATCAGGGTAACTTCTAGGCAGACTTCTCACACTTCTGTAACATTGGCCAGTGAGTAAATAATGAATCCAAGTGAATTTAGACAAATTACCATTCAGGACACAATAGGCAACATGAGTTTCATGTTTTCACTGGTTCCCCCTTTTCCCCAGGTCCCATGGCTGTCAATGCAGAATGGATCCCAGGGGAAGCTGAGGACACAAAGGACACAAAGTTTCACAACTGAGGACACTGAGCTTAGGATGCTCATTTTACAAAGGGGCTGACGGCAGCATTTTCTTCTCCATAGTCAGACATTATTTTTACCCTGGAATGTAAGCAATTTTTCTCTGGTGAGAGGAAGAAGACTATCGTCATGAAACGTCTTCAGGGAGGGAGGTGTTCTCTATCTTTACTCTCCTGGTCAGGACACAACCTTGTCCTCTGACTCAGAGGGAGGAATTACAGGACAAAGGTATGGTTTCTCTTAAAACAGGCTGCTTGGTGAGGCGACCCCCAAAGGAAATGACTGCTTATGGGATGGGACTCTTTAAGTCAGAGAGTGTCACCTGGACCTTGGAACCATATACAGAAAGATGTGAAAGATAAAACTACAATGATAACAGCAGAGAGAAGAGAGCAGCTTGGTAACTTAGGAATATGGTGAGGCTTCTTAAACAATACTCCAGTAGCACAAAGCACTTTTTTTAAAAATGGACACTTATTATTTTGGAATTACTAGTTTCTGTTGGTGTTTGCTCAAGGATGGACATCTGTTGATAGTTAATGGACAGTGATATATTGGGAGATGATATTTTCAGTGACGGAGAAAGGCATGGAGCTAATATCTAGTCTATACTAATTGTTGCTGCAAATCAACAAGAATCCTAGTAGAAAAATAGGAAAAGAATATGATTAACTATTTAAAGCATGGGAAATCTAAGAGAGGCAAATGCATAAAATGATGCTCAAGCTCATCAGTTATATGATACATTCAAATTAAACAGAGCAGCAAGCCACCAGTTCATGCTGATAAGATTGACCAAAAAAAAAAAAAATTGACCTTTGAAGAAAGCCAAGTATTAGATGTACCCAGCGACAGGAATTCTTTTGCCTTCTAGTGAGGGTGAGGCCTGGTATGAGCCACTCGAAAGGGCGACCTGTCAGTACTTGGAGAAGTTGAGTGTACATTCCCTGTGAATCAGAACCCTCTCTTGTATCCCAGAACACTTCTCCCCCAAGTGTATAAAGGACAAAGATTAGGATGGTTATCAAAGCAGTTCAGGGTGGTGGAGAGTAAAAGACAACCTAGGTATCCACCACTGAGGGATAAAGAAGTCATATGTGGTAGATAAACACTGGAATATTCTGCACCCACTAAAAACACAAAGAACTAGATATGCATTCCACTGCATAGACAGAGCCTAAGAACAGCTGAAAGAGCAAAGTTAGGAACTATGGAATCCATACTACATCTATATAGATAGTAAATCTGCAGTGTTATATCGCATATCCATGAAAAAAGCATACACACACAAACATTTCTATGTGTTTCCCACGTTCAAGGCTAAATGTCAAACACGTTAGGGAAGCTGCCTTCGGGGAAGGCAATGAGAATGGCGAATTAAGATGAAAGAGAAGGAATAAATAAAACAAGAGAAGGGTCATGTAGATGCTGATTCTGTGGCACGGACGGGTAGATTATGATTAACTCAAGCCTCTGCACATGAGGTTATATGACTGACAAACCCACAAATGTTGGGAAATCGTCAGCTTCTCAATCAGTGAAAGCAGCACTAAGTTTGCCAAGTACAAACTGCTCATCTTGTGACATGGTGCTCAGCCCTGTGCTGCCAGGAGCAGTATCTCAGTGGCCTACAGGCTGGTCTTGTGGGTGCCTCTCCTAGACTTGCGCTGTTTGTCCAGCACCATCCTTATTCGCACAATACGCTATATTCCATCTAAATTGAACAAAAAGATTATAAATCATCTATAACACAAGCGAGTCTTCATCCCAGTGCATAAATAATTTCCCCCTCTTCGCCAGAAAAATAATAAAAAAAAAACTAATAGTTTTTTTTTCTTTAAGGTAACAGACAATTAAGTGTGCTGTTCTCTCAACCCACACCTGGGGCACTTTTATGTGAGATAGGACTAAGAATTTCATTTTTAGCTGGTGTAGGGAGAAAGAGAAGAGTTATTATTTTACTGTCCTAAAAATCATGTTGACTTCAAGTTATTTATTTAAACTTCCTGGGCCTCAGTTTCTTTGCCTATTAAAAGGGGTGCATAGTTCACAGGAATGATGAGAGGAAGAAATGAAAGTATGCACATAGAGAGCTTACCACAGCGTCTAACACAGTGTGCACTCAAATAAGTAGTTGGCATTATTCACTTTTCCTTATAGTGTGCCTGTTATATTTCAGGTGCTGTCACATTCACTGCCCTCTTTACCACCCCAGCCTCATCGAGGGATGAAATGACATCTGCAAAGCAACCCTAAGGCTGAGGAAAGCACTGCATTTGATGCCTACTACTGGAGTCAGACAAAGGATGCAGAGCGCGGAAGTCAAGGTCTGGTCATTTCATGTTCAACGTCATTGAACTTCCCACTTAGTACAGGAAACATTAATCAGACCCCCACGGATGCCTTTTGGACAGAAAGTATCATATTCTTAGCAGACAGTCGAAAGCCTGGCACATTTTAGAGGCTCAAGGAATTCTAAGCAACAGCCCTTGAAATCCCCATTTTAAAGGCAAAACAACGGAGGCACGGGAGTGACAAAAGCCATACAGCTGCCTGCGGCTTTAAAGCCAACCCTGAGTTTGTTTTTGGTTTTGGTTATTCTTTTTCAGCAGATGTGCTTGGTCAAAGGACGGTGGGAGGAAGGGGGTGGATGTCCAGCAATCTCTGTTATTGGCTCGCTTGCCCAGAGCTCATTAACCTCTTCTGAGAAAATATTAAGCAGGTGCTCAAGGCCTCGAGATCCCTGATTTTTCTAAGCTTTCTCAATCTCTGACTTTCCAGTGTTTTTTCACATTTTTCCTTTGCTGGCCACTAATGCCTTGCCTCGATTTCCTCATCTGAAAAAAACTGTTGGTTCATGACATCCCCCACCTCCTTGAAGACCTCTCCCCAACATCCTCCCTCGACCTCCTAGGTGGGTAGAAGACTTGGGCCTTCCTAACCTTATTGGTTTGCTTATTTTCTGTCTGCCCGTCAGCATGGCAGCACGTCAGGAGAAGGCAGGGTTCTCCGTCTGCTGCTGTATCCCCCACGCCTGGAACACTGCCTGGCATACAGTATAGACCCTCAATGATTATTTTTTTGTCAAATGGATGTGGACATACTTTTAAACAATAGCATGCATCCTCTGAGAGTGTATGTGGCGAGACTGGACTGAATTTTAATGCGTCTCTTCATTCCTATTCTTACTCCTGCTCTTGAAACATCCTGGCAGGGTGCTCCAACTGTCCTCTCGCCGGAGCTTCCAGGGTTGTGTGTGGGAACACAGGACGGATTCGCACCCAGGCAGTCCTTCCCTTTGCTTTTAGAAATGTGCCGGCGTTCACAAAGCCATCCACCTGCGGTCTTGAGTCCAAGCACATCAAGACAGTCACTTAGAGGTTAACAAAACAAGCAAATCTAAATTAGGATCCTGACTGTGTTTCAAGGGGGGAAGAGATCGCTCGTGTCATTGGCACCAGCAGGTGGTCGCAAGTTTGCTGGAATCCAGGAGCGCCCCGGAAGCGTCCCCGTGCGCTGGCGGGCCCGCCCCACCGCGCGCTGCGCCCCAGGGCTGTCTCCTGTGTAGCGGGCGGGTGACCCTGGGCAGGAGGCGGCTGTCCCAACCCTCCCACCTCCGCTGCGTCAGGACGACGCCCACTGGGGGCGTTGCTGAGCCAGGTGCGCGGGAGACACCTTTGTAGTCTCAGCTCTCCCCGAATGCCAGGTTAAAACCCTTTGCGAACCGCCTGCGACAGACCCCAGGGCCAGACCTCCTCCGAGCAGCATGTGCGCCGTGGTCCTGGAGAGCCAAGGCCTGGGCAGGAAGCTCTCCGACTTCGGACAGGTGAGCCAGGGCGGGCCTCGCCGCTGGGGAAGGGACTGTTCCAAGCCCCAGGGAGAGGGTTCAAAGACAAGAATAGACAAGGGTTCACCGAAACAGACAAGATAGGTCCTCAACACGGAGAACATCTATCTGTGGGGGGTTCAGGGGGAAAAGCCCTGGTCCAAGGGGTGGGAAATCTGGCTTCCAGGACTGCCACCAGCAGTCCTGTGTGTCTTTCAGCAGGTCACTGTTCCTCTCTGTTGCCTGCGTGTGGTATTCTGGATCTCTTCTGTGAGAAGGGAAAGTGACCAAGCCAGCCTTGAGAGCTTTGCGTGGCTTGGGGAAGTGCCCTGGTTTGCTGGCATTCTCTTGAGGTGCACTATTGCAGTATACATTTTAAAAACTGACTCCCATATTCACCCAAGGCAGGAAATCATACTCCTGGACTCAGATTCAGATGTAAAGCCCAGACCTGGGGAACAACCTGAATCTGCAGGTCCTGTATTTTGTAGTTTAGAGAGAACGATCGTCCGCAGAGACCAGGGCGACTGGAGAGAAGCGAAGGTGGATGTTAAAGTTAATGTAACTAGAGAGAATGCAGAACTTTGGACTGACTTTTTTTGGAGCGAAAGGCTTCCTACGAAAATGGCGTGCAGTGCTTGGAAGACAGGAGAACTTGGTGTTGAAGAGGAACAGTGTGAACATTAGGCAGATCCCAGAACAGGTCCTGGCTCCAGCCCCCATTTAATTTCTGTGCTACTGGCAGCTGGGTCCCCACAACCGTGGGAGGGGCTAGGGCAGTGGTCTGGTCAGGGTGGCATGGGGGCTTAAAGCTTTGTTTATGGAGCACTTGGAAGATTGGGAATGCATCTCTTGCCATGGCCAGTGGCTGGGGCACTAGTAGAGAGGGGCGTTTCAAGCATGCCACCACTGCACCAAAAGCAGGCATTTACCTTTGAGGAGCCTCAGGTGTGTTCATGTGAAAAATAGGAATAAAAGTACTGATGTCTTAGGTTGGCATGACAATTCACATAATGGTGCCTGGAACGTAGGAAAGTGCCACCGTGTTGATCTAGCTAGAACGAATTTGTTTCTTTCAGTCATTTCACACTACAGATGTACGTGTGTGATTACGTAGCTCCTACCATGACCTCAATACACACTAAGATTGAAAGTCAGTACTTCTGGAGTATCTTTGCCAAAGTGTCCTGTTTTTAAATAAACTCTGCTCTTTCCCGAAGATAACACAGCGTATTTGTTATATGCAATTAAAGAGAACATATTTCTACTGCGAATATGTTGCTTGATGGTAAAAATTATTTCCTTCCTCATTCTAGCAAAGATCTTTCTCCCGGCTCTCTTCCTTCCAATATAGTTTCTTTTCTCTACCTTTACCCATCTTGAGTGTACATGTGTTTGTAAGTCAACTCACGTATCTGTTAAAACAAAGTATAGCTTCTGAGTCAATGAAAACTTATTTTGGAAGAGATTTTCTCCAGGGCCCACGACTGACTTCAACACAGCAGTGTCAGAATATGGAATCTGAATCTATCCCAGACCACAACATGTCACAAACTTCTATGCGCGTTCTTTGGTTGAAAGTCTTTCATGATTTGAAAAGAAGGCGCAATTTTCCCGGGTGTGTCTGTCTCTAGGAGACAGAATAAGGTCTTTGGAGTTGTTGCACTTGGGTTCAAGTCTAGAATCTGCCATTCATTAGCTGGGTGTCCAAGCCACTTAACCTTGGGCTAAGCTGAGTCTACTTCTTCATTTGAAAAATAACAGCACCTACCCCATGGGGCTGTTGTGAGAACTGGATGAGCCATTGAATGTAAACCCTTAGAAGGGTGCGAGTTGTTGCCAATCATAATGTTTGTTTACTGTGAAAAGTACCAAGTATGGCTCCTGGCACACAGCAGGTGCTCAGTCAATGGCAAGTTCTAGTACTAATATTAGTTACAACCAAGAGTAGTGCCTTGTCATATAGTAAATGTGAATTTTCAGACACATTTGAGAAAAGTTATAATTTTAAAATAGGCTATATACTTTTTTTTTTTTTTTTTTGAGTTGGAGTCTCACTCTGTCGCCCAGACTAGAGTGCAGTGGTCGCTCACAGCCACCGCAGCCTCGACCTGCTGGGCTCAGGCAATCCTTCCACCTCAGCCTTCCAAGTAGCTGGAATTACAGGCATGCGCTACCACGCCCGGCTGATTTTTTTATTTATTGTAGAGATGAGGTCTCGCCAAGTTGCCCAGGGAGATCTCGAACCCGCGGGCTCAGGCAATCCTCTCACCTCAGCCTCTCCAAGCGAGGGATTACAGGCTATATACTTCTTATTGGCTCCAAAATTTTCTGTGGGGTTATTTCGGAGTAGCAATCCAAGGAACACTCACTGAGAAACACTGATTTAGACTTAGAGTCTATAATACTGAGTGATCTATCACAGAAACAAAGAAAGGAGTTCCACATGTTCTCACTCATAATCGGACCTTGAACAATTATCATAATACTATATAAGAAAGGGATTGGCAGTGGTGGGAAACTCCCAGGGGTGGGGAGGCACACCTTATCAACAAGGGTACCTGCATAATGAACATTTGTAAACCTAACCTTGAATTGTACCCCACATCTTTAAAATAAAAAAAAAATTAAAAAGAAAAACCAAAGAAAGTATATGGGGAGAAGGGAATGAGTGAAAGAGGATGGGCATGGGTGAAATTTAGGCTGTTAAGGGTAGGACTGAGTAACTGTCTACTGGTTGGACCACGATCAATCTTATGTTTTGTAGGAAGAGAGGACTAAATCCTCTCATTGTGTCCACAGCAAAGGTAATCACTAGGATCCTGAATTCTTGCATGAACTCAGATGGGTCATTTTCTCCCTTTGGCCCTGAGTTTCCCTATCTGTTAAATAAGGGAGTTGAACTAGAGGAGCGCTAGGCAAAAATCTAGCTCTGTGCGTCAGTTATGATCAAGTCCTCAGTGGATTCAAGAAGCCAACGGAATATGCGGACGAAGGACGGTGGTGCACCTTGACTGAGGACCATGAAGCTTTTCCAAGAGAAGTGAGACCTCAGAGGGTCTTTGAGGAAGGGTGAGATACTGGAAAGGGGGATTCAGTCATTTACTAGAGTGAGGAGTTAAAAGGCCAGGAAGAAACCAGTTGGGCTGAAGGGGAACTTCCTGCGAGTGGCCCTCGGGAAGTGAGATGCCACGGAGACTGTTGAATATCTGGTTATAGGCAAGAGACAGTTTCCCCTGATGGCCATGGGGAGAGAGCCTTGAAAAGTTCTGAGTAGAAGAAGGATGTGAGCAAAGTTCTGTTAGGCTGGATGCAGGTCACCAAAAACTGGATTCAGGCAATGATGTCAGTGGGCACAAAAGAAGAACCTGGCACCAGAGTCATTTCTGAAGATCATATTGGATTTGGTGCCTAGCTGGACACACACAGGAGTGTAGTGGGCGTTGGGGGATGACTGAGTTTCAAGCCCAGGTGCATTCAAGTCTGGATTGCCTAGTCAAAGGTGGCATCTGTTGGGGTGTGTCAGGGATATCTGCCTTTTCTTGGAGGTCAACAGGGGAAAAGGATATTAAGTTAACTAGAAACAGGGAAGTCCTTTGCCATTTCAAGGAAACTGGAAGGTACAAAGGGTTCCCTGGTAGGAGGAAGAAGACTGACATGAGATACTCATCTGTACCTTTATGGCAGGGATTGTGATGGGGGTGGGGGGGGGAAGGTAGGGAATAGAGTCTGAAAGAGGTTGTGATTCATAGACAGTTTGCAGGGATCAAATGACCTGGGTTGAGACTCCGCTCTACTGCTGACTGCGGAACTATGAGTGAGTTACTTAGGCTCTCTAAGCCTTAATTTTGTCATCATTAAAAGGGGGTACATGATGCATAATAAAACCTACCTCCTAGATCATTACCAAAATTACTTCAGTGCTTATTCTAGCACAAAAAAAGAGTGCTTCTTTTGCTACCTGGACATTACAGGCTTTGAATAAATGGTATGCATTACATTTTCTAGAAAGATAACATCGTGATCAAAATAAGGATTTTTAACAGTTAAGTCTTCTAATTCATTTGAAGCTCCCTATAATCACACTTGTTGATAAATTTGGTTTTTCCCTACATCCCTGTTTCATGTGAGGTTCTGGGAAAAATCTGAATTTTTTGAATTGAGAGAATCTTGTCTTAAGGGTCATCGGTGTCTATGCAGGGCTTGCTATTCTGAGTCACTGATGAGAGTCTATCCAGCACAGCCTTCTCTCACTGCGATGATGTAACCTTCATTCCATTAATCTCATTAACTTGCTTACAAGAGAGTAATTGTTCTGCACACTTTTTTCTTTCCAGTTTTTGGTACATGCTGTTTATTGGTAGATATAGAGAACTTTGTATATCGTTTTAAAGCTTAGGCAAATGTTTTAACAAACTCTGGAATGTCATCCCCAATCTCACCTTAGTTTGCTAGCACATGCATATAGCGCTAGATCCCAGACATTCTTGGCAATTTAGATTAAGACATCCATCTTCTGATAGATTGTTTGCATACTTTTATGTAGTTTTGTGACTCTTTTCAACAATTTGCTGTCTCAGATCTCAGTTAAAGCTTCCTGAGATTTTTTTTCCAAAAGCCAAGAGGTCATTCTTGCGTACTTATAAATATTTCCATCATTTATATATCTCTCTTAGAGTAAGCTATTTAAGCCTACCTTTTCCTTTTTTTTCATTATCTGAATAATGTTTTGATAGGGCTTATTGTTAGTGTGCTTTGACAGGTGAGATAACTAAGAAGGCTGAGTGATCTGTCCAAAGTGGTCAAATGGGAAAGGGAAAGAGGGTTCCAGCCCAGGTCTTTGGGCTTCAAAGCCTGTCCCACTTGTAGCACTTTCCACACTGTCTTCTTGGGACATTTTAAGAACCATTTTATAGCACTCTAAGGATCTTTTAGTTTATTGTGTATGTGTCTAAGTCAGATTATGAGGTCTTAGAGTATAGGACATTGTCTTACATTCATCTTTGTATTTCTCAGAACTTGAATAGTGCCCAGAACTTAAGTAGATGCTCATTAAAAGGAATTGAATTTATAAGGGTTGACTGGTGACACCAGTGTATAATCGACACTTTCTCAAGTTGGAAACTCACCCAATAGCATCACCGATCACTTCATTGCCCTTGGAGCACTTATTTTCCACTACACTACATGCTTCCACACTGTATTCCAAGGCTTAACTAGAAGAAAGAGTTCATGCTAGCCTTGTCTTTGCAGTCTTACTGGGAATGAATTGGAACACATTTTAACCAAGCACATTTTAACCTGTAGGAAACAAGCTATATTGAAGACAACTCCAATCAAGATGGTGCTATATCACTGATCTTCTCCCTCAAAGAAGAAGTTGGTGCTCTGGCCAAAGTCTTGCGCTTATTTGAGGTCAGTGCTTCATTTATGTTTGTCTAAATAATACCATAGCAAGCTTCCATGTTATTTTCTAGTTAGAAGCGATGAAAAGAACATAGGATCTAAAACTGGAAGATTGGATTTTCAGCTCAGGCTCTTACTTTAACTACCTGTGTGACCTTGGTCAAGTTGTTCAGTCTCTCTGAACTTCTGTTTCTCCATTCATAGTATGGTGCTAGTGACATATACCTTGTCAGTTTCAATGGGGACTTTGTGTTGACATAATGTGTTTTTAAAATGACTAGACACATGTTGCTTATGATCAAAGTTAAAGACTAGACAAAAACAAAAAAAAGAATCATGAATTTTTTCATTCACTAAATTAATATTGCGTGCCTTCTATGTCTGAGCACTGAGCATAAGATAATAAATAAGAAACCATCAGTTTCTTTCTTCAAGCAGTTTAACCATAAACTATGTTTTAGAAAATAGCTAATGTTCTTTAAGACAATGGTAGATATCTCATGATTAAAAGGGTTCCATGATCAATACATCTGGGAAACTTGGAGTCATATGATTTTATCAGATTATTTTAATTATAAATTCTAATGTATACTAAGAAGGAAATGTGTGAATTATTTTCCAAACTTATTTGACTGTGAACCCTTAGAATTTTAAGAACATTTCTTAATATCTTGGAACAAGTTTAAGAAATGCTGATTTGGGGTTTTGCTTGGCATTCATACTTCACATAACTGCAAATTGGTTTCCGCAACCAGATTCCACCCAACTTCTTTGCTTATGTTTGAGCTGGGATTTTCCTACCTGAAAAGGCATTGCATGATTCTCATGTTTCTGTGAGCTCTCTAGCTGATTGGGAGCTAGGAGTAGCATGCTGGTCAGGGCTGTGTATATAGTTAGTGCTCAATGTGTTTGGTCATGCATTCTATAAATTCTCTTTGAATATGGCTGGATACAATGAGATATCTTGTGAAAGCTTCTAATGCTCTCAGGATTGCATGTGAAGGGGCAAAGATGGTCACTTCAGCCAGTGACCAAGTTCAACATCATCAAGAAAGAATTTAAGTATTAAAATAAACTGTTTCATAATAGTACAAGAAGAAAAGTGCCTTATCACAGATGATATTAGTGTTAGGATCTGATATTAGTATATCATCTGCGATAAGGCACATTACTAGCATGTATCCTGCAGAGGATGCTACAGAAACAGCACTTCACCTCTGTAATCTTTCCCCCCAAAACCCATAACTCCATTCTCATCAAGAGGGAAAAAAAACAGATGAACCCTAACTGAGGGACATTATACACAGTCCCCACCGGTGACTCACCAAAACGCTCAACTCATCAAAAACAAGGAGTGTCTGAAAAATTGTCTCAGTCAAGAGAAGCCCAAAGAGACATGACGACTAAACATAATGTGGTGTCTCAAGTCTGATCCCTAGAACAAAGGACATTAGTCACAAACTAAAGGCATGTGAATGAATAAAGGACGGTCTTTATAATAAACTGGTTCATTTATTAAAATTGGTTCAATCATCACAGCACATACTCTGAACAAGTGTAAGATAGTAATCATGAGGGTGATGGGGTCCAAGGTATGTTGGAACTGTCTGTACTATCATTTCAGTTTTTCTGTACATCTAAAAGTGTTCTTAAAAGATTGTCTATTTAAAAAATTAAAGCTGGCTCTCCAACTGGGGCGGGGAGAGATACATGTCTGAAGGAGAGCAAGCAACATGTGGAGAGACAACCCTTTCTGAGTTCATAAGAAAGACACATCTGTAAAATGCACCTACGTAGCTTTTCAGCCTTTATATTCGGCAGATATTCAGCATTTTCTCCCTGAGAAGTTGCCCCTTGGGCCCAAGTCAGAGTTAATAGATTAAGTAATGGCAAATTAGTAGGATGTTTTCAACCTAATAAATAAACCACAAGGAATTAAATTATCAGCACTGGATGGAATACACTCAAGACGTGTGTACACGTGTGTGTGTGCGCACATGCTCACACGTGTGCACCCGTGTGCTCTGGGTGAACTCTTTGACGCATTATCTAAAATTTCAATGGCACAGGTCGATAATTTTACCAAGAAGAAGACAGAGGTCACTGCACTGGGTAATTGGTGACACATTGTTAGTGTATATCGATTTTTCTCCAAAAACAAATTTCAGGAGATGCTCTAAAAATTGTATAGGAGAGTATGTCTTCTTGCCTTATTAACATCCTGGCAACAAAATGCAGAGTCGCATTACAGTTGTTCAAAGTGCTAGGTTGATAATTGTGCAACCGCATTATGTGATGATCCAGGCACAAGTGATTCTCTTTTTGTTGTTGTTGTTTTTTCTTTTGAGTTGGAGTCTCACTCTGTCACTCAGGCTGAAGTGCAATGGCACATTCCCGGTCACCGCAGCCTCAACCTGCTGGGCTTAGGTGATCCTTCCACCTCAACCTTCCAAGTAGCTGGAACCACAGGTGTGCACCATCACACCCGGCTAACTTTTTAAAAATCTGTTGTAGAGACAGAGGTCTCACCAAATTGCCCAGGCTGGTCTCAAATCCCTGGACTCAGGCAATCCTCTCACCTCTGACTCCAAAGTGCTGGGATTACAGGTATCAGCTACCACGCCTGGCCTCATGTGATTCTTAATTTGATTTTCATTAAACTCAGTGGAGTTGACAGTATGCTCATTTTACAGATGACTAAACTGAGGCTCTGAGAAGTTGAGTAACTTTGCTCAAGATCACACAGCTAATGTGCAGTGAAAATGGGGCTGAAGCCTGGGTCTCAGGCTGCAAACCCATGATCTCTCTACCACACCCCATACCTCTGCCAAAAACAGCTATCACTGTTCACCTGGATCATCTATGGAGTTTTTCAAAAAGAGCAAATACGTTGGCCCCAGTATCTCATTCTTAGGGGTGTCTGTCTCCTGGTATTCTTTTCTTCAAATGGAAAAATGCATCCAAGTGCAAGAAAAGTAACTACAGCTGGGTTCGCTCGGTGGCTCAGCCTGTAATCCCGCACTTTGGGAGGCTGAGGTGAGTGGATTGCCTGAGCCCATGGGTTCGAGACCTACTTGGGCAACTTGGTGAGACCTCATCTCTACAATAAAAATCAAAAACTTAGCCGGGCGTGGTAGCGTGCGCCTGTAGTTCCAGCGACTTGGAGGGCTGAGGCGGAAGAATCGCCGGAGCCCAGCAGGTCGAGGCTGCGGTGGCCGGGAGCAGCCACTGCACTCCAGTCTGGGCGGCAGAGTGAGACTCCAACTCAAAAAAAAGAAAAGAAAAGTAACTACTAATATTCCCACCATCTGTTATCCACCTCTGATAACATTTTGACATATTCGCTTCCAGTTTTTTTCATGTTTCAAAAATTACAAATTAGTATATTGTTACTTAAGAAAAGCAGCGTTAAAGATAAAGCCACAGTCTTTTCTGATCTTCCCTCAATCCTGATCATCCTAAAACTTCCTGGCCAAGGCAGCAGCATTATGAGTTTAGTATTTTTCCTGCCAGTCCTGTGAAACATTATGTTGATATTGACAGGTGTCATGATGTCACACTATTCTGCAGCCTCTTTGCGTCTGCACAGTGAGGTTGTCAAGAGGAGAGATTCTGAGGACACAGGGTTGTGGCTTGGAGAGAGTCACTTGACTTCTCTGTGCCTCAGTTCCTCATCTGTACAATGGGAATAATAATAGTGTCTGCTTCATAGAGCAGCTCTAAAGATTAAATAACCCCATGAAGGAAAAACCCTCAGAACAGTTGTGACTGAGTCCGAATTCATTCTGCTTACCACAACAGCCAGGAAGTCAAGAGACAAGGAGTTGGGGCAAGGAAGGCGACTTCATTCTGGAGAGCCAGTAAGCCAAGAAGATGACAGTCTAGTATACTGGGGAACCGTCTTAAGTCAGCACAAACTTCAGGCTCTTTTCGTGTTAAGGGCAGGAGAGGTGGGCGGGATTGGGATCCAGAGGTGAAGGCGTCCATGTGGGTTCAAGAGAGGTTTGTGAAACTTCTTTGTCCTTGATATGGTCTCTCATGTGACAGTAGCCAAGCCTTCTTGTTTCTATAAATCATTAACAAAAGAGTTAGTTGTTTACATGCTTCTCCTCTAATCCTAGAATCGGTTTTAAAAACTACCCGATTGCTGCTTTGCATCTTATTTCAGTGCTCCAAAATTGTCCTATCCTATGTGAAGGAATGGGTACAGGTCCCTTAAACAGAAATGGAATTGGTTACGTGAGTTCCTTTGCTGTTTCACTGTTACTTAGTTACTTATTAACTGTTTGGTTAAATTACTGCATATATTTTGTGAATGCAGCTTTTAAAAAATGTGCAGGCTGATCCATATAGATCAAGTTCATAACTTTTAACTTCTGAGATGTGGCTTTTAATATATGTGTACTCTATTTTATTTGTCCGTCCCCCTATTTTGGCATCCATGGTGTTTTCTGTCTTCTGGAGTCACAGACAATTCTTTAGTATTTACTTTGTTCAGTTTTTTGGTATGTAATACACAAATATTTATCTAGGGTAGATATCTAGAAGTGGAATCTGGTCCTAAGGTATGAACATCTTTTAGCTTTAATAGAAGCTACTAAGTTGTTCCCCAAATGTCCTGTAACAATTTATACTCCCACTAGTTCAATATGAGAATACTCATTTCTCTATAACTTTACGAATATTTGCTTATTATTGCTTTTTAATCTTGGACAATATAATGGATGAAATATGATAATGTACTGATTTTATTTTCATTTGCCTGGTTATTAGTGAAATGGGGGTACTTTCATATTTCATAACATTAGAAGTTTTACTTTTTTCCAATTGTGAATTTTTTTACACATCTTTATTTTTTCTGTTATAAATGTGTCTTTTTTTTACTGATTTCTTAATAATCTGAATGCTGTATATGACAACTGCTTTCTCCCAGTATTTTTCATTTTACTTTGCTTCATGATATCATCTGTCACAATGAAATTTTAAATTCTGATGTAATCAATATTTTCAGCTATTTCCTTGATGGGTTTTGGGGTTTTGTTTGATCTTGATTTTTAAAAAAATAGTCCTCTAGTGACTCTGATGTCTAGTCAGGAACGAGAACCACTGTTATAAGCTATTGTCAAAGAAGAAGCTCTTGCATGCATCAGGGACTGTGACATAACTTTATGTGAACTAAATCATATTTAATACTCAACTTGGTGCTGTGGGCATAGGTGATACCATACTAGTTTTAGAGATGAGGAAACTAAGTCTCCAAGAGCTGAGAAACTTGCCTGAGGTAAACACTTAATGTGGTAGAACTTCAGAAATGGGCCTAGGTCTGTAATTCTAAAACCTCTGTGCTTATTTGTCAGATGGAACTAATTTTCTATGAAAAAACAGAACAACATAACTGTTCTTTTGCATATCTCTTTGTAAAGAGAATGATCTTCAAACTAGAAATACAAGAATAAGGTATAGAGCCAGGAGAAGCATGACTGGGTTTTTGGCTGGCCTAGGTCTCAGGGCTCTGTCCTGGGACAAGTGACAACTCCATTGTCCCATCTGCCACTTAGGAGGACCGCTGGCCTGATTTCATGTGTTGGGAGTTTCCTTAGCTCCTAACCACCAGGAGCACATACCAAGGAGTCCTAGGTCCTCAAAGAAAAAGTGAGATCTGCAGAGTATAGAACAGACTTCTCCCAGCATGGTCAGGTTTAATGCCCTGCCTAAGAACTCATCTTAGATGATTAATATCAAAGTCACCCTCCCATTAAGGGACCACGTTGCCTATCAATGAATTTGTTGTCTGGTGACCTCAGCTGGTAACTACATCGGAATGTAACACAGTAGTTTTAATATTTACTTAAAGCAGGACTTATTGAAAGGACAGAAAAGCTCTCTCAGTAGGAGGGGACTCAAAGAAGTCACCCAGTTTTGATATTTATAAAAGAGATACAGGTGGAGCATGGTTATGTGTGTTGAGTGGGTAGTAGGTAGAGGTTCTAGTGAATTGGGCCCCGATGATGAGGAATATGCCAAATCCCTACCTGCTTACCTGCAAACATCCCACCACCCTCAGTAGATTGTTCCAAGCCTCAGTTCTTCATGCATTGATTTAAACATTTTCTGTAGCTCTGTATATTTTTAGCTTCTATTAGCTCATGTCCCAGGCCTTCTAAGGAAAAGAGTCTCCTAAGAGTCTTTACTGCAAGTGGCTGAGTTATGGGCTACAGAATGAGAAGCAGTCTCCTGGGGGAAATACACTCCCTTGTTTACCTCATCATGCATCCTCCAAGGATGGGAACAAGCAGATGCATAGCAATGCACAGCTCTGAGCTCCAGGCTGTCTTTGCACTACATGAGTTTTCTCCACTAGGGTCATTTAATTGATGGAGACACAGAGGCTCAGACTATGCAAACTTCCCAAGGTTAGACACTCAGAGCTAAAAATTGCTTCAGCATTCACCCTCCGTGTCCACAGTGGACTGGTCTTCTGGAAATAAATCTAAATCAGTCGATTCACTTCCTGGGGCCTGTCCAGCACAGACGACCCATTCCTCCTCGTTGTCAGATATTCAAAGACTTCAGGTTCTCGTGTATGCACTTAATTAATGTTTTTTGATTGCATACTGTTGTCAGGTCCTCTATAGGTGATGGGGACATTGGCGTGAGACAGATAGTCACTCTCTATCTCTATAGAACTAGCAAGCTCTACATAAATGAGCAGTTACAATTATGTCTGCAATGTGGTCTATGAGGAGCTTGAGATTTCATGAGCGTTCTTAACCTAGACTTGAGGCAGAGTGGGTCTCTTGGAGGTTTCTTGGAGACAAAATGTTTGTGCTGAAACCTGAAGAGGTTGACCAGAAGAAGGCAGAGGAAGGCAGAAGAAAATTGTGGAATGAAGGAACAACTGACTTAACGTGAGCGAGAGCACACAAATGGTCAAGTCACAGGATCCTCAAACTCTTTACCATCTGCCAAGCTCAGCATTCCTGGGGACAGAGAGGACATTTAGGCAGATACATGATGTTTACAGCTCTAAGGTTTGGACTTTAAAGATATCCATGTGATCCCTGGGCCTGATGAGCTAGACTGGATTAAGAGTGAATAACAGGACTATTTTTACCCTCTTGGTCTTGGATTCAGAGCAGCCATGAGCAGTAAAAAGTTTATCAGGAACAAATCTTCTTTAATCGTTATATGAAGTCTGAGTTCCACTGGAGGAAAAAAATTTCTTGCAACCAAGTTGACTTTTTCATTTTATTTAAAAATAAAAATATAAATAATGATATAAAGATCGCACATGTAACTCACTCCCTACTTAAGAAGTAAACCAATGCAGGGTTAGTCAAAGTCTCTGGGTACCCCTTCACAGGTGGTTGTCAATCTGAACTTGATATGCATTATTCCCTTGCATTTTTTATCCTTTTGTTACATATAGATATTCATTAGTGATATATGGCATAATTATGCAAGTTGTTAATCTTCATAATATTGGAATCATAACTCTCCTCCAGCAGTTTTGTTTTGGGAAGGGAGGGAGTGGCAAACATCAGTTTTGAGATGTGTCCATACTGAGATTGTGTGTGTGTGTGTGTGTGTGTGTGTGTGTGTGTGTGTGTATGTCTTGCTCATTCATTTTAACCCTCTCTATATTCCATTGTGTAATTGTATTTGATCCATTTTCTGTGGGTGTCCATTTTCTTTTAGGTCATTTCCAGTGCTTGTCCATACCAACAGTTCACACTGAACATTTTGTACAGATCTGATGACATTTATTGAGTGATAGAATCTCAAATGGAAAACTGGCACTGTTTGTAGTTGCTAAACAGTTCAGTGCTGGCTATGTTTGAGAAACAGCAAAACAGCTCTTACTTTGTAACCCTTCATTATGCAGCTGGAGCTCATGTTATAACCATGTGGACACAGTGCTGCAGCCCACTGATGGCATATGAGTAGTGACTTTTTGATCCTCAATATCTTATCACTCTGGTGTTGTAGAAAGAGGTACACAACGAAAAGAAAATTATTTCCCTAAAGCCTTGAATAGAGCCTGGTTAAACTGCTACCCTGACTCCCTTCCAACTTGGAGGCAGCCCCGATTGGAAGGGAGAGTGGGGAAAAAGCAATTTCATAACGAGAAGGAAGATTGGGAAAAGAAAAGTCTGAAGGATCCCCAAAGAGACACACAAGACAAGAGTCGGAACCCAAAGGATGGTCTGCAGGATAAAAATCCCGCTGGAAGTCCAGCTCGAACCGCTCCAAGAACTCCTTCAGAGTAAAGTGGGGGATTACTTGAGCTCCCTGTAGAATTTGACTCTGCTGTTCATACTTTCCTGATTATTTTTGTAAAATTTTTTGTTTTATTTTTTGTCATTATTTTTGTCTCCTCTAAATCTCAGTGGGTTTAATTTCTAGACTCTTGGTCAACTAGGGCTATTGCTGATCCTCTTAGAAAATAATACCTTTTTACATTATTTAAATAATTTAAATTTGGAATTTTAAATTATTTAAATAATAATTTTTGCTATTATTTTTGATTATTTTTATTTCCTGTAATTCTCAGTGGGTTCAATTTCCAGACTCTTGGTCAACTAGGACTGTTCCTGGTCTTCTTAGAATAGTTCAGTGAAACACAGAAGTACTGTCTGCACCTCTGTGATTTCTCACCCCAAATATTGTAATAGGCCCCAGACTGTTCCTGCCTTCTCCCACTACTGTCTATCTTTTTTTTTTTTTTTTTTTTGAGTTGGAGTCTCACTCTGTCGCCCAGACTGGAGTGCAGTGGCCGCTCTCAGCCACCGCAGCCTCGCCTGCTGGGCTCTGGCGATCCTTCCACCTCAGCCTTCCGAGTAGCCGGAATTACAGGCATGCACTACCACGCCCGGCTGATTTTTTGATTTATTGTAGAGATGAGGTCTCGCTGCCCAGGCGGGTCTCGAACCCGCGGGCTCAGGCAATCCACTCACCTCAGCCTCCCAAAGGCGCGGGATTACAGGCTGAGCCACCGAGCCCGACTTACTGTCTATCTTAAAACAGCTGCTTCTTTTAAAATATGAGTCAAATGATCTCTGCCCTCTGCCTAATTACCTCTCATAGCTCCTTACATCACTCAGAGTGATACCTCAAGTTCAGATAATGGCCAACATGACCTTCCGTGATCTAGTCCTGGTCACTTCTCTGCCTGATGTCTTATCAGCCTCCCTCTGGCTCACTCTGCCCCAGTCACACTGGACTCCTTGTTGGGTCTTTAATCATACTGTGCGCTGTCTGTGCAGGACCTTTGCACTGGATGTTCCCGCGTGGCTTTCTCCCTCGCTGACTCCAGGTTCATGCTAAAGGTAACCTGTTCATTTTTGAGGACTTCTGACCACACAGTTTAAAACAGCAGCTCAGTTGCACGCCTGGGAGGGCCAGTTCCTCTTTCCTTATCATTCTTCTCCCTGGTGCTGACCACCACCTGAAGACTTTCTGTGGTGCTTATTTGCCATGGTTGTCATTTGTGTGGAAAACGTAAGCTCCACAAGGACAGGGATGATTTTCTGCTCTGTCCACCATTGCCCTCAGCACTTAGAACGGCGCTTGGCACACGGAGGTGCTTAACTGAATGACTTGCTGAGCGCTCCTATCTGTTGACTTGAGACCAGAGATTTGGAGCATTCTTCGTAAAGCATGTTTGGTGTTGTCCCCATAAACCTCTGAAACAGGCCAGAATGAACTTCACTTTTGCTTACTCCAAGGCAGCAGCATGCACAAGCATGCCAGAGGGGTATTCATTCTTGGCCCTTGGCTTTGCCGTTTTTTCTGCTCTGCTCAAGGCAGAGATAGGTTATCTCTGCTTTTGAAATTTCAACTTAGGCAAATAATAGGTAGAACCTACCAATTCCCTTTTTTCCTGAGCCAAGAAGGATGACACTGCTTTTTGCTTTGTACAGGAAGTAACCTCCGTTTGCTCAAGAAAGATTCAGAGTTCCCTCCATCTCTCTGGCCTTCCCTCCATTCCATTTTCTCTCCTGTGGGGTCCTCATGTTGATTTCCTGGTCATAGCTGTCAGGAATGTGTCCTCTACAGCTGGCGCCATCAATAATGGCTGTACCACGTGTCCTGGAGAAGCCTGGGGTAGAACCAGCAGGAAGAGAGCCTGAATGCTTATTATTG
The DNA here is from genome assembly GCA_027257055.1 of Cephalopachus bancanus. Classification (NCBI taxonomy): domain Eukaryota; kingdom Metazoa; phylum Chordata; class Mammalia; order Primates; family Tarsiidae; genus Cephalopachus; species Cephalopachus bancanus. Next base: position 1,452,491 of record JAPVLO010000028.1, on the reverse strand, counting down.
TATTTACTACACACAAAGGTTTTAGTTTTTTGTGTTTGACTTAAGAACAAAAATAATGAGCCAGGCTCGGTGGCTCAGCCTGTAATCCAATAACAATCAAGGCAAAAGACATACCACTTGGGAGGCTGGGGTGAGTGGATTGCCTGAGTTCGCGGGTTCGAGACCTGCCTGGGCAACTTGGCGAGACCTCATCTCTACCATAAATCAAAAATTAGCAGGGCGTGGTAGCACGCGCCTGTAGTTCCAGCTACTTGGAAAGCTGAGGCGGAAGGATCACCGGAGCCCAGCAGGCGAGGCTGCACTCCAGTCTGGGTGACAGAGTGAGACTCCAACTCAAAAAAAAAATAATAAAGAACAAAAATAATAATAATGAAAGTTGACATTGTGGAGTGCTCACTGTACACAGCAAAGGCCATATGATTAGAAAACTGATGACTCTGAGATTAGGAAAAATGAACCTCGCTCTTCCACTACTTACAACAAAGCAACTTCACCTCTGATTTTATTTTTTATGTTCTCCTTCACCACCTTCAAGGATTGTTGGGATGATCACAGAAAAGAATTTTAGTACTATAGAAATGTACTGTAAAGTGACATTTCAATGGGAAGACGTGTCATTACTGTGTTCTCAACTTTATACCATTAACAATCAAGGCAAAAGACATACCTCTTCAACTATTAGGTCAGTGAACGTCATTTTTCAAAATTTAAGAATTATTCAAGTTCTATTTTCAGGGTCTTTATTGCCCACTTAAATGTTGGGATGACCCCTAGTATTTGTTTCCTTGTTTTAATAAAGTATAGACTATACGCCATGGTTTTCTCCATAATGAGTAGCTCTACCAAGGAAATCACTGGTCTTCTGAAGTAGCAGATGATTTGTTAAGCATTTACATTTGAAGATTAACTTAAGTAAATGACTTTTTTTGTTATAAAAACCATAAGAGCTCAAATTTCACCATCTAAAGATACTGAAGTTGAGCAGCTATAGTAATAATAATAATTATTGCATTTTTATGGCATTTAATAAAAGCAGCTTCCCAGCTCTTTGCATGAATGTGGGCATGGTTGTGTTGTGTAGCTCACACTCTTGGCAGTGAAGCACTGTGGATGACTTCAAATTGACTATAGGTTCAGTGTGCGTTACTAGGCTCTGCCACGTCTTGCTGCTGACCAACATTCATGTCTTAGTCCATTTCTGCTTCTGAACCAGTTCAAAGAATCCAGATTTTGAAAGAAAACTGTGACATGTTATAATTAGAAATGGGCCTTGTCCCTCCTTTCCCTCCCTTTTCTCAGAAGGTGACAATTCAGATGTGAATAAGACCCTTGAGTCAACCAGCCCAACCATTTTTTTTTGTAGTGGATGCATTTGGACAATTTACTCATCCCACCTTGTGCTTTGTATTTATGTCTGGTAGTTTTGGTACCTAGCATTCAGTAGAGGCCATGAAAAACCAGAGGAGTACAGGGAACTTGGTTCTAAAATTAAGTAGCACTTGAGACTATCAGGGAAATCCTGATACCCAGGCAGTGAGGAGTTATTGCCTTCTTCTGAAAATATGTAGCAGCCACATTCTTGAAAACCTCTAGGGCTATTTACACTTGTTGTTTTCTAAGGTTTTTTTGAGAGCATTTAAAAAAATTTTTATAAAGGTGCTTAAGGTGTCAAGGATAAATATAATTTGAAAAAAATCATATAAAACAGTTACCATCAACATATAAAAAATTATTTCTAATCAGTAAAAAAAAAAGTTTTCTAATAGATAAATGCCATAAATTGAAAATTCATAAAAGAAGAAATAAAAATAGGAAAAATGTTTTGTCTCCTCAGCAATACAATGAAACATTAAGCAATGAGGCATGAGCACTTTTCACCCATCAGGTCAAGAATATTGCAATTGGTACAGGTGAGAAGTATGAGTCCTCTAGAGGTAGAACATACGAGTTCTACCTCTGGAGCATTCTTTCCAGAGGGCAATGGGACAGTACATAAAGAATCTTTAAAGGGTAAATACTTTCTGATTTAACAATTTGGCCCCTGAGCATTTATGCTGAGAAATCAGTTAGGCGAGTAGGCAAAAATGTATGTGTAACACTGTCCAATGTTTCTAGTAATAAAACAATAAGAAGCAAGTCACATGTTTATCACAAGAGTATTGGTTAAAGGAGTTATGACTCCTTCCATACAGTGGACCATCAAGCAACTGTTAAAACTGGTCTGACAGAGGGTAGGGCTGGCTAATAGCAAAGTCAGAATATCTCGTTCATCTTTGAATTACCTTAGTATCTACCTAGGCCCACACTAAGATTATGAGGGACTCTCTTCTTCCCCCTGGGCTTCTGAGATCTTCATCAGAGACAAAGTCAAAGTCAGATCTGAGGGGGTGTGGCATATGATGGATGTTTTCCATTGTCTTATCTACAAACTCTTCTCATGTCCCTGGATGATTAATACTCTTTTGAGGAAATTATGTGGAGTATCCAGAATATAACCTCGTTGTACTGCCTCCACCCCCTCATCATGGGCATAACCATGGTCACATCTCACCTGGCTTCCAGCAATGGCTTCTAACAGGTGTTGACTGGCCGGTCTATTTATTCCCCAAGTGAGACTGATCATATTAAGTCTGCGAGGTCATATTGGCAGAAAGCCTATTTCTTCCTGAATCAAAACCTCATTCCTTAAAATGACCTGCAATAATCTCCATGACTGGCTGCCATCCCATGGTTATTTTGACACCATCTCCTACTATTTCCTCCTTCATTTCCTCTTCGCTGGGCATCCTGGCCTCATGGCTGTCCCTTCAACAGGCCAGACCCACTGACACTGCAGAGGCGTCACCTCTCTCAACTCCTTTAGGTCTGTGCATAAATCTTATCTTCCCAATGAGGCCCATGTGTCTGCCCTATTTAACACTGCAATCTGCCCTCCCCCTGCCTCCGGACTGCCCACTCCCTTTTCCCTGCTCTGACTTGTATTTTTTCCTTAGTCCTTGTCATCATAAAATGCACAAATTAGTTATCTTTTATGTTTGTTACTTGTAGTTCCACAACTTGAATGTAAGTTTGGTTTTTTTTTTGAGTTGGAGTCTCACTCTGTCGCCCTGACTGAAGTGCAGTGGCCGCTCCCGGCCACCGCAGCCTCGACCTCCTGGGCTCCGGCAATCCTTCCGCCTCAGCCTTCCAAGTAGCTGGAATCACAGGCACATGCTACCACGCCCAGCTGATTTTTTGATTTATTGTAGAGATGAGGTCTCACCACCCAGGCGGGTCTCGAAGCCGTGGGCTCAGGCAATCGACTCATCTCAGCCTCCCAAAGGTGCGGGATTACAGGCTGAGCCACCGAGTCCGGCTGAATGTAAGTTTCATAAAGAAAAGCATCTTGGTTCAATTTGTTCACTGACAGAGCCTAAGAATCTAGGAGGTGATTGACCACTGATGAGTGCTACAAATATATATAGTTGTTGAAGAGATTGAACAGAAAGTAATTATATACACATATGCATGGTCATTATATTAGAAACATTTTATTGAGCACTTAACATGCGCCAAGATGTATAGATGTCTCGTATTATCTGATGCTCCTAGTGACCTTATGAAGCAGATATCATTAAGACCAGCAAATGACAGATAGAGAAACTGAGGGTTAGACGCATAAAAGTGCATTGTCTAAGGTCTCATAGCAGTTATTATTTAAAACTTAGATGTAAACTCAATAAGTCTCACCCCTGTGGACTCTCTATTCAAGCAGAGCAATGTTGCTTCTGTATTGTTTATTTACTGAGATTCTCTAGAATTTCACTTGGGGAGGTGGGTTTTCCTACGTAAATTTTTTGGCAGCCACTGTTCTAGATGTCTGAACCAAACCAAAATCTGATGGTGGCAGTGCTAGGTCTTTAAAAGATTTCACGTGATTAAATTCTGCTGCATTTAATACTATAAGAAAAGGCTGGACAGTGGCGGGAAACTATGGGGGAGCAGGGAGGGAAAGGAAGGTGGGATTAATGGTAGTCAATATCTGTCTGGGGAAAGGGGGGCATACCTCATCAACAAGGATACCTGCACAATGAATATTTATATACCCAACCCTTAGCCATACCCCACGATTTTAAAATAAAAATATATATTAAAATAAATAAATTCTGTTATATTTAAAGAATCTGCCCCACCTCTTGTCATTTGGTACTTGATTTCAAAGAAGAAAAGTAAACAATTTGAAAATGCAAAGGCTTTCTTTTACTCTTATTAAGTAAACATCTCATTCCTCATCTCTACATTTCATTGTGTCGGGTTTGTTGTTCTGGTTTCACATCTTTGGCTTATGTTAGTCCTAATGAGTGCCCCTCCTACTGCCAATCCTGTCTTCTAGGAAAATGATATAAACCTGACCCACATTGAATCAAGACCTTCTCGTTTAAAGAAAGATGAGTATGAATTTTTCACCTACCTGGATAAACGTAGTGTGCCTGCCCTGGCAAGCATCATCAAGATCTTGAGACACGACATTGGCGCCACCGTCCATGAGCTTTCCCGAGATAAGAAGAAAGACACAGGTAAGAGAGGAATTACGCCTCATAAGTAACTCCACACTATCTTCATAAAATAACAGCAGAACTAGTACCTGCCCTGGAAGAAGATGTCAGGGGATAAAGCAAGTGGATTTGACTGGGAAGGTGAACAAATGTCAAGTGCTTTGTAGACATATAATGAATGTTTGTTCTTTCTCCCCTTGCGCAAGACAGCGATTTCTTATATTAGTAGTTTTCTTTCAGTTGCCGCAATTTAATATATTTTTCATTCCCGGATTATCATTCTCATGATCTTCCATCTCCAGAAGCGGGATGCTTAGAGTATCCAGGGTGCTTGTCTCCATTGCCAGTCAGAGGGCTGTCCCCAGACCTTCTTGTGACATGCCGGTCCTGGAGCTGGCTGCCTGGCTCTTGTTCCTTGAGCTCTTATTGCCATTTCTGTCTCTTTAGCTGTCTCTTCTACTAAATTACGAGCCTCTTGTGGACAGTGAGACATTCTTACCAATATTTATACTCAGAATTTAGCACCATGCTTGGTACATGGGTGTCATTTGTGAGTGAATGACTGGACACAGGAGTTGTCACGATTTGCTTTGTCCCATTGTCTGTTACTCAAGGCTGCCCGTTGGTGTCCTCTGGAGGGGAGAATTGTAAGCTTGAACTTAGGTGTAAACAGACTTCAATTCAAGTCCTACTTCTTTCACTTGTTGACTTCGAGACCCTTGACAAGTCCCTTTAACTACTCCGACCTCAGAGTCTGTGAGGGTTAAATGAGAAAATATAGTAACTGCTTAGAACAGTGCCTGTCCCATTATACGGCTGAATAAATGATAGCATGTGCTTGTTGTTATGATTATGACGAGCCGAAAAAAGAATACAGAAGAGCAAGGTGATCAATTTTTAGGGTTCAAAGGATATTCAGGTGAACCATCCTTTAAACAGATTTTATTTTTTAGAGCAGTATTAGGTTTATGGAAAAATCACACAGAGTTCAGAGAGTTCCCATTTGTCTTTGTCCTCCACCGCCTCAGATTCCCCTATAAACATTTTGCATCAGTGTGGAACATTTTTTTAATAGCCGCTGAGCCAACATGGACATGCTATTATTAACTAAAGTACATAGTTTACGTTCAGGATCATACTTTGTGTTTTAAGTTCTATGGGTTTTGACAAATGTCTCATCACAGAGGTCTCCCATTACAATGTCATAAAGAATAGTTTTGCCGTCCCCAACATGCGCTGTGCTCCACCCACTCTTTCCCCCTTTTCACTCTCCCTCTGTACAACCCTGATCTTTTTATTGTCTCCACAGTTGTGCCTTTCCTAGAATGTCATATAGTTGGAATCATACAGTCCGTTGCCTTTTCAACTGGCTTCTTTTACTTAGCAAAACACATATAAGTGTTCGTTTCCTGCATCTCTCTTTGCGACTTGATAGCTCATTTATTTTTATTGCTGAATAATATTTCATTGTTAGGACGTACCACAGTTTGTCCAGTCACCTGTTGGGGAACATCCTAGTTGCTTTTGATTTTTGGTGATTATGAATAAAGCTGTTATAAATGTCTGTGTGAAGGTTTTTGTGGGAACACAAGTTTTCCATTCATTGGGGTTAATACCTTAAAATGTGATTTCTGAGATGAACTTTAAACAAAAATCAAAATATTTTTCTATCACGAAATCAAAAGTTTCTTTCCAAAACACTAGAAGACTTTAGGCCAAGAGGACTTCAGGCACTGTAGCTAAAAACAGCATTTTAATCGTCAGAGATGTTTTCAGATGAGACAGGATCCACTTTGAAAAACAGGCCACTGAAACCTTTTCTAAAAGGTAGCACCAAGGTCTTCCTAGGAGATCTCTTCTTTACTGCCTTTGCTTTCCTACAGGTAAAACCGAGGCAAGAAAGCCCAGCCCAGGGTCTGCCCGTGCAGGTGGACGGCCATGCAGATGGGCTCGGGTCTCTGGATGGCAGGCACTTGGAATTCCTCCCCAGAGCAGCCCATCAGCCTTCCTTCCCCCTCAGCCTCCCAGGCTGCTTCCCTGATGACTGCCCTCTCCTGCTCTTCCGGCCACCTGCTCCCAACAGGAGCTGCAGGCCTTCAGGACAAAGGGCCTGCCGGATCCTGGGGCAGCTCTGCCTCTGGATGGAGCAGGTGGAAGCAGGGCAGCTGGGGAGGAAATCAAAGCAATTGACAAGCAGGCAGGCAGCCCCTGGGGGAGCCAGGGAAGATGTGGGAGGCCAGCTGGAGGCCTGGCGACGGACCTGGAGGCTCGGAGAGGAGGTTCTTGGCGGGGATATAGCGGGAGAGTTAGGAGCCCTGATTCTGGAATTGTGCTGTAAGGCCTTTGGCGTGACTTTGAGCAAACTATTGACCCCTGTAGCCTCCCATTGTATCAGAGCAGAGTAACAAAAGCCTCTGCCTTGTAGGATTGATGAAATCATGCAAGTGAAGCACGGGAACAGAGAAGAGCATGTCTAAGGCCTTAATAGGTGTTCTTTATTCTTACCATTGTGGTCATTGTTATTATAAACACGGGCACGAGTGCAAGAGCCACCAAGAGCCAGCCAGCGCAGCTACTTTTTCAGAGATTCTGAGAACTGGAAAACGACCTCAGAGCTTGGGCAACCCTACAGACCCCCTCCATTTTTCACTGTAAGTGTGCACACCATCACCGAGTAGATTCTATGTGGTCACAGACAAGGGTGTGTTGAGCATGGCTTTGTGCCCAGCACTGTGCTAGAAACTGGAGCAGGTGGTCAGTCTCTGCTTAAGGAGATCACAGTCTGGCGAGGGGGAAGGGACATCCACGTAAACACAGAAAAGAGACAGATGCTGTAAATGGAGACAGGGCTGATGGGACCTGGCCGCTTCTCCATGTGTGTTTCACTCTGAGGGCCCAGGAAGCGTGAAAGTAACAAAGCTGATGTTTTCACGCAGAAGCAGTGTGTAACCACCTCTGGGCTCATCAGAGACTGGCAAAGCACAGGCTCAGCCCTCTAATGGGTTTCTCACCTCACTACCCCAAATGACAGGGCACGGACATCTACTGGTGGGGTGAAATGTTACCTGGTGAAGAAAAAGCAACTGAGACCAACCCTTTAGAACAGTATATATTCTGTGACCTCTGTTTGGCCACCCCATTCCATCTGGCTGCTGTCACTGGCTTTAACTTACCTGTCACAACACAGCCGATGCTGACCTGGTGTGTGACCCTGCACCAGCTGCGAGACACGGGCCCTTTTGGCTCCTGTTGTGGTTTTTGTGAAATGGAGTCTGCCCCCCAAAAAAGATCCTTTTAGGGAAAACAACTGGCCCCTGCCAAGTTAGTTTTTCTAAAAGACTCAGTAGGGGAATGATCGGAGGAAGAAAAACATCACTGTAGATCCGAACCTTTGATTTTTATTCCAGACAAAATGCCCTTTTCACCAAGGGCCTCAGATCTCAGGGGCGAGTCTGACAGCAGGTTGGGGAGGGAGATCTGAACCCCTCAAATCAATTAAGCTAAACCACTTTCCACTCCAGTTTTCAAACCATTCAAAAGGCCATGTGGGCGACAGAAAATGAAAGTTTTTCAGTTTCTTAATTGCTGAAGTTCCCCACCCAAAACAGCTTAAGAGAAGGTTAATTATGGTGACACGTTAAAGAAACCCCCGTCTTCTCAAATGCCTCCTGGAGAAGCTGATGTGAGTTTAATAGGATTTTAATCCAAAGAGTCTTTTGAATACTTGAGGTCTATTCTCCTGCGACCCTCTCTCCTGATGACCTCAAATCCTTCTTCAACCCAACATGAAAGAGCATTAATATCTTCCATCGATCAATCTACTAATCCTTTTACCTTTCCCTTTGAGTCTTCTGCATGACATTACATCTAGTGGGGGCTGGAAAATTCCTACATGGAGACAGATTGCAGCCAGGAGAAGCAGATAGGCAAAGTATCTTGGGTAGACAGAGGTACATAGGAACAACACCTTTTGAGAAATCTGCCTGTTTGGAGGTATCTTCCAAGAGCAGAGGGCCATTTATTGGATTATGTTTAAGTTGTGATGGTTCTAAGCATCCCGGTAGGGAAGCAAAATGAGTCCAAACTGTCACTACAACTTTATTTTCTGTGGAAAGCAGAAAGGTTATCCATCCATCTATCTCTCTCTATCTATCTGTCTATCTATCTTTTATCTATCTTCTGTCTATCTATCTGCCCATCCATCCATCTGTCCGCCTGTCTTGTCTGAGGACACTTATGACTTTTGTGAGAAGACAGAAACGACACCATTATAGTCATTCCTTCCCTCTTGTCCTCCCTCCACGCCCTCTGGAGTTTCCTCTTTTTTCCTTCAGTGTTGCTGTCCTGAAGAACAGTGCCGAACAAGGCTGACATTTCAGAGCAGTTGGGGTTGGGGACGATAGGATTTCTTAGCGGGTCTAAAAACTCCTGGGATTGCAGGCAAAATGGTAACGTGATTGCAGGCAAACTGGTGTGCATATTTTTTAGGAAAGAAAATTTTTCAAAAGGGCCGTGGTTCCCAAAGAGTTAAGGATCTTTAGAGAGAAGCAGCTTAGGACTGGACGGAGTCCAGATGGTTGGGGTTTCCCCCATTCCCACCACCTGTCCTCTCTTCCCTCTCTCCCTTCCTCCTCTGGGCTGTTCTGCCTCCACCTTCCCCGGCTGCCTTCTCAGTCCCACGCTTCTTCGTGCATTTTGCTTTGTGCCTCCAATGCACCTCGCGAGGCTGTCAGTGCTCATAGCCCCAGGTTTGCAGGAGACCAAGTGTCTGCACGTTTGTGAAAACACACAGGTTGGCTGCCTTGGGCTGTCTCTGCCTGGGTGCTTGCTGGATGCGTTGATGTAGCATCAAGGCCTGTGGCTGGTGAGGGGTCACCATTGGTCAGACGACCCTGCTGAGACAGGCAGCCCCATTTGAGCGAATAAGCCTTCAGAGGGAGGTGACACCAACCCCGGAGCTGGAAGCAGAGCCTCTTAGTGTTGCTGCGATCCTGCCTGCTCCCTGCAGGCTGTCAGAGCAGCGCTGTTCATTGCAAGGCAGATCTTGAGCAAATGCTATTTCTGTAGCCCACCCAGTTTGCCAGGCCACAGGGCTTCAAGCTCAGGAAGATGATAAAATTAGAAGCAGGCTCTCATTCTAAGCGGAATTCCCCATCCATATGCCAACTCCAGTGTTTGCAAAATTCATACCCGTGAGGTTGTCTCATTTAAGCTCTGCAATAGCCAACTTGCATCGCTAGAGCAAGCAGTTAATGTTATTCTTGTTTTTGATATTAGGAAACAGGACAGAAAGGTGAAATATTCATTATTCTTGTTTTCAATATTAGGAAACAGGACAGAAAGGTGAAAGCCGAAAGGCAGTGTAGATTTGACAGCCTTTGCTGCTCCAGTTCAGTGCTGGGTTTACTGTTTGGCCCACCTGCCTGCCTTCCTTTTCTCATCTGCAAAGTGAAGAAATCCGGGTGCCAGTGTAGTTGTGTGAATTATATGATGCGATTTGCATAAAAGGACTGGCATGTGGGATCCCTGCAAAACGTTACCAGTGAACTTACCCTTGGGCCTTCCACGACGGTACGTGATGAATCTTATGGCTGAACAAGTCCAGACTCCCCAAACTGCTGATCCTTGATCAGGCAGGGCCACCATGACTAGCTGTTTGGGTTGATCCAAAGGACTGTGAAAGTTCGAAAGGAGTGCGGCTGGGGGCATCTTTTCTCTGTGCACAGGTGTTTTCGATGGAAGGAGGGACTAAGAGCATATGAAGTGAATGTTCTTGAATGTCAGTGTGCCCTTCATGCAGGGAGCGTCACCGTGACTCATACAGAGCAATGAATTTAGAGTCAAAAGCTAGGATCTGGTCTCCATTTTGTATACTGCCAGCTGGGCTTGGATTCCATCTGACCCCCTGCCCGCTTGGTGACCTCACTGATCCTTCTTCTTCATCTGAGAAATGCAGCTAAGACCCACCCTTCCACTTCCCGTGGTTCCTGGAGAAGATCGTGCTAGGTGCTCTGTGAGTTAGGGTGTTTGAACTTGCTTGAGTTGAGAAGGCCCTCAAACTTAGACATCCTTAGGCCTCAGTGCAGACAGACCTCTATGCTCTAGGGCCCCAGCCAATGACTGGCCATTCACCAGCTCCATGAATATGGCCACCGGGACCAGGATAATAATATATAAGGAGTTGCCGACAGCCACCTCTCATTGACACCAGCCTTCTGTGGCAGTCAGGGAGATAACTTCACATGGGGGATTCCATGAGGGGCCTGCAAATGACCTCTCACTTCCTAGGCATCACCCACTCGACCGTGTGCTGAATCGGACCTAGTGCCGGCGAGGGGGACAAGGCTAGCTTCTCATGCCGGAATCTTCGTTCCGTCTGTCTTCCCGTCTTTCCCTCTGTCCCCTCTTCCTTCCTCTTTGTTTTTCTCCTTTTCTTCCTTTCTTTCCTGCGATCCTGACAAAACCCATTACCCAAACCAACAGATTCTCCCTTTTCCATCCCCCCTGACATTTTTGTAGCATTTGACACTATTGTCCAGGAATTTACTCTTTCCGTAGCATTTTATAAATGATGTGGCCCTTTTAAAACTCTCGGCTGTTGGGGGTCTGCTCCTTCCTCTCTTACTCCTGCTTCTCAAACACCATGGCCCGCTTTGCCACCTTCTTCTCGTTCATTCGCACTCGTCCCCTGTTGTTCATTCATTCACGCCATCGACATTGTGTCAGCCGCATGGCAGGATGTGGTAGAGGAGCAGGCAGATGCTGCATCTGGACTCACGTGTCCTATAATCTGGTAGGTCCTGGCTGTATGTCCTGAGGCACGGAAGTGAGAGGGAGGGTGGTGTGCCTCAGGAGTCCACTTGGGAGGTGCCCAGAGCCCAGTCGTGGGTTCAGTTGACGGGGGGAACGGGAGTGAGGCCAGGGAAGACTCCAAGAAGGGGACAAGCTTCTTCTGTGGAAGAAGCTGTAAGTGTGTTCTGTGGGAGGGACGGGAAGACAGATAGCACCACATGACCTATCAGAGGACAGGGCTGGGTATTTGGGGTGTCACGGGCAACCCATCAGTAGATATGCTGATGAGCAGCGTGACATCTTTAAAATGATATCAGGAGAGCAGTTCTAGTCTAGGGAAGTGGTTGGAATAAATATCCCTGCGGGTCATTATTTAGTCATAGTTTCATTCTTATCCATTCACCCACTTTATTTGTTTATCCAGCACATCTCCACTCTGTGCTTCATATGCCCAATCCCTTTTGTCCATCCAGTTTTGGGATTCTTGTCCATGTGAGCAGAGAGAACAGATGCTTTGCCTGAGCCCACTGCACCTGAGTCCTGACCGCTGCTCTGACATCACCAGCCAGCCTTAGGCTCACCCACTCTTACTAAGAGCTTCCAAAAGGGCATTCCTTCTCTGGAAAGAAAGTAGAAGCTCCCTAAAAGAGAAACATAAAACCCTCAGAAGTCTTCATCCTTCAGTATGCTGGTCATTACCGTGTCCTCTTTCCAGGAGCCGCTGGGATCAGCTCAGGGACTACCTCTCTGCTGGGCTGGAGGAGGCCGTGGCCCCGGAGGAGACATCCGGGAGCCTGGGAGGAGGGGGCAAAAAAGCCCTTCTGTTTTGGACCTCAGAAATGAGGATTTATTGCTCTGTCTGAGACAGGCTGGAGGCAAGCCGGGGTGCCTTACTGGCTAACCCCTGGGGCTAGTGACTGTCTGCTAGAGGGAGGGATGAGACTGGACTCGGCCTGCACCTTGAACTGCTGCAAATTTAATGGGCCTGCTCTGACCCGTTGGCCAGGAAGCAGGCTCTGACCAGGCCTGGGGGGCCTTTTGCTCAGGAGCTCCCCTGAGCCAGCCTCTCTTCCGTGTGCTGGCTGAACAATTGACCCCGACTTAATGGGACCACAACGTGGGTGTCCAGGGCAGGCCTCCCCAGTGGGCTGCTTCCTTTGGAGCCAAATCAATATTTATTAATGATCTGCCCCGGCCCCGGTGCCTCTGGCTCCACAGAGGGCCTCTGTTGCCCCCGCCTACCCAAGTCATTCATTAACGGCGAGCCCAGCAGCCCGAGAGGCCGTGGAGGGGCCTGCAGAGGCCAGCCCACCGGCCGAGGTATTTGGCAAGGCCATTAATGAGCTAATCTGATTTAACTATTCAACACGGAGGCCTGGGTCGCCGGGGTCAGTCTCTATTTCCAGCAGTGTGAGAGAGACCCGGGCGGGGGAAGGGGTCTGCAACCTTCACTGAAGAAGAGCCAAGATACATGGAGAACTTCGGTTAAGAAGTTACTATCCCTAAATCCAGGGAAACATGGGATGAAAGGTGGAGAAGACCTAGCTAGAGCCGGCCCAGGGATCGTCTTCAAGGGCACCTGTAGATCCTGTCTTAGTGTGTCACACCTCCTTTCCCTCTCAAAGTGGAGTAACAGGAATCTAAAACCTAGAAGTGCCCCATCCATCACCGACTAGGTGTCCATCCTGCTGGGTGACAAGCAGGATGCAGAAGGCTCACTTCCGCCCCACCGGGCAGGGATCCCGAGCGAGTCACCTCTTTTCTGAGAGCCTCGGGCTGCTCATCAGTGCACGGCAGTCACAGTCTCCACCTCCTGGGGTTCTTTTGAGGATCTAAAGAGACTACAGAAGGAAGGTTCTTAGCACAGTATCTGGTGCATCATGGGCCCTTGAAATAAAGTAACTTTAGAGGGGAAAAAAGGTAGCTCTCACTTTTGTCTGAAAAAAATAATTGGAAGAACCCCAGTGTAGAGGTTGGGGACACAAGGATAGACTCTGATTCTGGGGCCTGTGGCCCGGGAGACTATACTTTTTAGCCACACAGGCATCTCTGGTGTTTGCTATGAGGTTCAAGGGCAATGACCGATGTCACAGATCGGCCTTCTGTGAGTCAGTGGTTTCCCGCCTCAAATGAGGCGGCAGAGGGCTCGATGCCTCGCCCATTCCACAGAGGTCAAGCCACAGACTTAAGAGTCAAGTCATTTGCTCAGACTCCTACGGTCTGCGGGTGAGAGAAATGAAACTTGGACTAGACCTGCTGTCTTCAAGGCCAGGATGTGCTTGCCCTCTGTGCAGTAGGAAGCATCAGTGAGCATGTGAAGGCTTGGCCCTGAGTTTGCCTAGGGTCCTCTGTGGTCACCCTGCCTTTAGCCCATGGGGTCCTCATACTGCTGGCTTCACAACTTAGCACCGCCAGGAAGTGAACAAGATCAGGACGTGATCCCACCACCTCTAGCACCCAGAACATGCTCTACTGGGTCTCGGTGCCTCTGCGGGGTCTTGGTTCCCCAGGCTTTGTCCCTTCTCTCCAACATGACTGTAGGGCCTGAATCTTCCTTCGACCCCAGATGACACATGCACCATGCCAAGGGCCCTTCCCTCAAGTGAGGCCTAGAAAGGAGGTGGAGCTGGACAGCTGCCTGGAGGAAGTGGGCACCAAGCGTTGTCACCCTTGATCACTCGGCCTTGTGTAATGATAAAATGGTCATGGTGATAGCAACACTACCACATCCTTATAAAGCACTCACTGTGTGCCAAACTCTGCTCCAAGCACTGTTCATGCGGTTAGCTCATTTCAGGCCTCCCAGCAGCCCTCTGAAGGCTGCGCCAGTATCATAGCTAGTTTGCAAATGGAAAAATGAGAAACAAAGAAGTAAAGTGGTTTGCACAAGCCTCAGAGTTGCAAAGCAGCAAAGGTGAGCTGAGACCCAGACCGGCTGGCCTCGGAGTGTCTGTGATGAGCCCCAGGCTTCACTTCTGCAGCCCGGCTGTTCTTGGGACCTTTTCTGGATGATGACAGGGGCACCGAAGCCACCAGAGGCCCCTGGACTCAGGTGACACTCACAGATTTCTGTGACAAGGTCCTGAGCTAGAAGGCCTGGTCATAGTGGGCTGCTATCACCTTCGTCTCCTCTTTGCCAAGACTTGATTCCTCTGAGTCTTTGCGACTTTTGCAAGGTTTTCGATTTTGTTGTTGTTTATTTTCCACCAAGAGGACTGAATGAAGCCAGGGGCCCAATCAGAGTTTTTCCTTGGAAAAGGGGGGAAAAAAAGTCCCCCAGAGCTGGAATGTGCTGGTTCTGCTGCCCCCTGGCGTTGAACTTGGTGATGGCCTGCGTAGGTCTGAGCCAGGTAGCCCGGTGGCAAAGACTAAGAGAGAAGGAAGGGAAGAAAGTCCGCTCATTGGGAGCGGGACACACGCAGGGACTGCGTGTCACATGAACAAGGTGACGCGGTGACAGAAGTGGAACTGCCTTTCCAAGTGTCCCCTGGACAGTCTCCGCCCTTCACAGGTTTCCACGACTCTCAGAATATGAAACCAAAAAGGGACTCAGTGAATCTGACACCCCATGTTGCAGAGGGGAAACTAAGGCCCGAGAGTCAAAAGCCTGTTCATATCAAAGCTGGACGGAGAACCAGGGCCTGACCCCAACCTCTGTCCTCTCCTCCTCTTCCTCCTCCTCTTCCTCTTCCTTCTTCTTTAAGCATCATATCATCATAATTAATAGATTTGTCATCCTGGTGGGGAACATTAACGTAGCATTTACAATGGACCAGTCATGGCGCTAAGATGTGTCACATCTGCCAGAGTAGTTAATTCATCCAATAATATAAAAAGATTATTTTAATCCATTTTTAAAATAAAAAACAAAGGGTTTGAGAGATAAAATACTTGCAGTTACACAACAAAATAAGGGCAGACCTTTTAGCCTTGCTGAAAAACTTTCTTTTCTGTGCTCTGTGCTATAATGAGCAAAGGGCAAATAAAATATATATATAAACATTATATATATATTATATATAATATATTATATATAATTATATGAGGTGATAGCAGTGTGTGTGTGTGTGTGTGTGTGTGTGTGTGTGTGTGTGTGTGTGTGTGTGTGTATGTATGTGCCCCACAGCTTACAGCTGAACAATAACGGCATTTGCTATGTGCCAGTATTGTTCTCAGCAAATAACACATTTTAACTCATTAAACCACATATTGTTCTTACAAAGTAGAACTCTATGTTACTACTATTTTTTTTTTTTTAGTTGGAGTCTCACTCTGTCGCCCAGACTGGAGTGCAGTGGCCTCGACCTGCTGGGCTCCGGCGATCCTTCCGCCTCAGCCTTCCAAGTAGCCAGAACCACAGGCGTGCGCTACCATGCCCGGCTGATTTTTTGATTTATTGTAGAGATGAGGTTTTGCTGCCCAGGCGGGTCTCGAACCCGCAGGCTCAGGCAATCCACTCACCTCAGCCTCTCAACGGCGCGGGATTACAGGCTGAGCCACCGAGCCCGGCTTATGTTACTACTATTATTACCATTTTACAGCTAGAAAACTGATGCCCAAGAGGTTTGACCGCTTTTCCTGGGTCCCACAGGTAGTCGGTGCAGAGACAGGATTCAAACCCAGGCTGTGTGACCTTCCGTCGTGCTCTTCACCATTGCTGACTGACTCTCCCTAGGAAACATAGGAAGCCAGCTCTGGACTAGGGACAGACCCTTATTAGCCTAGATCCCACTTAGCTATGGTAAGGCAGTGGCAAGTTGTCAGAGTCACCTTCCTGGGGTCTGGAGTCCTAAGACATCATGGGAAATAGCATCCTTTCCTTCACACAGTGGAATATTATTCAGTCATAAAAGGAGGAAATCTTACCATTTGTAACAACATGGTCCCCCATGAACCTTGAGGACATCGTGCTAAGTGAAATAAGCCAGGCACAGAAAGACCAACATTGCGTGATCTCACGTCTATGTGGAATCAGGCTGAGTGCGGTGGCTCACACCTGCAAACCCAGTTCTTTGGGAGCCCGAGGCAGGCGAATTGCTTAAGCCCAGGATTTCGAGACCGGCCTGGGCAACACAGCAAAACCTCATCTCTACAAAAGAAATTAAAAATTAGCCAGGCCTGGTGGTGCACTCCCGTAGTCCCAGCTACTCAAGATGCTGAGGTGGATGGGTCACCTGAGCCCAGGAGGTTGAGGCTGCTGTGAATTGTGATTGTTGTGAGAGAAATGGGGAGATGTTGGTGAAAGGATACCAATGGTCAGGTATAAGCTGAACAAGTTCTGGAGATCCGAGGTACAGAGTGGTGCTCATAACGAATAACACTTTATTGTATAATTGAAATTTGCTAAGAGACAGCCTAAGTGTTTCTCCTCACTCCACACACAGGAAAAATAGTAGCTATGTGAGGTGATGGATTTGTTCATTGACTTGATTGCGGTGATCACTTCGCAATGTAGATATATATCAAATAATTGCACACCTTGAATAGACACATTTTTTTGAGTTGGAATCTCACTCTGTCATCCACGCTGGAGTGCGGTGGCACACTGCTCACGGCCACCCCAGCGTTGACCTGCTGGGCTCCAGCGATCCTTCTGCCTCAGCTTTCCAAGTAGCTGGAACTACAGGTATTCACTACCTTGCCCAGCTAATATTTTGATTTATTGTAGAGACGAGGTCCCACCAAATTGCCCAGGTTGATCTCAAACTCCTGAGCTCAGGCCATCCTCTTGCCTCAGTCTCCCAAAGTGTTGGAATTATAGGCTTGAGCCACCACGCCCAGCCCCCACACTTTTTATTTGTGGATTATGACTCAAGAAAGCTGGAAAATTTTTAAAAGCAATTTTAAAAAATAACATCCCATCACTCCATCTCCTTGCCTCGCTTTTTTTCTTCAAGAACTTCTTGGCATTGTTAGATATTCAGCTGTATTTATAGCTTGTTTTGTGCCTTCTCCACTAGAATGTAGGCACCCCTGGGGCAGAGACCACCTTGTACGTGACGCTCAATGCCCAGTGCCTGGTAAACAGTGGGTGCTCAGTGCATATCTGTGGACTCTCCTTTGGTGAGGCTAAGGGTCCCCCAGGCCACAGGGTTGCAGCAAGCAGGGGCTGGCCTGCCCTCTCCCTGGGGGCGGATGTTACCACCAGAATGATGGCCAATTCTTAAGCAAAAGAGAGATGATGATTGAGTGAGGAATGGGAAGTCATGGAAATGACAACTGGGGTAATCCACAGTCCTGAACACAGAGGAGTAGGACAGGGCCCGAGTCCAAGGGGACGCCATCTGTCAAAGCCCCTCAGTGCCAGTGTTCTGGAGACACAGGCCGAGTCTCATCCTGACGGCGATGGATGAGGCCCTTCCAAACCCGCCTCCCTATCCCTGGCCCTGACAACAGGGTTCATCGTGTGAGGCTGATGCCGGACACAGGGAGAAAGGAGAGCTTGGGGAGACGATTAGCTAACAAAACAGGAAGCCAGGTTTCCTGCCTGGTCATTGGAGTGCGGTGCGGAGTCATCTGCAGCCCGAGTCTCAGTTGGGACCAGGGAGGTCTGTGCAGAGACCCGCCCTCGCTTTGGGATTCCTCATGTGTAAAAAGAGGATCACAATAACGCCTACCTTGTGGGGCTGCTGTGAGTCTGTAAGCCAGGGGCAGAGGTGAGTGCTGAGGACAGCGTGTGACACCCAGCAAGCCTGCTTCTTTTCCTGTGACCCACTGAGGACTGGGCTGTGGGAACCCAAAGCCAGCCTCCTAGCCACATGCTTTGCCACCTTCCCAGAAGTGGCAGGATGGATTGTTGGTCAAGACCAGAGACTACGGAGTCAGCTGGACCTGAACTGAATCCTGACCCCGTTGATTGCCAGCAGTGTGTGTATTTGGGTTTGCCACTTCACCGCTCCGTACCTCAGTTTCCTTGTCTGCAACATGGGGACACCCATAGAACCCACCTCACAGGTAAAGTGTTTAGAACAGTGTTGGTTGTTACTATTAACACGGGCAGCAGAGAGCCCAGGCATCTCAGCTGTACGGAGACAAGGCTCTAGTTGGACCTCTGAGGACACCATTGGGACAAGCTCTCCCTGTGCTGGTGGAGTACCTCGCTGGTCCCAGGGGCTCCTGTTTAGATCCTGGATGGCGCTTCCCCTGCTGGCCACTAGATGGCAAGCATGTTCTTTCTTGTCCCACCAAGCAGGTTGGCATCGGGGACAACCTGCATGAGCCCGAGTTGCGCCCTGTGCCTACTTTCTCACTTACCGGTTGCATTAAAGGCGTTACTCACCCATCTCCCAAATGCAAAGCAGGCCTGGCTCGGGGTCAGGTTTCAAGGCACACATGCTGCCCTTCCTGGTGGTGGTGATGATTCCCATTCCACAAAGGAGAGACTGAGGCACGGAGAGGGTGAGGAGGCAGACGGAGCCTGGCTTCTGAGGCGACCTGATGCTGACTCCAAGCTCAGCATCTTCCCCTTGGCAGCTGTGGCCCACTTCAAGGGCCAGCCACATCGCTCATGCTCTCTGGATTCCTTCAGCATTGGCCACTTTCACACTCCCGGTGTGACCGCAAACCAGTTGTGTAGGCTTCATCTGCACCGTGGGAATTGTACTACCTTCCCAATGTAGAAGATGCTTCAGAAATAGCAATTAGACCCGAGTGGGCGCCGTGGATGGTGGCCACTGTTGTCAATGCCTTAAATGCTGGCATAACCAGGAAGGCTCATTCCTTCCTCCCTTCCCTCTCTCCTTCCTCTCTCTCCCCACTTCCCTTCTTCCTCTTCTCCGTGTGCCCAGAGCTGCAAAAAGTCCTCATGGTTTCTGCTGCTCATGGAATTTACCAGCCAACATTTCCTAGTCTCTCTTCATTCCTGGGACATTTCACTCCCAGGGTGTCTTGCTTCCTATAACCAGCAGCAATTTGGGCGCCATCATCTGCACTTCTTGCTGGGGTTCTTCTCTTTGCAGGACCCTATAATTATAGACCACACAACTCAGGCTCTCCCCCATCCACTCTGAAACAAGTCCACACATTCTTCTGGGACCCCAAGGCATCTTCAAATACCACGCCACCTGGCTCCATTCATTCTGCTTCAGCAATGGCTTTCTCACTGGCTTTGGGAGTAAAAGATTTGCTGGTGTGTGTGCCTGGGTCTTTGGGAGGAGGGCGTGAGGTGGGAAGACAGGGTCTACCACAGGACAGCTCGGGTTTTATCTAATTAATATTTTGGGACTGTACGCAAATATTCTGCTGCTAAAGAAAACCATCTATGACAATCCCCTGTGATGGGTGGGAGGGAGGTGAGCGTTGAGATAATTCAGAGAAAGCTTCCAGGAAAGAGAATATGTCTGGGAATGTGCTTTAAGATTAGCTTTCAAAAAATGGAATTTGATTTTTGAATGATTGTAATTGGGAGGTTATCTGGAACCCGCTTGCCAACACCACTGTGGCGACCGATGCCAGCGCCTGACCTCAGCACACCCCTGGCATTTGACTCTCCCTTTCCTGTGTTGCAGTGCCCTGGTTCCCACGAGCCATTCAGGAGCTGGACAGATTTGCCAACCAGATTCTCAGCTATGGCGCCGAGCTGGACGCGGATCACCCCGTGAGTCCTGGTCCTGGGAGTGGGCTCCCCCCACCCAAGCGTTTGTTTACTTGTCCAGCTAACATGTGTTGAGTTCCTATCACGCCAGGGCTGGGGGAGTGAAGACTACCGAGACATCATTGTCATCACCATTAGCGTGGGTCTCACTCTCCTCTGGAGCAAATATGGGTCACTGTCCAGAGCTGTGGTCTCCACGTAGCCCATGTATGTCTACATAAGAACACACACGTAAATCGTCTTCGTCTCTGCCTTTGGACATCTGTGGAGGTTTAAATCAAGGGGCTGGGATGCAGTAACCTGTACTAATGACCGCCTGCTGCAGGGAGTGGTGAGGATTGGTAACATCGGAACTGATTCTGGCTCGAGTCTATAATCCCAACACTTTGGGAGGCCGAGGCGAGAGGATGGCCTGAACCCGCGGGTTTGAGAGCAGCCTGGGCAACATGGTGAGACCTCGTCTCTACCATAAACCAAAAAATTAGCTGGGCGTGGTCGTGCACGCCTGTAGTTTCAGCTACTTGGAAGGCTGAGGTAGAAGGATCACCTGAGCCCAGCAGGTTGAGGCTGCGGTGGCTGGCAGGGTGCCACTGCACTCCAGCCTGGGTGACAGAGTGAGACGCCAACTGAAAATAAACAAACAAATAAATACATAAATATAAAACTGAGAAGAAGCCGGGATCATTGGCTCAGCCTGTAATCCCAACACTTTGGGAGGCCGAGGAGAGTGGATTGCCTGAACCCGCGGATTGGAGACCAGCCTGGGCAATGTGGTGAGACCTCCTCTCTACAATACATGAAAAAAAATAGCGGGCACGGTAGCATGTGCCTGTCAATCCAGCTACTTGGAAGGCTGAGGCAGAAGGATTGGGGGAGCCTCAGCTGGTGGACGCTGGGGTGACCGTGAGCGTGCCACTGTACTCCAGCCTGGGCGATGGAGTGAGACTCCGACTCAAAAGAAAAAACAACAAAACAAAACAAAAACTGAGTAGAAGACGTGATCAAGTAAGGAAAGGAGAGGGCTTATGTACAGGCGAGGACTGGGTCCTAGAAGGATCTGGATGACTCCGGCAGAGACTGATGGATGCGCCAGGTAGGAGAATGAGAGGTGCGACGCCGGCAGCGGTCGGGTCAGATTTTACAAGGTCTAACACACCAGAAAGAAGGATGTGGACTGTGCCTGTGTCCTGCGGGTGGTGGAGCGGGCCCTTTTACCAGGTGTTCTTTTCTTTTTTCTTTTTTTTTTTTGAGTTGGAGTCTCACTCTGTCGCCTGGACTGGAGTGCAGTGGCCGCTCCCGCCCACCGCAGCCTCGACCTGCTGGGCTCCGGCGATCCTTCCGCCTCAGCCTTCCCAGTAGCCGGAATTACAGGCATGCGCTACCACGCCCGGCTGATTTTTTTTTTTTTTTTTTTTATTGTGGAGATGAGGTCTCGCTGCCCAGACGGGTCTCGAACCCGCGGGCTCAGGCAATCCACTCGCCTCAGCCTCCCAGAGGCGAGGGGTGACAGGCTGAGTGGAGGAGAGGGGTGGGGTCTTTCCACCCCGCGGGCCCCGGGGCAAAGCGTCCGGGAGGGGCAGGTGCCCACCGCCCCCACGGTGGGGAGGGCAGCCCTCGCGCGCCCGCCCTGGGCGCTCGCGGGCAGGGGCCTGCTCCGTCTGTGATCCACTCGAGGAGGTGGACGTCCCGAGGGGCCGGCGGGACGCGCTGGAGGCTGTCACTTCCTCCGGGGCCGCTCTCTCCGCGGCTCCGTGGGGCTTTCCAGCAAGGAGCTGGGGACGCTCCGGGCGCTTTCGGGGGGCGACGCAGACGCCTCCATCTCGCGGCCGAGGAGGGGTCGGGCCTTCCCCCGGGACTCGTGCTGGGCCCCGGGCCTGAGTGCTCACGGGGCGGAGACCGAGGCCGGGCTGGGGACGGACATCCCGGGCCTCTCCCCGGGGCGACGGGGGAGCTGGGCAGGGGCGGGCTGCTTTTGGGAAGACGGGCCACCGGGCGCGCCCCCACCGTGGCGCGAACACGCAGAGAGCACGAGGAAGGAGAGAGCAGCTCCTTCGACGGCTCTCTCTGGGCTCTTCGGCATTTTCTTAATCATGAGAAAGTGTGCATCAGCGGAAGCAAAAGTGAGTTTTCTCCTCTCCCCCAGACTTCGAAACAGAAAAAAAAATCACCTATTATCACACAAATTGATCAATATTAATATTTGGGTGTGGTTTCCTTTTCTTCTTCTTCTCCTCCTCCTCCTTCTTTTCTTCTTTTCCTCTTTCTCTACACACACACACACCACACACTACACACACACACACACACACACACACACACACACACACACTCTCCCACACACACAACCCTCATGCAGTGCCGTAACTTACAAGCCAGCACCCAACTGCACACGTGTAGGAGGGTCCAGTCTTTCACGGTTCCAATAATCCGGAGGTGAATGTTCTTTCCTGTGAATCTTTGTGTGACGCTCCAGCCACTTCATTGAATATTATGTGAAATTAAACCGAATTATTTTAAAACAAACTGAGGATGGCATTATCTTAAGGCTTCTGGTATATGGTACTCTCTCCAACGGCTAAAGGTGAAGTTGGAGGGGTGTGACCCGTTCCAAGCTCCTGTGTGTGGTGCTGTCACCTCCCAGGAGCCCGGGGGGCAGACCACTGGGCTGGGCTCTGTTGTCCCTCTCAAGTCTCTGTCAGGGCCTCTGAGCTGTCAGTCTGTCAGCAAAGCACCCCAAAGACGTCAGTTCTCAGAAAAGCTGGCTGTTCTCCTCTGACGCATTTCCTGGTGTCTGCCAATCAGGGCATCTTGCCTCTTCCCATCCCTGGTCTCCCTGTCCTGACCCAGTGTGCCTCCATTGGCCCCATGCCCCACTCGTCTGGGACCATGGGAGAAACCCATCCAGAGAGGTGAATATTTCCCTCCCTCGACCTGTGTCCCCCATGGTGACTGGGCTGACCGTAAACCTCTCTGGAATCCAGTGCTCTTGACAAGCCACATCTGTGTCTCCCTGGCCTCGGTGTCATGAATTTTATCATAAAAATGCAACTTATCAGGTACACATCCTCTGAAGAGGAGTGCCAGGCTCTCTCTGTTCCTTTGGTTCCCCCTAAGATCCGGGGGACATGGGCCAAGGACAAAACAAACCCTCCGTCTGCCCCACACCCGCCTGGCCCCATGTGTGTGAGCCGAGCCGGACATCAGCCTGAGGGATGGGGGGGTGTTCTTCTCGAAAGGACCCTCTGTTCCCTCTGTCCCCACGCACTCAGCATGATCTCCTCTTTCCTTGACCCTGCCCTTGGCAGTGAGCACCAATGTGTGACCCAATATCTCCCATCGGGGCCTCCAGAGCAGCTACTCTGAAAAAGGAGATAAAGCAAGTACGATCTCCAGAACAGAGTGGACAGGCCTCTGTCTTTCAGCTTCAGCTAGGTAGAAAGATGAAATGGGACAGCCAGACGTCCCCCTGTCCGTTTTGCAGCCTTTCCTCTGCTCACCAGTCCCCTCCCCTCCTCTCTCCTTCCTTTCTTCCTTCCACAAACATTTATTCATCAAACTGTGTAAGTCGCTAATGCTTCTTGAGCATGGATGTGTGCCAGGCACTGTGCTAAGTGCTTGACACACATGTTTTAATTTGAATGTTATCACGACCTCGTGAGGGCCCTCTGTCTCGTGTGGAGAGGGCTGTGTGGCCTTATATGTGTGTGGACTCTGTTCCAGGCCATGTAAAAGAAAGGGCGTTAAAGGGATCCGTAAGACACGACCCCTGCCCTTCAGGGACCTCTGCTTGTCGAGCAGAGGGAGAGGGTGTCACATCTTCTCCAAGCGATGCCACAGGGAACCAGTGGCAACTAAACTTGGTAGGCAGAATCCAAGTGGCTCTACTTGCCTTCCGTGTCCAACATTGACTACCTGCTCTGTCTACGCTGTTCCTGCTTTTTCTTACCAAGCTACCTGTTCCCCCTCTCCTCTCCTCATGCCTTTCCCCCACCAAAGCCTCCCTCCCATCTCTTCCCCAGCCTTGCACTCGTCATCCTGTTACTGTGGAAAAGATTGTGTGCACATGCATCTCCGAGACAGTGACCATCATGTTGTGTTTTGTGCTTTGGGCACAGGGTATCAGATCACAATAAATGTGCTTCTTCATGACTTGTAATCTACAGGAGACACAAGATTTAGACACGCAAATGAAAGGGCCACATGCATGTTTCCCAGACCACACTAAAAAAAACCAAAAAACAATGACCAAAGAGAGACACTGTATTCTATCATCTTATTTTATGTACACAAATATCTTTTTTTTTTTTTTAAATGCTTAGCAACATTATCTTGAATGGTGGTGTTCCATGGAACACCATTTGGGAAGTAGTTTAACCAGAACTCAGAAAAGTACAGAATTCAAGTCCATGTTTAATGAATCAGACAGCATGTGTTGTCAGGTCACTGGAATGGCTTGGGAGGACTGCTAGAAAGAAGGAGATCTAAGCTGAGCCTTCTAGCAACAGGGAAGGCTGATTGCTGATCAAACATCCCTCAAGTCTCCAGGGTCCAGCCCCATGAAAGTTTACTTCCAGTGGGGGTGAGTAGAGAAACTGCTCCACACGGTCTTTCAGGGATCAAGGCTCCTTCCCCGAATGGCTGAGCCAGTAAATAGGAGGAGAGACAGTGGGAACCCCCTCCCCTGGAGGTTTTTATAGCCTTGTCTGGAAACGACATACGTCCCTTCACTCAAACTTCATTGAGTAGAGGTTAGTCACATGATCACTACTAATTGCAAAAGAACCTAGGAAGAGTAGCTTAGCAATGCATTCTGGAAGAAAGAGGGAGACCAGAGTGTGGGGAGCATCAGCAGTCTCAGCCACACAGACCCAGACCCCAGAATTCCCTGTTCTGGCTTGCCTGGCACCTGCACTAGAGTCTAGGCTACAGACTAGTCCAGGCACCTGAACAAGGGGTCTTTCTGATGAAGAAATATCAGTCAACACAACTGTCCTTTGGCTTATATTTCTTATATTTCCTAATCCGAGTCTCAAACTGCATCTTAATTTTTCAAGATGTGGGCATTGAGTTTTCCTATTCTCCAGCAAATTCCTTGACAACAGGGCTGTACTTTTCAGTACTTCTTTTCTCTCCCTTCTGCTAACTCAACCTTCTCCACGTAAGGACCCTGTCAGAGTTTATTCAAAGGATCAGTCAGCTGATTGAGTCATCAAATACTTGTGGCACTCTTATTAATTTGGTCTATCGAAGCATAATTTTCAAAAAATATAACTGTCAAATAGTTACACAGTGAACATCTGTCAAAGATCCAGTTGACTAATGAAGGAACCAGCAAGGTGACAAAGTTAGTGCAAAGAAGCTACAAGAGACCAAAATATCTATGGTCATTGGAAAACAGAATGTGGGAATAAGATCACAAAGATGGATGCATAGGTGTTTAACATCCCATAAAGCAATAAAGCCATGAGCAGGAGTGCTATCCTTTCTATTAGGCAGAAAGCATTTGGAATTTGATCGTAAAATACCTTGTGATTTATAGATCTTCTAAAAGTCAATATACTCCTTGATGTGTCTGGGCCTTTATAAGTAGTAAATATATGTCCCCCTGAACACACAGTCAGCTTGTGAAACAATGAGCTAATATGACATTGAAAAGGGGACTTTCCACTGGAATTTTTTCAGAGATTTTGCATACCTTTTCTCCATAGCTTTTATTCAAGAGGATGCTGAGTATGTTATGCACTGAAAATCCAGCGATGAGAAAGATAAGTGGGTTCCTTAGTCTGATCACTGTTGACACGTATGAGGACCCTCTGAAAGGAGAAACTTGCAGGTTGCTGAGAGAGTGTGGTATAGAGGGCAACCAATACACTCTAAGAAAACCCATGGAGGTGTGTGATAGTAAGCCAAGGCAGAGAGAACAGGCAGTAGCTTATTGGTCTCAAGGAGTGAGGAGGACGATTCCCATCAGAGGAAAGGGCATGTGTGGAGGCCTTGATGTGGGAAGGTGCGTGGTGGGTCTAAAAGTTTAAATAACACCAGTGTATCGGGAGCCCTGGGTGGAGGAGAGTGGCTTAGCCCATGCAAAGCCTTGTGGATCGTGTTAAGGACTTTCGAATGTCATCTAAAAGCAAGAGAAACAGCTGGAGGATGTGCGGAGGGGCATGACCTTAGCAGGTGTGCCTTGTGTGTGTCCCCCTGAGCTGAAGTGGAGGGGGTGAGTGGCCCCTGGGAGAGCAGCCGCCATGGTCCATGGGCATGACAAGAGTATGGAGGCATGGCAGATTTGGGAATGTATAAGGTAGAGTGGGCAGAAACTGAAGACTGGATGTGAAGGAGGAGAGGAAGAGAGACGTGGAACGATGACTCCCAGCTCACTGGTTAGGGCGACCCGGCACCCAAATCCTTCCAGAATAGACTTCTTGGCCACCTGCAGGGCAGGTGGGGAGAGGGCATACTCAGTACCCTGCTGGTCTACTGTTCACAAGTCTTATTTGGCCGGCGTCTGCAGGATGAGAATGGCAGATATGCAATAAACACCAGTTTGAGCTTCTTGCCGCCCATGTACCATCCTTCCTCAGTTGGCATGAGACTGGATGGAATGCTGTTGGCCTATATATAAGCAGCAAAGACAGAATGCTGCAGAGGTTGCTTTTAAAACTCAAGGGTGGGTGGTAGAGAACCAATGACCCATCTCAGAGTAGATTATTTGTATGTTCTGAGCCAGACTCCTCGGTTTTGGATTCCCCACCAATTTTACATAAATGCATCATTCTTTGGATGGCTCCTGGGTGCTCAGAACTGATCCGATGCCCCATGTTACCTAATTTAATCCTCACAGCACTGTGAAGCAGGCATGATTCACAGTCTTGCTTTACTGATGAGGAAACTCAGGCTCTGAGAGAGAGATTGACCAACGCCGGTCATACACCCAGGGGATGAATGAGTTGGTATTCCAACCCAGCCTGTCCAATCCAGAACCTGTGTTCTTCACCTCACCAGCCTAAAGATGGCATTTCTGAGGTTTAACCTCAGTTATGATATTAAAAGATGATTAAATAAGCTGGGCTAGGTGGCTCAGCCTGTATTCCCAGCACTTTAGGAGGCTGAGGTGAATGGATTGCCTGAGCCCACGGGTTTGAGACCCACCTGGGCAACTTGACGAGACCTCATCTCTATAATAAATCAAAAATTAGCCGGGCGTGGTAGCGCGCGCCTGTAGTTCCAGCTACTCAGAAGGCTGAGGCGGAAGGATCGCCGGAGCCCAGCAGGTCAAGGCTGCGGTGGCCGGGAGCAGTCACTGCACTCCAGTCTGAGTGACAGAGTGAGACTCCAACTCAAAAAAAAAAAAAGATTAAATAAATGCCTCGTTCTAGAAAAAAATTCAGAAGATTGTCTCATACATGTAGTTACCTTCTCCCCAACACACACACACACACACACACACACACACACACACACACACACACACATCACACCCTCACTCAACACACTCAAGTGACAAAACTTGCAAGCTTAAGAAAAGGGATGCATGTAGACATCAGGTACCCTTGTAACTTTGCATCCTAGAGAATTCCCTACACTTCCTTACAACTTCTTCTCTTCCCTGTCCCTGCCCCTCAAA
This sequence comes from Cephalopachus bancanus, assembly GCA_027257055.1. Lineage (NCBI taxonomy): Eukaryota > Metazoa > Chordata > Mammalia > Primates > Tarsiidae > Cephalopachus > Cephalopachus bancanus. The sequence goes on along the minus strand of JAPVLO010000028.1, from coordinate 1,424,947 downwards.
ACTCCTTCACCAACAGTAAATTTTCCTGTCAAAACATACTTGGTTACATGCAGCGCAACCAAAATTGCTGCTATTAGTTTAATTGAGACAGGGTGATTATAAATAAATTACATGCAGTGCTACTGAAATTGCTGCTATTAGTCTAAATTAAGACAGGGTGATCAGTCATCACCAACTGTGGCTTAATTCCTAATGCATCCACGTGCATCCACGTGGATGACCACACAGGCCCTTTGGTCATCTGGAAGCCCAAGGGATGCAAAGCCAATTCCCCAAGAGGCTGGGCTTGATGGCCACCGATCTTCTGAGCATCAGTAACTGAGAGAACAACTGTCCCTGCAACCTGGTTGGTGAGGGCCCCTTGCAGGCTGATAATGAACTTAGAAACTTGGAGCTGGAAAGGACCATGGTTAAAAGCCTCCCCATGCCAGGCGTGGTGGTGCATGCTTATAATCCCAGCACTTTGGGAGGCCAAGGTGAGAGGACTGCCTGAGCTCATGGGTTCGAGACCAGCCTGGGTAACTTGGCAAGACTTCATCTCTACAATAAATTTTTTAAAAGTAGCCAGGCATGGTGGTGTGTGCATATAGTACCAGCTACTTGGAAGGCTGAATTGGAAAGCTCACCTGAGCCCAGCAGGTCGAGGCTGCAGCTGCAGTGGCCATGAGTGTGCCACTGCACTCCTGCCTGGGTGACAGAGTGAGATTCCAACTCCAAAAAAAAACAAACTCCCCACATGGAAAATCTGTAGAGTACATTATGAGTGTATGTTCACAAAGGGCGAATCTTCTGCCACTTCCCCAAAATGACTTGAGATGGATTTTTAATATTATTTTACTTTTTTCCTGATTATAAAAGAAAACTGTGCCCCAGTAGAAAATTTCAAATGCATAAATATATAGCAGAATGAAACAATTACGGTTACTCATTTTCCTCACTACCTAGAGGTAATATTTGTTAGGGTTTGAGGTATTTCTTTGGTCATTTCCTTTGCATATTTATATATGCCCTCTGTCATAGTTAATGCCTACTGGATATGTAATTTTATATTAAACTTTTATTTTAAATTTTAACCCATTTAGACAAGGCACATTCAAGACAAACAGTAAACCAAGTGGGGTGAGAAGTGCCCATGGGCATGCCATTCCCAGAGGCAGCATGATCACGGGCAGGTCCACTGATTAAAGGAAGTTCTTGTCTTCCTGGTTTCCTGCGTCAACCCTCAGATCTCAACGTTCCAGCCTGAATTGGGCTATACAGACAAATAAGGGCTCGTTCTGCCATGAGGAGCAAATGAGCAAATGGTCCCATGGAGATCACTTTCCTCCTTTATTGACTAAATTACAGAAATAGACATTCACCTAAGTGCCTTACCAGATCAAAAGTCTGCATTTTATACATAGGGTTGGAGAAAGCCATTACTATCGACTATTAAATAAGACTTGCAAGTGAGGACGATTGTAACAACCAAATCTAATGACTGGCCAGTGCTAAATTTTTGTTTAAAGTATGGAGGAATGACAAGGGTGCCTGAATAATAAAAACTTGTATACTTAGCCCTGAATTGTACCCCACATCTTTAAAATAAAAAATTAAAATAAAGGTATGGAGGTATGGACAGATCGGTGATCTTCCTTTAGTCCAGTAGATGGATATCTAGAAGGGTGTGTTAGAGCCGTGTAGAAACCAAATCATGGCACCCAGTTTCCTACCTCGTCATCCCAAACCAGCTTGCCTTCACCAGGTGGAAAGGAGGCCCTACAGTAGTTTTAAGTTCTAGGATTCCTAAGGTCTCTTATCTGTAATTAATGATTCAAAACCAGTCAGTACTTTAGGGAAAACAAGAATTATACTCTGTAATAATCATATTTTGGAATCTTTTCTGAACTGAATAATCACTTAATATATCTGGGATATAACTTCGGAATTTTTTAAAAAAGTATAGTAATTCTATATCACTTTTCCAGTGTGCAGCATTTGATTTTTTCTATTTTTTAAAAAAATTATAGCCTAGGAAACAAACTCTGTCCCTTCCTCTCTTTCCATCTTCTTTCTTTCAACAAGTGTTCTTTTTATGTGCCATACTCTATGCTACAGATTCTCAAAAGAAATTACATTATATACATTGACCTCTACTTCTTTGCAATAGCTGGTAGGCACTGGTTTAAAACAATAACAACAAATCCCCCCCCAAAAAACCAAGCAAGCAAGCAAAATAGAAAGCAATACTAAAGATCTAGGGATAGGCCCAGTGCAGTGACTCATGCCTGTAATCTCAATGCTTTGGGAGGCCAAGGTGGGAGTATTACCTGAGGCCGAGAGTTTAAGACCAACCTGGGCAGCAAAGAATTTTTTAAAATTAGCCAGGGGGTGGTGGTGGATACCTGTAATCTCAGCTACTCAGGAGGCTGAGGAGGGAAGATCTCCTGAGCTCACGAGTTTAAGGCTGCAGTGAGCCATGAGGATGCCACTGTACTCCAGCCTAAGCAACAAAGGAAGAAAATAAAATAAAAGGAATGAAATTCAAGGAATTTTTCTCATTTTGAAAGACTCCTTTAGATATCATGCTCTGTGTTACAAGCCTGTTTTGAGTTCATTAACACCTTGGTTTGGAGGGACAGTAGAGCAAAGAAATTGCAAGCCACAGTGGTGAGTGGCATGGTGTCCTGGTGAAGGCTTGGAGAGGACAAGGTGGAGTACCACGGGGATGACATCAGACTCTCATCTCACCAAAGTTCAGATTACAATCACCTTTTTTTTGAAAAATGCTTTTTTGATCAATTGGGATCACTTCTGAATCAGGAATGTGCATCCCACCCAAAACACTCAGAGACGCGCTTGGTCTCTTTTTACTCGGAATGTGTGGCCTACAAATCGCTGGGCAAAGGCTGCCTGCAAGTCAGCCTCAGAGGAGAAACTGTTATTATCCTTTTTGTGTCCCAAGGCGGGTTTCTCAGTCAGCTGAGCCCCTGCCAAGTTCTAAAGGTTCACAATTACTGACGTGTAGTCAAAAGAGCATGGAACTGGGATCCAAATCCTGGCCTCACCTTCACATGAGCCACGTGGAAATAAGGGGACAATCATAATGGACTACCCTACAATTACCTTACAAGTTTTCTGTGAGTGCTATACATGACATAAGTTATGAGCACACACAGACTAGCACGCAGTAACACTCGATAAATGGTCTTTTAAAAAGTCGTAATTGCAGTAAGTATGTTTGTCTATCAAGAGGTTAGGAGGCAGGGCTATGCACGAATTAAGTGTATATTCCTATCTTTGTCCTAGGCATCCATCCTTCTAGCTTTGGCTAGTTTAGCAAGTTTCTAAGTCAGATACACCGTAGATGAGATTCCTTTAAGACCAGAGTTCACCTGCACACCGTGTGCACAATGGAGTCCCACAGGAGGAAACTCATGCTAAACTGAAGCTACCATTAATGACGTGTCACTCACGGTATCTGGTAGGAGTGTTTACCCTAAGTTTAACCCAGACTATTTTTAGGGGATACTCGGGAGAAGGAGATATGTGCCATCATAGCCCTAGAGCCCCTGTTCAAGGCATCCATGAAAGTTCCGGGCCTCTCCCTTCGAAGCCGTGAAGAATCAGTTGTCTCTTTTCTCCTAGGGTTTTAAAGATCCTGTGTACCGAGCAAGAAGGAAGCAGTTTGCTGACATTGCCTACAACTACCGCCAGTAAGTTCACTTTTCTTGCCGGGGCAGGAGGAGGAAAAGATCACACTCTTAGCCTACCTCTCTCTCTCTCTCTCCCTCCTATGCCTTAAACCAATCGAGGTCGGAAAGTACCATCATGGAGGGTGCGGTGTGTGTGCGTGTGTGTGTGTGTGTGTGTGTGTGTGTGTGTGTGTGTGTGTGTGCGCGCGTGTGCGTGTGTGTGTATGTGTGTGCGTGTGTGTGTGTATGTGTGTGTGTGTGTGTGTGTGTAAATCCACCCTTTAATAACATGTTAAAAAAATTGCTGCTAGACAAAACAAAATTACCCACCATGCCAGGGCCCTGCTCTCTCTCCAGCTTTGTTGTCTAATTACGCAGTGGTGTCTGAAGTAATTATAAAAAGCCTCAGTCCCAAATAAAACAGTCTCCGGTCTCTTCCACATTAAACAGGGGAGAAGGAAAAGAGAATCATTTACATTCAAGAAGGAGTTGGCTGCTTTGCTGAAATAATGAATCATTTGAGATTTCAGGCGAGCCAAGCTCCAGTGTTCCACTTTTATCTGGTCTGACCCAGCTGTGAAGGGTAATTTTAGGATGGGTTTGTTTTTCTCTGTCTGGGATTCTGTGCCCCTCCCCTACCCTATTTTAGCCAAAAGAAAATGCAAATTATCAAATATGTTGTTTGGGAAGAGAACTATTTTACTCTTCTGAGTTCAGGAACTACAGAAATGCTGCCATGAGAAACTTGGTGTTTCAGGGACAGCCTCATTCTCAAGTTAAGAGAATAAAAAAAGACATGTACAAAAAGAATCGTAAAAATTGTTCAGAATGCTGAGATCATAATAATTAAACAACTTAGAGTTTAAGGGACATCAAAAAGATGACAGTCTTCTGTACACTGAATAGAAAATTACCTTTGTGGGAAAAGAAAAAAAAAAACCTGAAACAAATTAAATTTAACAGAGTTTAATTGAGCAAAGAAAGATTAGAAAATTGGCAGCCCCCGGAATCACAGCAGATTCAGAGAGAAGAGAGACTCCAGGGCAGCCATATGGTGGAAGAAGATTTATGGAAGGAAAAAAGAAAGCGACATACAGAAAACAGAAACGAGGTGCGGAAACACCTGGATTGGCTACAGCTCTGTTTTTGCCTTATTTTAGCCTGGCTTAATAGCTGGCCATGTTTGATTGGCTGAAACTCCATGGTTGGCACAAGAGTCGCCTACAGTCTGTTTACAGTTGGGTTACAGTTCACTGTGTGAAAGATTATGAAGGAATTACTAGGCCGAACTTAAAATATGTAAGGAAGCAGCTTCAGGCAAACTTCATTGAACAACTCCCTCCTTTTGATCATCTGCTCAACTTTGAGAGATTAACCAAAACTCAAGCCATTGATGTCACTTTGTCACCATCGTAAATGTACTCCTGTGGTCTCGAATCTTACTTGGAAATAGCTGAACAGTGGGTTTTGTAAGGTGGAAACAAGGCCTTTAGAGTTTTTTTTGTTGGGGTTACAGTAGAGGGGACTTTCTTGTGCTGGAATCTTCTGCTTTTAGGAGAAAAACAAAGCCTCATCTGTTTTAGGTCTTGTCGGCTTTCTTAGAGTTCAATTTGATTATGTCACGTTTTGCATGAATGACCCCATTTTGGTTTGGTCTGGTTTGTTGGGGCCTAGTGCATGAGCTCAGTCCAAAACAATGTCCTCCTGTAATTCTGCTTAGCAATTCCCCCTTTCGGTCAGGTTCTCACTTAGGTAATTTTTTTTTTGAGTTGGAGTCTCACTGTCGCCCAGACTGGAGTGCAGTGGCCGCTCCCGGCCACCGCAGCCTCGACCTGCTGGGCTCCGGCCATCCTTCCGCCTCAGCCTTCCAAGTAGCTGGAACTACAGGCCCGCGCTACCATGCCCAGCTAATTTTTTTGATTTATTGTAGAGATGAGGTCTCGCCAAGCTGCCCAGGCGGGTCACGAACCTGCGGGCTCAGGCAATCCACTCACTTCAGCCTCCCAAAGGCGCGGGATTACAGGCTGAGCCACCGAGCCTGGCTTCACTTAGGTAATTGTAACCAAAATGTAAGGCCAAAGTGTCACTCTCAGTTACCATGATTTTGAGTTTCTGGTCTCAGCACTTCATTCACAGGTTTCATTGCCCTCATGGTTACGCATTTCTCTGAGTTTTTGGTGTTCAGTTGAAGAGAGACCATCTGGACATTCTACAGATAGCTGCATGCAAACTTTTAAAACTTTTGAGAGAGTACAGCGCACGAAGGAGTCTACTATGACCATCAGGAGGATAATACCAAGTATTTGAAATATGTCCCTTAGCCAAGGTCCCCATGAACCAAACCAACTAAAATCAAATAGATGAAAGAATTAGCTAAAGAGTTCATTCATTTTAATCAGGCATCCTCTTCATTAATCTCCAAAAACTGAATTTCTATAATACCCAACATATTCCTCCATGTGTAAGATGTATCAGCAACTGCACAGATACTTCTTTGTTTAGCCAGTAAGTAATCTATTTAGCACAGCTTTCACAAGAGAATGTAAAGTCTGTTGTTCACCCATAACCTTGGTAGTAGACTTCTACAGAGTCTATGATAAGGGATACGTTTACTCAAAAGCATGGAAAAGAGACCTAACAAATGATGCCCATCCGGAAGAGTAATGGCCTCCTAGAAAGGTTCTTTTTAGCCTATGATGTAGGTTAAGAGGCATGTACCAATGTTCTGTTTCTGACAGGTTATGAAGCCACGAAGGTACTATTAAAATTTCTCACCCAGTATTAGCCCTTTATCTCCTGCATAATGTTGGCTATACAATCCACCACAAATAAAATAAACCCCGTAAGTGTACAAGAGAGACCTCACTTTCAGTTCTAGTGTACACAGAGACATAAGCAAGGGGAAAAAGTTGAGATATAAGACTCTCCTGACGGGAGAGAAATTTTTATCTGCGGTCTTGGGAATAAGCTGTTCATGTCTGGGATGTCATCCGCTTCTGAAGAGAAACTTCTCTGGTAGTTTTACCTTAAGGTTTCCCGTGGGTTAGAGTCTTAAGAGGCCCTTCTGAGTTGTAAAATTATGAACCCAAGGTTTGAGGTCTTGAAGTGTGGGCAACAAGGGAAGTCTCTCTCTGATGTTCTCAGAAGACAGCATCCACCCCTCCAGATTCTAGATTGTGAAGAGGTTAATTGTCCTCAGTTCAGTGAACTATGAAAAGCTTTACTTACCTGGTGAAAAAATACTTGGGCATGATGCAATACATCCTTGCAGCATGTGAACATATCAGAGTTTAGAAGCAGAAGATACATGAAGTTCTATTATTAGGTGCACAGGCCTTCCAGTGACTATTTCATAAGGTGTCAATTTATGTTCCACTGGAAATGGATCCGACAGTCATCAATCTGCAATGCCTTGGACCGAGGTAATCCAGTCAACTTAATTCACTTTGCCTAATGCTATTTTATCTGTATACCTTATTTGACCATTGTACAACTTGTCTAGTGAAAAGATATCTTTATTATTGGTGATTTTTTCATCTCATGAGAAAACACATTTCTTAATAAGCTTTTGAGTACTGTTATAACATCGGTCCTCTTGCTTAGAAACTTTCCATAGATCTAGAAAACATGTGCTGAAAATGACAACTGATATAATACTATAAGGAAGGGATTGGCAGTTGAGGGATACTGCCAGGGGAGGGGGGAGGGGACACAAAATCAATAAGGGTACCTGATCTCAAAGCAGGTAAAGTGGGGACCAAAGAGAAGGAGGTTCAAACTTTACCTGTATGATGAAGACTTGCATTCCTAATTTTGAATTGTACCCCACATCTTAAAACAAAAAAGAAAATGACAGTTGAATGACATCCCTTTATGAATATTAGATGGCCCATCAGGTAGCAGAAATGTACCTGAAATTTCAATTGTCTTTCCAGTTTTATGGGTCTGACAAACAAAACATTGGTCACAAGCCATTTTCCAATAAAGAACAGTATATATATAGATTCTTTTTTTGTAGAGACAAGGTCTCACTGCCCAAGCTAGTCTCAGAATCCTGGGTCAAGCAATCCTCTCGCCTTGGCCTCCCAAAGTGCTGGGATTACAGGTATGAGCCATATATAATAATCCATAAATAATCCATAAATAATCCATTTAATTTGGATTATTTTATCTCTTCCATGATTAGTCATGGAATATAGAGCTTTTACTGATGGAAACTTTAAGGACTTAGGAAGGACCAGGTGATCATCCAGGCTGTCTATGAGTTCATGCTTAATATGGGACTTACATCCTTTTAAGTACCAATTTTGTTTCTCCCATTTGGGTGACTAGCACTATTTGTTAGATGAGTTACCATAGGTAATTTCACTCAGACCATGGAGTTTGTTCAAATTGCACATCTAAACAATTTCAGCACTAGCTGATTTAGCATGAAAATCTGGCAAAACATTTTCTTGGTATTCAATTAATTCTTTTTCTGCTTGGGTTAGCAGTTTTATAAACCAGTCGGTCTCTTTAAAAGTTTTAGGAAATAGCCAGGCTCGGTGGCTCAGCCTGTAATCCCAGTGCTTTGGGAGGCTGAGGTGAGTGGATTGCCTGAGCCCGCGGGTTCAAGACCCGCCTGGCCAACTTAGCAAGACCTCATCTCTACAATAAATCAAAAAATTAGCCGGGTGTGGTAGTGCGCACCTGTAGTTCCTGCTACTTGGAAGGCTGAGGCGGAAGGATCGCCGGAGCCCAGCAGGTCGAGGCTGCAGTGGCCAGGAGCAGCCACTGCACTCCAGTCTGGGTGACAGAGTGAGACTCCAACTCAAAAAAAAGAAAAAAAAAGTTTTAGGAATTCTTACCCAGTCCAGATGATATGATACTAAAGATATCACTTGAATGCAGAAATCTTTATTCAAAAAACCTTATCAGGGTCCTTTCCATCCTATTATGAACCTCCTTGAAGACACAATATCCTAGGATTTTGCTTGCTTGTGAAGTTTTCAGAAACTGCATGAGGATCAAACAATTAACTGTGGAAATTACTTGAAATGGTCATAGTTAAGACACAATTGACAAGGAAATGTGGTTATATCTGGGGCCTATGATAATTCAACATAATCATAATTATACATGATAGCATATATCTGCAATATCCAAATTTTAAGAATTCCTTAAATTTTGGAACATATATTAATAACATGTTCAATAAAATATGACTCAAAGAAGATTAAACATCATTTCTTATTTGGCAGCGCTTCTCATGTAATTTAACGTAACAAATAATTATGTTTGTCCCTCTTTTGATGCTTCAGGAGCCCTCTTTAGCATTCTAAAATTAGAGGTCAAAAAAAAAAGATTTAATTTTGAAGTTGAAATTTGATTTTGAGAAACCTGTCAATTATGCCAAGGGTTTAAAACACTTGACAAAATAGGATCTCAGGTCACTGTAAAATAAGTCATTTATTTAGCCAAAGTGGTAATAAAAAGATTTTAAAAAGCAAAAAACATTTACTCTGATACAGAGAAGACTCAGTTTTCCAAACCATCAAAAGACCTGGGAAAGACAGCATGAGACTGAATCTGTCTCTTCTCTTTTTTATTTTTTTCTGTTTACTCAAGAGGTGAACAAAAATGTTTTGCTGTCACTTATTTTATTTTGAGTTGGAGTCTCACTCTTTTGCCTAGGCTGGAGTGCAGTGGCATACTCACAGTCACCCCACCGTCTACCCACTGGGCTCCAGCAATCCTTCCACTTCAGCCTTCCAAGTAGCCGGAACTACAGGCATGCACTACCACACCTGGCTGATTTTTGATTTATTGTAGAGACAGGGTCTCACCAAGTTGCTCGGGCTTGTCTCGAACCTACAGGCTTAGACAATCCACTCGCCTCGGCTTCCCAAAGTGCTGGGGTTACAGGTTGAGCCACCGAGCCCATCCTACTTTCACTTATTAATATTACATGAAATTTTTGTTCAAAAGAGGAAACCAAATTTTTTTTGTATAGGTGTGTTATCAATGCAAAAACTAATTTTAATAAGACCTTATAAACAAATTCATCTAATCTCAGTCAGCTTTAACCATGTTTATTTACATAAACCTTTTAGAATCTTACAAATTTTTTTATTCTTTGTTAGTCTATATTTTAGTTATCTACACTTTTTATTCCTTCAATTTGAAACAACTTTTATGTAACTTCAAACTAGACAAAATTATTCTCTAACACACTTTCAACTTTTTATGCCTTTATAACTTTCCTCATTAAAAGCATATCTTGCTTTTGTTTATACACTCCTTACACAGAAATGTTTTCTTAGATGTAGCAATTTTAACAACATATATTAACTGCAACATTAACTCTTGGAAACCCTAATTTCTAGTGAAAACAGTAGGAAGCAATTTTGAATTTTGAGCTATTTTGTGTCAGTATTTGTAGATGAAAACCATTTCATCATTTTTAGAAAGATGTTTCCACAAATTATTGTTTAATAGGTCTAACTATATTTAGCTTTTCTATACCATATAAAAGTATGATGTTGAAGTATATAAACTTAAACTCACAAATGACTCCGAGATTTTATTATTATTATTTTATTTAACACAGCATGACACTAAGATTTTAAATTACTGACAAGAATTTTAAAACCAGTACACATGTACCCTCCCTAATGTCTTCCCAGAATGGGTCCCAAGTAGCCATGTGGCACCTAAGATAGCCTTGAAGGGCAAGGCCTGTCTGAGTTTGGAATTTGCATACCAGGTAGAAAGCTCAGAACAGAAGTCAGAGCTGCAAAGAGAATGCCTGGAGCATCCCACCCCTCCCTGAATAGCCAGGAGGCAAAACTGGGCCAGGGAGGAAGAGGCTATACTGGGCTTGACTTGTAGCTGCTGGTCTAGGCACTGAGAACATGTCTCCAGAGCTCACCATGGACACTACCCAGACCTCCGAATTCAGAGACTCGAAACCAAAAACATAAACTCTCAGTCAAATCAAGCAAGTATCAGATTCTATGTAGCTGGCAATTTTGAAGCTTCTTCTATTTTACCAACAATTTAGAAACTAGCTTTACTTACCAGATATTATCACATATATGTAACACATAGACGTATACACATACAGACACACAGACAGAAGTAGATCTTATAGCTTTCAGACAGGATTCTCATTTGTCAGGGTTTTTTTTGTTTGTTTGGTTTTTGGTTTTTGTTTTTGTTTTTAGACAAGGGCTTGCTCTTTCATCCAGTCTGGAGTGCGGTGGCAAGATCACAATCATCACTGCAGCCTTGCCTTCCTGGGCTTAAGCAATCCTCTTGCCTCAGCCTCCCAAATAGCTAGGATTACAGGAACATCCTACTACAACTGGCTAATTTTTGTATTTTTTTGTAGAGACAGGGTCTTGCTATGTTGCCCAGGCTGGTCTAGAACTTCTAGACTCTTGCAATCCTTCTGCCTTAGCCTCTCAGAGCCACCATGCCCAACTAGATTATAGTTTTTTTAAGAAAAAAAATCAATTAGTCACTTAAGCTTTCTATTTGCCTTTTATGAAGAATGTTTTTTTCTTTAAAAAAAGCACTAAAAATCTTGAAATATTTTAGAAGCTTCTGCACGTCGATAGGTAACCCGGGATGAGACAATTTCAGGAACCCTTATTTTCAAATGCGCTTCTTAAAGTGCAGTGTTGCTCATTTAGAGCATTCTATGGAAATGTTAAATTACCTTTAGTAAGATTTTGCCATTTCTATAAGCATTTGTCTCTTCCAGGGCCTAATACTTATACATATAAATCTAAGCATAGCTGAAAGGTAGAGTACTCAGTTCTTCAGAAATTTAGAATTCAGTTTTTACCTTGATTAGCTTTGGCTTTCAGGTCCCCTTGATCAGCTTAGCCAATAATGTATTTCTGCCTAAGTGCACAAGAAAAGGAAGCAGAGGGGGTAAAACATAAAACTTCCTGCAAATTTCCAAGATGAAGTTCACACCCAGTCAGACATAAACGCCTGTAACTGGATTCAAGCCAATTAATTACTGGATCCAATCCAATTCAATTCTGGACCCAGCTGAGTTTCTGTCATGACTTCCAAACCCAGTTTGGATCAGAAATTTGCACAAACTCTGATAACTCAAAACATAAATCTGTGGAAGTTCAGAATCCAAGAAGGAATGCGTGTGGCACAGCAGGGGACACCCTGGACCCAGTGGACACCTTGTTAGGGTTACTTGGTACTCCTGGGGGTTATCAGAAGTTTTATTTCAGATCTCACTTCTGACGCCATCTGTAAAAAGGAAAACCTTAGATGTGTTAGATTTAATAGAGTTTAACTGAGCAAAGAACAATCAGGCAATCCCCAGAAGAGACCCCCTCCCCACAGCACAGTGCAGTCACAAGGTGGAAGAAGACTTATGAATAGAAAAGAGAAATGAGTTATGGACAGAAAAACAGACATGAGGTACAGAAATAGCTGGATTGGTTACAGCTCAGCGTTTGCCTTGTCTGAGCCCAGTTTGAACACATGGGCACTTTCGATTGGCCAAAACTTGGTGTTTGGCACAAGAGTAGGTTACAGTCTTTGACACATCCAGCTAGGATTACAGTTCACTAAGTGAAAATTTATTGAGAAATCTCTAGATGGGAATTAAAATATGTAAGGAGGCAGTTTTAGGCTTAATTTAACACCTTTAACATGGAAAGTCCTCCAGAGAAAATGAGAAACTTTTCTCTCTGAGTGACTCTTGGTAGTGGAAGGATCCAGAACTATGCTGCCCTTGGTCAAGTCTAGGCCCATGTGGAATCACAGAAGATGGCAACCTTTCTCCCCTGTTTCCACCTTTGCACAGGTATGGCCAGGTGCACACCACCAAAGCAGGTGCAAGCAAGAGTACTTCAGATAGTCAATAATAGCAGGTCATACTTATTATCTCCTTGCTATGTGCCTGGGGCTTTGCTAAATGCTTTGTATATATTATTTTGTATAGTCTTAATAACTTCTCACTTTTTAGATGGGAAACCAAAGCTTAGAGGTTGAGTAAATGGTCCAGGCTCGGTGGCTCAGCCTGTAATCCCAGCACTTTGGGAGGCCGAGGCAAGTGGATTGTCTGAGCCTGCGGGTTCGAGACCCACCCAGGCAACTTGGTGATACCTCATCTCTACAATAAATAAAAAAAATTAGCTGGGCATGGTAGCACGTGCCTATAGTTCCAGCTACTTGGAAGACTGAGGCAGAAGGATTACCGGAGCCCAGGAGGTCAAGGCTGCAGTGACCGGGAGCTTGCCGCTGCACTCCAGTCTGGGCGACAGAGTGAGATTCCAACTCCAAAAAAAGGTTGAGTAACTTGCTGAAAATCATAAAACTGGTATGTGACATAATCAGATTTTGAACTCGGGTATTATTTTAAACATTAAGGTTATTCTCAGCCACTTCCCTGAGTATCCAGAGACTCCGAGAGTCTGGAGATGGTACTTCATACAATCAAAGAAGAGGTTCTTAAGCGAAACATTCACTCACTGCAGGACTGTTGGAATTTTAGGGAGGAAACGGATATTCCTCAACCTCCTTTCCATAAAAATGTTAAATATAATGAAGAGGGTGAAATTGGTGGAATACCTCACAATCTGGAATGTTCATCAGTTAAGCTGGTTAAAAACCATTCTTAGATAGCTGGGCTCGCAGAAGAAAATTGACCTTCTAGTCAATTGTCTACCCTTTATAAGTGAATCCCAGGTGATTAACTGATGTGCCCAAGGTCATATGGTTTGTTAAGGGCTGAACTTGTTCTCAAATTCAAAGTTCATTTCAGACTGCATTTTAGGTCATCTCTTTTAAGCTTTTGATGCCATTTACCATCTCTTCCTTCTTTGAAACAGTCTCTTACTTCGGTATCTGATATAGTTGACCTTTTTTTTCTTTCAGATTCTGTATCTGTGAGTTTATCTACTTGCCTAAATGTATTTGTGACCCCACTATACACTTTCAGAGTCATTCCCAAACATGAACAGAGCAGGGGATAAGTTAATTCAGCTGAGGTCAAACAAGGCAACACTCTACCTTCCTTCTTCCACTCTTATACTGTAAACATGTATCTTTTATTTTTATATATTTTTATGATCCAAGATGCAGGAGTTTATTTTTTATGCTGTAAGCTTGTTAGACCTGCCTGATCCTATTACAAGTCCTAAGTTTGACAGTGAGACTCTTTCACTGGAGGTGAAGCTCTTAAGGAAGCATTCTTCCTTTTCCACCTATAAACAAGGCAAGAGAGGATGAATGCCACCCTGAGAATTTGAGAAAAGTCTATTAAGAGGCATCTGAGCTTGAGGCTCTCATCTAAGAAATGCCACAGTTGGGAGATGAAGGTGGAGGTAGAGGGGAACCATCATTGATTGGGTCGTGCAAATACAGTTGTCACGTCAAGGAAAGAGGGTGTTGTCTAGTATTGAAAGCATATATTCCATATGCGGGCATTTGGTAGTCAGTCTGCTCTGAAGTGACATGCTTCTGAATCTTTAAAGGGCTTTCAGCCAGGGAGTGCAAAATCTGATTGAGCAAATTGCTGAAAAATTTAAAGTGCAGCCTATGAAAGCTTTGACTGTGAAGAGCATCACGTCAGAATTTGTAGTCAGAAAGAGCAAGAAATTGACTTTCCGTCCTCATGCCCGTCGGTCAGCATGAGGTTCAATTCAATTCCTGTTTCTTCCACTTCAGTGCTGATGCTAACAGCAGCCGCGTGCGCCTGCGCACGCGCGCGTGCATGCGTGTGTGTGCGCGTGTGTGTAAACATGCATCTTTTAGTGGTCTGGTTTTCACATTTTTGTGCTTTTGTTGGTGATGTTGCCTTTTAAAACTTGCTTTCCTCCACACCCCCCACCCCACACAAAAAACTTGTCCATGTTCTCAGGCTTCTGCTTTTCCCAGGAAAGCAGGAACCCTGGACCACTGATATCCAGGTTGGGATGAGCTGCTTCCCAACACATAAGGGGCATAGGGCTGTCGTTACTCCAGACTTCAGGGGCTGGTGCTTATCAGACAAACCTGCAGAAAAGTGGAGTCCAACCTCAAACAAATGACAAATGTCTAGACTGAAAAGAAGACTCTAGAGTCTTTATTCTGATGTCATCTTCTCAACCATGCCCCCTCCACACCCTGTGTGCAACTAAAACCCCATGCTAATACTCCTGATACTCTTGCCCTTATTTTTCCTCTGTAGCATTTATCACCATATAACAGAATTGTGTTGGCTTTTTGTCTCTTCCTACTAGAAATGCTGACTCCATGATGCAGGGGTTTTTGACTATTTTGTCATTGATATATAGAGCATCAGGGGTACTCAGTAAATGTTTGTCCAATGAATGAATACATTCACAAGACCATTTGAGAGTGAAGATTCAAAGTGGTGAATTGGAGACAGAGCCAGCAATTGTGTCTAGAACCATCTAGAAGGCAGCTGCAACTGGTTTTGAAACCGGGAGACAGGTGTGCCACTGGAGAATGGGGAACAGATGTACAGATGTTGGGTTCTTGGAACAGTAAATGTCCACCAAGGGACATGTTGATGCCTAGAATGTTGCCATCTCTTGAAATTTGTTGCATAGGCCAGGTGTGGTGGCTCAAGCCTGTAATCCCAGCACTTTGGGAGGCTGAGGTGAGTGGATTGTCTGAGCCCATGGTTCAAGAACGGCATGGGCAACTTGGCGAGAACTCACCTCTACAAAAATATTAATCGGGTGTGGTAGCACATGCCTGTAGTTTCAACTACTTGGAAGACTGAAGTGGAAGGATCGCCTGAGCCCAGCAGCTACTGGGGTGGCTGTGAGCGTGCCACTGCATTCTAGCCCAGGCAACGGAGTGTTACTCCAACTCAAAAAAAAAGAAATTTGTTGCATAAACAGCAGATGCGCGCGCGCGCGTGTGTGTATGTGTGTGTGTGTGTGTGTGTGTGTGTGTGTGTGTGTTGTTTTTTATTTTTGCTAGGAGTCTCACTCTGTTGCCCAGGCTTGAGTGCAGTAGCACACTCATGGCTTCCACAGCCTCGACCTGCTGGGCTCTGGCAATTCTTCCACTTCAGCTTTCCAAGTAGCTGGAACTACCAGCACATACCACCACACCTGGCTAAATTTTTTGATTTATTGTATAAATGAGGAAGTCTTGCCAAGTTGCCCTGGCTGGTCTCAAGCCCCTGGGCTCAGGCAATCCTCTCACCTCTGCCTCCAAAATTGCTGGGATTACAGATGGCCTTTCTTTTTAAGTGAGAATCAGTTATAATGATAATAATCAATTATCCAGTGGTCATTGTTTGTCAGTACCAGCATTATTTGATGGGTGCTTTATACTTAGTATCTCACTTAATTTTATTCACACCCTAGAAACAGTGACTTATTATTAGCCCATGTAACAGTCGCCCACACTGAGGCTCAGAGAGCCTGAAACTGCCTGAGATCGTACAGTTAGAAAATGGCAGGACCAGGCTGGGCATGGTGGCTCACGTCTGTAATCCCAGCACTTTGGGAGGCCGAGACGAAAGGATTGCCTGGGCCCAGGGGTTCAAGACCAGCTGGGGCAACTTGGCAAGACCTCGTCTCTACAATAAATAAATTTTAAAAAGCCCTGCATGACAGCACACTCTTGTGGTTCCAGCTACATGGAAGGCTGAGGTGGAAGGATCACCTGAGCCCAGCAGGTTCCGGCTGTGGTGGCTGTGAGGGTGCCACTGCACTCCAGTCTGGGCAACAGAGTGAGACTTCTACTCAAAAAAAAAAAAGAAAAAAAATTGGCAAGACCAAGTACTGAAGGGTCTCTGTCCATTTCCAAAGACTGTTTGCCTCCTCCGTCAGCACTTAGCCTTGAAATAATGGTGCATTCTTGGACAAGGACTTACCTGTTGGTTTGTTTTCTTTTTTCTTCACTATCCCTGCTGGCTACCACGAGACCCCCTGAGCTTGTCTTGCTTCCAGTTCTTAAACAAAAGTCCTTCTTTTCCCCTCTAATCCTGCCACCTTTCTATAGAAAATGACAAATACTTTGCTTTAATGTCCTTGGATGACCTACAACTTAGGGCAGGAGAGAACGAGTCTGAAGTCAGATCATGATCCATAATTCTGAGGTAAACAAGTCCTGTGTTGTCCCAGACTCTGTGTCCCCTGTTAAGGAAACAGGCCTGCAGCCCAGAGAATCATCACTGATCTTTGAAGTCAGGCTTTGTTTGTTTTTTGTTTGCTCTTACTGCTCAGAACACAACTCAATCTTAGGTAATTTTCAAAAGAACTTTTCAAACTAATGACTTTTCTTTAATTGATAAATACAAAGTGTATATATGTATGTATGATGTACAACATGCTGTTTTTGATATAGATATACATTGTGGAATCTTAGCATGCAGAAATCAGAAATCTTAAATATCTTTCTGATTTCTCAAGAGCAGAAATCAGAAATCTTAAATATCTTTCTGATTTCTCAAGAGCAGAAATCTCAAATCTAGTAAGTGCATACCCTCTAAATCAGTGGCTCTGAGACACACGGCTCACATATTAAATCTAGTTTAGCCCACAGGTATAATGGCTTTGTTTGACATAATACAAAATACTATGTTGCTTTAACTGAACTTGGATGCCTTTGTTTAGAAAAATAATATATTCTTCGGTTGTCTCCACCCTCCTCTCTTTATTATCTTTTCCTGCTGTTCTTTCATGTCACCTGCCTGGCCCTTGAAAGTAAGTGAATTTCCACCCTGGGTGAACCACTGCAGAGTCAGAAAAGCAGAAAAACCAAATGATATCCAAAGTGAGAGTAACTCTTGTACTGTTGCTTAGCCAAATCATTCTTTCACCTGGGAAACCAAAACAATAATGTTTGCTATAGAAAGTGTATTTTTTTCCTCTTTCAAATAACTTGTGAAATCCACTACAGTGAGTGGTGACAGCTCGCAGATTCTGGGCCTCAACTCCCACTGCTAACCTTATCTGCATCCTCTGCTCTAACCCTGACTTGTTGGAGACACCTGTTCCATGCCTGTATTCTAGCGGGCAGCCCATTCCCCGAGTGGAATACACGGAGGAAGAAAAGAGGACGTGGGGCACGGTATTCAGGACCCTGAAGTCCTTGTATAAAACCCACGCTTGCTACGAGCACAATCACATTTTTCCGCTTCTGGAAAAGTACTGCGGCTTCCATGAAGATAACATTCCCCAACTGGAAGATGTTTCTCAGTTCCTGCAGAGTAAGTCCGCATCAGGGTCAAAGGCAGGAAGCAGGGTGGTGCTGGGGCAGAGGAGAAGGAAAGGGGAAAAAAGTCCACGGAGGTGAGGATGAGCCTGTGGAACGTAGGGATGCACGCAGGCTGATTCTCCCAGGAAGAACTCAAATCACTGAGCTCTGCCTTCTCTCTAGCCTCAACTCCTCATCTCCTTTTATCCCAGCAAAGACATCAGGCATAGATTTTTCCATATGCATGTTCGTGGGAAGGTTTTGCTTTGCTTCTTCAAGCCCAGGGCGTCCCATCAGGGCTCTCCCTGCAGTTCCTTGTTGTTTTATGAGTTGGCTGCAGTGTGGGTTTGTGTAAGGAATTGCTACAGATGGGGCAGTGCCAAGAGTCGTGAACTCTGAGTCTATGCATGTGGTGTGAATCCGGCCTTGGACCCCCTCTAGCTGGACGGACCTGCCTCGGTTTTTTCATCTCTCAACTTTTTAGCCTTTCTGGAGGGGAAATTGTGAGAATGAAATGCGATGTTGCATAAAAAAGCACCCAGCATAGCGCTGCACTTACAGTAGTGGCTTGGCGAACTCGAACTGAATGGGAATCTAGTCTTAGTAACTGAGTAGGTAAATGCATCATCTGGACTTTGGACAACCTCTCTAGGGGAAATGGGCATGTCCCTTTCGGCCAGGAGGGTGTTGATTCAACAAAAATAAAACATTTAAGTGACATATTGAATGCCTGCTGTGTGCCAGGCAGCATGAGGAAATAAATGTAGAGAGACAGTCCACAGGTTCATAGAAATGAAGAACTTTCTATGTGTCAGAACTGTGCAGAAGTGGACAGCTCCAGCCATGGCAGGGTGGGAGGATGTAGCCAGGATAGAGTGAGGGTAGACCAGGTGACCTGTGTGGCCTCTTCCATTTAGAAAGTCTTTACTTTCTGGATACACAGAGGAGAGAGATTTCAAGCACAGCGAGCTTCAGCCTGAACTGAAGATTCGCAGAACACAGGAGCTGTGGGAAATGCATTTGGGAAAGGCTCGGCTTCTACTTCATAGGGTTATTGTGGGAATTCACAATATACATAACATGCTTAGAGCAGTGCCTGATATATGGTACGGGATATATAAGTGTTAGCTATTATTTTCAAAATCACTGTCATTATTCTTCTCCTTCCAAGTTTGGAATGAATTGGGAGGCAGATACGGGAACCAGAGAGACGGTGATCAGAATGGCAGCTTAAAACAGCAAAAACCTTTTTTAGAGAATGTAGTATAGATGTGCACCCAAATGAATGTCCTAATATTCTACCTCTTGATCAGGTAAACTTACCTGCCAGTTCAGAGAGCAGACCAGGACACACTCCTCTGCGGGCATTCAAGAGAAAAAGAGCAACAAAAAGGGTTAAACTGAGAATATGCATCTCCTGTTCCCAAATGTTCCAATCAGACCAATCATTGCCTCTCCTGGGGTGGGCTGTGTGAGGTTCGGTAAAGAAGCTACAAGTGCTGCTCCCCTACTCTTCCTTTCTAGGAAATGGAGTGAAAATTTCTTCCCCATTCTAGAAACAATAGAAGTAGGGATTCATTGTTCTGCCTTACCAAACAGTAATGGAAACTAAATTTATTGGATGTTTCCAATGTGCGAGGCTCTGTGCTAAGTAATTTGTAGTCATTAGCTCTTTCGATTCTTGGAATACTCCTAAATATCTATCCACGTTTCGCAGATGAGAAAACTGATCAATGTAAATTCCTTGATCCAAACCACACAGCTAAAAAGTAGTTGGGTAGAGATTTGAAGCCAAATCTGCTTGGCATCAAAGTCCATGGTCCTGGGCAGTTGCGTGTATTATTTCCCTACCTGAAGATCTTAGGCCCCTCTGGCTTCACTGTGCTGGGCTTTGAGTTTTCTTTCTCCTTTGCTTACCAGGTTGCACTGGTTTCCGCCTCCGACCTGTGGCTGGCCTGCTTTCCTCTCGGGATTTCTTGGGTGGCCTGGCCTTCCGGGTCTTCCACTGTACACAGTACATCAGACACGGATCCAAGCCCATGTATACGCCTGAACCGTGAGTATTGTCCTCCAACTACTGGTTGCCAGCCACAGTGAGTGTCACCTCTTCCTGTCCCAAGAATGGAGTTTGGCTTCATTAATGACTGGCCCATGGGACTAGCTGTATGGTAGGTAATATGCAGTTTTAGCTATTATTATCATTATCACTGACATTATTCTTCTCCTTCCAAGTTTGAAACAACTTGAGGGACAGATACAGGAACCAGAGAGGTGATGATCAGAATGCTAGCTTAAAAAGAAAGAAAGAGCGATTTAGATAATGTAGTGTAGGGGTGTACCCAAGCAGACTTCCTAATATTGTATTCCTTGATTATGTAAGCTTACCTGCCAATTTACAGAGCGTAGTCTTGGATTGATTTTTGGTAGTACTGAAATAAACTTATCTATTTTGAAGGTTTTCTCTGTCCAAATAGACCAGATTAATTGAAGATTTGAGTATCCTGGGATCCAAGGATTCAGAACTTCCCTGGCGGTGGGAATGAGAGATCCCATTTAATCACAAAGTCAGAGAGTTATGAAGTTTGTGATTTCAAATGGGAGCAGGAGCAAGTGACAACCAAGCTATCTCAACACCTCCTAAATACAAGTCTAGATGATTCTTATCTGCATAGGCCTAAACTGCTTCTTGGCTAGAGGTAGAGAATGGCCAACCACAATGCTTTTTACGTTTGTGTGAAGCCAACTCCTTGGTCAGATAAAATTTATGCAATTTATTTTTTTAAAAAAATCAATAAGACACACACAACTATTTTTCCCTGCCCACAAAGTATATTGCTACGAGTCAGAAAAGACCTGTTGCAAATGGATGCGGCACTTCAAGTGTTGAATAAATAGTTTCTCTTCTCTGACTGCTGCTCTCTCCAGACTAAGAGAAGGACAGCACTATTTTTTTCCCTAGTTCCTGGTAGGAATAACTGAGCATATTGTATTTGCCCAGGGAAGTCAGTTGCCAAGGAGAAGGCTTGCGATGACAAGTGCTCATGGACCATAGCTCACACAGGGGCAGACCCTCAGGAATATTGCTCTTCTGTCTTGTGAACCACTGGGCATGCTCCCAAGACCCCTGATTGCTAAGTCCTACTCTGTATCTGTCTCTTACTTTTCTGTTCTTTTCTCTTGTACCTTGCCTCATCTGACACCAAGCTCTGCCTATCATTTATTCCTAGAGAGAGATCATGATTCTAAATGAACTACTTCTGTTCTTCCTCCTCATGCAGAAAGACTGAATCTAGCTTGTTTTAAGCCTCCTCCCCGCCATGCTCTGTGCCTTCTGTCTTTCAGAGACATCTGCCATGAACTGTTGGGACATGTGCCTTTGTTTTCAGATCGCAGCTTTGCCCAATTTTCCCAGGTAAGGAATGGATCTCTTTAGCCTCCTACTTATAGGGCTGAGACCTGGATTGCATAAATGAGTTGAGCCTGTAAAGGGACCTTGAGCCTTTTGCAGGAGTGAAAGCCAGGGGCAGGTCTGTGATCCCACCTGAGATAGGTGTGTGGCTCTGTGAAGCTGGCTAAATACCCATTCCAGGGGCTACAGCATGGGACTGATGAATTGCTTGTCCTCTGAATCATACATGTGTTGTCAAATCTGTAAATCTCATTGTCCTACCAGGTGTAATTTAAGAGCCTTCTCATCCATGAAAATCTGCCCTGATTCCCCTGCAAAGGTTACGTCACCTTCTTCCAAGTTCTCCTAGTACCTTTCCCTAGCCTTTTGCTAGGACCACTGCAACCTTCTACCTTATCAGGCAAGTCATTTGTGCATACACTAGAATTAAATAAGATGATGTTTGCCAAGAATTCAGGGCCAATAACCAGACTTATCGTTGGCAAACAAATGAGACAAATATTTCATCACCATCATCAAAGCAGCAGCTTGGACTTTGATTCATCTTTCACAGTGGGGAACAAGCTCAAGAAATGCTTTTAGATGAGTGAAAAAATTCAACTGAATTTTTCTAGACACTAATTCTCTTAGAGGCAGCCTAAAACCATGACTAGATAACTGGGATGATGAGAGAGTTGAAAGATGGTTCTGATGAACCCATAGGCCCAAGCCCGCCACTGGCCAGGTGTGTGACCTGTGCCATGCGGCCAGTCACCCTGAGCTTCAGTCTCCACAGATGTGGATCAGTTCACTTCCTCACAAGGAAGAATGAGGACCAAGTGAAATGAAATGACCCATGAGCAAATGCTGGGCCAAGTGTGAATTTCAGAATAGTGGAATTATAAGCATTTTCCCTCAACTGGAAGAAACAAGTATTTCTACTGTAAAATGAAGAGGCTGCCACTTAATATTGGGAACAAACAAAAAAGCTAAATTCATTGCTTGCTAGTAAGGGAGAACTATGCTTGTCACCTCCCTAAACAACAAGGTGAGGTTTTGGGAATGATGGAGTTCAGAGATTGTTGAACTTTTAGAATTGGGAGTGTTTAGGGAAGAGTTGAGTTTTTGTTTGTTTTGTTTGTTTTGTTTTGTTTTTTGAGTTGGCATCTGTTGCCCAGGCTGGAGTGCAGTGTTATGTTCACAGCCACCAACCACAGCCTCCACCTGCTGGGCTCAGGTGACCCTTCCACCTCAGCCTTCCAAGTAGCTGGGACTACAGCCACATGCCACCATGCCCAGCTAATTTTTTGATTATTGTAGAGACAAGATCTTGCCAAGTTGTCCAGGCTGGTCTCAAACCCCTGGGCTCAGGCAGTCCTCTTGCCTCTGCCTCTCAAAGTGTGTGAGCCACTGCAACCGGCTCAGTTGAGTTTTAATTGTGGAAGCATCACCTTTCACATTCAGAAGTATGGTTACTTCTGCCAAGATGTCATTGATTGCTTGAGACAGTTGTAAAACCAGGACTTGTTACTGTGTCTGAAGAACAATCAGTCTTCTCCTCGGAGAATAGGAACTATTTATTCTCACCACCAGAAGCTACTCTGCCCAGGCTAACTGGCAGTCTTCCTGAAGCCATTCCATTTGGGTAGCCCCACAGAAGAGTAGACGGTGACTCAAGTCAACAAACAGGATCTGCTGGGGCATCATGTCACATGGCTCAGACTTTTATCTGGACAACCCCAAGGCAAGGAGTCATGTTGAAAGTTCCTAGAGAACATTCCTTTCTGATTTAAGGGCAGGACTTGCTTTCTGCTGCAGTAGAAAATGAGGTGGGGATGGAGCACAAGGAAATACTGGGGACTCTGGTTTCTGGCAAGCTCTGGGCCCACAAAGAATGATGACTAGGAGAACAGGGCATTATTTTGATCTTGGGTTTATCAGTAGCTTCTGTTGAACTGAGGACTGTGGCATTTCTGGGCAGGTGGGTGGAGTGGAGATGGGGGTGGGGCTAGAGAGTAGAGCCAGGCTAGGAATTTGTCTGAATTTGGTTTGCCCTGAATCAGACAGCATTTTCTAAGCATAGTCTGGGCCAGGCTCTGGGAGGGATACAGAGATGCAGTCTGTGAAGGCTTTTGCTCCCAAGTGGGCCCATTCATTCATCCCCATCTGTGTCTACGACCAAAGTGATCTCACCCAATCTCATTGCAATAAATTCCAGCTCCACTCTGATTACAGACACATTTGTGTCTTCAGCCAGACTTCAATCCCAAAATTCAGAGTTATATATCCAAATGCCTACTCAGTATCTCCCCTTGGGTGTCTACTAGATGTTTCTATCGTCCTGTCATAACTATATTCCAGATCTTTCCACTCTACCCTTCTCCACCCACAGCCTGCCCTGTGCATGGCAACTCCACCCTCCCAGCTGGTCAAACCAAAAGCACTTGGGGACATCATCAACTCCTTTCTGTCTTACTCCCTAACCGGTCTTACAGGAAATTCTATGTGTGCTACCTTCAGGAAATGTATAGAATCTGACCACTTCCCATAACGCCCACTGCTACCAACATGGTCTCACCCACTGTTGTTTCTCACCCTGGTAACTGCAGTAGTCTTCTCACTGGAGTTCTTCCTCTACTCTTGGTCTTGTCCCTACTCTCAATCCAGGCTACTAATGTCCTGATAACATAAGTCAGATTATGCCTGCCTCTCTGCTCATATCCCTGCAATGGCTCCCTAGTTCACTGAAAGGAAAAGCCCAAGCCCTGAATGTCTAAAAGATCCTAAATGATCTGGTTCCAGATCCTCTTTGACACCATCTGCCACTTCTCCCTGTCTAACTCTCCTCCTGCCACACTCGTCTCTCCCTGTTTCTTGAACCAACCGATCTTTCCCCTCCTTAGGGATCTTTTGTGCTGTCTGTGCTTGGCCTGCAGTGCACTTCCCTCAGATGCCAGCAGCATCGACAACCCACTTCTGGGGCGTCTTTGCTCAAACATCACCTTCTCAGTGATGCTGACCCTAGAGCCCTACTTAAAATCACAGCTTCCCTCACATGTCCTGGAACTCCCAATTCCCCTTACCCCTTTCTCCTTCTGCATCTTCTTTCCAAGGAACTTATCACCTTCCAACATACCTATGTATGCTTATTATGTGTTACTTATTGTCCATCTCCACTAAGAAACCACACGACATCTTCATGGATTTTTATACTGCCTGGCACATAGAAGGAACTCGATAGATATTTCTAGAGTGAATGAATGCATGGAGTAGAGGAGACACACACACACACACACACACACACACACACACACACACAGCAGACTGAGTAAATGTTGTAAAAGAGAACAAGAAATGACTAGAGGAATTCTCCAATCGGGGCTGTAATGAGAAGTGATCCATGATGCTTCCGCCTTTGCAGCCATGTGTGTGCTTGGACGGACGTCAACCGTGTGTCTGCAGTTCCTGTGGTGCTTTCAGGGTGCATGTTTAAGATTTGTCCAGTACTCCAGGAGTGTTCCACTCATACCGTGGGAGAATAATCATTCATCGAGAGATGAAACCTTAGACATTTAACTGATTATGTAACCATGAGCAGGTCCCCTTCCATCTCTGTGCCTCAGTTTCTCCTCAGTTGTAAAGTGAACACAAAGAACCAAGTGATGGTAAAAGGTGGTTTTCCATGCTCTAGAGGTCTATGATTGCATAATATTGTCCAGAAAAGACTTGACAGCACACTCAGGGTCCATGTGGGCCCTTCCGCAGACATCTGGCCCCCTGTCACCTTCCTATTGGTCAAGTACCACACTGATATTGAGGGTGAAAGTTGGGAATGGGTAGACGCCATCTGCACCGGTGACTCTGTTTCTCCCCAATTTCAGGAAATTGGACTTGCCTCTCTGGGTGCGCCAGACGAGTATGTTGAGAAACTCGCCACAGTAAGTCCCTTCTATCCCTGGGAGGATGCAGGAGTGCTATGGGCTGTGGCCCTCACATCTTGAGGCTTTGCTGATTCCCTAGAAACCAGGTCATTTGGTTAAAAAAGAAATCAGAGTCAGAATATGGTGGGTTTCATTTGCACATGTGAAACTTCACGTTTTGATTCATTTCGCCTTAGTGATTTGATTTTGAAATAGGCTGCATGCAGATGTTGACATCTTTTAAATTTTAAACACCAGCTGTAAGCCCCTGGGCACGAAGTGTGTGTATTAGGCGATCTGGACTCACGACTTTGAAGAGGGCATATTCACATCTCTGTCCCTGTCCTGAGCATACATTAGGATCTTTCCTTCCTCAGACACAACATGGAAATGAGGGTGGGCTCTGTCCATTTTCTAGAACACGTCCTTCTCCTGAGGGTATCTGATGACACTGTCCTCTGAAGCTGTGGAAGGAGCACCTCAGTGCAGTAGCAACTTCCTCTCTGTATACTCCAATTTCAGCACACCCCTATCCAGCTGCTAAGCCATATCTCTTATGATGTGCCCAGCCTGGAAGTTGAAGAAGAAACGCTAATAATGGAATTAGGGACCACCAATCAATGAAAATCTATCATGAAGATGTGTCAGTTTAAGAGTTTATTAATTCAATCCATCAGAAAGTCTAAAGCTCCCAGAAGGGTTTCTCTCACTTGCCAGCTGCTATTAACCCTGGACAAGTGTCTTTTGCTTTCTTATCTCTAAAAATGGATCCAACAGTTTATATCCTGCCCATCTCAAAAGTATATCATGAGGATCTAAAGAGTTACATTTTGTGAATGTGACTTCTGAAATGCCAGGTGCTACAGAACTGGATGTAATTTCTTACTTGTACGAAGAAAATGAACTTGGAACTCAGAGCACCATGTTGCCTGCCATGACAGTGACAAAAGGACTATCACCAATCTAGCATATCAAAAAATATTATATGATTGATCCACTGGTCTGGAAAACATTCTGGAGTCTTGCTGTGCCTTTATTTTGCTGTGTAACTGCACACATATTGCTTCCTCCTTCTGGGCTAAAGACTCCTCGGCTGTGTGTGAGGAGGTCAGACCAAACTCTGACAGTCTCAGCATTAACATTCTTTTGTCTAGTTATCAACCTTAACTATAACTCACCCCTAACCCTCCCAAACTGTGACCATCTCCAGCAGCCAGCTGAGCTTCTTCTTGATCCCAGAGCCCCAGGACTCTTTCCCTGGCAGGCGTCTAGCACTGCAAATTATTGAAAGAAAAGAACTTGGTTGTCTGGGGGGGACAAGTAAAATGGTTGACTTCAGAAACACCCCGAGTGTCAGCATGGATGCTGGAATGTGCGCCTTATTGACGCTATTGCCACCCAGCCCCACCTCCCATGATCATATCTGCTAGAATTACCAGATAACCCCCACCAATGTGAGAGCAGCTTAGGAGTGCCTAACTCTAGCTGATGCCACAGCGAAAGAGTCAAAAGGGATGGAGTTCCTGTCATAGTAAGAGCACCTTGTGGGGAGCATCATTTGGGGGTCTTTCAGTACCCTCAATGCTTCCCATCACGCCTTGCAGCCAGCTTACCTTTGATTCAACAGGTAGCTAGGCAGGTGAGATACAGAACACAAAGAAGTGATCACAGGTCATGTGGATTCAACACACCTGTGCAGACTCCCACCCGGGCCATCCTGCCCCGGGTCCTGGGGCATTTGCTGCCTCCCACTTCTTTGGAGAATATATTAGTAAAGGTTCCCCAGAGAGACAGAACCAATAAGATTTATAGAAAGAATGAGAGAGAGAGAGAGAGAGAGAGAGAGAGAGCGCTATGTGAGAGGGGACTTATTAGGGGAATTGGCTCACACAGTTATGGAGACCAAGTCCCACGATATGCTGTCTGCAAGCTGGCAAACTTAGTCAAAGTTCAAAGCCACAGAACCAGGGAAGCTGATGGAATACCTCTTAGTCTGAGGCCAAAGGGCCAAGAACCTGGAGGTGGGGTTTGGGTACACGTCCCACAGTCCAAAGACCTGAGAGCCACGAGTGCTGATGTTCAAGGGCAGGAGAAGAAGGGCGTCTTGGCTCAGGGATGAGAGAGAAAGAGAAAGGATGGTGTTCACCCACATTAAGGGCAGATCTTCCCCCACTCAGTCCACCAACTCACGAGCCAGTCCCCTCCAGGAACACCCTTACCACACACACCCAGAAACATTTTACCCAGTCAAACTGACACATAAACTTAGCCATCACCATTACAGGTGTGCTTCAGCTTGACTTTCCCTTCCAGATCTACTGGTTTACTGTGGAGTTTGGGATCTGCAAACAAGGAGACTCTATCAAGGCATATGGTGCTGGGCTCCTGTCATCTTTTGGTGAATTACAGGTATGACCCAAGCAGGATGAGTTTGAAAGTGGTGGGCACAGGAAACCATTGTTTTTCTCTTAGTCTTGTCGAGTGCTCCTTTACATTCATTCTGAGATTAAGCCTGAGGGCTCATCCTCTAGCAATGGGCACCTTAGCAGCTATGAGTTCATCATGGCTGCAGGTGTTAGCCATGGAAACTGAATTGTGAGTGCACAGGTCTCTAGGCTGGATGGGTCTCCTGAGCTCACAGTTGAACTGTGCTTGCAGCCTTGTGTGTTGCCAAGCATGTGCCAGAAAATATGGTTGGTCTCTATCTTGTCTACTGATCACTTTGCTTGAAAGTGGTTGGAATGGATTACTCCTTTCTCTCTTGGCTACAGGCTTTAGATGAGCTCTGAAGGGTACAATCTAGTATGTGCAAAATAACTTGGATGACTGCATTTGGGCTGGGGTATAGAAGGAATCAGGTGGGATGAGTCATACAAATGGTCTATGGGAAGCAGCAGAGACCACTAACCCTGCTTTAACCATGCAAATATCTCACTTGGGACCTGCAGTACTGTTTATCGGGCAAGCCAAAACTCCTCCCCCTGGAGCTGGAGAAGACAGCCATTCAAGAGTACACTGTCACGGAGTTCCAGCCACTGTACTACGTGGCAGAGAGCTTTAATGATGCCAAAGAGAAAGTGAGGTGAGCTGATGACCAAGGTGAGCCACTAGCTCTGGGGGCTCCTGACTCGGGCTGGTGCCACTAATCTGTGGGCAGCCGGACAGGAAGTAGACTCCATACCATAGCAACTTTGTGCCACAGACGACTTATCTCCCCACCTCCTCTACTCTCACCCTCTTCTGCTGTCTGTTGGGAGGCTGGATGTGCTGACCCCTGCCCACAGCCCTGTCACCTGTTCACTACTCAGAGCAGTCATCAAGTCTAGTCATTGATGCTTCCTGTCCACAGAGTGGCCACAAAAATCCCCAGAAGTCTTCTGATCAGGGAAGTCCCTTCTTCACTTTCTTCCCCTGGACACCTTCGCAGCTTGCTCCCTCGCCTCCTTTATGCCTTCACCCAAATTTAATCTTTGTGTGCCTTTCTCCAACCAGCTTATTGAACATCTCTGCCCACCTCTGCTGCTGGTGCTTCTGTGATTCATTTTTTTCCCCTAGGACTTACTAACTTCTAATATATTGCATAATGGAAGCTCCATGAAGGTAGGAATTTTTGTCCTTTCTGTCCCTTGCTCTTTCTCCAGCCCCTAGAACAGTGGCTGACATAGAGTAAAGACTCTATAAGTAATTGGCAAAGGCATCAGTCTGGGAGGCAATTCAGCGAAGGCTGATGAGAGGTGCTGGGACTTGGAGACTCAGCCCTCTGAGCTGACAGCCTGTCCTGCCTTCAATCTGCTGGAGGCAACCCTCTGACAGACCCGCATCCTACCAGGAGACAGGTCGGGCAGAGGGTCTATCCGGATGTGAATATCCTAATCCTCACCGTGTGTTGCCACTTTTAAATAAAATTTGTATCAGTGATGGGTGACAGGCATAGGACCATAGGCCTTTGGGAGTCTATGAAGCTGGCTGTGTCAGCAATCAATGCACTGGGCGTAGGTAATTTTTTTTTTTTTTTGAGTTGGGGTCTCACTCTGTCACCCAGACTAGAGTGCAGTGGCATGCTTCTGGCCTTGACCTGCTGGGCTCTGGCGATCCTTCTGCCTCAGCCTTCCAAGTAGCCGGAACTATAGGCATGCGCTATCACGCCTGGCTAATTTTTTTGATTTATTGTAGAGACGAGGTCTCGCCAAGTTGCCCAGGCGGGTCTCGAACCCGCGGGCTCAAGCAATCCATTCACCTCAGCCTCCCAAAGTGCTAGGATTACAGGCTGAGCCACCAAGTCCGGCCATGGCTTAGGTAATTAAAGGTAAAATGCTGGCTCACAGGTCCACATCATTTGGCCTCAAATTATTTCCTTTCTCCCCCTCTCTTTTGGGATCTCAAGTACTTTCCGCTCTGCTTTCTAGTTATCTCTGAAACCATCATCCTTCAGCAGTAGCCTCACCTCCCTATGGCCCCTAAGTTCTCCACTGTACCATTCCTGGGGCCTCTTGAAGGCTGTGGATTTTAGCGGTTTTGTACATTACCTCACCGGGGTAACTAATATTAATAATAATGTCTAGTACATGCCTAACACCTATTATGTGCCAAACACTGTTCTAAGTGCTGCTCGTGCCTTCATGAATTTAACCTTCAAATAAGACTGTAAAGTTTGTAGACAGGGGTACAGAGCACCGAACTGGTAACTCACCCAGGGCCAGTCACACAGCTATGAAGTGAGTAGCCTAGGGCTTGGTTCCAGGCAGCAGGGCCTAGCTCATGAGCACCCTGTCATACTGAGATCACATTTGGATGGGTCCTTCTGGAGGCAACTCTAACCCGCATTTGATCAGTCCCAGATCCGCAAGGAAGAGCTTGCCAGGATACAGGCCCGTCAGGCCTCTGAAATCCCACCTGCTTTGCCAGTGCTTAGGGCCCAAGGGAGACAACCACAGAAACTCTTCTGTTAAGAGGTGGCACACAAAGTCAAAGAGAATACTGAAGAACAAGGCTCAAAACAAGGAAGGGAAAGTGGGCATCCCTGGGGAGTTTCTCAGAGCATCCTGGCTAAGAGAAACCAACTCCAACCACTTTCACTTACAAGATTCAAGTTCTAGACAGAGATTTGATTCATGTGTTCCTTCCTGGTCAGAGGTGGGCTGGTCCCCAACACTGACTGCCTGACTAGCCACAACCAGAGGGGAAGGGGTGAATTGCCCACAGCAAAAATGAGGTGCTTCATGGAAAGAGGGGGAGAAGAGATACAGAGCAGGTGAAACCACAAATGGGTATCATTTGGCTTATGCCACCAACTGGACTGAGAAAGCTCTTTCCAGAGAAGAAGTGGAGAGATACGCTTGATCATTCGTCCTTGACTAAAGGCAGCTAACACTCAGGGGACACCTACGCTGTCTTAATAGCACTTACTACCACCCTCAGAGGTAGGTGCCGCTAGTGCCTCAGTTTTAGAGAAGAATGAGTAAATTGGGGCGCAGAAGAGTGGTGCCCCGGCCCTGGTCACATGGACTTGGGAACTTGGGGAGCCACTCTTGCCAAACTTGAGGGGCCCTCCTGTCTTCCTTATCGTTGTCTTTCCAATAAGGCAGCCTCTACTTTCACCAGCGACCAATATGGACACATCATTTGTGATGATTGCAGCCATCTTGTTAATGATATCGCTTGATGTCCTTCACAGGGGCCCTGCAGGGGATTCCTGTCAAACCTGGGAGTCACGCATTTGGAAGGCAGGAAATCAAAGAGCCCAGGCCAGAGTCAAATATCCAGGGTCCCTTCCCAGCTGCACAACTCACTGATAGGATGGCCTTGGTAGTTACATAACCTCCCTAAGCCTCAGTTTCCTTATCTGTAAATTGGAGAGAGTATTAGTACCTACCTCCCAAGGTTTTCGTGAAGGTTGACTTAGGAAAGATATTTGTAAAGCGTGTAAACTGGTTAGGACTTAACATAGTTCTTGGTACATAGCACTCAGTTCATGTTAAATTTCATTGTTAGCGGAGTGCATTCTTCAAATCTTGGGCTATTTCTCTCTTTGAATGCGTGTTTATGCACACACACACACACACACACACACACACACACACACACACACACACGCACATGCACACGCACACACACAGGTTTCCCAAGAAGACTCAGTAAAACTCCATTCCCTGCTTGGCCTGACTTCTGAAGCTCCTGTTTAGTGAGGTTTGGGGGCTACTCATAGTGAAGTGAAATTCCGCTGAGAAATCTCTTAAAATTATCTTTCTCTAAACGGTGTCCCTCTCTCAGTCCTGTGCTTTTGGTTTCAGGAACTTTGCTGGCATGATCCCTCGGCCATTCTCAGTTCGTTATGACCCATACACCCAAAGAATTGAAGTCTTGGACAATACCCAGCAGCTTAAGATTTTGGCTGACTCTATCAACAGTAAGTAATTTACACCCTGTAAGGCCACTCTCTTTCCCAGTAACAGAGGATTGCGTTTTCCTACCTTCATTGTAGGAACAATAAGAAATTAGCCGGGCTCAGTGACTCAGCCTGTAATCCCGTGCTTTGGGAGGCTGAGGAGAGTGGATTACCTGAGCCCGCGGGTTCGAGACCTGCCTGGGCAACTTGGCGAGACCTCATCTCTACAATAAAAAAAAAAAAAAAAAAATCAGCCAGGCGTGGTAGCGCATGCCTGTAGTTCCAGCTACTCGGAAGGCTGAGGCGGAAGGATCGCCGGAGCCCAGCGGGTCGAGGCTGCGTTAGCCAGGAGCGGCCACTGCCCTCCAGTCTGGGCGACAGAGTGAGACTCCAACTCAAAAAAAAAAAAAGAAATTTATTAAATATCAAATTCAGAAGAAAAACATCTCCACATAAGCCATGGATGCATTGAGGGAGAAGAACTGGACTAAAAGACCAGGATTGCATGACTATCCTTTCGCCTTTGATCTTCCTAGATTGCGCCCACCTTCTTGCACCACACCACCTGGCCGTCACCCTATATTCTTCTTTCTTTTGCATCTCCATCCCTTCCATGTTAAGTGTCCAGCATTCTGCCTGATTCTATCTACTGTATCAGCTATCCAATATTCCATCAATTCATATATTGGTCTTCTGCTGTTCTTTGATAGTGAGGATATTATAATAATTGCTCTTAAATCACAGGTCTGCTGTGTTCATCATCTGCTTCTCTCTTTAGCCCTCCATGCTGTCATCCAACAACACTGGTCAACATTTAGCTCCCGTGCTGTCTCCTGGCTCCCAGCCTGTGCAGGTTTTTTTATGTTTAGAGTCTCCTCCTTCCCATCCCTATATAGAGATGCCCAGGTCCAGCTTATCTTTCATTCTCACATAGATAGCTCTTCTTGCAGGAACACTGGTTTGGATGCCCCTCCTATGTCTTTGCGTTTCTACAGATCATTCCAAGGACTTATCACTGCATTGTTTTATAATTGTTTACTTGGTCACCCCAGCTAGACCTGAACAAAGAACCACATCAGGTTCACTGTCAAATCACCAGCACTTAGTCCTATTTCCCAAAATTATGTTAAGTACTCAAGAGTTCTTGAATGAATGGGTGGAACTTCCAAAAGGGGTAGCCTCCATAGAAGAATTTTAGACCAGGTGGAGGACTCCCTGCCTTATATGATGCCAATGAAAGCCAAA
Organism: Cephalopachus bancanus; assembly: GCA_027257055.1. Lineage (NCBI taxonomy): Eukaryota > Metazoa > Chordata > Mammalia > Primates > Tarsiidae > Cephalopachus > Cephalopachus bancanus. The sequence continues at coordinate 1,392,154 of JAPVLO010000028.1, read as the reverse complement.
AGGGCAGGTGGACTTAAAGAGTTCCTTTAATACCATGTGACATTGCCTATACCATTTCTAACACATAGGGCCAGAGCTGGCTGTAATAGTCATTCCCCAGTAGGCTTGGCCACCTGTGGTCAGCAATTTGAAAAAGTCCAAGGCTGATTTGTCCTCTAGACTCTATCGTTGACATTCAGCAGAAGTTCACTGAAAAACCAGCTGAGTGCTCCAGAGATTAAGATGTAAGACAAGCTGGGCTTGGTGGCTCAGCCTGTCATCCCGTGCCTTTGGGAGGCTGAGGTGAGTGGATTGCCTGAGCCCGCGGGTTCGAGACCCGCCTAGGCAGTGAGACCTCATCTCTACAATAAATCAAAAATTACCGGGTGTAGTAGCGCGTGCCTGTAGTTCCAGCTACTTGGAAGGCTGAGGCGGAAGGATCGCCGGAGCCCAGCAGGTCGAGGCTGCGGTGGCCAGGAGCGGCCACTGCACTCCAGTCTGGGTGACAGAGTGAGACTCCAACTGAAAAAAAAAAAAAAAGATGTAAGACAAAGGGGTCAGTCCATAGCTGGTTTTGCTCCCTTTTCCTCTGAAAATTCTAAAAAAAAAAAAGAAAAAACAAACAAAAAAACTCTATAGGAGATTATTGATAAGGGAATTTTTAAAGTCACAGAATAACATGTTTTGGAATTGAAGGATCCTTAGAGCCATGTAATCTAGGCAAGGCCTCATCACCTCTCTATATTTGTTTCCTCAATATCTAGGAGGGAGTGAGGCTTGTGTGTTAGCTTTGAGTCAAAGCCCCAGACTAAGTTTACCAAATTTATGGTAAGTCTTGGAATCTGTAGACCTCAGGTGACGCTAGCACTAGAGGTTTGTATGAACCACACTTTTAGGCCCAATGCCTTAGCTTCTTCAAGTATCTGTAGACGGTGATGTAAAAGAGAAACAGAGAAGATGGTGATTTGCCTAAAGAGAAACCTGTCAAGTCCTCCCCTAGGAAATAGTCTGTGAAAAGAAAAGCTAATTACTTTAATAGCTCTAACACTTCCTAGATCATGCACGTACCCGTACCACAACCAGGCTGTGAGCTCCTTGAAGGTTGGGGTGGCAACCAGCTTATCCAAACAGCCCACAAATCCCCTAAAACTTTGTACATTGTGAACACTTGAAGAGTCCTTGTTCATTATAGGAGTGGCCCATCTGGGTGGTATTTTTCTTTTTAGGTGAAATTGGAATCCTGTGCAATGCCCTCCAGAAAATAAAGTAAAGCCACAGACAGAACTTGATCTGTCAACTGAGAATGTGTTGATGGAACTCCAGCTACTTCTTTCACATGAAAAATTCTGAAAAGCAAACCTTCATTTGAAATGACAGCTTTATATCCTTTTTAGAACAAGATGGAGAATCAACAAGTAAATCAAAATAATATAAAATAATAGTATATGAATACATCCCCAAAAGTATCATGGTAGATCTTTTGGGGCTGTCTTTGATTTAGAGGTGATAATCTCATTATTCTCAATTGAATTAAGTCAATAATCTGCCACATTTTATCAAGGTCAATTAAAATTTGGGAACTGCTTCATTCAAACTTCACATATGTTTTTGTTATCTGCCATAGAGAAATTCATAAAGGAGCATACATGGCTAAATGTAAAACACAAAACTGTCATCAGAATTAAATTATTGGATTTAATACAAATCTTAAACTGCAAAGTTCATTTTGTGTTGGACTTAACTATGGTTCCAATTACTGCTTTGATAATGTGCCTATGTAAATTCAGGAGCCCATTAAAATAGTTACAAATATTGAAGTTTCATTTTATATAATGTCAAGCATTATATTAAAATATTTTTGTATGTTTTATTGTCATTGTAAATACTACCGTGTAAGGTAACAAAACTCCCCACCCAATCCTGACAATTTTCAGCATCATTGTCCAATTATCAAATCTGTTTTGGGAGACATTTTGGAGACATGTATGATACAGCAGATGTTGACTAAATGCCCGTTTGGTAAATATTCATTGAATAAATAAATGAATACATTATTAAAAGGCAAACACACCAGAAAATTGGCAATTTTATTGTGTTAGAAAAAACATTAGTAGTTACAAAATTTTGCAGTTTTAGCTGTTCCTTGGAATAAAGTGTTCTTCTCATTGCCTTAGAAAAATATTAGCTGGATAATCTTGTGACATGAAGAAATAATCGTATACTCAGATTTCCAACTCATTGGAGGGGCTCATTGTGACCATCACAGTCATTTCTGGACAGTCAACAGACTTTGACTTTTGTTGGTTGTGCATTTGGCATGAACACATGACTATCTGTGGGTAAAATACCTATGATTTCAAACCTATAGTGTGAACATCTTACACTACTTTACATTTCGTTTTGGAAATAATTGAGACATAAAACATTTGCAGGGTGTTTGTTCAAGTGTAAATCTCAGAACAGCTATAGCAACAACAGTAAATCCTGGATCTCAGCCTGGCTCCACCTAATTCTAATCTCTGGGGATGGAGGCCAGGGACTAGCATTTTTAAGCTCACCCATGTTATTCTTTTTTAAAAAAATTCACAGTCAAATCTACTAGGTACATAAGTTTGAGAAAACCTAACTGCTGATGGTCAGTCGGCTACTTGCCAATGATGTCAACATGGATAAGCCACTTCCCTTTTTTGGACCTCAGTTTCACTCTAATGATGAAGAAGTTAAACCATATAATCAAGATCCTTTCTGAACTTGAAATATGACTCAGATGCTCACATATGTCTTTAAATAGCTATACTGACTCACTAATAGCATGTAATAATACTTATCTAAGTATGCCAGCTGAGAGGAAAGAGAAATTTAGTCTGAATATGCCTGAGGTTTCTTTGCTTTGAAGTTGGGATTTTCATATCTATATTGATTTTCTCTTGCCTTTATAAAACTCAGTGATTTTGAAAGTGGAAATGAACTTTTTCTTCTAGTCTTCCTCTAAACACCAAACATTCTGCAAAGGGGCTATTCTGATGTTTCTTTATTTCACATTAAAAGTAAATTATTGATTCTGGAACTTGAATATTACATAGCATTTTAGACTGAAGATGGAATAGTGAGTTTTAGTTCCAATAAAGATATCTTAATGTATTTGAAGTTAAAGTTTGGGATTAAGTTGTGATTTTACCAGAAAAATAATTATATACTGAGCAAAAGATAATCTTTGCTTTTTGGCTATATAGTATCCAGTTCTTAACTCTTATAGTCCAGATACAAAAGCCCAGTCTATAGCAGTGATAGCCAATACATTTTCAATATGTTTGTAGTAGTATTTTTTAATTTGCAGTAAATGAACACTCTTTTAGAAACAATGGTAATGTTTTCTGAGAAATTATCTTGTATACAACCAAAAGAAATACATATAAAAAATTACAGGTATGTAGTATTGGTGTTCAATAAGTTTTGAAAGTAAGACTCTAAGTTTTAATTCTAGTTTCCAAGTTATGTAATTTCTATGCAAATCAAAAAATCAACCAATAAATTGTGAGCTTTATAAAAACAGGAACCTTGACTTTATTTTCACTTCTTAAACTCTTGGCACCTAATACATAATAGGTGCTCAATAATTTTTTAAAAAGCACTTCTGAGTGAGTTACGTCACGGGAAATGTAATGAAGATTGTCATACAAATAAACTGTTTTGTTAAAAAAAAGTTTATAAACAGCTAAATTTGCAATATTTCTTTTTAAAAGCTATTGTAAAAATTATAACAGTCTAAGTTGTGGTTTGTTTTTAAAGAAGGATACTGGCCCTTATACCTAGCTTAGACTAGATTGTGGCTAGTTATTTCGTATTTCTGTGACTTGAATAATAACTGTAATATGGAAAATGCTTAATAACTGTTTATTAATAAATAAAGGGAACAAATTGCATCAATGAAGCTTCATAGTTGTTCATAGTGGGTCTTAAATGCTGAGAAAGTACTGAGTGACTTTTCTAACAGTTGCACAAAATCACTGAACAACCACAATTAGAAAGCCTATAAAAAATAGACTTTGCAAAGGGGAAAAATTGTGATCAAAGCTTCTTCCCAGTAAAGTGTGCACCACCACCCCCCAAAAAACACAGATGGTCATTGCCTTTTAATAGATTTCCTGTGCAGTTTCAAAAGCTATAAACTGTAGTAGTTTTGATATGCACTAGAAATGACTCTAATGGCTTCTATGCCATAAATTTTCTCCTCACTTATAATCTACTTTCAATTCTGCTAGCTTCGAGGCACAGATTATCTTCTCATCTGTAGTAAGCAAAATTCCTTTAAAGAGTAAGCTCAGAGTGATAAGCAATTGCTGAGAGGATTGATTCTAGTCTTGCATTGTAAACATGGCTCTTTCCTATAATATTATTTGTCATTGCTCAGTTACTCTTTAACAATTCTTGTTTTGAATGTTTATTGCAAATTGCTTTATTTTGACAATTTCCGAATAGTTGAAACTCTATCAAAAAGGAAACATGATAAAAAGTGACATTAGCAAGATGATTGAGTAGGAGATAAAAGACTTCTTTCCCACACAAAAGATAACACATAGAGAGCTATCTATAATGATAGTAGCCTTATGAGGGCTCAAGGTACTATTTAAGAACCTGCAGCAACACACTGAAGCAAAATAATGTACAATTGTTACGTAGAAATTATCTCTAGAAAGATTACCACACCCGAGACGTCTGGCAATGACTAGGAACAAAAAAGAAGGAAGGGGACTCTCAGTATCAGCCAGGTGATGAGTGCCACCATGAGCCCCAGTGACCTGCTATGTAGAGAACATCAGCATTTTTCATCAAGGAGGCAACCAACAGCTATCCCACTGCCAACCACCAGAGATGCCTTGGTCCCTCCATGCATGACTGTGCTTCAAATCCTGGCTGCATGGCCACTCCACCAGGGATACTGCCACAACAAACATACCACAGTCAGTACCCAGAACCAAAAGGAATTGGCCACAACTTCTCCTGTGGAAGAAAAAGAGATCAAGAGGATACCAGTAGCCATTGCCATCAAAGACCTCAACAGTTCCTGCCACTGCTGCAGACACTCACAGCCTTGGCTGCAGAGTGTCCTGACATTCTTCATCAATGTTGACCTCAGCAACAGAGTTTCACAAACACTGTGCCACTGTACCCTCACTGGAACAAGAAGCAATGCACCCTCTCAGCCAGTACCTTTGCATTCATCTATAGGAAAAAGTCATCATCAAATCCAGTCCATAAAATCTGGGAGAAGTGACTACTTTATCAAATGCACACACAAACCAGGCTCAGCGGCTCAGCCTGTAATCCTGCACCTTTGGGAGGCTGAGGTGAGTGGATTGCCTGAGCCGGCGGGTTCGAGACCCACCTGGGCAACAAGACCTCATCTCTATAATAAATAAAAAAATCAGCCAGGCGTGGTAGCGCATGCCTTTAATTTCGGCTACTTGGAAGGCTGAGGCAAAAGTATTGCCAGAGCCCAGCAGGTCGAGGCTGTGGTGGCCAGGAGGGACCACTGCACTCCAGTCTGGGTGACAGAGTGAGACTCCAACTCAAAACAAAACAAAACAAAACAAATGCACACACATAAATGCAAGGCAACAGAAAACATGAAAAGCCAAGGAAACATAACACCACCAAAAGAATGCGGTAATTTTTTTAGTTACTGACCCCAAAGATTTAATAATTGTCTGACAAAAAATTCAAAAATAATTGTTTTAAAACTCAGTGAACATCAAAAAAGAACAGATAAACAATCCAATGCAATTAGGAAAAAAAAGAAGAAATTTAGCAGAGAGATTAGAATCATAAAAAGAACCAAACAAAATTCTGGAGATGAAGAATACAATGAATGAAATGAAAAATGTAGTAGAAAGCACGAACAGTAGAACTCATCCAGCAGAATAAATAATCTGTGAGTTTGAAGACAAGTTACTTGAAAATATACAGTCAAAAGAGGAAGAAAACCCCCAAATAAACAAAAAGACATAAACAAAATCTACAAGACTTTTGGACCAGTATCAAGAGAACTAGCATTTACATTATAGTGGTTTACAAAGGAAAAGGAAAAGAGAGAAAAAAGGACAGAAGTTTATTTAAAGAAATAATGACTAAAAACTTTCCAAATCTAGGGCAAGATATATGCATTCAAGTGTTGGGAGCCGGCCACGGAGTCCCACTGAGCGTTAGGGATCAGGAAGGGCCATTGACCCAGAGACCACTAGGATGTGTTTGGGAGCTATTGACCCCATTTCCTCCCCCTTTCTACTCAGCACTAAGCAGAATAAGCTCCTGTAAGCTCAAAACATAAAAACTCTGAGACTGGAACAAACACAAGGTAACTTTAGAAGCTCATTGCTCCCATTCTTCCACAAACTGCAGTTTGGCTTCCACACAACTTACAAATCAAACTCGGGTCACAACTAAGAGCCTTAGTATTGGTTACAGGCTTCTGGGTCATGATCTTAGGATTTATTGAAGTTGAATAAGGTGTAAAGTGTAGAATATAGTTTTAGAAGACAGCCATTTTGTTGAAAGAATGTGGCTGGGTTACTTGCAGGTAGCCCACTGTGAACTTTGGACTGGGCCACATTCCAAACATTCTGGGATGGGCCACTTTAGTTTGTCAAGTAAGCACTTAAGTCTCTATAGAATTGTTTAACTTGGTATTAATATGAAATGGGTTTAAAGGCAATCATGGATTAAGGTTTCATGGATTAGGTTATGGAATTATACTTGAAAGAGCATCTGTTGGGTGGGGAACGCCCCTCACACACCCGACTGTGTATAAAAGACCCGTTGTAATTCCCAATAAATGGCTTCTGCACTAGACTGGGGTTCAGTCTCTTTATTTCTCTCTCTCTCTCTCTCTCTCTCTCTCTCTTTCTCTCTTTCTTCTTCCCCCCAATCACCATCGCTGTCTCCACCTTTGGGGTACCCTAAACCCGGCTGGAGCTGGACTCTGGCATTCAGGTACAGGAAATTCAAAGGCCTCAGTCATATTAAACCCAAAGAAAATGTCAACAAAATGACATTTACAAACAAAATGTCAAAAATCAACCGTGCTCAGTGGCTCAGCCTATAATCCCAGCACTTTGGGAGGCCAAGGTGAGTGGATTGCCTGAGCCTGTGGGTTCGAGACCCACCTGGGCAACTTGATGAGACCTCATCTCTACAATAAATCAAAAATGAGCCAGGCATGGTAGTGCGCGCCTGTAGTTCCAGCTACTTGGAAGGCTGAGGCAGAAGGGTCACCAGAGCCCAGCAGGTCGAGGCTACAGTGGCCAGGAGCAGCCACTGCACTCTAGTCTGGGTGACAGAGTGAGACTCCACTCAAAAAAAAATGTCCAAAATCAAAGATCTTGAAAGAATTAAGAGAAAAAAAGATCCTCATGCACAAGGGAACCTGTATAAGGCTATCAGTTAACTTCCCAGCAGATATTACACAGACCAGAAAAGAGTGAGATGATCTATTCAAATGACTGAAAGAAAAAAGTGCTAATCAAGAACACTTTACCAAACAAAGCTGTCCCTCAGAGATGAAGAAGAATTAAAGACTTTCCCAGATAAACAAAAGTTGTGGGAGTTCATCACCACTAGACCTGCCTTACAAGAAACACTAAAGGGTTCTTCATGCTGAAAAGAAAGGACACTAATTAGTAACATATAAACATTAAAGTATAAAACTCACTGGTGAAAGAAACTGTAATGGTGGTGTGTAAATCATTTGTATTTTCAGTATCAAGGTTACAATACAAATTATTAAAAATAACCATAGCTACAAGGCTTTAAGGAATAAACTATATAAAAAGATGTACATTGTGACCTCAAAAGCATAAATTGTGGGGAAGGAATTTAAAATGTAGATTTTTAAAATATGCAATCAATATGCTAATTAATTTTAATTTTAAATATGCAATTAAATATGCTAATTAAGTTGTTCGCAGCTTAAAATAGCCTGTATAACTATAAGATGTTTTGTACAAGCCTCATGGTATTCACAAAACAAAAACATATAATAGAGACACACATGATAGAAAGTAATCAAAGTATATGCATACAGAAATTAATCATTCATGGAGGAGGACACCATGACAGTAAGAAAGAACAAAGGGTCTACAAAATAACCACAAAAGTTAATAAAATGGCAATAGTAAATTCTTACCCATCAATAATTACCTCAAATTTAAACCGACCAAATTTGCTAATTAGAAGATATACAGTGGCTAAATGGGCAAAACACAAAGTCCAGCTATATGGTGCCTACAATATACTCACTTCAGCATTCAGGACACACACCGACTGAAAGTAAAGAGATAGAAAAAAGATATTCCATACAAATGGAAACCAAAAAAAGAGCAGGAGTAGCTATACTTATATCAGATATAATATAGATCAAAAATGGTAAAAAGAGACAAAGAAGGTCATCGTCTAATGATAAAGAGGTTAATTTATCAAGAAGCTATACAAAGTATACGTTTATATCCACCCAACATTGGAGTGCCTAAATATATAAAACAAATACTAATAAATCTGAAAGGAGAGATTATCAACAATAATACCAGGGGACTTTAATACCCCACTTTTAACAGTGCATAGCTCATACAGATATAATGAACTACACTTTAGACCAAAGTGACCCAACAGACATACAGAATGTTCCATCTAATAACAGCAGAATATCCTTTTTTTCCAAATACACACAGAGCAATCTCCAGGATAGATCATATATTAAGTCACAAAACAAGTCTTAACAAATTTAAGTAGATTGAAGTTGTATCAAGTACCCATCCTGACCACAATAATGTAAAAATAGAAATCAATACAGGATAAGTTTTGGAAAATTCACAAATATGTGGTAGTTAAACAAAGCACTCCTGAATAGCAAATGGGTCAAGGAAGCAGTTACAGGGAAAAATTTTAAATATATTAAGATAAGCACAAGTGGAAGCACAACATACAAAGACTTATGAGATGCAACAAATGTAGTTCTAACAGGGACATTTATAGCAATAAATGCCTACATCAAAAAAGAAGAAAGATCTCAGATGAACAAACTAATGTTATACCTCAAAGAACTTGAAAAAGAAGAGCAAACTAAGCACAAAGCTAATATAATGAAAGTAGTAATTAAGATTAGAGCAGAAATAAATGTAATAGAGACTGGAAAAATAATAGAAAAGACCACAAAACTAAGTTGGTTTTATAAAAAAACAAAACTGACAAACCTTTAGCTAGACTAAAAAATGAGCAAGTATTAAAATAAAATCTAAAATGAAAGAAAAGACATTACAACTGATACCACAGAAATATGAAGGATCATAAGAGACTTCGATGAAAAATTACATATGAGCAACTTAGATAATAGAAGAAATAGATAAATTTCTAGAAACATATAACCTACCGATACCAATTTATAAAGAAATTAAAAATCTGAACAGACCAATAACAAGAGATTGGATTAGTAATAAGAAGAGTTCTATCAAATAAAAGCCCCAGATCTGACAGCCTCACAGTTGAATTCTATTAAACATTTAAAAATCAATGTCAATCCTTCTCAAACTCTTCCAGAAAATTGAAAAGAAAGGAAAACTTTCAAACTCATTTTACCAGGCCAGCAAAACCCTGATACCAAAACCAGGCAGGGACAGTACAAAAAAAAAAAAAATTACAAACCAATATCCCTGTTGAACCTAGATGTAAATATCCACAAGAAAATAGTAGCAAACCAAGTTCAACGGTATGTTAAAAGGATCATTCACCATGATCAAGTCAGATTTATCCTGGAGATACAAGAATGGTTTAATATATGAAAACCAATAAATGTGATACACTAGATCAACAGGATGAAGTACAGAACCACAAGATCATTTCAATAGATGCAAAAAAAGGCATTTAACTATAAATATGGCATATTTTCATGATAACAATTCTCAACAAATTAGGTATAATAGAAATATACTTCCACACAATAAAGACCATATATTACAAGCCTGTGACTAACATCATACTCAATGGTGAAAAATTGGAAACTTTTTCTCTAAGATCAGGAGCAAGACAAAAATGATCACTCTTGTTATTTCTATTCAACATAGTACTGGAAGTCTAAGACTAAACACAGCAATGAGGTAAGAGAAAGAAATAAAGGCAACCAAGTTAGGAAGGAATAAGTAAAATTGCCTCTGTTTGCAGATAACATAATCTTATATATAAAAATTCTAAAGACTCCAGCAAAAAACTAATAAATAAATTTAGCAGAATTGCAGGATACAAAATCAACATACAAAAGTCAGTAGCATATCTATATACTAACAATAAGCTTTCAAAAAAGAAATCAAGGAATAATTTATAATGACACCAAAACATTAAAAACATTAGGAATAAATTTAACCAAAAAGGTGAAAAGTTTGTACATTGAAAACTATAAAACATTGATCAAAAAATTGAAGAAGACACAAATGGGAAGATATACCATACTCATGGATCAAAATAAGTCATATTTGTAAATGTCCACACGATACAAAGCAATCTACTGATTCAACGACATTCTTATCAAAATTCCATTGACATTTTTCACAGAAATGAAGAAATCAACCTTAAAGTTCCTATGTAATCAAAAATTTTAAATATAGTCAAAACAGTCTTGAGCAAAGCAAAAACAAAGTTGGAAGATGGAGGTATCACACCACTACAAAGCTATGATAAAACAGCATAGCACTAGCATTTAAAAAATTATGATTCATCAAGGAAAAGCAAATTAAAACCACAATGAGATATTACCTTACACCTGCTACAATGGCTATTATCATACAGGAGAAAGATAATAGGTGTTGGCAATTGTGTGGAGGAAAGGGAACACTTGCACATTGTTGGTGGGAATGTAAATCAGCACAAATGTTATGGAAGATTTCATGAAGTTTCCTCAAAAAATTAAAAGCAAAACTATCTTATGATTCAGCAATTCCATTATTGAGTATATACCTAAAATAAATGAGATCAGCATGTTATATATCTGTGCTTCCATGTTCATTGCAGCATTTTTCACAATAGCCAAGATATGGAATCATCTAAGTGCCCATCAATGGATGAGTGGATAAAGAAAATGTGGCAGATGTACAAAAATGAATACCATCTAGCCTTTAAAAAGACAGAGGATAGACATAGTGGCTCACACCTGTAATCCCAGCACTTTGGGAGGCTGAGGTGGAAGGGTTGCTTAAGGCTGGCAGTTCGAGATCAGCCTGAGCAACACAGTGAGACCCCATCTCAGCAAAATTTAAAAATTAACTGGGCATGCCAGTGCACACTTTTAGTCCCAACTACTGGGATGGCTGAGGTGGGAGGATCTCTTGAGTCCAGGAGTTTGAGGCTGATTTGAGTTATGACCATGCCTGGATGACTCCAGCCTGGATGACAGAACAAAACCCTGTCTAAAACAAAGCAAAAATAGAAGGAAATTCTGTGATGTGTGACAACATGTATGAACATTATGTCCTATTACAGAAGACATTATGCTTAGTGGAATAAATCAGACACAGAAAGACAAACACTGCGTATTCTTGTTTTTATGGAATCTAAAAATGGAACTCATAGAAGCAAAGAATAGAATGGTGGTTGCCAGGGGTCTGGGACATGGGGAAAATTGCTTGAAACTTGAAAATTGCTATAAGAGTAGATTTTAATGTTCTCACCACACAAAAGATAAAAATGGGAGGGTATGGATATGTTAATCAGCTTGATTGAACCAATTCACAACGTATACATGCATCAAAACACCACATTATGTACAATACAAATTACACACAATTTTATTTGTCAAAATGTAAAGATCTACCTTTCTGAGAGATGGATTTCTCAAGTTTCCAAGAAAATAAAATATTACTGACAAAACCATAGCAACCTGTCTATTTTTTCATTTGCCTAAATTGATGAAAGATAAATCACTATTAAATCTGAACTATTGGCGTTGGTTTTCTGCAGGTCCTCCTTAGGCGGTGCATGGTGTCTAGAGAAAGTAAGTGGATGAGTATCCTTCATTGAAGCTATTAAAACTGGCATACACTTTGGATACCTACAATTTACTTTTCCTAGAAGTAGACATAAACTAAGAAATATCTCTTACAGAAACAATATAAACTTAATCCTCTGATATCTTTTTATTCCTAAGGGTTCTCAACAAGTGTTAGCTAGATCCTGTCCCTTGCAATCACCTTGCATATGTTACTATGAGCGGTGTCAAGGGGATAATTTTTACCCTTCCTTGGGAGAAGTCTGGAAGGATTAAGAATGTATCTTCCTTTGTGTTTTTTAGTTTTTCCCTCATGTCTCTCTTTTCAAAAGTGTGGTTTTCTTTGAGAAGTCACACATACTGTCACCACCTCCTCCATTCCTCTGACCTCTCAGAGGCCACAAGGTATGGCTCAGTTGAGGAGTCCCCCAATGAAGGTACAGAGCAATGGACTCTTTCCCCAAGCCCCTCTGCTCCGCCATGTATTGGAAAAGAACACATTTCAAAGCCATTCCTTAGAAAGCCTCCAGCCATTAGCATCACCCCAAAGCAGAGAATTGCCTGAACATCTGTTTTGTTTTGATAACTGTTGGCTTAGAAATTCTTCCCAGCTCCTGCAGCACCCAAATATAATACTCATCCTGGCCACCCACCCTGAACCCTAAAGCTAGATTAGCTTTGTTTCCTTGGCCTAACAAAAGAAATTGAATTTCAAAGTGGAGAAGGAGGAACTTTCTATTCCCAGAATGTCCTTGGGTTGCAGGAGACTCTTTGCAAAGTCACTCTTGTGAAACACAACAACTACTAATATTCCAGCATGGAGAACAACTTAGAATTACATAAAAGAGGTTTTATGACTGTGATGTGCCAGACACTTGAGGCTTGGCGGAAGGGATAGCAGACCAGACGGTCCAAGCCTTCCAGAGTGGAGACTGACTCTCAGCACCGAGGACAGCACCCACACCTGGCACAGATACTTAGGGCAGGGAAGGGGGTCATAAGCCTGAAAGCCTATCTTTTTATGGGCCAAGAGTCGGGAAGAGGAAAGAGAGTTAATTACTACGGAAACCAGGAAATAAGACTATGATAATTATCTTGCTCACAGCTGACTTTAAATAAATTTTGACTGAATAAAGGAAAGACAGAATGGAAATATGTGACATTTATCCCCTTGATGACACTGTCTGATGACATGCATTTTATACAGACAAAAGCCATGTACCATCTTTTTTTTGGCGGTGCATGCCTACGTGCTACTATTTGAGAGTGGAAGATGTAGCATCTTTCAATAGACTAATCTGGCGATCCTAATCAAATGCCAGTTTTTCCATTGAGCTGAACAGACTCTTATCTCCCTGAGTCTCAATTTTCCTATCTGTAAAATGGAGAAGATGTAAGTGTACCTCAAATAACATATTGTGTGCACTTTTAGTATCGTTTCCCCTTCCTTTAAAATTCCAACAATTTGAAATATTTATTATTCTGATATAAAGCACAAATGGGCTTCCCAAAGAATTGGTTATTGCCACCCTGGTCATCTTGGTGCAGAATATGATCTCAATTGGCCCCTCTTTCCAAAGAGATGACAGTTGTAAAGAAGCTTCCATTGGAGAAAACAGTTTTAACTAAAGCAGAATTCAGACTTTCAGCAAACCATATGTACACGCACACACACACACACACACACACACACACACACACACATACACACACACACACGCACGCACATGCCATGAGCAGTAAAATAATGAAATTTGCATCAACTTAAAGCTAAAACTGTATCTTGAAAAAGGCAGTTTTCGAGATTAAAATAAAATGTCCCATTTGGCAGGGCACAGTGGTTCAAGCCTGTAATCCCAGCACTTTGGGAGGCAGAGGCAGGAGGATTGCCTGAGCCCAGGGGTTCGTGACCAGCCTGGGAAACTTGGTGAGACCTCGTCTCCACAATATATGAAAAAATTAGCCAAGCCTGGTAGCATGCACCTGTAGTTTCAACTACTTGGAAGGATGAGGCAGAAGAATCGCCCTTAGTCCAGGAGGTCGATGCTGAGGTGGCCATGAACATGCCACTGAACTCCAGCCTGGGTGGCAGAGTGAGACTCTCACACACACACACACACACACACACACACACACACACACACACACACACACACTGTCCCGTTTGAGGCTGAAGGCAATAGGCCTTGCCGCTTTCACCCTCACTTCTGACATGTGTCCCTCATTCCACATCCCTTCTTCTCCCAGAGCTGGAACAGGGTTGGTGCAGTTGTAGATCGTGACCTTGGAAAAGCCAGCATTCCCCCCACTGTGAAGACACAACTTTCAGCTGGGACACCATGCTGTGCAGGCTTATGAAATGGCTAAAGTCAACAAAATGAATTGAAAGATAGATCATTCTCCAGAAAGGTTGCTTTACTAAGGAACTTAAGGTTGCCTTGGAGAGTGAGAACTAGGAGCCTTTTGTGTTTCCAGAAGCAAAAAGAGGAGAACAATTTTAACATAAAGTCCCTAGCGCTGTGATCAAACCATGTTTCCCTCAGACCACTTTGCCCAAATGCCACCCCTAGCAGAAGCCAGTTTAGGAGGCCGAAATAACAATCCTTGCAAAACAGAGCAGTACAAATCAGACCCTGGAACACAAGGATGTGGTGAGAAAGCCCTTGTTCCTCCAGAAGCATCTCTTGTCTCTGCTCATTAAAGGATTGCAGAAAAAAATCTCGCCAAAATCTGCCACCAGGTGGAGAATTTGATGGGGGAAGAGAGAATCCATTAATGTGAAAACCCAATCCTTTGCACTTCCTGGGCTTGACTCTGCTAGTCTTTAATGAGCGTTTACTTCGACCTCCCTGCCAGGACGATGCAGCAGGGCTTACTGCGCAGAGTCGCCCTTCTGCCCTTTTCCTCCCCAGGCCACTCCGACCAGAAAGAGGACGCCTTCCCTGCATCAGTCCTGGTCAGAATCAGCTCAGACGGAACCACAGACACATGCCCCGTTCATGTGAAGACTCAGACCTTACCGTTCCAAAGTTCAGTTCGCACTGGGTGAAAGTCTCACCCACCCCCTCGACATGCCGCTGGGCCATGAGTTTCAATTCGCCCGCAGCCCCAGTCTGCCACGAAACACCCAGGGCCACCTGGCTGCTCAAGGATCATGAGTGAAGCTGGACGTGACCCATTGGCCATGCAGCCCTGGCCTTGTGCTTTTCAGCTTAGACCCATTGGTGGGGGAAAGTTGGGCGGTGGGGGGTGGGGTAAATTCCAGACGGTGGGGGAGATTTGAGAGTAAAGTTGTCTCAGACCTCAAAGAGGTGACATGAAGGGGGCGTGACCTTCCCAGGCGCCCAGCGATCACGCGGCTCTAGATCTCGCCCAGGTTAGTTTTTTTAAAAATTTATTTATTTATTATTATGATGTGGGGTACAATTCAGGGTTACGTATACAAACATTGATCATGCAGGTACCCTTGTTGATGAAGTATGCCCCTCCCTCCCCTAGCAGTTTCCCTCAACTGCCAGTCCCACCCCCCTACCCCTGACAGTTTTCCGCTACTACCAATCGCTTTCTTGTAGCATTATAATTGTTCAAGGTCACCTTATGAGTGAGGACATATGGAACTCAGTTCTTTGCTTCTGGGATAAATCACTGAGTATGAGTGACTCCAAATCCATCCAGGGAGACGCCCCACAGAATGGGAAAAAATATTTGTCAACTGTGTATCTGACAAAGGCCTAACATCTAGGATCTACAAGGAACTCAAATGCACCGAAGGGAAAAAAACAAACAGCCCCTTTAAAAAGTGGGCAAAAGACATGAATAGACACTGCTCAAAAGAAGATCTACAGGCAGCCAACAGACACATGAAAAAGTGTTCAGTCTCACTCACCCTCAGAGAAATGCAAATCAAAACCACATTGAGATACCACCTAACCCCTGTAAGAATGGCCATCATTAATAAAACAAGCAACAGCAGATGCTGGCGAAGATGTGGAGCAAAAGGAACGCTTCTACACTGCTGGTGGGAATGCAAACTCATACAACCTCTCTGGAAAACAGTCTGGAGATTTCTGAAAGAACTAGAAATTGACCTTCCATATAACCCAGCAATTCCCCTATTGGGAATATACCCGGAAGTTGGTTTTACTGGAAACCAACCCCGCTCTGCACCCCAAGCCTCCCGGTGGATCTGCAGAGGGTAGGCGGGCTGCCCCTGGCCTCAAAGCCCAGGCGCCCACCCTCCAGGACCACAGACAGCTCCCGCCCCCCGAGGCACCAGGGCCCTCCCAGCAACGTGCTGTCTACAGCTCCCCCGGACTGGGATGTGGCTGCTGATCAGGTTGGCTTCTCTTGCCACCCACCCTCGTGTGTCTCCTGGGCTGCTGAAGTCCAGGCTTGAACTAGGCGCCCCAAGAGGAGTCAGAGCCCTAGAGGTGAGATCCAGGGGCCTCACGAGGTCTGCAGATCCCTGGAGACTCAGCTCTGCGCCGGGGTGTGGGGGGGGGGGCGGGGGAGGGAGGTGGGACAACTAGGGAGGCGACTTTGGGCCATGGAGGCAGCAGAGTGGAGGCCCTTCCAGGGTGGCGCTCGTCGTCCAGGCACACTGCCCTCGAGGACTGTGTGGGCTTCCGAATGAGGGAAATGTCAGAGACCTTCCTGCCCAGCCAGTCACGATTTCCCAGGGTGGTGAGTGCCTTCCCTCCGCTTTCTCCTCCCCACCACGTGTCCTCGCCCGCCTTACCCCGTTGTTTGGAGAGAGAGCTCAGCCAGATGTGGACTTCCTTCACCCATCGTCCTTCTCAGTGTTTCCGTTTCACCACCAACTAGGAGGTCTCCACACTCCCGTCTGCCTTCTTTTCAGGCCTGCCAATCTCCAGGTCCTGTGAGAGGGGCCCAGGTGGGATTGAGGCTTAAGGGCTCGCCCCTTCTTTGGGAAGGTGGGGAGGGAGTGTGAGCGGCTTCTTCTTCAGGTTGGGCTTTTCTGTGGTCTAAGTGTAGAGGCAGAGCTCAAAGAGAAAATGTCTTCCTGTTTCTCCAAGACCAAGAAAACTTTTCATAGATACAGTCTTTGTTCAAGGAGTTGGATCTTTCTTTGTGTATGGGGAATGTGAGAACCAGTGGGTGGAGGAGTCCAAGGAGGCATGTTTTAATACATCTGCACATTGGCTTCCAAGGTTTTGGCCTCTGTGGGGCCCAAAAGGCCTCAGGGCTGGCTCTGGAGACAGTGGTCAGAGTGAAAGACTGGGCCTAGATGGTGAGGGGAGGGGAAACGAAGGAGGAAGGTAGGGAGTGTCTACTCAATTTTCGTCTTGGTTGGACATTAGAATAGATGTATAGACGTGCTATTGTCTTTAGGGGTTCCAGACTTAAATTGTTGCTATGGTCATGGTCATCTAAACTAGACTCAGAAGTAGGAAGGATTTGTGGAAGGGAGTCTGGGATCTGAAAACCAAATACTCAGGCTTTATGTACTTAGTTCAAGGGAGAAAAGTTCCAGCCACTTGATGATCAGGAAAGTGCAACATGTTCTGAAAAAAACACCATTTGGGGGGTGTAAATACCCTAACATGACCTTGGCAGCGATTTTTGTATTAGCAGGTATTTTTTGCAAACGCCCGTCAGTAAGAGATTTCTCAAATAAATTATAACCTGTATAACACAATATAGTGTAGGTGCCAATAATAAAATGAAGTAAATCCATAATTACAGAATTAGAGAAGTCTACAAACTTTTTAAAGTTAACAAATAAAGCATGATCACGTTTTTTAAAAAAGCTATTAATGGTATACGTATATATACATAATATATATGTATATTTGCATTACCACAGAGGGGGGAAAATAGCAAGTAGGAATATTGATAGTGGTTGCCACTGGGGCTGGAAGGAGGGTTGGAGACTGCTTACTCATTGACCTATGTACTGTTTTAATGAAAAGAAAAATGATGTGATTAAAGGTGATTTGAACTTTTTTCCTGTTGCTGTTTTTATTTTTTTCTATTTCAATATTTTATGGAATAAAGAATACTACTGAAATCAGAAAAAAAATCTAGTGCCTGAAGATGTCAATTACTAATCCATCTCTTTCATTCCTTAGAAGCAATGAGTCACCATCTAGATGAAATGTGACATTTCAAAGTACAGTGACAGCCTGTTTATCGATGCCTTAAATCAGAGATGGGCGAGCCCACCCCCCAAAATGAAATATCACTGTATTTCCCTATTCAGACTCACATACAGAAACTGAGAATAGATATTGCAGCACAATTCACAGCTGCAAAGGTGTAGAATCAACCCAAATGCCCATCACTGAATAGATGTATATGTATGTGTGTTTGTATATACGCATATATAGTTTTTTATTATATACAGTTATATATATATAATATATATCTTTACACACACACACACACACACACATATACAATGGAATACTATTCAGCCACCAAAAAGAATGCTATAATGTCCTTTACAGCAACTTGAAGGGAATTGGAGAGCATTATCTTAAGTGAACTAACTCAGGAACAGAAAACCAAGCACAGCACTTTCTCACTTACAAGTAGCTAAGCCAAGGATCTGCAAAGGCATAGGGATGGTATAACGGACACTGGAGACTCAGAAGAGGAAGGAGGAAACGACGGAGGGACAAACCATCACCTATTGGGTACAATGTGCACAGGTGGGGGTGGAGAGTACATTTAAAGCTCAGACTTCTTCACCACCATACCATGCAACCACGTAACCAAAACTATTTGCAACCTCTAAATCTATTGAAATAAAAGAAAGAAAAGCTGAGAGTAGAGAGAAAGTTCTGCCATTCCTCTGAATTGGCTATGTTGACAAACTTCTTTCATTTTAAAGGCAGTTCCTGGAATTGCTAAGGGCCACAGTCTACTAAAAACTTCGTTTTTTCAAGTCTTTCCAACTGAGGAAATAGCAGAACATGGTGATTAAGTAAGGCAGTTGAAGCCAGACAGAACTATGTTTTCCCATTCACTGATTCCATGACCTTGAACAAGTTACTGATCGCCTTTTATGTTGGTTTCCTCATCAGTAGGGTGATTATTACTAATCCTGCCTTGAAAATGCAAATCAAGGGGAGCGGAAACCTTAGATGCATATGGGATCCTTTCTGAATAATAATATCCAAAATGGACTAGAGGGATGGAGCTGGAGAGTAGATTAAGAAGCCTATGCTACAGTTTGCATAGTTAGATGATGGGTTTAAGAGTTGGACCCTGGATTAGACTCCTGGCTCTATCAATTACCCGCTACTCCTTTCTGTGGTGGTGGTGATTATTGGATGAATTCTAAATATTCAGCAAGTGTTAGCTGCCATTCCTCTCTTACCCTCTAAAAGCAAAATTGCTTCGGATTCTGTCAGCAACCTTCCCCATCCCTCTGCCCCTTCCTCTTCAGCAAAGGATGGCTGACTGACGATTGCCAGCTCCTGAGTTTCTCTTTTTAAGTTTCATTTGGGCCGGGCGCACTTATCGATGCCTTAAATCAAGAGCACAGAGATGGGCAAGCTCACCCCCCAAAATGAAATATCACTGTAATCCCAGCACTTTGGGAGGCCAAGGCGAGAGGATTGCCTGAGCCCAGGGGTTCGAGATCAGCCTGGGCAACTTGGTGAGAGCTCGTCTCTACAATAAATTAAAAAGTAGTCGGGCGTGATGGCTCATGCCTGTGGTTCCAGCTACTTGGAAGGCTGAGGTGGAAGGATCGCCTGAGCCCAGCAGGTCAAGGCTGCAGTGGCTAGGAGCGTGCCACTGCACTCCAGCCTGGGCAACAGAGTAAGGTTCAAACTCAAAAAAAAGTTTCATTTGTATTCTAAGGTACTTTGCCTGCCCTTATGGTGGACCCAAAGTGCCTGGGAATGAATTGCCTCCATTAGCCCTCTACCCACTGGTAAGTAAGAGCTGGCAGAAGCTTTTTCCTCACTGGCTGTCAGGGCTTCATCTGTGGCAGAAAGCTCAGGTGCCCGCAATAATAGCTGCTTGGTAACATTTAATTACAGCCCTTCTTTTCCTGTCTTTCCCTGTGTTCTATCTCTTTCCCAGTTTTCTATCAGTTTGAAATTTGAGGATAATAATTTAGTTAGTTCCCAACTAAACTATTTGCACAAGAATCCTTTCCTCGAGGTCTTCGTTGGGAGAGCCCAAATTGGAACAGAGGTACCATACAGAGGGTGCCAAAAAATGCACACACATTTTAAGAAAGAAAAACACATATTAAAATTGCAATACTCAATATATACCAATAACAAAAGATGAATACAAGTCACGTTTTACTTCTGCCTTTACAAGAGGTGCTCAGAGTGGTCACCATCAGCATCCAGAAACTTCCGATTATGGCAAACTAAAAGTAATACATAGATAACATCTTTTAAAATGTGTATACTTTTTTGGCACCCCCAGTATTTAATGACAATGATGATAATGATAGCATATGTTGCTCATAGAAGTTTCTTATGACTTTCTTCCACGATTCTATCTGTAATCCATTGTCCTATGAAATGGCTGGTTCTAATGTTTCTTTTCATTCTCTTAACTCAGATATCTTTACTTTCACTTCTTTTTTTTAATCAATATATTTTATTATGATTTTGTGGGTTACAGTTAAGGGTTAGGTGTACAATTACGTTTCATTCAGGCACCCTGTTGATAAGAGGTGTTTCCCCGTCCCCAGACAGATACTTGCTACTGTTATTCCCATCTCCCTCCCCCCCATTAGCTTCCCAGTACCGTCAGTCATTTTCTTATATTATTACATTGGATGTTCAAGGTCCATTATATGAGTGAGAACATGTGATACTCGGATCTTTGTTTCTGTGAGAGGTCACTCAGTATTATAGACTCTAGTTCCATCCAGGTTGCTGCGAAATTCATGATTTTGTTCTTTTTTATGGCTGCGTAGTATTCCATCATGTATGTGTACCACATTTTTAGAGAAAAAACAAACAACCCCATTATAAAATGGGCAAAAGATATGAACAGACACTTCACAAAAGAAGACATCCGAGCAGCCAACAAACACGTGAAGAAATGCCCAACTTCACTAATCATCAGGGAGATGCAATCAAAACCACACTGAGATACCACCTAACTCCAGTCAGAATGGCAATTATCAACAGCTCAAAAAATAACAGCTGCTGGAGAGGGTGTGGCGAAAAGGGAACACTTCTACACTGTTGGTGGGAGTGTAAACTAGTGCAACCTCTGTGGAAAGCAGTGTGGCGATTCCTAAAAGCTCTAAAAATCGACCTTCCATATGACCCCGCAATCCCCCTACTGGGAATATACCCTGAAGACCTCAAATCACTCTATAAAAAAGATACCTGCACACGTATGTTTATCGCAGCGTTGTTCACAATAACAAGAACCTGGAAACAACCATGCTGCCCATCAAAAGAGGACTGGATTACTTTCACTTCTTACCATCCTCTAGTTTCCAAGGAAAATACAAGATCTCAACTGCCACCACCTTGTAACCAAGTATGAGCTCAGTTTGGAACACTATCACACTGTAAGTGAAATGTCCTTGCTTGTCTTAATCCCATTTTTAAATTTATCATTTACCCCCTTCAGTCTTCCAAAGAGGATTCCAGGTAGGCTTTTAATCACACTAAAAATAAACACCATCCTTGCTACCATCATGCAGTCATCTAACAAGCATGCCTCTATCTTTTCCAATAATATGGTTGAAAATTTAAGCCAGTGTACATGCTGCACTACAAGAAACTCTAACCTCAGCTACTTGGAAGGCTGAGGTAGAAAGATCGCCTGGGCCCAGCAGGTCGACACTGGGGTGTCTGTGAGTGTGCCACTGCACTACAGCATGGGTAGCGGAGAGACTCCAACCCAAAAAAGAAAAACATGTAGTGAAAAGTTCATGACAGTAAACTCAACTGTTTACCCAAGGTATCTTAAAAAGCAAATCTGGGAATTGAATTCCCTTATGACCCGAGGTGTAGCTACAATATCGCTTTCTTATTGGTGTTATCTCCCACTTTATTCTATCAATATACTTTTCTGTGAGCCAGGAAAGTGATGTTCGCAACTCTGAAAATCAACCATCGACCTCTTGAGGTTGATGAGAGACAGTCAGTCTTTCATGAGGAACAGGCTTCTGCCCAGCTTCCGTCTCTCCCTGAGGTAGGCAAGCAGATGCCGCTGTCTCCTCCATGTGACATTTACCTCATCCTTGTCCTCAGGGGTGTCTTCAGGCAGAACAGGTTCTGGGCTGTTAGGAGTACTAGTGTGAAGTGGGCCACTTGGGAGGTTGTTTTCCTTCTGCTCTGGGGGAATGAGCTCTTCCTTCGCAAAAGACAGCTCTAGAGTCTGGATCTCAGGTGGGATGAACACATAAGGGAAGCTCTGAAGTGTGTGCGCTGACAGAACCCCACAGCTTTGGGGACTGAGCACAGGAACTAAGGGTCTTCTGGAAATGAGTTTTTTGGACTGATCGGGGCACTCGCTGATGAAGGGAATTCCCAATGTCTCTGAGCTGGAAGACTGTGGACTCTCAAAGGTTAGATGTGGAAACTTGGAGGTGTGAGATTTTCAACTTGACTCTCTTGCCTGGCCTTGGTGATGTTTCCCGTAGGCCGGGAGGCAGCTTTCTGCTGTTGTATCAAACACAGGCAACACCCAGGAACTGAGGGTGCTGTGGTCAATGGGCTTGCTGGGCACCTGGCTAGTGTGAGTGAGGGGGCCTGTGGAGATGCATAATGGCCTCTGGAATCCTCCAGTGGTGATTGGTGGAATAGCAGCTGGGCTTTCTGGGATCATTGATGGAGTTTTTTTCTGGGAGGCATCGAGGGTTGAATGAAGTGCATTTAGTAGCCACTGGATGCTGTTTGCTTTTGAGCTTGGGGACAGGCTTCAATTCCAAGCCATGTCCACCCAGTGGGCCCGGGGCTGCAGTCCCACCTGGCCACGCCACATCAGAGCCCAGACGTGTGTCTTCAAGTTTGCAGTTGCGATATATTCTCTGTTGATTCTGTGTTCTGCTGATCTTTTGGGAAGTGCATGGTCATTCTTTTTTTCTTTCTTGTGTGCTCAATACCTTTTAAAGCATCTCCTGTAGAGCTCGTCTGGAAGCTGCATAATCTCTTAGGGATTAGATATCTGGGAAGAGTTTTAATTCTCCATCACTGATGAGGCTGAGCTTGGCTGGGTATGTAATTATTGCTTGAAATTGTTTATCTTTGAGGACTTTGAATATTGGGCTCCAGTCCCTTCTAGCTTGTAGTGTTTCTGTCAATAGGTCTCCTGCTATTCTGATTGGTTTTCCCTGGAAATTAGTCTGACCTTTCTCTCTTGCTACCTTTATTCTTTTATACCTACTTTGTGTAGATGAGTTACTATGTGTCTATGGCTTGATCTTCTCATTTGATGTCTTACAGGTGTTCTCTGTGTCTCTTGTATTTGGATAGTTACACCTCTGGTGAACGGGGAAAGTTTTCTTAAAGAACCCTCTGGAATACTTACTCTAAGGTATTCTGCCTTTCTCTTTCTTCTTATGGGCTATCGATCAGGTATAGGTTCGGCCACTTGATATAATCACACATCTATTGGAGACTTTGTTCTTTCTGAGTTTTCTTTCTATGCTTTTTACAGATCAGGTTAATTCCATGTTTTAATCTTCAAGTTCTAAGAGTCTTTCTTCTGCTTGATTAACTCTGCTTCCCATATTTGTCTTCCTGTTACTTATTTTCTGGGTGAAATTTGTTATGGCCAAAATCTTTGTTACAAGTTCTTTCAGTGTTGCATCTTGTCTTTCTTGAGTTTTATTCACTCTTTCCATCTATTCTCTAATCCCTGTTGTATTCTGGGATCAGTTGTTGGTGATTTCTGCTGTTTGGGTTCTGAAGTTCTGATTTTTCAGGTGTTTTCTCTTTGTTGCACTGAGAATTAGCTGTGTTCTTCCACTGATTTTTTCCTCACTTCTTTTCTTTTCTTTTCAGTTCTGTTATTCAGTGGCAGTGATAGAGGTTTTCACTTCTGATGTTTGTTCAGCCCTCTATTCTTTCCTCATCAGGTCTCTGAATTTGTTCTATTTTGAAACAGGATGCTGATCTCTTCTGAGGTCTTCCTTGTCCTTTTCTGGTCACACTCTTTGTCCCATGGCTGAATCAGGGTAGGGGGTGGGGACCCTGAGACTCAGCCCTTGTCCTGTCCCTTTGGAGTTTGTGCTTTAGGGATATTCCTTATGGGTCATGATCAACCCCTGAGTAGTTAGCATGCCATCACAGAGACCAGGTCTGTCGGTCCACGGTGAACAAGTCAGTATTTTACTGCCCAGTTTTCAAGATGTTGGCAGGGTGCCTCTTTCATCTTCTCTAGTGGGTCTGATCAGGTACTATGGTGGTGATGCAGAGCTTGGAGCTGACAGTCACTCCCAGAAGATTCTTCCTGGGAAGGGCCTTGACTAGGACTTACATCGTCTGATTGGCTCTGCCACCATCTTCCCAGAAGCCCTTGGGATGGAATTATGGTGCAATATTGAGTGGAAATAGAATTTAAAGAAATAAATATCTATGAAAGGGCTTACCACAATTTTTGACTGGATTACTGTGACTATCGGGTCGCGATAAAATTCTTCAGGTTTCAGTGGATACTAATGGAAGAATAATCTAACAGCTGCATTTCAAATGCTAATATAATATGCCAAGAATGATACTGCTTGAAACACATGATAAATTTTTTAGAAGATAACTTTAAAATAATGAAAGGTATAGAGATTTGCAAAATTCTCTTAGAGTTTATGAGGTGAGATTGAATATCATGTGTGCAATTGTAGGCTGCACTATATTTGGTGGCCCCTAGAGGGAGTCTCTTCTCACACTTGTCGCTGGTTCCACGGCAAGGACAACTTGGAGGGGTGGAGAGTATCTATTTGCATTAACTGCTCCACTAATTGTTACCACAACGTTTACTCTCTGAGAAATGGGTCACCTGAGACCCAATTCCCACCACTACACAATATATCCATGTAACTAATATGCATGCGTACCCTCTGAATCTAAAATAAGATAAAATTATATATATATAAAAAATATATATGAAAGACCCTGATGGAAGAAAAGTGTGGCATAGTGGAAATGATACAACTAACTTTTTGGTGCTCTGATCCTTCATTTGAAATATGAGAATATAGTGATAAAGAGCACAAACTCTGGGATAGGGCTCCCTGGGTTCAAATACTAGCTTTATCACTTATCAGCTGGGTGACCCGATGTATGTTTTTGATATCTCAGTGACTTCTCTATTATTTAGTAAACATTCCAGGAATAATAGTAGTATCTATTGAATACACTTGTTGAGATGATTAACCAAATTAATGTTTATGGATAAGTGCTTTGAATAGACCCGGTCACATAGCTATTATTATTGCTTATTACCTTAGCAATTACTACTACTATATTCATTAACATAGCTACTGAGAAAATCAAATGGGACAATGCATGGGAAATACTTTCAGCTCCATGTCAAATAAGGTAAATAACAATAAAATGATATCAGCTATGGTGCTTTTGGCAGCAAATTAAAAAACAAACAAACAAAACCAAAAATAACTAAAATGAGGGTAACCAAAATGCGAGGCATTATTTCCTCTACTAGTAAGACTATAGATTACTAATCAGAACTGCAATGCCATGACTCTGGGCTCTGCCCAGTGAAATGTGGTCTTGTCCTCACAGTACCAACCTTCTCACTCACAAAATGGCTTCGGGGAGAAGCTGACACAAGTCTTCCTTTTCTATTCCATGTAATTGGCCAACATGAGTCAGGTACTCACCTCTGCGTCAGACATACTTCTTAATAGTACCATGGACTGACTACATTAGATCTGAATGTCTGAAACAATCACTAGTGAATAAGATACAGTGACTATAATCCAACCCCTGAAACTGGAGACGCAGAAACACGAGATTCACTCAGAGTCCCAGCAGAAAGCAGATGACATATTAAAACTCAGTAAATGAGAATTTAATAAAGCAACTCCTCATAAAGTTGTGGGAAAAGTTTAAGGAACTAATCATAACATGGTGCAGTACCTTGAAATACAAAACAGCAGGAAATCAATAGTGCACCACAATAACTAAAATAACAATAACCCAAATTGAAACGAATTCTAACCCTAACAAACCCTAAAATTAATCCTAACTCAAACACAAACCCTGGATGAAAAACAATAGGAACCGAATAGTGCAGTAATCTTAACTAAAACCTAAATCCACACCTGACTATAACATTAACCCTAACTCTAACCTTAAGCCTAGTCCTAAATTAAGCCAGACCTAGGCTTAACCCTACCTCATATCTAAACCAAAAAAAAAACATAAGCCTAATGTTGATATAGTCCAAAACTTAACCTAACCTAACCCTGCCCTAAAGCTAACCCTTAGCCTAAACTTAACCCTAACCTGACCCTCACCCTAGTCTAACCCTAACTTAACCCTAACACTAATTCTAACCCTAAACCAAAGTCTAACCCTAATCCCAACCCTAACCCTAACCCTAACCCTAACCCTAACCCTAACCCTAACCCTAACCCTAACCCTAACCTTAACCCTATGTAGCAGGACAAATACCACCTCACTCTGAAAGCCACAGTGTAAGGGAACTTTCCATGCCATCCATACATGGCCATCACCACAGCAGGCACCAGAAGCCCAGGTCAGGGAGGAGAGGGATAAGCAAATGGAGAGTTGAGCACAGATGGAGGCTGAGCAGACATGAGTTGTGCAGGGGAGGGGGAGATGCCTAAACAGAACCATGTCCTGTCGGAGAGAGGAAGGGAAAGCTGGATAGATGTCTAACAGGGTTCATGAGAAGTGTCCTTGTTCAAAACAAAATTGTTCTGTTTCTTTTTCAAATATAAATGATCTACAGTTGTAGACATCTTTAATTCGTAAGTAAAATTTATCCTCGGGGGAACGGCACAAGAAGATAACAATAGGCTAAACTGTCACAACTTGATGAGGGATTCAGGGAAAGGGGATGTCTTGACCTTTCAGGGAAAAGTGAAGAAATCCATTCCCAGAAGGGATTGCAAGGGAAAATGGCTGTTCCCTCGATAAGGCCAGAGAGGGCAAGCCTAATGAGGCCTAAGCCAGTTACATGGTGTAATTTACTGAGTGGTGTTGGCTGCCTTGCAACGTTTCAAGGCAATCTTTTTGCAATACATGATTAGTAGGAAAAAGAGATTTGGATGTTGCCATTTTCCAAAGGAAACTTGACTACATTTAGTAATAGAGAAAAATGTTCTCCTTGGAAAGTCTCATATTTCTATGCAAAGTGGTGTCCCAAGTCAGAATTTACACAATGTATCATTGCCTAGTGTATGAGGATCAGCTAATTAGTTCTGAACTAAATGTCAAGATAAACAAACCCAACCGCTGAAGAACTCTGAGGAGCTCTATGACTAAATGGTACCAAAAAGCACAGGAAGAATCCACACCAGTTGTCCTCAACACTGGCTGCACATGAGAATTGCTTGGGAAGCTTCGAACATTTTTCTATGCCTAATTTCCAGAGCAATTAAATGAGAATCTCTTTCAGTGAAGTCCAGGCATTAGTACTTTCTGCAAAGCTCCCCCAAGTGATGCTAATGTGCTTCCAAGGTTGATGAGCTCTGGCCGTAGGCATCTACATTTCCAATAGATGCAGCATTCCCAGCTAGATCAGCTCAGTGGCAGGGCTGGTGACTCAGTTTAGTCTAGATACCAATCAATTCAGATAGTCATTTCAACAGGTGAAGCCCGTGTTTCTATTCTGCTGTGTCATTTAGCCAACTATCAAGCCAATACAAAGTTAAACAACATCAGGACTCTAAGATCAAGCTCTCTGTGTCAAATTCTGCATCCGCTCATGAGCTATGTGATTTTGGGAAAGTCGTTGAAGCTTTTGAGACAGTGTCATCATCTGTAAAGTGGGGGGAATGGTGGGAATTGCAACATAGTTGTTTTGAGCATTAACTCAGAAAATGTTTGTGAAGGTCTTAGTACAGTGATCATCACAGAGTAAATCCTTACTGAATGCACACTATCGTTATATGTCTAGTTTTAAGCCAGTAGGAAGTCCCAAAAGTGTCCCTACACTCTGCCCAACTAGCTCTGCAGAGTTCTGTCTGCTAGGAGTGGGAAGGTAAAGATGTTAAAGAAGCTGAATGTTTTGGTCCTTTCCATCTATAATCTGTGGGTCGAAGAGATGCTTTGGATTCTCTCTGCATGACTGGCAAGGGCATGAGCAATGAAAACTGCTACTCTTTCTGCCACTCACCGCCACTATTATTGACTGTGTCAGGCACCATGGTGGGCCCTTTCATCGTCTCTCAATCCTCACAAGAGTCCTATGGAAATAGGAAGTATTCCTACTTCACTGAGAATGATATTTTGACCCCGATAGGGTGAGCAACTTTTCCAAAGTCAGTCAGCCAATAATCGACCAAATTAGGATTCAAACCCAGGTGTCTCAACCTCAGAGCTCATGCTCTGTCAATGAAGCCACGCTGCCTGCCTTTCATGACACTCAACCTTAGAACGGCGGTAACGCCTTCTCTCTTGGGGAAAGAAAAATATAAAACAAAAACATCTCTTGCTGGACAAATGAGGCCATGTCCTGGGGCTGGAGCCTTCTCAGCAAGTCTCTTCCTTTCTGGGATAATACAAACCGAGAGAACAGAAATTAAGATGGGGCATCATGGAACTGACTTTGGGTGGCAACAAGTAAGTAAACCCTTCACATCATATTCTTGGGCCCAGAGCTTTTCCTGGAGGGATAATTATTTTCTCTATGGGAATATTTTTAATATTGACGAAGGGGCCAGCAGGTGGTATTGTTCCCTGGAGAGGGAAGTATCTACCTTAGATGCTTCTCTGAAAACGAACTGTCATTGCTGATGAGTTTGATGGTGGAGCGTGATTCGTGGGTGAAAGAGCCGCTCATGGCTCACCTCTAAGATGCCAGCCGTAGTCGATCCATAACCACTGAGAACCTGCCAAGCATAAGCCCCTGGACAGGGCACCAGGATCGTTCTGATCCTATAGTCCCCGGCCTAAATGGGGACACTTGATCACCAGTGAATTTTTCCTGCATTTAAGAAGTGCTTATGTGAAAACTATTACACACATAGTATTTTAATCACATTTGTGTATATATATATATATATATATATTTAAGACCTCCATTGCAAGAACAAAATAAGGATAATAATAGCCTAGGCTTATTGAGGATTTTTTAATGTGCCAAGGCTTGCATTTGTTATTATTATTATTATTATTGCTATTATTATTATTTGAGATGGGGTCTTGCTTTGTTTCTACACAGGCTGGAATGCTGTGTCATGATAATAGCTCCCTACAGCCCTGGCCTCCTGAGCTCAAACCTCAGCCTCAGCCTCCTGAGTAGCTGGGACTATAGGCATGCGCCACCCAGTTAATCTTTTAAATGTTTTTTTAGAGATAGAAGTCTCACTATGTTGCCCATGTTGGTTTCAAACTCCTGGTCTCAAGCGACTCTCCTGCATTGGTATCCCAAAATGCTGGGATTGCAGGCATGTGCCACCATGCTTGGCCCAAACTTTACATATATTAGCCTACCTAAGCCTTACTGTAACCTTATGAAGTATTGACCCAAATTTTCATCTGAGAGAAATTGTATCCCAGGGAGGTTAAGTAATTGCCTGATGTATTCTGTGGCAGATCTCTGGAATCTTTCAGGACCCAGGAGGAAACAGAAGGGACACTCAAATTGGGAAAATTTAATATTGGGACTAGATACAAGGGGTAGACAAGTGGTGAGGAAGTCAAAAAGGGATAGACAATGCCCAGCCCTAGACTTAAAGGGAAAGACTTTTGACAGGAGCTATGACCTTGAAGGGAGAAAGACAGCCAGGTCACACGGCCCAGCAGGGAGAGAGGACGTTTGGAGAATGAACACCTCAAGTCACTCCCTTCCTTCTCTCTATCTCCTACAGGCTGAACCCGACCGGAAATCAGAGGACAAAGGGCCCGCAACTCAGTCTCTATAGGTTGACCTTCCTGGGGCTCAGAGCAGGGTGGAAAAAGTAGAGAAGGGAGAAGAATGAACCTGCAGCCGGACTCGGTGGCTCAGCCTGTAATCCTGCGCCTTGGGAGGCTGAGGTGAGTGGATTGCCTGAGCCCGCGGGTTCGAGACCCGCCTGGGCAACTTGGCGAGACCTCATCTCTACAATAAATCAAAAATCAGCCGGGCGTGGTAGCGCGCGCCTGTAGTTCCAGCTACTTGGAAGGCTGAGGCGGAAGGATCGCCAGAGCCCAGCAGGTCGAGGTTGCGGTGGCCGGGAGCGGCCACTGCACTCCAGTCCGGGCGACTGAGTGAGACTCCAACTAAATAATAATAATAATAATAATAATGAACCTGCAGCAGCAAACAGAAAATATTCGGCACACGTCTGGTCTCAGTTTGGCCAATTGACTCCTCTCTCTTTCTAGAATCTGAGACTGGAAACACAGCGTCAGAGAAACTATAGCGGAATCAAATACCATTAATGGTTCGTGACACAAGTTCAGAGATTTCTGCTGCTGGGGAAGCTGAGCTTTCCTGCTTCCACCTCAGCTGAGAGCTGAGTTCCAGGACCTTTCTGCTGAGTCCCATACCCTTGCTGCACCTGATCGGGGGCACTGGTTGCTCTTTACAATCCAGATTCCTAACTGAGCGATGCCCAGGCTTTTCTCCACCACCCTGTCTGCTCTAGTATTAGCAGTTAGAGCACTGCTTTCATATCTGCATTTCCAACTGCATTCGACAAAAGAGCTCTTTTTTAATAGACATGGTAATACAGAGGAGGAGGAGGAGAGGGTTGAGGAGGAGAAGCAAAGCAAGAGTAAAACATAATCATGGTTTTGGCAACTTGGAAAGTCAAAGCTTCCTTGGCATGTTCCTGTTGGGAACCACTGGTGTCACCTTCCACTTTCTTACATTGCTGTTTTGAATGTTTAAAATGACAGGGCTGTCATATATATACAGGCTTAGCTTCTCTGGTTAGCCAAATGGGCTCGTTAATCGTTCAGTAACTTTGAGGTTTAGTTTTAGCTGGCACCTCTGGTGACCTGTTATGAGCTGACTTTCTTTCCTTAGTGAATCATCCCAGAGAAAAGGTTCATCCCAGAGAAAAGCTTCCCAGAGAAAAGGTTCCCCGCCATATGACTTGGACTTGGACTTGATCTGCAGCCATTTGTTCCTTGAGTTCCCTAAAGATCCACATTAGAAACATAGCATTCACTCAGATTTTCTGCTCCTACTCGTAGGTAAATCAACCAACCAGTGGCTTATTCCATAAATATGTGTTGATCACCTATTATGTTCCTGTCTAGGCAGTGCTCCAAGCAGGGAATACAAAAATGAAAAGCATGTCTTTTCATGTCATGGGAAACAACTTAGAGCCTTGGCTCTTGCTGTTGCCTCTGCTTGGTAACACCGATTTTTTTTCACTTAGCATTTTAACAAACTTCTTTTCCTCAAATTATCTAAAAGCACATCTTAGCAGAAAAAGTATTTGTTCGTTAGTTCTACTTTCTAAGAACACCTGTGGAGAGCCTGGCTCCGCACTCTGGGTCTCTGGCCAAGGTTTCTCTGTCCACCTGGGGGCAGCATTCCCTCACACAGAAAAGTTTCTTGGGGACAACAACCGATTTTCTGAGTTCCTGGCTTTCAAACACAAGCCTTTGGGGTAGTTTTTCCCAAATTATTGACCCATGAATATTCTAAAGAATTGTGCTCGAAGAAAGGGTTTCAAAGTCAAATAGGTTTGGGAAACATGGCATATCTAATCTTCACAATAGCCCTATGAGGTGGGCACTGATATTATTCCCTATTTTACAAATGAGGAAACAGGCATAGAGTTCACATGTGGTGACTGAGTTTCCAATTCAGGCCATCCAGATACAGAACTTGCATTTTAACTATGACCTTATAATGCTTTGCAATTGGGAGTGGTGTTCAAGAGGAGAAACTTCATATTCAGAGCTTCCAAAATTTATTTGGCTTTGGGACCCTTTCCTTCCTTCTGGTCAACATAGGAGACTAGTGTGCGATAGAAGACACCGGAGAATTGCTCCCATAAAGTGATCGCTTATAGCATTCCTCTTTAAAATGTTCCTAAAAATCTAAGTTCACAGGCTCATCATGTAATTGAACAGTTGGCAGTTGAAAATGAATTTGATGAGAGAGTTTCTGTCGCCTTAATGTCTAGTCTCAAAGCAAATGCCCTGAACCAAGAGTATTTAGCGTATTTAAATATGTAAAATACCAGTCAGCACTGGGACTTCCTGGAAAGAAAAAGAGGTCTATGGTAGAGAGGTAAGATCACAGGGCTCAGCAGGGAAGCAAAATATCATGTGGAATGTGTGTTGGGAAAATGTTCACCTCTTCGAGGAAGTCCAAAAATAAAACTAAGATTGCAAATACTGTTGGAGCATTAGAGTTGAGACAAGCATGTTACCTATGACCAACATAGGTCTATTAGAATAAAGTTGTGACACCTAAGGGATAACCCACAAGATAAGCCTGGTGGTTACTTTAAGCAATATTTTCTAAGTGTCAGTCTATACATATCAACCTCGTGATTTTTTTTCTGTCAAGATACCACTACCATTATTTACTCCATATTTTCTTTAAATTGTCTCACACCAAAGGCCAGGCGCAGTGGCTCAAGCCTGTAATCCCAGCACTTTGGGAGACTGAAGCGAAAGGATTGCCTGAGTTCAGGGGGTTGGGACCAGCCTAGACAACTTGGTGAGACCTCATCTCTACAATAAATAAAAAAGTTAGCTGGGCGTGGTAGTGAGCACCTGCAGTTCCAGCTACTTGGAAGACTGAGGCGGAAGGATCACCTGAGCCCAGAAGGTCGAGGCTACAGTGGCCTTGAGCATGCTCCTGCACTCCGGCCTGGGCAACAGAGTGACACTCCAACTCAAAAAAAAAATTATCTCACCTTTTCTTAAATGTATTTTAAAATTTTAGTATATGAGAAGTCATGGCATTAAAGAAATAATTATATTTTTCCTAAATCATAAATTTTGAAAGTATTAAAAAAGTTGTCTATATTCCAACAAAAGTGGTATGTGTGCCATTCTTTGGAAATGATTTCCTAAAAGATAAAAACTTACCGGTGTTGTGAAAAAAAGAAAAAGAGAGAATTGATATTGAGTTAAAGAAGGTAAAAATCAAGTTGAAGAATAAGGCTACCTGTGAAACATGAGATACATATGTTTAATTTGAGGCAAAATTTTAAATTCTTTTCATAGGTTGTTCTAAAAATATCATTTGTTCTTTTGCTTTTATTTTAATACAGTGGCTGAATAAAGAGATGATCTAGTGTTATGAACACAGTATCTTTTTCTTAGTTCTGTCTGAT
The DNA here is from genome assembly GCA_027257055.1 of Cephalopachus bancanus. NCBI lineage: Eukaryota > Metazoa > Chordata > Mammalia > Primates > Tarsiidae > Cephalopachus > Cephalopachus bancanus. The sequence continues at coordinate 1,358,747 of JAPVLO010000028.1, read as the reverse complement.
GACTGTAACAAAAAATATCAAATACACTTGATAGAAATTGTCAAACCAAAATGATGTTCATTATATGGAATATTTTATTTATGACCCACTATATTGCAACTTTGAGTTAACATTAGCTTGTGTGGCTTTTTATAAATCAATTCCAATTTTTTTTTCTTGAGTTGGAGTCTCACTCCGTCACCCTCTCTGGAGTGCAGTGGCATGCTTACAGCCACCCCAGTGTCGACCTACTGGCTCAAGCGATCCTTCTGCCTCAACCTTCCAAGTAGCTGGAACCACAGGCGTGCACTACCAAACCCGGCTAATTTTTTTCTATATTGTAGAGATGAGGTCTCTCCAAGTTGCCCAGGCTATTCTTGAACCCATGAGCTCAGGCAATCCCCTCACCTTGACTTCCCAAAGTGCTGGGATTTCAGGTTTGAGCCACCATGCTCAGCCCAATTCTGAATTTTTCAAACTCATATTTTGCTTCTAAAAAGTAAAAGACAAGGATGTACTACAAAGTCCACTTCATCAAACCAACGTATCACCAATCCATTGATAACCCATGGCACCATTCTTCCATGTTGGTATTTGACATAGAATTTGAAACACAGGTATTTAAACTGTTTCAACAAAATATGAATCATCAGATTATTTGATAAGAATAAGAGACATTCCTACAGCAATACTATCCATAGAACGTTCCATGATGATGACAGTATTCTATATCTGTGCATCTAATTCAATAGCTCCTAGTCACATGTGGTTTTTGAGCTATTGACATATGGCTAGTGTGCCTACGGAACTGATTTTTTTTATTTTATTTAATGTTAATTGATCTAAACTTAAGTTTAAATGACCATAGGTGGCCAGTATCCTACACATGAAAAGCAGAGCAGAGACCTGTAGGGTAGTAAACAGTCTGCCCAGAAGTCTGTTTTTTACAGAGAGTTTGGAAAAAACCCATTCACATTCAACTTCCTTTCTTTACAACGGAATTCACAATTATTCATGCTCTTACCTTAAAATTGTTTGATCATTCTATTAATACTTAGCCTCAATATGTTTATAATCAAAGCACTCAACTACATATGATGAAATAAAGGTATAATAATGACTTTAGCTATTTGATGACCCTTGTTAATATACTCAGTGCTGTCAGGGGTAAATGTATTGATTTACACAAACGGGCAAATGTTTTTACTTAATGGAAATATAGCTCTCATACTGATTTTTTTTTCTTAAGGAATTTTTAAATTATAGGTTAGGACATTAAGGAGTTGTACCTTTTAAAAACAAAAAGGAAAAAGAGTATTTTCTAATAAGAGAAAATGATATCCTCTAGTAAAAGACATCATTATCACTTGTAGGAGATATTGGCCAGTGCAGCATGATAGTTTTTATCCTGGAAGGTAGACAATAATAAAATGGAGCCAGAACTGAGCCAGAAGCTAGTTGTACTGAACTACAGAAGGGCTGCCTGTTTTGAGAGAGTTTAATGCCAAAATCAATCAACTAGCATAGTGTGACACAGTCCATGCCCAAATCACAGAGACATCACATCACAAGGGCATAACCATCGTGGAGCAGATGAATTGAGAAGTTTAATCTTGATCTAACCAAACATTTATTCTCTATCACAAATGGATAAGCTTAAATAATCAAATAGAGACAATTGTGTACCTCAGATATACTAGCCAACCAGATGTATTAAAACTAGTTCCTATTTATGAAATTATGAGTTGGCATCTGCAGGGCATCTTCAGATTTCTCTCATGATTGGTAATGGATAACTATTCCAGAACCAGGCAGTTACTAAGAATTAGATGGCATTAAGTGGGTGATGTGGAAGACCCTAGAAAACTAAGCTGTTTATGTTCCCATCAAACTGACTCCTGACTAGTTTCATTGCCTGTTAAAATACTGTTAGCTGGCCAGGCTCGGTGACTCAGCCTGTAATCTCAGCACTTTGGGAGGCCAAGGCGAGTGGATTGTCTGAGCCCGCGGGTTCGAGACCAGCCCGAGCAACTTTGTGAGACCTCATCTCTACAATAAAATAAAAAATAGCCGGGTGTGGTAGCAAGCATCTGTACTTCCTGTTACTAAGAAAGTTGAGGTGGAAGGATCACTGCAGCCCAGAAGGTCATCTCTGGGGTGGCCATGAGTGTACGTGCCACTGCGCTCCAGTCTGGGTGAGGAGTAAAACTTCAATTCAAAAAAAAAAAATACTGTTAGCTAAACAAAACTACAGCAATTTCACTTATTAGAAAAACTACAGACATATTATCTAGACTTTCAGATTTTGTAAGACTCTCTAGAAATGTTTGAGGCCTAGAAAAAAGTTTGGACTCTGAAACATAAAAAGTAAATTATAAAATCAAAGTTTACATTTGGATATCTATAAAATATAACAAACAACCAACTGCAATTCAGCTATTTAATTGAATGTAGCTAATTTAAATTATATTTACCCTGGAATGTAGAATATGGTTGATATTAACATGCTTAATAGATTTGATGGGCCAAAAAAAAAAGTACCTTGAGCGTTGAACAAAATGGCAGTACCAAATCTTTTAGGAAACCATACGGCATCTCCAAGCTGCCATCTTGCAAGCCTTGAATGATGTGCTCATTGTTTAGATAAGAAAATCATGTTCAAGGAGGTCAAGTGAATCAGATATGTTCCCATAGCTACACTGAAGGCATATCTTCAACTAGAATTGTTCTCGCTTGACTCCCACATACGGATTTTTACAGCCAGTGTTATGAAAGGCTTTGGATCATCTGCAACTGTTTCATCAGTTTACTTGTTAAAATGTGGATTCATAACTGGGCTTGGTGGCTCAGCCTGTAATCCCAGCACTTTGGGAGGCCGAGGTGAGTGGATTGCCTGAGCCCACGGGTTCGAAACCAGCCCAGACAACTTGGCGTGACCTCGTCTCTACAATAAAAATAAAATAAAATGAAATAAAATTAGCCAGGCATGGTAGTGTATACCTGTAGTTCTGGCTTCTTGGAGCACTGAGGTGGGGTGGCCATGACTGTGCCACTACACTCCAGCCTGTGTGACACAGGGCGACAGAGTGAGACTCTCACGCAAAAAACAATGTGGATTCATAGGTGATACTTCAGGCCTACTGGATTAGAACCTCTGGGTTTCAAGCCCAGAAATCTGCATTTTGCCACATACAGTGTTGCCTATCATTTAACCTCTTTCCAGTAATACAACTGTAAAACTAGTCAGCTCTAGTCAGTTCAACTAGTTAATTTGTTTTTAGTGAGTTAATAAAAGACTTAGTAGATCACCTAGCCCAGTGTGAATATATATCCAAAAGCTGCCTTTTTTTTAAAGTCTCTAAAGTGAAGAAACAATAATACTTAGAGTATTTCCTAAACTAAGCCATTGGGGCAAGCATTTCAAAGCTCTCTTGCAAGAACAACCTTGGATCTGTTGGTCAAAATGCCAGAAGATAGCTGTGATGGAGGTAGAATTGCGGGCAGGCATGGAGAAGCATCCTTGGTAAAAGATCAGGTACAACCACTGCAGCCACACCAGCTTTTGTTCTCTTTGCTTTTTTTGACTTCTTTTTCTCTAAAGACATAGTTCAAAAAGGGTGGGTATGTGACTGTATAGGATATATGGCAGTGCCAGGTACTGTCCTAGGTGCTGAGGAATCTAGGAGGCACAAGATGACTCGATCCTTGTCTAAGACTGCTTACAGTCTAGTTCTGGACAGGGCAAGTGAAGCTGTTATCCCAGTTCTGCACTTATGAGCTACAAGACCTTAGCTAAGCTACCTCACCTCTATGGGGTTCTGTGTTCACATTAACCTCTCATTCAGCACAGCCTCTACGAGAGCAGCCATGGCCTCAGAGAGTTGTGGGGTTGCCATCCACATTGGTGTTTCATGGGTGCTTATGCCTCTGTCTTCTACCTGTCAGTTCGTGTTCATGCAAAGTCATGCCAGTCCAGGAATAAGACCCCACCATGGATCCGTGGGGCCAGTGACATCAACCTTTTAAAAAATTCGTTTCTGCCATATGAGAGGGTCATATCTATTAGCTCAGGGGTGAGAGGTCCCCAGCACAGGCCCCTGGAGCTGTGTGCTCCCTACGGCTTCCTCCAAGGGTTTTCCAAGAAGCTCCAACAAGATGCTTCCCCTCTACAGTGCCTCAGGTCCATGCAAAGAAAAAAAAATGTGGTTCCAGAATTCAAAGATTCCCTTCCAAAACAGCCCCATGACTAAAACAAACTGCGGTGGAGAACTGGAGGGGAAAAAGAGGTGAATGATACCCACAGGAAAAGAGTTATATCTATGACTCTGAAGGGAAAAATGCATCTTCCAATCACAAGCCCAACCAAGCCTGACAAGTCCTGGGGGCATTTGTCTGAACATTTGAGTTGAATCTGAGCTACTTAGTTTAGAATTCACACTCTGCAAGTGTGTATACACAACTGTTGTTGACTTCATTAACATGTACCGAGTACCTATCATGTGCTTGGCATCCTCAAGGCCATTGTGCATATCATGGTGAGCAGAACCATCTTTGCTTTCATGATACATACATCCTCTTCAGGGGAGACAGAAAACAAAAACACACAAATTAAATAAAAGGATATTAGGACATAATGTCAGGGAATGGTGAGTGCTATGAAGAAAAGCAAAGCCGAAAAGGGGATAGAGGAAAAAAAGGACTGCTCTTTAAGAAGGCAGTAAGCAGGGAAAACTTTTTGATTGAAGTGACATTTGAGCAGAAACGTAAGTGGGGGCTGGGAGGAGATCCAGGCAGACATTTGAGGAAGAAATATTCCACACAAAGAAAATACTCTATCAGCTGGGCTCAGTAGCTCAGGCTGTAATCCCGTGCTTTGGGAGGCTGAGGTGAGTGAATTGCCTGAGTCCGCGGGTTCGAGACCCACCTGGGCAAGTTGGCGAGGCCTCATCTCTACAATAAATCATAAAATTAGCCAGGTGTGGTAGCGTGTGCCTGTAGTTCCAGCTACTTGGAAGGCTGAGGCGGAAGGATCGCCGGAGCCCAGCAGGTCGAGGTTGTGGTAGCCGGGAGTGGTCACTGCCCTCCAGTCTGGGCAACAGATTGAGACTCCAACTCAAAAAAATAAAAAGAAAGAAAATAGCCTAACCAAATGTCCATCGGGGCTGGCAGCTATGCTTTTCATACACATAAATATTTGCTGAATTAGTTCATCAAGTATCATGCAGGTGTTCCTACTGATATTTGAAAAAACTGGAGCACAGAAAGGTTAAGTGGTATGTCCAGGGCCACACAGTGAGTTCAGTGGCAGAATTGGAAAGTGACTTTAACTCAGTGCTTTTCGTTCCTAAGCCAAATTATTCCTGGGACCAGGTGCTCCTAAGAGTCACTTGAAGGATTCCCGGCTCCCCGTGTAAAGCACAATTCCCCAACAGCCTAAGCTTGGAAGCAAATCCCTAGAGACAGAGTTTGTTATTCATGACTGACTTAATCCAAAGGCAGATGAGAAGCCCCTGAGAAACCACCTGAGGCTTGTGCCTGATGGTTTCTGGGTCTTCACTCCAGGGGCCTCCTGGAGGCATCTGACCTAAGGAAGCACTCGGATAGGGCGATGCTTTGCCTCAGAAGGAGGCAAATGAGTCTCTGCATAAATATGGCACATATATGAGCTTTGAAAAAGCACCTGGAGGCACTGGCAGGACTTGCTCTAATTGTGTGTGGAGAAGCCAGCCTTCTCCAGGCGCTCTGTTAGACTGTTGACTCCATGGCCTGACTTCATTCCCGTCTTTCTGGGGAGAACTGGGTGTGGGAGGGGGTGTCAGTTACACCACCCTGACTGAGGACATGTGTAGAATGGAAAGACAGCCATTACCCACGGCTGGCCTTCCCTTCCTTAGCAACAATAGCCGTGTACACATTCACACACAAACACTGCACCAAAACAAGCAAAGGTCACTCTCTCTGGGTACTTCCAAGAATGATCTCAATTTTTCATAAAACAATGTTTATAAATTAGATGGAACCCCGGAGCAGTCCGGGAATAGAAATAACCATTCTATGAGGTTTCTTGCCATTACATTATTACTTGTTTGCTTTAAATGAGCAAAATACAGTGTGCGGCTGACCGCTTCCAGAGCCAAGCAGAGACCTCTTCACAAAGCCTCCGGGCAAGAAAGCCGGAGCAGGGAGGTGTCTGTGGAATGAGCGGGGACTTACACCCTGGGCTTTTAGACTGGAAGCATCCTCGAGGCAGGGGCTACGCCCCGTCATCTTTGCATGCCAGCACCTGCTATGGCCACTAGTACAACACACGCATTCAGAAATGATTTTGATCACTGAGGCAGTGAATATGTGACCACATCTTTTCAATGAACGAAAGAGTGAGTGAATACTCTGATGCAGGGTTAAGCGCTAAAGAAAGTGAAGATACCCAACAAGAGCTGCGAGCCCCTTTAGGTCCTTGCTGCTGTCAGGCTCTCTACTCCCCATCTCTCACTGCTTCCAGCTCTTTCTGAGTTTTTCTCATTCTTTAGGCACCTCCATGCTTTAGCCCCAGACTACTTTCTGTAACTCTAACGTCAGCATTTACTTTCTGTCTTTGCCTATGAAAATCCCCACTATCTCAGTCCTCTGAATGTAACCAGGAGGCATGAAGAAAGCACTGGATAAACTAACTGCCTTCCATCCTGTTCCCTCAAAGGAGAACATGAGGAGACCTCCAGGCTCAGGCGGCTTGTTTGGAAAGAGGCTGGGACAGGAAGACAGCCATCCGAAGGTCAGAAACAGAAGCCCGTTACCACTATGGGCAACCCGGCCGTAGTCCCTTGTGCAAACTCCAAGCAGCGGTCTGGATAATATGCCACCTACTCTGAGTTATCTCACCCAGGGGCAAGAGAGCTGGGGTATGTATACACCACCCTGTCAGCCGTGGGTTGAGGGGTGTTCATTCCTGACACTTCCAGCCTTCCTTGCCCTTAGGCAGATTGGAAATACTTGGTGCAGGTGGCGTGGTACAGCTGAGGCCACCCTTCACTCCTACAGGGTGAAATGGCTGATCACGCCTGTCCCAAGTTCTCCTCCTAGAGGCGTCTGACCTAGGGAAGAACTTGGATAGGATGATGCTTCGACTCAGAAGAATGCCTCTCTTGTTCAGGTTGGAAGGTGAGAGGGAAGTACAGACCACGGGTACTGCTTGCAGGTGTGGGTTTCATGGAGGCTGCTTCTAGGAGAAAGAATACTAGTTGCACTTTCACTCCATTAGGAAAGTGAACTGCATCTCCCCCGGAATCTCAAGGAAATCTCCTATATGTGTCATATTTAAGTGGAGACTCGTCTGCCCTTTCCACCTCAAAGTCTGTACTTGCCTCTCACTTGCCAACCTGAACAAGAGAGACATTCTTCTGAGTCAAAGCATCGTCCTATCCAAGTGCTTCCTTAGGTCAGATGCCTCTAGGAGGGTAACTTGGAACAGACATGATCAGCCGTTTCACCCTGAAGGAGTCAGGGTGACCTCACCAGTACCTGGATGTCTTTCGGCACCAGAGAAGCCCTATGGCTAGACAGATGACAGCATCCCCCAGCTGCAGAAAACATCTAGCTTATTTATTTATTTATTTATTTATTTATTTTGAGTTGGAGTCTCACTCTGTCGCCCAGACTGGAGTGCAGTGGCCGCTCCCAGTCACCACAGCCTCGACCTGCTGGGCTCCGGCGATCCTTCCGCCTCAGCCTTCCACGTAGCTGGAAATACAGGTGCGTGCTACCATGCCCGGCTAATTTTTTGCTTTATTGTAGAGATGAGGTCTCGCCTGCCCAGGTGGGTCTCGAACCCGCGGGCTCAGGCAATCCACTCACCTCAGCCTCCCAAAGGCATGGGATTACAGGCTGAGCCACCAAGCCCGGCTATTTATTCATTTTTATTCAAAGTCTCACTCTATTGCCCAGGCTGGAGTGCAGTGGCACACTCACGGCCACCACAACCTCGACCTGCTGGGCTTAAGCGATCCTTCCGCCTCAGCCTTCCAAGTATCTGGAGCTACAGGCACACACCACCATGCCTGGCTAATTTTTTAAAATTTATTGTAGAGATGAGTTCTCTCTAGGTTGCCCAGGCTGTTCTCGAAACTGTGGGCTCAGGCAATCCTCTCACCTTGGTTTCCCAAAGTGCTGGGATTATAGGTGTGAGCCACTGTACCTAGTCCACCTAGAATCTTTTTTGTTGTTGTTGAGTTGGAGTGTCACTCCATCACCCAGGCTGGGGTGCAGTGGCACGCTTACGGCCACCCCAGCGTTGGCCTGCTGGGCTCCGGCGATCCTTCCTCCTCAGCCTTCCAAGTAGCCGGAACTACAGGCACTCCCACCTAGATTCCTTTTTTTTTTGAGCTGGAGTCTCACTCTGTCGCCCAGACTGGAGTGCAGTGGCTGCTCCCGGCCACCGCAGCCTCGCCTGCTGGGCTCCGGCGATCCTTCCGCCTCAGCCTTCCAAGTTGCCGGAATTACAGGCATGCACTACCATGCCCGGCTGATTTTTTGATTTATTGTAGAGATGAGGTCTCACTGCCCAGGTGGGTCTCAAACACGCAGGCTCAGGCAATCCACTCAACTCAGCCTCCCAAAGGCTCGGGATTACAGGCTGAGCCACCGAGCCCGGCTCCACCTAGATTCTTAAAAGCCAGCTTCCCTTACCATCTCGCCCTTGCTTGCTCACGAATCTGTCCCAAACATAGAGTTTTGTGGAATTTCACTGATTCTAAAAATAGAAGGATACCCAAAGCTCATCTCTTCCAAATTGTGGTTTGATGGAGCAGCTGCTGAGGCCCAGGATGAGGAAGTCATTCACACAATGTCGCACAAATGTCTGCAGCCAGCTGGTTCTATCCGGAAGTTCAGCCAATAAAATAGAATCACTCTGGGTCTGTCAAGGAAAAAGACATTTACCACTGAGTTATACATCCTTACAAAATCACAAACAAAGCTAAAAAAGCAAGTTGGAGGACTGCCATTAGCTTTTAACCTGGGGCTCTAAGAGGCATAAAATTTTGAAGCTTCTTAGAGCTCGGAAATCGGTTCCCTCCATAGGTCAGAGGCAGGTAAGTTTCAGGAGACCATCACAAAAGCATGTGTGTGAGGCACCATGGGCTGCCCCTTCCAGAAAAAAATGATGACTTTGGTCTCTCTTCGTCTGCCCACATCTTACATTAGTGCATCTCGCAGCAGACAGCAAATCTCATTTAGACTAAATCACATTTAGACAACCCTGAGGGCAAAGGAGTCTGAGAAATGTAGTTCCCTGGAATCCAGCCACTGAGATTCAGGGAATGGCATAAAAAGGGTAGAAATGAACGCAGATGGTTCTGAATAAAACAAAACAATATCTAGCCTTGTGATGAACCCCAGTTGTTAGGTATATGACGTTTGTTTATAAAACTCGAAATTTGTTTATAAAAAATTATATATTTATCTTATACACTTTTTCCACTGCTCAGAGCAGTTTTTGGACTCATCAATTTTAACTCTTTTTGGTGCTTTTGCTGTTTTTTGTTTCTTGTTTTTGTTTGCTGTTTTTTCTACAAAAGCAAAACGTTTCCCTTTGAGGACTTTTTTCATCCAGGGAAGCAAACAAACCAAAAAGTCATTTGGGGTGAGATTGGGTGAATAGGGTGGGTGGGGCACAGGGGTGATGTGGACAGGTGTGTCGTCATGGTAGAAGAACCAGTAACCCGTTTGCTACAACTTAGGACGTTTCTTCCACAAATCCTGGCGCAACCTTCTCAAAACTTCCAGATAAAAACTTTGCTTGACTGTTTGATCTGGAGAAGCAAATTCCAAGTGTACTACAAGGGGACTGCCCTCCAAAAGATCATTTTCAGGGATTTTGGGGGTCGTCCCCCTCCTTTCTTTTTTGAGTTGGAGTCTCACTCAGTCGCCCAGGCTGGAGTGCAGTGGCACGCTCACGGCCACCCCAGTGTCGACCTGGTGGGCTCCGGTGATCCTTCCACCTCAGCCTTCCAAGTAGCCAGAACTACAGGCGTGTGCTACCAAGCCCAGCTCACACACCCTTCCTGTGTGTGACCCTGGTTGTGTAGTGACAAACCTCAAAGGAAAACGTGGGGTCCTCAGGGCCTGCGATGGCTACAAGTGAAGGAATTAGATAAGGACATCCTGAAACCCTCCATGGATGAAGCCTCTAGAAGCTCATCAGAAACTCTTAGCAGTGCCTCATGGGTGTGTAGACATCTGGAGTAATGTGGCTTGTTAATATCCATAGATCTGGGGTAGCTTGGTTAGAGTAGTGACTTTCACACTAATTTGATGCATGACTCTGGGCAAGTTACCTCGGTTTCTTTGTCTCTAAGGAGAATGTTATTAGGCTCCATTATCTGCATTCCCAATTCTGGCGTTCTAGTGTCTTGTCTCAAAACATCTTATCTTAATTATAAGGTTGCAACATTGCCCCGAACCCCAAAGAATGGCAAGGTTTCACAAGAATCCGAGACTTTCTATCTTAAGGGAAAAGGTTCTGTTTAGACAATCCCCCCCATCATCTCTCCTTTAACCAGAGTTAGGACTGACCCTTTGTGACCAGTAAGGTCACTGTAGTGTTTGGTTCAAAACAAATGTGTAAACTATAGTACACAGAATATCTGTGAGTCATCCATTAGAAGCTACTCAAATCCCTGAATCCTGTGTTCAAAACAATCCCTGTGCCAAAATTAGGGGATGACAAGACCCCCACTTCCTTGCTGATACCCAATGCCTTCCTGTCGCTTCCCTGCTTTCAACTTTTCTGGTGTAGAGATGTCTCCTATTCCTGACCTCTTTCTCAATAATTGAAGTTTAACAGTTGTCACTCCTTCCCAGGACTTTGCTTTCTGTTCTTAGATGAGGACAACTTTGGTCACATGAAAAAAATCTCTGCTAACTTCTTAATGAATTAATGTACTTCATCTAATTAATAGACTATGTGAATAAAATTAAAATGTGACATTTGTGATGGGTTTATTCGAAGAATTTCTGCTATTATTATTACCATATTAATAGTTATTATTGTAGATGATGATAACAGCACTCTACTTTTGCAGAGTTTATGGTCTTCAACTTGTTTTATGATTTATTTTCTAAGGAGAAACTAAATCTCAGATCAGTTAAGAGAATTTTCCCAAGATCGCCCAACTGATTAGTGATAGAGCTAATAGAAATAAAACACATGTCTCTTGGCTTCTAGTCCAACCTTTTTTTTTTTTTTTTTTGCTGCATATCTCACTACTAGGAGGAAAAGTCTACAGAAGTCCCAGAGTAGGGGTGACCAAGAAGGATGGATGAACTGATCTCATGAGTATGTCCAAATGTGCCATTAGACATGCAGTCCTTCACAGCAAAAGACCCATCCCAACAGAAGACTGAGCAATGAATTCACAGGATGGTCTGATTTCTGAATTTCAGAGTTAAGTACTTGTTTCTAAATATATCAGTCTTGTTTTTTGCTTTAGGAAGCATAGTCAAGGCCACCATCTTTGTGTAGACTCGCCACTGTGCAAACTCTGGGGTTCTATTCACTAGATAGACACTGTAGATTTATATACGTGTTTAAAATTTTAGAGAAGATGGCAAGAGATTGTCTTGTTCTAACAAAAACAATGTGTTATGACAATTTTCTGAGGGATGGAAGTGACAAGTCTTGAGGAAAGGGGCTTTTTTTCCTAATCCACTTAAAGCCAGATAGATAGGTGTTTGTCATGGACACAATCCAGGGTCCAGCTAGATGAAAGAAATGGAAGTGCAATATGGCTTCCATTTGTTTATTCGTTAATGCATTCATATATAGATTGATTCACACATTCATTCATGTATTATGTATTAATTTAAAAACTAGGCTTTGAGTGATAATCTGTGCTAAACATTTAACCAGATACTGAAACACTTAAGACCAAATTTCTACTCTCAGGGAGTTTGATCTCATGGGAAAATCAGGCAAGCACATTCAACGCCTTCTAGCCACATACGATTTCATGGGAATCCATAGTCAGGAAACACAACACAGCCTTTATGGGAGCCTATGGACTGGGTGGAGAGTATCAGAGACAGTCCCTTTCCTTCCTGGAAGGTGGCATCAGGGTGTTCCAGGCTGAAGGAGCAGCATGCGCAAAATTCTGGAGTAATAAGCTGCGTCCTCAGCTTGTCACATGTATTAGCTCATTTAAACCTATAACAACCCTATGATATAGGCACCATTATCATTCCCCATTTAATAGATGAGGAAACAGGCAAGAGAAATTGTTCAAGGCCACACAGCTGATAAAGAACAAAACTAGAATTTGAACCCAGAGTCCAGCTACAAAGTCCACACTACTCCCCTCTGCCTCCAGAAAGAGAACATGGGTGCACTTGGAGAACCCCGAGAAGTTCAACTTGGCAGATGCTCAGAGTTGGGGTTGGAAGTAGGACAAAGGTTGAAGGAGTGCTAGGCTGTGAGCCAAGCCAGCCTCAGTGCCTGAGGGCGGTTTGATTCAGGGCTGGTTACAAGAACATGAGCCTCTCTTCTCTAGCTCCAGCTGGTGACTCCACCTTTCTCTCTGGTTGTTTCCAGGAATCTACTGCCCAGTTCCCCAAGGGGCATATACCTGACAAACTATGGGGAACCCAGGAAGTTACTCATCTTCCCCCATCCCCTGTCTATACTGACTTTAGAGACATTTTCCAGAAGTTGCTTTGTCAATTTTTAAACTAAATTTTCATCGACCTATTTTGTTACTATGAAGCTCTTTTCCCTAAATGTTGAGTGGTGAGAAGGGTGACCCCAAAGTGAATTTCGGTTATTTAGGGATTCTGAGTTAGATCGATTCCAGTTCACTGTGAGTTTAATCTATTGTGTTATTGTGTTATTCAAGTTCCAAAAAAACTGGAAAAAATCCCCAAATTTTCAAAAGACCTGCTACTTGCCCGCTTGGAAATTGTTATCTATTTGGTCAGAGCCAAAATTTATCCTTGAGAGATTATTAGAAAAAATTAAATTAAAACTTAGCTGACAACACAATCCCCTTTCTGGGAATATACCCGGAGGAACTCAAATCATTCTACAAAAAAGATACCTGCGAGTCGGGCTCGGTGGCTCAGCCTGTAATCCCGCACCTTTGGGAGGCTGAGGTGAGTGGATTGCCTGAACCCGCAGGTTCGAGGCCCGCCTGGGCAGCAAGACCTCATCTCTACAATAAATCAAAAAATCAGCCGGGCATGGTGGCACATGCCTGTAATTCTGGCTACTCGGAAGGCTGAGGCGGAAGAATCGCCGGAGCCCAGCAGGCCGAGGCTGCGGTGGCCAGGAGCGGCCACTGCACTCCAGTCTGGGTGACAGAGTGAGACTCTAACTCAAAAAAATAAAATAAAATAAGATACCTGTGCACACATGTTTATTGCAGCACTATTCACAATAGCAACAACATGGAACCAAGCATGCTGCCCATCGAAACTGGACTGGATTTTTTTTTTTTTTTGAAATGTACATATACACCATTGAATATTATGCAGCCATAAAGGACAAAATTATAAACTTCACAGCAACTTGGATAACTTTAGGGTCTGTAATACCCAGTAATCTGTCACAGAAACAAAGAACTGAGTACCACATGCTCTCACTCATAAGCGGACCCTGAACAATTGTCATAAGACTATAAAAAAGGGATTGGCTGCAGTAAGAAACTGCCAGGGAAGGGAGTGAGGGTGGGGTGGGGGGTGGCACACTTCATCAATAAGAGTACCTGATCTCAAACCAGGTGATGTGGAGGCCAAAGTGAGGCTCAAACTTTACCTGTACAATGACCATTTGTATACCTAACCCTGAATTGTACCCCACATCTTTTTTTTTTTTATAATCAATATTTTTTATTATGATATTGTGGGGTCAAGTTAAGGGTTAGGTATACAAATGTACTTCGTTCAGGCACCCTTGTTGATGAGAGGTGTCTCCCCGTCCCCAGACAGATATTTACCACCGGTGCTGAAAAGAAAAAAACAAACAATCCCACTATAAAATGGGCAAAAGATTTGAACAGACACTTCTCAAAGGAAGACATCCAAGCAGCCAACAGACACATGAAGAAATGTTCAACCTCACTAATCATCAGGGAGATGCAAATTAAAACCACACTGAGATACCACCTAACTCCAGTCAGAATGGCAATTATCAATAACTCAAAAAAGAACAGTTGATGGAGAGGGTGTGGCAAAAAGGGAACACTTCTACACTGTTGGTGGGAGTGCAAACTAGTGCAACCTCTGTGGAAAACAGTATGGCGATTTCTAAAAGCAGGTACAAAATAATTTTTAGCAAACACTAGAGTATACAATACAGTGCAAAAAATCTTAATAAAGTATTCCCTCTGAATTGAAGTTCTATTTCCTGTTCTTTGAGAAATCTCCATATTGTTTCCCATAAAGGTTATATTAATTTACATTCTCCCTTACAGTATATAAGTGCTCCTGTTTTTCTGCATCCTCACCAATATCTGTTGTTTTTAGACTTTTTAATAATAACCATTCTGACTGGTATATGGTAGTATCTCGTAGTTTTAATTTGCATTTCTCTGATAATTAGTGATAATAAGCATTTTTTCATGTGTTAGTTGGCTGCTTGTGTGCCTTCTTTAAAAAAAAGTCCCTTTATGTCCTTGCCTGCTTTTTAATGGGATTATTTGTTTTTGTTGTTGTTGTTGTTGAGTTGTTTGAGTTCCTTGTAGATTCTAGATATTAACCCTTTGTTAGATACATAGTTTGCAATGTTCCCCCCATTCTGTAGGCTGTCTATTTACTCTGATGAGTATTTCTCTCGCTGTGCCAGAAACTTAATTAAATCCGATTTGTCTATTTTTGGTTTTGTTGCATTTGCTTTGAAGACTTGGCCATTAATTCTTTGCCTAGAGCAATGTCCAGAAGCGTTTTTCCTAGGTTTTTCTTAAGATTTTTTATAGTTTTAGGTCTTCTATTTATGTTTTTAATTGATAATGAGTTAATTTTTCTATACGGTGAGAGGTAGTGGTTCAGTTTCATTCTTCTGCACATGGCTATCCAATTTTCCCAGCATTATTTATTGAATAGGATGTCATTTCTCCAGTGTATTTTTTTGTTTACTTTGTCAAAGATTGGATGGTTGTAGGTATATGGCTTATTTCTGGTTTCTCTATTCTGTTCCATTGATCTATATGCCTATTTTTATACCAGTACCATGATGCTTTGATTACCACAACCTTTTAATATAATTTGGAGTTAAGTAATGTGGTGCCTCCAACTTTGTTCTTTTTGCTTAGAATTTTTTTTCTTTGACTATTCAGGCTCTTTGTTGGTTCCATATTAATTTTAAGATTTTTTTCAAATTCTGTGATAAATGACATTGGTAATTTGATAAAGACTGTGTTGAATCTGTAGATTGCTTTGGGTAGTATTAGCATTTTAATGGTATTGATGATTCCAATCCATGAGCATGGGATGTTTTTCCACTTGTCTATGTTATCCATTCGATCCAGCAATCCCACTGTTGAGTATATACCCAAAGAGAAAAAAAAAACATTACATCAAAAAAGATATCTGCCCTTGAATGTTTATTATAGCACTATTCACTATAGCAAAGATGTGGAATCAACCTAAGTGTCCATCAATGGAGGACTGGATAAAGAAGATATGTACATATTTGTGTGTGTGCGCATGTTCATGTGTGCATAATTGAATACTACTTGACCATAAAAAAGAATGAAATCATGTCTTTTGCAGCAAACATGGGTAAAACTGGAGGCCATTAATCCTCAGTGAAATAATTCAGAAACAGAAAGTCAGATACCACATAATAAGTGAGAGATAAACATACAGAGTGGAATAATCGATACTAGAGACTACAAAAGGTGGAAGGGTGGGAGGAAAATGAGGGTAAAATAATTACCTATTCAGTACAGTGTCCACTACAGTGAGTCCCCTACATCCAAACTTTCAAGTTGTGAACTTTTAACGATGCAAACTTGTGTTTACATTACTTGAGGAGGCACCGCTAATTTTTTAGACACAGGACCAGAATGTAGAATGATGTGCAAAGGTTGCAGGAGCCACTCAGAATGCAATCCCAGTGCCACCATGTCATCTATGAAGAGATTTTTTAAAAAAGAGCTACAACCCAGACATCACTGAGTCATCTTTTCAAGGAGGCAGATAGAATTGAATCTAGCAAGGAACCAGAACCTATGCCATCAATGTCAGACGTGAGTGAAATTCCAGCTCGCCCTTCATCTCCTATTGCTGGTGATCCTTCAGTATCTCCCACCATCAGTACCATCTCCCACCTCCTCTCCCTCCTCCAGTCAGTAACTCATCTTGCCTGTTCACTCAAGGCCATCTTGGACTGGAACTCATTCGTATGTAGGGAGCTTACTGTCTTCGGGTTATTGGTACACCAAAAACCCAGACTTCACCAGGATGAAATATATGCATGTAAGAAATCTGCACTTGTGACCCCAAATATACTTTTTTAGTTAAAGAAAAAATAGAATATATACTTGTAAAATGTTAAGTATAACATACAATCTATAAAACATTATACATAATATTAACAAATGTTTGAAAACATACATATGCATATGTGAATGTCATTATATATACCATATTATGACAGTGCTAAATAAACATTTTCTATCTAAAGTACTACTCTAATTTTACAAAATAAATGTATATATCGGTCAACATAATCATCAGTGGGTGATAGGTCATTTCTATTTCCTTCATTATGTGTTTTCAGATTCTTAAATTTCTTATAATAGATCCTCCTGTTTCTTTTATATTAAAAAAAGTTATACTTTTTTTTTCATGTTCCTTCTGAAAACCAGCTCAACGTGGTTATTTTGCTATTGATCATGGAAAGCAAAGATCTGTCACCTTGGGTCACTTGCTGTGGGCCAGCTCATGTGGTGGGGTGAGTACTGACCTGAGAGCAAGGAGAACACAATACTAATCCTCGCTCTATGATTAACTAACCCAGCAAATCACTTTCCCCCGTAAGCCTCAGTTTTTGTCTGAAATGAACTCTAAGATATCTGAAGACACTTGTTATTCACCCGGTTTTACAGTAAACAAAGACCAAAGCCTTGTTACTGACAGGGACAGGCAGGCCTCAAGTAACCTTAAGTTTTATTTACATCAGAGCTATGCACGTTTTTTCCACAGAGGGCTAGGTAGTCATGTTTTAGGATTTGGGGCCATATTCTCTCAGTTACAACTACCCTTCTGTATTGCAGGGGGAAAGCAGTCGTAGATGAACCGACAAACCGTGAATGAGTAGGCTGACTCTGTGTCAATCACTCCTCATTTACAAATACAGGCAAAAGGCGACAGGCAGGACATGGCCAGCAGGCTCCACTTCACCAGCCTCTGCTTTAGACGATGACCATAATAGAGAGGGTTGGGAGAAGCAGAGAAGGCAGGATTTTGGCCCCTCTCTGGGATCTGATCAAGACAAGAGAGGTCACAGGAGCCTGCTCCAGGTCCACCTGGCAAAAGCCATGCCACCTTTTCCGCCTCCTGGGCACCCAGAAAGGGTGACAGCGTCTCCTCCTTGGGGATCAGGGGGTTAAGGAGTCAGGGACCTCAGACACAATTGTTTCTTTCTAGGGAAACTATTTGGAATTGCTCTGCCACACAGCTGGAACTCATTACTGCCCAAGTTTTGTAAGTTAAAATGCTTTATTTAAGCCCCTGCAAAAGTTTTCTTAGGCTAAGAGTGAAGCCTTGCGCTCACGCCGCAAGCCCTGGTCAGCCTAGTGCTGCTTTCGGGTGGCCTGGGCCACCACCCTCTCCTTAGGCGTCTGCCCCTCTCCATCTGCTGTCCACCTCTTCTCTTCTTTCCTTCTTGTGTCCTTAGGTCCTGGAAAGCAGGATGGGCCTTTTTCAGCAATACGGACAACTGCATGACTGAACAATAGAAATATTCACCTTCTTGTTAGCTAGGATCCGAAAATGCTAATGTTTTAGGTAGACTGTGGGATCTCTCACCCAGAGTCTTGGGTACAGACCCAGAGGGTGGGGCTCACAGTCCATTGAAAGTCAGGCCGGTAGCCAGGCTCGGTGGCTCAGCCTGTCATCCTGCCCCTTTGGGAGGCTGGGGTGAGTGGATTGCCTGAGCCCGCGGGTTCGAGACCCGCTTGGGGAACTTGGCGAGACCTCATCTCTACAATAAATCAAAAAATCAGTCGGGCATGGTGGCGCATGCCTGTAATTCTGGCTACTCGGAAGGCTGAGGCGGAAGGATCGCCAGAGCCCAGCAGGTCGAGGCTGTGGTGGCCGGGAGCGGCCACTGCACTCCAGTCTGGGCGACAGAGTGAGACTCCAACTCAAAAAAAGAAAAAGAAAGTCAGGTCAACACACATTTTAAAAACCAGGAGACAAAAGGCAGACTCTCCATCTTTCGGGCTAATTCAGACAATGTCGGCAAGGGGTGGTATATGATAATATACCTCTTAATTAACTAAAACCCAAATAGAAATAAATGACCTTTTGTTAATTAGACATCTTTTCTTTTCTTTGTTTTTTTTTTCCTCACTTTTAGGCCAAAGGAAACAGGGGTAAGGAACCAGCTGGTGTGAGAGTTTGATAAACAATGTTTAAAGTCAACCTCCTGGTGTGTTTTTTTTTCTGGAATGCTACCTGCAGGCCTCGTTTGGTGACAGTTTGATAGGATGGTGATAATTCAGGTTCAGAGTAGGCACCCTCAGCCCTGCAGATTCAGAATGACTTCAGTGCAGATGCATTTCCCCACCCTGTGCTTCACCAAGTCAGGAATGAATTCTCAAATTCACTAACGGGATTGTCAGTAAGACTGGCCAGCCAGGGTTTCTCTGGTGAACTCTCTAATTCATCAGAAAACTGCTTAAAGGAGAAACCCTTTCTCCAAGCACCATGTTGAAGATCTAACTCCAGGTAACTGTGGGTTTTCCCGATCAAGACTCTGTCCTTTCGGAAGTTCAATAGCAAGATTATGTGTGGCTGGAGTGGAAACAGGGTTCAGATAATTGAGAGGTAAAGATTTGAGTCTGAGCTCTCCCTGAATGAATTCAGAATTCAGTAGGCAAATTTGGGTTAAGCCAACCAAAATGTGCTGTAGTTAGAAAAGAGATAATAGTCATTATATTAGTAATAATGAAGATTCTCTGAGTCTTGACAGCGTGCCAGGCAACATGCTTAGGGCTTTCCAGGTGTGAGGCGAGAAAGATATAGACGCTCTCATTTTACAGACAAGGAGACTGAGGATTGCTCAGTCATACATGGTCACCATGAAGCAGAACCAGAATGAGGGTCATGGTCTGGCTTGTTGTGTTGTTCATCTCCAGACAGGTCTGGATCCATGTCGAAACTGCACCATCCACCCTTCCCTGGGATGCGAAATCAACCTTCCAGAGGGGCTGTCCTAGTGGGTCTGGGAGTGTGACAGTGACTTGGGACTCTGTCAGCGGTCAGTTCCTTCTCTATGTGCAGACAGAACAGACTTTTAGCTGTGACCCACACACTCCTCGCCTCCAAACTGCACCCTCAAATCTTAAGCGCAGGGAGGTCACTCATCTTTGCCTACCTTTTGTTTTGCCAAATGCATTGCTGTAGCTGGGCATCCCTGCAGGGCTGAGACACGGAGGTTCCTGGGAGGGTCCTCTTCCCTGCAGGAGTGCCAATCAGGGCTGAGATTCAGCCAAGAGCTAGGATGGCGATGTCATGGTTGTTAAAATACTTAAAGATGCCTGTGCACCTTGGTAAAAATCAGCCACTCTAAACTTCCTACATGATTCCTTATGGCCCCGGGCACTCTTCTGGTGCCTCCAGAACATTTTAGAATCCATCCCTTGGAGGAAGGATGCTTGGGCCAGAGACCTCCTCCAGTCGACTGCTGACATCAGAACTCGTGGGTGGATGCCACTAGAGCAGATATTCTATATTTTGAATACCTTTTGTGGCCCCAGGCCATCTGCCCGACCTGTGGGAGAGGCAGGTAGTACTCCCTGGGAGCATGCGTTGCTCTTTCTCTATCCACCCACTTGTAAATGCTTAAAATTGAACAAAACTTTTCTTAAAATAAGTAGCAAAGAGTCTTACGTTCATTCAAGTCCTTCGTCAGATATCTGTGCACTCCAATATATACCAAGAACCCAATTCATGTTGAAAACACAGCTGAATGTGAACATGAGAAGGAGACAGAGTGAGAGAGAAATGAACACGTCCCATGTGACACAGCATGACAAAGGAAAGCACGAGATTCAGCCCTAATGATGTACTAAGTTCTGCCCTGTGTGTCAGGGAGACTGCAGAGAAAGAGATTGACTTGCTTTCTCAAGGAAAGAGGCGAACTATAACCATGAAACAAATACATCCATCCAATCACTGCAGGGTTTGCATTGCTATAATGAAATGCAAAAGATTGGTGAGTAACTAGGGGAGAGACTGGAAGCTCAGGCCACTCAGGAAAGGCCTCTCTGAAAGGGGACAATTGGAAGGGGTACTCATTAGATAGAGTCAGCCAGGTGAAATCAGATGGTAGTTGGAGAGTCACAGGGGAATTGGCCGGTTCCTAAACACTGCAGGAGCCCTGGGGTGGAGCAAACAACTGGACCTGGGGGTGAGGGCCTCAAAGCTTGGACAGAAAAGGTGGCATCCTTTTAGGGTGTGTCACAAAGTACAGACTAAGTTTATCAGGAAGAGCATATGAGGAGATCGGGGGCTTGGTTCCGGGCAACAGGAACCACATGCGTTGGGCCAAAGGACAGGAATACTGTAGGCAGACACAGTGCCTAAAGGCATCGTGATACATGGAGCGATGTGCACGGTGGTGGGAACCCAACTCCTTATGACTTGGGTCATAAGTTCACACCGCAGGATACGTCGCTGTTATTGGCTTCGCTGAAAGTGCTTTTTTAATCATGGGGGGCATCTTGAGTCTTTCGTGGTGTTTATGGAAAGATGGAGAAGGTGATAGGAGAGAGAGAAGAGGGAAGACCGGAGGCAGCTTAACCCAAGTGACCCTCCTCCCAAAGGATCCTGACTGCCCCGGTGAGCCTGGGGCTTCTGCTGCAGGCCCAGGGCCACTCTGCACGCTGCCTGGTCTAGTTGGGTGCACTTGGAGGCTGGTGAGAGGCCTCAGCCCTGTGTCCCAGGGCACAAAGTGTTTGCGACTCTTCCCTCTGGAAGCTCTTGGAGGAAAGATCAACACTCTTCTTCCACAGCAGGGAGGACTGAAGCTCTGAGAAGTGAGACATCTTGCCCAAGATCACTTAGCTCGAGTTTGGGTCCCCCTGCTCCGCAGCCCCACGACTCCTCCTAGCTGATTATTCTCCAAGCTATAGGTTCATTGTTTAAAGCACGTGTTCTCCACCGTTTTCCTGCCAAAACACACATGGTGGGCGTCACTTACATTTTTGAGAGATGCCCTGAAATGAGCCAAGACAAAACCCTGTGAGACAGAGCTCCATTGTAGGATGTGTATAAACCACAGCTGAGACTCCGACACTGTCCCTGCCGCACCCCGGAAAACATATTGCTATGCAAATGGGTGGCAGGGAGGCTATTATAAAGGGGGGATCAATTTTGAAAATTATTGATGTGCTTTTTTGCATTCTAATTGCAGCATTCCTAATTTCTCCTCTGTGCAGATTGTTACACTGAGCCATGTACATACTGGGAAAGCCAAAAGAATAAAGCATATTATTAGCCCCATGTCATTCCCTAGGAAAGTTCTTCATAGCCATAAATAATTTTTACTTACATCTAAGCGCCAATCTATTTCAAGTGGGTTGGACCAGGTCTCTGTCTCAAGTTTGTTTTTCTCTCCACCCTCCAAGTCTTCAAATCCTGGTACCAACAGGGATCGTGACTCAGTTTCCAAAGAGACTTCGCTTTCCCCTAACATTGACTTCTTGATGCCTGCAAGAGTGTCAGCCATAAAGCAGATAGTGTCCTTATACAAAAGTAAATCACCCATGGGTCATATATAGCTGGGAGTAAGACTGAGTTATTACCTAGGTTCCTGACCACCTGGCTTGGGAGAAGAGGAGATACTAGCTAAGCTAGCTCCTGCAGATCCAGCGTGGTTCCCGGTCTGCCTTCCAGGGGCTTCTTAGGCCCCCATGTCTGCACTACCACCTGCTACTTTCTGAGCTGTCATGGAGTCCCAGCTCTTTCTCCAAAGTATCTCAGAAGAAGTCCCAGGTCAATGAATTAATGGTCTGAGCTCCAGCTGGAATTGGACTTTTTTTTCTCCCTGAAAGAACAATTAGTCTTGAGAACATTTCAGAATTCAGGGAAGGGCCTCTTGATAACTTATCTTGTTTCTCCCGTCTGCGATTCTTTTTTTTTTTTTTTTTTTTTTTGAGTTGGAGTCTCACTCTGTCACCCACACTGGAGGGCAGTGGCCGCTCCCGGCCACCGCAGCCTCGACCTGCTGGGCTCCGGCAATCCTTCCGCCTCAGCCTTCCAAGTAGCCGGAATTACAGGCACACGCTACCACGCCCGGCTGATTTTTTTATTTATTGTAGAGATGAGGTCTCGCTGCCCAGGCGGGTCTCGAACCCGCGGGCTCAGACAATCCACTCACCTCAGCCTCCCAAAGGCGCGGGATTACAGGCTGAGCCACAGAGCCCGGCTTCTGCGATTATTCTACATCTGTTTCTGACCTTGGCCTGATATGCCTTCTTACGCTTTGTTTGGGTTTTGTTAAACTATGCAAGATGCAGACATGGGATGCTCACAGATCCAGAAATTTTAGTGGATCCCGCTTATGTAGCTGGCCACAAATTCACTGACCCAACTACTTGTATGTACAGAGAAAAGGCAACTTTATTCCTTTATCTATAACGAATTCTAATCTGCCTCTTGATAACAGGGGAAAAATAACTTTTAGTCCTACCTACATACTTTAATTAGATTTGATCATGAGAACAGTCCCTTTAGATAGTGCTTAATGTCTCAGAATTTTCGGTTTTCTGATCACTTCCCTGATTCCTCGACAATATGGGCATTTGGGTATACAGAGAAGAGGGGTGGCTCATGTGACCTTTTGAAGGCGGGGAGGAGTCAGAGACCTTGAGGGATGGTGTCCTCAAACATTCCTAGTCTCTACGGTGGTGTTTCTCATTGTCTGGGAACTGGGCATGTTGCAAGCCATTCTTTGACCTGGACTGTAATTTTGGAAGAAAATATCTATTTCCCTCCTTTTTTGTTTTTTGTTTTTTGAGTTGGAGTCTCACTTTGTCGCCCAGACTGGACAGCAGTGGCACACTCCTGGCCACTGCAGCCTCGACCTGCTGAGCTCCAGCGATCCTTCCACCTCAGCCTTCCAAGTAGCTGGAACTACAGGTGTGCACTACCACACTCGGCTAATTTTTTTTATTATTATTTACTGTAGAGATGAGGTCTTGCCAAGTTGCCCGGGCGGGTCTCGAACCCGTGGGCTCAGAAAATCCACTCACCTCGGCCTCCCAAAGCGCTGGGATTACAGGCTGAGCCACCCAGCCCTGCCTATTCCCCTCTTTTTTATATTGGCTTCCTCCACTTCTCCTGGTGAAAAGGCCCACCCAGCTACAGAATCATCTCACCCACTGTGATGGCTAATTTTATGCTAACTTGACTGGACTAAGGGATACCCAGATGACTGGTAAAACATTATTTCCAAGCGTCTCTGGAAGAGGGAACAGATCAACACTTGAAGTGTTGGACTGAGTAAAGAAAACCTCCCTCATCACTGAGGGTGGGCGTCATCCAATTCATTGAGTACTTGCATAGAACAAACAGGCAACAGAAGAGGAAGAGGAAATGGCTTTCTCCTCTTTTTTTTTAAAGAAAATTTTTTTAAAAGTAAATTAGAGAGAGAAAGAGAAGGGAGAGAGAAGATTCACCTCCCCAAGGTGGGGGAGGAAGCCAAAACCAGGAAGCGTGGTGATAGCCACAGCTCAAAGACCACACGGCCACACCAGAGTCTAGCAGGGCAATTGCCGACTTTCTCTTCTTAAACTGGGACATCCACCTTCTCCTGTCTTTCAAAGATCAGAGCTCCTGTTTCTTGGAACTTTGAACTGCGTCACTTCTTAGACCATTGACCCCTCCTGGTTCTTAGGCCTTCAGACAGGGACTGAATTACACTAATGGCTTTCTTGCTTTTCTCCCGCTTTCCAACCAGAGATTGCAGGACTCCTTGGCCTTTGCCATTGTGTGAGCCAACTCCCATAATAAGTTTTCTTGCATCTACGTCTCCTGTTGGTTCTGTTTCCTAGAAGAACCCTGACTAACACACCTATCATCCGTAGAAAAGACCCTGCCACAAGCCTTCTGGCACTCGACTCCACTTTTATGCCAAGTGGGAACAGACAGCAGCTTCAGAAAATCTCAACTCGGGGTCACCTTCAGCCGACCACACAGCCCTGTGGAGACTCTGGGGGAGTCTGTGTCTTGACATTTTCCCAGAGCCTCAAACAAGGAGTTAAGAACATTCGAAGCCCTTCTTCTTTCAGGGCCCTCTGTATAATGTACTTTCCTTTTTCCAGTCTAAATGTGGGAAAAGAGAATGTCACAACACACGATCTCCCAGCTTTGCTTTCTACTCTGCTGTCTCCTTTCCTGAGACTGATGTCTGGGTATATGGGAAGAGGGATAATGACTTTCATTTTGTATTACTTGTCATCGTATTTCACTTTATCATGAATTGACAAGTATTTGTCACATAGAAAGGGTATCCTTGCTGCCCTGCGAGAGAAGTCTTAGACCTAGTCTTCCAGGAATGTCCCATGCGAAAACAGAGACAAAGGGGTTAGAAAACCTTCTTCTGAACAAAAATTCTAGTTTCACAACTGCTTTCTTGCTTTTAAATCTTATTTTTTTATGAATATTAGACTCGTCTTTAACTGTGGACTCCTTCGTAATATCCTGTTCTCCAGTGAATGTATGAACTGGTCAAGTAGAGTGAAGGTTAAGTATGTAGAAAGTAAAATAAGGTACTTTGCATTTTATGTTTAAAAAAGTATTATCTCTGTTTTGCTGTATGACCTGGTGTCCATCTTCAATATTGTAACAGTTATCAGTAACCAGTTTTTCGCTCACTGGTAATGTCTACCTGTGTGACTTTTTCACACCAGGGGAACATGTCACAATATTCTGTAGTCTAGCTTTGTAAAATCTTATAGGCTTTCAAGTTATCCCAAGATATGATGCAAATTTTTCAGTAATAAATTGCGTCTGTTAATTTTCTAGACTGTCTGAGAAGTTGGTGAGTATCTGAATCTCCCATGCCTCTGAATTATCATTTGGAGGCATACTTACTATTGTACCAAGGGCAACTAAACACTAAAATGCAGAAGATTGACTGAAGAAATGTTTAGCCCTGAACACTCTCTGCAAGTAGTCCTTTTCCCCTTATTCAGTTATTTATGTCACTTGGCTTTCTTCTTTCTTTAATTTTAATTTTAAAATGAAGATAAAAAGTGTCCAGTTGAAGCTGGGCTCGGTGGCTCAGCCTGTAATCCCCCGCCTTTGGGAGGCTGAGGTGAGTGGATTGCCTGAGCCCGCGGGTTCGAGACCCGCCTGGGCAGCGAGACCTCATCTCTACAATAAATCAAAAAATCAGCCGGGCGTGGTAGCGCGTGCCTGTAATTCCAGCTACTTGGAAGACTGAGGCGGAAGGATCGCCGGAGCCCAGCAGGTCGAGGCTGCGGTGGCCGGGAGCGGCCACTGCACTCCAGTCTGGGCGACAGAGTGAGACTCCAACTCAAAAAAAAAAAAAGTGTCCAGTTGAAAGGTCTTGTTACTTTGGTTCGAGTTAATCAAGATGTTGCTGCAATTCAGATACACACAATCTCCTTGTTCCAAAATTTGAGACAAACCTCCTCCTGTACTTTTCTTATGAAAGCTAGTCAGGGCTATTGTTCAAAATCTGGCGAGCCTGAGTAAGCCTGCCTTAAAACTATGGAAAGTCTCAGGGCTGCTATGGAAAATGCTGGGCAGAAAGCCCTATGGCCAGCTTTGACTTTCAGTATTCAGAATGCTCACTTCAGTGCTACTTAATTTTAGCCACAGACAAAGGGTCTCCAGTTGGGTTTGATAAGCTTAGTTTTTCTGTTTCTTTCTGGTTACCATGCCCTGGCTTGAGAGGGCTGCTGAAGAAAAGGGTCAGCTTGGTGCCTCCTAACTATGAATTTGATTTTATACACCTCCATTAAAGAGAGACTTCAAGAGTCGGGGTTTCCAACACCAACTTCCTGTTCAAGCAGCATTTCCTGCTATGTCTCTGAGCAATCTGATGGGTAGATCATAGATATGAACCCATTACCTGTCTGAGACTGCTGGAATTCTTCCTTCTTGTAAGGTTCCTTGGCTATTGGTAAAGAACACTACTGGGCAAAACAAGGCCTGTGAGAACTAATTTTAAGCCCACAAACATTCTGCATTCTAAAAATACTAGAGATTTTGGCTGTCTGTGGGAAATGCAGATTTCCTTTCAAGACTATCAGACTTGAGATGGATGCTCTCTTTCTTAATAGCTGCCTACTTTTAGCTACCATGAAAGTGTATATCCATTCACTCAGAGGGATCCAATATACTATTTGTATAACGTGCAGAGACATGCTGCATAACCCAATGGAGAGTGGGTTTCTGGTGTCTATTCCTTTCATAAATACTGGAATCATTCAATATGTAGCACTGATTCTAGGTCAGTGGTTCTCAAACTGCTGGGTCTCAGGATTCTGTTGCATTCTTAAAAATGACTGAGGAACAGAAAGAACTTTTCTCTGTGGTTTTTAAATTGCTGTATTAGTCAATATTTACTAATTTAGAAATTAAAACCAAGTATTTTAGAATGTTGCTTAGTGATTTTAAAGTATTACATCCATTTTCTGTGAATGCAAATATAATTTATGTGTTATAAAATGGCGTTATTTTTCAAAACAAAAAATAGTGAGAATGACATTGTTTTGCATTTTTATAACATATTTATTTATTTTTCCAAAATTTTTCATTTTATTAAATTTATTTCTATTTATTTTTTTTTTCTTTATCTTAATAGCTTTAGGGGTACAAATAGATTTTGGTTACATGGTTGCATCATATATTGTGTGAGGAAGTCTGGACTTTAAGTGTACCCACTACCCCACCTATGTACATTGTACCCAAAGGGTAATTTTTCATCCCTTCACCCCTTCTCTGCCTCCCCCTTCTGAGTCTCCAATGTCCATTCTATCATTCTCTATTCCTTTGCAAATCCTTTGTTCAGTCTCCACTTATAAGTGAGAACGTGTGGTGTTTGGTGTTAGATTTCACTAGGGCCTCCAAAAAGTGTCAGGTCACACTCCCAGCAGGGCCTCCAGAAGGTTAGGTCAGGCCTGCTGGAGATGTGGGTGTCTGGTATGCCATTCAGTGCCACGAGAAAGATGAAAAGAATTGCACCTAAGTTAGATTAGAAAATACAGTTTAAGCCGGGCTTGCTGGCTCAGCCTGTCATCCCGCGCCTTTGGGAGGCTGAGGTGAGTGGATTGCCTGAGCCCGCGGGTTCGAGACCCGCCTGGGCAGGCGAGACCTCATCTCTACAATAAATAAAGAAAAAAATTAGCCGGGCGTGGTAGCGCGCATCTGTAATTCCGGCTACTCGGAAGGCTGAGGCAGAAGGATTGCTGGAACCCAGCAGGTCAAGGCTGCGGTGGTCGGCAGTCTGGGCGACAGAGTGAGACTCCAACTCAAAAAAAAAAAAAGAAAAAATGTATAGTTTATTTAGGAAGCAAATTAGAGAGAGGGAGAAAGAGGAGGTTCGCCTCCCCCAGATAAAGAAGAGGGCCAAAGTCAGGAAACACATAGCTCAAAGAGCACATGGCCACACCATAGCTAAGCAAGGCAAGAACCGCTGGTTGCTCATAGCTGGGTCCCTTTAATCCTTCCCTTTGATGGAGGAAGGTCATTAAGGTGATAGGGTGATGGTATGCTCCACATCATCACGAAGGGGCAGGTAAGCACAGGTACTGATGTCAGGTGATGGACAGCAGGCAGATGGGTGACTTAGTCACATGATTGCTGCTATAGTGGTGGGTTAGATGGAAGGAGACCAGGGGAGGGGTTTTTCCTGCAGGAGACCTGTCAGACGTTTCCAATCCACAAGCTCCTTAGCAAAAAGATGGACTTATTATAATTTCTATGACTTTGGCCAGCTAAGGGGTGACCTTTGACCTTCTGCCTTCCACAAGGAAACTGAAAGTTTCTTAGAGATTATTATGCTTAAACTATGAACTGAAAGGTTAGGCTGTCCTTGTCTTGCATCTGATGGAGATTTGCCAAGGGGGGTGGGGCAGGCTGCCAGCTTGGCCTGAAGTAAAATGTCTGAATACTTCCTAAAATCTGTCTATTGGAAATTTCTCTATCTATGTCTAACCTGTGCTAGATTCAAAGCATGTCAGTCTAAGCAAAAATGATTATGCTGAGGCAAAATGTGAACTAAGTTTATTCTAGGTTTCTCGAGGTCTCTCCTTTCATTTGGTTTTCTGTTCCTGTGTTAGTTCACTTAGGATGATGGTCTCCAATTCTATCCAAGTTGTTGCAAAACAGATTTACTGAATAACTGCTTCTTCTAGCAACTGGATTCTCGTATTCTGCATTCAGTCTGTTGTGATATATGCTTCAGTTGAAGTACATAAAGTAAATATGCCCTCACATAATTATGTAGTTGGAAAGGGAAAAGTATTTTAATAGCCTTTTCAGATCACTGTGAATAATCTTTTCTGATATTAAAATAAAATTCTAGTGACAGTAAGTTCTTAAAAGTCAGTTCCAAAGAGGAATATGAAACCATATCAATTAACTTTTCATAGTATTACACTAAAATCCATTGATCTATCTTGAACTCAAAATAGACCTTTTAACCACGTATAATTTTGTAACTTCATGCATTGCTAATTTGGAAAATAATGGTTTACTGAGTTATTAATACAGTCTAAAAAGCTGACACATTACGTTATACTACATATACTGGATCCAAAAACCAATTCCACAACCAATTCCATGGGGAAAGTCTAAGTCTACTGAAGTTGTCAAACTGATGAGAGATACAATTTTTCTAAAATTCTAATTTTCACTTAAAATTTTGAATTGATAAAATGGCCAACTATATTGTCAGTTGTTCTCTTTGAGGTTACATTTTTATTCATTTTTGAGAAAATATCTGCCAGATACCAAGGTCTAAGTAGCCTAATTTGGAACCTAATTAAGTAACCCTAATTTGCTTGTCAGTCATTCCTTCAAGCAACAATGGTGTTTCATGAAAACAACACTGAGTACATCCTGCAATTAAACAATCACAAATGATTTTTCTCAAGGCAGTCATTACACTCTGGTAAGGAGGTGGGGAGGATGCTTCACGCATACTTTCCTTTTCATCACCTGGCAGATTAAAGGAATGTGTACTCAGGGGTCACAATGTGGAATTTTGAAACAATTTTTACTGCTTCATCAAGGGCATTCTTTAATAATATTAGGGTTTTGTTTTTGTTTTTGTTTTCTACAAGGGCATGAAAAAGAAGAATACAATAACTATGTTGCGGGAAAACAGAGACCATGACACCGAGGCTATCTTAGAAAATAGTGTTTTATTAACGTCTGAGCAACTCAGCAGGCTAATGTTGCAAGGCTGAGCAACCCAGAGAAAGAGGAGAGGGGTTTTACATGATATGAAACCATATCAATTAACTTTTCATACTATTACATTAAAATCCATTTAGGTAAGGGAGGGGGTCGGGATGCATAACTATGCATTTTTCTTTGGAATTTGCAAAGTTGTATTTAGCAAAACCAGATTTTCAAAGAACAAATTGTGTCTAGGATATGCATGACAAGCAGTGGTTATAAACTGATAACTTCGCAAAGAGGATGGAGTGGGTAAGATTGTGAATCAATTACTATCTTGCACTTCCAGGAAAGTGGCCTGTGGCTGTTTGGTTTTCTCAAGTCCCATGTCTAGCGGGTTTGGAGCTTGCAGGTTGATTTTTAAAAATGAATAATTTTAACTGTTTTTAGCCCCTCTCTGCCACAACTATTGCTACAGTTTGGTCCCACAGTTTGATTTGTGCCACGAAGCCAGCATTTTGTCTTCTGCTGCATTTACACTGTCATCGCAGATGTCAACACAGAGAAAAAATTATTTAATGTCTTAGTATTATTACAAAAATAGTTTGACCAAGCATCTCTGGGCCACATTTTGAGAACTGCTGCTGAAGACACTGAGAATAATCACAATACCCCTATTCTTGTGGGAATGACATTATTGGCGATCAAGACGAATGAGCAAGTGATACAGAGACCCACCAATGTTCCTCCATATTGCCACAGACCCTGGAGAAGGGCATGACAGGGGTTCAGGCTCTTCTGCACATTCCTGAGCACATTCCTGAGAGTCCCCTTTTCTTCCATGCACTCCCAGTGAGTAGCTTCAGGGAATCCTTGACAAAGATATACATCCTTGTTTACTCTCTTTCTTTGAACTATATAGTATCAATGTAAAAGTAAGTCTCGTGATTTGCAGAACTTTTGCAGTGCGTGATGTCTTAGGCCTTGTAAACTTTCTTTACTCTAAATGTCACTATCGAAATGCAAAATGCACCTCTAACTTAAGTTCTATACAATGCTCTGCTGATCATGTGGCTAATATATAGGTACCTACAACTCTGGACTGTAAAAGTGAACTGTAAAAGCCTAGAGGGTGAGCAGAACCGTTTTAGGAGGACCTCAAGACTGGCTCTGCTCCCTGAATTCGAACTCAGAAATCAACTTCTTTCAACCAGTTCCCTGCCCCTTTGATTTATTGGTATCAAGGGATAGTCGAGTGTTACTCGAACCATAACACAATGTGACCTAGAGTGGTGAGTGCTATGATGACATGACAGAGTGGTATTCTAGAGAAGAAAGATTAGAATTGCTGGAAAAAAGATCCCAAACTCTGTGAAAAAAAATTTTTTTTTTGAGTTGGAGTCTCACTCTGTCGCCCAGGCTGGAGTGCAGTGGCATGCTCCCAGCCACTGCAGCCTCGACCTGCTGGGCTCCAGCGATCCTTCCGCCTCAGCCTTCCAAGTAGCTGGAACTACAGGCGTGCACTACCACGCCTAGCTAATTTTTTATTTATTGTAAAGATGAGGTCTTGCCAACTTGCTCGGGCGGATCTCGAACCCGCGGACTCAGGCAAACCACTCACCTCTGTCTCCCAAAGCACTGGGATTACAAGCTGAGCCACCGAGCCCAACCCCATTTCTTTTTTTTTTTTTTTTTTTTAGTTGGAGTCTCACTCTGTTGCCCAGACTGGAGTGCAGTGGCTGCTCCCAGTCACTGCAGCCTCGACCTGCTGGGCTCCGGAGATCTTTCCGCCTTAGTCTTCCAAGTAGCCGGAACTACAGGCACGTGTTACCATGCCCGGCTAATTTTTAATTTATTGTAGAGAGGAGGTCTCTCCAAGTTGCCCGGGTGGGTCTCGAACCTGCGGGCTCAGGCAATCCACTCGCCTCAGCCTCCCAAAGTGCTGGGATTACAGGCAGAGCTCTGTGAAATTTTTTTAAGATTTTTTTTCTTGAGCCCACGTACATCCATCCTCAGGAGGCCCTGAGAAAGTGTGCCCACTGTGGCCAAACAGTGGTTCAGTTATGTACACTTCCTAAGAAGGCAGAAGCTACAAGAAGCCATAAATCAATACATGCGATATTTTCATTGATTTGGCCCAGGAAGGAGGGAAATTTCCAAGCAGGAGCTTGTAGGTCATTAGACGGATTCAAAGATTTCCTGGTTGGTAATTTTGTAGTTATTATCTAAGGATTTGGGAAATCAGCAGAGGAGATGTTTCGTTAAGGTAAAGGAGTGGGCCAGGAGCAGTGGTTCACCCCTGTAATCTCAGCACTTTGTGAGGCAGAGGCGAGAGGATTGCCTGAGCTCAGGGGTTCGAGACAAGCCTGGGCAACTTAGCAAGACCTCATCTCTACAGTAAATCAAAAAATTAGCCAGGCATGGTGGCGCACGCCTGTAGTTCTAGCTACCTGGAAGGCTGAGGCGGAAGGACCGCCTGAGTCCAGCAGGTGGAGGCTGTGGTAGCTGTGAGTATGCCACTGCACTACAGCCTGGGCGACAGAGAGAGACTCCAGTTCAAAAACAAAAAAAAGATACGGGAGTGGAAACTCCAGGTCTGTCTGTTGATATGTAGATAAAGTTAAGATGTTTTGCTGAAACAAAGGGTAGGTGGAAAGACTTAAGGTCTGTTGATATGTAGATGAAATCCTCTATGTGACAGACTTCAGGGAGGAGAGACAAATGTCTTACAAGGCTCCCTAGCAGTCCGGTAATCCCCAAGAGATGACTTTTCAGGGCTATGAGATATTTTGATTTCCTTCTTTGTTGTATGATGTTAGGCTAGAGTCAGGTTGGAAAACAATAGGCAATAAAACCCTCTCTGGTGAGTCCCTACCAGCAGTGACTCTTATCAGTTAGGAGGCTTATGGGTCAAGCCTCTTAGGAATTTGGGTCAGAGAAAAAGTTCAGGTTGAGTCCTGAGAACAAAGCAATGGCTTTATATTGGGTGGTCATGGAAGGATCTCTGAGGCAGCAAGACCTGAATGACAAGAGCCAGTTGCATAACTATCTGGAGGAATAAATTTTCTGAGAGAGTGGAGAGTGGTGTACAGGGAAGGGGAAAAGGAGGCTGGTGTGATTGAAGCTAGTCAATGAGGTGCCCAAAGGTGGTGGGTGTGGATAACTTTTAAACAACCGTATTTATTGCTCACGTTTCTTAGGGCCGAGAAGTCCAAACTCAAGGAGCCACCAGAGTCGGTCTGGTGAGAGCTCGCTCTCTGCTTCAGTGATGGCACCTTCTAGCAGTGTCCTCACATGGTAAGGAGGGGGGAAAGCTCCCTCAGCCTCTTTGATAAGGGCGCTAGTCCCATTTATGAAGGTGAAACCCTCGTGAGCTAATTACCTTCCAGAGGCTCCACCTCTTAATACCATAATTACATTGAGGATTAAGTTGCAACATATGAATTTGGGGGGGAGACAGTCACCTGACAGGTAGTAGATTGGTATTCTCTGAAGAAAACGGACTTTTCATTCACGTTCTGGTTCTGTTATTCACCTGCAGGATGACTTTAGTGGAGTTACTTAGAGTCAACAGTCTGGATTCCCCAGGAAGGAGGTTTGGAGACAGAGATTTGCATATTGGCCTGCAGGATTTTTATCTGTGAGGAATTGGGGAGGGCGTGCCCTGAGGATTCACACCTATTAGAAAGTGAGAGAAGCCGGCTTGGTGGCTTAGCCTGTAATCCCGTGCCTGGGGAGGCTGAGGTGAGTGGATTGCCTGAGTTCGCGGGTTCGAGACCCGCCTGGGCAACTTGGGGAGATCTCATCTCTACAATAAATCAAAAAATTAGCCGCGCGTGGTAGCGCGCGCCTGCAGTTCCAGCTACTTAGAAGGCTGAGGCGGAAGGATCGCCGGAGCCCAGCAGGTGGAGGCTACAGTGGCCGGGAGTGGCCACTGCACTCCAGTCTGGGTGACAGAGGGAGACTCCAACTCAAAAAAAAAAAGAAAGAAAGTGAGAGAAGCAGAACTGGGAAGAGGCGAAAGGTGAACAGTGACAGTGTTTCAACTGTGACAATGTTTCAACGGAAGATTCAGCTGGTGCCACAAGGAACTATGATCTGGGGTGGTATTTTTTGAGATGTCTTGAATCCAGGCAAGGGGATGAAGTTTCATACCTATTTATTAGCAAATCAACAGACATGGGCTGCTCCGGGTAGGGGGCCTGAACTTGGACAAGGCAATTCCCGTTGGCAGAGGACAATTCCTGGAAAGAGAATGAGCTATGATCCAGCAGCAGCCTAATATTCTGGCTGGAGGAAGGGAAGTCAAGGTCCTGAGGGGAATGTGGGTGGCACACCACAACGTCCACTCCATTTTGCCTCTTTTAGGCTGTTTTTGTTTCCTTACCTATAAACAGGAGATAAAAACCTGAATGTGTAAGAGAGTTTAAAGTGAAAATGTTTAAGAAATAACTTTATTGACAACATAGTTACACAAATGAAATTGATATTGCAGAGAATTTGCACTGCTTTTATGCTTTTGCTGTGAATCCTTTGATATTGGAAACTGAAAGGAGGTACCTATAGAAACCTAGAATAAACTTAGTTTGGCAAACTTTTTGCCTCAGCATAGATAAATTTTCTTTTTTTTTTTTTTTCTTCTGTATTCTTTTTTTCTTTTTTTAGGCAGGTTTAAGAAGGCGTTCAGGCATTTTAAAATTACGTTTCACCACAGGTCAAACAACAGCCTACCCCATTCCCTCAAGGTAAATCTGTCAGATGCAAGACAAGGACAGCCCAACTTTTCAATTCATGGTTTAGCATAATAATCTCTAGGAAACTTTCAAGTTCCTTGTTGAGGTGGAAGGTCAAGGATCACCCTTTGGTTGGTCAAAGCCATAGAAATGATAATAAGACCACATTTTAGTCAAGGAACTTGTGAACTGAAAAGGTCTGACAGGTCTCCTGCAGGAAAAACCCCTTCCCAGCCAGCCCACCACCCAAGTGCCTAAGGTACTAATGTATGGCTATGTCAAGATCTAAGACTCAAGTGGTTACAATCAACATCAAAGACTCACAGCAGCCCGGGACATTCCTATTGGCCCAGACCCCTCCAGGCTCAACCCCCCCTGACCCCAAAGGCCCTTAAATACACCCAGTTCTTGGCCCTTTGAGGCCACATTTGCCTTTGAGTGTCGGCCCCTTTCCAAGCTGTGAAAGGTGAATAATAAACTTTACTTCTTTCTGCTTTCTTCCTTGTTGCAATCTTGCATTATTTCCACAACATCAGCACCGACACCAGTCCACCTCGCCTCAGTTTACCCTTTCAGAAACTATTTGTACAGATGAAGTAATATTTGTTGTGTATAGGAGTTCATCTTCAGAATGACTAGATTTTCTGAGATAACATTTTAATGAGCTAGCAGGTGAGATAATCTGGAATAATTTCTGATAGTCAAAACATGCATCATATTTGACTTTTTCCATAGCTACCCCTTCACATAGGTTTTACTACGTGGCTATAAGTTATATCCATCACTTCTTGTTTTTTTCCTTAGAGACGGCTGTCATGAATTCCTGAATCATAGTCTCATGTTTGCAGATAAGGAATCTACCCAGTTCTCACTAGTAATTATTCTTTTGTTTTTTGCTCATATTGTCTTGCTCTTAAGTCTAAAATAGTAAAACTAGAAATGTCTTGGCGGGGGGAGGAAAGAAAGAATTCCATGATCAAATAAGCTTAATCAATGGCTATTTAAGTCTAATGCATTTCCTGCAGGACTTCTTGGAGCCTTTGATAAGCTTAGATAGATAGACAGATAGATAGATAGATAGATAGATATAGATATAGATAGATATAGATATAAGCATGGGTTATAGCATAAAACGATATACGATTTAAGAATGCATAGTCTTTTTTCTCCTAATGACTAGAATGCTGCAAAGTTGATTTTGAGACATCTTGGATAAAATTGAATAAAGTAATTATAGAGCTTCTATGTATGTCAAAGTTTATCCTGTCTTCCAGTTGACTCACTCTTATGTTATAGATGTGCAAACAAAAGCACATCCAAGAGTTTAATCCAATGAGGTAATTCTGTTTCCAGGAAATACTTTCTAGGGAGACATATCTTGCATAGTAGACTGATCACCGCCCAGCATTCAGCCCCATCACTCTGACAGGCCAGTCATCCCCTCTCAGTCCAGCAAGTCATGCTCCCATGTGGTTCCTGGACCATATGGAGGGACAGCGATTTCACCATCAAGTTTTACTTTTTGGCTTCTCTCAGCACATCAAGCAGAAGTTTACATTTTGTTTCAAGATGTGAATTGTAAAAACAAATTTTATTCCAATCAGGGCCTAATCAGTTCTAGTTTCTCGAGAAAACACTTGGCTGACGGTAAGCTAGGACCTAGTCCCAAGAATCAGACATGGTGTGGACAAGGCTTGGCATGAAGACCTCCTGAGTAAATAATGAGTGAGGGAAGAAGTGAAGTTTGAAGGGAAAGTGGAACAAATGTGAAAGAAATGCAGGTACCATTTGGTTTCAGGCTATCAGAAAAGCAAGCATAGATGTCTGTTCACTTTAATTCTTCTTTTGCTCGTTAGAGTGTTAGACTTGCTTCTCATGGTTCATCTGATGTTAATCTTGAAGATTGGCAACAAGAAGAGTGCATTGCACGCTCGTGGTTTATTCACGTTAGAAGACAGCATAGAGATACAAGGCTTTTTGGGTTTATGACCCATGAAATTAGTCATGGTTGCCTGTCTTTTTATGAAGACGACATAGTGGAAAGAATACCAGGCTAGAAATGAGAAACCTGAGATGAAGTCTTGGCTTTGGCCTCTTTGGACTTAGATTTTATCTCCGATTTTAGGTGGAAGCTGAACTGGATGAAGTATTTTCCAGATATTCCAGGTTTCTTTGACTCCATGCCGTTCTTATGTTCTTAAATATTGACCCACTCTCCCATTTCTTGTAGGCTCAAAGCCAAAGTTCTTCCACTGTTATTCAAGAGCCTCTAATTTTTGGTTCCATCCTTCTTTTCCAGCCTCACCTTTTTTTTTAAGTTAGAGTCTCACTCTTGTTGCCCAGGCTGGAGTGGAGTGGCACACTCCCAGCCACCACAACCTGGACCTGCTGGGCGCAGGCGATCCTTCCACATCAGTCAACCTTCGAAGTAGCTGGAACTATCCAGCCTCACCTTTTAAGTGACACTTCTGCTTTCCTGCCTCCTTTTCAGGTCCAATTCACATGCAAAGTCAGCCCAGAGCATCAACTCCCTTCTCTATGCCTCCCTGACTTCCTTTTTTGGGAAAAATCTTTACCCCTCTAAAGCCGATAGCCATTGTTATGTGTCTTTGGCTGTACCCACACACTGTAGAATACTCTTAGTTTTTCTTCCCATGTAAATGTTTACCTCTACAAATGTGTTAATATCCTAAAGAGCTCTCTCTCTCTCTTTCTTTTTTCTCTCTCTCTCTCTTTCTTCTTTCTTTAAATCTCAGGGTCTAGTAATGAAGAAAACATAGTAGAAATTTGTTAACTAATGTTTGTGACTGAGTGAGGTTGTGATGACTTCCAGTTGTTGCTAGCCATGATGGTGAATTCATCTACACATTCTAACTTGGGCCAATGTGTCAATGATGAATTCATTTGTTAGTCAGGCTATCTGAGAATCGAGATTGAAGCTTGTGGCCGTGGAATGCTGACCAGTGACTCAGCTTCTGTGGGTCTCTTAAGACCATACTCTTAAAACATGCTACCTTCTCCTTATCATACTAAGTGTGCTGTGCATTCTCATTATACTCATCCATGCTTCATAAACATAGTCTCGGCTGGGCGTGGTGGCTCAGCCTGTAATCCCAGCACTTTGGGAGGCTGAGGTGAGAGGATTGCCTGAGCCCAGGGGCTCGAGATCAGCCTGAGCAACTGGGTAAGACCTCGTTGCTACAATGAAGAAAAAAAATAAGCTGGGCAGGGTAGCAGGTGCCTGTAGTTCAAGCTACTTGGGAGACGGTGGTGGAAGGATCGCCTAAGCCCAGCAAGTTGAGACTGTGGTGGCCATGAGTGTGCCACTGCACTTCAGCCTGGGCAACAGAGTGAGATGCCAATTAAAAACAAAGCAAAACATAATCTCATGCACTTCTTACAGTCACCCTCTGTGCTAGAAACTATTTTGTAGATTTGAAAATTAAGTTGGAGATATTAAGAATCTTGCTCTTGGTCAAAATTAGAACTAGGCCTTTCTGAGTCCAGGACTAAAGTTCTTACCTGGAGTGATCAGAAAGGATACACAACAAGGAAGTTTCTTCATAAGGTACTTTTCATATCCGATATGCTATTGAGATTCTACTTAGAATGTTCTGATTTGTAGAATTTCTTTTCTGAATCCTGGACTAAGCTAAAGGATAGAACCTCATCTCATTGGTCTACTTGGGGCAGAGGACGAGGTAGAACGTGGAAAATTAGGGCTCTCTACCTTGAAAGGGCTGATAGACACTATGGTGGGAATGCTGACAACTTCAGCTATAGGAATTGGTGTGGACGGGACGAAGAATTAGAGATGGTATAGCACTAAACCTGAAAGCTACCGATTTTAGAAGATGTAGCATGATGGGAGAAGAAGCAATACAGTTGCACCCTATGGTAAGTAGGTCCAGCCAGAGAAACAGCAGTGACACTCAGTGTGACCTTGGACAAGTTTTTTTAAAATTTCTAAGTCCCATTTTGAGGAGGGGATTACGTGGCATAATTAATATACTAAATACATATTTTCTGAATGTTTATTATGTGTCAGGTATACTTTTGATCTGGGAGTTAAATACGGAAAAATTAGACAGAAATCTTCACTTCTAGAGGCTGTCCAGAAGAAAGAAGTGATAAAGAAAATAAATAAAAACAGTACAGTATGTTAGACAGTGGTACATGCTGGGAAGGAAAATTAAGCCAGGAAGTGAAGTAAGGGGTACTGGCCGGCTAGGAGGGTCAGAGAGGGTCTTGCTGAGGATATCACCTTGGAGCAAATATATGGGATATAAAAGACTGCGTCATGCAGGCAGGCAAGAAAAGGTGAGTTTGAGGGCACTGAGGGAGAAATGTGCCTGAGGAAAAGCCAGAAGGCTGAGTACAGTGGGTAAAAGAGTAGTTGCAGATGAAGTTAGCATCAGTTAGGCCATGTAAGTTATCGAGAGGATCTTGGCATTTAATTCACTCTGAGTGGGTGGTACAGCTTTGGAACGTTTTGAGCAGGGAGGGACATGATCTGACTTAAGTGTGAATGGCATAACTTCGGCTGCTACATTGAGAACAGACTGAGGAGACAGAGGAAGAAGCAGGGTGACCATTAGGAGATCCTTGAAATAATCCCAGCCAGAGATGGCAGTGGCCTGGACCGTGCTGGCAATTGTGGGGATGTTGGATTGTGGTTGCATCTTGAAGTTAAAACTTACAGGACAAGTGTGGATACAAGAGAAAGAGTCAAAGATGATGCCAGGGTTTTGAGATTGCTCAGATGGAGAGGTGGAGTTGCTGCTAACTGACATGAGGAAAACAGTGTTGTGTGTGCATGTGGCAGGGGTGGGGAGTGTACCAAGAGTTTGTTATCGATTATGGGAAGTCTGAGATGCCCGTTAGATGTCCAAGTAGAAAACATCAAACAGGCAGTTAGATACGCAGGTTTGGAGTTCATGGAGAAATCTGGGCTGAAGGATAAATTGAGAGTCGTTAGTAATTAAATGTGATTTAAAGTCATGATCCTGGTTAAACTCACCCAGGGAGAAGCAGTCAAGTGAGAAGAATTCCAAGCCTTGAGCATTAGAGCACTCTGGCTTTTCAGGATCCAGAGAAGGAAGAGTTG
The DNA here is from genome assembly GCA_027257055.1 of Cephalopachus bancanus. Taxonomy (NCBI): domain Eukaryota; kingdom Metazoa; phylum Chordata; class Mammalia; order Primates; family Tarsiidae; genus Cephalopachus; species Cephalopachus bancanus. The sequence goes on along the minus strand of JAPVLO010000028.1, from coordinate 1,319,333 downwards.
TGAAGTCGGAGGAAGATAGGAGAGTGTGGAGTCCTGGAAAACAAATGGTGTTTTCAGAAAGACAGGAGTGATCATGGCGTCATAAGCAGCTGATATGTCGGCTAAATTGAGGACTAAGCACTGACCACTGAACTTAGCAACTGGAGAGTATTGGAATCATAACTAGTGCAGTTTGGCGGAGTGACCGAGACAAAATTCTAACGGCAGTGGATTCACCAGGGAGGAGAAGACTTGGTGACAGAGACTACGGTCAGCTCTTTCAATGGCGTTGCTATGGCATGAATCAGATAAATGAAGAGTAGTTGTTAGAGAAAATAGGACTCAAGAAAGTTCCTCCCCCTTTCCCTTCCTCCCTCCCTAGTTCTCTCCTTCCCTCTCTTCCTATATGTTGGAGGAAATAACGCAGTTCGGGGGGACACTGATGCTGCAGGGTATGAAGAGGACAGATTCCTGGAGCAAGAAAAGATGCGCTCAAGCAGAGGAGTCACTTTAGGTAAGAACAGGAACGGTTCATTCAGTAGCAGAAGAAATGGCTGAGTATTTGGGGCATAAGTCCTGACCAGTAGGATAGAGGCTGAGGGGATGTGTAGATGTTCTTTTCTTTCTTTTTTTTTTTTCTGAGTTGAAGACTCACTCTGTCGCCCAGCCTCGACCTGCTGGGCTCCGGCGATCCTTCCCTCAGCCTTCCGAGTAGCCGGAATTACAGGCACGTGCTACCATGCCCGGCCGATTTTTTGATTTGTTGTAGAGATGAGGTTTTGCCAAGTTGCCCAGGCGGGTCTCGAACCCGCGGGCTCAGGCAATCCACTCACCTCAGCCTCCCAAAGGCGCAGGATTACAGGCTGAGTCACCGAGCCTGGCTGTAGATGTTCTTTTCTAATTCTTTTCAGTTTTCTCAGTGAAACAGCAAAAGACACCAGCTGAAAGTGAGGATAAGAGACTAGACGTTACGGATTTGCAGATAAGGCTGGGGGGTGTGGGGTGTGGCTCAAGTCTGTAATTCCAGTGCTTTGGAAGGCTGAGGCAAGAAGATTACCTAAGCTCAGGGGTTCGAGACCAGCCTGGGCAACTTGGTGAGACCTCGTCTCTACAACCAATCAAAAAATAAGCCAAGCGTGTTAGCATGTGCCTGTAGTTCCAGCTACTTGGAATACCGAAGCAGAAGGATCACCTGAGCCCAGCAGGTCGAAGCTGCAGTGGCTGTGAGACTGTGTCACTGCACTCCAGTTTGGGTGGCAGAGTGAGACTCTGACTCAAAAAAAAAAAAAAAGATTTTCAGATAGATTTAATAGGGAGATATACGCTGAAGCCAGATGGCACTGGGGGCTGATATAAGATGAATGATCCTAAATTTGAAATGACTTGTGTATCAGTCACTGTTGAGTGGATGCTATGTAACAATCACAAAATCCCAGTGGCACCCATAAGGAGCTTTCCATTTGTTGTGTTGTTGCAGATTGGCTGGGGGTTGGCTGATCTATGCTGGATAATCTGGGCAACTCTGCCTTAATCTACAAGTCCAGTTGACTTCATTTCTTACTGCCGTTGTGTCTGCTTCATGAATACTAATTCTGGAGCCACTGAAGGGGCAGCAGTCATGCAAGAGAAGCTTTTCTCAAGGAAATGCAGAAGTGAAAGGGAGCAGGGTAGCAAGCCTTGGCCTGCAGCTGGCAAGCGGTCATTCCTGCCAACATTCTTTCATCCAAAGCAAGTCACGTGGCCAAGCCCCCTATACGGGCCAGGGTTGCGCGCCCACTCCAGTGGGTGGTCATACGAGGTCACATGACAAAGGGCACAGATCTATAACTCCAATGCAGGAGAGTCAGTGGTACAACAGTCCGTGGTACAACTTACCATGGATTTTAACCATGGTTGTGTGTTCTTCGTCTGTGTTACTCGGGTGTGTCGTTGAGTGGGGAGGCAAAGGAGGAGAAGATACTCAAGCACCAGGCACCATGTTTGGCACTTCCTAACTGCTAAAAAACATTGCTCATCCTCATCCTTAGTTTCAGTGTCATTGTCAAGCAAAGGAGGAAGAGCAACACGTGACCGAAAACAAACAGCTTGCATTTCTGGAGCACTTCCTACCTGATGGGCATTGTCTGTGTGTTGGGCAGCAGTCACCATTTTTCCTCCTTACCCCTCATCATAGACAAGTTGGAGGGAAATGGATGTGCCATGAAGAAGCACTGAATAGAGCCTCTGTGTCATGAGTTGGGACCTTGCTAGATCCTGTGTTAGAAACACATCTCTCAACTGCTAAGGTTGAGGCATAGGCCAGTGGATTACTTATCACTGCTATTCTACAAATTATTCCTTGGTGTCAACACCAGAAGCATAAACTGGGATTAGCAGACCACGGGTTTGAGTCAAGGGACGGTCTGTTCAAAGAGGTGCCATGTGGACAGCTCTGTTAGGTGCACATAGTAGGTGCATAACTCTCACACACCTTAGAGATATGGTTCAGAGACTTTCAATACTGATTTGAGGTCCTCCCCTCAATGAGCTGCTTGTTTGAAATATTTCAATCAGCAAACCACTTTTATTAGATAACAATTTGTTTCAAACGTGTACCACTGTCTTTTCTTTTCACCATAATAATGATGATGGTGATGATCAGAAAAACAATGGCTTACATTTATTACTCAAAAATGTCCATGGAGCAGGCACTATTCCCAGTGCTTTGTAGGCATTATATCACTTAATCCTTGCAAGACATCAGTAAGTTGCATGTTATTACTACCCCTACTTTCAGATGAGGAATTGAGGCACAAAGAGGTTATATAGCTAGTGTGTATAGCCAAAAACAGATTTTTACAAGACTTCAAAAAATATCGGCCAGGTGCAGTGGCTGAAGCTTATAATCTCAGCACTTTGGGAGGCCAAGGTGAGAGGATTGTTTTAGCTCATGGGTTCGAGACCAGCCTGGGCAACACAGTGAGACCTCATCTCTACAATAAATCAAAATTAACTCGGTGTGGTAGTGTGTGCCTGTAGTTCCAGCTACTCGGAAGGTTGAGATGGAAGGATCACCAGCCCAGCAGGTCAAGGCTGCGGTGGTCGTGAGCGTGGCACTGCACTCCAGCATGGGCGACAGAGTGAGACTCCAACTCAAAAAAAAAAAAAAAAAAACCTATAGTAGCTCAAAAGTCCCCATTACTGTCTTTAGGTCCCCAAAGTTGGAAACTAAGGCACAGAAATGTTCAGAGATTTTATCAAGGTTACACAGTTAGTGGAAAGCAAAATCAAACCTTGATTCCACATTGAAGATTCTTTGCTATTACAACTCATTGCCTATGATGAAGTCTCTTTTTTTGAGTTGGCGTCTCACTCCATCACCCAGGCTGGAGTGCAGTGGCACACTCACGGCCACCCCAGCATCAACCCTCTGGGTTCCTGTGATCTTTCCACCTCAACCTTCTAAGTAGCCGGAACTATAGGCGTGCGCTACCATGCCAAGCTAATTTATGATTTCTTGTAGAGATGATGTCTCATCAAGATGCCCAGGCTGGTTTTGAACCTGTGGGCTCAGACAATCCACTCACCTTGGCCTCCCAAAGTGCTGGGATTACAAGCTGAGCCATTGAGTCTGACCGAAGCCTCTTTTCAAGCAAACTTGAACACTCATTTCTCATATGAATTTGGTCCCTCTACTAAAGCCATTTTGCCTCTTGCCTGGTAAAAAAAACTTTTTACTCTTGCTTTCTGTCTTAAATAGGACCTCCCTTAGGATGAGAGACCCCTACCAATTTTCTTATCCCAGGCCCCTCCTGTCAGGATTGAGGCCTAGGGCATATACACATGGAGCCTGCTGCACCATCACTTACCAGTGTCTTGGTAGCATCTCTTCGAAGTCCAAATTTGGAGCCCACATACATTCAGATTGCAACATAGTTCTTCTGGGTTTTCTCTCCTGCTTCTATACGTTTAACTGTAGGTTTCTTTCTTCATGCTCTTTGGTCTTTCCTATTTAGCCTGTCTCCAGTGTGGCAGAAAGGAGAGAGGCCTTGGAGACAGCAAATCCAAGTTTGAGCCTACCTCTAACCCTTCTAAGTAAGTGACCTGGCAAGTTGCTTAACTTTTAAGAGCCTCAGGCTCCTCATCTACAGAATGGGATAATGATGTGTGTCTTTCAGTTGTTGTAAAGACATAATAACAGGAAGATGTCATCCAGCACCAAGGGGTGGGGAATGGCCTTTTTTTTTTTTGAGTTGGAGTCTCACTCTGTTGCCCAGACTGGAGTGCAGTGGCCGCTCCTGCCCACCACAGCCTCAACCTGCTGGGCTCCGGCTATCCTTCCGCCTCAGTCTTCCAAGTAGCTGGAACTACAGGCGTGCGCTACCATGCTCGGCTGATTTTTGATTTATTGTAGAGATGAAGTCTCGCCAAGTTGCCCAGGCAGGTCTCGAACCCACGGGCTCAGGCAATCCACTCACCTCAGCCTCCCAAGGCGCGGGATTACAGGTTGAGACACCGAGCCCGGCTGGGAATGGCCTTTGAGGAAGGACTTTGAAATGAGAGAGGAGGCAGCCTAGAGGCTCTGTGGGGGCAGGTTCCTTTGCTCACTATATCTCCAGCACCTACCATGGTGCTTGACACACAGAAGGCACGCCATGAATATTTGCTACATGAATGAATTAATGAAGAGTGGGAAAGACAATCCAGGTAGAAATATCATGTGTGACGGCTGTCGCTAAAAACCTTAGATTGTTTACAGATTGTGGGGGTCAGACATAGAAACAACTGCAGATAACAAAAGAATGAAGTCAAGGACATGTGGAAATTGGAACACAGAAGTTGAGGAGTGCAGAGGAAGATTGCAACCCATCCCAGAATACCAGAAAGAGCTTTCCAGAGGAGTTAGCATTCTGTTCAATCATGAATTTAGATGTTGGATGGAAGGGAAGAAGGCAGCAAAGGAGAAGAAGGAGGAATCCCCAGGGAAGGAGAAGAAAATGAAGAATAATCCAATGTCACAGATGCTAAGAAATTGAACCATTTCAGGAAAGAAGGGGAGGGTAATTGAGTTAACCATCACAGAGAGATTAGAGGACAATGAGGTTCCAGGAGCAATAATGGGCTTTGATAACATTGGGACTAGAGGTGACCATGACAAATAAAACCCACTAGAGGGACAGAAGCCAGGCTCTAGAAGATTCAACAGCAAATGTTTGCCAAGGAAGCCAAGATCGCAGGTTTAGACAACTTTTCAGTGAAATATTTCTGAGTGAGTTCAGAAATCTGAAGTACCTGGGGGGGCAACTGAGGTCAAGGGAGAGTTTTCCAAGATGGGAAATCTAGAGCTGTATTATTTCAAAGTACGGGGCAGAGACCAGTACTAGTTTGGTAGACCCGTGCCAGTCGAGGACCCAAACATAAACCAACAGTTCGGTTGACATTATTTTTTTCATAGTAAAACTTTCTCAGTGAAGGAAGCAACACATTGATTTACATTCTAGTGCTATCTCTGGATCTCCCCGTAGACTAGCATGCTGTGTAGTCCTGAGGTAGAACAGGTTTATATGTGGACAAAAATGAGGCAGAAGATGAGACCAACTGGTGATGCAAAAGCAAAGTATCTATAAGGGGTGGAATTCTCTCAAAAATGGAGGAGGCAGGTGCAGCAGGGACGCAGCTTCCATTGTAACTGGGAGGTAAGCAGAGAAATGTAGGTAAGAATAGAGGTATATTTTTTCTTTTGGGGGGTTGGTGTCTCACTCTGTCACCCAAGCTGGAGTGCAGTCGCACGCTCACAGCCACTGCAGCCTCAACCTGCTGGGCTTAGGCAATCTTTCCGCCTCAGCCTTCCAAGTAGCTGGAACTACAGACACACACCACCACACCCAGCTAATTTTTGTGATTTATTGTAGAGATGAGGTCTCACCAAATAGCTCAGGGTGGTCTTGGACCCCCGGGCTCAGGCAATCCTCTTACTTCAACCTCCCAAAGTGCTGGGATTACAGGCTGATCCACCGCGCCCAGCCAAGGTATATTCTTGTAGGTGTTTGTGCCAAGTATATAAAATGTTCTGACTTCTTGCTCCTGTGTGGTCAAGTAGGGCCATAGACTGAGAGTGGAAGGAGAGGCAGAGAAGGAGGGTGTGAAAATTTAAAGAGGAGAAGTACAATAACCACCTCAGAGAGCTGTAAAGTGAACTTACTAGGATATGTAGTAGGTAAATGGTGAATGATCATTTGAGATTTTGGATTTTGAAATTCAGTTAAACCGATCAGCACAGTTAGGCGGTTTTCTCCAGTAACATTAGGTTACTCCGTGTAGACTAGGGAATATGGATAGTTATGTTTAGATGGGGTTATGGCTTTTCTTTTTTTTTTTTTTTTTGAGTTGGAGTCTCACTCTGTCACCCAGACTGGAGTGTAGTGGCCGCTCCTGGCCACCGTGGCCTCGTCTTCCTGGGCTCTGGCGATCCTTCCACCTCAGCCTTCCAAGTAGCAGGAATTACAGGCATGTGCACCACGCTTGGCTGATTTTTTGATTTATTGTAGACATGAGGTCTCGCTGTCCAGGCGGGTCTCGAACCCGTGAGCTCAGGCAATCCACTCACCTCGGCCTCCCCAAGGTGCGGGATGACAGGCTGAGTTGGAGTCTCACTCTGTCTCCCAGACTGCAGTGCAGTGGCCGCTCCCGGCCACCGCAGCCTCGACCTGCCGGGCTCCGGAGATCCTTCTGCCTCAGCCTTCCAGGTAGCCGGAACTACAGGCAGGCGCTAAGGGTTATGGCTTTTCTAAGCAAGGTGATAGAGGGGAAAAGGGAGGGAGCAAGGGAGGGAAGATGAGAGAGAAAGAGAAAGAGAGGGAGGGCGAGGGGAAGGGAGAAGGAGAAAGTCTGCTAAATGGATTGAGGGTGATCTCAATGAGGCTGAAACATTGTTAGGGCCTAGATGCCAGTAATAGAGCTGAATAAGAGGGCGGGGGTGGGTGGTAGCCTGTGGGGCCTATGCTTGGAACTGATTGAGGAAGTGAAGTTTTACTAGGGGTCTGACTGAGGGGATGGGCGACCGAGGTGGTGTGAGCCTAGGACCGTCTGCCACTGGTAGAGTTGAAAGAACTGAGGAGGCAGGGAGATGAGTGAATCAGCCTTGTGGGTGCTGAAGTTCTCCATCATGGTGTCAGAAATCGCAGTGGAGAAGAAAGTAGGAGGGACTATAGTCCTTGATGAGTGGGCCCGTCCTCCAGAGGTGAGTAAGCATCAGTGATACGGAGGCATGGGGGGGGTCACTGGAGCCCCCCAAAACCTGGGCATTTGAAGAAGGAGGTATACATAGTTTAGAATTAGTCATTCCTTGTTTTTTGGGGGGGGGTTGAGTTGGAGTCTCACTCTGTTGCCCAGGCTGGAGGGCAGTGGCACGCTCCCGGTCACCGCAGCCTCAACCTGCTGGGCTCCAGCGATCCTTCCGCCTCAGCCTTCTAAGTAGCTGGAACTACAGGTGCGCGCTACCACGCCCGGCTAATTTTTTGATGTATTGTAGAGATGAGGTCTAGCCAAGTTACCCAGGCGGGTCTCGAACCCGCGGGCTCAGGCAATCCAATCACCTCAGCCTCCCAAAGGTGCGGGATTACAGGCTGAGCCACCGAGCCTGGCTAGAATCAGTCATTCCAAGCACAGAGGATGCCTAATCATCTTTAGGTCTTGAGGTTCTCGGGAGAAATAAGAGGAAGGCGTTTCCATTCGCGGGGGTTACACAGAAGCCGCTTTCTTTGAAAGACACTTGAGTAGTTCCTGAAAGAAATTTATGGACAAAGACAGGGAGAAGGGCATTACAGCAGCTGCTCTGTAAAGTAACATAACTTACTGCCACTTGATTGTGTGGGCACCTTCTAAGTGCACCCTGATGTCCACATGCATCAGGCCACCCTGGAAAACTATGGAGACAGACTTCCCTGGCTGGTTGAAGCCACGTTTGAAACCCCAAAGGAGAAACCCCTTAGGTCCAATAAGGAAAGTACTCTGGACCAGTTAGCTGCTGTCAGAACATGATGGTGACTTTAAGATTCACTTCACTGGGTGGAGAGACCTCCCCCATGAATGCTGACTCAAGCCTTTCTCCCACTGGGGCGGTGTAAGAGCCTTCGGCTTGTCCCAGCAATCACGCAGATCACCTTATAGATCAAATCAGATTATGGGTTCTCTGGGGCCCAGGGTAGCACTGACATCATCGAGGTAGTGCATCCTGGGGTGTCCCAGCCTGATCTCTCTCGGGAGCATGGTTACTGGACCACAAAGAAAACAACGTGTGTAGGAACGTTTCCACTGTAATGAAATTCTCCCTGGTTACATGGTCTTGGCTCCACTGTTATTTAGAAGCAGGTGGAAATAAAAATTTTAATGAAAGGATTATTAAAAAATGTTTCAGGTTACCTTAAACAAGCACTGGTAGATGACCGACTCTCTCCCACGTGGCCAGCCATCTGGCCTGACCAAGTTGTTCCGTGCTTTCAGCTGGACATACCTTGAATGAGGTCTTCGATGTGGCAGCTATGCAGTAGGCTTTGCCAGGCCTGACAGCAAAGCCAGGCGAACTTACCCCATGTTCCCCTGTGGAAGCCCTTCATTTAAGGAGTTGGTGAGCAATGCAGCCTGCCCAGGTTATCCCAGACCTAGCAACCCACAACCACGCAAAAACACACTGGCTCCCCAGGGCCTTCCGCAGCAGCTCCATGGCCAATTGCATTTTTGGCGCTTGGAAACACAGCCTTCTGCTGGAAAAGTTTGCCTGCTACCCACCCTCTAAGGGCTAGTGACAGGGCCAAGGCTGCAGAGAGACTGCACCAATAGGAAAGCAGCCATCCCAACTCTCTCCCGAAGGGGTGAATGTCCAGGAACTAAATAAGGATTGTGTGTCACAGCTACTAGTCTGTCTTGCCTTTGGGAGTCATTGGGCTCCTGCGTCACTTTGCAATGGTCCCCGTGTCGACTAGCCCTTGTAGTCTCTGCAGGATGGATGCAGAATGCAGCTCCATTTCTTTCTTTCTTCTCCTTCCTTCCTTCCTTCCTTCCTTCCTTCCTTCCTTCCTTCCTTCCTTCCTTCCTTTCTTTCTCTTTCTTTCTTTCGTCAGAGTCTCACTCTGTCACCCAGGCTGGAGGGCAGTGGCATGCTCCCGGCCACCACAGCCTCGACCTGCTGGGCTCAGGCAATCCTTCCACCTCAGCCTTCCAAGTAACTGGAACTACAGGCACATGCCACCATGTCTGGCTAATTTTTTGATTTATTGTCGAGAGGAGGTCTCGCCAAGTTGCCCAGGCTGGTCTCAAGCCTGTGGGCTCGGGCAGTCCTCTTGCCTTGGCCTCCCAAAGTGTGCAGCTCCATTTCTCAGAAGCAACTGTTAAAGGGAGAGTAGCTGGGTGGACTATGTGTCCATGAATGTGTGTTGGAGAGACCCATGGTTCGAGAATGGCATTACTGTGCTATATATCCAGCAGAAGCAAGATAGAGGTAGCTACAAGTGACAGCCGTTTTAGGATTGGGGGATAAATCTAGGCATTCATTTCTTCTTATGGGATTGCACCACAACTGAAGACTGCAGATATTCTCGTTCTAATCCTGATCTCTGGCTTAGCTCACCCACCTTTGAAAGCATCGCTCCAACGTGCAAAACTCAAGTGTGCATGCCTCCTGATGCTGCTCTCTTCGCAGAGCTTCCACACAGAGACTCTTCTCAAGGTCAAAGCAGGCTTTACCATCACTTCTTTGGGAGCCTCCGTTCTGTGCAGATTTTGTGATTATGGTTTCCAGTGTTTCCAAATCCACAGCAAAGAACTTGTTTTTGTTTTTAGTTGGAGGCTCACTCCGTCATCCAGACTAGAGTGCAGTGGCACGCTCACGGCCACCACAGCCTTGACCTGCTGGGCTCAGGTGATCCATCCGCCTCAGTCTTCCAAGTAGCTGGAACTACAGGCATGCGCCACCAAGCCCGGCTAATTTTTTGATTTATTGTAGAGATGAGGTCTCGCTAAGTTGCCAGGCGGGTCTCGAACCTGTGGTCTCAGGCAATCCTCTCATCTCGGCATCCCAAAGTGCTGGGATTATAGGCATGAGCCACAGTGCCCGGCCAGCAAAGAACTTGATATTTTTTCTTGGATAGCGTTTACATATCAGCTTAGCAAATGCAGACACTCTACTCTGCTAACCTGAGAACAGACATGCCTATCTGTCCAAACCCATTTTCCATTCTGAGCCACCATTTTTAAATAGAAATGGATTAGGCTTTGATGTCAGACAAATCTGAATCTTATCTTTTCCCCCTACTAGCTAGATTACCTTAAGTGATGGTATGACCTATCTGAAACTCTTCCCCTGTGACTTATGAGTAGTAATGTCTGCCCTTATGAGCTGATTATAATAAAAATTCTCAGTATATGCCAAGTGTTTGGTACAATGAATGGATAAGCAGGCACTCAATAAACCTTACTGTAACTTCCAGAGCTGAGTGATCTTTAAAAGAATTATTTAGTAGTCTTACAAAAATCAAAAGTGTCTATATGGAGTGGCACTTAAGTGTGTCAAAAGTAATTCCCAGAATATTATATAGGTAATATTAAATGACAGGTTCTCTAGAGGCTAATAATGAAGGAACATGGATTTGATTATAGTAACTAGTGCCCAAAGTAACATGATTGATGAATCAATATCAGTCTGAAAACAGTTGTCTAGGGCCACATGCTTGTCAGTGATTTACATGAAAATATAGAAGGCATGCTTATCAAGTCTATCAATGGCTAGAGATGAAGAGAGACAGTGAGTGGTGGAGATAAGGCATTAATCAAAAGCACATTCATAGGTCAAGGTGATAGGCCAAGGTGAAACGTGTTGAGGAGGGATGTGGTCTCTTGTCTTGGCTCCAGAAGAAGGCACAAGATTGGGAAGGAGGCTAGAACACTAGGGTAGGTGACAAAGGCTTGCAGACGTGAAAGACCAGGGAACTCTTTAGAAAAACCGTTTGGCTTCCAAAGTAATGAAAGCACAGATTAATAAAATCAGAGCCTATATCATGAGAGAATTGTATTTGAGACTGAACCTAAAACCTAAATAAGCATATAGACAAGTTGGAGGCAAATAACCAGGGTGGTAAATTAATTTCACACTCCGCTATGTGATTGAGAACATTGAGGATGTTTGTCCTAGGAAAGGGAAAATCCAGTGAAGACTAGTTGCTATTTTTAAATACCGTGTTCAGAGAAGAATGTATATGGCGTGTCCCAAATTGAGTAACCGTACTACCACTGACACACTGAGACTTTAACGATATTATAACTAGCAATACACTAATATTATAATATAATATTTATCATTAATATATTAATAATTATAGAATTAATCATTTATTAGGAAAACATAAAAGTAACACATTTTCCTGTGCGTTCACAGATATTGCTTAGTTGGAAATGAAAACAGATAAAGCTATAATGAATTGAAAAAAAAATATTGAGCATCTAAGCATGTGGTACGGTGTGCACCATAAGGGTAGCATGGAAACACTATTCCTGCAGATGGCAAATCAGATTTCCAAGGGTCCCCAAGGTACAAAATTAAAACTAATGAGGGAAAGCTCCCTTCAGCAGTGTCAACGCAATGTAGACTTTCCAGTGAGCTCCTTCCAAAACTGGAATGGGTGACCTCCAACATGAAGGTGGTCTCAACCCAAGAGGTATCCGAGCGCAGGCTAGAGGACACCTGGCAGGTGGGGCAGAGGAGCTCCCGAGTCAACAGTTGAGACAGGCGACTTTCAGACCCTCTTTGGTTCCGTTACTGTGTGCCAGAGTTCTGTATTGAGATTCACTTAGCACAGTGACGCCTGTCTTTCGGCATTAAGGAAATCTGTTGCTCGTTTTGCTTAATTGAAGTAGGTAGGGAGGATATCAAGCCTGCATCACCAGTGATGCCCTGGGCTCCTCTCGGGCTGGGTCTGGTAATGATCGCCTTCAGGGCATTCATTGCAGCTAATGGTCATGATACTCATCTCCAGCTGCTACACATTAGGTAGAACTCACCTCGTCCTTTCCCATTTAGTTTGGCCTGGAAAAGAAGACCGTGTTCCTCAATAATAAAAATGGAGTCTGGAAAAAGAATAAAACTACCGCTTAAAGGAGAAGGCAAATGTGAATATGTTCCTGGGCCACCAGCTTCTTTACTCTCTGTGCTTATAATTTTGAAGCCTTGGGCAAGTTGCATCATATTCCGGAACTTCATTTTTTCTCATCTCTAAAATGTGAATATTGTTACTAAACAGCTTGGTTGCTAGGAGGACGATGATTAGGAAGTGCACCATGTCATAAATACCCCACGATAGGGGCTCATGAATCCACAGGTATTTTCATTGACCCCCTTCCTTTGATCATGATTATTATTTAGGTAGCAAATGAAACTTCAGTAATAATGTTTATAATTAACTCTTCCACTCATTAATTCACTCAGCAGACGTTTCTGAAGGTGCCTATGAAACCAGGCATGGTGCCAGGAAAGCACAGGGAGAGACTGGAGGCTGAGCTTGATGGTAATATTGTTGGTGGGTTGTTAAGTTATAACAATCCTCTGTAGTTACCCAGCTCTTCACGTCACAAAATGCATTCACATAACATAAACCCACCTAAATCTTCTCCAAAATGCTGGGGCATAGCAAACTCCAGCAGGGCAGGGCCTATATCTGTCTTGTTTATTACCATATCCCCTTCCTTAGCACAGAGTTCTGCATATGACGTGAACTCCATAGTAGTTGAATGAAGGAAGGAAGAAATTGATGGCTCAATGAAATCTGCTGAAAACATAGTTACTGGTAGCATCGTTTTACAGGAAGAGAAATAAAGTGTCATTGGCATCGGTATTTACCAGTCGCTGAGTAATGGAGTCATTTCACAAACTAGACCACCGTGGGGGAGATGGCATCTGACTCTTCTGTTTCATTGTACAGTAACAGCAAAATGAGAACAAAGTAACACAAAACAAATGTGATACATAATAGCAATAGTAGAAATAGCAACAGAATGAAAGCTGACACCTACAGAACGCTTACCAGGGGCCAGGCTGTGTTTTGCCACTTCTCAGGACCGTGGTGAGAATGCTGTTGCATGTGGTCTATGCGGCTGGCGGTGTCCTCGCCACTCACTGCATCGACATCTCCAGAGGTCTCCTTAGAACTGACCCCGCATTGTCCCTTCCTTGCACCCTCCCCCAGTGGGAGACAGGTGAGTGCCTTGAGGGTAGGGCCTTGTCTTTTTTTTTTTTTTTGAGTTGGAGTCTCACTCTGTTGCCCAGACTGGAGTGCAGTGGCCACTCCCGGCCACCGCAGCCTCGACCTGCTGGGCTCCAGCGATCCTTCCGCCTCAGCCTTCCGAGTAGCCAGAACTACAGGCATGCGCTACCACGCCCAGCTGATTTTTCTTTTATTTATTGTAGAGACAAGGTCTTGCTGCCCAGGCGGGTCTCGAACCCGGAGGCTCAGGCAATCCACTCATCTCAGCCTCCCAAAGGCGCAGGATTACAGGCTGAGCCACCGAGCCCAGCTCTTGGTCTTTTTCAAGCTCGTACCCCCAGCTCTGTGTCATGCGTATGGTAAGTGTCCAACATGCTTTTCATGAGTACACAAAGGGTTGAGCTAATGGAAGGTCAGAGAAGGAAATGCTCAGTGGGGCCTCGTGTCCTGAGAACATTTGAAGAGGAGGACTCTTGGCCTGAACTTCAGACCTGATTTGATAGACAGAGACGGGGCCAGGGGGGTGAATGTGATGTGCTCAGAGAGCTGTAAGAAGCTCTCTGTCAGCCGGGCTCAGTGGCTCAGCCTGTAATCCCGCGCCTTTGGGAGGCTGAGGTGAATGGATTGCCTGAGCCCGAGGGTTCGAGACCCGCCTGGGTAGAGAGACCTCATCTCTACAATAAATCAAAAAATCAGCCGGGCATGGTAGCGCATGCCTGTAATTCCGGCTACTTGGAAGGCTGAGGAGGAAGGATCGCCGGAGCCCGGCAGGTCGAGGCTGCGGTAGCCGGGAGCGGCCACTGCACTCCAGCCTGGGCGACAGAGTGAGACTCCAACTCAAAAAAAAAAAAAAAGAAGCTCTCTGTCCTGTCTGAAAACCAGGATGGGGCTGGGTGGGGCAGACTGGATCACCTCTCGGCCTCCTGTGGGATCTTCCAGTCCTTGGCAGTAGTGAGCACATGCTTGGTTTTAGTCGTTGCCTTTTTCCTTTGTCCTTTGGTCCTTGGTCAGCTCCCCTGGTTTAGAGGCTGAAACTTGCAAGCCAAGTGGAGCCGTCAAAGCCTGTGGGACAGGATTTCCTTCACCATGCGGACAGCTGAAGGTAAGAACTTCATCTGAATTATAATCCTCTAAGAAAGCGATTGGCAGCTGGGCTCGGTGGCTCAGCCTGTAATCCCGCGCCTTTGGGACGCTGAAGTGAGTGGATTGCCTGAGCCTGCGGGTTTGAGACCCGCCTGGGCAGTGAGACCTCATCTCTACAATAACTCAAAAAATTAGCCGGGCGTGGTAGCACACGCCTGTAATTCTGGCTACTCGGAAGGCTGAGCCGGAAGGATCGCCGGAGCCCAGCAGGTCGAGGCTGCGGTGGCCGGGAGCGGCCACTGCACTCCAGTCTGGGTGACAGAGTGAGACTCCAACTCAAAAAAAAAAAAGAGAGAGAAAAAGAAAGCGATAGGCAGTAGTGGGAAACTGTCGGGGTGGGGGGTGGGATTGGCAGTTGAGGGAAACTGCTAGGGGAGGGAGGGGCACACCTTATCCACAAGGGTACCTGCGTGATCAATGTTTATATACCTATCTCTGAATTGTACCCCACATCTTTATAATAAAAATTTTTTAAATAAATTAAAATAAAAAGGGTTAAAAAAAAAGAACTACATTTGTGCTTCTCCCGCTTGCATTGCCCAACGAATGTGCTGTGACCAGCAGTGTCAGGGGATGATATGGACTTTATGGGGGCGGGGAAATGTCGGGGGTCAGATGTGTGGGGGTGCAGTGGCGCTCATCACTGCATGACTTTCCAGGGCCTTTACTAAACCCTGGCTCTGCAGCAGGGGTGCAGAGGGCTCTGCTGTGGTGTGAGAGGATGCCTGGCCTATTTACCTGTGGCACCTTCTGAGGGGTGTGAGGATAAAAAGTCGTGTGGGATTTGGTGCTTCACAGAACATGATTCAGACGGAAGCACCGTCTTAGACCTTTTTATTAGAGAAGGGTTTTCTGGAACCCTTGATACCTATTAACTCATGAGCCTTCCGGGGACACAAGAATGTTTGTCCCCTTCACCTTTTGTCTTCCTCAGTGGCCTTCCCCCTGAATACCCACAGAACCCCCATATCCCCCCATTTCGCACACTAGAGGGTAGTGTTGAGCCTGCTTAGAATTTCCCTTATTTGGGACTGAGGAAAAAGTCTGATGAAATTGCCCTTTCATTTTACATAAATCAAGGAGGACAAAGCACCCAGGAGCTGTTGCTCTTACTGTGAAAACCAGTGTGATGGGCAGGGTTTTGTTCAAAATCCCTCAATTCAGAAGGTCTCGAAAACTGCAGACCACTTCTCTTCAGAAGTTTCCATGTCTGTCCTTCCGTGCCTGGGAGCATTCAGTTCCCCGTCCAGGTTCTCTAGGGGTTTGTGAGTATACAAAACTGAAAACAGGAACAGAGAAGAAAAAAGACATTTCCCTGTTTTGTTCAATATGGGATATTGCAGTGGCTGGAATGGAGTTGAAATTTCTGACAAACTTGGGTCAGAGAGACATTTCTGCTCTTTCTTGAGTTCTCTCCAACTATAACCGTCCTGTCTTCTACCCAGACTTCAGGATGCAGTTCAAACTCCATTCCCCTTAAAATTTAAAACTTGAGGGAGGCACCATCTCTGAACTTCCATGCTCAGCCCAGATCTGTGAAGTCTTAGAACGACCTTTTCAAGTCTTTCTTTTTTTTTTTTTTTGAGTTGCAGTCTCACTCTGTCGCCCAGACTGGAGTGCAGTGGCCGCTCCCGGCCACCGCAGCCTCGACCTGCTGGGCTCTGGCGATCCTTCCGCCTCAGCCTTCCCAGAAGCTGGAATTACAGGTGCACGCTACCAAGCCCAGCAGATTTTTTGATTTATTGTAGAGATGAGGTCTCGCTGCCCAGGCGGGTCTCGAACCCGCGGGCTCAGGCAATCCACTCACCTCAGCGTCCCAAAGGCGCGGGATTACAGGCTGAGCCACCGAGCCCGGCTTCAAGTCTTTCATTTGCATTCCCTTTTCTATCAGCTACATTGTGAGGCCTTCAGGATATAAGCCCAGTAGGAGTTTAGAAGCTCACAAGAGGAGACAGACACCTGCTGTGTTCTTACCATGTGGCAGTCACTGTGCTGGGTACTTCCATGTGTTCACTCAGTGAAGGTGGAAGCTGGATGGCCAAAAAACCAGTGGTCTTTTCACAAATTGTAATTAACCATTCAGGGTACGTTTGAAACAGCAGCCTATGTCGGGTGACCATATATATGTCCTGCTTTGCCCAAGTGCGTATCTGTTGTCCTGGCATCATGATTAAGTGTCTCCTGTCACTCAAAATTATTCCAGTTTGGCCTCTGATTGTGTGATAACTCATCTGTAGAGCCAGACAGTTTGGATTTGGACTCGGTTTCTGCCGTGCGCCAAACTGTGTGATCTTGGGAAAGTTTCTTTACTTCTCTGGGCTTCAGTTCCTTCCCATAGATGTTGAGAACAATACCTTCCCTATATAATTGTGCTAGAGATCAATGTTCACATGCCACAGAAGACTAGATAAATGGCTGGCACACTCGAAAATGACCATTCTCTTCAGAATGGACTCTTGGTCCTGTGAACAGACCCAGGGAGTTGCGAAGTCCCAGCTGTGTGAAGTAAGTCAGGACGAGAGAGCGGCTAAGGACCGAGCACGAGTTCTGAGAAGGAAGAAAACATGGCACACAGCGAGTCATGGGTCATGAGCCTACAGCAGTGGTTCTCACAGTGCCCACCCTGGGCCAACAGAACCGGTGTTGCCTGGGGGTTGGTAAGGAACACCAACTTAGCCGGCTCGGTGGCTCAGCCTGTAATTCCACGCTTTGGGAGGCCAAGGCGAGTGGACTGCCTGAGCCCGCGGGTTCGAGACCCGCCCGGGCAACTTGGCGAGACCTCGTCTCTACAATAAATCAAAAACTAGCCAGGCATGGTAGCGCGCGCCTGTAGTTCCAGCTACTCGGAAGGCTGAGGCGGAAGGATCGCCGGAGCCCGGCAGGTCAAGGCTGTGGTGGCCGGGAGCGGCCACTGACTCCAGTCTGGGCAACAGAGTGAGACTCCAACTCAAAAATTAAAAAAAGGAACACCAACCTACCTCAGACACTGTGCATCAAAGTCTTTGTGGGTAGCTCTCAGCAGTCTGTGTTTCGACTGAACCAGCCCAGGGATTGCGATGCACACTACAGTTTGAGAGCCAGGCCCCATTTTAGTGGCGCTGTGGGTTCTCCTGGAGGGGAGAGGAACCAGCTGGGAAGCTCTAGCCAGTGACAGGACAGCTTGCTACCCTGGGAGGTTCAGGGTTGTGGATGCCAGAATCCAATGGAAAGTAACCTAGAGGGCTCCAGTCTGGAGGCAGCAAATATGAACTCAACAGCCTACTTGTGCTCAATGTATGTATTTTGTTTGACCTGTTAAAAAGAAATTAGCCAGAAATTTACAAATCAAAAAAATTTACAGAAAAATCCTGAGATTGCTTGAGCCTGGGGGTTCGAGACCAGCCCGGGCAACTTGGTGAGACCTCGTCTCTACAGTAAGTCAAAAAATAAGCCAGGCATGGCAGTGCGTGCCTGTAGTTCCAGCTACCTGGCAGGCTGAGGTGGAAGAATTGTCTGAGCCCAGCAGGCGAGAGGATTGCCTGAGCCCAGGGATTCGAGACCCACCCGGGCAACTTGGTGAGACCTCGTCTCTACAGTAAATCAAAAAATAAGCCGGGCATGGCAGTGTGGGACTGTAGTTCCAGCTGCTTAGCAGGCTGAAGTGGAAGAATTGCCTGAGCACAGCAGGTCCAGGCTGCGGTGGCCGTGAGTGTGCCACTGCACTCCAGCTTGGGTGACAGAGTGAGACTCCAACTCAAAAAAAAATTAGAAGATTTGGCATCTCTGGGCCACATTCCCATCCACCAGAGAAGCAGTTGCCCCTTAACCTGGGCTGCAGCTCCCAACCCCCAAATTCCCACCAGGTCAGCCTCATCCTTGCCTATGTATGTCATCTGTCCTGTCCCTGTTCCCACTTGTGATTCCAGTGCTGACCCCTGTGTTAACATGAGACAGTGTAAGACTGGAGGGTTTTGGTGACTTTTGCAAGGTGTGTGACTCAGGCTTCCAACATGGCCCTGTGTGGTAGGGGAGGAGAACCTCTGCTCTTTGGAGCTAGTCTGGAGGATGCAAAAACCAGGGAAGCCTGAAGGCCTTGTTGAGGTTCTTCAACTTCACTGTGTTTCACAACCATCTGGGTCAAGGATTAAAAATGTCCCTTTTCAAAATTTCCCCCACCTCCAGTCCCCAGGCTGGTTTAGGGCTTGGAGGATGGGCCCAGGAATCTACATGTAAAAAAATCCCTCGTTCCCCCTACTCCTGTACCCCACCCTCGTGATTCTGAACCAGATGATCCAGGGAACACACTTTAGAAAACACTGGGTGATGTGGAAAGCATTCCAGGTGGGATCTGTCCTCAGCTGGAGTGGGGAGTTGGGGGAAGTCTGTTGCAGAGGAGGGAACCGAAGGTGTTCGAGGGAGTGGGCAAAGAGGTTTGAGTGTGGCAGGGCCAGGTTAAGTTGGGGAATGATGGCATGAGAACGTTTTAATTCATAAAACGTTCATGTCCACGAGTCAGTCGCCTAGCCTTTGACAGGAAGGAAAGGGGTAATGGCAGCCGACAAAATATAGGGATGAGGTTTTATGGCAAGAGGGTCAAGGAATTATTAGGGCTGAAGGTGAGACCAGAAGTGCTATTTCTGTGCCTCTTGGAGGGGTGGGGGACTATTGCATAAGTATTCCTTGAGAGGTACTAAGAGAAGCCTAGAGAATAAAAACAGGGGTGGGGACTTGGCGATAGGGATTGGCCAGGCTTTTCTGAGCCTCCATCCATCCATCCTTATCTGACATCTCATTTTCCTTCCTGGTCTCTGTCTGCTCTCTTCCACCTACTTTCAGCTGTCTTTTTTCCTTCTTCTCTCTCTTATCTACCTCTTTGTCTCTCTATGCCTCTCTCTCTCTCTCTCTCTCTCTCTCTCTCTCTCTCTCTCCCCCCAACTGCCTCCTAATATCTAACTCGCAAACCACACAAATAGTCTCAGTATCAAAAAACATTCAGGAGAAAAACATCTCTCACCGTGCAGAGAGAATCCAGGGGATGAAACCAAACCCCTGAAAAAAGTTTCTAAAGTAATAAGTCCTTGTCAGATTCCAACCAGCCTGGGCCTTCAGGCCGGCAGGCAGAGGCATCCGTCTCCTGTTCCAACGGCATGAGCAACATCCCACAGAGCTCTTCCGTTCCCACTGTGCTTTTTCCTCTGACTAGTGCTGTCAAGTATGCTTTATCATGTCATTTTAGCACCAGGCCTGGCGCGTTTCTCCGTATAGTAAAAGCTAATGAACCGTATGGCTTTTGGCAGGCCCGGGCAATGTACATGCTCCATTTGGAACAGAGTGAGTCCTTGGGGTCTCTAGCTGTGTGAGCAACGTCAGGCTGCCTCCTGCGCTTCATGGGTCTGTAAATACCATAGCTGTGGTCACCGCTCAGAATTATTAATATTCCAGAGGCCTGCTCTGACCCTACCCCCTACAGAGCAGGCTTTGGTAACACGCAGCTTCGCGTTGGACCCCATCCAACTGGAATTTATGACTGGAAGTGGCGGGTCGCCCACTTTATAGCAATGTCTCACCTTCCACTGGATCCACAGTAAGGACCCTCAGGACATCCCAGTCTTTAGTCAATTCACAACCAACTCATTGTGCTCCTAACATGTGCTGATCATGGTGTTTAGATGCTAGGGATGGCGAGCTGACAAAGACCAACCCCTGTCCTGAAGAAAGTAATCCCATGGTGTGGGGGGAAAGCACATGAATAAGGTCCCTGTATGCTAATAGATTTCTGGTACAACCACTGGCAGATTTTAGACGGAAACTGCCCGTTCTTTTCTCTAAGCCCTTGCCGTTTGCAGTGTGGTCCTCAGACGCAACCTTGGTGCTTGTTAGAAATCTGGAGCCTGGGACCCTGCCCCAGGCTGAATCAGATTAAAATTTGAGATGCCCCCGTCTAAAGCAGGGCTTCCAAACCCTGGATAGGTTCAAAAATATTTGTTTTTCAAGTACCTATTCTTGGGTGTCACCCTTAGAAGTTCTGATTTGGCACTGATGCTGGGCTGGAGATTTCTTGTTTGTTTGTTTGTTTGCTTGTTTGATTGTTTGTTTGTTTTTGAGTTGGAGTCTCACTCTGTTGCCCAGACTGGAGTGCAGTGGCACGCTCCCGGCCACCGCAGCCTCACCCTGCTGGGATCCAACAATCTTTCCACCTCAGTCTTCCAAGTAGCCGGAACTACAGGCACGCACTACCACACCCGGCTAATTTTTGATTTATTGTAGAGATGAGGTCTCGCCAAGTTGCCCAGGTGGGTGTTTAACCCATGGGCTCTGGCAATCCACTCACCTCGGCCCCGCAAAGTGCTAGGATGACAGGCTGAGCCACTGAGCCCGGACTGGAGATTTCTTTATAAGCCTTCTAAGTACTTCCAATGGAGCTGATCTGCGTACTGACATCTGGGAACTAGCTTCTAAACCTTTGATTCTCAAATCAGGTTTAACAGTACTATCACCTGGGGAGCTCTCAACACTCTCAATGCCCAGCTTCCCTTCTGAGTGATTAAATCGGCAACTGTGGGGGTGAGACTGAGGCATCAATAATTTTAAAGATCCTTCATGTGACTTATGTGCAGCTAGGGTTGAAGACCACATCTCTAAACCAGCACTGCCAATATTTTAACCATATGAGAATCATTTGGCATAATTCCCAGGCCCCACTTCCAGAGATTCTGTCAGTCTGAGACCCTGATTTGAGTAGCAGTGTCTTAAGCAATCTCATTGGGCTCATCAGAACCCTACTAATTCCTCACTGAAAAGAAGGTAGAGCCAGAGCTGGATCACATTCCCTGGTTCTAGCCAGGACACTTGCCACCCACAAACGTTTTCAGGCAGCGTGGTGAGGGCTACACTGCATTCTTCATGGCGGGGCACGTTCAAGTTCAGACTTACAGTTCAATAGTCTTAGTACTTCTGGTCTTCACTTGGACTCATTTTAATGGCTCTCTTCCTGTCAAGCAGGGCAGGAACAGAACAATCTGAGACTGTCTTCCAAGACAGAGTATTTCCCTCAACCCCCTG
The DNA here is from genome assembly GCA_027257055.1 of Cephalopachus bancanus. Classification (NCBI taxonomy): domain Eukaryota; kingdom Metazoa; phylum Chordata; class Mammalia; order Primates; family Tarsiidae; genus Cephalopachus; species Cephalopachus bancanus. Next base: position 1,297,941 of record JAPVLO010000028.1, on the reverse strand, counting down.
GACTCGAGGCATACTGGCTTTCTTTCATTTTCTCAAAAGCATTCTCTTTCTTTTACCTCGGGGCCTTGCGTGAGCTGCTTCCTTTGCTAAGAATGCTCTCCTGTCTCTCTGAGCACTTCTTCAAGAAAGCTTTCTCTGACTCCTTCAAATGAAAGAAGATTCTCCTATTTGATGCTGGTATAGCACCTTGGACCATTCCTTCATCACAGTCACCACAGTTTTAAATGATGTCTTAGGCTAACAGTTGAGTGATAGCTCTAAAATTTCTGTTAAGATAGAAACCACATTTCTTTTTCTCAAAGCCATACCCCAGCCACCTGCACCAGTCTGAAACACAGTGGGGACTCGATGAACACTAGAGGAAGCGTGAGCCACTTTTTTCAGACACTGGAAGTCCTTACGTATTCTCCCCCCCCAACCCCCCCAGATGACCACCCGTTTGCCATAGGCAAATCCATTCTTATCCTAAGACACCTGCTTTAGCCCCTGCTGAATCTTCTAGACACGTTCAACCTTCTTCTTGGATTATCACCCACTCCCAAACCCTGCCAATCAATCTGAGGCCCCTTTTCCATGTCTGGGTGTGGCTGTTAGCACACCTTGCTCCCATTCCAAGCTTCCTTAGTCTCCACGGACTCTTTTATTTGGTACCATACCTGCACTGGCCTGACAGAGCCCTCGTTCCCTAGGTGTTCAATCTTCATTACACCATTAAGCAGGAGATAGTATCACTGTTTTTTTTTAACATCTTGTGATAATCATTTCTTTTTTTTTTTTTGAGTTGGAGTCTCACTTTGTCACCCAGACTGGAGTGCAGTGGCCGCTCCTGGCCACCGCAGCCTCGACCTGTTGGGCTCCAGCGATCCTTCCGCCTCAGCCTTCCAAGTAGCTGGAACTACAGGCACGTGCTATCACGACCGACTAATTTTTTGATTTATTGTAGAGATGAGGTCACTCCAAGTTGCCCAGGTGGGTCTCGAACCCACAGACTCAGGCAATTCACTCACCTCAGCCTCCCAAGGCTCAGGATTACAGGCTGAGCCACCGAGCCCGACTGCAAAAGGTTTTACTTGCTCCTCCCCTGCAAAAAATAACCCATGTCCAACAACAAGATTAACCGACACTGCATGTTGGAATCATTCCATGATCTATAAGAAATATTGGTGCCTAGATCCCACCCCCAGAGTTTCTGAATTAGTCATAGTGAGCAGCCTAGGTCTGGGGCTTTTTTTTTTAGTTGGAGTCTCACTCTGTCACTCAGGCTGGACACAGCCACCGCAGTGTCGACCTGCTGGGCTCTGGCAATCCTTCCACCTCAGCCTTCCAAGTAGCTGGAACTACTGGTGCACGCTACCATGCCCAGCTAATTTTCTGTTTTTTGTAGAGACGAGGTCTCACCAAGTCGTCCAGGTTGGTCTCAAAACCGCGCGCTCAGGCAATCCACTCACCTTGGCTTCCCAAAGTGCGGAGATTACAGGTTGAGCCACTGAGTCCGGCCGGGCTTGGGGCTTTTAAAAGCAGTCAGGGCTATAAACCATCTGGTCTTTTCACAGCTGGGACAGGAACTTTGCAGCAAGCATATCGAGTTTTTATCAACCTATTTCTCATTCCCACCTAACCAGAGGCACCCAAATTGTTTTCTTTGGGGGAGTTGTTGATAACCGTTCTGCAATGACAGAGTCAATGCTTCTCAGACTTTTTGTAGGAATCACTTAGTCATCTTAAAAATGCAGATTTTGATTCAGTCAGTCTGGGGTGGAACGTGAGGTTCCACATGTCTACAAGCTCCCAGGTGAGGTTGACACTACCGGACACACAGCCCATGACTGGAATATGATTAGCAAGGACTTCTATCTAAAGCTTTGCTAGTATTCCAGAATTTGAAATAATGTGTTGTTAATTACGCAGAAAGGCATAACTGAGATGGAAAATTCTTAATGAGTGTTGGAGACATAAAGTTAATAGAGGATGCTTGTTCATACGATGTGCTTTGTTTGACAGAGATCAGATACTAGGAAGTTGGTCAGAGGACATACAACTATGAAGCAGACTAGGTCTGGGCCACTGGTTTTCCTTAGAAAAGTGGAATGTTGGGGATACATGTTGGGGAGCAGCTTTTTATGGAATGTCTTGAAAACCACCACAGAGGAAGATGTCATGGGCACAGCTACATAGAGAATGGTATAGCATAATTATTACAAGTTTTGTCTCTGGATTCAGACTCCTTGGGTTTAAAATTTACTTCTACCATTTTCTGCGTGTAGATAAGATAATAAACCTCTCTGTGAACCAGCTTCCTTACTCATGAAACAAAGAGCATAATCCATTTCCTTGAGTCGTTGTGAAGATTAAATGCAATCAGTGCAAGGAGCAGAGCGTGGTGTGTCTCCAGCACATCGTGTGTGATCAGTAAGTAAGCCAGTATTTCCTGGCTTAGCCTGGGATATATTTGCACTTTGGTTAGGTAGTGACCTGGGACTTTTGACTGCTGGCTCACCCAGTCTTTGAGAAAGCACTCTGCCCAAAACCCGCTGTGTTGTGGCTGCTCCTCTAACTCTCCTAATTGAGGATTCTTCAACCCAGTACTATGAAGCTCTTCATTCAGTTGCTACTATGTGATTCACTTTCTACTAACCACTGTGTTAAGCACCTGGCTGACAAAAGACATATCTTCTGCCTTCAAAAAACTCATAGGTAGGGAAGGTGAGATGCTTGCAAATAAAATGATATGTGATGGCCAGTCGTCATGGCTCAAGCCTGTAATCCCAGCACTTTGGGAGGCTGAAGCAAGCTTGGGCCCGTGGGTTCGAGACCAACCTGGGCAACATGGTGAAACCTCATCTCTGCAATAAATAAAAAAATGAGCCAGGTGTGGTAGTGCGCACCTGTAGTTCTGGCTACTTGGAAGGCTGAGGTGGAAGGATGGCTGGAGCCCAGCAGGTTGACGCTGGGGTGGTGGTGAGCATGCCACCGCACACCAGCCTGGGTGACGGAGTGAGACTCCAACTTTAAAAAAAAATGATTTGTGATTACATCTATCAGACAGAAATGTACAGGAAGTTGGAGATCAAGGATCAGTTTTTGGTTTATCTTCTTTAGGGGTTGCCTTTGGCTTTTAAATTCAGAACCACAATAATGCTTTATTTATGTTTATTTATGTTTGCCATCTGACCTATAAACTTCTTATTTGTAGTTTGGGGTTGTGTAAAACTAAACATTGTCAAGTTTTATTGATACTATACCATTGAAATCCAACACTTTCAGCCTCCTAAAAATGATGACTATAAGTCAAAACTGGCAGGGCATAATTTTATTTTCTCGCTGTCATCTAAATCAGGGGTCAGCAAACATTTTCTGTAAAGGCCCAGATGGTAAATGTTTAGGCATTTGTGGGTCATATGATTTGTCACAACGACAACAATTCTATCATCATAGTGCAAAAACAGCCAAAGACAGTCTATAAAGGACTGGGTGTGACAGGATTCAAATAACACTTTGCAAAAATAGGTAGTTGGCTGACAAATCTTAGTTTATGGACCACTCTTCCCTATCGAAGTATCCATTTTCACTTGACGCTTTCTTCACTCAAGCAATTTAAGACAAAATGTTTCCACACCTTCAAAGATAAAATTATCTCACCATCTTATTTGCATTTGTTATTGTCGTTTATTCATGAAATGTTTTCTTATATACAATCTATAAGATGCTTTAATAGAAAGAATTTCTATCACTATTTTTAATGCTATAATTTTCTGTTTTATTTAGGGTTGCTTTCTACAGTGACCAGAAAGACTGCAGAAGGAAAACCCTAAGTGTTGTGTAAGAATTCAGTATTTCTGGATACTTAAATGAGAAAGCCACAGCAAGATCACTTACCCTGACAGGCACAGTGGTTAGGAATGTTATCACTTGCAAAACCATCCAAGGTCAAGTCCTGGCACCACCATTTACTAGCTTATGACATTGGATGGGTTCTTACCCATTCATTGCCTCAAATAATTCATCTGTAAAATGGGGATATTAATAAATCTTACTACAAAGGTTATGGTGAAGATTAAATCCAATGATCCATGTAGAGTGAATAGAATAGGGCACAGAATAAACACTTAACAAATGTAGTTATTGCTTTTGTTTGTCTCACTTCTGCCTGTGGAAGGCAACCTTACCTTGTGCTTGTATTTTTTTCTGCCAGGAAATATGCTCTGCAGATCAAGAGGCCCTTCTCGGCAGGCTACAATCTGATCAGATGCAGCATGGATGTGTTGGACTAGCCCCAGAAAGTCAAGATGGTCCTAAACCAAATGAAAGCAAATTTGGAATAACTCTGCTTTGACCTTGAGAATGTTTCTTAAACTTCAGCTACATATCTTAGGGTAGCTTTCATCTACCCTGGGATTTTTCCAAGGCAGTTAAATGAAACATTAGAAGGTTTCTCAGCATGTTAGCACAAGTCCATTTAGACTCCCTTCACCATGTTTCAAGTAAGAGTATTTGGTGGCTATTCTTACAGGGATTTTTGTTTGTTTTGCTTTTCCTTTGCTGATTCCACTTGATTTCTACTCTCATTGCCACCTCTACTGAGACGTTTTGTGGTTAGAATCAAGGTCACACACACACACACACACACACACACACACACACACACACACATCATATATATGTACTAAAGTCCAGAAATCCTCTATTTTGCACCTTCTCCAATTTTTGAGCCAATTTAAAACACATGTAGAGTCCGTCTTGGACAGTTTTGTTCAAGAGCCTGTCAAAAGACATTTCAGCTGTGCTGGATAGGTAGACCCTTAATTAAGTAATATCTGCTAAAGTGCTTGAAAACTATGAAGCAAGAGATAGCAATTAATGTGCCTGATGTGTTCTAGGACAGTGATGCTCAATAGAAATTTCTGCAATCATGGAAATACTCTGTATCTATCCTTCCCAATATGGTAGCCACGTACCCCATGTGGCCACTGAGCACTTGAAATGTGGCTAGTGTGATGGAGGAATAAAGACTTAATCTAATTCAATTAATTTTAATTTATTGACCACAGAGCAGTTATTGGGCACATTGCATGGATTATATAGCCTTTACAATGGTCTTGTCAAAGCAGATAGTACAAGTTGACTATCCCCTATTCAAAATGATGAGACCAGAAGTGTTTCAGCTTTAAGTATTTTTCAGATTTTCAAATATTTGTATATACATAATGACATATCTTGGGAAGGGACCCAAATCTAAACACAAAACTTATTTATGTTTCTTATGCACCTTATACACAGCCTAGAGGCAGTTTATACAATATTTTAGATAATTTTGTGCTTGAAACAAAGTTTGTGTTAAGTACTTATGCATGGAATTTTCCACTCTTGACATCATGTCAGCACTCAAAAAGTTTCAGATTTTGGAGCATTTCATTCAGATTTTGGATTTCTGGGTTAGGGATACCAAACCTGTAAACACTTAGCCCCTGGATAAAGCCTCAGAAATATCAGAAGAGTTAAGAAATTTTCCGAGGGTCACAGAGCTAGCAAGTGGCACACGGTCAGGCAGGGATTTATACCCTTCTCTCTGCTGCCATGCCCGGGGTTTTTTCTTCCCTATCAAAATGGAAATCACTGTGTTATAGTGTTATAGTTCAGCTATTCTCTTGAGATTTATCACAATATCCACTAATTGAAATATGCTCGTAGACTCACTCTAACCCACTCTCTCTAGCAGACAACTTTGATTAACAAGTCCTATGCCTAGGGAAAAATTTGCAACTGTCTATAGAGAACCTGGCATTCCCCCCTCTTTGAAGACACCTCAGAATAAGTTTACTCTTGTTTTTCCATTCTCATCACTGAGCCAATGAGAAACAACCTCAAAAACGCAGTCAGATATCTCGGCAAGTTGGCAATATGGGGGTATCAGCCTGTTACTTTCTGCAAGCTTATACTAAATTGATTTCCTAACACATGTTTATAGATGTGCTCTCCTGAGTTCCACACACAGAGAACCGTTTCCCTTTTGAACAGCTTGTCTGGATACATCTTGTAGTAATTTATCTGAGTGCTCTCTGCCAACTGGTTCGTAGGGAAAACATGTTTGATGCATAACAATAGATCATTTGGGGATAAATCAAGCTCTTAATGAAGTCCTGCTTCTCTTCAGCCAAGCATTCCACTCAGAAGAGTCTCTCTTGGGCTCTAGTGACTTGAGGAAACGGAACGTGGGTGACCCAGTCTGCGAGACAAGTAGGCGCATAGCAAGCGGGTTTTCTCCAAGAAAGACTAACGACACAGCGTCCCTGGGGTCCCTTCTCATGGAGTCCAGCTGAAACCACTGAAGTTGGACTGGAAACCAGAGCCTGGAGACAGTTCAGATTAGACCTATGTTTGGAAGAAATGAGAGATCTATTTTGCCCAAAGCCTCACACTTTCCTTGGAGGTGCGCCATGACCGCCCACACACCCTTGTCTTTTCCAGTTCCTGTAGGGAAAAGGAAAGTTACCAGGAGATACAAAGTAAAAAGAAAAGGAGAAATGAAGGGGGAAGAGAGAATCATGGGCTGAACGGAAAACCTAAAAGAAAATGAGAGAAAAGAGAAATGAAGAAATAGTGGGAGAGCAGTGAGCAAGAAGGTTGAGAGAAAGACAGAGGAGAGGAAATACATCAAAAGTGTCCATTTAAGACTCTATACACCATGAGCGTCATGACTGACAGGCATTGGCTGAGACCTGCCATGTGCCCAACACTGCATGCCAGACAGGATGCTAGGTGTTTTCACACACGAAGAGGACCAAGCGAGACTTGGAGAGCTTGAGAAAGCAGTAGTTCACTTCCTGCAAAGCCCTCACCCTGAGATCTACCCTACACAGATGCCACGAGGAAAGCGTGCAATCTGCCTCAGAGCCATTTTACTCTGGATAACAGGAAGTGGAGGAGCCGGGGGCTGAACGGTGAGGGAAAAGGCGCCATTGAGAGTCAACTGATATAAAATGTGTAATCATATCGGTCTGTCTTCATTTGAGGACATGCATCACCCATAGACGTGCTTAAATGCCAAGTAAAACACATCTTGTGCTTTGAGTCTGAACTCATGAACCCCCTCCGGGAGCCTTGCAGGGGCTGGTATATGCTTTTCCCTGAGTTAGGGGTGCATTTAAAACTAAATTCTGTGATTGTTTTCTAAGGAGAAAAATGAGCTGTGCTGGTGCTTTTCTTTAGTGAAGGAGGAACTCTTTCATCAAGTCAGCCCCTTTCCCCAGTCTTCTCTGGCTCCCACTGCCTCCAGGATCAAAGCCAAACCCCTTGTCCCGAAATCCAAGGCCTTCCACAGTCCGGCTCCAGACGGCCTTATCAACAGTGTCTTTCCAGCACTCTCCCTGTAAACGATCAACTCAGCAAGGCTAGTCTGCTCTGCCCCAGCACTGCACATGCTGGCTGAAAGTTCAGTGGCTTCGTCTTCTTAGGCTTGGTTCTTGTGGCCCCTTTTGCCTGCTGGCTCTTGCCCACCTCACTCTCTTCAAAATCCTATGTTTGTTAAAAATACAAATTCTGAGCCGGGCTCGGTGGCTCAGCCTGTAATCCCGCGCCTTTGGGAGGCTGAGGTGAGAGGATTGCCTGAGCCCGCGGGTTTGAGACCCGCCTGGGCAGCGAAACCTCATCTCTACAATAAATCAAAAAATCAGCCGGGCGTGGTAGCACATGCCTGTAATTCCGGCTACTCGGAAGGCTGAGGTGGAAGGATCGCTGGAGCCCAGCAGGTCGAGGCTGCAGTGGCCGGGAGCGGCCACTTCACTCCAGGCTGGGCGACAGTGAGACTCCAACTCAAAAAAAAAAAAAAAAAAAAAGCTCCAAGGCCCCACTGAAGGTCAGTCTCCTTGGGAAGGACTCCACATCCATGGCGACCTCATTCTCCTCTGACCCTTCATGATCTCTAGTGTTGGTGCTCCAGTATTGGTGGCCGTAGGATGTCACCCGGTAATGCTCCCCGTCCCTGCGAAGGGGATGATTCTCTCTGTCATGCTGAGCTTCCAGTTCTCTTCTGTTCTTTTTGTCTCCTCCTTTTTGTGCATCTGCATGGTCCTGTTGTCAGCGTCTCTTTGTAAATTGCTCTCCATCTATTATCGTCATCATCTCCTCTGATTTGCTAGCAGGCCCAAGCAGCCCCTGCCCTAGTTAAAGAGAGTCAAGCCTTCCTCTCTTTTTTCTTAAGGATTCCGAGGATTTGCAAGTATTTACTGTAATGTTTATTCAATTCTGTTGTTACGTTATAACATTTCATGGATATTTCCTGTCTTCCCTTATTAGATTGCAAGCTCCTTGAGGAAGGGATTTTGGTCATCTTTGTTTCCCTGTCCGTCCCCACCATGGGGGATCATATAAAAATGACACTCAGCCGGGCTCGGTGGCTCAGCCTATAAACCCGCACCTTTGGGAGGCTGAGGTGAGTGGATTGCCTGAGCCCGTGGGTTTGAGACCCGCCTGGGCAGCGAGACCTCATCTCTACAATAAATCAAAAAATCAGCCGAGCGTGGTAGCGCACGCCTGTAATTCCGGCTACTCGGAAGGCTGAGGCAGAAAGATCTCTGGAGCCCAGCAGGCGAGGCTGCGGTGGCCGGGAGGGGCCACTGCACGCCAGTCTGGGCAACTGAGTGAGACTCCAACTCAAAAAAAAAAAAAGACACTCAATAAATGCTATCAAATGTATTATCATAACTACTGTATTTCTCAGTTGGCCTTAAATATAGACAAATACAGAGTCTTCTGATGTATACAATCAGAAATTGGAAAACATCCAAAATATTAGGATGTTGGGTCTTCTTTCCCCCATGTATAGGCTTCATTCTCAGTCTTTTCCCTTATGGTTCCCGTAAAGGAATTTAAGGCATGATTTCCCTAAAAAGAAGGGTGGTTGGGGAACATTTTGGACATACAAGGATCGGAAACCAAGTACATCAGATTTCACCAGAACTGGAACCGAGAAGGAAGTCAAAGGGTTTCAGCTGTGCTCTCAGCCTTTAGGGTAGCTTGGCATCTCACCACTGCCTCTTTTGGGTGCATGCACTCCGTTCTCCACCTCCAAGGACTTTCTCCACCACAAAGCTCAGCTTGCACGGTGCTTTGGCTTGTGGTGATGCTACGTGCATTTTGCAGTCTTTCCAGTTTTCTCCCCTACAAGCTAGAAACAGTCGCTCAGTTTTCTAATTTCAAAATTCTGAGCAAAGAATGTGACTACCCTTGCTCACTTTTCCTTGCCAGGCCAGAAGTTCCTGACGGTTTCGGGAGGGACCAGTTTTGAATCGGGTGCCATCGCCAGTGAAGCTAACCATGGCAGAGAAGGGGGGGTGCGATGAGAGGTCACATCATGAAACAGATGACTGCCCAAGCCTCTTCTGCCACAAATTCCCAAAGGTGTTGGAGGAACAGGAGAAAGGAATGGAGGAACTCTCGTGTAAGGCGGTGGGAAATGGGGGATCCAGCACATTAAGAACTTGTGGAGAGGTTGCCAGGTCTTTCCATTTTTAAGGTAATGCTGTGAGTATGAATTTTTCTTTTTCGAGACAGAGTCTCACTCTGTCACCCAGGCTGGAGTGCAGTGGCATGCTCACAGTCCTGCAGCCTCGACCTGCTGGGCTCAGGTGATCCTTCTGCCTCAGCCTTCTAAGTAGCTGGAATTACAGGCCCATGCTACCATGCCTGGCTAAGGTATGGATTATAATGTGAAGTTCTTGAGTTTTAAAATGTGATGCAAGCCACACCAAATCTATCCATGGGCCATAGTAGACCTGCTGGCTGTCAGCTGTTGGCCCCCACTTCAACAACCGGTATAAGGGGCGAGATATCCTAAAAGTAAGGAAAATGAACTGTGGACAACAGGCCTGTTATTGCAATTCATTTTCTTTCACTATCATTATTAGTATATTAATACTTATTAGGTATCTATGGGATGACTTTTTTTTTGAGTTGGAGTCTCACTCTGTCGCCCAGACTAGAGTGCAGTGGCCGCTCCCGGCCACCGCAGCCTCGACCTGCTGGGCTCTGGCGATCCTTCCGCCTCAGCCTTCCAAGTAGCTGGAACTACAGGCACGCGTTACCGTGCCCAGCTAATTTTTTGGATTTATTGTAGAGATGAGGTCTTGCCAATTTGCCCAGGCGGGTCTCGAACCCGTGGGAACAGGCAGTCCACCCACCTCAACCTCCCAAAGTGTGGCTTTACAGGCTGAGCCACCAAGCCCGACTTAGGCTGACTTATTAAAATGACTTATTTGCTTCGGATTGTTTTGAGATTAGCCTTTGCATCATTTCTGAGCTCCTCCAACTTCTTGCCCAAACTCACATGACAGTATCTTTTCTCAACTAAGAGAAGACAAAGCTCCAAGGAGTTTGAACTTGAGGCTTCATCAAAGGTCACTTTGGGGAGATGATCCCTGGTTAATGACCTTTTCTTCTGGTTTTTCAAAGACCACCCAGACCTCTGGCTTGAAGATGAAGCCAGGACTTAGGGCCAGCAGGGTAATCAGGAAAAAAACAAACCTCATGCCTTGGGAGCCGTAGAAGGTGGATTTTGCAAGATTGGTTGCAAAATCCAGAACAAATAGACATGTATATATTCACGGGAAGGTGGTGGATAGATGGAGAGTGAAAACATGTGACCACCAAGTTCACCAAGTTATTCACAAGATGTGCCATGCCTCGTGATGCTCTGTGATACTCAATGGTTAGAGCAAATATCCAGAGGCAATGAACCTTGGCTGTTTCTCCCAGTGAAGAGCAAGACTACCCCACAGGGTTAAGTGATGCTTAATTGCCTCTCCAAAGGGAAGATGGATATGGCCCATGGCCTGTTTTGTACAGAAAATATGTATGGCTTGGGAAGAACCAGTATCATTTCTATTTGACAAACTTTATTATTATACCACGTGATAGAGGAAAAAGAAATCTCCAAATGCCAGCTGAATGTCATATCCCAGTGATGAGTTTTGAGAAACAGAGTCAACACAAGCTAGCCTAGAAATGTCTGTGACTGGGGTCTTTTCTCTGCTCTTTAAAATTGTGTGTGTGTGTGTGTGTGTGTGTGTGTGTGTGTGTGTGTGTGTATGCACATGCAGGTCATGTGTATATTTTCTTGAAGTATGATATTTTTATTTAAAAACAAATTTGTCAAGTATACTGCTGAATACATTATCATAAGATAAACATATCTATGTAACCACCACCAGGGTTAAGAAATAGAATGTTATCAGTACTCCAGAAACCTCCCTACCGTGCCCCCTCCCAGGGCTTGACCCTTTCCAACTCCCTAAAATAACCATATCTTGATTTCTAACACTAGAGTTTAGTTTTGTCTGTTTTTGAATTTCATATAAAAGAAATCATATTGTACATAGTTTTGTGTCTGTTGGTTCCAAAAGTTGGTTCATGTAACCACTGTACAATATTCTAGCATGAGAATGCAAAGCTGTCTTCCCATTCTACTACTGATGAATATCTGATTTATTTCCAGTTTGGGGCCATTACCCATAATGCTGCTATGAAACTCTTGCTCAGACTTTAGGTGCCCTTAAAATGTATGAATTTCTGTTTGGTCTATATCTAGAAGTGAAATTCTTGGGTCCTAGGAAAGGTATATTTCAATGCAGGCAGAGGCCATCAAATAATTGTCCAAAGTAGCTGCACCAATTTATCCCAATGTATGATAATTCTTATCGTTTTGAATTTTCACCAGCACTTGGTATTGTTGGCTTTTTTTGGTTAACTTTAGCCATTCTGATATGTGTTTTTATCTAGCAGTTAGGAGCATGGCAATTTTTTAGGTTTACCATATTATGCAAACTTCTGGTTGCTGCATGTGGCTTAGGCGTCACTCAAGTATAGAACCTGCATCTTAAAAAAACTTTTGTTATGACGTTTTTAGCTGACCCACGTAGAACACGTTTACGCAGCATTTCAGACAAGATCCAGGAAAATGAAGACTGACTCTGACAAAATGCAGAACCCATCTTCTTGCCCTCATCAGGTGCCATCTAGTGCTCCTTCCACTGTCTCTTCTTACCCCTTTTACACCCTCTCATTCTGCAGGGCTGGGCTCCATCCCCATCCACTCCTCTCACTGGCCAAACTTTCTCTGATTACGCCACCATTTACTGACTGCCTACTCTTTGCAATGTGCTACTCTTGCTACAGTGCTTTCAGCGGTTCCCAAACTTCTCTGATATCAAGAGTTACCTGAAGTCCTTGCAAAATTACAAATTTCTGGCCCCATCCTGGGAGAGAGTCTGGGGTGGTGATGTGGCTTACAAATACCACAGGTGATCCTGATCGCCAGAGGAATTTGAGGAATAGCTGATGTCACAGGATTTAAGAGAAAGAGATCCAAGTGGTCCCAGGTTATAACCACTCCCGTTAGGAGCAAAACCTCGGCATAACTGGCGACTTCCTTGGTTCCATCCAACCCCTTGTCACTCCCTCACCCTGACCCACCCACCTCGGCCCATCAGGAGCATTTCTGGTTTTCTTCATCCATTTATTCAACAAGTACTTACTCTCAGGTGTATCTACAACGTGCACACTCAGAAATGACCAGAGCAGGCAGGGTTCCTGCTTCTCCAGTGCTCAACTTCTTCGCCTGAGCTTTAAAAAATACAACTGAGAGGGACTCAGAGAAGGAAAAAGAAGCCTCAAATCACGTTCCAGACCAACCCTTACTAACCCACTAGGTCTTTAAAAATGTGAGGCTTATACAGTATTTCAACTATCCAGATGGAGCCACTTCCAGACATTGTATTTCTTGGTGGCAACTTCTTTTCCCGGCCCTCATTGTGTAAGACACTGGCTCACCAGCTCTTGTTGGATGTGTTTCTACGTGGCACATGGCACGGAAAACTACTGGATGTGGTAGATGAGTAGATAATGGAGGTGCAGGTGAGGAGCCGTGTTGAGGGCCTCTCTGCAGGGAGGTCATGCTTCTTCGGTGCCTCTGCCTCCCCTAAGAGTCTTGGGCTTAAAAGTACGAGACTTGCTATATCTTTATGGATGGGGATTGAATGACCAAATTTCCACATCATTGACAGTGGCAAAACTGACATCCCATGGAGTCAACCTGGCAAACAGGGAGGATCGACTTAAGCTGTATGACCAGTTGAAACTTGACATTCCCTGACCAAATTACTCCAGCTGGTGTAAATCGTGCAAGACACTTCTGTGTGTGTACGCATGAGTGTGCATCCACATGTGAAAGAAAATGTTCTTGGCAAGCGGGGAGCTTCCTTTCATTCTCCTTTTGCTGAACAGCAATCTCCCAGGAAGGAAGGTCCAATAAATGTTGGAGAAGATGATAACGCCAGGTGGCCCAAGGAAATGAGAGAGGTCGCTGGCTTTTGCAGCAGGGAATTTAGAAGATGATCAAAACACCTCATTAGAAGAGATATTGCTGAGTTCTACCTGCCAACTCTCCCACAGATGATGGTCAGGCCGTGAGGCACTTCTCTGGGTCTCCAGGGAGGCAGGCTGCCACGGTCCCCTCTCTGCAGGACGCACCCTTCAAGTTAGAGGAATCCAAGTCAACAGCTGATTTCACTCCTCTCGGAGGCCTCCCTCTGGCGTCTAATAAGTACCGACTCCCTCTCAGCACTTGCCCTGCTCCATGGCTCCCTTATGAAATGCGATGCTCGCTGTAGAGTTGGAAGGACAAAGGAACTGAGTAAGTGTGATTTATTATTCAGGATTGTTTTCAACCTTTTTCCAATTATACACATTTTTCTTTTGGCTTTGGCAGACCTGGGTTTATGAGGCTGTTCTTCTGTTCACTCGTGGGCCAAAAAAAAGGGCCCCAAGTATTCCTTAAGGCATGTGTTACTGGCCTTTAGTAATTTGCTTATGGCATTAGTTCTGTTGAATGCAGTTAATTAAATGAGAAAACAAACACTGACTCCTGCTTCCCCCACTGTCTGCCCTCCTGCCTCCACATACACTAAGACCTCACATGGGATCATTTCAGTAGGGAACCAGAAAGCTGTCAGACCCACAGAGTTGACTCTCAGACTGAATTAGGTGCTCTCTTCAGAAGTTATTTGTTCTCACCTGCTGGGGAGAAAATAATGGGCTTAGAAAAGACAGAAGGACAGTATTTTAAAGTTGTGGGGCAAAAACTATGGACTGGAGGACTTGAACCCTGGTCGACGGCCCCTGGTTGGTGCTGATTTGATGTATGACCTTGAACAAGTCACTCCTCTGTCTGCATTGCAGGTTCCTGATCTGTAAATGGGGATAAGGATACCCACCTCTTGTCTCTTTGCTTGATTGTGGGTCAGATGTCATTTCTTGATCCCATCCACTTACTTGCGAGCTTTCCCCAGAATCAGAGTTGATGTTCCCTTCTTCCTCTGTCATCCCTCAGTGCTGTTACTCCTCCTCATAGCTTTAGCTCTGGCGTCTATGCAGGTGACCCCAAAATCTGTATCACCAGCTTCGACTTCTTTCACGGGTTCCAACCTTAAATAGCTGAAATGCTGATTGGACACTTTCTAGGTGGGTGCTTTGCTTCGTAAAATTTACACTTCTCCTATCAAAGCTCATGCAGGGCACACTTTAATCTTTAAATAAGGACCATGCACATGGCATAAATAGGATCTAGACTTTGAGTTTTAAACCTAGCACTCCTAACTGTGTGACTTTGGTGAGCCACTTATGCACACCATGCGTACAAAGGAGATGGTTAGGCTGCTATAAAGACTGGAGGCAGTATACAGAAAAATCTTGGCAAACTACTGACATTTTATAAACATTCAATACATAATGTCATTTTTCTTATTCTTAAACTCTTCTTAGAATTTCCTTAATACCTTTACTCTCAGATTATCTTTCGTGTGTATTTCCCATGTTTTTCAAATACAAAACAAATAAGTACTTAAGAAATCGACAGTGTAGAAACATTCTGTGCATGGATACTTTTTTCTCATTGAGCTCCACTCTTTATTCAGAGAGTTTTTCCAGAGGCAAGAATAATTATTCTAAAATTATAAGAATGCAGCAAAGTCTTCTTCAGCCCAGAACATAGACAATTTTATGATAAAATGTTAGTATTAGCATTCAACAATTCATCATTCATATGAAAATATAACGAAACTGAAAATACTCTGCCCAAATTGTAGAAAACAGTGGGATATGGAGAGCTCCTTCTCCATATGGGATTTAGGCAACTTTCTTATCAATTTTAAGGTCCTTTAGCATTGGTGGTTTTATAGCTAATCAAGGCACAGTTTATATACAGCTCTTCTTTTAAAGCTTTCTTGAAACTTTTAAGTAATGACCTCTCCTCAGAGACCACATTTGTACATTTAGCCACAAGATATAGTGGAAAAACAAACCCACAAAAGACTCCTAGGAGAAAAGGTCAAGAAATTTGAAATACAGAGAGACAAGTGGAATTGATCTGGAAGCCCTGGGCCAGTTACTCTCATGTGGTAAGTAACATTTCTAATTCTTACCTTTCCTTCCCAGAATGAGTGCTGGGAACACATGCCTGTGCAAGTATCGTGCTGTCTCTGTTACTGTTGTTGTCACCATTGGCATCATTTTGCTGTGGTTTTAGGGTCTTTCTATTTGCAAAAACCCACAGCATTGACAGTAAAGTAAGGGCGGACATAATTCTTTTGGAATGGGCTCTCTGTTGGTGTGTAATTTTGTCATAGAAATATATATGCACACACATATATAAACACACTGAGACTAGTGAGCTGATGAGATATAGTGATATCATAATCTTTAAAATGTCTTTATGGGAGGTAGAACTTTTTTTTTATAGCTAAGAAAACTATGCAAGACCAGTCGCGAATTTTGCTCACAACAAAGATGAACATGATGAGTCCTTGTGAAGTGGTGCTTTGCCACTAGTATCCACCTGGGGGGAGGGGTATAACTTTCCTATGAGTAAGAAAAATACCCAGGACATACACACAAACATATGCACACGACACAGAGACACGTACACATACTTCCACCTATATTCCTAATTTAGATATGATAGCTTAAAGGAAGAATTGAGGAAATAAAACAGACCCTCAGCTTGGAATAGATACTTGCAACACTGAAAAGTTCTGACTTTGGAAAGTCTCTTGAGCTCCAGTGGGTAAGAAGTCATTTGGTGTATTGTAAATGGACTACAGCCACCACATCAAGGACTGGTATTTACAGATCCTTCCTTAAAGATTCTCTAATCACTAGGCTAATTTTGATACCCCTTTTAGAGAAAAAAAAGCATCCGTGAAAATTTGTACTAGAAATCTCCTGTTTCCTTGTCATGAGATAAGGAAGTCATAGTAATTGAGAGTACTTTAGAAATGTTCAAAGAATAACTGGTTCTTGTAAAAGTGATCCAAGCATTGCAAAAGCGAATTTGAATTTAATGAGTGTGAAGATCCTTGCCTACCACGAGACGCTGTGATTCCATGACTTCCACTACTTTCTTTCATCCACTTACACTTCTACATCCTCGAAAGTCATTCCTTTAGTGCTCTCACAAGCAGGGTATGCATCTCTGTGTGTGTAAAAATCATCCAGAAGCCACAAATAATTTTTATGCTAGTTAGAAGAAAAAACTGGTCAATGCATTAATTTATCTTGGAATCAGAACATTCAACTCCATAGGACACTACGCTTAACCCTGTCAACACCATCCAAAAACCTATGTGTCCAACAGGAGATGACCAGAACCAACACTTTCATTTTTCACAATTAGAAAAATGAGAACTGGAGTCTGTAGTCATACCACCCTGAATGCACCCAATCTCGTCTGTTCTTGGAAGCTAAGCGGGGTCAGGCCTGGTTAGTACTTGGATGGGAGAAAAACAAAAACTGGAGAGGTGGGGGTGAAAAACAAAGGTTACACAAGGACCTAAGTCTCTGGTATTGTGGTCCAAAATGATCTCAGTACTCTCTCTATTTCTTTAGGCTGACCTCATACCAGATTTATGAACAAAGATAACTAAGGATCAAGATTGTAAATTGCATGGGCTGGTCATTGTGAGTGCATGTGGGAGCCCAGGAAGTGTTCCCTGTGATACTAAAGATAGGAAGTTGTCTTGAATACATTTCCATGTTGTTTATATTTTGTCCACAAGATGGTAGCGTACACTTTCCATTTAATGTAAAGCTGGCCTGGGATCCCATCTTCCCGTAAACTTGAGCCTGGCTGGTGTTGAACCGAGGCCAGTCACTCTGGATATCAGTCAGTATTTTTTTTCTTGTGATGAATTGTTGATTTGAAGTATATTTAGTACTGCTACAGCGAGGTGGGGAATTCAACCGAAAAAAAGCAAGCCCAGAAATGTATTGCATTCCAGCTTCTTCAAGGGAATTTGAGAAGCGGGAATACTTTGGACATCTAAAAACCACACACCAAGGATCAGATACTAACATTTTTCAAAAACACTACCTTAGTACATCATGCAAAAGACATTCAGGATGTCAAGTTCAATTAATCTTGGGTGAAATTTTGCATAGTAACCAAGTTCCTTCTATGAAACTCGTTCAAGAGGACTATGGATGGCTTCCCCTCAAATTCAGAGGAAAGTCAGACCTTAGATGTTAAGACATTTCCATGAGCCAACTAAGAGGGCAAAAAGGAATGGGGCAAAAAGGAATAGGAAGGACAAGGTCTACGAAGAAAGGCACTGAGACTCAGCAGCATCAGCAAGTCGGCCTGGCTCCTCTGCTCTGTGGCTCTCTCTCAGCTAGCCCCTCACCAGAGGGGACAAGACACAGATGGGGAAAACATCTGGCCTGTCCATCACCGATGACCAGAGGGCCTTCTTTGAGGTTCAGGTCCCAGGCTCACTTCATCTTTTTTTTTTTTGAACTCTTTTTAAAATGAGAAGCTCAAGTGGGATTTCCTTTCTCTTATGACATTATTTTCAAATTAAATTAGATCTAATGCCCTGTATCAGAATCACAAAAGCAAGGCTCCAGGGCATTTCAGTGGCTTCTCATTCTGTTGTCCAGAACAGCTGACACCTGGGGAGGGGAGAGAACAGGGAGCCAGCAAAGGTTGGGACAGGAAGGTAAAATGGTAGAGGGGCGGGAGGGGGGTCCCTGCGCCCTCAGCTCTGCGGTTGCCTTTCCAGTGAGCTCCAGAACAAAGCAAGACTCCTCAGCCACCAGTCCAGCCCGATCTTAGCTGTCTGTTTCATACCCTCCTCTTTCCAACATGAGTCCTCAAATCCAACCCGAGAGAGATCTGCTCTTTGCTATCTGAGTCTCAGTGCCTTTTTGGTTAGACCTTGTCCTTCCCATTCCTTTTTGCCCAGTGACTCTAACCTTGATCAGAAACCCATGGCTCCAGTTTACTCAGGAGAGTTCATGTATAAATTCTCTGTCAGAAATAATGCGAATGATGGGTATAGTCATTTTTTTAGTAGGTAAAAGATCATATAATGATTATTAAGAGAGAGGAAAACAAGGAACTTTGAAACATAGAAATAAGCAACTTTTAAGCCCGGCTATTATGACTGGGTAACTCTTCTGTTTTCCATAAAAACTGGGTATCTTTGATGATATGTCTGCTTAATTAAAAGGCAATGAAACTTAATGGGGTTTTCTGTCCCTTTTACCCCATTTGGTGTTCTTTACTATAAATAACTCCTTTAATTATATGTGATGGGCTAAATATTATTATAGCCAGAGGAATGTCCCTCAAAAATGCCTCACTCTGGAACCTCTGGAAACCCTAAGCCTACTTCTGGAGAGGACTGTAAGGCTCTATTGATGCCAGGGTGACGTTAAAATGCTGCAGGAAAGTGTGAAGGGATGAAAAAATTGTGGTGATAGAGAGGAAGCACACAGGGAGAGAGACCAGAGGAAAAGGGGCTCCTGGAAGACAGCTCGGGATTCTCTGCATTTTTGTGTTTGAGTGATAATTAAGATTGTTTTTCTTCTAGAAATGTGCTCTGCTTGTCTTTCTAGATAGTATAGGGCAGAACAGAGTACTGTGAATGGAAAAAAATGTCTGCCAACTGCATATCTGACAAAGGTCTAACATCTAGGATCTACAAGGAACTCAAATATGCCAAAAGGAAAAAAAAAACTGCCTGTTAAAAAGTGGGCAAAAGCCATGAATAGACAATTCTCAAAAGAAGACATACGAGCAGTCAACGGACACACAAAAAAAACACGTGAAAAAATGCTCAGCCTCACTAATCATCAAAGAAATGCAAATTAAGACTACACTGAGATACCACCTCACTCCAGTCAGGATGATCATCATTGATAACTCAAAAAACAACAGATGCTGGAGAGGATGCAGGGAAAAGGGGACACTTCTACACTGTCGTTGGGAGTGTAAACTACTACAACCTCTGTGAAAAACAATGTGGTGATTCCTAAAAGATCTAAAAATCGACCTCCCATGTGACCCAGCAATCCCCCTTCTGGCAATATACCCAGAGGAACTCAAATCATTCTATAAAAAAATTCCTGTGCATGCATGTTTATTGCAGCACTATTCACAATAGTAAAAACAAGGAACCAACCGTGTTACCCTTTGAAAGTAGACCATATTAAAAAAAATACATTGTGCACAAATATACAGTGGAATGTAGCCATAATGAAGGACAAAATAATGCACTTTGCAACAACTTGGATGGATTTAGAGTCTATCATACTCAGTGACCTATCACAGAAACAAAGAACTGAGTACCACATATTCTCACTCATAAGTGGACCCTGAACAGCTACCATAATACACTAAGAAAAAGAATGGCAGTAACAGGACACAGCCAGGGGAGGAGAGGGAGCACATAAGATCATTAAAAGTACCTGATCTCAAACCAGGCAAAGCGGGACAAAGGGGGGCCCAAATTTTACCTGTATGATGACCTACTTGTGTTTAAAATAAAATAAAAAATGTTTAAACCCAGAGTGCTACGGAAACACAATTCCAGCCGGGCTGGGTGGCTCAGCCTGTAATCCTGCGCCTTTGGGAGGCTGAGGTGAGTGGATTGCCTGAGCCCGCGGGTTCGAGACCCGCCTGGGCAGCGAGACCTCATCTCTACAATAAATAAAAAAATCAGCCGGGCGTGGTAGCGTGTGCCTGTAATTCCGGCTACTTGGAAGGCTGAGGCGGAAGGATCGCCAGAGCCCAGCAGGTCGAGGCTGCGGTGGCCGGAAGCGGCCACTGCACTCCAGTCTGGGCAACAGAGTGAGACTCCAACTCAAAAAAAAAAAAAAGAAAAGAAACACAATTCCACAATTAGAGATCAAGTGTTTTGAAGAGCTTGTTAGTATTTTGAAGCACTCATCATCCACATGCTTGATCTATCCTCTCTCTCTCTCTGCATTACACTATATGTTTGCCTAAATATAGTTTACCTATTATTTTCCTTACTGATTTATCATAAACTTTCCCCCTATGGTTAAATCATTTTTTAAAATACGATCTTTAATAACTGCATGACACTCCATCACATGGACGCACCAGCTGTTTTTGACCATCTGCTCATGGTCGGGCATCATTTGAGGATGGAGTGAGTGATCTCCAAGACATTGTCATCTCCTTATCCATGGAGGAGAGAAACACAGACTGGACTGTATATGTTGAGGAGAAACACTGGCCCTGGAACGGTGACTAGGCCACACCTTAGACTCTGAGGATCTCAGAGTTCAGCTGACTGGATGGGCTTCCGGTCATCTAGTCCAGAGCACCGCAGGAGGAAAAATGCAGACAAGAAACACGATCTTGAGCTGTAATTCCGCCTTTTAAAACTGTGGACTCTTTCCCACTGGAAAAGGGGCCCTGATTTTATACTCAAAAGGACATGTGCTTGGCCCCAGAGTCATCTAGGAAGGCAAGTATCAGTTGACCTAAGCTCAGACAAAGATTTATGTGTGAGAAAATGGTACCGCCTGAGGTCCACACTTAAAATTTATAGACGTTCTGCGCATAATATCATTTCTCTGTGTGGTGGAAATGAAGAAAACGTTCTGTTCTTAATTAAGAGTCTAGGTGGAGTCCCCAGAAGGAGACATGGCCCAGAGTGGGCCCACGGGTTTGGGAGATGGGCCTGAGTCTGGACAGGATCACTGAAGCACACTTATAAGGTTCTTTGTGCTCCTTGGAAGGTGGAACAGATTCTAAATTCTATTACTAATTATTATTAGATGCTCTCATTTCCTCTTTCATCCCAAACTTTGTCTTTGTCAATAAAAAATACATTTTCTGCCACAAGACTTGAGACAGGTTCGCATCGGCTATACTCCCACCCCCTTGCTTGTGCACTGTGCTAAGGGAATAAACACCATAGGAAAGCATAGGGGGCCTCAAGGGCTATTTGCACTTACCCAAGAATAGGGATGGCTGGGTTCAAGTACCAAGAAGAATAAACCAGAATGTGTGTCCTGCCCCATCTTTGAAATCTGAGTTCCGATTCAAACCATATTTACTAAGCATCATTATACGCCAGGGACTGCACGAAGAAGCAATGATCAAAAGAGAAATTTATTTATTTGTTCATTCTCCAAGCATTTATTAACAGCCTACAGTATGCCAGGCACAATATGATGGGCACTGGAAAAAAGATGGTGAAACAAATAGACGATATCTTGCTTTCGTGAACCTTCAGTCTAACATACAATACAGATATTGCATTCAAAACAATTGAGCATTTTAAAAAACCATGTCAGTATACCACTGTCTTCCTCACCCAAGATCTGAATCACCTGAGAAAGAGACACAGAGGTCAGAATGGTAGGAATCAAATGGCAGCTTTTTGATTGATAAAACTGTTTGAAGCACCTGGCTTACTTAGCCAAGAAAGCTTTTCTAGTGTACCCCTGCTGAATTTTCTCCACAAAACTATAGTTTCATCATCTGACTGAGAGTCCATGAAGAAAAACAGAGTCAAACATCATTAAGGTTCTCTGACAACAGTATCCCTTGCCAAGAAATCTCTGACCACCTTCACCTTCCACTATCTAACCCCTGCCACACAGCTAGTCCACACCACTGGCTCATCTCAGCTGGTTAAGAGGACAAAAAAGCTGGGATGGGATAGGAGATAGGATTGTTACTCTAAAAGAGATCCTTCTACATAAAGTTAAAAGAGTGAGGGGTAAACATACTTTCTCTTATGATGACAAGTGCTTCAAAAGGGAAACTGGGGGATTGTGAGAGACCTAACTTCTTCTAGGAGCAGGGTGCATGAGCAAACATGGTGACTGTTTTCAGGTCATTTGCAGCTTCACTAGCAGGGTGAGGGATCATCACAAAACGATGAGCACACGGTTAGTACCAACACCGTAAGTGAGGTGCAAAAGGACTGTGGAGGGAGGGAAGCAGTTGGTCTTCCACCACTATTCTTTCCTGTCTTTCAAGTTCACCTCTGTCTCCACATTATGAGGAGACAATGTCAAACAGAGATGGCTGCTCTACTACTTCAATATAAGAATACACCAACTATAAAGTAAAGACTTCCGTCATATTAGGGACAAATTTCAAGTCTGGATGTTTTGAGTTTTCATTTATGTGTTTTGCTTGGTGTTGTTTTGTGTTTTGTTATTAGGTTTGTTGGTTGAGAAACCACCAGATCAATTGAGCTTTATGATGTCATCTCAGCAAAATCTGAAATCTGCCCCAAAGTGCAAACACATCTCAAAATACTTATAATAAAAACTGCTTTTTTATTATAAAATGAGTGCATATTTGCTAAATAATTTAGAAAATGCAGAAACTTCCCACCACTCAATTTCAGACGTGGTTATCACTTTGATGTATTACTTCCTTCACTTTTATTTTTTCCCTCGGCGTGGTATTTATTTTGTTTTCTCCATGGTTTTGTTTTGTGTGTTTAACCACCTCTCAATTATCTGCAGTCTATGTTGTGGATTGACCATGATTAAACAAAAGGAAAATAATCCATGAGAAAATATTAAAGCTATTACACAAGTCAGTGAAAACCTTTATTCAACAGATATCTTGACTGGAAGTGGTGGCACATACCTATAATCCCAACACTTTGGGAGGCTGAGATGAGAGGATTGCTTGAGCCCAGGAGTTTGACACCAGCCTGGGCAACATAGCAAGACCCTGTCTCTACAAAAATTTAAAAAAAAAAACCCAGGTGTGATGGAGTGCACCTGTAGTCTCAGCTATTTGGGAGACTGAGGCAGAGGGATCACCTGAGCCCAGAAGGTCGAGGCTACAGTGAGCTGTGATTGTGCCACTGCACTGTGGCCTGGGTGACAGAGTGAGACCCCGATTCAAACAAACAAACAAGCAAAGAAAAACAGATATCTACTGAACACCCACTATGTGCCGAACACTCCTCTATGGACTTGGGAGTCAGAGATGAACAAGACATGACTCCCCTACCTACTTAGCGTACGTTGTTCCTGCCGTGTTGGAAGCTGCCTACTGTTTGGCACGGCAGAGCAATGTACTGGCATACAGACCTAAAGCCCGCATGAGAGCACCCCAACTCATCTCACATCCCAGGAGAGGGGGTGCTCTGAGCCGAGTTCACTCTGTACGCCCCCCCCCACAACGCTCCAGCCACACTGGAGTTGGTGGCCCAGCAAACACTTGCATCAGTTCTGATTTTCATAAACTCACGTCTAGAGATGGGGGGGTCAGGAGTGGAAAGGAAAAATGAGAGAGGAAGCACATCTTAGCTTCACTCCAATATTGGACAGACAACAATCCTGTTATTTAATCAGTCTCCTTCTTCACCAATGCCCCCCAAGCAATTAATATGACATGATTCTACATTTATTTGGTAACTTTTAGAATTTCAGATAATATCCATAAAATAGTAATGAGATTCCTAAATGTGGAATGGACTTTCAACTAAATATGCTTACATTGAATCCATTTTTATATCCCAGGACTGGTATAGTTTTAACCATGATTTGGGGATTCTCTATGAGATATTTCCTGAGAGCCCCACAGATGAGATTTATTGGGACTTGTTGACAATAGCAATTGTTGAGACAGACTTTTTTTTTTTGAGTTGGAGTCTCACTCTGTCACCCACTCTGGATGGAGTGTAGTTGCCACTCCTGGTCACGGCAGCCTCGACCTGCTGGACTCCAGCGATCCTTCCACCTCAGCCTTCCGAGTAGCCGGAACTACAGGCACAAGCTACTATGCCCGGCTAATTTTTTATTTATTGTAGAGAGGAGGTCTCGCCAAGTTGCCCAGGTGGGTCTTGAACCCGCGAACTCGAGCAATTCACTCACCTCGGCCTCACAAAGCACGGGATTACAGGCTGAGCCACCAAGCCCGGCCGAGGCAGGCTTTTTTAAAAATAGCATTGTTGTAACTATTTAAGATGCTACTCAAGTCTCTTCCCCCAATAATTTGAAAAATAACGTTAACATTATTTCTAGTTCAAAGGTAATGTAGGTTCATTAAAGGTAATTTTGGAAAATATAAATATAATGTTGCAAGTGAAGGGAAAGCTAATTTTATTATATGGAATGTTTTTCGAATAAAAACATCGATATTTGGAGCCTGAAGACTAATGCAGAACCTGTATACAATTTGTATAGAAGTTCAAGGGTCTTCTCTAAAGACAAGTCAAGGCCTCAAATCCTTCTCCCAGAGATCATGGCAACGTTTGAGGGAGGCCCCAGCCTAGTCCCAGAGGCAGGGAAGTGGTAGAGGGAAAGTACGGATTCCAGACGAAAGACACCATGGGTGCTGACGTCCAGCCTCATCAACCCGCAAGAGTTTTGCACTCTGGATAATTGTGAGGATCATTTTGTGAAACTATCTCCTCTCTCTCTTCCTCAAATCTCCTTTGAGTTTTAATCTCGTTTATGTATTAACTCTACTCATTGATTTGCAAGGAGGTACTTTTAAAAAAATACTAGGCGACTCCTCCTCCAGAAAAGAAGCTCTCAATTTATTCAGATCTTTTATGTCTTCTAGTATGGGTTTGTGCTTGTAATTCTCTTGGTCTAAACCTTTCTTAGCTCATGACTAGTATTTTACATGACTAGTATTTCAAATTTGTATATATATAAATTGGGATAATACATATAGGATATATACATGGACATGAAAATAACATCTGATACATGATTATGCATTCATTACATGCACTTGTGTATTTTTATATTTTCATATCTATTATTGATGTATGCTTCATATTTTCAGAATTATATATATAGGAATTTGGTTATCTATGTTGTATCTATTTTTTTTTTATTGGAGTCTCACTCTGTCGCCCAGACTGGAGTACAGTGTCCACTCCTGGCCACCGCAGCCTCGACCTGCTGGGCTCTGGCGATCCTTCCGCCTCAGCCTTCCGAGTAGCCGGAATTACAGGCATGCGCTACCACGCCCGGCTGATTTTTTGATTTATTGTAGAGATGAGGTCTTGCCAAGGTGCCCAGGCGGGTCTCGAACCCGCGGGCTCAGGCAATCCACTCACCTCAGCCTCCCAAAGGCGCGGGATTACAGGCTGAGCCACCGAGCCCAGCTATTGTATCTAACTATTAAACCACTGTTTCTCATTTGATTCTTTTGTGATTCTTAAGTAATGTACGAAATCATCTGTGAATAACAATAATATCTTTGCATCCTTTCTGACGCCTCTGACTTTCACTCCAGTTTTGTCTTATAGCCTTGATTAGAACTCTTAATGTAGAATAATAGTGGTGATAGTAACATACTCCTTTGAATCTTCGTTTTAAATGAAATACTCCGGTATATTAAGTGTGCTTTTTTGTTTAAGATAGTTATTTTTACCATGTTAAGAAAATAGTCTTCTGATATTAGTGTTTTAGATTTTCACAGAAATGCACATTATAATTTATTAAATAGGTTTTGGACATTCATTTAGTGATAAATTTTCTTTTTTGATCTCATATATTAGTAGACCTATAATTATAAAAGATATTTGCATTTTTTGGTATAAATATTCCTTGGTCAAAGTGAACTAGTCCTGTAGAATTAAACTGACTAAAACTGTATATATGTGTATGTCCTTCCATATTTAGAAAAAGTTGGTTTATGGTTTTCCTTCACAACAGTATTTTTATCAACTTGAGGTTACATGTTTATGAAACTTTATAGACACATTGGGAAACTTTCCACTCTTTGTATGTACAGAACAGTTTTTAAATATCATAGGCATTATATTTTCTTTAAAAGTTTAAATCATTTGATTTTTCAGCCTTTTGTGTCAATTCTTCTAAAACTTTTCAAAATCATCATAGATATTAGTTTTTTAACCTTTCTATATCTTCTTGAATTAATTTGTTAACTGACATTTTTACAGAAATATTGTATATAATTTATTGAAGTGGTGGTTTCTTTCACCCATGCCAGCTCTGGAATGTCTCCTTTTTTTTCCTGTCTTCTTTCTCTAATAAACTTTGTTTAAAAATAATAGTTCATTAAGGTATCTAATTACACATTACATTTATTTTAATTGCATTTAAAGCAGTCGTTTAAAACAATTGCTTAAAAAACACGCCTTGTGAAACTGAGCTCGGTTGATACCTTCAGTATTTTCTATTACATTTAACTCATGATGGCCAGGTGCAGAGGTTCAAGCTTGTAATCCCAGCACTTTGGGAGGCCAAGGAGAGAGGATTGCCTGAGCTCAGGTGTTCGAGACCAGCCTGGGCAACATGGTGAGCCCTTGTCTCTACAATAATCAAAAAATAAACCGGGCATGGTAGTGTGCTCCTGTAGTTCCAGCTACTTGGAAGGCTGAGGCGGAAGGATCGCCTGAGCCCAGCAGGTGGAGGCTGCAGTGGCCGTGAGCGTGCCACTGCACTCCAGCCTGGGCGACAGAATGAGACTCTGACTCAGAAAAAAAGAAAGAAAAAAGAACTCATGATGGAGTTTTTCTTCTGCTTCATCTCAGTCATCTGGCAGAAATCATTTGGAATTTTTAAAAAATAAGTGCATATTGATGATAACATCTTCTAAAATCGTGTATAATGAACATTTTATTTTGTAACTTCTCATATGAATTATGACCTCACTATGTACAACATTATCAGTTATATTTTTCCCATTAAAAATCTAGAGACAGCCGAGTTCTGTGGCTCAGCCTGTAATCCCGCGCCTATGGGAGGCTGAGGTGAGTGGCTTGCCTGAGCCCGCGGGTTTGAGACCCGCCTGGGCTGGCGAGACCTCATCTCTACAATAAAATCAAAAAATCAGCCGAGCGTGGTAGCACATGCCTGTAATTCCGGCTACTCGGAAGGCTGAGGCGGGAGGATCACCGGAGCCCAGCAGGTCGAGGCTGCGGTGGCCGGGAGCGGCCACTGCACTCCAGTCTGGGCGACAGAGTGAGACTCCAACTCAAAAAAAAAAAAAAAAAATCTAGAGACATTGTCCCACACACTGATGCTTTTCTTACCCAAAGTAGAAGCCAAATGTTAGTCTGATTTTCACAGATTTGTAGATGTGGCAGATACCACCAGTTACTGACTCAACATCCATTCTCCTTTCTTACTAAATAAGCTTGTTTTCATGGGGTGTAGAAATATTCCCAGCTGAAACTACCTTTCTCAGACAATGCTGCAGAGAGAGAACGGTCCTGGACAATGAGTTAATTTTGGGTGGAAGGGACCAAATGGGGGCATCGTATAAAGGTACTTAAAGGGGAAAGAATCATCACCAAGCATGTGTCCCTTTTGCCTTTTTTTGTCTTCCAGCCTGGACACGTGGAGTCCTGGCAACCTAGAAAAGATGATCTTGAGAAGCAAAGGGAATAGCTGGAAGGGGCCTGCTCTCTCCTGACCGACACAGCGCTGCCTTCCCAGTGCTACAGTGCCTCTCCAGACTTCTTCTGCGTGTGAAAACCTGATCTTCTTGAAGCCATTACTTTTTTGAATTTTCTGTTTTAGGTAGCCTCACAAGTCTCCAATTAATCAGTGGGCAACTAAGCTTATTGTCATTATTTATACTTGTACTTTTTAATAAAATGTTCACAATCTTGGAGTGTGTTTTTCTATTTGTTTACTTGGAATTTAATTGGACTCCTGGAATGGTGTGCTGAAGGCTAATGTCTAGGCAAAAGAAGTTTTTTGTTTTTTTTTTTTTTGAGTTGGAGTCTCACTCTGTCGCCCAGACTGGAGTGCAGTGGACGCTCCCGGCCACCGCATCCTCGACCTGCTGGGCTCCGGTGATCCTTCCGCCTCAGCCTTCCGAGTAGCCGGAATTACAGGTGCGTGCTACCACGCCCGGCTAATTTTTTGATTTATTGTAGAGATAAAGTCTCGCCTGCCCAGGCGGGTCTCGAACCCGCGGGCTCAGGCAATCCACTCACCTCAGCCTCCCAAAGGCGCGGGATGACAGGCTGAGCCACCGAGCCCGGCTTAAAAGAAGTTTTAAGTATTTTTAGTTTGCCCTCTCTTCTCTGGCTTTCATATCCATCAAATTCATTTTGGAGCATAATGGGAGTGCAGTTCATTCGCATAGCTACTAGCCAGTTCCTAGCAGGCGTTTCCTTGGACAGTTCTTTGACACATGATGGCGTCCCTTCTACCTTTATTGTGTGCTTTCTTGCAACCCTAAACTGCACAGCTTGTTCTGTTGCCAGAAAGCCTGGCTACCTGTTGCTGTCTTCCCTACATTGCGTTGCTCAGGGGAACCCTACCCTGAGAATGCAAAACACAGTGGTAACCACCTCATCACCACACCCGTATCGTCACCATCCCACAACTTCTTGTTCTACTTTCTGGAAGGAACACTCTGCAAAATGATCTTAAAAGGTGAATCAGAAGCAAGATGGAGAGGGAAGCTTCTATGGCTTCCTTAAAACATGCCCTTAAAACAACACTTGCCGGGCTCGGTGGCTCAGCCTGTAATCCTGCGCCTTTGGGAGGCTGAGGTGAGTGGATTGCCTGAGCCCGCGGGTTCGAGACCCGCCTGGGCAGCGGGACCTCATCTCTACAATAAATCAAAAAATCAGCCGAGCGTGGTAGCGCATGCCTGTAATTCTGGCTACTCGGAAGGCTGAGGCGGAAGGATTGCCAGAGCCCAGCAGGTTAAGGCTGCGGTGGCCGGGAGCGGTCACTGCACTCCAGTCTGGGTGACAGAGTGAGACTCGAACTCAAAAAAAAAAACCAAAAAACAAACAAAAAAACACACTTGCCTAATAGAAACATAGCTACTTGGTTTTCTTATTAGTAAAAGTCCTGCTGCTAAACCAGACAGCAGACAATGGGGGAGTTATAAAATCTCATCCTCTCTTTTCCGAGGACTCCAGGATTGCTCAGTTTTCTTGGGTGACCCGTTGGAAGGCCACTGATTGATCTTCTCATTCCAACTTCACCTACCAGAAAATGTGTGGAAAATTGACACAGATTCTGGCACTAAATTGTGTCAGCAGCTACATTCAATGTTGTGATTACTCACTCCCTCACCACACCACAAATTTTAATATTTCTGCCTTGGAAAAAACATGCCACACGTCAATGACATGATTCTTAAACATGTTTTTGAAGTTGCTGTTTTTATTTTATTTTATTTTATTTTGAGTTAGGGTCTCACTCTGTCACCTAGGCTAGGATGCAGTGGCATGGTCATGGCTTACCACAGCCTTGACCTCCTAGGCTCAAACAATCCTTCTACCTCAGCCTCCTGAGTAGCTGGGTCTATAAATGTGCGCCACCTTGCCCAGCTAATTTTTTAAATTTTTTGTAGAGACGAGGTCTCACTATATTGCCCAGGCTAGGTCTTGAGCTTCTGAGTTCAAGCAATCTTCTTACCTTTGCCTCCCAAAGTGCTAGGATTACAGGCATGACCCACTGTGCCCAGCTTGTTACGGTCATTTTAAAGATAAGTTGAGACTCCCAGGGGCTGTAAAGTTATAAACAGTATTCTAATAACTTCATAGCAATCTATAAAGCAGCGACTTATTTTATATAATCATTAGCTAAAACATTCATCTTATAATTTTTGCTATCATAAAATAATCCCATAATAAGAATCATATGATTTTTTAAGAACAATTTTCAAGAGTGGAATTATTGGATCAAAGTTAACACTATGTTTAGGGGCTCTTGGTATATATGAAAGACATTGATTAAGCACCTTTAAAGGTTGTCATATGAATGTCCTGAAGTCTTCTCAATCTTGTGCAAATGCTAGGAACACAAAATCTTTCTTGACTGTTTTATAATTCTTCTTTTCTTAATCTGATCTTCTCAGTAGCTTCATAAGATTTCTGTGTATCATTCTCATTGTTTTACAGATAAGGAACTGTGGTTTAGAGGAGTCATTTGTCCAAGACTGCAAAATAAATAAGTAGCAGTTGTGTTTCCCAAATCCAATGTGCTCCCAATCCTCTATGCCACTTTTCCCACCATTCTTAGTTTATAGATGAAGAAACTTATATCCAGAAAGATAAAGGCCACAAAGCAAGGCAATGTTATAGACTGAGTTCTGCCATTCTTTACTAAGAAAATGATAGTGTTTTCAATGGCAAACAACCAGAAAAATAATCTGAAGAGCTGGTTAAATGCAATATGCTGAAACTTTGCGAATTATTATGAAGCAATTACACTTATGATGTTCTAGCCCCTGGAAGAGTTTTCCCGTTTTCCTGGTATACTTCCCACTTCACGTTTCCCCTCTCAACAGAACACCACGGAGCTTGAATTCACTTCCTCCCTGGTCCAGAATTTAAGGAAGGGACGTCAAGAAGACAGATTTCAAGGACAAAAAGATGCTGCAAAGGAGTGTTGGTTATGTCTTAAGTCAGCGTGGGGCCATTTGCACAGCTGCAAACGTGTAAGAAGTGAAAAGGCTCTTCCTGAAACACGCCTTCCAACAAAAGTGACTAACCTTCCCATCTTCCATCCAAAATTCACTTATTTGTCATTTTTTTATGGCTATGTGAGGGGGTCTCGAGACATTTCTCTCCTTATCTTTGGACTTTGTCTTGTGTTGCTCACACAGTGCTCTGGAAAATAAGGTTCCTGATGTCATGAATGGCCAGCAGTTCCAGGGAAGGAGCTTTCATAGTTTTCCAATCATAAAACATAACTATGCCATGAAAACATCTTTGCACAGGCATAAATTAGGAGGTTAATGTCACGATGACCGGCTCCACCCCCACAGTTCTCCCCATTCGTACAGGGCTAAGATGACTGCATCTGTCGTAAAAGAGTGAGTCAGCCTGGGAACTGCAGCAGCCCTGACAAACGCTACAATAAGATGGAAAAGGAATTCCCACATCAAAGTTAGCGTTCTGTGTTTTCTCTCTAAGACCCTCCCTGCACTAGCCTCACTTACTCCCCACACACCAGATGCTACACCCACATTGGGCAACTTACTGAATGGTTCCCATACTTTCTGCTTACTTTCCTGCCTGGCTGATCACGATGAATTCTTATCAAAATACCTACTTTCTATGCACTGACTGAACAAAAACATATGCAGTGTGATGCTTAAATGTTATGTCCTCTTCAAAGACTTTTTTAAAACAACTTTCACAGAAAGAGCTAATCATTTCCTCCATTGTAATCTCAAGTGTATGGTTCACACAATTAACAGAGAAATGTCTCTACTATGCGGGCTTTTGTTTTCTTTCCTACACTTCACCCTAGTCTGTAAACTCTATGAGAGCAGGCACAACGAATTTTTGCATCTTTGTAGTCTAAGCATCTAACAAAGGGGCCAGCAGACATTTTCTGTAAAGGGACAAAACATAAATATTTTAGGGTTCATGGGCCATATGATCTTTGTGGCAACTACTTAATTCTGTGGTTATTGTGTAAAAGCAGCCAATATTAAACG
This sequence comes from Cephalopachus bancanus, assembly GCA_027257055.1. Taxonomy (NCBI): domain Eukaryota; kingdom Metazoa; phylum Chordata; class Mammalia; order Primates; family Tarsiidae; genus Cephalopachus; species Cephalopachus bancanus. The sequence goes on along the minus strand of JAPVLO010000028.1, from coordinate 1,266,200 downwards.
AATGGATGTGGCTGTTCCAATAACACTTTATGAGCAGGTTGTGGAATGCAGTTGTCCACCTCTGATCTAGCACAATGTCTAGCATACACACAAGAAAAAGCTCAATAAATAGTTATCAAACTGAATAGCCATACTTTATAATAGTGTCATTAGGTAGAGTCATCTAATAACATCCCACAATGCCATCATAAAAAAATATTACGCATTGATTGCATGTTAGGTGCATAGTATTTTATGACAGCCTGGAATGTGAAACCAATCCATATCTTCCTTTGGATTTGCAAGTTGTAAATCACACTAACTTATCCAAAACGGACTGATAAAAAATTAGTTTGAAAGTAGCATTTGATGAGAGTTGAAATTCTAAGATAAAGTTACTTTACTAAGACGTTAGTAAAGACACGGTGGTGGCACTGGGGTGACCAGCAACCACTCCTGCTGGAGTTGAGAGAGGGCTGTGGCTTCTTGATCTGAGAAGTGTTGGGTGCAAGACCCATAAATACAGTGTGCTGGAAGCCACTGCAGGGGAACCAGCCCTTACATGACTGAATAATGATGATGAATTATGGGAACAATAATTATAGCTATAGCAAACACTTGCTAGTCCTGCACTTACTGCATGTCAGGCATTTTTCTAAGCGCTTTGCATTTATTTATTTATCACAAGAAACCTTTGAAGAGTATCACATTTGCCTCCATTTTACAGAAGAAACTGAGGCTCAGAGAGATTAGGGTAATATTCATCTAGGTAACACAGCTAACAAATGGTGGTACTGGCAACATAAAATTCAAGGATTAATATTGATGCATGCAAAAGGCTATGATTCTTAAATGCAGGTCTATGGACAAGCTATATGAGAATCATCTGAGAAATGAATACAGACATCTAGACCCTTTCCCTAGAAATACCGAATCAGAATACCCGAAGTGAAATCAAAGAATCTCCCTCTCTTTCTTTTTAAAAATTGTCCCATGATTCTGATGTGTAGCTGTAGTGAGTTGATTGGTGGCTCTCAAAAAGATAAGTCTGTATCCTAACCTCTGGAACCCGTGTGCATAATATTTATTTGGGAAAAGACTTTTTGCAGATGTATTAAGGATCTTGATATAAGATCATCCTGGATTATCTCAGTGGGCTCTAATCCAATAACAAGTGTTCATATAAGAACCGTAGAGAGCAGACGGAGAGGGAAGAGGAGGAAGCAATGACCATAAAGACAGAGATTGCTATGATGCAGCCACAAGTCAAGGAGTGCTAACAGGCACCAGAAAGCTGGACAGGGTCAAAACAATAGATTTTGTCCCAGAACCTCCAGAGGGAATGAGGCCCTGATGACACCTTGTTTTCTGACTCATGGACTCCAACAAAGCAAATAAGAAACACTGCAACTTGTACTCAATTCCTACACCCATGCATCCTGACTATGGGGAAGACATAATGATGCCTGATTTGAAGCATATACCGTATCGTGTAAAACAGAATCCCATGCTTGCAACGTGTTGTCTCCCAACTGGTGCCATGACCAAGTCTTCAGTAAGCCACCATCTTTCAGTTAGACCAGATAGTTATAGGTGATGGAGGTGTAGGATAAGACTAGCTAATTTTATGGGCTTGTGTCCATTGTTACACATCTTTTGCCATAAAATGAGGTTCTTGATAAGTCACAATCCTACACAGAATACCATGACAATGGATAAGGCATTCTATCATTCCATGAATGATGGTACTAACAAAAGCATTGTAGGCATGGCAGGCAAATCCATATCCAGAATATGTGTCTACCCCAGTGAATGTGAACCTCTGCTGTTTCTCTGATGAAGAGGCCAAATGTAATCAACCTACCATCAAATAACTCACTGGTTTCCCTAAGAATGGTCATATCAGCACCTCTGTGTTGGTCTCTGCTAATGGTAGAGTTTATCAGCAGTAGGTCTAACTCGGTTAGCCCTGATAAGTGAAAGTCCATGTTCTTAAGCATATTTCTGTCACCATAACCACTTAGTTCATGGTGCCTATGAACAAGCACTAGCATGGTTGGGAAGGAGTGCAACATATTCTGCAGGGATGATCTATGGTGAGCATTCAGATGGAACACAAAAATCTTCACAGTCTGTGCCCATTCAGAAAAGTCTGCCTACATAGTTCTTACCCAGACTTTCTTGTCACCAATTTTCCAGTGTGGTTCCTTCTAAGCTCTTGACTATGCAACTGCCCATGAATTAATATAGATCCGTACTCTTGGCCCGTTCTCATTCTAGGCATCATAGACAATAAACATTCTGCTCAAAGTTCTGTCCACTGAAGGAATTTTTCTTTACTAATGTCCTAGTAAAAGAAATACAGGTTTTCTCTTGTTGGTAATAGAGAATCAAAGATAATTTTAAACAGGTAACTGACTGAGCCAATTGCTATATGGTAATAAATTGCACTCCCAGATAGACAGAAGTCTTGAAGGGATTGTCATCTTGAAGACAGGATTCTGTAAAAGCAGTTTTTATCTGTTTGCCTCTTCCTAACCCTGATTGTAATCATAAGGAAATTCTATTTAGGCTGAAAATATGTAGAAAACCACACCTAAGTCACCTAAATATTTATTTAGCTAAGACTTTGGAAGAAAGAATTTGTTGAGAATGTCTAAGCTCACCATCAACAACACAAACCCTTAGAAATGAATTATACAAGCATATGCAATATGACTATTCATATATTAACATTCAGTTCTTTCTCATGCATAGCTGGTGAGAGGTCTTAGCCAATGTGAGTAAGGGACTAGTTTTTTAGAATTGGATCTCCTTATTCAAAGGTATTCTTGCTGTAATGTTTAATTCTTATTTTAGGGTCCTTGTAAGAGTGTTCTATCAGATTCTATAACAAATTACCATAAACTTAGTGACTTAACACAAAACAAATTTACTTTCATACGGTTCTGTAATAAGTCCAAAATCAGTTCACTGGGTGAAAGTCAAAGTGTCAACAGGGCTGGTTACTTCTGGAGGTTCTCAGACAGAATCTATCTCCTTGCCGTGTCCAGCTTCTAGAATCTTCCTACATTCCTTGACTGGTGGCTCCTTCTTCCATTGTCAAATCTAGAAGTACAGCATCTTCAAATCTCTCTCCCAACCTTTTCATCACATCTCTTTCTATGATTCTGATCTTCTTGCCTACCTCTTATGAAAACATCGGGTCACCTAAATTATTCAGGACAACATTCTTGTTTCAGCATTCCTAACCTCGTCTGTAGAAACCCTTTGCTATGTAAGATGACGTACACAAAGGCTCTGAAGATTGAGATGTGGACATCTTTGGGAGATCATTATTCAGCCTACCACAGTTCTTAACACCAGTGACTGAGAGGAGTTAATCTTTGTGAATTGCTTGACAGGCTATTTTGCTGTTAACCGATTACTATGGAAGATGTTGGTTTCCTTTGCAAATTGCTACCTACAGCTTTCTCAGTGGTGAGGGGCTATATGAGGTTCAGGCAGACTCTCTGAGTCTGAGTTTACTTTGATGACTATGTTTACTCCTGGAAACTGGCATTCTTTATGGAGACATTGGGATGAAATAAGCATTTTAGACCGTATGTGGCAGAAAGAGTATCTTTTTCCTTGGAGTTGGAGGCAGAAACAGATTCCCTTTTAAATAAAAACACTGTCTGTGAAAACACGAATACCTCCTCTTTTGCACGGTGTTGGTAAAGTTACAGAGTGGTGCCTAATACTTCTTCCTCTGCCCAAGTTCTGAGCCAATGAAGAAATAAGACTAGCAAGTAAAGCAGAAGTTAAGCCGAAACATCATCCCTATTGTTATATTTGAGAATTTGTTCTGAAAAACTAAGCAGATAGCCGTCCTAATATCAGACTCCAGAATTAGACGGATATAGCCACCCTGTAACAAGCAGCATGAGTACTGCAGGCCTCTATGTGCAGAGTCTTACCCTGGGAAATCCTATGGCAAGGAGGCACAGAACAGGACACATGGCTCCTGCAGGCAGCTCACACCCAAGAGCCAGTGCTAAGTTGCGCATAAACGCACACTCAGTTTCCCTCCCAAACTCACCAAGCAGGTTATTTACTCCACTTCCATCAGAAGAAAGAACTGAGACAAGAGCCCAAAGTGTCCCATTGGTGGTACTTACTCCACAGACAAGGAAATGTCAGAGAGTTTGAAGAAACTTCCACTACCGCCAAGAACTCCCTTGGCCCAAACAGGGGAAATATGAGAGCTGAGGAGTCACACAAGAGCATTGCCATGTTATTGGCCTACAACAGCATGCTAGGAACTCCTCAAACACCAAAATGCTATTTCTTCCATAATTCTTTTTTTTTTCTCTGAGTCTCACTCTATCGCCTAAGCTGGAGTGCAGTAGCATGCTCACGGCCACTCCAGCGTCGACCTGCGGGGCTCCGGCGATCCTTCTGCCTCAGTCTTTCAAGTAACCGGAACTACAGGAGGCTAATTTCCTATTTATTGTAGAGATGAGGTCTCGCCAATTTGGCCGGGCTGGTCTCGAACCTGTGGGCTCAGGCAATCCACTCGCCTTGGCCTCCCAAAGTGCTGGGACTACAGGCTGAACCACCGAGCCTGGCCCATAATTCTTTTTAAAAAAAAATGCTATGGGATGATATAAAATGTCAGTTATATGTAAATTCACTTATAAAGGATTGAGCGAAATCACAAAAGCCTGCTCTTATTTTAATTTGTATATATAATTGCCTAATAGTAAGCTTGGCTTTCTCTGAACAGTTTGCTTTAAAAAGCAAACATATATGCAAAATATGTATATGAAAAAGTATATGAAATTGAGAGCTTGGATCAGAGCATTAAAAATAGTTAAATGATACATATTTATCCAGTCTCCCTGGTCCAAGTCTCTTTCCTTACTGACGCTCCAACCAGATTAATTTACATGAAACACATACAGTCTGTTCATGTCACCTACCTGCACAACTTCCTACAGAGTCCAACACAAACTCCGTAACTTGGAGTTCAAGGTCTTACCCTGTCGTCAGCCTTATTTCTTTCTACTTGTCTTCACATGCCCTTTACCTCGAACGATGTGCCCCATTGTTCTGTATACCCAGTCAGGCAGTTCCTGTCCTTTTGCAATTTGTCTCATTGGTCTTTCTAGAAGGCCATCACCTGCGCCCATGTGTCCATGTGCTCCAATTCTGTATCCATCCTCACGCCCAACTCAAATGTCACAATGTCCCTCACTGAAAGGAATCTTTCAGTCCTCCCACCTGCCATTCAACTTCTCTCTAGGCTCTAAATGTTAAATCCCCAGAGGGCAGAGACTATACCATATTTATATCTTTTGTTTCTAAAGGATGGCGGAGGATGGTCGTGCATGGTGGCCCTGCCCCAAAGCACCTGGCACACTATCTAATATATAAGAAGAAATTGCTCAATAATTCTTGATAAATGAATGACAGTGAATTAATGGCTATTGGCATTATCCTCAATTACCAATGTAATGAGTTCAGATTTTACACTGAAAAATCTGAAGTCAGAACCCTAAGGGGAAAAAAGAGGAAGACAACACCAGGGAGGCTTAAATACTTCGTCAGATGAACTCTGGGGTTCGGGCTTCATTTTAAGAAAGCATTTGATGACAGCACATCTCTATCTCTCTCTCTGTCTCTGTCACTGTCTCTCTCTCTCTCTCTCTCTCTCTCTCACACACACACACACACACACACACACACACACACACACACACGAGACAATTTCTTCCTAGTCCTGCAGGTTCTTCCTTCCAGGATCCCAGGAACACTGTGTGGTCTCAAGAGTTATGCAGTGCCCCTGTCCTGTGCCTGGACCTTTAGTTATGCAGTTCCCTACTCCACCCCACTTACTCTCCAACCCCAGCCAGCACCCCTTCAGGAAGACCAGATTTCACCACTCAGGCCCTGTAACCCATACCAGGAAAACTGCCTCTAGAAATGACATCTGGCCAGACTCAGTGGCTCTGCCTGTAATCCTAGCAATTTGGGAGGCTGAAGCGAGTAGATTGCTCACGCCCACATGTTCGAGACCAGCCCCAGGCAACTTGACGAGACCTCGTCTCTACAATAAATTAAAAAAATTAGCCGGGTGTGGTAGTGCACGCCTGTAGCTACTTGGAAGGCTGAGGCGGAAGGATCGCCAGAGCCCGGCAGGTCGACGCAGGGGTGGCCGTGATTGTGCCACTGCACTCCAGCCTGGCTAATGGAGTGAGACTTCAACACAAAAAAAGAAAAGAAAAGAAAGAAAGAAAGAAATGACATCTGATGCCAATAGCATGATTGCTTTTCATGGGAACCTACCTGACTCTGTGAAGAAAGAGTGAGAACATATTATCATAACAATAATCCTGGGAAACCCCATTGCCAAGAGATCTGATTCTGAATGGAAAGACTGTTCTGGAGCTGGAAGGCTGCCTTGAAACGTAGCTTGCATATTCAACAGAACTTTGCCCCTGGATCACAGTCAGCAGAGGGGGAGAACCTAGCAAGATAACATCTCAGAGTTCTCCAAGTGAAACCAGGCCCCTGACCACTTTTCTTACCACATATGTAGCCAGTCAAGATGAGTAAGCAAACCAAAGAATCCTGCCAGGGCATCCAAGTGGCCTGAGCAGCCAGTGCCTGTCTCATGGCTCTCTTGCAGTCCTTGGTACCAGCATTTGCATCTACCTGTGCAGACGAGTTACACAGAGCGCGGGAGGAGAGGTGATACTGCTTAGCACGGCAGATTGCAGGCATTACAGCTTACAGACTTGGGTTTGAATTCTGATCTGCGACTCACAGGGAAAATTAACTTCCCTTATTCACATTCCACCATGTGAGGCTTTGCAGTTGTGGGATGGGAAGGAACTGAGCCAAAATTTTCCTCTAGACTCTCGAGAGAGGGTATGGTTATGAGTACTGATGCTGGGGCCAGACAGGCCCAAGTGCACCCCCAGGACTGCCTCTTCGCTGGTAATTCATATTTTAAAATGAGACTGCTTGCGATAGACCTGCATTCAGGTTTCTTATGAGGGTTAAATAGGATGATATTGGTGAAGTATTTGGCATAGCGTAAGACCTCGGCAAATAATAGCTACTTCTAAGGGGGAAATGTCATCCAAGTCTATAAACATTTTTTTCTAACTGTTAGAAATTAGAACTTAGACTGATTTTCTCTTTTACCAGTTTCAAGTAGCTGTTTTTCTTTTAAAAGGTAAATAGTCCTTGTCTTTGCTAAAACTCCTTTTTCACTCATATGGTTGGAGTTCCTACTGCCGTCCTGGTCTTGCAACATACTTAACATATGGAAACTTTTTTAGCCCCTGCTGTGGTTATATATCTATGAAGAGCTGATATGATTATCTCCACTTATTAGTGAGAAAACTGAGACTCCAGGGAGCTAAGTGATACGCCAAATGCATTCAAAGTTCTGTTGAATATTTGAATCCATGGGTCTTGACCCTGAAGATTCCTCAAAGCCTAAGAATAATTCATGCTTGATAGCCTCATGGGAACCAAAATAGCGACTTCATCAATGAACTCATAGTGGAAACAGAGGGTATCTGGTCAACTGTCTTGGAAAGCACAAAATGAGATTTCCTTCCTCTCTCTCTCAATCTAGAATCAGTGGTCTTGGCGTTGGTGTTGTCAGTGGTCCTTGATTCTGGCAAGTGGGTCTCTAGTTAGCTCCTAAGCCTGCATGGCCAGCCAGTCACAGCCCAACTCAGGTCTCAGCTGGCCCCAGGGAAGAGCGGCCAAAGGGCTGAACACAGGGGTCAGAGGCAATAGCAGTAAGAAACAGGGTGTAATAGAGAACTTTGAAAATGACTCCACCCATTAGTAAAAAAGTGGTCTGGGTTCTCATCACCCATATCTGCCACTCATCCCCAAGGGACAAGGGTTATCTGAGTAAGTAAGAGCAGAGAACAGCTGAACAGTTCAGCCAAGACACTGTATCTATGGAAACTCGCGAGGGATTCCTTCACAATAACTCCAGTCCCAAAGCTAATTTCGTGCCACCACCTCTGCCCATTATAGGAATGTATCGTTCTCGACCTATACACCACTTCTTTATTTCAATGTATAAAACCATCAGCACATGTGCCAAAGAAAATAATGCGGGCTCTTGGTCAATGCATCCCCTGGGAATGCCATCAGACCTTCGATGAAACCACTAAACAGAAGGAAGGGGAAAGATGACTTAGAAACATATACGAATCCCTGAGATTCGTGTTCTTTTAAAAATTGGGGAGCCAGATTTCTTACTACAAACTATAAGCCTTTTTGTAGGATGGTTATGTTTGGACTTTGTTAGAGAGATCTGAGTTTGAATTTTGATTTAGCTGTGCAGAATCATTCTTTCTGGCTAGCTAATATTTGAAATCCCTTCCAATGTTTGGAAAATACCCTTCCTTATATGAGGCTTCATGAGAAATAAGATTCACCTCCTATTCTCCAACCTCTATCAAGTAAATGAAGCCAGGAATGACACTGAGGAACAGGAGCAATGTAGAATTCACTTAAACAAGGATGATGGTCATAGCAAGATCAAGTTCCTAGGGTTGCAGTGCAGTGGTGCCAGTGGCAATGTGTCAGGTCCAGTATCAGTGGCCTGGGTGTTGACAGTGTCAATGGACCTTGATTCTTGCTAAGTAGATTCTGAACTTAATATTTCTGCCTTCCCAACACTTTTGTGTTACATAATATCCTCCAAATACATTTTTTTCCAGCTAAAATCAGTCAAGTTAATTTCTGTTGCTTGCCATCAATAATCTTGGTTTAAACTTGGATAAATTGTCATTCTAAGGCTTGGCTATTCCTCTATATATTGAAGAAAAAGTCAATATCTATCTCTCAAGGCTGATACAATATGAATTGATTAACTGAAGTATATATACACCACACTTACACAGACATGTATGTGTATATGCATATATATATATATATATATATATATATATATATATATATATACAATAGATATATAGAGAGATAGAGACAGAGAGAGAGAGAGAGAGAACACTTAGCATGGTGTCAAGCACATAAATGTCACTACATGCTAGCTATGAGATCTGTTCCATTGCAAGTTAAAAAACATCATTTCCATAAAGTTTAAGCAACTCTTAATTTTACCAAGAAAATGTCATTAAGCAGAGCTAATCAGGCAGGAAGCCCTATTCTTGTTATTTCAAGAAAAAAATGATTTTTCTATTATCATATGGAATAACTTTTGCATTTATAATTTTGGGGAAAAAATCAAGAACTTTTATTTCACTCCTAGTAGGTGTTGGAAATATACTTCTTACCAGTAGAGTGTGTGGGGTGTGTGTGTGTGTGTGTGTGTGTGTGTGTGTGTGTGTGTGTGTGTCCATTTTCCGTTCATTTATATAAAACATTTACATTTTGCACAAACATATCCATATAAGTAAAAATTGTATATCAATTAAGTAATAGAAAATAGTGGTTTCTACACAAAAGCATTTTCTTCTTTCTTTTTTTTTTGAGTTGGAGTCTCACTCCATCACCCAGACTGTAGTGCAGTGGCCGCTCCCGGCCACCGCAGCCTCGACCTGCTGGGCTCCGGCGATCCTTCCACCTCAGCCTTCCAAGTAGCTGGAACTACAGGCACGCGCGACCATGCCCGGCTAATTTTTGACTTATTGTAGAGATGAGGTCTTGCCAAGTTACCCAGGCGGGTCTCGAACCCGCGGGCTCAGGCAATCCGTTCACCTCAGCCTGCCAAAGCATGGGATTACAGGCTGAGCCACCAAGCCCGGCTGTCTTCTTTCACGTATCAAAAAAGCCAGGAAGAAATTTGTCCAGGGTGATATAGTTGTCCAAAGATATTGCCAGAGATTAAACTGCTTCCTATCCTCTGCTTTACTATCTTTAAAATGATGATATTGTGGTTGTTGTCTCACAGTCACAAGATGGCTGTTATACCAACAGGAATCAAATCCCTCTGTGTCACGTGGTAAGAAGAAGACAGAAAGAACTAAATGTCAAAGAACCACATTTTCTGGGTACAATTTTTTGAGCAATCTTTCCCTAAAGTCACATCCAGTAACTTTCACTTACAGTTCATTGAGTCACACATGCATATCTAATCAAGTCTCTGAAAGCTTCCAGGGAAAAGTGCACAGTGGTCAGGGTTCTGTCCAGGGACACTACCGTGTCTTTCATGAAAAGTAATATAGCCAAAACTGAGCTGCATGAATGTCTAAATGGAAAGATGTCTTGGATCCTCCATCTTATAACAAAGAATACTGAGGACAATATGTGAAAAATAACAACAAAAATAGTAATAATTAATGATAGCAATAATTATTATTTATTTGGGACTTACTATGCTCCAGGCACTAAAACACCTGTACACTGAATGACCAAAATGAGAAGGTTAAAATGAGACAAAGATGGTCATTATATAGTGATAAAGAAGCTAATTTATCAAGAGGACATAACAATTGTAAATGCTTATGTACCCAAGATCAGAGCACCTAAACATATAAGGCAAATAGAACCCAATAGACATATATGCAACTCTTCACTCAACAGCAGAATATACATTTTTCTCCAGTGCATATGGAACATTCTCTAAGATAGATCATATATTAGGACACAAAACAAGCCTTAACAAATTTAAGAAAACCACAAAGGATTCCAAATAGTTTAAACAATCTTGAGCAATAAGCACATGTGGTAGTGTGCACCCGTAGTTCCAGCTACTTGGAAGGCTGAGGTGGAAGGATCGCCAGAGCCCAGCAGGTCGATGCTAGAGTGACCATGAGTGTGCAGTCATCATAGAAAACAGTAAGAAAATCAAAAACTAGAACTATCATATGATCCAGCAATCCCATTCCTTTGGGAGGTGGAGACAAGAGGATTGCCTGAGTCCAGGAGTTTGAGACCAGCCTGGGCAACTTGGCAAGACCTTGTCTGTTCAATAAATCAAACAATTAGCTGGGTGTGGTGGTGCATGCCTGTAGTTCCAGCCACTTGGAAGGCTGAGGTGGAAGAATTGCCTGAACCCAGCAGATTGAGACTGCAGTGGCTGTGAACATGCCACTGTACTCCAGCATGGGAGACAGAGTGAGACTCCTACTCAAAACAAAAAAAAAGAAAGAAAATGTAGTATATATGCACAATGGAATACAATTCAGCTTTAAAAAAAGAATGAAATCTTATCATTTGTGACAACATGGATGAAGCTGGAGGACATTATGTTAAGTGAACTAAATCAGGCACAGAAAAACAAATACTACATAATCTCACTGTGGTATCCAAAAAAGTTGAACTCATTGAAGTATAGAATAGAATGGTGGTTACCAGAGGCTGGGGGTTGGCACTGGGGAGATACTGGTCAAAAGATGCAACATTTCAGCTAGATAGAAGAACTATACAAGATGGTGACTATAGTTAATGACAATGTGTTGTCACTTGAAAATCACTGAGACTATATTTCAAGTGTTTTCACCGCACACACCAAGAATGATATCTGCAAGGTAATAGAACAAAGGATGGTGGTCAGACTCCAGCCTTCAGTTCTGCCTTATCTGAGGTTTACATGTCAGTGGATTCATTCAGTGGGGTCTGGGTTTCTGAAAAACAACTCAGGAACACAGAGAGATGTTGTCTTTAGCTTCAACAGGGGAACCAAACATCTCTTAACTGCAGCTTCCTTATCTATTGTTTTAGGCTACTATTATTTTCATGCTTATCAAGTTACTTATTTACTTCTCAGGGCTAGCTAGATACATGAAATTTCCCTTGAAAATTTCCATTACCTTTATGCTTGAGGGGTCTGCAGGTCTCTAAGAGAGGGCACGGGCTCCATCTCAGTAATCTGGCTTTTTGGAAGGCCACAAGCCATTAGAAGATCCAGAATGTTTCACCTTCCAAGAGCCAGGGTTTTTGTCCCCTCGGGGTGATATTGCTTTGTTTAAACATGGTGTTGTGGCCTGCATGATTGTGTCCCCTGAAATTCATATGTTGAAACCCTAGCCCCCAGTGGGACAGTATTAGGTGGGATCTTTGGGAGAGAATTAGGTCACGAGAATGGAGCCCTTCTGACACGGTTATTGACCTTGCAAAAAAGAGACACAAGAGAGTTTGCTGTTTGCTGTACATGGCTCTTATTATTTTGAGATATGTTTCTTCGATGACCTGTTTGTTTAAAGGTTTTATTATGAAAGGATGTTAGATTTTGTCAAATGCCTTTTCTGCATCTACTGAGATGATCATATGGTTGTTACTTTTGCTTCTGTTTATGTGGTATATCATGTTCATTGGTTTGCGGATATTGAACCATCCTTGCATCCCTGGAATAAAACTTACTTGGTCGTAATGGATAATTTTTTGACAGACTGTTGAATTTAGCTTGTTAGTATTTTGTGAAGAATTTTAGCATCTATATTCATTAGGGAAATAGGCATGTAGTTCTCTCTCTCTGTGTGTGTGTGTGTGTGTGTGTGTGTGTGTGTGTGTGTGTGTGTGTGTGTCTTAGCCTTTGGAGCTAGAGATCATCATCCTAAGTGAGCTGACTCAAAAACAAAAAAACCAAACACCACATGTTCTCACTCATATGTTGGAGCTAAATGGTCACAAAGATGGAAATAATAGACACTGGACACACAAATAAGGCAGAGATGTGGAAGGGGATTAAGGTTCAGAAATTACCTAGGGGTTGCAATGTTCAGTCTCAGGGAAATGGACCACCTGAAACACAATCCCCACCAGTATGCAATATGCCCATGTAGAGAACATGCATTTTTTTACTCCCTGAATCTAAAATAAAATTTAAAAAAAGACAGATAGAACTTGCTTCCTCTCTCTTTTTTCTCTGCCATGTGAGGACAGAGCAAGAAGACAGCTATCTGCAAACCAGGAAGGGGATTCTCACCAGAACCTGACCACATTGGCACCCTGATCTGGAACTTTCCAACTTTCAGAACTGTGAGAAATAAATGTATACTGTTTAAGCCTCCCAGTCTATGGTAATTTGTTATGGCAGCCCAGACTGACTAAGGCACTTGATTTCAAGTGATTGGTTTATGATCCTAAAAGTAATTCTGGGAAACGAAGATGCCTCATGGCCTCACTAAAATTCTAATAAAGGCCAAAGTCCTCTAAAAACTTAGATTAAAGTCTTGCTGCCCCAATGAAGTTATCATTATTGATATCAATATTTTTGGAGTGTAGCAAGAATGCACACATACCCCCATGTAGTTTGGCAGGAACCATATGACTAGCTCTGGCCAATGAGTTGTCCATTAAAAGGTCATACATCACTTACAGGCCAGAACATTTTTTTTTTGTTTTTTTGAGTTGGAGTCTCACTCTGTAGCCCAGACTGGAGTGCAGTGGCCGCTCCCAGCCACCGCAGCCTCAACCTGCTGGGCTCCGGCGATCCTTCCACCTCAGCCTTCCAAGTAGCCGGAATTACAGGCATTCGCTACCACACCCAGCTGATTTTTGATTTATTGTAGAGATGAGGTCTCGCTGCCCAGGCGGGTCTCGAACCCGCAGGCTCAGGCAATCCACTCACCTCAGCCTCCCAAAGGCGCAGGATTACAGACTGAGCCACCGAGCCCGGCTCAGAACATTCTATTACTGATTCAAAATCTACAGCTCTCTCTTCCTCTATCCAATGGTACTCCACATTCAAGATGGTGGCTGTTTAGTCAATCTAAGTTTCAAAATGCGGAGATGTGAGGCAGAGCTCCTCACTGACCCCAATGAATAAGAAATAAACCACTAAGATTTTAAGGTTACGGGCTACTGCAACACAACCTAGCCAACCCTGACTGATATACTGGGTCATTTATTACTTTATTTAAATGAATGAAAATTCACCATGTGCCAGGCACCATCTTAGACACTCAGGATATAGCAGTAACTAAACAAGTCCTTGTCCCCATTGAACTTACATTCCAATGAAGAAATCTAGTAAGATCAAATTCAGCAATGCTTCAGCCCAGACAGCAAGGGTATATTATGGAAGAAAATGAATCCATATTCTTGAAGACAGGGCTAAAATTAGGAAATTCCATCCCATGATTTGCTCTCAACTCTCTTCCCCAAAGAAACCAATTACAGAGGGCATTGTCCCTCTGCCCCTTTTCCAGGACACCAAGTACATGTTAAAATCATGTCCCTTGAGTTTTGAAGTTAAATGATTTAAGAGAGTTACAGGAGGCAATCTTTGGAGGACGAGCAGGATGTAGCAAATTTTGAAGGTGTGGAGGGGCCTCCAGGTTGCAGGAACGTAAAGTCACAGACACGTGACAGTGTAGATTCTCCTTGCTCACACCAAACCGACCACTGAAGCACCAGCTTATCAGATGAACTAATTCACCAAAATATCAACTTGGGCTCTTTAAAAAGTGATTTTATTTTATCTAAGCCCCAATAATACTCACAGAGAGATGTTCATTTCCCACAGGATGAAGTCCATTCTTCCTTGAGAGAAATCCCAAACAGATATACAAACAATGAGACGGAAATAGACCATTTTAACCCCGGCGCGCAGTTCAAACGCCCCAGCCATCAATGCTGGCCAGCCCAAACCAGCTGCTTAAGATCATCCTTTGAGGTTCAATGAACTAAGGCTTTGTTAGACCAGGAGTGAGAAAGGATTTCAAAGGCAAGGGCCCTCCTTGGGAAATAATTTCCCGGTGACCCCTTCGAGTGACATGCTTTTTCTCAGAATGTAGTTAGCTCCTAATCCTTATTTCCTCCACTGTGAATCTCTCCTAAACCCCTTAGCCAAACATGGGTAGAAGAAATAGTCACCTCTCCCCAGCTCAGGACAAGATTTCACCGATTACCTTGGGCCACGTGTCACAAAATGAACGCAAGACAGGATTTGCTCCATTTCTGACTCTGCAAGCTTTGGATAACTTGATTCTGTGTCTTTATGCCATGACTTACTTTCAAAAAAGAAAAGGATACTAGATGTTAAGCCTTGCAATCTGATCATTTTATAGATTCTAGCCTCGTTGCCACTGTATACTTTAATAGCTTCATCCACACCTACTTTTTAAAATTATTATTTTTATTGATATATAATACATGTTCATATTTTTGAAGTATGTGTGATATAGTATGTGTGATAATTTGGTACATTCATATAATGTGATACGGTCAAATCAGGGTAATTGAGAGGTCTACCACCTTACAGCTATTTCTAAAGATATTTAATAATTTGGCAATTCTGCTTGGAATTTTCAGCTAAAAACAAACGTACGTACTTGAGTTTTAACATCAGGTGTTGTTTTCTTCCTGTAAAGTTTTTAAAGATAATAATCATTTTTAAGGGATACAAACCATAAATTCGGATGTTAGGTTTTGACCTAGGACTAATATTATTGCTCAGAAATGTTTTTTAAAAATTCTCCATATAAAGACAACATAATAATACCAGAAGAGAAAAGAATGGAAAATGAACACGAATGAATCTAGTTCCTAGAATCAAAAACATACACTGGGGTTCAAATATCAATTATATTGAGAATGTTCATAATAATCTGCTGTTTAAGAAAAAAACTTGCCTGGAAAACAGGATCGGAGAGATGAGAATTCTGTTTTCTGATGTTAGCTAATTGGATGACCTCAGAAAAGGGACTTTGCACACTGACTGTCTGCCAAGCATTGTAGGAAGAGGTTTTCTTAAAAGAACTCATTTACTCTTCATGTCATCACCTTTGCGGCAAGTATTATTATTATCATCCCCGTTTAAGAGATAAGGAATCTGGTGCCCAGGTAAGTTAAATAACTTACCCAAGGTCACAAGTAGCAAAAGCAGGTTCTTTCCCTTAACTATTTCACTACCAGATGCTTTTTTTTTTGAGTTGGAGTCTCACTCTGTCACCCACACTGAAGTGCAGTGGCCGCTCCCGGCCACCACAGCCTCGACCTGCTGGGTTCCGGCGATCCTTCCGCCTCAGCCTTCCTAGTAGCTGGAATTACAGGCATGCGCTACCATGCCCAGCTGATTTTTTTGATTTATTGTAGAGATGAAGTCTCACTGCCCGGGCGGGTCTTGAACCCGCGGGCTCAGGCAATCCACTCACCTCAGCCTCCCAAAGGAGTGGGATTACAGGCTAAGCCACTGAGCCCGGCTACTTTTTTTTTTTTTTTTTTTTTTTTTGTAGACGTCTTACTCTGTCACCCAGGCTGGAGTGCAGTAACACGCTCGTCTCCTTTACGTTGAACACTCTATGCTTCCAGAATCTCCAGTGCTAAGACAGTATCCTACTGCTTCCTTTCTGAAACTATGTATCATTCTAGCAGTGACATATTTTGTTTCTTTTCAAAATATTTTCCTTTGAAGACTTCAATCTAAAAATGTAGATGAAATCTTTGGCCTGGATTAAAATTTTGAAAGAGTTGAAAAACAAGAAAGGAAGAAAACTCTACTGATTACAAGATCTGACAATTAGGTTCACAATCTCATCCTAGATAAAGGGCTACATACCTCACTGCTGAATATCACTAGTGTCACCTTCGATGTACTCCTTGGGAAGCTGTGCACTGATGCCAGTGCCTAGTTTACCCATCAAAGAAATTTTGGAACTCTTTTTTCTGAAATGGCCATCAGAGCTGTTGTCATGAAAATGTTGGAGCTTGAATAAGAGCAACAAACAACATTAACTTTCTTGTTAAGCTAGGCAAGAATGGAAGTGAAACCAGGGACATGATAGTCCAATTTATGGGGATAATGTCATGAAGGAAACAGCAGTGTACAAGTGATTAAACATTTTTCTATGGGGAGAGAAAGCATCACTGAAGAAGAGAGTTCAGGATTCCTGGCCAGTAAGGAGCAGAACTGATTTAAAAATTGCAAAAATTCATTTAACTGTGCATCAAAATTGTCAACTGACTGTGAGAAACATAGCAGACAAAACAAGTATTGATAGAGAAACAGGAAAATCATAACTGAAAATCTTGACATGAGAAAGGTGTATGCAAAAATGGTCCCGAAGGAGCTCTTGCATCATGACAATGCATCAGCTCACACAGCACAGTCTCTGAGGGAGTTTTTAGTCAGTAAACAAAAAAATATATTGGAACACCCTCCCTATTCAACTGATTTGGGCCCCAGGTGACTTTTTTCTTTGCCCAAAGATAAAGGGAATATTGAAATGAAGACATTTTGATGATATTCAGGACAACAAGGGTAATACAATGACAGCTCTGGTGGTCATTCTGGAATAAAATTGTTCCAAGATTGCTTTGGCAGGTGATCTAGGTGCTGGCATCAGTGCATAACTTTCAAAGGGAGAGTACTTCAAAGGTGACCATAGTGTTATTCAGCAGTGAGGAAAAGAGATGAACTTAATTGTCAGCCCTTGTATTTCTTGAGCACTTGCCCACAAAGAAGTGATTTTAGCTCTAAAGTCTTACCGATTTTTCTCAGTACAAAATTGGAGCATCATCTATCCACTGAAAGAAGCCTGAAGTGATAAAACCAATAAGAATCTGTCATAGGAATACTGATTCATTCCTTTGTACTTTTTGGTTTGTTTGTTTTTTTTCGAATAGTCTCATTAAACCAAGAATGATTTGGGGCCCTACCATCTGACTTCCATTTTAAAATTGCAAGCCAGAAAAAGCATGGTGGAAGCATGATTCACTGCAGACTCAGAGGCAGATATTGGTTTAAAACTATTGACTGTGTGAATATAATTTAACCTATCTGTGCCCCTGCATGCTCGGGTATGAAATGTGAGCAATAGCACCTTCCTCCCAAAGTTGTTTTGTGGTTAGCATGCTACAGGATACCTGTACACGGTGGCTGTTATTCTAATTATGCTATAATTGTGAGAACCCGGCTAGATGCCCTTATTACAAACTTCTAACTCTCCTGAAACAAATCTTTACTTTAATTACCTTATATACATTCAAGAAAATTGACTCTTTATGAATTATTTTTGAGCTTTTTCCATGAAGCTGATGCTATTCTGAACACTTTGCCAGTATTAATTCTTCCTTCGAGCTGCACCAGGTAGGTACTGTTATTATGCCCACTTTACAGGAGAGAGAACTGAGGCCTAAGGAGGTAAGAAATCTATACAAGGTCACTAAGAAAATAAGTGATAGAACTGGGGTTCAAATTCTGGGCCCTGGGCCCCGAGTCCCCAGTCCTACCCTACTGCTCAGCTCTGAACTCCCATCCCTGCTCCTACTCCCCACCATGCCCCAACTCGGGCCATGGCCTAAGCTGCTCGTCTGTCTGGAGCGCTACTGCACTGGATGGGGTGTGAATAATCCTTTCCCTTCCTTTCTCCAGATTTGTCTGTCACCTGTGCCACCCCTCGGTGCTCAGCAAGCCACCCACACTTCCCCTAAAGCTCCTCTTTGACATCCAGATATCTCATCCTCCAGTATAACTGCTGCACTGTTTCGATAGGTCTCCTGCTGGTTCACAGTCTCCATAAGGGCAGGAGCCAGGTCTTATTTGTCTTGGTGCCTATCACCACAATACCTGGGGGCACAGAGTAGGCACTTAATAAAGGTGACTGATTTTTTTAAAATCCTTTCGTTTGTTTCATTACTAAATACCTATGGGCAACCCCCTTGGGTTCCCTCCCACTCTGGGAGCTTTTCTGTCCTTTTAATAAATCCTGCTTTCCAAAAAAAAAAAAAAAATCTACTAGGACAGTAGCCTTGTGTTAGGTCCTGGGAATGCACTGGTGAACAAAATACAGACAGAACAGTAAGAGAAGGATTTTGGAGAAGTGGTTAAGTATCTTTATTTTTATTTTTATTTTAGATTCAGGGAGTACAATTGCATATTTGTTCCATGAACATATTGTGTAATGGTGTGGGCCCATTTCCCAGATAGTGAACACTGTACCCAATAGGTGATTTCTGAACCCTAACTCCTCTTCTCACCACACTGTCTCAAACCCAGATTATCTGGGTTCAAATCCAAGCTCTTGCCAAGTTTTATGAAGTTAGACAAGTTATTTAGCTTCTCTGTGACTCAGTTTCCTCACTTATAAAATGGTGTTATGCATATAAAGTATCAACCTTACAGGGTTGCTTTGAGAATTAAGAGCTAATTCATGCAAAGTGTGTAGGACAGTCCTGGCCCCTTGGAAGCATTCAGAAAGTCAGCTCTTGATGATAACTACCGTGGGGCTTACCTTCTAGGGGCAGGGTAGGCAGAGGATAGACATATACTGTCCCCAACTGCACTACAATGGGATAAGAGGTTATTTGGCTAAATGGAACACAACTGCTGTATTCATAGGTCAACCATGGTTCAAAAGAGGCAATTTTATAAGATACAAGCCAAAACGCTCAGAGAAGACAGAAAAGGAAGCATCTAATTTTGCTTGGAGAAGTAAAGACAAGCTCCTTGCTGGAGTCCCATAGGGTAGACAGTCCCTGGACAGAGAAAGAGAGAAGTGGCATTTGATAAAAAGCAACCACAGGAACCAGGCAGGGGGATAAGAGAGCAAGAGTCAAGCAGGGGACATGACAGCAGGACCAGGGGACCCTCACAGTCAGAATCCAGGGTGGGGACGCCGGAACTGGAGGCTAGAAAGGAACCACATGGAGCCACATTCCGGCCTCAACGTGCTAAAACATATTAGTGGTTTTTAAGGCATTAAGAAAGCATTATGGCCTAAAGGAAGAAGGTATACATGGGATTTTATGCCAGAAAGACCTGGCTTGAATCCTAACTCTTTTATTTAATGAATGAGGAAACTTGGCCAAATCCCGTAACTTCCACGTGCCTCAGTCTCTTTATTCGTAAAATGGGTTCAGTAGGACCTAGCAGGATGGTTGTAAAGATTAGACATAATGTATGTAAAGCACTCAGCAGATTACCTGGCACATTCAACTAAGAATGACCCTTTCTTAAAATAAACCATGGAGACCGTGAGGAGACAGCCCACAGAATGGAAAAAAATATTTGCCAACTGTATATCTGACAAAGGTTTGACATCTAAGATCTACAAGGAACTCAAACATGCCAAAAAGAAAAAAACGGAAAGCCTTATTTAAAAGTGGGCAAAAGATATGAATAGAAACTTCTCAAAAGAAGATATAGGAGCAACCAACAGATTCATGAAAAAATGCTCAGCCTCGCTAATCATCAAAGAAATGCAAATTAAAACAACACTTTGATACCACCTAACTCCAATCAGGATCACCATAATCAATAGCTCCAAAACAACAGATGCTGGAGAGGATGCAGGGAAAGGGGAATGCTTCTACACTGTTGGTGGGAGTATAAACTAGTCTAACCTTTGTGGAAAACAGTGTGGCGGTTCCTAAAAAATCTAAAAATCGATCTTCCATATGACCCAGCAATCTCCCTTCTGGGAATATACCTGGAGAAACTCAAATCATTCTATGGAAAAGATACCTGCATGTTTATTGCATGTTTATCACTGCATCATTCACATTAGCGAAAACATAGAACCAACAGTGCTCCCATCAAAAGTGGACTGGATTAAAAAAATGTGGTGCATATACACGATGGACTATTAGGCAGCCATAAAGAAGGACAAAATTATGAACTTTGCAGCAATTTGGATGGATTTCGAGTCTATGATACTCAGTAATCTATCACAGAAACAAAGAACTGAGTACCACATGTTCTCACTCATAAGCAGACCCTGAAAAATTATCATACTATAAGAAAGAGATTGGCAGGACTGGGAAACTGCCAAGGGAGGTGAGGGGCACACTTCGTCAATAAGTGTACCTGATCTCAAACCAGGCAAAGTGGAGACCAAAGGGAGATCTAAATTTTACCTGTACAATGACCATTTGTATACCTAATCCTGCATTGTAGCCCACATCTTTAAAGTAAAGATTAAAAATTTAAAAGGATAGTATTAATGTCTTTGAGGACTAGTGCTTTATAGGAACAGATTCACTGGCAACCTGCAGAGACTACTCTAATTCTAATAAGTCCAGTCAGTTAAACATAAATATTCTGATTCCGCAACCAGAAGACTTTAAAAATACCAAAGATTATTGTGCTGAAAAGATGTATAATCCAAAAAATAACTGCACCAATTAATATTTGCAAAGCAAGTTTCCAGATGTGAAGTACTTTCTCATGGATGAACTCATCTGCTATTCACAGAGAGAAGTTAGTATTATTGCCCCCATTTGGAGAGAAAACAAGCTTCAGAGAAGTCCTTGCTGAAAGTCCCATTGCGACAAGTGGCTGTCAGAAGTCTTAACTTAAAAGTCTGAAAACAGAACTTGTTTTGAAAGTTTAGAAAGTTTGTACCTGATGGTCTTAGTTAATAATAATGATGCAGGAGATTATACAATCGTAAATTTTTTGTGTATGGGGTCTATCAACAACCAACCCCCTTAACCTTCTCATTTTACAAAAGAAAATTGAGAAAAGAGGAATTAAATGACTCTTCTGTGGTCACTTTGAAAATCCAGGGCTGTGCTTCTAGTTAAAGATGGCCGATTTAACATATGCTTTACATTACATTCCATCCCCCAAACCCACTAAAAAAGACAGCAAAGGGATTGATTTTAAAGACATTCACTTATAAGGACAAAAGGGAATCAGGAGGAAAACAACAACAACAACATTGTGGAAGATGCAAAGCAGATGACTGAGGGGTAACAGGTTTAGCAGATCCATGGAGGCTGACATTTAAGTTGTTGGCCAGGGAAACCCAAAAGCAACCTGATTTGCACTGCACAACCCTGGAAAGGCTCAGAGACAGAAGGCAAGGAGCTCTTGGGAAAGTGGGACTGCAACTGAGGCAGATATAGGATTTGTTAAAAGTCTATTGAGAAGAAGTTCCCTTGCCCTCCTGGCAGAAGACTGAAGACTTATTTTCTGGAGAGGAAGTATCAGAAAGATGCTAGACCAGTGATGCCAGGCACTGCTGAGGGCAAGGGTAACCTGCTGAAAACAAAAATTATGAAAAGAGTGCATTCTGAGTGATGAGAATCCCAACCTCCTGGCCCATCTTGGCTCCCAGAACATTGGCAGCCAAGCTTTTAACCCCTGGGCTAAAGACTGAATGACTCTGGTCTGGGATCTCAGCTCAACAGTAAAGACCTGACAGTAAGCCATCCTCTAGTGAAATAGCCCATCAGATCATCTTAGTAACACCCAGAGGTCCTATCCACACCCACAAACCTTTCTTCAGTGGTTTTTTGCTCCTCTCTCAAGGTTACCAGATTTAACAAACAAAAATATGATCTTTGGGGCATGCTAAAAAATGTATTCATTGTTTACCTGAAATTCAGATTCAACTGAATGTTCCCAAAAAGTTAAGATAGAATATTGGAGCTTTGAAATAAAAATAGTCTGCTATAAAAAGAAATATTGAAAGAGCATGAAAGAGCTATTGTGAATTACAGTCATAAAAACAGAAATGAAAAATAAAATGGAAGAGTTGGAAGGAAAAGGAGAGTTACAGAAAAAGAAAACATTGGAAATAGAGGGAAAGAAATGACAAAAGAAATAACTCAAGATGTTTTCCAGAACTCAGGGAGTAGGTTTCCAGATAAAAAGTACCCTCTGAGAACAAAAGATGATGAAATGCTCTCAGTAACAGAAAAGTAAAAAAGGAGGAAAAAAAAGAAAGGAAGGAAGGAAGGGAGGGAGGGAGGGAGGGAGGGAGTTGAACTGAGATATATGTCTACTTACGTTCCAGAAGGTCAGGATGGAAGATGTTCATGATTATTAAGCATTTTGTTTATAGTTTTCTAGTCTAAAATTAAAATAGGAGTTTAATAAGTCTATCGAGCCTTAAGAAATGAAGTCTTCTAATAATAACAATATACATGAGTAAGCACAATGTAGTGAAAAGGACTCTAGGTCAGGAATCAGAGACATCCATTCTACTCTTTTTTTTCTTTTTTTTCCTTCTGTGTAACCTTAAATCCATCACTTCATGTCTCTGAACTTCAGTTTTATTACTTGCAGACATAGCTTAGGTTACAAAATTCTACAATTCTATTTAATTAAGCAGTCATAAAAAATAGATTGCATAACTGAGTACACAATTAAAGTCACTTGAAGTGTTTGTATTTCAATAGTACTTGTCAAATGCACCAATCTCTTCTTTTTTTAAATTTTTATTTTAGATTCAGGGAGTACATATGCATATTTGATAAATGGGCATATTGTGCAGTGGTGGGGACCGGGTCTCACGTAGCCCATTCCACAGAGAGTGAACATTGTGCCCCGTAGGTAGTTTCTGAACCATAACCCCCCTTTGTATTGCCATAATATGTGTAAAAAACACCAATCCCCTCTTTCTCGAACTACATTTCCTACTCTTTTTTTCTCAGATATAATATATCATTTTATATTTATATAATAATAAACTCAGATTTCCATAACATTTCACAGGTTTCATTCATTCCTTCCCCAAATTTCAACTGATGCTATTTATAGGTGCAAGGTATAAAGCAGTGAATTATACAGTCATGGTACATGCCCTCAAGGAACTTTCATTTTAGTGGAGAAGATGGTCAACAAAAATAATAAAAATAAACACATACATACTTTCTATACGGGGTAAGAGTTATGAAAAAAGTAATAAGATTCTATGAAAAAATATAACATAAGGAACTGTTTTTAGAGTTGGTGGTTAGCAAAGGATTTCCTGAGAAGATGGCCTTTAAAAAGAGGACAAGTAAGAGGTAGGTAAAGATTAGGGAAAAGTGTTTACCAATCAGAGGAGAAAGTATATATAAAGGTCTTGGGGGGGGGAAGCATGCTTTCAAGAAAATGACAACAGGCCAGTACGAAGGTGTGAGCTTTTCCGGAGAAGGAAAGATGTGACATGAGATTGACAAGAAGGCAGAGGCCAGATTATGCTGGGTCTTTGAGTCCATAAAAAGAAGTCGTATTTTATTTTATGGGCAATGAGAAGACATTAAATTATCTTAAGCATTGGAGTAACCTTGTCAAATTTACAACATTTGATCACTTGCTGTTATTTTATCCTCTGGGATCTTTGATACTATGCTTTGGGATAAACAGCGCAGATATAAAATAGCTCCTTGTTGAGAAAATGAAGGGGAGGAGACATGACTGTCCTGTGAACCGGTTGAATGATTGGTCACTATGTGGCAGACGCAAAGGAAGACTTTAGGTTTTGTAACTCCGATCACTTAGTACATTGCCTGTCACACAATAAAAACTCAATAAATATCTGTACACCACATGAATGTACACCACACTTGGACATTTTAGCTGCTGAGATCCATGAGTCTTTTGGTAAAGAAAAATACCTGTGTGTAAATCAGCCACCAGGGGGAGAGTATACTTCCGCCATGTAACAGAAACATTGACCTTGGCAAAGACAACAGGCAGGAAAAAAAAAATCTTTAACTGAACAAAGTGCTTTCTCCAGTTTATACCAAAAAAGATTTCATGAAATGGAATTGGCAACATCACAACAGACCCTTTGTTATGTGTTTCAGCCGGCCATCTGTCCATGAGACTCAGCTATGGACAGCCTCCTGACTTAGAGTTCTCCTGACTGCTAAAAAAGAAATGGTTCCTCCAAAGCAAAGTGTACTGAAATGAAAGTAGCAATATTTCCTGACACAACTCAAACTGTATATGCTGAACAAAAAACTTATTTTTTTCCACTCAACCTTGCTGTTTTGAATTTCCTTGAACTTGCTTCAAAATAAAGTTTGGGAAGAAGAAAACGTTGCCTGTGGCACAGCAATAGTCCAAGATGACTGGAGGAGTCCACCTATTGAAAAGGGCTCCAATTGCCCAGGGTGAGATAGGTCGGCTCATTTCCATGCTGCAGCCAGGGCAAGAGTACACACAAACGTGTCTGGAAATAAAAACAAAACAACACACACACTATTTTTTTAAATGCCTTCAAAAACTTGGATCCCACCTACTAACCACATTTTCCCCGTTTAACAAAGGTTGAATTTTGTCAACAATTGTTTGACAAAATTGTGTGTGCTTTGCTCTCAGCCAATGCATGCTCTAGTCACAGCTTGCTTTACAAATGCTGTCAGATTTCATCTGAGTGGAGGGAAGAGTTTTCAGAAGGAGTCCTGTAAATGTAAATCAATGATGTATAATCAACCCATGAGGATTGGCTGGCCATTTACTATGTACTCAGAACTAGATTTAATCTTGCTGGAGTAACAAACAAGGTGCTAAGACATGGACCCTGTAGCAGATAGCCAAGTGTTTTTTTGTTAGTTACTGAGGGTATTTTCCAAACATTTATTTCTCTTTAATTTGGAGAGTCAACATCCAAGTGCTTGGCTGAGTTAATTTGTTTTTTTCTTCTGGACGTAGAGGGACATGAAAAAAACATGCAAAGACCTCTAGGGGACCCTCTTAAGGCTCTGCACTCAATTATAGTACCTTCCGTTAGTTATTTGTCTTTCCCCAAATCCTCTTACAAGCAGAAGGCAGGGGAAGAGGGCCGGGTGTTTGGAATGAGCGCAGGAGACTTTGTGCTTAGTACTGAGAAATAAAAATGAAATCTCAAGCCACCCAGCCAACTGAACGGACCCTCTGTCTTGGCCAGGGGAACCCCAGAGAAAGCTTAAAGCTAAGTTTTCAGCCATGACCAGATGGGAGGTCAGACCCTTGGAGTTATATATGCACTTGGACTTTCTTCCCTAAAAGCTACAGAAATCAGACCTTTTGACAGACCTGACACTGCCCCACCCTACCCTTTTGAGGTTTTTTGACAAAACAACCCAGCAGCACGCCCCCAGTAAGAGACCACCATCCAAGGAATGGTTCTGGCCAGCCCATGGAGGATGTGCAGTGAGGGTTTCATGTTCTCTGCCTCACCTTTTGACACCCACCCTCAGTTCACACTAATGCCATCATTTTTTGAACATGGGTCCCATGGAGAGTCATAAAGCTAAGTTGCATGTGTGTACATTTCTCCTCTCATAAATATCCATGACTCCTGCTACAGCTTACTGAACATGTATATCTGGCCACCCTCCTCAGCAAAACTCCT